>OY728134.1:333803761-335208453 GCA_963277665.1 Viscum album
TAATGGAATACCTATATATTTTAATAAAACAATAAAACTGTTTCATTGGGTGTTGTGAAAAACATCGTGGGTGAAAGATGTATTAAAAAATGTATAAGATGAGTAACACATCATATTAGAAGATTTTTTAGGATTGCATAATCTATATACAAAGAAGAGTGACCATAACAAGAATTATAAAGCCTGTTATGAACTGCATGTAAGAATAATTTAAATGGGAAATTGAATAACCCCCACACAATGTAAGAAGTAATTTTGATTGTTATATTTTTTGGAGTTAAACAATAGACATGTATATATGCAAGGAGATATTTGTTATGTACTTTTTCATTGAATTTTTTTTCATATTCCATGATCGGTCTTAATGTAATCTCAAAATATACATTTTAGATAGAGGATACACTATAAAAGTTTGAAAAATATTGGATTACCCATAATTGATGAGTTTTATATTTTTAACTATTTATAAGTTTTTACCTAAACTTTTCCAACCTAAATGGAGTTCATTGGTGAGGATCTATACAATGAAAATCCAATGGATAAAATTGAAGATGTGGATGTTCAAAATATTTAATTTCATTTATTTTAATTGGAAATTAAAATCTCTTTACTTGAAATTAGAGGGAGAAGGCTACAATAAATAGAGGAGAAATTATCTTGATAGTATTGATAAAATAGAGGAATGTAATAAAGAGTTCCAATAAGGCTGGTGGAAGAATAAGTAAAATGATCATCAATATGGGATTTATTGAATATTTGAATTAAAGATATTTATTGTCTCCTAAATTTTTTTATTAAATATTAGATTTGTGGAGATAAAGTTTTTTGTATGAATGAAGTGAAGAAACTGAATATAAAACTAAGGTTCTACTGAACAAATCTAGTTGATTGGGGGAAGAATATATAATACAATAAGATAATTTCTATTTTGGATTTTTTTTTAGATTTTTACATCTATCTGAAGTTTTTATAAAGATAACTGATTCAACTCTTCTCCTAAGGATTTGTTTAAATATATCAGTGTGAAGGGGGTGTGGTGATTCAGGGGGAGGGGGGCAGGGGTTGTGGGGGTGTTGGGGGAGGGTGGAAGGGGTGTGGGGTTGTTGGGGGGTTTTCAGGGGGGCAGTGTGCAGGGGGTACAGGAGGAGGAGGTTGTCCAGGGGGGTAGGGAGTAAGGGTGTGGGGTGTGGGGTTAGGGGGAAGAGGGTGTGGGGGTCCATCGTGGAGGGGTGTCCAGGAGGGGGGTTTCTTGGGGTGGAAGTGTGTAGGGAGGGGGTAAAGGGGATGGCGCTGCCCAGGAGGTGGGGGCAGGGAGCAGGGGGGTGTGGGGGTGTAGGGGGGAAGAGGGTGTGGGGGGTCTAGGGGGAGGGTTGTCTAGGAGGGGTGGAGTGTGCAGGGAGGGGAAGTGGGTGCAAGGGGAGGGGGCTCTCCAGGATGTGGGTGGGGGGGGGAGCAGGGGGTGTGGGGGTGCATGGGGCAGAGGGTGTGGGGGTCTAAGGGGGATGGGTGTCTAGGAGGGGGGTGTTCGGGGGGTGGGGGGGGGGGGGGTAGTGTTCAGGGAGATGGGGCAGAGGGTGATAGGGGAGGGGGATGTCCAGGAGGTGTCGGGGTAGTGATCATTAGGTGTGGGGGTGCTGGGGGGAAAAGGGTGTCGGGGTCTAGGGGGAGGGGTGTCCAGGAGGGGGGTGTTCTGGGGGGGGGGCAGTGAGTAGGGAGTGGTATGGGGGTGAAAGTGGAGGGTGATGTGTAGGATGTGGGGGAAGGGTGTAGGGGGTTTGGGGGTGCAAGGGGGTAGAGGGTGTGGGGGTCTTGGTTGGAGGGATGTCTATGAGGGGGTGGGTGTCTGGGGGGAGTGCATGGAGGGGGGAAGGGGGAGCAAGGGGAGGGGCTTTCTGGGAGGTTGGGGGAGCATGGGGTGTGGGGGTGAAGGGATGGGAGAGGGTGTGGGGGTCTAGGGGGAGGATTGTCGAGGAGGGGGGGGGGGCAGTGTACAGGGAGGGGGAATGGGGTTCAAGGGGAGGGGTTGTCCAGGAGGTATGGGGAGTAGTGTGCAGGGGGCAGGGAGGGGGGCACAGGGTGTGGGGTTCAGGGGGAGGGGGCTGTCTGGGGGGGGGGGGGGGGGTTGGGGGGGCTGTATGGGGGGGGGGGTGTCCTAGAGGGAAGGGGGAGGGTTGTCCAGGAGGGGGGTTTCCCATCAAAGTATTCAATAAAAAAATAGGTCATTGTTCAAACATATCAGTTTTAATTTGGGTTTTGTATGTACATAAAAATAATCTTACGTGTCCATAGAAAGGTGTGACTAATCATGATTTTTTATAATTTGAATCATTTATGAATTCCCTTAACCATAATATTTGTGATGATTTTTTTACTGGAATGTTATTAGTGGTTACTTATTATATTATGAAAACATAAATATAATGTTAGTCATTTTCTTGATTATTTATTTAATGTATATTTATATACCTCAGAATGGATAGATATTGGATGTACAATGTTGATCGGATCAGTAAAAAATTTTAGAAGGAGGTACGATATTTCATTTACTTTGCATTAACTAATGATTCAGATTGAGGATTGATTCGATGGACATGTTTTAATTGTGTTGGAAGACCATGGTTAACTCTTGAGAAAGTTAGTTACCATATCAGTAAACGTGGTTTCCGAAAAAGTTATCCTGTGTGGTATCACAATGGGGAGAAAGGGGAAGTGGTGAATGACATCGATTCAGCAGAATGGATTTTTATGAAAAATATGATTTTCAATTGGTTTTCTTTTGTTTCTAAATCCAAATCCTCATGTAGTCCAGTGTTAGAGGAATTGAATACCCAAACATAGTTTTCATCTATTAATCAGGATGATGACGTTTAGAGTGTTAGAAATATGATGGAAGATGAAAATACCTCAGAATATAAGGCATGTGAAAAAATGAGTAAACTTGAGTTTTTAATGCGATTATATTGTGGAAAAACAATGTATGCATTTAGTAATAAAGTGGTTAACAATATCTTTACATTTATAGATGATTTACTACCTGATGATGCCAGTATTCCAGAAAATTATTACATGGAATTAATGTTGGTTGAAAATGTTGGTTGAAAATGTTGGATTTCCATCTATTAAGATTAATTCTAGACCAAAAGATTGTTGTCTGTTCCAGAAGAAAAATGTAGAGTTGAGTCAGTGAAAATAGAGTGGCACATCAAGGTGGAAGACTACTAAAGATGGAACACAATATCGTATACCAGATAGAGTGATTTTGCACCTCCCTTTAATTCCTAGGAATCAAAAAAAATTTATTTCAGAACAAATAGAAAAGAATATGAGATGGAAATAAGATGAAAGAAATAATTATAATTATGAAATAATGCATCATACAGACAAGTTTTCTTGGAATAAATTTGATAGGTTATATCCTGATTTTAAAGCTAACCCATGAAATGTTTGATTGGGATTATCATGTGATGGGTTCAACCCATTTCGCCCAATGCATACTGCACAAAGTACATGGCCTATTTTCATTAACAATTATAACTTTCCATCATGGATATGTATGAAGATGCCATTTACTATCACGAGTGTATTAATATCTGGAATCAGTGATCCCGGAAATGATATAGATATAAACTTGCATCCATTAATAGATGAGTTAAAGGAGATTTGGATTGTTGTTGCACAAGCGTAAATTGCATTCATGAAGGAGTACGTTATGTTTCATGTATCTTTATTATAGATGATAAATGATTTCCCTACCTATGGAATGATTTCTTGTTGGAGTAGTAAAGGGAAATTATCCTTCCCTATTTTTATAAAAAATACATGTTTCCAAAGATTATAGTTTTGATATACTTTCAACTTCATATGGCATCAGCGATTTCTATCGATGGATCAACCATAGAGGAAAAATAAATGACAATTTGATAAAGCCTTCCACATAGATGATACACCTCAATGAAAGTCAGGGAATGTTATTGTTAATTAACTTGATGATTTGAACTATGTTCCTGGAATAAGTCAACCAAATATTAGAGATAGAAAAAATGTTAACTTTAATTCCAATAGTAATTGGCGAAAGAAAATCATATTCTTTGGTTGTCATATTGGTCATCAAATTTATTTTGTCATTTTTTGGATGTAATTCATAACGGGAAAAACATTTGTGAGATGTTACTTTCTATGATTTTAAATGTCAAAGGAAAAATAAAATATGATTTGCAGTATCATCATCATTTGATGGATTGGGGTATAAGTGAAAAACATCATCCTGAGATAATTAGTCAAAATAAGGGGAAAGTCCCAATTTCCTATTATTTGATTAAAAATGTGGATAAGAAACAATTTAATCATGTCTTGGAAATCCTAAAGGTTCAAATGGTTATTCACATATAATTTCAAAAAGGGGGAATACACAAGATGTGAAAATAAAATATCTTAAAACCCATGATTACCATGTCTTGTTACATGAGTTGATTCCTATTTCCATTCAGCATTTACATTGACATAATGTTAGAGATTCTGTGATTATGTTATTTCATTTTTATCGAGACATTTGTGCCAAAAGTCCGAGGAGAAGTGTTGTGCAGAAATTGCAGAGAGATGCACTGATTATTCATTGTGACTTGGTGAAAATTTTTCCACTGTCATCTTTTACCTGTATGTTACATCTAACTGTGCATCTTCATACAGAAGTTCTTTTTGGTTGTCCTATTTTGAGTCAGTAGATGTATCCCACAGAAATAATGATGTTTACATTGAAATACTATGTGAGAAATAAATATCACCTTGAAGTGTCTATTTTGAAATGTTATTTAGCACAAGAATGCATGGATTTCTATTCATCGTACTTGGGTAACTTTACTACGAGGTCTAATCGACTAATGAGAATTAAAAATGAGCAGTATGATCCCATTGAGCTTGCTTTCCATCACTGCCCCAAACAGGGGGGATATCTTGATCGCTCGTGTTGTGTAATTTAAGCCGGGAAAAGTGGGATATGGCTCATAGTACATTACTATTCATCAATGGTGTTCTTGATGATTATATCAAGTAAGTAAATTAATAAATAAGAATTTTATTCATTATGTTTTTTATTCATATCTTCTGAAATTTTTATGTATTCATATTTTTGGAGAAAATTTAGAAAATATAAAAAAGAGACATCACTCTTCATCTATTAAGATGAAGGAGGTGTTGCACATCAAAGAATTTGTTTCTTGGTTAATGTCAAAGGTAATAAATTTTCTTCTTCTCATAACATAATCTCATTTATATTTTTAATATTCAATATTGGTATCTTTTAGGTTTTAACCCTACCAATGAATGAAGTATCAGATGAAGTAAGAGCATTTTCCTTTGGTCTAAATGATGTGGTACGTGATTGTAAAGCAATGGTTGTCAATGGATTTAAATTTTTTATAAATAGCTCTGCCAAAAAATGGAAACATAGCATGAAATTATCATGATAAGTGACAAAATAGATTGTTATGTGAGTGCATAAGATAGACAACCTCAGTCAAGAAAATATAACATATTATGATGTTGTTGAAATAATAATTTTATTAGATTACTATGCACATGGTCATGTTGCAACGATGAAATGTAAGTGGTTTGATTCAATGACCTAACAAGTAATACATATTAATATTTTTTGATTTTGAGTGATGATATGAATCACTAGCTTCACACCAATAAACCATATATTCTTGCGTCATGGGAAAGAATGATGTTTTATGTAACTGATCGGTTACAACAATAATTTGGTATTATTTTCAATGTCATCCCTAGACATATTTTTGACAAAGGAATGAATGACAATGATGTTGTGGATGAACCTCTCTGTATTTTTTTGAATGTTGAATTTGATGACACAGATGACTCAATTGCTAAAACATATTGGGAATTGGAAATTTTCAGAGAGCATAAATAATTTTGAAACATTTGTATGTATTTAACAGACATTATCGTAATATTATATGTGTTTTTTGAAACTTCCATACATTATATCAAATTAGCATGTATATTTTAAACCATTATCGAATATAAAACTATTTATAGTCTGGCCAATTTATGTTTAAGCGCATCAATAGTAATTCTTGTACATAGAAAAGTCAATATATTTTATCAATATAAATACCACATTGAAAATTATTCTCATTGTTTTACGATACAATTATATAATTTAAAATTTTTCATTATTTCAATTTATTTTAAATTTACAGGTCAAAATGTTTGAATATGATGATACTAGAAGAAATAGAAGAACACAAAGAAATGAAAAAAATATTACTCAGCTGGCCAACACTATAAGTACAATTTATGTTTGAATATTATGTTCTTTGATATTATTTATCTTGTTATCATTAATTTAATTTTAGCATCAATGTTATTTTAGGAAACTTCGTTTAGGAGACGGTTGTATTATACTACTATGGCTGATAGTATGGCGGGGGTATTGATTATATAGTTCAACCTACTACTATGCAGCTTGAGTCCCCAAAAGGTCATTATCCCATTATTACACTTCCATATTATCCATTCCCACCATTTCCATATCCCTTTCTGTCTACACCCACATCAGATAGTAGTTCTCAGACTCCCGTCCCTACTTATTTTCCATTTCCACCATCCACTGAATAGGGCACTACGCCCCCAAATATCCCACTACCATATCCATATCCATATCCACCCTCATCTGTTCTGGGTTTTCCATCTACTGTATCGAGTACTCCTACTGTAGATATCCATCCTACCCCAGAGGCTACTCCCCCTCTAGATGCCTCACTTTAGGGGTCAGTAGATCCCCCATCTACTGGTATGTGTTTAAACATTACTTTTAGTGATTACTGATAAATTCAAATATTTTATTATCCTTTATCACGTTTTTCATGATTATCTCCAGTCTCCACCAGACGACGAGACCGCTCAAAAATGAGACTGGTTTTGAATCGACACAAGAAAATCATGGATGAATACAATGAGTATGGAGCTATAATTAAAAAAACATCACGTAATGTAAAAGATTTATCAGAACACTTTCTAGACACATTAATATCATTCTCGCTCAACCAATAAGTTGGATGGATGTTGGATAACAAATAAAGGACAATGTATGGGCAGAGATATGGGTAAGTAATGTTAATCACATTTTATATATATTGATTTATAAAATTTTCTAATCAAATATTTTTTCCATTGTAGCTACAATATAATTTTCCTGATGGAAAAAATGCCAAGGCTACAAGGATAATGGATTTAGGTGAAATGTAGCATGTGTACTAGTATGACTTATATCATGGTTGGAAAAATAGAGTTGACACGGAGCTTGAAGAATTACGAGGGATTCATGATTTCCCAATATCAAAATACAAAGAGATGATTGCCTACTGGAAGAGTCCAGAGTTTAAGGTATTTGTTAAATTTATATATATATATATATATATATATTTATATATTTGAAAATGAGTTTTATTTATTTTAATAAAATTATATAATTATTTGTTTAAAGGAAAAATTAGACAGAAATGAATGAAATAAGAGTGAAATGAAACATGTTTATACTCGTGGACACAATTCACTCCTAGATCCTAAGAAAACACAAGTAATTTAATATTTAGAATATTTAGCTTCATTTAGTTTTATTTTTTTGACTTCTAATTTTGATTTATTTCTTTTTTTTTCAGAAAAAAAACATTGAATATCATGGGTCGTGTTCATCGCTCTACTTTTTTTTGTGCAAGTAGAAAAAAGAAAGATGGTACTGTGCCAAATACTGACACTAAGAATGAAATAATATGTATATTTAAATTTCTTTTTTATTGACTGAATATAATTCCATATATTATTTTATCATTTTAATTTATGTTTGATATCAATTTACAGAATGCTTTGGAGACATTGTCAGAAAAAGTACCTGACAATTTGGGCCTGAACGATCATCTACATCAGGTATTAGGAGATGAGCATCATGGTAGAGTGCATTTTCGATCTGGGTAGAATATTTTACCATGTCGATAATGTTCTACGGACAATGTTTCTTTGAGTACCAGTTCTTGTTTGTTCACAGTACAACAAATGAATTCCATAATAAAAGAAGCAACTCAAAAAGCAGAAAAGGCGATATTTGAAAATATGAGGAATGTTATGTCTTCCATTTCTTCTATACATTCACCAGAATCATTTGAAGTGGTTGATTTATGTTTGATGTCAATAAGTTCTGACAATTTAGATTCTTCTACCGGAGCTGGAGCGAGGGCTGGAGCCGAAGCTAGAGCCAGAGCTGTAGCCGGAGTCGGTCCCATTTTCAATGCCGGGTACCAATGCTGATGTCGATGATGATGTTGGTGGAATGAGAGGTGTGATGGTGTTTCTATAGGAGGTGCGGATGAGGGTTATCATGAATATTATGATACTAATATTGAGACTCACTGTTGACGTGAATTGTATTTTTGAATTGTTAATATCTGTAATTTTATTATGCAGTGAGGTTTGATCATTGTAATACTAATTTGTATTGCGGTGTTTTTGACTGTTTCTACATATATCGAATTATGTTATTATGAGTGTTGTTTTTTTATGTAGTAGTTAAGTTTTATTTTTGTTATATTGAATTGTATCCTCCTCTGATTCAGCTATCGTACCTCCTCAATGATGCTGCTCTGAGGCAGCCCCTCTATCTCCTCCAGCAGACCTCCAATGGTATATAGTCCAATTTTCAATTTTTTTCTTGAGGAAAACCCTCAATTAGTTTCACTGATCATATTTTGAGTTTGATAACTTGTATTTGTGCGCATGATATTTATGCATCCTATGCATATAACCAACAAGAAAACATAGCCGATGAAAATTGATTTACTCCGATGACATCCAAGCAGGATTTACGTGAATATAAAATTCACGAGGTAATTGTTATTTTATATAATTTTTTGCAAGACATTAGTAACAATTTGTTCTGTTGTTATTGGGTTTTCATGGAAATCCTATGATAAATTGTATTTTTGGGATCTAAATACTCAATTCCATTACAAGGGGGAAGGGGGTAGGGGGCATGGGGGTGTGCAAGGGGGCAGTGGGGGCAGGGGGTGCAAGATGGCAGGTGGGGGGGGGGGGGGGTGCACGGGGGGGTAGGGGTTGTGTAGAGTGTGGGGTGGGGGTGTGCAGGGGTGCAGGAGGGTGTGCAGGTGGGTGTGGAAGGGGGTAGGAGCTGTGCATGGTGGGTTTGTAGGGCGGTGTCTAAGGGGGGAGGGGGAGGGAGAGTGGGTCTTGTCCAGGGGTTGGGAGGGGGTGTTCAAGGGGGAAGTGGGGCCTGAGGGGGTACATGGGGGAAAGGGATATACAGGCACCATTGGTATTGAAAATTATTTCACATATGTTATGATTGTAAGTTCATTTTAATAATTCTCATTTGTTCCTTCCCTTCTGTCGGACGTTATTGTCACATGCTTGCACTTTCATCGATATGTGTTTTCAACTTTTGTTGGGTTCTATATGGCCAGAATTCAGCTGAATCAATGAATGGGGTGAGCGAGGCCAGTAAATGAGCACAAATTTTCAAGGATTAAAATAAACTAGGCTTCTATTTGTTTATTCTTATTGAATTTTCAACTTGTATACTGAATACCTTTAGTCATTTTTGGAACCTGTTCTTTTCAGGTATTTGAGGATTCCTATAAGTTACAATTATGAATCATAATCATTGATGAAATTGAGAGGTAATTACAATCAATTTCAACAAAATAATACTTTTGGTCCATTCATTCAATAACTATTGTTCTCTTCTTTTTAGTAGAGGCTTTTGGAGTGCATTTCCATTGGACCTCATTTTTCCAAAATTATTTCTCAAACACTGGTGGTCCTTAAGAAACAGCTTCCTCCATAATAATTCTTCACATCCCTTTAATTAGTATAACTCATTCAGACTATATCAATATGAGGTTTTATTTGTCTCAATGTCTTCACAAGAACTGGATTTCTTAAGTGTATGCTTTCACATGATAGGTTGTGTCTGTGTATAGGGATGCATGCTATGCAGTGAAACAACAAAAAAAACAAGGTTGGGTAGGGGAAAGGGGCAGGGGGCAGGGGGGAGGTCTGCAGGGCAGGGGTAGGGGGCAGGTTTGCTGGGCAGGGGGTAGGGGGAGGGTGGAGGGGGGGGGGGGGCAGGGGTAGGGACATGGGGTAGGGGTGGTCTACAAGGGGTCTGTAGGGAAGGGGGTAGGGGGAGGGGGTTCAAGGTGGTGGGGTAGTGGGAAGTGGGGAAGTGGGGCAATGGGGGGTGGGGAAATGGGGTGTAGGTGCATGATGGAGGGTGCATGGGGGATGGTGTAGGCTATGGGATGGTTTGGGGGTGCTGGTGCAGGCTAGAGGGGTGGTGCAGGGGGATGGTGCAGGCTAGGGGGCTGGTTTCGATGGGAGGGGGTTCAAGGGGGTGCTTGTGAAGGAGGTGGTGCAGGGGGTAAGGGGATGGTTGTGGGGGAGGTGACTGTTTTGGGGGGGGGGGTGCAGAGGGGTGGGTTCAGGCTAGGATGGATGGGGGTGCTGGGGGGTGGGGGTGGGGGTGGGGGTTCAGGGGTTGAAGGGGTGGCTGGTGCAGGTTTGGGGGGCTGGTTTTATGGGGGGGTGTGCATGGTGAGGGTGGGGGTGGAGTGGGGAGAGGGGTGTGCACCCTAGATTGTCCTTCCATTCAAAAACCCAGGTTTTCATTTAAAATCATATGAGGTATAAGCTAAGACAAATGCATGTTAACCGCACTAGCCAAAATAGCATTTTATATTTAATTTAATGATTTAGTTAATTTAAAAAAATGGGCATAAGAACATCAGGGCGTGACCCCTCGATAAGGACATTACTCTCCCTCTAAACACATCACGTTGTGACCCCCTATCTGACAATGTATTTATAAATGAGATATATAACATAAATCCAATTTTTATACGATAAAAATGGTTTATCATATTTAATTATTGTTGGAATCATAAAGGAATATAAATCATATCATGTATGTGATAAATTTATATATCATATCAAATGATTATGGGATATTGAAAATGGTAAGAAACTATAATTTTCATACCACATCCATCACAATAAAAAGGCATTATTGGGGTAGTTATAAAGTACGCATATAATGAGATTTTATAACATTTCACTATTCATCCAATGAAATCATAATACACGGTTAGCTTAAGTCAATAATAGTTGATGCATTGATTTTTCATGCCACTGGCTATGAAAATTTTGGTAATCTAGATTCTTCCACATTGTTTGCAGGGCAGGGGCAGGGGGGAGGGTGGAGGGGTTATGTGGCAGCGGGAAGGGGGAATGGGGAAAGGGGTGGGTGGGGGGGGCTAGGGGCTGGGGCAGGGTGGAGGAGATAGGGGCAAGGGGCAGGGGGCTGGGGGAAGGGTGGAGGGGGCATGTGCAGTGGGCAGGGGCAGGGGGGAGGGGGAGGTGGAGGGATGCAGGGGAAAGGGGTAGGGGTTGGGGGCATGTGGAAGGGGCTGAGGATAGGGAAAGGGGGAGGTCTGCAGGGCATGGGGAAGGGACAGGGGTATGGGGTAGGGAGAGGGTGGTGGTGGGAGGGGGCAGGTAGTAGGGGCAGGGGGCAGGGGGAGGGGGGAGGTCTGCAGGGCAGGTGGTAGGGGGAAGGTGGAGGGGGCATGAGGGAGTTCTGCAGGGCAAGGGGCATGGGGCACAGGGCAGGGGGTTGGTGGATTGGGGTAGTGGGCACAGGGAAGGGTGGTGGGGTTAGGGGAAAGTGGAATGTATAGGGGGAGGGGCTAGCCGGTCAGTGGGTAGGGGGATGTCTGTAGGGTAGGGGGGATGGGGGAGGTCTGCAGAGTAGGGGGCAGGGGAGTGGTCTGCAGGGCAGGGGGTGGGGGAGGGGGAGGGTGGAGCGGGTAGGGTGGAGTGGGGAGTTCTGCAGTGTATGCAAGACAGGGGGAGGGGGGAGAGGGTGTAAGGGGGTGGGGCAGTGGAGCAGTGGGGAAAGGTGGTGGGGTAGGGGTGTAGTTTGCCTCTATAGGTTTCTTTAATCTTAGATAAGTTTGAATAACTATTACATAACTAGATTCAATATGATATTTTAAAATACATTAGATATATCCAAAGACACCACATTTCATCAGGACTCTGTATATTGCTATTGATTTCTTCTACATTTAGGTAAACTATGAACAATTAACAACCACTTTTGTGATTCTTATTTTACTAAAAATAACACTATGTCACGTTCTCAATGTCAAAGAAACATCCAAGAGAACATATTGATCAAGAATAGCTCATCACATATTACTGTATCTTGCAACATTCAATGTTCTGAATTTCTTTTGTTATAAAATAACATTAATTTATTTCCATATTTATGTTTATGTAGTACTATATGGTTGTTGATGTATCAAGCATGTCTTTTTGTGCTAGTCAAGGATAACACTTTGGATCATTCATACATGAATGTATCAACTCTGTATCCCTACAACAACCTTATAGATAATGAATATATTAAAATACCATATATTAGAATACAACTGACAATTGACAAGACCATTCAATTAAACCAAACCTCTTAATAGCCTTGACAATCTGTCCATGAATGAGGGGGTCTGTCCTGGGGGTGGGGTTCTATCTAGGAAGGGGGTTTTGTCCAGTAGGGGGTGCATGGTGGGTTTGAAAGTGGGGGGGGGGGTCTTTCAAGGGTGTGTCTTTAGGGGGGATATGTTCAGGAAGGGGGGGGGGGGGATGTCTAGGAGGGAGGGGTGGGGGTATGTAGTGGTGGTGAGGAAGGGGGTCTGTTGGGGGGATGGGTGATAGGGGGGAGGGGTGAAAGGGGGTCCAACAAGGGGGTGTCCAATAGGGGTGGTGTGGGGGGGGGATGGGTGTCCAGTAGGGGTGCTACTAAGGGGGGACTTACAAGGGGGGTAACGGGTGTGCAAGGGATGTGTAGGGGGGATGCTGTCCAGAGGGGTCCAGCAGGGGGGGCTATTGTCCAGGGGGGTCCAGCAGGGGGGGCTTCTGTCTAGGTGGTCCAGTTGGGGGGGCTGTAGTCTAGGGGGGTCCAGTAGGGGGGTATGACTGTCTAGGGGGCCAGTAGGGGGGTGCTGCTGTCTAGGGGGGTCCAGCATGGGGGGCTGTTGTCCGAGAGGGTCCAGGGGGTGATGTCCAGGGGGTTGTGGATGCTGTCTAGGGGGATCCTATAAGGGGTGTGTGTGTGTGGGGGGGGGGGGGGCTGTAGTCCATTGGGGTCGAGCAAGGGGGAAAGGGGTGTTAAAGGGGTGCGTGGAAGGGGGTGCAAGGGGTGTGTTCAAGTGGTGGAAGGGATGTGAGTTGGGGAGGGGTGGCATGTTGTCTAGAGGGTGCAACAGTCGAAGGGGTGTTCCATGGATGTGTAGGGGGCTACTGTCTAGGGGGTCCAGCAGGGGGGCTTATGTTCTGTGGGAGTGGTTCCCTTTTATGAGAGATATGAGAGGCAGTAAAGGAATATACTTAATTATTATTTTATTATAAATTCTTGTTCGATTATTAATAAGTCCAAATTTAAAAAGTTCGAATAGAAGATGAATATAATTCTAAATAATATCATCCAATAAAAAATAGATTGGTTTTTTATGTTTTTTATCCTTATATTTTTTATCTAACCCTTTTATAGTCTAACCATTTTATCATGAATTTAACTCTTTGAGAAACAAAATAGTTATCAAAACATTAAAAATATCGAATTAAATAGCCAATAATTAAATTTTATACTTAGGATAACTATTTCGCTGATTATGATATGTTTTAGAATTTTATAATATTTAATAAAATATTTTTTATTTTAAAATATATCTTATGTCAATTTTGACACTATTCATATCATGACTTTTTTATAAATCTATAACAGCATGATTGATTCAAAAAAACATCATTAATAAAAATATAACATGTAAATATCATCCATTAAATTCTGGGTTGACATAAAAAAAAATTACATTTATTTTAACATTTAAAATATTATTTATTTTAATCATGTTCTAATGATGAGATCACTCCAACCTATTTGTGTCATAATTAAATTTATATATTAAATTTCCAAAAAATATAAATAAAATATCATGATGTAGAAAATATTTTTATATTTCTAAATAAAATTTATAGTGAAATATATCACTTATATATTCCCATATAAAAATTGTTTTATTAAATGATACATTTTTAAGCTATATTTTCCTTAACATTAAATTTAAAGTAATTAAATGTAATTTCCACAGACATGTTGCTCCATGGGGTCATAAATTCGACCCAATGATGCCCATGGTCCAACATATCTTATCCAATAGGTTTATGATGTTAGTTATGGTAATTTAATATTATTATAATATTATTTTTTATATTTATTTATCATATTTTCCATTTAACCATGGTAAATAACTTATTTACTCATGTTACTATTCATAATGTGAACAAATAAATTTTAGCTATTACCATGATTTGGACCTCCTAATTACAAATATTTAATTCATTTTTCCAAATTTGAAACACATAAGTTATATAAATTAATTTAGAATCAATTCCCTTTTTCAAAACCAAAACTTGTGTTTTTTAGAAATAATAACTATCAAAATATTGAAATGTGATTAAATATAATAAAAATGTAAAATTACATAAAATTACACACATTAGAATAAATGGTAAAAACCTAATATTATTACACATTAAAACCATTTAAAATGAAAACCTAACAATATAAATAAATTATAGGAAAATAGGGTTTTGTCATATAAAGCAACATTTTCACTATTGCTTAAAAAATGAACATTATCGAAAAAATACAAAAAATTTACCCAAAGAAAATTTTATGTCATTCTACTAAATAAAAAGATTATTTTGTAAAATTTCACATAAAAAATTGTCCAAAATTTTATTTAAAATGGGTTATCCATTAAAAGTCCGTAAAACTATCTTTTAAAATATTAGAGTATTTATACTTAAAATTGTATTCATTATCATTTTATGCCTCTTAATTTTATTGGATAAATGTAAAAACATTTAAGAACATATTTATTCATAATATGGTCGATTATATTCATTACCACCAATACAACGGTTTGGTGTTAACTACCGTTTAAAATAATAATATTATTAGATTATTTTTCAGTATAACTCAATGTTGTGTTCAACGTAAGATTTCAGAGAAATCTATTGTTGCATATTGAGTAAGATATTATACATAGCATACCCTTTAATGGAAAATTACTATTAAATTCAAAAATAATAATAAATATGAAAATGTCATATTCATTATTTACCTGGTATTTTATAAACACATACACTGAGATCGACTCCTTAATCACTATTCAGTGAGAATACTTTGTTAAGGGATCCATGTTCACCCATATTGAATCATAACAACCATAAAATCAAGGTAAACAAGTTAACAAGTCCATTGATTTTTCCTACAACATCCATTAGGGAATATCATGATTCTAAGTCAATCCATCGAGAACATGATTCATATTTTCCTTCCATTGAACAAATAAACAACGGTGAGAAAATCTTGAAACTGATCACTTCATATCAGACCACAAAAATCAGCCTCTTTGAGTACAATAACACTTCACCACAACAAGAATATAAGGAACCAACCTTAAGCAATAAATAATCTTAATTTTTATTCCTGAATTTAATATCATTCAATGTGAATATATATTTAGGTTTATAATTTTTGTGAATCTGTCTGTAAATCATACTTAAAAAAACATTTAAACACCAAGTGGTCACATCCTATTAGTATCCTTCTTTCCCATAATATAAAACATTCAAAATAAATCAGAAATATTTTACATGGAAAACCTCCATAAAATTCAACCTTACTTATTCTATTCCCTTAACCATCCTTAAAGCCTATGAAAACATTTTAAAATCCTTGTATGTGAGAAAAATCTCAGTAAGAGATATTAAGAAAAAATAAACTATTAGTTCTATAAAACAATGAAAATCATATAAAATATAAATTTATTATAAATTTTATTTGAGAATATGCAATAAATCATTTTAATATGAAAAAAACCAACTTATTTTTCTCAAAAAAATCATTAAAACACCTGATAAGAAATTAAAAATCATTTAGGTGACATAGAGCATCATATTCATTAAACCCAATCAAGAACATTTTAATTGGATTTACCAAATGGTAAACTTCCATTCATTCCAATCTATCAAATGGAATCATCATATGTAAAATATCATACCTATGGAATTCGAGGGATTTTACATACCCAAACATCCATTAAGATGTAACAGGCTCACCTGGTACTATCGAGGTCACACCATGTATAAGTTGGAATGGGCTCAGTGAGTGTTATCTGGGCCACCCCATGTATAAGACATAATAGGATCACTCAGCAGTATTTAGGCTACCCCATCATGTAATTTTCAATTAACACATCATGAATGAGACTTATTCCTCCTATAATCCATATAAAACTCTTTTAAACTCATATTGAAACACATTTATATAAAAGATCCATTTTTCTGCTAAATTTTCATTTTCAAAAAAATTAATTATTCCTTTGAAATAAATTTTCAACACGAAAAATACCCAAATTATAAAGAGGTTTTTTATTTAGTGAAACGTAAAACCATTCAAATGATTCAAAAAATAAAATAGTGGGAATAATTATAGTAAAGTCATTTCCACCATGTCGGTTAGGAATAGAATATTCCTATTATCATTTGTGAGAAAAATCCTTTTTAATAATATAAATAGTTTTTTTTAAAACAAAATTGAATGAAATAAAAAATAGGACTAAATGACCATTATACACCTTTTATATAAATAAACATATAAAATAATTTCAATAATATTGATATATAAGTAAATATTTTGAAATTAAATTTTTAAAAATTCAATGTGTCCCATACCCCATAGAAAATTAAAATCAAAATCCCCATGAAATAAAAACATTAAAAAAATATGAAATAACATGATAATAAGTAAATTAATGATATTATATTTCATTGGGACATTATATAACCCTCATAATATAACATATATGTAAAACATGAAAATTTTATCAAATGAAATGAGATTGAGACAAAATCCCTTTCCTTGAGTTTGACTTTTCACATGTATCTTTATATTAAAAAATAAGAAACTTACATTTATTTTTTATTTCTAAAAATAATATTTTAACATTTATTATTAATTTTATTTCTCTTATTACAATATTTTGTACAAGTACATAAATAATTATTTCTTCATTGGGTGTTTTGACCATATTCGGTTTGTGTGTCAAAACTACTAAGGTGGGTTTACTATGGTTAGGGAGGTCATTATATAAACATCACTAAAAAATTATAATTAAATAATTATTATATTTATAAATAAATGACACCTTTAAATCCAATTAGAAAATATGTTTATGAAAATTAAACCTACATTACAATCTTGGAGACATTAGGTCGTACGTACGCATAAGTAATGATCCAATTTTTCAATGATTGTTATAGAAATAATGTAAGTAACATTTATAACTACCTAAGGATGGTTATAAAATACATAAAATATCATTTAATGATATATAATCATATATGAATTTTTTAAGGAATCAAATCACATCGTGGAGGCGGTAGTACAGATTTCTAGTAACAATGTTTTCACTTTTTTAGTGTGTGAGATGTTAAAAACGAAAATGATATGTTATATTTCACGAAACATAATTATTCCATGAATATAATCTATATATATACATACATTTTATTTTGTAACATATGTTTAATAAAATAATCTCAAATACATCCCATGAATAGTATCGATAAATCACGCCACTATTTGGAGGTTGTGGTCCACACGTCCACAAATATTGTTATCATATTCAAAAAAAATAAAAAAACATGATTTCATGTGTCATATAATAATTAAAAAAGTTTGAATAAATTTTAAATATCATATATATAATAAAAAAATTTATTTACATCATAATTTATGACTATTATTGGTGGTAAAGTAAAATCAAATGAGATCGTTTCTCGAGGTAGTTTTCTATCGTACATGCAAAGGGTAATTTCATACCCATTTGATAGAAGTTGTATAAGTATAGGT
Source organism: Viscum album (assembly GCA_963277665.1). Classification (NCBI taxonomy): domain Eukaryota; kingdom Viridiplantae; phylum Streptophyta; class Magnoliopsida; order Santalales; family Viscaceae; genus Viscum; species Viscum album. The sequence continues at coordinate 333,821,835 of OY728134.1, forward strand.
CAAAACATTAACATAACAACATATAATTATATTTAGGATACTTAGGTTTATATATAATCCTGGATTAATAAAAATTTAAGTGTATTAGAAATAAAAAAAATAAAAGTGCCGATTGATGAATGTTACTTCATCTTCGGGTAAATCATTTTGTTATCACCAATGGGATTTCTTGGATTGAGTTCATAACAAATTTTTGAATCTATTATTATATGAGGGATGTTTGATGCTTATTTGGGTTGGGTTTTTACGATCCAAATATATTGAATGGTGTGAAAAAGTGGGGAAGAAGAGTAACTTTTTTAGTGGAGGGGGAGTGACATTCTTGTAAATATAAAAAGGCCAGAACTATTTGGAGGTCTCCCTTATACAATGTGCATAAAAATGGAAAAGTATTTGATTATAGAGTAATTATAATCTATATACTCTCATAATAATAATAATATTTTTTTTTTCATTTTTTCCATAGTCTTTATGTTTTTTTTATTTTTTTATCTTGGATTTTAATTTAGATAGCTAGTTCTCACACATATGTAATTCATACATTAAGTATAAAATAAAGTAAGTATTAATATAAAATTAAAACCCAATTATTCTAAATTACTAAATAAAAATTATAAAATAAAAATCCCAAATGTGTTGGAAATTAATTTTAACAATAATGCATGTAAAGTAGAAAGGCATTATAATTACCCTAAGTACACAGGCAAATTATAAAAAATATATGTGTAAATATTTTCATTGTAAAATATCAATTGTAAAATGAATCAAACATTTATTATATTTCATAAAACATAAAAATCACTTGGTGGAATAAAATATTTTCATCAATTTATAATTCTTTAAAAAAATATCATATATTTTGTATAATTATTAACTAAATAATCCATGTGTTGGCCTTTCATAAGGATTTAATCTAATTATATGATCTCTAAAAATTGGATAAAAATTAGTATAAAAACAATAACTCAATTATCTATGAAAATAATATTTATAACCAAACCAATGTAGTTTAATCCCTACTAGAAATATTTATAATTGTTAATGGAAAATAATATTCTTTTTTTCTTTACTTAACTTATTATATAGGTCAGGTTAATGGAATAGTTACCCAGTAACTCATAAAAATAGTTCCTATGGTTGTGAGTGTTTAAATATTTATACCAAATTTGTGTTTCAGAATTATTGGGTCATTTATACACCTTATATTATATGATTAACCATTATGTAATATTGTTTTTACATTAATAATTATAGTTAAATTAAACTCTTTTCACTAATAATTTTGACCAAAAAATAAAACTTCTAATATAAAAAAATTATACTAATTAGAAATATATATGTATATTTTAATAAATTAAATTCACCAGTGTGGCTAAAATTAATTTAAAATTAATCCCAAAGATAGTGTGAGAGATAGGGTTTTTATGGAGAAAATATCAAACATTTGAACTGTTTTTATATCCAATTTCAATGGGAAATGTAATCCATTGAACAAAATTTTATTTATTTATGTATAATTAGAGAAAATATATATTATAACCATTTTAGAAAAAATTATGTAAATAAATAAACTAGATGAAAAATGAATTTTCAATTATAATACAGTGTTTTTCAATATTCATAAAAAACTGAAACATATTAGAAAAATTCCAAAAAACACACAAAGTAAATACTGATATCCTAATCTCAAAAATAATGTGTATTTTTTATATAAAAATTTTAAATGTTTTAATGTTATTTTTTAAAACTATTCTGTCATTAAAAGGTGGTAAAATATATTTTCAGAAAAGTATAATTTTAACTGTAAAACTTGATTTATTCATATATTAAAACAATAAAATATATTAGGTTAATGTGAAAAAAATTTATAAATTTTTTGAAACATAATATATTAAGTCTTATTCACATCATCCAATATATTTCAATTGTGATGAATTATATAATAAATAATAATATGAACAATATATTATAGTTCAATAACATTCGACATTTTGTGTAATGTAGGTGATAGAAGAAAATCGATGTTATGTGAAATGAATGTTAACCATAGTGTTTCTTATTTTCAAATTCATAATTTTAATACTATCTTAATCAATATATCAAATAATTTTTTAAAAAATAGTAGAATATATTTCATATAATCTTGGGATATTATGTCTCACCCCCATAAAAAAATTATGTCTTTTCAATTAGAACATTACCTCAGTAAAAAATTGTTAGAAATACCATTGTTTAATAGAAAATATTCCTCATTATTATAAATTATTTTATTGTATAAGAATATATAGAAATAAACTAACAATATATATTTCTATAAGCATAATTACATCCTTATAACATCCACAAAAATAAGATGAACATCCCTAAAAGTATCCTTAATCATCAAAGATCATAAAAAACCTAGTGGTTATCAATACGTTAAAACTCATGTCCAAAATCAAAGGACTAATTCTCATTAAACTAAATCCTTACATAAAATAAAACCCAACTAAAATTATCCAAAAAATTCCTTCAAAACAATATGATCACATCACTTAAAAACTCCAAGGAGTTTCTAAAACCACGATATTATGGATAACCTCCAAAAAAATTATGGGCTCCCTGGAGATTCCATCACTTAACTAGATATCCCAACATAAAATAAAATGTCAAAAAAATATTTTACCATACCATTATGTTTCCGATCATAATGATCTCAACCATAATTATGAAATTCGGAAACATGTCAGCATAATCCTAAAACACATTGAATCTAATAATTCTCACTATTGACTGAACATATGTTATCTTATACGTGGGTTTTTTACATTCCTTCTCATTATATTAAAAAACCATGTGATTAGACATACCACATTGATAACACTTTCCAAATCCCAACATGCATTTCCCATTAGGTATTTTACCACACATTGAACTTGTTTTATGCATACCTCAAAAATTCATAGCCAATTGATTCACCATTTCTAGCCACATTGACCATTCCATACTCATTTCATCTCATGGAACATATGCTTCTAAAAACAACATCTCCACTTTCTCATAATAATAAACTACATTCGCATATATTTTAAATTATCGAGAGGCTAAATCTGTTCATTGACTTGGTTTCAATCCTGAGTGAAATCTATTAATTTTACTATCAATGTCTTGAATAAAATATAAAACATACTTGGCTAATAATGTGAATTTTTCATCATATAAATCCACTAAATTTTCATTATTTTTCATCAATTCCATTAATTTCTTATTTATCTTAATTTGATCAACCTAAGGGAAATATTTATCAAATAAAAGATGGTTAAATTCATCCCATTCAATGGAATCAAGATCATATTTCTCTCAAGTATTCTTAACCAAATACCAATATCGATCATCTTCACCATCAAATGATAAATATATAGGGTTACATTTTGTTCTTCTGAATATTACATGACTTAAAATATATTTTATAGGGAATTTATTCATCCTTCAACCACCACTGGGTCATACGATCCACTGAATGATGGGGGATGTTGTCTCAGGAAATGCACCAATATAGACATGTTCAACTATGATAGATCATGTTTCTCTCTAGCATGGATACCAGAACAATTTATATCTTGTGTCAACTGATCCATCACTAAAAAAAATTATTCCCTTCCAATTCCAAACATCATTGGATATAGTTTTGGATTAATATATTCCACTCGATTCCTTCCCACTACGACATCATTGTTTCATTTATGGAAAACCATACTAAATAGACATTTTTTAAAAGAATTGATGTGGATATTATAAAATTAATTATCATTTCAAATTAACTATAATGTAAAACCATCTAATGGAATTATATTATCACTATCTTAACATCAAAAGATGTCTAAACCTTTCTTTAATTCCAACTAAAATTATGATACCTTAAATATTACATATTATTTAGTTTTACTCAGCAAATTACATTCATTTACATTTAGGATATTTTTAAGGTTATAGTTTCATAGAATTATGTAATAACTCGTATATAATAAAACCATATTAATATAAAGTGTGCACTTTCGATATATATCCATTTTTTACAATATATATAACCATCAAAACAAAACATGATTTTATTTACATGATTATCTCCATGAAATTAAAATTACTTGTTCCTCTTACTTTCCATCCTTAAACAATATGAATTTTTTTAAAAATCATGGTATGTGCACAAGACCTCAATAAGGGTGTTTCATAATTCCTTGAAATGTGGGTTCTAGTTTTAAGAATCACTGCTTCTAGGTGGTTTCCATTGGAATTATTCATTAAAACAGAATTATTAAACATTTATTTATCCAAAGGCGACCTGATCTCCTAAAGTAGTAATTGGTTAATTCTGAACTATATAATACTTAGGTACATACATTGTTGAATATGATGGGATGTCAGACTCATCCCTCCCTTTTGGGGGGAAATTATTGCCTATTCTAGGACTCTTTTTATAAATTTAATATATTTTCATGAATCCTTATTAATTCACCATGTATAATAGAAGTTTACCTTGTATTATTCAATCACTTGTTAACATTATAAAAAAACATAATCATTAGTATTTATTCACGGTTGTTTATTAATGAAAAAATCTATATGTATTTTAGGTTCTCCATCAATGGTATTCTTTCATATACTATTTAAATATTCTTTTAATCACCTATATAATGGTACTAGACTTTATCCACTCAGCGAGGCACTCTGAAATTTATTTTGATCCATGGAGACGAAGGTTTATTTTGATGTTGTGATTATACCCATGAAATGTTTTATTGAAGTATACTTATGAAAGAAATCAGAACCATCGTAGTTCGGTGCCACTTAATTGGACACATGATACCTTTTAAGATCATGTGGTTACAACCTAGCCATATAGTTTAATTTCATGTGGTATGACTATATAATAGAATAGTGATTAATCAATGATTGGAGTGGGACTTATGTCAAGGAATCCCAAGGAACATGGAAGGTATATTGGTTTCCAACTAAGATTAAACCCTTTTGGGAATATGGCCCAATGAAAACAATTTTTATTTTAAATGTTGGGTTTGAGCATCACAGAGGATCCATATGAATCCAATGTGGAAGGGAATCAAATCCCATGTAGTTATATGGGGGTTTAATTTGGGGATTATACCTAAATAAGATGCCCAGATTAAGGGAAATATGGTTGGATTCATAAAGAGGATATCCAGAGTGCTCGAGCCCTGAATGGGTGTCCTACGTATCTTGGATTGAATTGGAATCAGAGTTCTCATAGTTCATTTACCATGGATGTTTGTGAAAATTATGTATTCATCACAAATATCTATGAACACGTAGGTCATGCTCGGTGTGATAAATAAGAGGATTTGAAAGATTCAACATTGTCACATACTGTTTTTGTCCCTTGTTGGTGGAAGAGGGTGTGTCTAAAATGGAGAGGGTGGATGAGGGAGAGCTGACAAGCCCTCCCTATGTTCTCTTCACAATGGAAAAGGGTCAATTGAATGGAAGAAGGGATGAAGGTTAGGGTATTAAACCAATATGGTTTCCCTAAAATTGATCCTGGTAGATGAGGGAGACTTCTACATTACTTATATGGAATGAAAGTGTAAACCATACCTTCCCTAATAGAGACCTAAGGTTCTATCTCATTGAGAAGGGAGAGGTTGAGACCTCATCCATAATTCTAAAAAACTAGGAACAACTTAGCACTATTCCAGAAAGAAATGCCCATTTTACTATGGATATACAAACCCATATTAACCTTATGAATCCTAACCCCATTGTGAAAAATTCTGGAATCCTCCAACATCAGATATACAAACCCAGATTGGACACATGCTGATGTGCCATTCCCAATGATTTTATGAGTCATGAGGTTTTGGTGGAGGTATCAATAGAACCCCTTTCAAACATGGTATCCAATGAAGAATAATCCTAGCCATGGATGGATTTGAAGAGGGATTGGTGGCTAGTAGACTGATGAGAGAAAGTGAATCGAAGAGAGAAGACCATGTAGGTATGGGCGAGCATGTATGGGTGCATATGTAGGCTTGGGTGACAAGATATTCACTTAATAAATGAAAAAAGGTATTGTAATACATGGGAGAGGCTTGTACAAAGCCTATATGATTATTCACAAGTGATCCCATAAGTTGGGATCACATGTTCTTATAAAAGGAATAGGTGTTGTACATGTATTTCAAATTTAGTGAGGATGGGAACTTCAGGTGCACAAGTGTTATGGACTTCAAACACTAAAAAGAATTAAGTCCTATGATCCACCTTCAAATCCTCCTCTCATGGTGAGGAAGAACTACCTTAACAATTTTAGATGATTTGGGTGATTTGCTTGGGAGAACAGAGTAGCAATAGGGCTTCAGGTAAATTCTTTCGTACAGATGAAGTCCCTAAGGGTCTATATATAGGAAAATATAGGACTATGGATAAAAGAAGTTTTGGCGCGCAAGAAGGACGTGCACCAAATTTGTGGCACACAAGTGTCTGTGCACCATATGGGTGGGGCCCCAGTTGATTTGTTCTCGACCAATGATTTGGCTATACAAGGGATCCTCTTTGAGGACTTAGCCAAAATTATTACTCCATTCAACTATAGTACGATGGAACGTAGTTGGTTTCATGTAGGTATATTGGACACAACATTAGGGACATAGAAAAATTATTTCTCCATATCGTAGGGGATTTTTCCAACACCCCTACATTGGCTCATTGTTGGCTTACTGTCCCAGCCCATTGGGCAGGTTTCCTTCACTACCGTCACAGACCTCCATGAAAAATTCTATGTTGCACTATGCACTTCTGGCTACCAATTGACGACATTTGTAGATAAGTACATGGGAAAAATTCATGGTTTCAACAAAATCCCCCGCCCCCTTCCAATTTGATTCATTCTAAACAAAAATCATCTTTTTCTAAGGAAATATTAGGGCCCAGTGACGCATTCCAACATCATTTGGTCTGATTTGGAGTTACATCATGTTTGGAAGGTTGCTCTAATTTTTTCCCAATCCAAGGTCCTAGCGAGCATAATTTGATTTTTTCGTGGGTTATATAGACATCCCCCAAATACATTGTGTCTTTTGACTTTTTATTTATCTATATTACATAAATCATACAAAATTTATGTTTAGTGATCTTGGACTCGAATTTTGTTTAGTGTGTCCTTTGCAGGTTCCCAATATGGTGAATACCATGTCCCTTGTTTTTGGCAGTATAGTGTCACACATGTTGAACTATAAATTGATAATGTTTAAGGACGAATATATTTGACCATAAATTTTGAAATTAAATCCCTAACAAGACTCATTGACTAATAATTGATTTAATATTCCTTAAATATTTCATAGGGTAATCATAATCAATAATTTTTATGGTCCCCAAATTGTAAACTTATATCAACATAAGTGGAGTGCCTTCCAAGAAAGAAGTTATAATTACATGAAAAACATGTTATTGGTGTTGTTTTATGCAGGATAAAGTAGGGCATATGATACATATCCAAATTGTGGCATCTTTTTTCTAATAGGCCCGTTATGTAGGAATCTTTTGCGAGGCCACCGTAGGAAACATACCACATAGTCAATCAAAAGATATATTAAAATATAATCATTTTTCTATTGATAGAAATGGAAAAGTAATATTTGGGTGACTCAAGACCACATTGGGTAGATTTTTCAAGGAATGGTATTATATGAATAAAGGGGCATTTTATGCCAACATATGTCATGAATAAGAAAAACACTTCTATAAATATTCGGTGTATGAAGAATAGTTAAAATTTATCAGAAAGTGGAATTTCTGTTTTCAAACTGTGTAGTTTTATGTCAACCAGTGAGGACATTGTACAGTGCAGTTTTAGGTCTTGTAGTGAAGACATTGTACTGTGTAGTTTTATGCCATGCAGTGATGACATTGTACTTTTCAGTCCTAAGACATGCAGTGTGGACATTTTGTGGATTTACTTTAAAGACATTAGATCTAACCAAAGGTATGAGAATATCCCAAATTCTTTTGAAAATTTATTAGGAAACATATTACCATATTCTGGTATTGAAGGGAAAATTGTAAACTGAGATTTGGGAATTTATGGATCCAATGAATGAAATGGAAAAGGTATAAAAGCAATAAAAAATTATTTTCTAAGTATGAAGTTACCATTTTTTGAAAAACCCAATTGTGGGGGTTGTATTATGCAGGGCCAAATGGGGCATATGTTGTATAGCTAAATTGTGGAACATTTTGATTTACATGCTCATTATATATAAAAAATATTATACAATGACACCTAAGGGAATGTGATGCATATTCATGAAAAATAATGCTTAGAAGTTTGACATTCTATTTCTTAAAGACAAATTTTTTTTATAAAGATTCAAACATTCCGAAGCACAATGTTTAGTTTGTAGAGACAGGCACCTAAATATGGAGAGGGTATTTCAATCCATGATTTCCAAACAATAAGAGGAATAAGACTTCTATGAAGGAATTATCCAAACATAAGAGGTATGGTGTCTGTAGTATTAGGTCATACAACTTGTACCAGTAATGGAAACAATATATGATATGAGGATAAATGATCTATGGTTATTTTCCTCTTTTTGAACACATGGAGAGGCAAATGTGTAATCCATGGTCATAAAGGATTTCAGATCAGGAGAATGGTAGTGGTACAAATATACAAATATGAAAATTTTAAAATATAGATTCTTGTATATCATCATAATTGTTTGAAGGAGGCCAAAAGATATATTAACGAAGTACTAAATTGCCATCATTTGACAAACCCGTTATGGGTTTTGTGTTATACATGGACAACTTAGAATATACTGCATAACCAAATAGTGAAATATTTTGACTAAAAATACGGTTATATAGGCATCTTATGCAAGCCCTCCTAAGAGAATTTACAACATAGTCAAGAAAAAGAGCTCTAAGATGCTAAAAACTCTGTCACCAGAAATCGTAAGAAATATTATGATGATCTGAAAATATTCAAGATTTAGAGTGTGAAATAAGGAAGGAGGTCATTCTAAATGCATACGAGGAATACTTTAATCAGTATTTCCCCTAAATTTGGAATCCAATACATTGATTTGATTAGTATATAAAATGGAGACTTTCTTTGTTTCTCATTGATTTAATATCGTGATGTGCATTTTACATTCACGTAGCGAGGACATTATTCAGTGTAGTTTTAAGTCATTATGTGATGATAGTGATATCACTATAAGAAATTGAGACACCTTATTAATGTAAGAAATTTTTTTAACCAATTCCTAATCCCATGTGTGCTATGCTCGATGTGAGAAACAAGGAGTAGTAAGTGTTTCTTCTATAACACAAAGGAGAAAGAAGTGAAGAATAATGGAGTATGATTTCTATGTATTTTAACATCATGTGGTATGAATGAATATGAAACTATGTAAAAATAAATTCTTATCCTAACTAGACTAGGGGGTAAAACCCGCGTGTCACTATGTGTCTTATTGGGGGTCAGAATCAACCATACATAGTTCTTTAAACAATCCCTATGCAGTTTTGATTTATATATATAAGGGAAAAGGTTTTTTAAGGATCATGGATGAGCCTATGATTGGAGATCTAGGCGTGTCTACAAATCTAAAGGAAAATTATAATCAAATAAATATATAGTTCTTGATACAATCATTCCTCACGCCAATCAAGTTTGACAGGAAGAATGGGGGCTTTGACATGTTTTAAGACAATGGTTAAACATAAGACATGAAATGGTATAATGAACAAAACATATATCTTAATGGAACACTATGTATAGATATGATTCATATACAGGAGGAGAAAAATAAAACAAGAATATTTTTTGATTGTGGTTGGGAAAACAATTGGAGATCTATCCATCTCTACATATATCATTGAAAATGAGAATCAAGCCATACATAGTTTATAAAATAAGTTCCCTATGCAGTTATGACTCAGACATTCGGAAGAGAGGAACTCATATGCCACTAAGGAGTGGCAATTATGTCAATGATGTTTTCTTATAGAAGATTCTAACGTCATTTAAATAATATGTTAGTCATTCATCATAACGTCATGTGACAAGGACAAATGATTCTATGAATTTTATTGATGTGTAGTTAGGTGGATAATGGGGATATGCAGTTTAATGGCTTGTGGCTCGAACAAAGCACAATGAAGTTTTATATCATTTAGTGAGGAATTATGATATTATTCATTTTATCATCATATAGCTATGAATATGGGGCTATTCAGTTTAATGTCTCTCGGAGGGGATGATAATTTGTACAATTACACAATGTATTTATTAAAGAATATAGAATAGGTTGGAGTTGTATTGACCTCTCAATCCATTGAAATTAATGCATGAGCCCCATTTTAGTAGACCTTATGTTTGGAATATGGTCCTTCCCACATGGTCTCATGCTTTGGAGGTTTTTCTCCTGGAATCATTGGATTCATGACAAACTATACCAATTCTCCTTGAATAAATGAACAGAAGAAAATTATCTTGTATAAAGCTCGAACTATTCGGTTATCATATACTTCTAAATGATACAATGTGTGAAATTATTTTTCTTCTGCTCTAGATCATCAAACTATTTCCAAGACTTCACATCAGTAGACAACTGATCAAGGATTGCAACACTAATTGAAGGGAATTGAGTATCAATTGAAAAAACTGATTCAGTTTTGTAAACCAGTGAATAAGGAGTTGCATGAGTGGTAGTGTTGGTATTAGTTCGATATTCCCATAAAGCATGAAAAAGCTTGTCAGGCCAATATATCTTATATTTATCCAAAACTTTTTGAATTATATATGATAGGGTCTTATTGAAGGCCACTATTTATCCATTGGTCAGTACATAATAACTAGATGAATGGTTGGATTTGATATTGCTTCCTGATATACCTCCTTTACCTCAATCGAACAAAAAATTGGTGCCATTGACTGCCAAAATAGTATGAGGGACCCAAAATCTGGTGATAATGATAGTTTTAAAAACACTATCAATGATTTTGGCTCTGACTTCAGTGAGATGTATTATCTCAGCCCATTTGAAGAAGACGTTAGTAAAAGTAAGGATATACTTAAAATTCTTAGTCGTATCTAGAGGATAATGTTCTACTACATCCATTCCCCTTGTAGAAAATGGCCAGGATTATTCAGCTGTATGTAACAACTCTGGTGGTTGATGGATGATGTTGGAATTCACATGGAAGAGATGACATTTCTTAGTGAAATTTATGTAATCCTACATCATTGAAGGCTAAAAGCATCGAAGCCTTCGGATTTGATCAAAATTCCTATGCCCAGACTGGTGAGCACCACAATCTCATGAGTGTACTTCTTTCATGGTAGATTTAATTTCTTCTCCATCAATACATCTGAAGTGAATTACATCAAAGCCTCATTTGTAGAGGATCTTCTAGAGATCTAGTCTTTCATAAAGAGTAAAATTTTCAACTCATCATAAGATCTATTCTTTTTCATCCCTATCCAGTGGAAGTACTCCAATTTTAAGGTATTCCTCAATGAGTGTTCTCCATTCCATGATATGACCATATGACTCAGAAATAGGGCTAATCTCATTAATATCCTCCATTCAGGGTTGAATGAATGGTGAGACCAAATGACGATGGGCTATACTAATGATTGTTTCATCTCGATTTGAATCTTCCAGGGCTATAGCTGCATTATCCGGTGCATCATATTGGGTATTTTGTGATATAGACACATAAGACAATGTTGAATATGTTGTAAATTCATCCATTAAACCTATAATGTAATCACACAATGGGAAAGACACAAATTTTCTGATAGAATATTCCCCATTGATCTGTTTGATTACCATTTCTGAATAACATTTCACTTTTAAGTGATTCACTTGCACCTCAAGTGGAAATTCCAATCCTTCAATGAGAGCTTGATATTTTTCTTCATTGTTGGTACTGCCTTCCAAAAACATGAAGGAATAAGGAAACACTGATCTTTTCTAGGGAGATAAGTATAATTCCTAACCCTATTTTGCTGAGTTTAGGGTTTTCCATTCTATTCCCTATGAGGCTTCTAGAGGCACCATGAATGTACATTTCCCTCATTTTGGAATTATCATGAATAGATAAAACATGCTCATTAGGAAGTTTATTATTCGATGATATATCTTCTGCAGATAGATTTTTAAAAAGTAATTCAACAAAAGCATAACCTTTTATTTCCTTCTGGGGCACTAACTAGATATCAAATTGTTGTAGAATAATTGCCTACTGTGAAAGACACCATGTAAACATAGATTGACTAAGGATAACATTGAGCTGGTTATTTCAAGACACCAATTGGACCTTATGATGTTGAAAATAGTGCCTCAATTTCAGCACAACAATGGTTAATTCCAGACATCACTTTTCAATACTAGAATTCTTAGTTTCGACATCTATAATAGTTCGACTGAGATAGGAAATACTGTTTTCATTCCCATCATCATTCTTTTTGGAAATGAAGGCACCGAGTGATCACAATAAAGATATAGCATAGAGATTAAGTTATATTCCTTCAACAGGTTGAATTAATATCGGTGGAATCAAGATATATTTCTTGAGGGTATCAAATGATTCTTGGCAGTCTTCAGTCCATTGATAGGTGACTCCCTTCTCCATTAATCAGGTGAAGGGAATACACTTTACTGCCAAAATAGAAATGAAGCATTTTATATAGGCAAAGTGGCCTTATAATCCTCTGATTTCATTCAATCATTTAGGATTTAACATTCCTAGGGTTTATTTTTTTTCTCAGGATCATCTTCGATACCATGATGTCTAACAATAATGCCAAGGAACTTTTCTGAGGTGAAACCGAAAGAACATTTCAAGGGGTTCGTCATCAAACTGTATTGCCAATTTTTATTGAATATGGCTTTTAGGTCATCCAAGTGATTGGAACTTCCTTATATTTGACCACCAAATAATCCACATAACATTAAAAAATTTCACTAAGATTGTTTTGAAGATATGGAGCATGGTACGTTGTTATGCTGCACCTGCATTCTTCAAGACAAAGGGAATTATAGAACAGAAAAACACACCATGAGGGGCTCTGATGGCTATATATTCATCATCCTTTAGAGATATATGGATTTTAATATACCCATAATATCCATTCATTAAGTAAAAATTTTCATTTCAAGATGATTCATCAATTAAATTCTCTATGATCGGAATTAGAAAATCATCTTTTTGAATAATGAAATTTATGTTCTTTGAAATCAATGGAAACTCAGATTTGACAATTATTTTTTTCACTGAAAAAATGATGGCCGTCCATTTGAGATATTGAACATCCCTGAAAATGTTATCCTATATAATTGTATCAACATCAGCTTCAATTTTAGAGGCATTTTTTGGGTGTGTTCATCTTGCTGCCTTCTTGAATCATCAATGCTCTTCTAGAAAACCCAAATGGTGAGTGGATAGATCATAATGAAGACCTGACACTCCTGTATAATTCCAATGAAATATATCTCAATGTTTCATTTGAAATATAATATACACCTCTAGCTCTATAGAGGTCACAGACACGCTAATTAGAGTGGGGACGTTGATCTTCTTGTGTAACCATATTTATTTCTATGATCACATCCACAGTGGTAGAGATACCTTTCTCAAATGCTGGAGGATCATCCATGAAATCGTTGTCTTCATCTTCATTGCATGTTACCTATTATATTTCTATTTACAATGAATATGATGAGGAAAAACTTCCAGAGTTATGGGTGGAGTCAGTATTTAAACATACTGAAGAGGAGGCCACCATATATGACCATACTGATAATGATGGATCTTAATGTGATAATAAATAGGATATGATAGATTGGGAATTAAAATATTTTTATTCCTCTAGAATTTTTAGCACTTCTTCTATACTGATTGAAAAATTAGGGGCTTGATGTAGTTCGATAGATGATATTAAGACATATCCATTTATGTTTCCATCACTACTTAGTGAATCTAAAATTTCTCCCATGCTGTCAGGCTGAGTTGTTGCAATTGACGTTATGGATGTTATTGGATGAGTTCTTGGATTTGGTTTTACACTTTAAATATGATTGATGTGTATCATATAATATGTACTCAAATTTATGAATTGGTTTTTTTCGATCTTCTCCAGTCCACTCAGTGCACCAACACTAGTTATCTCCTTGGTAATGGACCTCATTCCTTTTGTGTAAAAAAACTCTGCCTCAATGTTTTATGATTAAAATGTTTTGAACGAATCCTTGTCACCATACAATATCCCGATTTGACCACTGATGCAATACTTAATACATTGGTGTTTTGAGGATGGTATGGACCCATGCTGATGCAGAAAGGCCTTCCAAGAAGAATGATGATGGCTATTTCTCGACAAACAACCATGAAATATGTATAAGACACAAGATATCCAAGATGAGCTTTGAGTGTAATCTCTTCCAAAGGTTCATTATTTTCCTTATCATAGCAGTGAAACATATAGTGGAAGGAGATAAGTTAGATTTAGTCAGGCCCAATTGATGAAGAGTACGAACAAGAATGATGTTGACACCAGAGCTATTATCAATGAAGGCTCGTTAGAAGTCTATATGAATAACCTTTCCAGATAAATACAAGGGTTTGATTTTTCCATGTAGAAAATCATCTTCATATTTATCTATAAAAGATATGACCGTATGACATTCTGTAGGATCATTGTCTCTACAGTAAACATCAGCAGACGAAACTTCGTTTTCAAACTCTTGAGGACTTGACAAAGCATCAACAAGTTCTTATTGAAGATCTTTTAATAGATTAAAGGCACCCAAAATTAATAACATTGTAGGTAAAATTGCCAGTTGTTTCAAAATATCATACTATTGATCCATAGTTCTATGTTTTTGAGCATGGAAATGCAGTTTTGCAGGTGTCTAGGAAGTTGATGCTTCTGATTTATTTGTACCCTATGTCAGATTAGAATATATAAGTACTTTTGGAATTGGTAGATTACACTGAATAGTTCATTCTATATGATGAGAGGAAGATGGTGTGACATCTAATAGTTCCTCCAGAATTATCATGTCAGAACCGAACATGGCATTCATGGAAGAAACTCCTTGTTCATGTTGAGTCTGATGAAGGACTCTTCCATGAGTTTTGGATGCATATATGGTTCGAGTAGGGGTAGAGTTAAAATGGTGGTTTCTTGAATTGACACATCTTTCTTTGTTTCCTTGACCTTGGCCACTTTCTTGGTTTCCCCAATTTGGTACAAGGAACTCTAGATTCTTATAATCGGAAAAACCATTGGCATAAGGATATCTTAATCAGATGATGTTGATAGAACCAGAGATCAATTCCTCATATGCTGAAGATTATGCCTGACATATTAATTCTTATTGTATTGTTTTGTGGGTCGGTGCATGTTATTTGGAAACAGATGGATTGAAATATTACAGCATAAATGAAAATTTTGTCAATGATATGAAGTTGCCTTCTTCTTACTGCTCTTTATCCTTATGATCACTTTTTTCCTTTGAGGAATGACTTCTTGACGAATGTGGTTTTACTATAGTTGGAGTGGAAGAATACACAATCAGTTGTATCAACTATATTTATAAAATATAACAAGATTGGTTGATAATTTTTCTGATCATGTTGTCATCATATTTCTACACATTTTTGCTTTTTTACTTCCTGTCATTCACCTTCTTCCTCTGGATCAATAGCAGTAACACATGTAACCTGAGTTGACGATCTTTTTAGTATCACTTGTTTCGAGTATACCATTTTCATTAAGAGTTCCATGAAAACAAAACTCACTTGAATGGTATGCCCTAACATCTGTTTGAAGGGAATATAATTCAGATGATCTTCATCTCCTTCTTGGTTTGGTTTCATCAGCCTAGCAAACTGAACCAAATTGTTTTCTAAGCAGAGATGAAGTAACCAAGAACCTATTCATTCTGGAAATAATAAACATTATTCTTTAATTATTAAACTTGTTCCCACCTTTGATCTCTTTGATCATCATGATGATATAGTCATTACTGCTGATCCTCAGGTGTTGAAACCCTTTGATATAATGAAGGTTTTGAAGTGGTAATAGGTAAAGGATATTTCTTGATTCTAATTGTAGACACCTATTATTTCCCTATTCTCCATCCTAAATTTGATGGAATTACCTGATTTTTATCCTTAGTTTCTACAATAGAATCCTTAATCTATTGATTAATTGATATATGTTCTTGAAATCATCCTTTATATTTTTCAAAGATCAGTGGTGTGTGTAACACATCACGTTGATTTTCCATAAAAATTGGATAAAACACTTCTTGAGGGAGTTCCAGACATAAGTAATATGATAATTTTTTACATCGCACAATAAAACATTAATCTCTTTCATTATCCATTTTTTTACAATTGGTAAGATCAAAATCTATCATCTTCAATAGTTTTGATCTAAATTGAAGAATAAATTTTGAGAATATATATTCACATCCATTAATTGATCGATATTGTAAACATAAATACTAGAAAAAAGATGGTCCCGATAATGACTGCAAAAAACACCTATGATTTACTGAGTCTAGTTGTTGAGGAGATCCCATCATGGGATCACAACAAGAACCAAAATGTGTTATATTTTGTTCCAGATCTCTCAAACAAGTAATGATTGTTAATGTAGTATTTACAAAATTTGGTGGGGAGGAATCAGATCCACCCATTCTGGGTATTCTTTCTTTTCCAGATAAACTCTGGCACACTATTCTTCTATGGCTTATAAACGTGTTGTTAATGCCTCAATTGTGTTCATAAGAACATGGGGAACCTCTAAGTGAGCTGATACATATGTGGGTATAGCAGTTGGATTCTAATCTAGTGCAACAACTAGCAAAACCACTGGTGATGATGCTGTTGGTACTTGCCTTGTATAACCCACGGGAACATGCCTATCATGATGTGTTTGATCTATCCACAGCTGTGTACCCAATGTAGGTAATTAATTATCTACATTTTTTGTTTCTAAAAATCATCATTTCTATGGATCTCCTACATGATGTTCAAGTTGAGGACCTACCTATGGTGTACGTCTAATAGAAATGCTACTTCGAAGTAACTCTATATTGAGTCTTTTCAACTGCTTCATTTCCACTTATTTCTATGAAAATAATTTATCATGTGAATAATATCGACCATATACATTATAAAAGTGATACATGTTTCCTCGTTTCAGATGAGTATCGTAAGGGTGGGAGTTTGTTATTTGAAGAAATACCTAGATTTGGGGTATATATAAAAATTTCCTGTACATAAACCTTATTCATTTGCCTTATTGTGTACTATATTATAGAGAATAACTTCTTATTTTGATTCCTTTGAACTAGACTCATTCTCTGGAGGATCTTCTTCAATTATGTTAGTGACATTTTCTGGCCTGTAATTCATTGATGGCATTTTTTCAGTGTCTTTGTGAGGTCGTATCCCTTTTTATCTTCTATGAAACTTTTTTCCATTGTATGATGAATTCAATGGATCTTTTTGGAGAATAGTAACCAGATGGGAATCCTCAAATAGTTTAGTCGTGTGCTCTCTTTGTGGTTTCATCCCAAATCAGGAGAAATATGTCATTCGCTGAAGAGGTGATTATAGATGTGAAAAAACCTCAGCCCTGTAGGCTTGGGCTATTCATTTTCTTTTTTCTTCAAATTTTGTAACATTGATTAATGAATTTTATAGTTGAATTAAATGACCCCTAGCCGTGCATGCTGGAGTGGAAATTGAACTACTATAGATGAGATTTGTGTAGCTTATCTTGTGATTTGTGATTTTTTGTTCAGACATTAGCTGGCTGCATTATCTGAAGGCCACTCAAATCACTTGTTTTGAAATATTGTTGTGCTATTTAAGAAATTTTCATTATCTGATGGCCGACATCCTCTAAGTAGGACACATGATCTAGATTCTCAGAATCATTATATAAATTAAACACACCATCTTCATTAATTTGGGCATCACTCGGATGAGATCTAGTTGATTCATATTCTTTTGCATAAATTTGATGATATAAAAAATCTATTGATTATGGCTGACCATGGTCAATAACATTGCATAGGACCACTTTTGGAGGACATTGCTTATTCTGAAGGGTAGTGAAATGAAATTCTCCATACGAACCCCATATTTTGATACGAATACCAGATTGGGTGTTAGAAATTAGCTATCACAGCCTCCTTATATCATTAAGGAATGCACTAAGAGGGTTTATCTGCTATTTTTCAGCCTTTGTATGTTTGTAAATAGAGAGAGATGCCCATTCAATTTGGAATTGAAACCCTTCTATTAACGCTAAATTATTATTATGTTCATCATATTGTAATACTTGGTTTTAAAATGATAAAGAGTTTTCCATATGTTGAGGTGGATATCATGAATACAATCTTATGACATAAATTCTAGAATGTTTTACTGATAATTATCCACAGGCTAGAACATGACTGATATTTCACCATTTTCAATTGTTTTATAAAGTTTAATATATCTTCATTGCCTTTTACTAGAGATTTCACTACATGCCTTGAGATAATTGGATGCGCTGTATTTGACAGTGACAAAAACAATCGTGGAGAAGACTTTCACAGCGAATTCCATCAAGGGGAGGAGAACCATGTTCGATTATAGTAAGGGAAAATTTCTCTTTCTCCTTGGTCTTCTATCCACACATAGGGTTTTTTTGGATCACATCCAGAGAGAGATTCTCAGATTTGAAAGCATTTTCATGAAAAAATCCATCCTGATGATGTGTCTGATGGGGGACTTCTAAATTACTACTACCACTCCCATAATTTGGTAGTGAGGGGATATTATCTTGAGCTAAAACAGATAAATGTATGGGGGATTAGTGAAATCCAGCATATAGGGGATCTAAATTGCAGTGTAACTATTGATTTTCCAACCATTTTTGTGGAGAATTATTCATGGATGTCCTTTTAAACATCAATGGGTCCACATTATAGGATAAGTGGTAATCATCGTTTGGTTTATGTGCCTTCCTTTGAGCGGCCATCAGAAGAGACTGATTACCACCAATTGGAAAGTGTGAATGTTCCTAGTCCAGTTTTTCATATGATATTAGGGAGTATGCCTCAAGACCATACTATAGTAGAATAGAGGTTTGTATCTTCTCTAGATAGGCCTGGCGATGTGTCATTTTGGGTGTGGGTACAAAATTTATATGTATGTTCCCCTAGTAATGCTGAAGTTGTTATAATATTCTACCTTGCTTTCCGAATATAGGTAATAATTTGTGTCAGCCATTTCACCATTGATAAGATGTGTTTGGTTACTTTAGCAGCAAAAAAGGGAATATAAGTCCTTTTTGTATTGGGAGTAGGTGTACGTGCATCCTCCTATCCTCATTTTTTGATCAATTGGAATTGATAGTACTCATACATTGGGGAAGAGAGTTGGTTCTAACCCATTTTTTTCGTTAGAGTATTCTGACTGACTTTTCTAGGTGCTACTAGATGTAACTATTGATGGTTTGATAAACATTGGCTGGGGTATGTACTTTCTAGATGTTTCCTATCAAATATGGTCGATGGAATTCCTTACATACTAGCGGATGAGACTTCTAGGAGAATTGGTGATTTTAATAAGGTTTATATTTTTGTTTACCAGTTGCCATGACAATGGATTGGCATACATATTTAAATGTAGTCAGAAGTGCTTGTCGAATTGCTAATAATTTTTAAACATGTTTATGTGCATGTTGATAGAACTCCACCATGTTTATCTAGATGAATTAGAGAATTGCATCCAGAAAATTCTGATGGACAACAAAATTAGGACGAACGAGTCTATGTGCCTACTCATTGTTTGCAATCATGTTTGGTTGATGGACTTTTCATGAGGGGGAAGAGGTAATAATCTACTCCTGATTGACCAGACGTTATCCGTAGAAGTTTGTCTTGTGTTCTCAAGTCTGAGAGACCTAGTCCGAATGTCTAGAGGTAATACCACATCATGTTTGATGTTCACTACCATGTGATTCTACTGGTGGTGATTGTTGGTGGGAGTCCATAGGAAGGACCCCTACATCTTTGAACTGAGGCCATTAGTGACATTCTGATCCACCCCCTTGTATTAAGGGAGTTATTGGTCGTTTCGTTCCCAGGATAAGGGCCTGAAATGGTTGAAGACAATTGTAGGCACCGTTTACATCTTAATCATTGGGCATCGTCGACCAGATGATTAAGGATTGTTATTGACTTTGAGGGCCTATCGAGCATCCTCCAAAGTTGGAATCGTACCATTCTTACAATAATCCTTTATCAGCTTTTTGGAGACCCAGCATTGAAGAAACTAGTTGGGGGATGATATCCTTCTAGTGGATGAGGATCCAACTTGAGTACTGGTCAGGATGTTCACAGATGTCGTCTTGAAGATATCTTTTGTTGACTGAAGGGTGTTTTGAGAAAAATACCCTGAAAAACAACAACAAAATCCACTAAAGAAAAATATTTTAGATGAATACATGTGTGATATATTCCACTGTCCCCACTTCTTTTATCAATTGGTAGGGGCTTGACAGGTGGGTATCATTTCTAATGTGCTTAAGCATTCATGTCGGGTACACCATTTTTTTTTGTAGTTCCTAGAAACATGTGTTCTAATTTTAGGAATCACTACTTCTAGGTAGTTTTCATTGATTTTATTCATGAAACTAAAAACAAACAACATCTCTTTATCCAATGGGAACCTTCTTTCAAAAGTCTTGAATTCGTTATGTTGAACAGTACAATAATTAAGAACATACATTGGTCGAGAGTATGAAAGGTTAAGCGCATCACACCCTTTGGGGAGGAATTATTGTTTCATATAAGAATATCTTTATAAATATAAGATATTTTCATGAATCAATATTAATTTATCAAGTATAACATCGGTTTCGTTTTAAATTTTCAATCACTTATTAATATAATTAAAATGTAGAATCATTAGAACGAATTCACAGTTCTTCATTAATTGAAAAATCTATATGTATTAGAGGTTCTCATTCAATGGTATATTTTAATAAACTGTATAAAGATTCTTTTAATCATCTTTATGATGATATTGGTTTTTAAAACAATCATCATGCCACTCTAGAAATTATTATTATCAAGGGAGACAAAGGTTTTCTTTGATGTTGGGATTGTACCCATGAAATGGGATACCTACGTATCACTGTGAAAGGAATTAGAACCCTCTATGTTCAATGCTGCTTAATGGGACACATCATAGATTATATGGTCATGAGATTCAGACCTAGACGTACAGTTTAATGTCATGTTGGATGGACATCTAAGTTAATGGTTCTTAGTCAATGTTTGGTGTGGGATTTATGTTGAGGTAGCCCCAGGAACATGGAAAGAATATGGGTTTCCACATAAGATTAATCCTTGTAATGAATGTGGCCCTATGAGAACAAGGATGATGTGAAATATTGGGTTTGAACGTATGGGGGGATTTCTACATATCCCATGTGGATGGGAATCAAATCCCACGGTGTTTGAGGTTTCTTATTGGAGAGTATAGTCCTTTATGAGAAATAAATTTGGGATTATGTTTAGAAAAGGATTCCCTGATGATTTAGGGGTTTAATATGGGACTTATTTTTAATGAGGATACCCAGATTAATAGATTTGGGGTTAGATTCTTGAAGAGGATATTCAGTGTGCCCATACCCAGAAAGGGATTCATAGGTATCCTGGATTGAATAGGAATCAAAGTTCTCATATTTCCTTCAACATGGGTGTTTGTGAAAATGTTTTTATCATGATGAATCTCTATGCTCACGTGAGTCATGACCATTTTTATAAACAAGAGGATGTGAAATATTCAACAATGACACATAAACTTTTCCTCCCGCGTTGGTGGAAGAGGGCGTGCCTAAAGCGATGAGGGTGGATGATGGCAAGCTGACAAGCCCTACCTCTATTCTCTTCACATTGGAAAAGGGACCAATGAATGGAAGAAGCCATGAAGGTTTGGGGCTTAGAATAGTACGACATACCTTATATTGGTCCTGGTATGGGAGGTAGAGATCTCTATTGTTTGTATGTAAGATCATGTGTGAACCGTACCATCCCTTCCAGATACATGAGGTTCAGTCTCTTTGATATGGGAGAGGTCAAGTTGTAAAAAGTAATTCCCAAAAATTGGGAACTTCCAAGAATTGTTCCTGAGAGAAAGGTGCATGTTACTGTGGATATACAAACCCATTGAAATTCCATGAATCCTAACCCCATTGTGAAAAAAATGTGAGAAACCTCTAACTGTGGATATACAGACCCAAATAAGAGATACACTGATGTTCCTTTCCCAATTATTTGATGATTCATGATGTTTTGGTGGAGGTCTCAACTGAATCCATTTCAAACAAGGAAGCCCATGAAGAATAAGCCTTTCCATGGATGGCATTTAAGAGGGCTTTATTGATAGATGACTAATGAGAGAAATTGAATCCAAGAGGGGAGCCCAGGCAGGTAAGGGAGCAAATGTATGGGAGTGTATGTTGGCTTGGGTGACCTAAAATTCATGTTTGAGGTGTACAACCTACATGGTAATACATGGAAGAGGCTTGGATCAATCCTTTTGGAGTATTCATAGGGGATCCTAGAAGTAGTGCACTGATGTTCATGTTAAAGGAATAAGTGATGCACATGTATTTCTTATTTAGGGAGTGTGCGCACTTTAAGCATGAAATTGTTTGGGATTTCAAACACTAAAATGACTTATGTCCAATTATCCTCCTTTAAATACTATGCTCAAGGGGTTGAAGAACTACAATAACAATTTCAGATGATTGGAGAGATGTACTAGGCCGACCAGAGCATCAATTTGGCTTCATGGAAATTCGTCTGTGCAAATGAAGACCCCAAGGGTCTATTTATAGTCATACATAGTACCCTAGGTGAATGGAGTTTGGGCATTCAATTAGGTTGTGTGATATATTGGGCCCTGAAAGTAGGCTATGTACTGATACCCTTTTGGTATGACTCTAGAAACCCTATACTATTTCCTTTGCAAATTTTTTTATTCATCATGTATTTTTCCCATTTATTTCTAATGTATATCCCTTTTTCATTTTTTGACTCTATAAAGGAACAAAGTGTTAACCAGAAGATATAAAAATAGAGGAAATAGTTAGCTAAATAAAAACATAAAAACTCATATAACATTTTCCTTTATCTTAAATATTCTATTAGAATATGAAATAAAACATTTTCAAATGAAAAATAATCACACTATTCTAAAATAATATCATTAAAACCCTTAGAAATGAATTAAATCTCTAATAGGTGGATTGGAGAATTGAATTCATTAAAACATTTCAAAAAAATTTTAACTAGAATATTCATATGGCCAACTTCTAAAAATATCACTCTTACCAATGGAATAACTATATGGTAAAACTCTATAAATAATGAATTAGAGTAATATCATGGATCCACCCATCATTTAAGATATAATGAGAACACTCAATTCTATATGTGGGATACCACATATAAGTTATATCAAGCTTGTTGAGTGGTATTTGGGACACCACTAGAATAATATATAACATTCTAGCATGATTCTATATGGTCCACCCAATCATGTAATTATAATGTAATAAATGATCAATAAAATACATTGCACATAAAACCCTTTAAAAAACTCTTCAATACTCATATAATAAATCATTCAGATAAAAATTAAATTTTTATTTTAAAACACCGTTTCTAAAAACAAAATACTCATTTTTTTGAAAAACCATTTTCAATACCAAACACCGAAAATTAAAAAAGATTTTCTGATTTATAAAAAAATTAAATAGTTTAAAATAATCCAAAATTAAAATAATGGTTATGATGGAAGAAAATTCATTATCATAGTGTATTTTAATAATATAAAACTATTTTTTTTGTTTATAAAATAATTATGTATAAAATAATTAAACATAATATTTTTGTAAAAACATTAAATTAAATTAATAATAGGAAAAAATATTACATTATTATTCATTCATATATATAAGTATATAATACAATATCAACACTGTTGATATGGAGGGTATAATATTTAATTTTAATCATTAAACATTCAAAGTGACACATGACACTTTCAGCGTTTAAACCATTATCCCCATGAAAGAATAAAAACATGAAAAATATTAAGAATATGACAATAAATTAATTTCTGATAGGATATTTCAAATGGTTTATATATAATCCTCTTAAAAGAAATTGGGTGTATAAAATCAAAATATGCCTCAATAAAATAAGATTGAGACAAAATCCAAAACCTCGAGTCTGAATTGTCACATGGGTCTTTTTGTTTTGGAATAATAATCTAATGTTAATTAGTTACTTTCTTAGTTATATTTTTCAAATTTATCATTAATTTTATTTCACTTGTTACAATTTTCTAAAAAACTACTTAAACAATTTAATCTACATTAGTTGTTTTGCCAATATTTAGTTAATGTGTCAAAACAACTAATGTTGGAAGACTATGGTCAAGTAGAAAATTATATACAGATATCCATAATAATTATAGTAAATATGAAATTATCACATTTATAAATCAATTATACTTTGAAAACCAATCATACAATATGGTTCTGAAAAAAATAAATGTTAAAATCATGGAAAAGGAAGGTTTTACGTACGCACGAGTAACTTTTCCAATTTTTCAAAGATCATTTTGGAAACATGGTTGGTATAATTTATCATCATAGAGATATTATTATATTTTATATAACATTTTATTTATTCCTATATACTAATTTATATAATTCTTGTGATTTAAAAAAAATCACATCCTTTTGAAGAGGCAGTAGTCAACACGTCCACGACTGATGTTATAACATATTCAGTGTGTGAACAAGAAAAAAAGAAAGTGATATATTATATTTCAAGAAGTATAATTATGTCATGAATATAATATATAAGTTACTTATATCACATATTTTTATTAAACATTCCCTAAATACATTTCATGAAAATAGTGAAGGAATCACATAACTTTTAGGAGGTGGTAGTCTACAAGTCCACAAATGATGTTATCATATTCCCACAAAATGGAATGCATGATGTTATGTGTTATATATAAAATATAGAAATTCATATTAAATTATAATTATTATATTTATCATATAAAAACATTATTTCCATCATAATAACCTACCATGATAGGTGGTAAAGGAAAAACAAACAACATTGTTTAGCAATATGGTAGTCTTCTGTACCAACAAGCAGTAATTTCATTACTCATTTGATGGTGGTGTATGTATGTGTAGGTTGAACCAAAAACTAAAAAAAATTAACTATATTTATGGTAATTATATTATTATATAATCATGTAATTTGAATAATTTATGTTCTTTATAAATAAATGAAACAAAAGTTCATATTGAAGAATGTTAAATCTTCTTCATGATATACCTTTTGGATTCTATGAAAGGGATTATGAGGTTTTATATAATCCAAATTTAATGATTATATGAGGCGGTTTTGGATTTTGGGAGCTTATTTTGTCCAGTTTTGGATGATGACTTATTTTTTAGTGGTGTGAAGATGTGTGGAGAGTCAGTACCCATTTATAGTGGAGGAGAGTCTAATTATTGTAAATATAAAAAATGTAAGGAGTATTTGGAGGTATCCATTACATAATGTTTTCCCAAACATACAAATAAAGTATTAAAGTTTTATTATTTTCAATCAAAAATCACCAAACACAAAAATAAAATCATTGTTACCATTTTTACTTATTTATTATGTTTCCTTGTTTTTATCAATTACCTTTTTCATATAGGTAGCTAGTTATTCGACCTATGTAAGTCACCCATTAAGAATAAATTAAAATGAAAATTAACAAAAAATTTATACCTAATGAATCCAAATTATGTCATATAAATTATAAAACAAAAATCCTTTTTTAAAATTTAATTTTAATATAAACACAAGTATCATGTAAAATCACTGCTTTAACCCCAAATATTCTAGAAATGTTTGTAATATTTAGGGGTAAATATGTTTATTATAAAAGATCAATTGAATCATGAATGGAGAATATTTTATATTTATTAACACCCAAAAAGCTGATAATTAATTTGTTTAATAATTTTATATTATTTAATTAAATATCATTTATTTTATATAATTATTGACTAAATAATCCAAGTGTTGTTGTGTGTTAAGAATTAAATTTAATCAACTCTTCAATAAAAATTATATAGATTTTATTATGATACCAATAACTCAATTATAATCTATAATAATATTTATATCCAAACCATTTTATCTTTTTCCCTTCTCCAAATCATTGTATGTGGTAAAGGAAAAAAGATTCTTTTTTTCAATTTTCATTACAGAACTTATTATATAGGAAACATTCATGGAATATTATACCAATAAATCATAATAGTATATAAAAATGTTTTAGGTTAAAAATATTTCCATACTATGATTAATCATTATTTATGCATATTCATAAATTAATCACTATAATTAATATTAACATTTTTCAATAATCATTTGATTCATACAATTATTTTGATATTATTAGACCAATAATTTATTAAATGTTATAAATAAATATATATATTTTTAAAAATTAAATTAAAATATTTATCTTAAATTAATTTAAAATTAATCTTGAACACAATGTGAGATAAAAGATTTTTAAGCAGACATCATCAAAATTTGGAAATGTTTTTATATTCCATTTAAATTTAAAATTTAATCCCATCACATAATTTTAATTTATTTATGTATAATTTAACATCTTATTGATTAAAACCAATTTGAAACATAGCTTATCTTTATAAATAAATTATAAGGCTAACATGTTTTTAATTAAAATGTCGTGTTTTTTCACTATTAATCAAAACATTAAAACGCTAAAAAAATATTAAAAAATAAACCAACTTATATTTAGAAATTATAATTTCAAAAAAATAGGGTTATTTTTTCATACAAATATTATATATGTTTCAAAATTTATTTTTAAAACAAATCATCCATTAAAAGGGAGTAAAATAAATTCATAGAAAAGTACAGTGTTATGAATAAAACTGGATTCCTTCTTATAGTAAGCCTATAAATATACTGGATAAATGTATAAACATTTAATAAACTTGTATAATAATAATATTTTTTGTATTATTCACACCAAAAAATTTAAATACAAGCAGATAACTTCCATATTAAATAATAGTACCAAAAATATATTATTTCTCGGTGAGAATCAACCTTGTTTGTAATATAGGTTATGGAAAAAAATAATGAAATGAAAGATAAACAGTTTGTTTCATATCATGCAATATAAATAGTTCATTTTGTGAAACTCAAGATATCAATGAATTTATATAAATATTAAATAATATATTTCATACAATCTTAAGATGTTGCAAGTATATGCTACAAAGGGTGAACTATAGAACTCATGGGGAACAACCTCATGCATTGCTAAAGGAAAAACAATTATTCCCCAGAAAAAACACTCAATACTAACTATCCATAGATTATATATCAAGGGAATCAACATAGAAAACTCAAGCACACCAAACCTCTACTGCGTAATCGCCCAACTGGGACTCCTCTACCAAGTGAAATAAATATGACTACACATTTATCTGATTAAAAAACCCCCCTTCTATAAACTGCTCCCATGATAAGGTGAAATGTTTCTAAATCATTAATCACTCTCTAATAGTCTCTAAACTCAAATATATGGAGAATATATACTTCATAGTCTTGTGGTTTTTGAATACTAAAAAATATTCACTAATGAGATACTACCACCATAAAATATAAGTGAAATCCTATACAATAAGATCAATATCATGGGTGGCAGAGTTATATTCATCGATTCATAACTACTGAGGCCCATAAGATATAATTACCATTTACTGTATCAGTACAAAAACTAAGTTTAAATGTGATGCATCACAAAAAAAAACAAAATCAATTCCCTCTAACATTAGGGGAAGAACCAGATATGAGATGATATTATCATTTAAATAGAAAAAATTATCCAGGCAATGGTTATTGTACAAGAATTCATGATCCTTCCTAGTCGATGTGAGTTATTGGAGTCATATTCCTTGAGATATTGCGTATAAGACCCTACAATATCCAGATAGAATAAGAACACTCTAAACCTATAAAACATTATTTGGTGATACACATGAAATTATTGCATCATTAATTTAAGGATATAAAGATACATCATGTAGATATATAAAATTTCTCTAGATATTTATGTCACAAACCCAAACATCAAATATTGATCAGTTCTCAAATATTTGACAAACTGCATGACACATTACTCAACTCAATGATTCGTTATGATCTCCTACTCTTAAATAGACAACACAATGATTTCATTGATAAACCCCACTAAAAACTTTTCAAAAACCTCATGGAATATTATATTCATAAATCCCATGAACACTATGGATAATTAATAATTCTGAATTACATCATAATAATATCATAATGCCCATATTGACTTTTAACATTAGTCTTTAGGATATTCTCATCCTTCACACATAACTAATGATACCCAAACTGTAATTGATATTTTATGATCTTTTTATATCCCTTCAAATGATCAAATAGATAACCAGTTCGAGAAAATATCTAACATTTTGTTATGATCACCTAAATTTTAATGTATATAATTTTCCAACATTTTCAGAATGTTGGTTACCTTTTTAACAAACAAAACTGGAGGCTCCTTGTAACACATGTGTTTAAATTATAAGTGAATATTTTATTTTCCTAAAAAAATAGTACAATAATTTTTTTAATATTTTATGGAAAAATAATTTCTAATTTTATATGATATATATCGATTTTTAACATACTATGTAAAAAAAGTCCTTTAATGAAAATTTGAAATTTTCCCTATGAAATTATCTTTTATGAATAATTGATGATGTGTTATTTAACTGAAACATATTATATTTATAATATCTTTTTATAATATGTATAATTAACTATGAATATATCCTTAAATTGATAATAATAAAGGCACAATCATTTGGATGTTAAAAAGCGATATTTTTTTCTAAAACCTATATTTGAATGCATATTGTTTTTACATTTAAATTATTAGAAATAAAATATAATTATTAAAAAATTGAAATTTTTATATAGATTATATATAAAAATATATTAATTATAATTCATATAATATTTATTACATTTCATATAGTTAATGTAAGATCATCATATGCTTCAAAATGAATTTTCTAGAAAAAAGATTTTCATCATGTTTTGATGGATTATTTTTAAAATAATTTCCACCACTTATTGAAAAATAATTTCATAACACAAATAAAATATTTTAAATAATATTATTTAATTTTTTATTAATATTACTTACATTTTTGATCATTACAAATTATAAAATGGTAAAAATTTGTTACCTCCATCAAGGGAAAATTGGATAAACATGGATAAAAATTAAGTGTTAGTAAATTGGGATAACAAAAAACAAATGGTTACTCCTCATTGGTTGGTTTTATATAAAATGTAATCTTATAAAATTATCATATTAATCATTTTGGATCTATTTGATTTTTTTATTTCATTAGAATATTTTAATCTTCTAAAAAAATCCATGTTTGTATTCTCCATGACATATAAAATTGAACCTCACCTCCTAACTTCTTCACACATCTTGATTAATTAATCTCTAAAAAACCTAATAAATATCTCCCATAAATCATTATTTATGTTTTATATTTTATTTTTTTCCCAAAAGACCTACTCTAGGGTCCTTAATAGGATATCGAACCAAGCTCTTTCAATGAAGATGTAATCACCTTAACCAGAAACATTAATTTTTATTCTTCTTTTACCACATAAAATTATGTCATAAAGATTAAAATATAAAAAAACAATATATACCATATAATTAAATATTACTATTTTGGTGTAATAATATTTATCCACCTCCTTTCCCATTAAATGAGAAAAAAACTATCACTCATGGGTATGACACACTACCACCTCATGTACTGATGTAAATTGTTTTCCATCACCCTCTCACATGGATGATCATAATTATGGAACTAAAGAATACATATTATATTAATTACATGTTTATCTTTATAAAAATTTAATATAAAATATACTTCTTTATAATTTTACCTATTAAAAAAGGACTATGTTGGTCATGCATACGTGTGGAATGCCACCACCATGGAGCGATATGATTCATTTTTCTTGCCCACATTTCACAGATGATTATAAAAAATAATAAAATTAATATGAATAATAATTATATCACTATAAAAATTATTTTGATGATAGAACCATGATCAAGACACAAATATCATAATTCTTGAATCAAAACATACATGAAAAAATCAATCATGACCTAAAACAATGATAATAATTAATTATTATTAAGAAACATGTGATAGGATTATAAAAGTGGAATATATATGATATTATTGACATGTATGTGTGTGTTTTATATAATTATAATAAATATAAATTTATTGTATTTGATATTAATGTATGTTCTATTGAGTGTAATGGTCTGGTGTGGGATTTCATCATAATTTCCACTCTATTGAGACATATTAGTTATCATGTACTATTATATTTTATGTGGTGTATATATTCACCATTTTATGTATGTTAAATGAATACCTATTTATTCATTATAAATAATGTTTCAATTCTAGTTTTATATTTCTAGGTTTTTCTATTTAAGTGTTTCAAAATATATAAGAATTGTTATCGTAATATCATATTTTGGAGATTGCGTATATTTTTATTGAATGAATACTATTATATATCCTTAGAAAGTGTATATTTTTTTATCATTTAGATATTTTTGGATGGTCTTTTTTTCAAAATTATCATATCTTTAAATATGAATCAATAAAATAAAATTATAAAATAAATGATTCGTGTAATCTTTTTGAGAAGATATATTTTTCAACCATGTCAATATTTTTTTCAAAATTGTTTTATGAAAATTAATTTTTATTAATCAAATAAATATTATTGAATTAATCATTATTTTAAAATTTTCACTTCAATTTCTCCATATTCTCCAAAAGAAATTTATTAACTATAAAATATAGTTTTCTAAAGAATTGACAACCATCTATCATATCTTGATTCTATTTATTTTAAATA
The DNA here is from genome assembly GCA_963277665.1 of Viscum album. NCBI lineage: Eukaryota > Viridiplantae > Streptophyta > Magnoliopsida > Santalales > Viscaceae > Viscum > Viscum album. The sequence continues at coordinate 333,853,043 of OY728134.1, forward strand.
AAATTCTCGAAAAACATTATCTTTATTATGATAAAATTTTATTGGAAGATAAATTTTTCTGACATATCCATATTCCTTTTTTCATTGATATACTTATTTCATAGTTCATATTACATTTCTACATATAATGTTTTATAAGGAAAATTATTTTATTCACTAGGGAAATATGGATATTTTGTATTCTTTATTTGTCTTCTCATGTATATTTAATACCCTAATAGGGGGTGGTGAATCATGGCATGAAAGATTAAAAAAAATCACATTCGGATCATGTTTCATCATTAAACAAAACACCATTATCTTCCTTGATAATTAAAATTTATGAGCAAAAATGAAAAAAATGCATGTTACACAACAAATTGTACATGGTTTAACCAAACTAGACTATGTGAAGGGAGCATACAAATTTAATGTGACTACTTTAAAAATCTAGTAATTTTCACTTTTATTAATACATTTAGAGTAGACTCGCCATCCATCCTGGTTCACTACCATTCACAATTTGAAATCTCACTATTGTCTCTCAATAGAAGTGTTCTCATTGGTCATTTATAAGATTCTTACATTAATCACTTGAATTAATATTTTTTTAAAACCCATTTAGCTCATCATGAAACCGTAATTTCATTTTAATTGATGAACACCTCATTACCTTTAAATTACTTAGATATCCATTCTGATTTACAAAAGATTCACTTTCATGAAACCCCTTTTTCAACATTCGTGAAACAACCCAAAAATTTCATGGAACTCTCAATATCTATGAAAATAAATTTTTTTGATAAACTCAAACATTTTTGGATACTTAAAAATTTCGTGGAAACTATATTATTCCTAAAAATGATGGTTTTATGAATCCCTTTACACAAGAAAGAAATCATTTATGAAATTTTTTTACTAATTAGTAGACATTAAATTTTCAGTAAGGCTTCTTATCATCAAATGAGTGGGATATCCACCGATTTATAGATTTTCCTTCAATTAATGTAACTTTAAAAATATCCAAAACCTTTTTTCAAAAAATATTCTGTCATTATAATTAAACTCCTTGTCATCAGGAATCATCAGGACAATTATTTATTCTTAAAACATCTCATAATAAGGTAAAATATCATTTTTTTTCATAAATAATCCATCTCTCATGAAAACAATACATCATGAGTCCCCAATATTTAATGAAATTCTATATTTTCATGAAACACAAAACATACATGAATTTCATTTCATGTAAAACATTGAAAAAATGTGACACCTTACAAATAATGATTATCTACAAACACAATAAACCCAAAAGAACAAAATTTTAACCTTGATGAATCTTTTTCTAACATTAATCAATGTGGTAATTTATAGATAAGATATATTTTTTATGAATAAAATTAAAAATTAAATAGATGAGGAATGAATTGGATTTCATTTTATGGGTGAGGATCGGTAATAGATACCCCCTTTATTCAGCGATAGATTTCACAAGGCAGACATATTAGAAGGAATTATTAAATGGGTTTTTCCTATAATTCTACACATTTTTAAAATCATCCATTAAAAATTCTTTGATTAATACATCTATCATTATGTATATCTTTTATTGAGAATTTAGTAATTATTATTCATTATATTATAACATTGGTATTATCTTTAGATGAATTGCATGCTCAAGTTATTTATTAAATGGAATGTTTTTTCTGTTATTTATATTCCCGTTTGATTATTCCTTATTTATTCAAGATAGCATACATTTTTGAATAATTGAAAATTATTTGTGCTCACCCCAATTTTCTTATTTCCCATATTCATGAAGAAGGAATCTATGAATTAGTTTTAATGATGCGGAATATTTACATTTACTATGTATTTAATTTTATTTCAAATGTTAGATGGATGCCTTGTATGTATGTTGTCCTTCAAGAATACTAAAATGATTGGCCCTTAGTGATGTGATCCCATGAATCTTAAGATAATTTATTAATGTATACATGGGATCTAGGTTACTCTAGTTCAGGTTGTTAGTTACCTAGGGTGATATTCTTGGCCAAATGAATCATCTATACCAGATATCATCAATATGAATCTAGAATTTTTTTATCTTAAAAGGGATAATCCTATATAGAGGAATTGATCTAAGAGAAAAACTTAGTTTTAGGATTATCCCAATATCAGAAAATTACCATGAGACTGTAGTCACGACCTCCTCGGGGAAGACATCAAGGTACTCTTATACTTTCCAGTGAAACACCATCAGTTGATTCTCCATTGAACTCAACAATAGTCATAACCCAAAGAATGAAATGGACACATCATTCCCCTAACACATCCTTGTATATCAATCTCTAAAAAACACTACAACTTCTCTATCAGTTCCACAGAATATGACATTCCATTTGAATCGATCTAAAATATTCTACAAAAAATAAAAATATCCCATGTTGATGATGTGGTTATATAACTGTGTTTATAAACATATGACGTCACCCCAAATGCATTTCTTACCAAACACCGACTCATAGTCTCTACACATATCATATAAGCAGGATCCATTTCCCACTAGTGTAGTCAATGAAATTTGAACTAGAAGTCTCTCCAGCTCATGTCTCAATTTAAGGTATAAGGAGGGTTAAACCAATGATTCTATAGATCATAAATCAATCAGGTTATGAAACCCAGTTAAATACTTAGAAAGTAGTACCTCACATGACATTTGACTGATCTTTTTAAAAAACAATCCAGGCACATGAAAATGACATACTCTACACCCTCTCTATCCCTAATGGAAAACACCTACATGGCCACGATCCTTTATATATTTATGTGGATGAGGAGAATCATTAGTCTATCCTATGACAACCCCATACCATCAACATTGGAAATAATTTAGAGTACCTAGTTATTCATGATACCTCAACTGATACTTCTATAGAAGTTTAGACCCTCACTCATTTGATGGGTATATCTTATGTATGAGAAAAAAATGATGTCTGGCCTAATAGAAGTGGTTAGCGAACTTCTATCTCATGTTAAATTAGTTAAATAAGTATGAAAACTACTTTATGATGACCAAAACTGCTTTTTGTGACTAAGAAACTGATAAAAAATAAAGGATCTTATTCATGAATAATCGTGGAGACTCCCAACGTCTGATAATCCAGTCCTAGCTAATTTATTCTCAATTAACTATGTTGTATCTCTTGGTGAAATTCCTCTTCAAGTTTTCACATCTAGTATCCCCATCTAGAATAATGTATGAAGCATAGCATGGGATGTTTTTTATCTAATACTAATTTCACACACAGAAGAACACCTCTAATGAAGGGTAAGAATCTCCGAGAAATGGGCCACCTTAATTGTCAAAGATTAAAAAATGGTATGAAAATTATCTTTGAACTCATTCATGAAACAACCAACTCCTCATAATAACAGATGAACAAAATCCACTACCACTATGCTAACCCATGAAATATCATCACAAAAAAACATATCCAGTTCTCCTTTAAATCATGAATAAATCTATTTTCTAAATCTACCTTCTACATCAAATACACTATGCCTCTTTATATATAGAGCTCTCACACTTCTTTATACATTAAAGACAAAACTCTCAAAGGGTCGTCCTTTAACTGTCATCTCCAGCAACCAAAACTCCATAGAGATCTACTAGAATAACATTCAATATGTCTTCAGAGTGAACATGGTAGGGAGTACAACCATTATATATATATATATCTAAAAGGATAAACATTAAAAAATCATATACCTAGGTTAAAAAATTTCAATTTAATTAATTAATAAATTACAACCCCATTACTCATTTCTTACCTATATGAAACACATGTGTGGATAATCATGATGCATGGTACTTACCTAGCACTCCACCCTTCACAAAACATCACTTTTAAAAGAGTAATATATAAACATTAAGGTAAATACATCAGATCATAAGGGCACAATAATCACATTTCTTATCTAGTTTACCTTTATTATAAGTGGAATTAATCAATTATAGCATCATTTTACTACAAACCCATGCATTATCACCAATGTACAACTCCAAACACCACCAAATATCTGAACCATAAGCTCTGATACCACTGTCCCAATCAATTACCCCCAAAATAACCCCTCCTAGATTGACTATTATGAAAGGGTGGTGATGACCCATGATTCACACCTTTAATATAGCATAGTATGGAAACTAACACCATGAAAAATAATTCACACACATGGGTGGAATTTACCTTTATATAGTTTTATTGAAAAGATATAAAATATAAAGTCACCAACCAAAACCATTCAAAAATAAATAAGTAATATCAGTACATAATTAATTGTAATACAAAAACTAACACAACTGAAGGTAACATAAATGAAATCTTAATAAATGAACACAAACCTACAAAAGGTCCCAAAAAAATCAACTATTATCCCTCACAATTATAGGTGGGTTTAAGGATCACATACATCCAATTGTGTTTTAATAAATATTATTTCATGAATTTTTGTGTTTCTATTTTACACATTCCTATATGAAGTTTTTTCTGCTAAACCATGGGATGATGAGGCACTTGAAGGGACATTTTTTGGACATTTATTGCTGGAAGCATCATCTACCCAGTAGAAAGGATCCATACAGATATTGGAGATTGATAGAAGAACCTACTCTTTAACCAAAAATGATAGCTCACCCGTAATTGGCCCCCAGCTAGTAGGTTGTCCTGGCGGTTACACCCAGCTACATCCAAAGCCACCTACCATCTGGTGAAGCCTGTATGACCCAGTTAAACCCTATGTAGTTCACCCGCTCATTGGAGACACCCCTTAACTATTATGTGGCCTCTATTTAGAAATAAGTGTATATTGTAGTGATTCTTCGGTACTTTATTATCCATCCAATGGATATCTAAGAACCTCATAGACTCTAGAATAGTCCCCAGATCATTTGAGTCAATAAATACTCCTTATAGTACCAATATTTAGCAATGGTTTCCTTAATGACCATTCTTGGTCACATTGTGATTCAATTTTTTCTTATTTTTCACATCCTCCCACTCTATTTATGGAATATTCATGATAAAGGATTGCGAGTATTCTTTAATGTTCTTTTATATTGAAATTATCTTCATTTTATTTTTTATGGATTCTTACAACCATTGAGTGTGAGGATTTTAGAGATCACTAAAATTTACCATGATGGGGATGCTGCAACCTACAATTAAAATTTTTTGGATTGTGTTTCTATCACAAATTACTAAAGGTATAGTTTTATAAATGGGTTTGTTGATAAAACTACAAAAAAGAAAAAATTTACATTTTATAAATGTTTTCATGGCTACAACTAATTCCAATGGGTAGTGGTAACTCTCCAAAAATTTTGATGAGAAAACATAGGTATCCCATTATATACTTTAGCTAAAACCCTTTATTAAGGACTTCTACATTGTGTTTTATTTCATATTTGTTATATACCAAAACTCAAATATTATAGTTTTCACTTTAATTATTTTAATTTCATCTATTTTAGTTTTTATTTAAAATAATTTATTTAGTATATAATCCCCCAACAATTATTTTTTTATGTAGAAAAATATACTCATGATAGTAACACCATGATTGATCACCAACCAACCCCCAAAAACCACTTTAGAATGCTTGGAATGAAGCACTCTTAATCCCAGTGAATAAAAAAGGAAACAAAATCATTACCTAAGAAGGTAATGTCATGACCCAACCCACTGGGATCTCAGTAGGACCACTGGTAATCCAAGAGAGAACCCATGCCTGCCTCCAATAGGTTAGGATATAGTTAATAGAATACAATTGGAATGTCACACAAATGGATATTTCTAGGCCAATATACCATTACACATGAATGAATCTAAATATATCTGAATAATGTAAGATAAATAAAGAATCACTATCCTAATGAGAAATAATTCATGTAACAACATATATGAAAAACCACAATAATGTGATATAATTACATCCTTTGTATTAAAGAAAAAAATACATTTCCAATTAGAAAACAGGGAGTCCTTACATAATTTATGAAAAAGAAGGTCCTAATATCAAACAAAAAAAATGGACCACCATCATAGATAATCATCACCCAACACTGCTAAGATCCACCAACACTCATCCTGCATTGGTCACCATCTAACATTATATATTCTACATAAGAAATGAAATTTGTGGGATAATACCACATAGGGGGAGAATATACCTTCCCAATAAGATTATCTATAAACAAAAAATGGATGAAATTCAAAAAAAAGGTATATAATCCCACAATTTGGGTTATGAGACCAAAAAAATTGATATGTTCATCAAGAAACTGAGGTGATGAGAGAAAATATCTTGATCACTAAAACCAGCCATAAAATTAATGTATAACCAAAAATCCAAAAATTATGAATCCAAAATACACTCCCATGTAACATCATACGAATTTTAAAGAGATCCCACACCTCACTGGGAGATACCTCTATCGTCAGAGTAAAGAATCTATTGGAGGACATGCTCCCTATAAAATATAAAGGACTGTGGAGTCCCAACTTCAAATATAGCGAAATACCCCAGTTTTTTATGGGGAGTACCAACCCTATTTCTATAAAGGATATGACATACCTACACCATGAGAGAGAGTACCTTCACTAAGGGATCGCAGATCCTAGCATTAACTCTGATAAGCACACTTAGACGTAAACATCAGCTTACAATCATTGAGGTAATAGTGAACCACTAATTACATTTTTACCATTATAAATATAATATCAAAAAACGACACCATCATGTTCAATGTGGATATCTACTCATGAAGGACATCTCATAGGTCCAATACTGAGGTTGAAGAAGGATATGGAAACATTTGAAAAGAAGTATGTGGATTGTCCTTTGGGGTAATCAAGGTTACAAAGAAGTCCCTTCTTAGTCCAATCTTGCTGCTCCACTCAGTATATAAAAAGGGTAGGAACATAGTTTATTGTATATGCCACAAAACATATATGACCACCCGAGATCATTGGAATTTACACACTGAAAATGGATTGGTAGGCTATGTACCACCACATGATTTCTCTATCATGGGACATGACGAGTAGGGCCACAAAATGTCTTGGGAAAGTACTCCCTATACAACAAATAAACTACATGTGTAATGTTACATGGAATTTGGTCCTACCAAAATATTTTGTGATATTAAAATTAAGTTGGAAATCCTAGTTGTTATGAATAGAAACTCACACATACTGTATTCGTTTGAAATACTCGGCACATAGTCGTGTTTTTCATAGAAAGTACATCTTCTTTACAAAGTTTCAGTACATTTGTTCATCCCACTATATATCTCACTATAAGATTCTTTTCTGTATTGAAAAATGAAGGATACTCTTTTAATAATTGATATTCAGCCATTGATGTATAAAAATAATGATTCTCTCTGGTTTATGTGAATATTGTCCCATTATCTAATGTTTTCCAAGGGTTTTAAATTCAATCTTCCATAAAAAATACGCCAAGGATGATCCTTGATTCAAAAAATTGTCATCAACATCATCAATAACACAAAATAATGCAGATAATAGGTTCGATCAAGCATCCAAAAATACTAGTAGTTGAGTTATTATCCCATTTTAGACCAATGATGAACACACAAACAACAAGATAAGAAAGAAAAAATAAGAAAATTGAATTCATCAATGTTCATTGCAATCCTGGCCATTATTGTGAGTTAACATACAATAAATAGGATATAATATTGAACAATGACTATTTTATGAGTCAAAGGATAAAATAATCAGTAACATCATGGAAAGGATAATAAATTAGAGATTCAAAGCAGTAATTTCAATCCATGCTGTAAATCATAAATTGAAAGGAAATAGTCTATATATAATGATCTCTACCTATCATTGGATCAGTCATTGGGGGAGAACTGATATGAATAATTATCCATGGGGATTGTCCAGTATTTTTCTATTGACAACATACCCTACGTGATCACTCTATCAATTATCAAATATCTATCCGTGTCACTTAATATCCTCCTTGTGAGAGCACTCCCTTTCCACTAGAAATATCTTTGGGTTATGTGAATAACCCAAAGGATTTTCCATAACAGGTACTACTACCAAAATGCCTTTAATAAAATTGGTATCTATCAACACTAAGAAAAAGAACTGATAAATGGAATCTTTATGAGCACTAAAGAAAGCCCTTGTAAATTTTACCATTTATCATTGTTGTTTTTAGTGAATATTTATTGAACTGTTTTTTCTTTGGATTGTTTTTCGCACTAATAATGGGTTCCCCTTAATAGTGTTTTTTAGCATTGATAAATGGTACACACTATTAGGAATATATTTTTAGTGATCATAAATGAATCCTTTATCATTGATTTCACAGCATGGAAAAAGGCATGAATAAATAATATTTAATAATTAAATATATAAAAAATAAAAATGATTATATTAAAAAAATATTAAAATTCTTATTAATTAAAATGAATACATTTTTTATACTATGGATAAGTTTTAAATAATAAAAAATAGTATGTTTTTGATATATTGATATATAAAAAATTAAAATTAAACATATAAAAATTAAAAATAAGTAACTTAAGACAAAAATTGAGATTTTACTTAATTAGATAAATAATAATAATGTTGATAAATAGTATATATTAAATATGTAAATATTTACTAATGTATGTAAATTTGATTTATATATTAAATAAATTATGCACTTTACATTAAATATTCATATATTTAGTGAATAATAGTTTATAATTTATAATTAATATGAATTAAAAATACTGACACGTTCGATAGAGTAATGAACATATTATTGAATGTCGTTTGAAATTTCAATTTAACATATATCAAATGTATGTTATATTCATTTAATATGTACATAATTAATTCCTTTTAATATACAATGCACACACATAATACATATACATTTTTCAATATACTTGAAGTGTTCTTATTTTTAATTTATTCAACTTCACTCATTTTTAACATGCATACACTTATAATTAGATAATAATTAATAATATTAAAAATATATTTTTTAAAATTTAATTTAACATATTATAAATGTATATTTACTAATTTTATATAATTATATATTTATATTCATAATTAAAAAAATATTTTTTAATGTATTTATATAAATATAAGAAAATAATTATAAATATTTAAATACTTAATAAATTTATAATAAATTCACTTAAATAATTAAGTTATTTATTATATATATTTATTTAAATATATGTAATTACATAAATATATATAATGATATAAATATTATTTAAAAAAAATATTTATATAATTATAAATAAATAATTGTATATTTATAGTTATATAGATTTATTAAATGTATATATTATTTAAAAAAAATTATTTATAATTATAATTATAATTTATTTTTCAGTGCTTCAGTTCTAAGCACTGATAAAAGGCATCTCTATAAGAGTATTTTAAGTCCTAATAAAGGTTATTCTTTATCAATGAAAAAAGCGTTGTTAAAATCAATAATTATTAATTCGAAAACATTATTGTTGATAATGATGGATTTTATATGTACTTTTTTAGTGATAAGAAATATGCCTTTTGTTATCAATTATTACTTATGCACTGACAAAGGGTTACTTTATTAGCACTTTTTTGGAAGTGATGATAATAATGTCCCGCTCTATTTAAAAACACTAACCATTTTTGAACCCATCGCGATATCAAAATCCATCCACAAATGCCAACCACCGCTAACAATCCTCTTCGGTGAATTGAAGTTCGAATAACACAAACCCTCTCGACTGCCTCTAGTTTCTTGAACATTGTCTGACATTTGGTGTTTTATGGTAGTTACTGTTTCTGATGAAAAAAAATTGATATTTGCATATGATGTGCTCATATTTTCTTTATCCTTGTCAGGTGTGCATGTTTTCTAATTTGTAGGATTTGATTTTTTTGTATTTCTTATTTCTTTTTTGATTTCTTCCTTGATGATGTCATCTATTATTTTTGCTAGTAATTGTAGACTATTTCTCTTTTAGATTATGGATTTAATGATTTTTTTATGATATATTGTTTTCTTAAATACATATTTGGATACCATGTTGTGGATTTTTTTAATTTTTTTTTGAATCAATTTTATTCATTGTTAACATATGTACCACATCTTGCTCCACAAGCTTATTTTTTTTATGTTTTAAAATCTTATAGATTCACCTCTCCTTCAAAGATAACCCAATTAATTTAATATGTTTTTCACATTATAAATAATAGATTTTTTGTATATAAAAAGAATAAATAAATTATAAATTTGATTTAGAAAATCAATTCTATATCTGGTGAGGGTGGAAAGTATCTGCAGAAGTTGATATTATGCAATTAATGTTAAGGAATTTATTTATTTAATTTTTTTTAATATTTTGGTGTAATGGAATTTCTATAATAATTAATTTTCTCATAATTATGTTCTTTTATTTTAAGATAAAGCTTAGTAAGTATTATTCAACATTTTTTTTTCCATGAATCTCTATTTTCTAAATTTGTATAGGGTTGTATTAATATTACTATGTTGTGATATTCTCTTATAAGGGTTTCATATATTTTAGATCAATTTAAATATATTTTACTATGTTATATATATATGTATGTATTTAAATTAATTAATTTATTTATATTTATAACTGTTTTTTTAACATATTATGTAATGTTGGTTTTATAATTATCTATTTGCAAATTATGGTTTTATATTTCTAAATTAATAATGGATTATATTTATTTTAATTAAAATTTAATTTTAAATGTGATTTTTTTTAAAAAATATTATTATAAATTATATGTTATATATATAAATATAATGTTTATGGTATTGATGTTTGAAGCTCTGGTGCTTTTTTCTCCTTTGTTTGTTATATATCTTGTTGATGTGTACTGTTTCTATCGGAAAAATTCATTAGGGACCTCACTATAATATCAAGGATAAGTCAATTTTTATTAATTGGCCTTCCTAGAATCCATTAGGTGGTTAGATCTGATGTGACAACCTATTTAGAATACATGGGGTCGGTTTGTGTGGTGATTTGACACTCCAAGATTCTGGAGAATTTTTAAATTATTTGATATACCATTAATTTTAAATATAATATTTCCATAATATGAAACATCACTTGTTCCAAATAAAAGAGAATTTTATTTACCAAAGTATATATTTTAGAAATAATTTTTAGGTATTTATCATTTTAGGTCAATATGTATTGGTTCTACACCTAAGAATATCTAGTTATTATATATGTAAATGAAATAAATCTTTTTTTATTAAAATTATTTAAATACATTTTTATATCATCTAGTTAATGGAATAAGAGTTTATTATTCATGATTATAATATTTGGGTTTCTTATTTGTCCTAAATTGACTATATTATATTTTCATTTGATTATGGGATTTAATAAAGACTTGAAATCTATAAAATAATATTTATTATTGTAATTTGTTGCTACAGACTCATCCCTCTACTTTTTTGTAGAAATTTTTTTCCTCATCAATGTTATCTACTAATTAGTAATTATTTAAATTATTTGCTTGCAACTCATCCCCCATACCTTTTATGTTTTCTTACTACTCTAAGCATTAGTCATCCCATTGATGACTACATCTTAGAGTATTTCACGTATCATGGTTTCATGTACACTAGAGATAAAGGATGTGTCAAAAAACAAAATAAAATGAGAGTATTTTGGGAGATGAGTTAATGAAGATGAGTTTTCTATTACTTTCACCTTTGAATGAATTGATTGGAAGACACCTTCCATAGTGGAGATATTCCTCTCATAAATTAAATTACCCATTTTCATAAACAAACATAATTTTATTGGAACAATCAAATGTTGATTTTAAATTATTTGAGTTATGTATAAATTTTAACATTTATAATGAATATCTTATGTGAATTTAATTATTTATTGTAAAAAAATATTTTATAAACCAAATAGAATGGATATGAATCTATAATGGATGAATGTTAATAATTTGAAAAAAGTACGAAGATGGAGTTAAATAATACATCATGTATGGAAGATGGAATGCATATAACCCTTCTCAAATCCCTTATCATGTTTTACATTTTTGAAACTCATGAAAAATTAGTTCAGAAGAGTTTGAAGAACATTTTATTTATCATGGAATAGGTCAATGCTATTTATTTTTGACTAAACATGGGGAAAAAATAATGTGAACACTTATAGGGATGATAATATGGTTTATAGATCAATTTTTATGAATACCAGAGTAAATTATAACAAATATCAGATGGAAGAAATGAAAATGGAAATTGAAGATGACCATAAAAACTATCCTAAGTAGTTTGAGGAGTAAAATTTCAATGCCAAGAAACAGTTGAATACCACTTGAACTAAAGATACTACATTGTCAGCGGTATTGAAATTATATAATTTGAAAGTGGGAAATAGATGGAGTGACACCAGCATTACCAAACAGCTAGGTCACTAAAAAGATATGATAAAATAAGAAAATGAACATCCATTAATAATATATTATGCTAAACAAATGTTACATTCAATGGAAAATATCTCTAAAACAATTACCCATTTGTCTAAATGATATGAAATATTTTATCAAGGACCATGATTCACTGAAAAAGTTCCTTATGTGGGGAGCATATTGATAAAAGAAAAATGAATCAATTCCTTTGAAATATGTCTACAAATTTCCATTCATTCCTCACTGATAGAGACTATATGGATGTTAGAATACCATGAAAAATCTGACATTTCATGTAGATACAAGAATTAATGATGTAAACCTATATTAACTCCAAGATTCTCCTTAATGTATGTAAATTGATTACAAGTATCATGAATTTGGAAATATGTTCGAAACAGTCATCATGTGTTATCTATTTATGGAATAAATACATTTGGTGTACATTTTAGTAATCACAACACATGTCCATTTATATTCGTAAATTATAACATTCCTCATTGGTTCTTCATGAAGTGAAAATATATTATGTTTTCTGGGATTATATCTTGGCCCATGAAACCGTGTTATGATACTTATTTCTATTAGGGTCTATTAATCGATGATCCGTAATTGATGTGGGATATTGGCGTTACAATTAATGATTCTCATAGTAGTATAGATTTCATAATAAGGGCCTTGTTTTTCAAAATGATTAATGACTTCCCCACTTTTAGAAATATATCAAGCTATAGAATTACAGAAATGTTGGGGAGTTACATTTGTGAAAGACACACAAACTGTGTTCAGTTGAAACATTTTTCGAAGACTATATTTTTAGGACAAAGGATTTTTTTACCTCAATGAGATAAATACCAATCTGGGATGACAGTATTCGATGGGAATATCAAACAAGGTACAACACCATCTCTATTAATAGGTGGTGAACAATACAGTAAAGTAAAATATATTGACACTAATTCTGGTAAACAATTTTTGAAACACCCTACAAAATTTGGTTGGAATATGAGATAAACATTATTTTAATTACAATATTTTATTTTTCCTGAATTTATAGAATTTTATTGATATCATACAAGTTAAAAAATTGTTTTTGATAATGTTATTGTAATGTTACTAAATCCTCTTAAATAATTGAAAGATTCCATCAGGCTAGGATGGACTTTTCTGAAATGGGTATAAGGGAAGATTTTTTACTGCTGAAGGGTAAAATGAAAAATTTTCTTCCATCTATAGATTCCACTCGATCCAGACATAAAAAATTGAAAATTTACCATTACCTTAAAAGTGTCAGAAGTTCTACAGGGTATTCATCAAATATCATGAATGTCATATAAATGACTAATTTATTGTTATAAGGACTAACATCACACGAATGTCATGTTTTGATGAAATATTTAATGTATGTTGCATTCCATTTCATTCTACATCAAAATATATGAAATTCATTAACCTAAATCTACTTTTTTTTCTAATCCATATATACTAATGTGATTGACCCAGTGATGTATCGCATCATTAATAAAAAGGATGACGCCATATTACATGAATTAGAGTTGTTCTTCACACCACCAGTATTTTATATAATGGTCAACAAAATGGTTCAATTGGTTGTAGAGGTTAAACTATGTGGTCCTATATATTTCATATGGATGTACCTCATTGAATCATATATTAACATATTTAAAGGGATTGTAATGAATCGAATATGGTCAAAAGGATTCATTCAACTAAGATATATTCTTGTAGAATATAAAGAATTATTTACCAATTACCATTGAGATATTGACAACATTGGTCTCCCAAAGTGCCATCCCAGTGAATGCCATGGGTGATATGGTATTTCTAAAAGATGGCATCTTTATAATTAACATGATATAATGTGATAAAGCTCACCATTACATATTACATAATAGTGAAAATATTGATCCATTCATTGAATCCCATAATGAAATTATTAATGATTTGAATCCACCAAGGGATAAAGGAAGGACATAAAAAACATAATAATCTGTTTATAGGGTTGTTACAAGATCAAATTTATAAGGAGTTATCTAAAAATCCAAATTCAATTTCAAAACAACTTCATGGATATCCAGGGGACCAAATGAAAATGTAATATCTTACATTATATTATAATCATTGGTTATACATTCAATTAAAAAACATGATGACTCAAGTATGATGTAATATAGTGTTCTTATGCTTATTTTTGAAGTGATACACATATCTAGCTCTAAGGATACAAATCCAAATTACCCATGTAAGCAATATTTTTGAATTATCAAACAAATATATGATATGGATTATATGACATTTCATGATACTATTTTTCATTGAAAATGGGTTAAAACTATCAGTTCACAGAAATTTGATATAATGGGTTTCGTAATGGTGAATTTCACTATGGAATATGAAAATGGCGAGTCATTCATAATAGAATCATAGGTAGTGAAATTATCTTATATCTCTAACCCAACAAACATGAATTGGTCAATTTTGTTGCAGGTGCCTAAAAAAATTATGGTTATATGAAAATTCAATCAAGAATGACACTTTATTTGGATGATCACAATCACTTCATGTTAGTCCCAATGTAGACAATGTCTTGTGTGTTATAGGGGATCTCGAATAATGAATTTGGATTCCTGATAGAGGAAATAAATGTCTTAAACCATTAAAAATGGTAGTTCAATTTGAAGTTTAATGTGTTTTTAAATATCATATGTTTTTACCATAATATTAAATATTCTCCACTGCATTAAAATAAACTAAATTAAAATTTTTAGTACTCATACAGATAATGACATCGACAGAAGTGATGATATTACAAATCCCTAAAAAACTATTTTGAGGAAAAAAAATTATAAAGTTATAATGGTAATTTTATGATATACTTTGTCTATTTTACAAAAGAACTATATAAAAGAACATTGATTTAATTTTCATTATACCATATTGAGTTCATTTATTTTAGATGTTTTTGAAAATCATTCATGACTTTACATGAAGGGAAATGATGTTGCTTATTGTCAATCATAGTGGTAATCTTGATGTTTTCACACTAAAATTGTCATATACCGAATTATTGTATTGTTTCATATTTATGTCTAATTTTTTATTACTCATGTAATATTTTTTGTTATAAATTTGTATTATTCTATTCGAGTTAGGCTGGGGTTTCCATCATTTATTCCTTTCTATTCCAATTCATCCATTGGACTCTTCTCCCTCAAAACCTTTTCACCCCAACACAGTTTCATTTATCACATTCTTTAATTATCCCTCCACTAACATTTCTTGAAGAGAAGCAACAATAACCATTCTAAATAATTGATGTTATCTTGATGTTTTCATAGTAAAATCATATGTCGTAGAATTTATTTATAATTTTACATTTATGTTTTATTTATTTCCTTTTAGTATTACTCACATATTAATATTTTCCATATACATGTGGATTCTTTTATTTGAGTTGGAGTTATCTTTCAATCATTCATGGCTTTATACACCAAAATATCCATAGACTTATTCTCCATCAATACACTTCACCCCTATACTATTGACATTTATCACATTCATTCAACTTCTCTATACTACTCAATCAGAGAGGCAATATTGATTCTTCTACAGTAAAATCATTTTCTGAAAAATTAATATATTTTTTCCTATTTATGTTTATTTGATTTTTTTATTTTTACACATATAATATTTTTTTATTATATAAGTGGATTCTTTTTATCAAATTGAGGTGGTTTTTTTGAATATTCTCATGCAATGTTGGCAATTGGACAACGTAATTCAATGGATATCATTTTAACATTGATATTTAGGATTGTTTTGAGAATTTTGGATGTATATGAATCCAGCGAACCTCAATGTGACACAATGTGTGACTGGTATGGCTCTAATGACTACTTTAATTTTAAAACTAGCATTAATTTTAGAAAAAATACAACTTCTATATTCAAAATAGGGAAAAAATATTTGTGTTGTTCTTATACTTTAAGAAAATTTTCTATAATTCATTAGTGACATGTAACAATCTTATGTACCTCAATCTGATACATGATATTATCGGTATACCTCAATGTGTTCGTTATCAGTTTAAAATTCATATTTTTGATTAAAAATATTAACTTACATAAGACCATGGAAATGTGATCCTTTTTTTTTATTTTTGGGAATCAATTCAGGAATAATTTGTGATGTGTAGAAATTTATGTCACATCAAAGTGATACAAGTTTTGATTAGTCTATACCAAAGTTTGTGTCTCATGTTTAAGAATAAATTTTACTAAAGAAGACATGTAACATACTCAAAACCATGAAAAGTCATTAATATTATTTTGATACAATATTAAAACACTCAATATGTCATTTGGAATGTGTTGGAATAAGCAACACCTTAATTTAATTCATAGTGTGATCAGTATGACTCTTTGTGCGTCTTTATTTAATATTGACATCAATTTTAGTAAAAGGACCACTAAACAGCTGTAAAAACATATTTATATTGTTTTTATACCCTATAAAAATGATCCATAAGACATTTGAGATATGTAAAAATAAATCTCACCTCAATCCGATGAACGGTGTGAATCATATGACTTAATGTGCGTCTTTTTTATTAAAACATACATATACTTTAGTATAAATGATAACAATCCTACTCAAAAACAATAATTCACATTTATATTGTTTAAATACGTTAGGAAAATAATCCATAAATCATTTTGGATGTGACCAGTATGACTCATTGCGTCAATTATTAGTTTAAAATCGATATTTTAGTTCAAATAATTTCTCTCACTAAGAACCAAGCTAACTAAATCAATTTTTGAAGATAATTTTCATAATCAATTCATAATTCAATTTTTACAAGTATAAATAATTCTCACATAAAAGCGATATATGATTTTATTGGTATGTGTCGAAGTCTGTGTTTTAATTTTACTGAAATAATTTAGTAAAAAATAAAACTGACGTACTCAAATCCAAGAAAACACCATAATATTTATTTTATAGATTAGTGAAATGATCTATATTTCATTTTGGATTCTTAGAAATTCTCCTCAACTAAATTTGATGCATGGTGTTACCGGTATGACTACAAGTGCATCTTTTTATTTAAAATTGTCATCAATTCTAGTAAAATTAACATGTGAAAAAATCAAAAACAGAAAAACACATTTGGATTTTTTTATACATTACATAAATAATTAATAATTAATTTGTGACATGTAGGTACTACCCACACCTATATCTGATTCACGATATTTCAGGAATGACTCAAAGTCTCTATTATGAGTTTAAAATCAGCATTCTAGTATAAAATGTGTCACTCACTAAAAACCAATATAACACACTTATATAATTGTGATAATTTAGTAAAAACATTAATAAGTAATTTATGATGTTTTGGAATTAGTCTCACATCATACTGATACATGGAGTGTTCTAAATGAGTCAAAGTGCGTGTTTCGAGTTTAAAATGACTTTTATTAAAAAAGATGACTAACATTATCAAAACCAAGAAAAAAAATTCTGATTATTTTCATACATTATGAAAACATTCCATAAGTCATTTGAGAGATATAGTAATTATAGATACCTATATATGACCCATGGTGTGACATGAATGACTCAATGTGCATAATTTTATATAAAATTGACATCAATTTTAGTAAAATGATAAACTAACCAACTCAAAAGTGAGAAAATACATTCACATTTATTTGATATTTAATAAAATGATTCATAAGTAATCTGAGATGAATAAAAATCAACCACAACTCATTATGATACATGATGTGCCTGTTAAGACTCAAGGTTTCCATTATTAGTTTAAAATCAGCATTTTAATTCAAAAAGAGTCACTAACTAAAAAAATCAAATGCACTATGTTATTCATGATAATTTATGAAACCAATTCATATTTTATTTGTGATGTTTATGAATCGTTTTCATGTCTATCCAACACATGATGTGATCGTAATGAGTCAAATGTGTTTTTTCTAGTTTAAAATTACAATTTATTTGAAATGTGAACTGATCTACTCAAAATTGAGAAAACACATTCATATTGTCTTAATACATCATTAAATCAATTTCAAAGTCATTTGAGATGTATTAGAATTATCCTCAAACCAATCCCATGCATGGTGTGACTGTTATGACTCCATGTGCATCTTTTTAATTAAATTGGAGATCAGTTTTAGTAAAATTAATACATTAGAATAATTTATTTTTCATAATTATTACTAATATAAGAATAGTTTTCTTATACTGGTGAATTATTTTTCTATATTCGGGGTGTTATTTTGGAAATAGCTGAGATGGGGTATGGATTAGAAGAAAAAGGTACATTGATGTCTTTGAATGTATGTAATAATTTATACTTTTTAATATTATAAACTAATTTTTGAAATGTGTATAATATAGTTTTTCATTGTATTTGTGTTATAAATTCCATTTCATTTATATTATGTTTTGGGACTTGTTTTTTTGGATAGTTGGTGTGGGTGCTATAGTGTTATGTTACCGCACATTACACTGGTGTTGTAGTCTGATGGTATAGGACACTATAACATGGACCTTTATCTATTATTTTAAAATTTATAATAAAGGACACATTTATTAGTGTTTCTATAATAGAAGATAAAATTACTTTTATCAGAACGTTCTTAGCTCTAATAAATGAGTATAGAAATTAACCACACTTTGGTAGTAATCAATATTCTACCATTGATAAATTCCATTTCTAGAATTGTTAAATGCTTATTTTGGAGTTTTGAGGGTTTAAGTAAGAGATTATTTTGTCATAAAATTTATTAAAAGAAGTAATTTATTTAATTAATTTATCATTTTAATATTTTGGATACTGAATATCATCCCGAAACCTAATGTGCACAGAACTTATGTCATTCCTAGGATAAACTCTGTATTCTGATATTGTGAATGATATCATTTTTTTCATTTGGGACCCCATTCAATTTGAAGACCATTATTTCAAGTATCATTTTTCTACAAGGTTTAATATATATAATATTTCTAGTGTATTGATTTTGGGGTCATTTGACACCCATATTTGTTTCCCACCCAAATGAAAAACCCTATATAATATTTTAAAATATTCCATGTGCTCACTTATGAAAATAGAAGTCCACAAATTCTCCCCATATTCAAGTATATCCACACTAAAAATTGGGAAAACTATATAAAAAAGATTTAGTACTGACCCTGTATTCATCCGTCATATTATCATGTTCTCTCTTTCAGTTCTCATATAACAAAATCACTTATACTTGTGAGATAGTTTTCCCGTAAAGGATCCTCTGAAATTGATCATTATTCACCACTAGGAACTCTGAAATAGGCGGCTCTGGGATCGATTACCATTTTCCTCATTCAAAAATGTGGGATATACCATGAACATATCTCCTCCCATAAAACATGTGAATGACATTATGAAATTAGTCTAATGATGGATGTAATGAAAATTAGTAATAAACGTCACTAACCCCATGTAATATGTTTAATGACCTGGTGAACCTTAGTGAAAACATTATAAATTGAATAAACATTTAAAAAAATAATTGTGAGGAGATATTTAGGAATAAATGGTATCCATATTCAAACTAATAGGGTCTATGATGTCATGATTTATAATATTTATACCGATATTGAGTGGTATTCATTCATTCATTAATCACAAAAACTTTATCTATATTCACGAGTAATAGCTTTGGTCCCATAATTGATGGATCACTAATCTCCATCCAGCATAAGGATATCCTCTAGGGCCTTTCATGAAGAGATTATAATTGTCATGTTCTAATAATGGAGTGATAAATATTATGATACGTGATCTCCACCAAAGACAACTGTAACTGAGGTCTAACACAAAGGCTCTCAGAATATCCTCCAAAACCAAGGTGGTTGATTCTTTCTAGCCATATTTCATGGGTGAAATTCATTTATCATATATAAACATGTACTAGAATCCACCTAAAAAACGTTATAATATCTTGATGTGAACCGAGCATCATAGTCACTAACAATCATTGTGGGATTTAATGATCATCTACATGTAAAATCACCCCAAACATTCAATTGAACATTTCTCTTTGATGGAAAGAATGTGAGACATCTTAATAATTCAATAAAAAATCACCTAAATTTAATTTCAAAATCTCACATTCCACATATAATCCATAAAAAATAGTAGTGATATTCCATCACACATTAACTCTATGATTTCTCGAGGTTCAGTAATACCTAATAGAATATGATGCACTACACTCACCTACTAACAGGTGATGTATTGAGTAACAAACATGGAAACACACGACCTTATTCCTACCCACCAAATTTTTTAATAAATTTCTTGGAGAATCCCCTACACTCTAGGAAATTCCACTAATGGGAAGTCATGAGACTCCCTCAGCACCACCACACACAACCCCACAAAAAAATTGACCATTATTGTAAAATGATGACATTCTCATTTGCAACATAAAATCCATTTGGTGAAACACATAATAATATCTGTTCACATAAAAAATTTCAATTTATGTATCCCAAATGAGTCTGTCTCACATTCTGAAGGAGTGGTGGAGTCACTACTATCGATTGGATATTTTGACTCTATCTACTTCATCATGGTTGGCCAAAAAGAGGCTAACTTCTCTAACACCTATTCCAACAAAAGAGTCTAGAATTTTCTACTAGAGTAATCTTCAACCACATTGAACATATCTAGTGTATAGACCATTTTTACATTGTAGTCTTGTTGGAACTCTAGTCTACGTCTCAACATCAGGTTGATATCTCTCTAAAAAATTATATGCCCAGGACTCTAGTGGCTTGATTAATCTAAAAATTTCTCACACAGAAGATAATACCTTCACACATAAGCAATCATTTTTTTCCTTATCATCAACAGTCATATAATACATGACCCATAGGTATCAAAAAACACCATAAACTCAACACCATCCTTTTGAAATATCAAAATATGAACACTAAACAATGACTACCTCATCTCCATGAAGACTTTTTGGAACTTCATGGTCTATGAGAATGGATTCCTTTGGAATATAATAGGAAAAAAAAACATTAAATCATTATAAGAAAAGAGTTAAGAAGAGAAAATAATATCCTTTCATCCATCCTGTCACATACATGACTTATTTTAAAGTTAAATTTCATTTAATTTCCATTTATGCTTTGTTTTTGCGGGTTTTCAAGCTTTTATGATGGAATGGGTGAGTTTTCATAAATTGGGCCAAACGGTGAGCCCAATTCCAGAATTAAAAAAAAAATTGTATCTTTTATAACATTTTTAAATTTTAATATTTTTCACCCATTCAAGTTCCTAAATGGTCTCCCCTGACATATTAACACCACAATTTTAGTTTGGAGCCTTTAAAAATCTCTAACCAAGTTGTATATGAGTTTTTATTTAAGGGATTGGGCCTGCCCAAAAGCCCAATTCTAGTTTTAAAAATAAAAATTGTTTAATTAATAACGTATCCAATATTAAGGCTTTTTCGGTTATTCCAATAACCACACACACCCATTGAACCCTTTCGTGCATCCAGTATCCTCCCACCCTCTTTCCAGCTTTTTTTCCTTTCATATTAGGTCGAAACTGCTATAGAACTCACATTTCGGGCAGATTAATAAAGGTATTTTGATTCCTTCATAACTCCTTCAACTCTCACTCTTTCTCCCCATTAAAATTACTACATGGTCTCTTTATCCTTGTTTGAACTACTCTTAAATGTTTGGATGTTTTCAAATTAAGATACTAGTGTATGTGAGGTGATTTCTACAAGATCCCTCAAGTATATTGGTCTTCTTCATTCTTCTTTAAATTTTCATAGGGTTACATTCAATGTGATTAGGTTTTAATACCTTATCCATAGGGTTCCTAATGTATACAAGTTAGGGTTCAAACCTAGGGTTTTATTTCTTTTTTTTGGATGAATGATTCTACTTTTAGGTTGGATTTCAATTCCTTGAGGTGCGACGGTGGTGTGGTTTATGTTTCACACCATGATTTGAGTGTTTCGACATAAATGGTAGGTGATTCCATGTATAACCATTTTATGATGAGTTAGTTTTCTTGGTTTATTAATTTAGAATGTTTTGAATTTATTTTGCGTGGGGAAAAACTATTTTTTGATGGATTTAGTAAAGAGATTAATTTTGTAGTTGGATTTTTGCTGGGAATTGGGTGCTTTTCATGCGTGGCTCTTGCGAAAATATTTGGGTGTATTTTATAACATATGAAAGTGATTTATTAGTGTTTAAAGGGGCTAAAAATTCTTCTTTGTTAATTCCTTATTGTCATGTGGGCGTTGTAATGTTTTTTAATGTTTTTAATGTGTGAAACCATGTCGTACTTCTTGAACATGATTTGTGAAAACATGTGTTTTTCATGTGCACCTTTTGTGGTATTGTTTGAAGTATTTTTATAAAACTTGGGGGTGGTTTAATAAATTTTTTTAGGGTGGAGAATTCTACATTGTATTGTTATTTTCATTGTTTTGGTCTTGATTTAGGCTTTTGAACTGGGTTTTGTATGCAAACCATGGTTGTACCTCTTGGGTTGGTTTTATGAAAATTATAAATGATTTAATGAGTTACAAAAAGTGTGAAATGGTTGCTTATGTACTTTTTTGGTGATAATATGTTCCTAAAAT
The DNA here is from genome assembly GCA_963277665.1 of Viscum album. NCBI lineage: Eukaryota > Viridiplantae > Streptophyta > Magnoliopsida > Santalales > Viscaceae > Viscum > Viscum album. The sequence goes on from OY728134.1 coordinate 333,876,255, forward strand.
GAGTTTTTGAAACATAAAGTGGTCAGTTATGTTGTAAAACATTTGGGTAATGTTTTGTATTTTGTCGAGGTGATTTATGAAATTGGGATATGGGTGCGAAACGTGTATCTGGCTGTTTTGCGTGAGTGTGATGTGTAAAATGGACTTTGTTTATGAAAAGGGCATTATATAACATGTGAGTGGGCTGTTATGTGATGTTTAGAATCTTGGGAAATATTTTATAAAATTATTAACAGATTTTTTGAATTGTGAAAGATGTGAAAAATGTGCTGTGGGTTATTTTTGGTTTGAGTATGATTTCAAAATTCATTTGAATGAAAAAGTGGATGTTTAGACTTGTGTGGAAAACACCTTGGCTGTTTAGTGAACTTTTGATGTTAAAATGATATTTTCATGTGCAGTGTATATTTATTGACTTGTTGAACTTGTATGAGAAAAAGGGGAAAACCCAGGTATCTAGGTGGGTGGACGTGTACTAGTATGATAGTGAATCCGTGGGGTTTGGCCTCAGTTTATCATAGCAATATTGATGCTTACAACTCTAACTAAACTATGATGATGATTATTGGCGACCACTAGTTTATGGGTATGTTCCCTACTAGTGGCTCATGAACGAGAACAAATATTGTGATGGTTACTCTCACCAAGATACGAGGTACCTGGGACCCCCAACGTGCTAGTGCCTATGGGTCATTTCCTATTGCTTGTGATCATTAGTTACTTTGTACTTACCATCGGCATATTGTATAGTTTGCTGGAAAATTTAGTAGTGTTGAAATTATTTTTAAGTGTTGATTCTTAATGATATCCCACTTGAAAACTGTTTTATTTTTTTTGAGTTTCATCTTTTAGAAATTGTAACTAGCATTTTCTGTTTATGAAAACTTGCAAGATTTTTGTCATTGAATGCTTATCACATGGAATCTCATAGTGGTTGTATCCTACTGGGCATTGTCTCACACCCTACTTACACCCTTGGGTGTAAGTAGATTTGGTTATTTTGTTGTTTGAGGTTTGCTTATAGTTTTTAGTTCCAGTTGTTTGGGTTTCTATCATGTCCTTGGTGGTGAAGTCTTGTGGAGATGGCTTGAGGTCAGTTCCCCTTGACATGAGGGTTCTTGGGCTATTTCATTTTGATTTTGTACCTTTTTTATAGTCTTGTTGAGTTGTTTTAAAAGATGTAACTTAGTTGTGAATTTTGTAAAACATGGTTTTAGTTGAAAAATCCAAATTCGTTTTATTGAGTTTGTTTGTTGTTTAATGTTTATAAACATGGGTAAATCGTTCCCAAACATAGTTTTATGTTACCCGGTCACTTTTGACAGCCTGTGGGGATTGGCAACGCCCATCAGGCCTTATTGCGAGCCAGGTCGGGTGCCAGTTTTGATGGCGATCAGATTTGGTTCATGACAAAATGGTATGAGAGGAGGTTCCCTCTCTTTGGGTCGTGTTATTTGGGGAATAGTCGGGATAGTCTGGAGTTAGGAAGGTTGGGACTTGGAATTTCGGTTATGAGTAGTGTGGATAATCAACACACCTCAAGATGGGATTCAGGTCTCCAGGGGAAGTCGGTACCTTTCAGAGTCCTTTTGTTTTCTTGGTATAATAATGATTAGGGGAAATGAAAATAGAGTTGGGTTAATGGTCTCAGTGAGCTTGCAGGGCCTGACAAGCCATGTGGAGCTGGGGATATTCCTTAGAACACTCTCTATGACAGTGAAGTGACTGGATTATGTCCTCCAATCATATGTCCAAGTCACCCACTGAAACCACTTTCCTCTCACATTTTCTTGTGTTCTTTAATTTTGAAATCTTGGAACTTTGGTTTTAATGTGACTTGGTTTTAAGAAGTGTAAAGTTTTTGTGAAATGATTTTCAAATAAAGATGGAATGGTTTGATTTATGAAATGGTGGAACTGAATTTTCAGAATTATATTCAAAAGGAAAATGGTGTGCTTACACCTCTTTTTAAAAGTAGAAACTATACTGAACATGGTTTTAAAAAAGTGTTTCCAATAGAGTTTTCTAAACAATCAAAGGGTGTTTTAATGGGATAAGATGATATGAAATTGATGTGAATAACATGAAAGAGAGTTCTTGTATAAATGGTTGTGTCTTTCTGAAATTTTTAGTATGATTTGAATTGGGATTTTGATCTTTTGGTTACTAGTTTTGAGAAAAAGGATATGTTGGTTGACCGTTTTGTTTTTAAAAATTGTAAAGAATCGTTGTTTTAACCATTGGTATTTTCGTGAGCAACCACATGCATGTGGTTATATGGGATGATAAATGGTTGACGGCATGACTGGGTGAGTGTCGTAACGGATATGAGGAGGGTGCCCGGTGTGGCACCAAAACATGCATGTTTGAGGCACATGGGGTACCATTGGGGGATAAGCTTATCGTTGAAACGTTTGTTTTCAAAGAAATGGTTTTAATGAAAAACATGACATCTTGATAAATAGTTTGGGATGGTGTGTATTATTTGTTTTTGAAAAATTTTATGTTGTGGGATGATTTGAGACAAAGAAACCCTCATTTTTGAACTGTGTTTTGGGTTTGTGTTTGGTCAGTAAGTTGTGTTGTAGGGACGGTTAGTGGTTTCTTTTGAAAAACAATTTGGGACACCTTTATGATGGTTCCCTTCATGTGTTTGGATCTGGTTTGTTGTATATATTGGCCAATGGACCATCTTGGTTGGGTCCTTGGGTTCAATTATTGGATAAGGTACACCCCATTATGGGTTAGTTCACAACCGATGTGCAACCCGGATTGTTTCGAAATTTGAAGATCCTTCAGCTGATTAATATAAGGAATCTTTTTCTTGAGCTTTTTAGATTGAGTCTACACCCTTTACATTCCAAGTTTTGTGTATCCTATTGTAGTGGGAGAGTGATCATGTAAGGTTTCAAGAGACCATAGCTTCTTAAGTTTTCAGATTTGCCTAAGGTGGAAGTGGTCCGGGGTTGTTAGAATGGATTAGTGTCTGGATGGTGTCTAAGAGGTCCTCTCGGTCAATCGTAGTCTCTTCGAAGAAGAAGTTCACAATAAACTACCATTGTGGGAAATCTTGTCACAAGAGGATATTGTGGCCACTTTCTAGAATTGTGTGTCATTTTGGGATGTAGTATAAGGTCCCTTTCCATTAATTTCTTATATTAGTCGCAATGGTCATGTTCAGTGACTCCTTGTGATGTTATGTGCTCGATTGCCCTAAAGTTGAAATTCCTGCAATACTCTGAGAGTATCTATTATGTTGCGAGAATGTATCCCTTGTAAAAACATAAAAATCATCCATTTTTAGGAAGGTGAGTATATGTGTTATTTACTTCTATTGTTTCTCACCCGAAGAAACAAGGTGTTACTTGTGTTCATCTTCTTTGCCCTTGTTTTAGTGAAATATTGGGTTATGGTAAAGTGATTTTGGAATGTGTTATGTCTTGGAAATTTAATCGGGGATTGTAGTGTAGTGTTTAGTGGAAACGAAAGAATAATTCTCATTCAGGGGGTTTCCAAGGACTAACTGCAAGGCTGAATATGCTTCGATCATTTGAGCTCCAGCCATAGGTCTCGGAGAGATGCTGGCTCATAGTTAGGGAAAATACCTAGGTCATTTAAACCCTTGTACAATTTCATATCCTCAGTGTTAAATATATTAAGTTTTTAAACCTATGGTGTCATCATCTTCCTTCTATTGTTCTCATTCGGTGGAAATAGGTGGAGGGCCTTGTACCCATGTCATCGCCTAATGTCATTCCCTCCCCCTTTGGTTTCCATTAAGTCATTGGATAATGGTTGGAAATTTGGCTAGACAGTTTGAGCACACATTTTGTGCATGATTAGTAGTGAATTTGTTCAAGGAAGCCACATGGAAAGATTGATCTGCATAGTTAGTTAATGGTTTCCCATACCGTGCAGACTAACCCTGTGCCCTTCCCAAATCTTTAAAAAAATTGGGTCTTCCTATTTCGGCCTATGCTGGTCAGTTAAGATAGTTGGTTCTTATAGTGGGGAGACCCACTATGATTCTCATGAACGTTCCTTCGTAAACTGTGAATGGAATTCTACCCTTTTACTATGGTGTTCGTTCAAGCCTCTCCCTGTTAGTGTATTGATTCTATCTCGGAAAATAATATAGGTTGCCTCTTATGGTGGGGTGCCTATTTGGCTCCCCCCATACCAATAGCTCAGATTTATCCATGGTATTGGATTGGTGGTCAATATTCTCATTCAGAACTATCTAGATATGAACATCTTCCTTGAGTAAATGTTTGGATTGGAGATCTCTCAATGGTTTAGTTAATGTTAGGTAAGTGTAACCTTCTTCGAAGTTATTGTTCGTTTGGGTGAATTGCTTGAGTCTTGTTCGGATAGTATTTGAGGAGTTTGATTTTGGGATAATGTATTAATGAGATTAATCATTTTATTAAATTGGTGTAAGTTTGGGTTGTGACATTAATCATTCCTTAATTGATCACTGGAGGTGTTTTGGCTCTTGGGGGTGATGCTTGGCAAAAAAGTACATCTTGGTTTATCGGTTGGGTTTGGTTTTGGTATCTGGCCTTGTTGTAGCTTTCTGGGGATGGAATTTTTTCATGGTGCGGAGAATTGTCACATACATGAATTATTATAAAGTTAAATTTCATTTAATTTCTATTTATGCTTTGTTTTTGGGGTTTCTCAAACTTTTATGATGGAATGGGTGAGTTATCATGAATTGGGCCAAACAATGAGCCCAGTTCCATATTTAAAAATAAATTTTGTTTCTTTTATAACATTTTCAATTTTTAATATTTTTCACCCATTCATGTTCCTAAATGGTATCCCCTGACATATTAATACCACCATTGTAGTTTGGAGCCTTTATAAATCCATAACCAAGTTATATATGAGTTTTTATTTAAGGGATTGGGCCTGCTTGAAATTCCAATTCCAGTTTTAAAAATAAAATTTGTTTAATTCAAAACTTATCCAATATTAAGGATATTTCGGTGATTCAAAGCCCCACACACGCCAATTGAACCCAACTGCACGTCCAGTATCATCCCACCCCCTTTTCAGCTCTTTGGCCTCGCAGTATTGGTCAAAACTTATGAAGAACTCACATTTCAGGAATATTAATAAAGGTAATTGTTTTCCTTAATAACTCCTTCAATTATTACTCTTTCTTCCCCATTCAAATTCTTACATGGTCTCCATATCCTTTTTCGAACCTCTATTAAATGTTTGGCTATTTAAAAATTCAAATACTAGTCTATGTGAGGTTATTTCTACAAGATCCCTCAAGTAAGCTGGTCTTCTACATTCTTCTTTCAATTTGCTTAGGGTTACATTCAATGTGATTAGGGATTAATACCTAATCCATAGGGTTCATAATGTCCAGAAGTTAGGGTTCAAACCTAGGGTTTTATTTCTTGTCTTTTGGGTGAATGATTCTCGTTTTAGGTTGGATGTCAATTCCTTGAGTTGCGACGGTGTTGTGGTTTATGTTTCGCATCATGTTTTGAGTGATTCGACATAAATGGTATGTGATTCCATGTATAACTATTTTAGGATGAGTTAGATTTCTTGCTTTATTAATTTATTATGTTTTTAATCTGTTTTGTGTGGTGGGAAAACTATTTTTTGATGGATTTAGTTAAGTGTTTAATTTTGTAGTTGCATTTTTTCTTGGAATTGGGTGCTTTTCATGCGTGGCTCTTGGGAAAATATTTGAGTGTATTTTATAACATAAGAAAGTGATTTATTAGTGTTAAAAAGGGATGTAAATTCTGCTTTTTTAATTCCTTAATGTCATGTGGGCCTTGTAATGGGTTTTTTAATGGTTTCAATTTGTGAAACCATGTCCTAATTCTTGAACGTGATTTGTGAAAACATGTGTTTTTCATGTGTACCTTTTTTGGTATTGTTTGAGGTATTTGTATAAAACTTGGGGGTGGTTTAATAAATGTTTTTAGGGCTTCCAATTATGCTTTGAATTGTTATTGTCATTGTTTTGGTCTTGAATTAATCTTTTGAAATGGGTTTTGTATGAAAACCATGGTTGTACCTCTTGGGCTGGTTATTTGAAAATTATAAATGATATAATTTGCAGAAGCTGGGGAGGGGCAGTTCTAGTGGGTTGGGCCTATGGGTCATGTATTGGGCATGGTATTACTCTGGGCCTTCAGGTCATGTATAACTGGTCATGTCGGGCCTTGTGCCTTGGTCCTACGGTTCATGTACGAGTTCCACTTCAACCATTAAAAGGGGGATCAACTATAATAAAATAAAAAGAAGGCCTTCGGGCCATTCAGGAAATAAATTATTTAATGTGTTACACAAAGTGTGAAATGGTTGATTATGTACTATTTTGGTGATAGTATGTTCCTAAAATGATTTTTTTGAAACATAAAGTGGTTAGTTATGTTGTAAAACATTTTGGTAATGTTTTGTAATTTGTCGAGGTGATTTATGAAATTGGGATATGGGTGAGAAATGAGTTTTCGGTTTGTTTTTCATGAGTGTGATGTGCAAAATGGACTTTGTTTATTAAAAGGGTATTATGTAACATGTGAGTGGGATTCTATGTGATGTTTAGACTCTTGTGAAATATTTTATAAAATTGTTGACGGATTTGTTGAATTGTGAAAGATGTGAAAAATGTGTTGTGGGCTATTTTTGGTGTGAGTATGATTTCAAAATTAATTTGAATGAAAAAGTGGATTTTTAGGCTTGTGTGTAATACATGTTGGCTGTTTGGTGAACTTGTGATGTGAAAATGAGATTTTCATGTGCAGTGTATATTTATTGACCTGTTGAACTTTTTTGAGCTCAAGGGGAAAATTGGGGTGCCTAGGTGGGTGGACGTGTACTAGTATGCTAGTTAATCCCTGGGGTTTGGCCTCAGTTTCACTTAGCAAGATTGATGATTACAACTCTAACTAAACTATGATGACGATGATTGGGGACAACTAGGTTATGGGTATATTCTCTAATAGTGGCACATGCACGAGAATGAATATTGTGATGGCTACTCTCACCGAGATACGAGGTACCTCGGATCCACAACGAGCTAGTGCCTAGGGGTCATTTCCTATTGCTTGTTCTCATTAGTTACATTGTTCTTAACATCGGCATATGGTATAGTTGACTGGAAAATTTAGTAGTGTGGACATTATTTTTAAAAGTTTTGATTCGTAATGATATCCCACTTGAAAACTGTAATTTTAGTTTCATATTTTAAAAATTTTAACTAGAATTTTCTGTTTATGAAAACATGCAATCTTTATGTCTTTGAATGTTTACCTCATGGAAAATCTTAGTGGTGATATCCTACTAGGCATTTTCTCACACACTATTTAAAACCTTGGTTGTAAGTAGATTTGGTTATTTTGATGTTTCAGGTTTGGATAGTGTTTTTAGTTCCAGTAGTTCGGATTTTTAGCATGTCCTCGGTGGTGAAGTCTTGCGGAGATGGCTTGAGGGTGGTTCCCCATTCCATGAGGGTTCTTGGGCTATTTCATTTTGATTTTGTTCCTTTTTTATAGTCATGTTGAGTTGTTTTAAAAGATTTAATTTTGATCTGAATTTTGTAAAAGATGGTTTTAGTTGAAAAATCCAAATTCGTTTTATTGAGATTGTTTGTTGTTTAATGTTTATAAACATTGGTAAATCATTCCCAAACATCATTTTATGATACCAGGGCACTTGTGCCTACCCGTGGGGATCGGGAATGCCCTTTGGGCCTTTTTGTGATCCAGGTCGGGTGCCGGTTTTGATGGCTACCAGATTTGGTTCTTGACACATCTGGATCATAATATAATATCATAATATATAATTTAGAACCACCAAAATATTCCTAAACAGATGATATATTTATCAAATTATACCAAATATGATGCACAATAATTGAAAGTTAACTTATCTTTGAAATCATTGATCTGGTTCACCTCTAATCTGATTGAATTGGATGCCAGTGATAGTCAAAAACCATCCATTCCATTTCTTCTGGTGTTTTGGGAGTTGAGAAAGCCTTGATATGAGAACGTGGACGGGAAAACTAATATTATAGTTAAATATTATATGGCATGTGGTGATTCACTTCAAGAATTATTGATCCATGATGTGAATGGTTTAATAAAGTGGTTTCATAGATTATTCTCGAGTATTTCATTAGTCAGAATCATGGATTAAATTTATTATTATGTCATGAATATTAATGGTGATGTTTTTGGAAGTTGGGATTTGATTAATTCATGTAATGAAATATTAATTCATGATGTGAAAAACAACCTAAGTTTGATAGAATGAGCATCATATTCCTTGGAGGATCCGAACTGTGGGAAGATCAAGGAATGAACATAAAATTCAAATCATGTATATGATGATTTAATTTATTATTGATAAATTTCTACTTTTTATGATTTATTTTACTATCCCTCTATTTATCTCAACCATTAGAAAATTTCTGAGAGATTTTTCAATTCCTAATGGTCTTTTATCATTAGCGTTCATGCTTTGTTTCTGAGGACTTGATATTGGTGATTTTGGGTGATTATTTATTATTATTATATCTGATTACTTCTTTTGTTTCATTGTATATCTCAAAATGATTGTTTTTTTATATCTGGTGGTTTTTTTGGTTTTGATATTAATGATATATAATTTCATATTATATATATTCAATGATTCACTATGTGGCTTTATCCTCGTGGTTCATCCTCTCTTACATTGGATTATCTAAGTGAACCAGCAAGATTATTTTGAGTTAGGTGATCCTTCATATATCATTTTTATTTGAATTTTTATAATTACAATGTTTCTTGTTTATATTGGATGAATGGTATGAATTTTTATAAAAAATATAATAATCCCCAACAATGAAATTGAAAGGCGGTGGTGTGTTTCTCATGTCATTATTTATTGATGTTATTTATATTATTTCATGTGATATAGATGATATTGGGTTATTCATTATTATAATGGATTTTTTCTAGAATTTTTTTTAAATATTTAAATTCATAAAATAATGAAAATAAAATTACTATTTTGATTATTAATTTCTTATGGTTGACTTGATGTGTGCATCTTAGTGTCCTTAGTTATGTGTGGCTTGGCAGCCTTATTTTTTTGAGGCCTGGAGGACATGGATGTCTAAGTCCTGGAGGCTCGGGATGTTTTTGGGGTCTTGAGGTGGTGAATCTTGATATTGGTTTAGTATAAATGGATTTATATTAGAAAATATACATGTGGTTATATATAAATATTAACTTTGGTGTGAATTTAAAATAGATAAATAAATGAATAAATCATCAGGGATGATTTTTTAATTTAGAAAGTAGAAATTGGAACCCAGGAAGTGTCCCTCTAGGTCATTCATTTTGTTGGTTATTCGGCATTTAAGGCAGTTCATGGTGGTTTTATTTTAGTATTGATGAAATTGGGTTTTTTGTGCTCTTGATTGTGCGAAACCATAAGGGTGCGTTTGTGTGAGACTATTATATGATTGTATTATTTAATGTATTTTCTATGAACCACAACTAGGTCAGGTGACCTTACTGACACCCAAATACCCTAGGGGTGTTTCTATTAACATACAACATGGGGATGGTTTGGATGACTGCCAACCCCCACTCCCCTACTATCCCATAAGAAGTTTCTGATGGTGATACCAATGGTGAATAGGGAGATATATGGTGGGGGTCATGCCTATTAAGAGGATGACATGTGGTTATTATCCAATGCATCCATGATACCCTACTTCCTTGGTTACCTGATACATTAAATGTGTTTGATGAAATCAGAATTGATAGGTTGTTTCTACTAAAAGATATTATATGTGGCTAGTGCCATTAGATATGATATAATGATGGGGCTGTCATTGGTGGGGATAAAAGGGATTGTAGAAAAAGGTGATTTATCATTAGGAATGTGTGTAAGACCAGTGGGGAAATTATTATGGTGAAACGTTATCTACATTCTTATGATGTTAATTTAGTACACTTGATTTGGTTATTTGATGAGGACGTGGCTAAACTGGTTTACCTATGTAAGTATTGGTCAGTAATAAGGTCTGTTCTTTTGGGCATTAGTATAACCTTTTAAAATTTACATGAGATACCTTGTGTATGATCATATTATGTATGCATGTTACAATCACTTGAAATATACATGAAATATAATTTAAGTCTCCAAAAGAGGATTGCTGATTGGCTAGTAGTTTTATGCTATGATCTAGGGATTTGTAAGGAAACAATGTTTGTCAATCATATTATGTAACAATATTATGGGAGAATGTCTTAAACAGATGATATATTGGGCCCCATTATTGAACATAATGACCTTAATCTCTCTCAATGTAATGGGAAATGGTTCACAGCTTGGTGGTAGAGATTGAAGAGAGTTACACGAGTCAAACTAGATTGAGTTATACATTTAATGGTGTGGTATTGGAAATAAATAAATGAATTATATGAATTAACCAATAAAATTCCCTTTATAAAATCCTTCAGTATATATACATTCATTATATTGATTCTTGATAGTCATCACCTGTGTGTGGTCTAATATAGGGAGGATTAGCAGGCTGAGCTTATTAATTATTTTACGGTCTTTCGGATTAAGATGATTAGTAGTTATCATGGATTTCTCACACCTTCCAACATAAAAGGATAGAATGTTATTAGGTATATCTATATTATCAAGAGACATTAAACTTTCATGGGATGTTGGAAATAACATTCAACTTGGTTTGGTCCTGAATCAAGTATTTATTTACCCTTATAGTTAACCAATAAAGGGGAGTAATGCTTTAGAGGTGGAACATTTACCTCATAATGTGGAAGGAAGAAGTTGTTCCATGGGTAAAATCCATCCCTAAAAATTCATATTTTAGATTAGAAATATTAGCTAACATAAAACCAAGGAAATCCGATCTTCTTTTTATTTTTGATAATCAATTCAGGATTAATTTTTGATCTGTAGGAATTTGTGTCACATCAAAGTGATACAGGATGTGATTAGTATGTGCCAATGTTTGTGTCTAATTTTTAAGAATAAATTTTAGTAAAAAAGTCATGTGACATACTCAAAACCATGAAAATTCATTATTATTATTTTGATACAATATTAAAATTCTCAATTAGTCATTTGGAATGTGTTAGAATAAAGAAACACCTTAATTTAATGCATGGTGTGATCGGTATGACTCTTTGTGCATCTATTTTTATAATGGACATCAATTTTAGTAAAAAGTTCCACTAACCAACTAGAAAAACATATTTTCATTGTTTTTATACCATATAAAAATGACCTATAAGTCATTTGAGACATGTAAAAATTAATCTCACCTCAATCCGATGAACGGTGTGAATAGTATGACCCAAAGTAAGTATTTTTTAATAACAATGACATATATTTTAGTATAAATGATAACAATAATACTCAGAACTAATAATTCACATTTAGGTTGTTTAAATTCATTAGTAAAATAATCCATAAATCATTTTGGATGTGACCAGTATGACTCATTTTGTGAATTATTAGTTTAGAGTCGTCATTTTAGTTCAAATAATTTCACTCAATAAGAACCAAGCTAACTCACTAAATTTTTGTTGATAATTTTCATAATCAATTCATAATTCATTTTTTACATGTATAAAAAATTCTCACAAAAAAGAGATATATGATTTGATAGGTATGAGTCGATGTGTGTGTTTTAATTTTAAAGTGACAATTTAGTAAAAAAGACAAGTGATGTACTCAAATCCAAGAAAACACCTTAATATTTATTTATAGATTAGTGAAATGACCCATACTTCATTTGGGATTCTTAGTAATTCTCTTCAAAAAAATTTGATGCATGGTGTAACCGGTATGACTGCAAGTGCATCTTTTTATTTAAAATTGTCATCAATTTTAGTAAAATTAACAAGTAACACAATCAAAAACAAAAAAATGCATTTGGGTTTTTTTATACATTATGTAAACAATAAATTATTCATTTGTGACATGTAGGTGTTATCCACACCTCTATCTGATTCACGATATTCCAGGAATGACCCAAAGTCTCCATTATCCATTTAAAATCGGCATTCTAGTACAAAATGTGTCACTCACTAAAAACCAATATAACACTCTTCTATGTTTTCGATAATCTAGTAAAATGATTCATAAGTCATTTATGATGTTTTGGAATTGGTCTCACATCATAATGATACATTAAGTGTTCTAAATGAGTCAAAGTGTGTGTTTTGAGTTTAAAATGACATTTTATTAAAAAAAGACTACCATTATCAAAACCAAGAAAAAAATTCTTATTGTTTTGATACATTAAGAAAACGTTCCTTAAGTAATTTGAGAGATATAGTAATTATAGATACCTAAAAATTACCCATGGTGTGACATGAATGACTCAAAGTGCATAATTTTATTTAAAATTAACATCAAATTTAGTAAAATGATAAACTAACCAACTCAAAAGTGAGAAAATACGTTCTGATTTATTTGATACTTAATAAAATGATTCATAAGTCATCTGAGATGCATATAAATCAACCACACATCCTTATGATACATGATGTTCCCGGTAAGACTCAAAGTGTCCATTATCAGTTTAAAATCGGCATTTTAGTTCAAAAATTTTCACTAACTAAAAAAATGTAATGCACTATGTTATTCATGATAATTTATGGAACCAATTCATATTTTATCTGTGAGGTATAATAATAGTTTTCATGCCTATCCAACACATGATGTGATCATAATGAGTCAAATGTGTGTTTTTCTAGTTTGAAATTACAATTTAGTTGAAATGTGAACTGATGTACTCAGAACTGAGAAAACACATTCATATTGTTTTAATACTTCAGTAACACAATCCAAAAGTCATTTGATATGTATTATAATTATCCTCAAATAAATACATTGCATGGTGTGACTATTATGACTTCATCTTCATCTTTTTAATTAAATTGGATATCAATTTTAGTAAAATTAATACTTTATGATAATTTTTTTTAATAATTATTACTAATATAAGAATAGTTTTCTTATACTGGTGAATTATTTTTCTCGAGTAGGGGTGTTTTTTTGGAAATACCTAAGTCGGAGTATGGATTAAAATAAAAAGTAACATTGATGTCTTTGAATGTATTTAATAATTTCTATTTTTTAAATTTTATAAACTAATTTTTGAAATGCGTATAATATAGTTTTTAATTTTATTTGTGTTATAAATTTCATTTCATTTATATTATGTTTTGGGACTTGTTTTTGTGGATAGTTGGTGTGGGTGCTAAAGTGTTGTGTTACCGCACATTACACGGGTGTTGTAGTCTGGTGGTATATGACACTATAACATGGACCTTTATCTATTATTTTAACATTGATAATAATGAACACATTTATGAGTGTTTCTATAATAGAAGATAAACGTCTTTTTATCAGAACGTTCTTAGCTATGATAAATGACTATAGTCCTTAATCACACTATGGTAGTCCTCAATTTTCTAGAATTGATAAAGACCATTTCTAGAACTGTTAAAGTCATATTTTGGAGTTGTGAGGGTTTACATAGGAGATTATTTTGTCATCAAATTTATTAAAAGAAGTAAATTATTTATTTAATTTTTGTATTTAATCTTTTAGATACTCAACATCATCTTGAAACCTAATGTGCACAGAACTTATGTCACGCCTAGGATAAACTCTTTATTCTGATCTTGTGAATGATATCATATTTTTCATTTGGTAACCCAATCAATTTGAAGACCATTATTTTGAGAATAATTTTCATACAAGGTTTAATATATATAATATTTTTAATATATTGATTTTGGGGTCATTTGACACCCGTAGTTGATTCCCACCCCAATGAAAAACCCTATATAATATTTTAAAATTTTTCATGTGTTCACTTATGAAAATAGAAGTACATAAATTCTCCCCATATTCAAGTATATCCACACTGGAAATGGGAAAAATATATTAAAAAGATTGAGTAGTATCCCTGTATTCATCCCTACGATTATCAAGTTCTCTCTTTGAGTTCTCATATAGCAAAATCTCTTATACTAGTGAGATAGTTTTCCCGTAATGGATCCTCTCATATTTATCATTATTCACCACCAAGAACTCTGAAATAGGTGGATCTGAGATCGATTACCATTTTCCTCATTAAATAATGTGGGATAGACCATGAACATATCTCCTCCAATAAAACATGTGAATGAAATTATGAAATTAGTCTATAGATGGAGGTAATGAAAAGTGGTAATAAACGTCCTTAACCCCATGTAATATGTTTTAAGACCTGGTGAACCTTAGTGACAACATTATACACTGAATAAACATAAAAAAATAACTGTGAGGATATCTTCAAGAATAAATGGTATCCCAATTCAAACTCCTAGGGTATATGATTTCATGATTTATAATATTTATACTGATACTGAGTGGTCTTTATTTATTTATTCATCACCAAAACTTTCTCTATCCTCACGAGTACTAGCTTCAGTCCCATATTTGATGCATCAAAAATCTCAATCCATCATAAGGATGTCCTGTAGGGCCTCTCATGAAGATATTATAATGTTCTCATTCTGATAATGGAGTGATAAATTTTATTATAAGTGATCTCCACCAAAGACAACTCTAACGGAGATCCAACACAAAGGCTCTAGGAATATCCTCCAAAACCAAGATCGTTGATTCTTTATAGCTATATTTCATTGGTGAAATTTATTTATCATATATATACAAGTCCCATAATCCACCTAAAAACGTTACAATATCATGAAGTGAATTGAGCATCACGATCACTAATAATCATTGTGGGTACACCCTGAAATTTAATGATCTTATGCATGTAAAATCACCCCAAACATTTAATTGAACATTTCTTTTTGGTGGAATGAATGTGATAAATCTTAATAATTCAATAAAAAATCACCAAAATGTAATTTTTACCTCTCACATTCCACATATAATCCATAAAAAATTATAGTGATATTCCATCCCACCATAACTCCATGATTTCACGAGGTTCAGTAAAACCTAATAGAACATGATGCACTACCTTCACCTACTAATAAGTGACGTATTGAGTAACAAACATGGAAACACACCACATTATTCCTACCGAAATTTTTTTAATGAGTTTCATGGAGAATCCTCTAAACTCTACGATACTCCACTAATGAGAAGTAATGACACTCCCTCAGAACCATCGCACGCAACCCCAGAAATATAATTGATAGTTTTTTGAAAATGATGACATTCTCTTTTCCATCTTAAAATCCATTTGATGAAACACTTAATAATATCTGTTCACAAAAATATTTTCAATTTATGTGTCCCAACTAAGTCTGTCTCACATTTTGAAGGAGAGGTGGAGTCAATACAATAGATTGGATATTTTTAGTCTATTTACTCCATCATGGTTGACCAAAAAGCACCTAACTTCTCTAACACCAATTACAAAAAAAGTGTCTAGAAATTACTACTAAGTTAATCTTCCACCACATTGACCATCTCTAGTGTATAGACCATTTTGACATTGTAGCCTTGTTGGAACTCTAGGCTACGTCTCAATATCAGGTTGAGATCTCTTTAGAAAATTATATGCCCACGACTCTGGTGGATTGATTAATCTAAACATTTCTCACCCAGAAGATAATACCTACACACATAAGTAATCCTTTTTTCCTTATCATCAACACACATCTAATACAGGACCCATAGGTATAAATAACATAATAAAATCAACACCTTCCTTTTGAATCTTCAGAATATGATTACGAAACAATGACTACCTCATCTCCTTGAAGTCTTTCTAGAACATCATGGTATATGAGAAGGGTTTCCTATATAATATAATAGGAAAATAAAAAAACATTAAATCATTATAGGAAATGAGTTAAGAAGAAAAGAAATAAAATTTATACATCCATCCGGATCATAATATAATATAGTAATATATAATTTAGAAGCACCAAAATATTCTTAAACAGATGATATATTTATCAAATTATACCAAATATGATACACAATAATTAGAAGTTAACTTATCTATGAAATAATCCATCCAGTTCACCTCTAATATGATAGAATTGGATGCCAGTGCTGGCAAAAAACAATCCATTCAATTACTTTTGGTGTTTGGGGAGTTGAGAAAGGCATGAGCTGAGAATGTGGATGGGAAAAGTGAAATTAGAGTTAAATATTCTATGGTAGGTGGTGATTCTCTTCATGAATTTTTGATACATGATGTGAAAGGCTTCATATATTTGTTTCATAGATTATTCTAGAATATTTCCGTAGTCGGATTCATGGATTAAAATTTTTATTATGTCATGAATATTAATGGCGATGTTTTTGGATGTTGGTATTTGATTAATTCATGTAATGAAATATTAATTCATGATGTAAAAAACAACCGACATTTGACAGAATGAGCACCCTATTCCTTGGAAGATCTGAAATGTGGGAAGATCGAGCAATGAACATATCACTCAAATCATGTATTTGGTGATTTAATATATTTTTGATAAATTCCAACTTTTCTTATTTCTATTATTCTCCCTCTACTTATCTCAACCATTAAAAATTTTCATGGAGATTTTTCAAGTCCTAGTGGTCTTTTATCATTAGGGTTCATCCTTAGTTTATGAGGATTTGATATTAGTGATTTTTTGTGATTATTTATTATTATTACATCTAATTCCTTATTTTGATTCATTTTATATCTCAAAATGTTTGTTTTTTATAGTTGGTGGTATATTTGGTTTTCATTATGATGATATATAATTGCATATTATATTTATAAAATGATTCACTGTGTGGTTTTATCCTTGTGGTTCATCCTCTCATACATTGGATTATCTAAGTGAACCAGCAAGATTATTTTGAGTTAGGGTATCCTTAATATCTCATTTTTATATGAATATTTATAATTATAATTATTTTTGTTTCTATTGGATGAATGCTATGAATTTTTATAACAAATACAATAAACCCCACTAATGAAATTGAAAGACGGTGGTGTGTTTCTCATGTGATTATTTTTTGATGTTATTAATATTATTTCATGTGATATACATGATATAGGGTTATTCATTATTATCATGGATTTATTCTAGAATTTTATTTAAATATTTAAATACATAAAATAATGAAAAAAAAGTACTAAGTATAATATTCAATTCTTATTCTTTACTTTATGTGTGAGTCTTGGTGTCCTTAGTTATGTGTGGCTTGGCTGCCTTGTTTTTTTAAGGCATGGAGGACATGGATATGTGAGTCTTGGAGGCCTGGGATGTTTGTGGGGTCTTGATGTGGTGAATCTTGATATTGGAATATTAGAAATGGAATTATATTGGATCATATACATGTGGTTATATATAAATAATTCATTGGTGTGAAATTTAAATAGATAAATAAATGAATAAATCATTAGGGATGATTTTTTAATTTAAAAAGTAGAAAATGGACCCCAGGAAGTGTCCCTCTATGTGATTCATTTTGTTGGTTATTCAGGATTTAAGGCAGTTCATGGTGGAGTTATTTTAGTATTGTGGAAATTGTGTTTTTTGTGCTCTTGGTTGTGCGAAACCATAAGGGTGGGATTGTGTGAGACTATTATATGATTGTATTATTTTTTGAATTTTCTATGAACCTCACCTGGGTCAGGAGACCTGACCAACACCCAAATACCCTAGGGGTGTTTCTCCTAACATACAACATGGGGATGATTTGGATGACTGACAACCCTCACTCCCCTATTAACTCATAAGCAGTATCTTATGGTGATACCAATGGTGAATACAGGGATATGTGGTGGGGTTCATGCCTATTAAGAGGATGACATGTGGATATTTTCCTATGCATCCATGATACCTGACATCCATGGTTACCCGTTACATTAAATGTGTTTGATACAATGAGAATTTATAGGTTGTTTCTGCCAAAAGACATTATATGTGACTAGTGTCATTAGGTATGATATAAAAATGGTGCTGTCATTGGTGGGAATGAAAGAGATTGGAGAAAAGGGTGATTTATCATTAGGAATTCATGTTAAAAAAGTGGGGAATTTATTATAGTGAACCTATATCAACATTCTTATGATGTTAATTTAGTATTCTTTGTTTGGTTATTTGATGAGGATGGGGCTAAACTAGTTTACCTGGGTAAGTATTGGTTAGTTGTAAGGTTTGTTCTTTTGGGAATTAGTATAACCATTTAAAATTTACATGAGATAATTTGGGAATGATCATACTAAGTATGCATGTTACAATCACATGAAATATATACGAACAATTATTTAGGTTTCCAAAAGAGGATTTTTGATTGGATAGTAGTTTTATGCTATGATCTAGGGATTGGTAAGGCAACAATTTTTTTCAATCATATTATGTAACAATATTATTGGAGACTATCTTGGAAAGATGATATATTGGGCCCCATTATTGAAAATAATGACTTTAATCTCTATCAATGGGTTGGAAAATGGTGTACTGCTTGGAGGTAGAGTTAGAAGAGGGTTACACGAGTCAAAATAGATTGAGTTATACTTTTAATGGCATGGTTTTGGATATAAATAAATTAATTATATGAGTTGACCAAAATGAATCCATTTATAAAATACTTATGTATATATATACTTTCATTATATAGATTCTTGATAGTCATCACTTGTGTGTGGTCTGAGATGGGGAGGATTAGCAGGCAGTTCTTATTAATTATTTGAGGGTCTTTCAGATTAAAAGGATGAGTAGTTGTCTGGGATTTTTCACACCATCCAACATAAAAGGATGGAAAGTTATTAGGTATATCTTTCTTATCAAGAGACATTACAATTTCATGGGGAGTTGGAGCTAACTTTAAACTTGATTTTGGCATGAGTCAAGTAATTGCTTACCCTTACAGTTAGCCAATAGATGGGAGAAAGGCATTAGCGGTGGAACATTTACCTCAGAATGTAGAAGGAAGAAGATGTTCCATGGGTCGAATTCATCCCTAAAAATTTATATTTTAGATTAAACATATTAACTTACATAAAACTGTGGAAATGTGATCTTTTTTTTTGGGAATCAATTCAGGAATCATTTGTGATGTGTAGGAATTGGTGTCACATCAAAGTGATACAATATGTGATTAGTATGTGCCAAAGGTGGTGTCTCATGTTTAAGAATAAATTTTAGTAAAAAATATATGTGACATACTCAAAACCATGAAATTTTATTAATATTATTTTGATACAATATTATAACACTCAATAAGTCATTAGGAATGTGTTGGAATAAGAAACACCTTAATTTAATGCATGGTGTGTTCGGTATGACTCTATGTGCATAAGTATTTAAAATTGACATAAATTTTAGTAAAAAGGACCACTATCCAAATAGAAAAACATATTTAGATTATTTTTATACCATATAAAAATGATCCATAAGTAATTTGGGACATGTAAAAATAAATCTCACCTCAATCTGATGAACGGTGTGAATGGTATGACTCAAAGTGCGTCTTTTTTATTAAAAATGACATCTATTTTAGTATAAATGATAACAATCCTACGAAAAACTAATAATTCACATTTATATTGTTTAAATAAATTAGGAAAATAATCTATAAATCCTTTTGGATGTGACCAGTATGACTCAATGTATCAATTATTAGTTTAAAATTGACATTTTAGTTCAAATAATTTCACTCCCTAAGAACCAAGCTAACCCACTCAATTTTTTTTTTGTTAATTTTAATAATGAATTCATAATTGATTTTTTACACGTATAAATCATTCTCACAAAAAATCGATATATGATTTGATAGGTATGTGTTGATGTGTGTGTTTTAATTTTAAAGTGACAATTTAGAATAAAGTACAAGTGACGTACTGAAATCCAAGAAAACACCTTAATATTTTATTATAGATTACTGAAATGATCTATATTTCATTTGGGATTATTGGTAATTCTCCTCAACTAAATTTGATGCATGGTGTTACTGGTATGACTGCAAGTGCGTCTTTTTATTTAAAATTGTCATCAATTTTAGTAAAATTAACAATAGACATAATCAAAAACAAAAAAAAACGATTTTGGATTTTTTATAAATTATGTAAACAATAAATATTTTATTTGTGACATGTTGGTATTATCCACACCTCTAGCAGATTCATGATATTCTGGGAATGACTCAAAGTCTCCATTATCAGTTTAAAATCAGCATTCGAGTACAAAAAGTGTCAGTCACAAAAAACCAATATAACACTCTTCTATGTTTGTGATAATTTAGTAAAATGATTCATTTGTCATTTATGATGTGTTGGAATTGGTCTCACATCATACTGATACATGATGTGTTATAAATGAGTCAAAGTGTGTGTTTCGAGTTTAAAATGACATTTTATTAAAAAAGATGACTAACATTATCAAAACCAAGAAAAAATTATGATTGTTTTGATACATTATGAAAACATTACATAAGTCATTTGAGAGATATTGGAATTAGAGATACCTAAATATGACCCATGGTGTGACATGAATGATTCAAAGTGCATAATTTTATTTAAAATTGGCATCAATTTTATTAAAATGATAAACTAACCTACTCAAAAGTGTGAAAATACATTCTGATTAATTTGATACTTAATAAAATAATTCATATATCATATGAGACTCATATAAATCAACCACACTTCATTATGGTACATGATGTGCCTGGTAAGACTCAAAGTGTTCATTATCAGTTTAAAATCGATATTTTAGTTCAAAAAGTGTCACTAACTAAAAAAATCAAATGCACTATATTATTCATGATAATTTATGGAACCTATTAATATTTTATTTCTGATGCGTAGAAATAATTTTCATGTCTATCCAACACATGATGTGTTCATAATGAGTTAAATGTGTGTTTTTCTCTTTTAAAATTACAATTTAGTTGAAATGTGAACCGATGTACTCAAAACTGGGAAAACACATTCATATTGTTTTAATACTTTAGTAAAATAATTCAAAAGTCATTTGAGATGTATTAGAATTATCCTCAAATCAATCCAATGCATGGTGTGACTTTTATGAATCCTTGTGCATCTTTTTAATTAAATTGAATATCAATTTTAGTAAAATTAATACTTTATGATAATTTATTTTTCTTAATTATTACTAATATAAGAATAGTTTTCTTATACTGGTGAATTATTATTCTCGAGTAGGGGTGTTTTCGTGGAAATAGCTGAGTCGGGGTATGGATTAATATAAAATGGTACATTGATGTCTTTGAATATATGTAATAATTTCTATTTTTGTAATTTTAAAAACTAATGTTTTAAATGTGTATAATATAGTTTTTCATTGTATTTGTGTTATAAATTTTATATCATTTATATTATGTTTTGGGACTTGTTTTTGTGGATAGTTGGTGTGGGTGTTGCTATGTTGTGTTGCCGCACATTACACTGGTGTTGTAGTCTGATGGTATAGGACACTATAACATGGACCTTTATCTGTTATTTTAAAATTGATAATAAAGTACACATTTATGAGTGTTTCTATAATATAAGATAAACTTCCTTTTATCAGAATGTTCTTAGCTCTGATAAATGACTATAGACATTACCCATGCTTTGGTAGTCATAACTTTTCTAGTATTGATAAAGTCTATTTCTAGAACTATTAATGGCTTATTTTGGAGTTGTGATGGTTTAAGTTGGAGATCATTTGGTAATAAAATTTGTTAAAAGAAGTAAATTATTTAATTAATTTATCTATTTAATCTTTTGGATACTGAACATCATATTGAATCCTAATGTGCACAAATTTTTTCTCATGCCTATGATAAACTCTTTATTATGATCTTGTGAATGGTATCATATTTTTCATTGGGGACCCCAATCAATTTGAAGACCATTATTTCAGGATTCATTTTCATACAAGGGTTAATATATATAATATATTTTATATATTTATTTTATGGTCATCTGACACCCATATTTGTTTCCCACCCCCAACGAAGAACCCTATATAATATTTTAAAATATTCCATGTGTTCACTTTTGAAAATTGAAGTCCATAAATTCTACCCATCTTTAACTGTATTCACACTGAAAATGGGAATACTATATTAAAAATATTGAGTACTGACCCTTTATTCATCCCTCATATTATCATGTTCTCTCTTTGAGTTCTCATATAACCAAATCACTTATACAAGTGAGATAGTTTTCCCATAAAGGATCCTCTCATATTGATCATTATTCATCACTAGGAACTCTGAAATTGGTGGATCTGGGATGGATTACCATCTTTACTCATTCAATAATGTGGGATAGACTATGAACAAATCTCCTCCCATAAAACATGTTAATGAAATTATGAAATCAGTCTAATGATAGAGGTAATGAAAAGTAGTAATAAACATCGCTAACCCCATGTAAAATGTTTAAAGACCAGGTGAACCTCAGTGACAGCATTATACACTGAATAAACATTTGAAAAAATAATTGTGAAGAGATCTTCAAGAATAAATGGTATCCCAATTGAAACTCCTAGTGTCTATGATGTCATGATTTATAATATTTATACAGATACTGAGTGGTCTTCGTTCATCCATTCGTTACCAAAACATTATCTATCTTCATGATTACTAGCTTAGATCCCATAATTGATGGATCACCATTCTCCATCCAGCATAAGGATGTCTTGTAGGGCCTCTCATGAAGAGATTATAATGGTCTCATTTCGATAATGGGGTGATAAATATTATTATATGTGATCTCCACCAAAGAAAACTATAACTGAGGTCCAATGAAAAGGCTCTAGGAATATCCTCCAAAACCTAGATGTTTGATTCTTTGTAGCCATATTTCATGAGTGAAATTCATTTCTCATATATAAACAAGTCCCAGAATCCTCCTAAAAAACGTTACAATATATTGAAGTTAACTGAGCATCACGGTCACTAACAATCATTGTGGGTACACCATGAAATTTAATGATCTTCTACATTTAAAATCACAACAAACATTCAATTGAACATTTCTATTTAGTGGAAAGAATGTGAGACATCTTATTAATCCAATAAAAATTCACCTAAATGTAATTTTGACCTCTCATATACCACATATAATCCGTAAAAAATAGTAGTGATATTTCATCCCACATCAACTCTATGATTTCATGAGGTTCTGTAAAACCTAATAGAACATAATGCACTACCTTCACCTACTAACATGTGATGTATTGAGTAACAAACATGGAAACACACTACCTTATTCCTACCCAACAAATTTTTTAATGAATTTCTTAGAGAAACCTCTACACTCTAGAATATTCCACTAATGGTAATTAATGAGACTCCCTCTGCACCACCGCACACAACCCCACAAAAATAATTGACCATTTTTTGAAAATGATGAAATTCTCTTTTCCATCATAAAATTCATTTGGTAAAACACATAATATTATCTGTTCACACAAAAAAATTCAATTTATGTGTCCTAACTGATTCTCTCTCACATTCTGAAGGAAAGGTGGAGTTACTATAGTCGATTGGATATTTTGACTCTATCTACTCCATCTTGGTTGGCCAAAAAGAGGATAACTTCTCTAACACCATTTCCAGAAAAAGAGTTTGGAATTTAATACTAAGGTAATATTCTACCACATTGACCATCTCTAGTGTATAGACCATTTTGACATTGTAGTCTTATTGGAACTCTAGGATACGTCTCAATATCATGTTGAGATCTCTTTAGATAATTATATGCCCACGACTCTAGTGGCTTGAGTAATCAAAACATTTCTCAACCAGAAGATAATACCTACACACATAAGAAAGAATTATTTTCCTTATCATCAACACACATCTAATACATGACCCATAGGTATCAAAAAACACCATAAACTCAACACCTTCTTTTTGAAAACTCAAAATATGATCACTAAAGAATGACTACCTAATATCCTTGAAGACTTTTTGAAACTTCATAGTCTATGAGAAGGGTTTCTTTCGGCATATAATAGGAATACAAAAAACATTAAATCATTATTGGAAAAGTGTTAAAGAAGAAAAAAATAATTTTTTTACATCCATCAAAATCATAATATATAGTTTATAAGCACCAAAATATTCTTAAACCGAAGATATATTTATCAAATTATACCTAATATGAAACTAAATAATTGGAAGGTAACTTATCTATGAAGTGATCGATCTGGTTCACCTCTAATCTAATATAATTGGATACCAATGATGGCCAAAAACCATCCATTCCATTACTTTTGGGGTTTCGGGAGTTGAAAAATCATTGAGATAAGAACATGGATGGGAAAAGTGAAATTAGAGTTAAATTTCCTATGGCATTTGGTTATTCAATTTGTGAATTATAGATCCACGAAGTGAAAGGATTATTATAGTCATTTTATAGATTATTCTAGAGTATTTCATTAGTCGGATTCATGGATGAAAATGTTTATTATGTCATGAATATTAATGGTGACGTTTTTGGATGTCGGGATTTGATTAATTCATGTAATAAAATATTAATTCATGATGTGAAAAACAACCTACGTTTGATGTAATGAGCACCTTATTCCTTGGAAGATCCGAACTGTGGGAAGATCGAGCAATCAAAAAATCATTCAAATCATGTATATGGTGATTTAATATATTTTTGATAAATTCCAAATTTTTTTGATTTCATTTAATCTCCCTCCTCTTATATCAACCATTAGAAATTCTCATGTAGATTTTTAAGTCCTAATAGTCTTTTATCATTAGCATTCATCCATAGTTTCTGAGGATTTGATATTGGTGATTTGGGGTGATTATTTAGTATTATTATATATGATGCCTTATGCTGTTTCATTGTATATCTCACAATGGTTGTTTTTTATAGTTTGCGATTTATTTGGTTTTGAATTTGATGATATATAATTGCATATTATATTTATACAATGATTCACTGTGTGGTTTTATCCTCGTGGTTTATCCTCTCTTACATTGGATTATCTAAGTGAACCAACAAGATTATTTTGAGTTAGGGGGATCCTTCATATATAATTTTTATTTCAATATTTATAATTATAATGTTTTTGTATCAATTGGATGAATGGTATGAATTTTCATAATAAATATAATAAACCCCACTAATGAAATTGAAAGGCGGTGGTGTGTTGCTCATGTGATTAATTTTTTATGTTATTGATATTATTTCATGTGATATACATGATATATGGTTATTCATTATTATCATGGATTTATTCTAGAATTTCTATTAAATATTTAAATTCATATAATAATGAAAATAAAAGTACGAAGTTGAATATTCAATTCTTATGCTTGACTTGATGTTGGATTCTTGGTTTCCTTAGTTATGTGTGGCTTGGAAGCCTTGTTTTTTTGAGGACTGGAGGTCATGGATGTGTGAGTCTTGGGGGCCTGGGATGTTTTTGGGGTCTTGATTTGGTGAATATGGATACTGGTTTAGTAGAAATAGAATTATATTAGAACATATACATGTTTTTATATATAAATAATTCATTGGTGTGAATTTTAAATAGATAACTAAATGAATAAATCATCTGGGATGATCTTCAATTTAAAAAGTAGAAAATGGAACCCAGGAAGTTTCCCTATGTTTAATTCATTTTGTTGGTTATTCAACATTTAAGGCAGTTCTGGGTGATGTTATTTTAGTATTGATGCAACTGTGTTTTTTTTGCTCTTGATTGTGTGAAACCATAAGGGTGCGATTGTGTGAGACTATTATATGATTGTATTATTTTATGAATTTTCTATGAACCTCATCAGGGCCAGGTGACCTGGCCGACACTCAAATACCCTAGGAGTGTTTCTCCTAACATACAACATGGGGATGATTTGGATGACTGCCAATCCCCTCTCCCCCACTATACCATAAGTAGTAGCTTATGGTGATACCAATGGTGAATAAGGAGATATGTGTTGGAGACCATGCCTATTAAGAGGATGACATGTGGTTATTTTCCTATTCATCCATGATACCCTACTTGTATGGTTACATGATACTTTAAATGTGTTTGATGCAATGAGAATTGATAGGTTGTTTCTGCCAAAAGACATTATATGTGGCTAGTGCCATTAGATATGCTATAAAGTTGGTGCTGTAATTGGTGGGAATGAAAGGTATTGGAGAAAAGGGTGATTTATCATTAGTAATGCATGTAAAACTAGTGGGGAATTTATTATGGTGAACCTATATGTACATTCTTATGATGTTAATTTAGTACTATTGGTTTGGTTATGTGATGAGGATGAGTCTAAACTGGTTTACCTGTGTAAGTATTGGTATGTTCTAAGGTTTGTTCTTTTGGGCATTAGTATGACCTTTTAAAATTTACATGAGATGCCTTGGGTATGATTGTACTAAGTATACATGTTAAAATCACTTGAAATATACATGAACTATTATTTAGGTTTCCACAAGCGGATTTATGAATGGCTAGTGGTTTTAAGCTGTGATCTAGGGATTGGTAAGGAAACAATGTTTGTCAATCATATTATGTAACAATATTATTGGAGATAGTTTTGGAAAGATGATATATTGTGCCCCATTATCGAACATTATGACCTTAATCTATCTCATTGTAATGGGAAATGGTGCACTACTTGTAGGTAGAGTTAGAAGAGAGTTACATGAATGAAACTAGATTGAGTTATACATTTAATGGTGTGGTTTTGGAAATAAATAAATGAATTATATGAATTGACCAAAATGAATAAATTTATAAAAGACATAATTATATATACTTTCATTATATTGATTCATGATAGTCATCACCTATGTGTGGTCTAAGATGGGGAGGATTAGCAGGCTGAGCTTATTAATTATTTTAGGGTCTTTCGGATTAAGAGGATGAGTAGTTGTCATGGATTTTTCACACCATCCAACATAAAAGTATAGAATTTTATTAGGTATGTCTATCTTATCAAGAGAAATTAAACTTTATTTGATAGTCAGTATAGAACTACAAGGAGTAGGGCATCAGATAATGGATTACAAGCAATGGTTATGTAGATGTTTTGATCAATATGCAAATGAATCCAGTAGTCAAAAACATGATTCGAAGGGAAAAAATGTTCTCATGCATCTACCAAGATCTCTCATATTTTGTTCATTTGAAAAGGAAGTTAAGATTAGTATCTGTGGTAGTGTTGTTCATTCTCATTGGGTCATTATGGCTTGGGAGATTTCACCCCCTTCCAAATAAATGGTAGTTTTTCCAATGTAGTTTTTGTAGAAAGGTCATCCAGATTCTGATCAGTATCTTGTTCAGCATTCCTATGCTCATTTAGTACATGGAAGAGTTGGAATAGAAAAGTCCAAGTATGTTCCTTTATATTAGGGACCTAAGATAGGTCATGGATGTAGAGGTCTTTTATAATGATGTAGAGGAGTAGGACGAGTCCATATGAATGTGGTATAAGAGCTATTTCTAGAGGCCCTATAGGTCGTTGGAGGTATGACATGTTTATCATCTATAAAAGATTATGTTTTAATTGATTCCTGATATTTTCACACCTTTATTAAATCCACCTCCACATGTGCACTAGGATTATACCTAGAAATTCCTTTCACTTCCTTGAAGTTACTAACACAATACCAAGGATGTTCTAGTTATTTTTATGTGTGTCAGCGATGCAGAATGATGATAGGGAAGCATCAATAATTTGGAGATTTTTATTTTTTAAATAAACAACCATACAATGTACTTATCAACATGAAATGGTTGAATTTTTTTCTATATAGTGGATTAATTGTTCTATAGGAAATTTTAGTTTTATGAA
Organism: Viscum album; assembly: GCA_963277665.1. Taxonomy (NCBI): domain Eukaryota; kingdom Viridiplantae; phylum Streptophyta; class Magnoliopsida; order Santalales; family Viscaceae; genus Viscum; species Viscum album. The sequence goes on from OY728134.1 coordinate 333,904,071, forward strand.
GTATAATGTTGACAATTAGTGTACGTGAGAAAGAAATGAATTTTTGATATACGGTAGGAATGTGGATTCTCTTATTTATTTTATATCTAAACTAGTAATAGAGTTGGTAAGAACTCAAGATGTTGAGGTCCATATTCTTTTTTCAAATATTACATATGTCCTCACGGATGAGTTCATGACATTACCCCCTTGACAGGATATTAAGGTAGATTTTTCTAGGAAACAAAGAAGAACGCAGTAGAGGTCTGTAACATTATTTTTCTCATGAATCATTATCAGAGGTTTCTGCCTAATTTCTGTCAACATAAATGCAAAAAAAAAACCTATATAGACTAGGTTAGGATTATAATTCGTGAAGGAAAGTTTATCAAAGTAATGGTTCATCGATTTCATGAAGAGGTTGTGATGTTTGAGGTTTTTTGTGATGTATTCTGCTTTGGTATGGACAATTTCTTAATGATGTTTTTTTGATGTGATCTTATTTGGGTCGATGATGTTATTCCCCCATCAGTGTAACTAATATAAAAAAGTTCTATAGGTGGAAGAACTGGTGTTTTACTTGAGGTTTTGGATACATAACCTCATCAGGGAACACATTTTGGGTTTCACATATAACAAAATAATGAGGTATATATTTTCCCAGTGTGACTTGAATCTATGATAGTAGAAGTGGGTAGAGTTTCTACAGAAAAATAATTTCAATATATCATATACACCAAGAAAGGTAAATGTTGTAGTGGACTGAATAATAATAAATTTATGTATTGTCATTTAAGAAACTGAGGATGCATGATGCGTGATAGAAAAGTTAGTAACTTTTCTTTTTTGGGGTAGAGGATGTTTGTGGTAGAGGATACCTATTCCAGATAATGATAGAACCCAATTTAGTGTGGATGGTGTACTCTCATTGGGGAGACTCATATGTATAGTTGATTCAAGACCCTATCATTCATGATGATTCCCCTATAAGAAGTTCCAAATATTTACATCATCTTTTTATGTTCTACAAAAGGATATCCATTCCATTAAAAATGCATGAGGGAGTCTTTCATGAGTTTAATACTCTCACCAATAAATACACCTAATTTAATTTAATATGTATCATGGATTTAGGATATGGTTTTGGTGTCTGGGGATTAAACCATCCGTGGTAGAGTTGACAACGTGATGTTTAGTCTACCAACAGCTAAAGGAAGAACATCAGGTCCCTATTGGTTTGTTGCCACCTTTGGAAATCCATGAGTAGAAGTGCGATGAAAACATGATGCATATTTTTAGCATATTCTTCTTGACTCAGGTGGGATATGATGTTCTATAGGTGATTATGGATCGACTAATGAATTCAGGCCACTTTTTGCTGATCTAGATGTCACGTACTGTAGATTTTTTAGAGAGAGGGTGCATGGAAAATGATTTCGGGATTCATGGATCCCCAAGTACCATCATTTATGACTAAGACCATTAGTTTACATCATGAGTCTAGAGAGGCTTTTATCACGTTTTTGGAAATCCATTATGTCTAAGACTAATTTCCACACACATATTGAGGGAGTAATGTGGTACACTATTGAGAATCAAGAGGATATGATATGAATGAGCATATTAGATTTTGGTTGATTATTGTTGAAACACCTGCATTTGGTTGATAATTCTTATAATAATTGTATCCACCCATCCATAAGTTTTGACATATTCGTGGAATAGGTTATATTTCTAGGACCCAATGTGGTGAAGATCATACCAGATAATATTTGGGTGGTTCTAGAGAGGATAAAGGTAGCATAGTATTGACTCGGGAGTATGAAAAATGGAGTGAATTTACATTAAAAATTAAAACCAATTAATGTTCTTGGAACTAAAAAAGAAATTAATTTTGAGGAAAAAATATAAAAAAAATATTTTTATTGTGGTATTAAATAGTTGGATGCACTCAATAAATAAATTTGATATTATAATGAACATGAGACAATGATTTTCAATCAAAGAATAATGAGATCATTATTATTTCAATATGATTTATAAAATATAATTTCAATGAAAAATAAGAATCTACCTAAATTGGATATTTAATATATTAATGTTTTGTTATTATGTGAATACATATTATACATATAATGAAATGAATAAATTAAAATAGACAGCACACTCATTTTCATAAAATGAGTTTGGAAATAGCTTAGTGTGATCGTATGTGTCTCATCAACTTGGTTTTTGGGGATTACATATTAATATATTTTAAAAAATATATATATTGAAACAATATCCACCCTTTATTTTCCATAGTTGTAGAAATAAATATACCCTCTATAATATTAATGATAGTAATCACCATCACCCTTTATTTTCATCAGTTTGAGTAAGAAAAAAATTATAGAAGGTATATGGTATGAAGATAAATATTTAAACGATAAGAATTCATTAAAATATAACTACATTATATCAAATGATGGATACAGACAAATATAGTTGATAAATAGAGAGGTAATCAAGGAGAGATCCTTTGAGAATGGAGAACTGAAATTGTCTCTTGAGAGTATCTTGAAATTGGAGATATATTTTTAGATATCATCCATCACATTATTCGATCAATCAATCCACCATTGTTGTTTGATATATTTTATCAAATCCTCACACGAGTCTCCATTGATTGGATTCAAAGGATCTTGACACATTATTAATCAACTAGAATCGTACGGGATTTTGATAGAAAATAAAAGGGTTATGGGGTCTATAAATAAATAAAATTTTGACAGGTTGGATGAACACCATAAGCATTCCATCATATTCGACTAGCTAGCTGGTAGAAATGATAGAGATATTATAGATATGTATACCATCACTGGTTGGGCGGTGATCCTTTTTTGGCTAGCCTGTGGTCTTCTAAAATATAATATGGTTCTATCCACATGCATCAGATGGTCGATGCCCTGCACATGTATTTGATGCTTTCTACCGCATCCCAACATCATCCAAGGGATTCTAGCTTCCTTTAATTACATAAATATATTCATTTAAGGATATAAAAAGTCTATTAATACATCATATATGCTTCAAATATCTTCTAATGGACTCAACTGGACTATCAACATTATCCTCATGTTCAACAAGGTTCCTTAATAAGTTAGATTATGCTCAAAACACAGAACCTTATTATTGAATCTAAAATCCACTCAAATGAAGTCATTAGATGTCTAATTGAGAATTATTGTTCATTAAAAAACTATGATATACATAGAGGTATAATAATATCTTCCTTTTTGATTATCACAAGAACATAATATAAAAATATATATGAAGTGTAAACCAAAAGAAAAGCATGTATTAAAGATAATTGATGATTATTTTAATATGGAATTCAGTGGGATCAAGAGATAAATATATCATAATTAAAAAACATGTAAATACACCATTAAAATAAATAAATTATATTATACCCTAAAATAAGATATAAATATTTTTTCCCAAATTGTTAAACTTCTCCCCTTTTAAATGAATATTTTCCCCATTAACTCAAAGCTTCTCCACCTTTGTTATTATCAAAAAGAGAACACGGGAAAAAAAATATATTCAGAGAATTTAATTACACAAAATTTAATACTAAAAAGATAACAAGGAAGAAATAATTTTATTTTTATATAAAATTCATGATAAACAAAAAAATAAAAAAAAGGAAAAATAGAAAAAATAAAAAGCAACCTCAACCCATTAAAGAACAATAGGTATATTCATTTGAGAAATTGAGAGATCATGAAATGATCTTCATGATGAGATATTAACAAAAATGAGTAAAAATATTATTCACATGTATATCATCCCATAACATAATTAATTATTAACTTGATAAGATGAAATTATAATCATTATAACTTGTCTTCCAATGAAAATAAATTATCCAATGAAACATCATTAGATTAAGCATCCCCTAAATTGGTGTAATTATGTGGAAAATGAATCTTTTACATAGGATAGAGTGAGATTAATAATAACGATTAACGTGATGATTTCAATAGAGAAGAATTAAAAGTCAATCAATTATATCAATAGATAATGGGTAGACCAATAATCTCAAGATTTTTGAATAATATATCAGTCAATGATTAATACAAGACATCACCCCCCGGCATAATATAGTTAGGAAACATAAAATAAATAGTTTAGACAACAATGGATCAACCATGAAAAACTTTACAGTTGACTAAAAACTCTGATTATAATTCACAATATGATTTGATAATGATTCTTAGTGGTCTTATCCTGAAACATATCAATTTCAATGGCCATTTAGAACCCATATAAAATATGGTCCAAATTTTTTATCTAATTTTGATTTAAGAAAATTGAAAAAAAATTAACTAATATTTTTATTAGATATAAGAATATTAAGATGAGTAGGTTTATGTTGTCCGTATCATTAATTTCTTCAATCCCACTCATAATTATCATGCCCAAATTTCTATGAATATTTGAAGAATTTATTTTCAAATCATTCATTTACAAAAGTGGTTTTTTGAGAAAGTTTATTTGAATTTGAATAATGAATTCAGTAATTAGATATATTATAATATTGAGAACCCAAAAAAATTATATTTTGTTTACATTTGGATAATTGACTATGATTATTTTAATACTAATTGATTTATAATTCTAAAAATTCAATGTTAGGATGGTCTTTTAATTTTAGAACTAAATAATATTTTTTTCGAATAGATATCATTTTCAATATAACAATTATCTTTCTCACAATGATATTTTTTTTATTTAACTGTATGGTATTTTTATTTTAAAATTAGTTCTTCATAGAAATTCATAATTTCATTAAGTTTATTAGAATAACACAAATAAGAGAATGGACAAGAAGAATAGTGATGTTAAAAACTTTAATAAATAGAAGAAATAACCTCATCTATTACCTTGAGTTGTTCCATGAGGAATATATGACTTGAATTACTTGAGTATGTTGAGTACATGGAGTCATCTCTTACACTATAAGTTATGGATATGATTTTTCTTATATTTTTTATTCTTTTCTTTTAACATATTTCTGTGTATAAGTCAATATGATTTAATATGACCTTCCTATTTCATTTATAACATGTCACTTCAAGTAAAAAAATTAATTTTTTATTTTAAAATACTAAGATGTTTTTTTCTTACTCTCTAATTTGTTAAATCAACTGGGAAATCATTCAATATTAGGTTAATTATCTAATGAACTATCATCAATAATGTATATGAAAGAAATAACTAAATTAAAATTATAACTTCCTTATCTTATTTAGCTTTTATTTATGATTGATGTTTCATGGTAATTTTACACATCATGATGGGTCCAATTATTTATTCCGAAGACATATTTTTATGTCTTTTACCTCTTGTATAGTGTTCGCATTTAGTTCCCAAGAGAATAAAAAGTTCCACATAATATTTTTTATTAAATATTCTATAAATAAATAGTTCCTAAGTTAATTTCAACGATTTAAAATATTATAAAAATGGGAAAAATATTTCTAATAGACTTGTTTTCATGAATACAAAAAAAAAATCAATGTCTTGTCGATATAAAGAAAGATTAAAATATCTGAATTTATTTATTAATTCATGAGTAATTTCTAAAAATTTTATAATTGGATGGGTATTTTTTAATATATATATTAAATATAATTTTTATTGGACTAACCCAAACTGAAAGTCCTTTATAAAATTACCAACTAATTAAAATGTTGTAATATCTTGACAAGTCCAATTATCTTCCAATTCTGTTGTAGGGTTATAACCATGCATAACCATTCTACAAATATGATATCCAAAAATTCTAAGAATAATTTACATGTTATTTTTCCAATAAGAATAATTTGTTCCATTAATGAAATGAGATTGAATTTAAGTGGTATAGGTCATAGCATATTACCCAAAATTGAAACAAGGTAATGAATAGTTCAATGATGACACTAATACAAAATGTTTTCTATAGAGTATGGATATAGGGGTATGTATTACCTTTAAAAATAAAAATATTATTATCAATGGGAATCATAATACAATAAGAGTATATATAATGTGTAAATATTAAATATCAAATATTAATTGACGAAGATATAAAATTAAAAAAAATTGACAATACATATTTTTGACATTATGAAGAATGTGATCATGTGATTATTAATTTAAATGGAAATGATATCATAATTATTTTGATTTGATTTATAAAATATAACATCAAATATAATTAAGTGCGTATGAATAGTGTATTTATAGAATATAATAATTATATGGTAATGTAAATTGATATGATTTGAATGATGTAATGAGTAAATTAAAAGAGACAAAACACAGTTTGATAAAGGTGTTCGACAGTATCTTGATGTAATGGTATAATTATATGATGGTTTCTGACTTTTTATTGTTTTTATTTAAGTCATTTTTTATGTTTTTAGGTATGGTGTCATTCTTGTTTAAGAGGTATCTCTTGAGAGATTGTTTGGTAGTTTTAAATTGTTGATATTTATCATCCTTTTTCCTAGATGGTATTGATTTTCAAGGGAAAAAATCATATGATTTGTATCTAATGTAATGGATCATACCCTTTAAGTCAATTAAATAGTGAGTTTTAGTAGTTGGGTGCCTTGATATGGGATTTAGGAAGGGACAAGAGCTACTAGATTTAAATCCACATCCTCTTTTGGCGATTCACACCATGAATCATTATTTCTCAATATGAGATGTTTGTTAGGGTGGATTCACAACTTGTTCTAGTATTTCATCTTAATACTATTCATGGAATAAATTATTTATTATATTTTGATGGTCCATGGTGAAGTTTTTAGGGGTTTAGGCTTTGAATAGTTCATGGCATGAAATATTTACTCATGGCTAGAATTCTCCCTTGGGTTTCTTAGATCAAAAGCCTTGTTTTCAAAGAAGTTGTGAATCCCATGATGTTCACAATGAGAAATATCCATTCACAATATGAATGAGGAAATGTTGAAATCTATTTATAAGTTTTTACATTTCACTAATTTCACTCATTCTCCCATAATTATCTCTTACAAAAGGTGATTCAAAATTCATTTTGAGAACATTAACTAATAGATATATTCCATTAATACCTATATATATATGATATATAAATACACACATATATTTATATCATATTTTTATTAATGGGTTTTATATATTTTGTTCTATGTTTTTCATGAGATTATTCATTCACATATTCCCCTGTATGTTATAATTTATTACACTATTTCATGAGATGGTATGTACGGTTGGTGAAGCATGCGTATGATTAATTCATATATTGGGGGAAGTATTTATTCATGCATTATAATGATTGAATGAATAAAAATTATTTATCAATATCTTCTACAACCTATTGAAATAGTTCCCATGTGATGGAAGTGGGTGTGATTCATTGTTTTCTTGGATAAAACACTTGGAGACTCAAATATCTCTTCTTTATTCTTCAATGCATAATATATGAAAACACATCATGTTTGTAAGAATAATATCAACTGAACGTAGGATGATTCAACAAAAATTTTAAATACACCATGAAGAGGGGATATCAATAGAATTTGCATATGTTACCTTCATAAAACATAAATGAAGTTGAATATGTAGTATATTGTAATCATTGAATGGTACAGGTGTTTACATTGTTCTTTACTTCATTATTTTTTGTAGTTTCAATTTTATGGGAAAGACATATCCTCAAAATAGGGTTTAAATTTTTTATGCATGATATAATAAGTGTAATTAGATTTATTTGAAAACCTTTAATCCTATCATTGGTATCCACGTATAATATTTATGAAATCCAACATCTAAATTAATAAACAAGTGAAACAATACATCATTTTTCTAGTTTTACAAAAATCATGAAATACGATTTAACCTAAAGTAGCAAGGTTGTGTAAAGGAAAAAAAAGTATTACTTTGGAGGAGATGTGTTTTGTTAAGGTTACCAATGGGATACCTATATGAGGAATCTCACTTAAATATCATATTGTAATTACATATATGTGAGTAGCCACATAAAGGTATCTATGGAATTATTAATGTAGATTAAAGGATGTTTTGTAAAGGTTGTGCAATGGTTTTAAAGCTTGTGTAAGGGTTACTTCCAACTTATATGGCTCAATGAGTGTTTTATAATTATATAAATATAGTGATCTGTTTAGAAGGTTTTTATTAATGTTTCATAGTTAGTAATGTTTATGTGAAGAATATCATGTAAGAGAAATCCAAGTTTTACATTTACATGAAGGGTTAACGAAAAGGTAAGAGCTTAGTACCCATGCATGATATGCACCGTGTAAGGGATAAGACTATTTACCATTATGTATATTTTTTGCATAAGTGTGGAGGGAGAATAACATAATATAGAATATCTAATATGAATAAGGTAAAAAGGAAATGTTTTAGATTTTTTTTTAAAATATGTAATGGTTTTTGAAGTGGATGAAGTATTTATAAATCATATTAAAAGGTAGTTTCAGAATATTGAATTTATAAATAATTTATACATTAATAAATTTTTTTTTAATATTTTATAATAATTAATTAAATAAATATGAGTTTTTTATTCTCAAATATTTATTGTTACTATTTAAACAATCATGACCCCTCCCTATAATGATATTGCAATGTGGGAAAAGAGATAATGACCCCCTGATTCCCACCTCCAGTAGGCCCCATGTTGGAAACTATAACAACCGGTATAAAACTATCATGAAATTTTAGGAATTAACCACTATAATATTATAATATCATGATATAAGATGAATCATCCACAAAAAAAACATGAAATAATATAAACAGTAATTGACACCATCTTTCCTGCATGTATAAATAATATAAATTGATATTAAAGTATCCAAATTGAAAATTTCAAAAATCAAAGTTAAGGTAGTGACACAACAACTATCCAACGATCTGAGCTAATAATTCCCATCAAGGTCCATGCAATCCTAATTGAAACCTGAAAACTAGTTTTCATACATTGGCTATGATTATAAGAATGACTAGTTGGTAAACCAAAGTCTCTCTAGCACATGTGAAGAAGCATACTAATACACCCATGAGAAAACAGAAGAACCATACAACACCTGTATATGTATACTAATGGAACCCAACCTCACCAGGGCACACTCACCAAATAACATATGATATCTAATATAATATAACATGAGTCAAACAATTAAATGGAACCACCGACCACTTTCAAGATGGTATTCCACTCTAACACCCCATCGTCGTACGTCCTAGCACTTATATATGTTCGATATATCATAGCACCAAAAAATCAAGGTAACATCACATCATGCCAAAAGATACTAGGGCAATCCACCTTACAAGTACTACCACATCACATCTTGATAAAAAACACCAGGTTCAACATGCATCTACTACTATAAACAGAGCATCAGAGTATTTTGAACATGAAGGAAATAAACCTAATGGCCTCCTCCTACCATGATAAACCACACTATAAGAAACCTCATCCCATATCATCCCACCCGTAGACACCTTTCTGATTTCACATGTCTCCCATATATATATATGGTATTGTCTCCCCATATGGATGGCCACATAACATCTCTCCAGAAGACAATTATTCCCTCACAACCACCATCTAATTCACTAATAGACCTCCACCCATAAATACTTATTCAATACCTACCTCTCATAGAAGAATGAGCGGGAATGTTTGGGCAACCAACCATCATTCATCCTCACCTGATGTCGTGATAAACACCCCCCACGTGACTACACAGGTGTCGAAAAATATTTCTCAATGTGGGTGGGGTGCTTATATAATCACAAAGAATATACAATTATATACATATAGCCACACAAAACACAAAATTATTGTTTCATAAGAAAAATCTAACCACATAACCACATAAAAACTTTCGTTGGCACCTCAAAATGTAAGACACCATACATCAAGTCACACTCACCATTTCACCTTTCCATCCAATTATCTTTATTCATCGAATTATTTTAGTTATTTTTCATCAACCAAACATAAACACATGCAACCAACCATTTAATTATTCATATTTCATTTCAATCCAATTAAACAAAACAAAACCAAAACCATTTCAATCATTATTATATTATTATAAATTCAATCACTATCTTGGCATTTAGAACAACCCAACGACATATAAAAAATAGCTAATAATATCCATCACACCATATTATAATCACCGCAAAATCATGACCAAACAACGAGCACCTTGATGCCCCAAAATCACATCCAACCAACCACTACCTCACCAGAAAAAAAAACATTGACAAAAAACCACCTCACAACCCCAGAAAAGCATGACCAACAATCCATCAGCTCTAGAATGACCCAACCACACATCAACATCATATTAGTATCCTAATAACATGACCACACAGAAAATCACATCAACATATATTTTATATAATTATACTAGGGATTTTATCACATTATACTTCATTTGTTAGGGCCTTATAATCCAAAAATTAATCTTTCGGAAACCATTTTATTATCCAAATATAACTGGATAGCTAATTCCCATTTTAGAGTGATATAACTAAAAATAACAACAAAAGAAGTAGTCACAACACATATATATCTATAAAAAAACCCCAAATGGCCATAATTTTCAATAGGTAATCCAGATCATATGTTTAAAATATCATAATAATAACAATGATATAAAAAACATGTGAATCAAACCCATTTCCCATAAATTTAAACTTAACAAATTATTAATTTTTGATTAAGATAGAAAACCCATATCTCATAGATAATCATTAGAAACTCATCCTTTTGATGATAAATAATGAGAATGGTGTGATTCCATTCCTAAATTAGGATTTTACGACTCATTCCACACAATAGGGAGAAGAAGAATCATCCACAAACCACAGATTCACCCTAAGATACCATCGATCAAACTACCCCACATCTAAGGAAATAAAAATGCATCTCAAACCACACCCCAAACAAAGACAACACCACCTCCATGAATCCCCAATAGAATAAATGAAGAAAACCAACATGAAATAGACAATTACTAACTAGTGATCACCAATGAACAACCAACAAAACCAACAGATCAAACAAGGGAGAATATGGATAGAATATTTCCCTGTGTTGCCTAAGTCCTATAAAAAATGAGAGAGTAGGATGTGTGTAAGAAGTCATAAAATTTATACAATAAAATAAATTATAACATGAAATCCTACTAGATTCATGTTGTATAAATTATACATGGCATGTAATCTTCATATCTCCCAAATATTTATCCTTTCACTAAAATAATTAATCTCAATAGAATTTATTTTGGAAAAATTATGAATCCCACTTATGTGCTATGTACCCTTCTCACGGTTTAAAGATTATCCCATTTACATAAAATGTAATAGCATTCTACACAAGGCATGAACCACATTTAAATGTTGTGTAGAACATTTACATGAAATTTTGTTCTTAAAATAACTCTACTATAGATATGGCCTCCACCAAATCCAATTAAACCTCCTCCAAACGCTTCCAAAACACATACAACAACCAAAATTTAAAAATTAATGGACCAAGGTGGCACGATCCCAAACAAAAATAATACAAAATATGTTGATATCTCTAGGAAAAAAGGAAGACCACTTTCCCTAAAAGGCTGAAGGTCAGACTATTGAGGTTGAATCCCTACTAGTTGAAAACTCGAAGGTCCTGGAACCATTGTCCTTCAATTGAAAACTCTACTCATCAAGGAACCATTTTTGTTTCCTCTCCCATGGAAAACCTCCACATGAGTGTGTTAGTTGGATCACCTCCAAATTATTATAAAACATTTGATATGTTGGAAACATAATAGGATTAACTGCATACCAGATATATGGGCGATGTGCATCCTCATGACCTCTCACATGAGAATCCTCATCTGAAAAAAGATATGGGGAAAATGCAGAAGTTCCATAAACATGAATCCTAACTCTCGCACAAAAATATTATTTTGCGGAAGAGAAAGAATGTAATTCCTTTTTATTCTATTAATAGTAAATGAAAGAAACACTTCATAGAAATCATTCAGAAATTTAACAAATGAGACATCCTCCACTATTCTCACTCTCAGGTAATGGATCTATCACTAATGGACAGATCCCCACATCTGACTGACCACCAATGGGATCCAGTATCCCACCTGGGCCTGGATCAAGGTGACAGTGATCTCAAGATCCACTATATAGTTCCATATCTCCACATATGAAACACTCCCCTCTTTCTTCCCTAAATAAAATAGTTGGAAAGTGAAAAACTCCCTCTACCAAGCATCACCCTCCTCTATTGGATCAACCTTACGGTGAACAACAGGATGAACCTTCTACACTAGAATAAACTGATCCACCCATGGACAACGAACCATATCTATTTAGCTATACTAGTATACACATTAAGAAAGCATTATTCAATATTGAACATATGAAAGGAGAATAATAATGACCCCATTAGCAAATAGAAAAACCAAACAACACCGATACAACTATATTAACAAAACAAACCAATCCATGACACACTCAAAAAATAACTCTATCTAAATAATATAATATAACATGATTCACGTCGATAAAGGGTACCCCACACCACATTCCTAATTGTATTCCATTATCAATACACAAAATTTAATGTTTTGGATCTCCTATATATTCCATATACCACACCACCCTACAAGCAAAGGCACAATACATCACACCCATGGACACCTGGGCTCACCACCCCACAAGCACGACAAAATTACATCTCTCTCTAAAATACCTGATCCATCACACATACCCATCCATAAGAAGCGTAGCTGGATATCATGAACATGAAGGAAATAAACCTTGGAACCTCCTACAACCATGAATGACCCCCACCATATCCCACCTCATCCCATATCATCCCACCCATGAACACCTGGACTATTTCACATCCCACCCTAAGACACCTTTGCTTGCTACCCCAAAAGAATAGCCATATAATATCTGAGCCAAAGAATATTAGTCCATTAAAATCAACATCTAAAGAACAAATAAACCTCCATTCATCACAACCTCTACAATAAATACATCATCTGGAAGGGAGAGTATGATAGAGTAGGTACCCATTCCTTCAACATCTTCACCGGATGTTGGGAAACACACCTACAACATGACTATGCCTGTTTTGGCACATATTTCTCAACAGGGGTGGGGTTTGTTTAGAAATCATAAAGGATTTTCACGTATGTACATATACACAAACACAACCCCAACCAACATTTTCATAACTAAACACTAATCAACTCACAACATCACCACCTTCACTGTCACCTCCAAATGCATTACACCACATAACAGATCACAAGCCCAATTTTTCATTTCCAACCAATTTCCATTATCCATCCCATTCATGAAATTATTATTCATCAACCACATTTAACTACACACCATCAACAATTAAATTGTTCATCATTCATTTCTGTCGCGTTAACTAAACCAAAACCCCATCCAATTCAATCGTTATTATATAATTATTTTTTCCATCACTATCTAGGAAGACAACACAGCCCAACCACACATCAAAAATAGATCATCATACCCATCACAAAATCACCTCAGTGCCCCAAAAGAACATCCAAACAACCACCATCACCCCACATCAATAACTTGGGAAAACAACCACTACCTTGCTAGCGCAAAAGCACTACCAATGAACCAAATCATTACCCTAAAATAATTTCCATCATACCATCATCTCCCACATTCCCCAACCACACATCAACAACACTTTTCCATACCAAAATAAATATCTTACATCACAAGACATAAAAATACATTTTATAGAGTTACAAAGGAGTCGTTATCATGGTTTAAATTTTTTTAACGGAGGAATCACCCAAACCATAATCCTAGGGAAATAGTTTTTTAAATAAATATAAGTGGTTGGAATATTTTCCTTTTTATGGTGATATCACAATAATAAAAATAATATTAGTAGTCACATCACAAATATACAACACAAAAAAAATTCTCCAACAGCCTAACATTTTAGCAAGATATCAATAACATATAATCCTAATATCAAAATGATGAAAAAGTTGATTTTTTTAATCAACCCCATTTACCCTCCTATTTCAATATAAATAATTATATTTTATATGATTACATCTGAATAACCATAGGAAATAGATAAAAATTAACATAACCCTCCTAAATTATACAAAATAATGTGTAATGAAGGATTCCCTGAATAAAAGAATCATTTCCAACTCACTACGCAACATAGGGTGATGATTAAATGTTTCAAACCAAAACTGCACCCATATAAACCCCAGATCCACCTAAAACACATCAATATATCATAAAAATTTGTCCCAAATCACACATGAAAAAATGAAAAAATCACCATAGTGAATCCTCAGGATAAGAATATATGAAAAATACCACAAATAGATAATAACTTACCAACGATCACCTACAAACCATCAAAACCAATTGATTGAACAAGGGATAAGGGTGATTGAAGGACTCCTCAAGGCTCTTAAGGATGGACCAAAGAAATGGGGATGGAGGTGTAGCCAAATTAATATGATTTTTAATGTAAAGAACTTCATACATGGAACCCCAAAACCATCATTTTGTGTAAATTTTACATGGTGTGTAATCATCAGGATTTCTTAAATTTCCAGTTATAATTTAAAAAATATATATTGCATTGGAATTTATTTAATAAAACTCATGAATCGCACTTTCACGATGTGTACTCATCTCATGGGACACCCCTCATTTGATTAACAAGCCATGAAATAAATGACTACACTTGTTTAGAACAACATTTAAAAGTGTTATAATATATTTATGTGGAATGTATTTATTTGATAAGCTCTACTGCAACTCCAGCCTCCACCAAAAAATCCTATAACCCCCACAAGCCTCCACCAGAACACCTATAACACCCAAAAATGTAAAATTAATGGATCATAGAGGCATGATACATTACATAAATACATTTTTAATAAATATTTATGGCATGAATTATGATCTAAAAGTTAGAAAAATTATTCAAAAATCGTTTAAAATAATTTACAAAGGGTTATAAATTATGAAATATGGCCAAAATATAAAATTTTTCTATTAAAATTATGAAGTCTTAAATATTAATTAATTTGAAATGGTTAAATTAGTGGTTCTTTATTTGTATACTATTTAATTTGAATAAAATGTTTTTATATGAATGATATGATCATGGTGTATGCAATATTATGTATTTGATATTTAGATTTTGTTAAATGTATGCACAATAGAAATTCGATTATAAATAGTTTATAATTAATGAAATATTGAATATTTAAAGTAAAACTTCTATGTAATGATAAATATGAAATTTCTCATATTTAAATGAATATAAAATGTTTAAATTCAAAATTTTTGAATGTCTATTTATATTAAATATGGTATTAAAATTCATTTATAGTTGGATATTATTTATGAGTTGTTGATGAATGATTATCTCATTTTTAAAAATTTTAATTATTCATTAATTTAATGGTCATTCCATATATTATTCATAGTTATCCATGTTTATATGATGAATTTGATATTATTTACATTAATTAGAAAAATTTGTTTAGATAAAGTGTTGTCTTACATTCTAGGCATGATAATATATTCAGTTTTTGAATTACCTTAACGACAAAAAATTGTAATTGATTCACGAACATAAATTTAGTTGAATAAAGGTTTTTTATAGTAGTTGTTCTATATATCATTAATGGAATTCTACCTTGAGTAAAGTATCCCTAGGTTGAGAAACATGAGTCCGGACAACCTACATACCTAGATTCTTATGTCTTGTCTGGGTTTGTGAATGTGGTTAGTTATTTGTTACTCCAGGCATACTAATATAGATATTTTCAATCCCCTATAAATATAATCATTAAATTAATTATTCTGGTACCTAATACCTATGATTTATTGGAATATAAATGAATATGTTTCACTTATTTTTTTGGGAAAGTAAAACAAACATGTCATCTTTGTCAAGAATATTACTTCATTATGGTGAGAACATATTGGTTTGGGGAACATAATATGATTCCTATCTAAATTAAAAACATGGATACAGAAGGCTTATAACATGAGATAAGAAGATGAGATTAAAATCCCATAAAAATTATAATTGTTAGATTCTTTCCAAATAAGAAAAATTCATGAACTCGATCATCCAACCACATCGGTTAATCTATTGTGGGGTGCCCATAGATTATCATGTGTGAGGTAAGAAGGGATAGGTGATAATAGAACATTCTAAGGATGTTCATTCGTAGCTAGGGGCCCCAGGATAGTCATTTGGTATCTTATCATTTGTAATTATTTTGGAATATAATATTCAGGATACCATAATAGGATTAGCTTATCTAAGAATATAGTTTAGTTTTTCCATGTGATGGAGTGAAAAATAGTTCTTTTTTTGGATCTCCAAGATTCATTTATGATATTATCGTGAATATGTTTGGTCAAAATAACTAATTGGTGAGATAAACTCTATAGATGACTCATTTTTTAGTTTTTTTGTTCATTATCTAAGGAATTAGTACACTTTTTAAATTTTTCAAAAGAGACCTTGGGTATGATCATATGGAGTATACATATTATGCTTATCCTATGAATAAATGAATTGTTTTTTATTTTTCCAGGAGTGATTTTTCATCAATGATATTTAGTAATGACTCAGAGCATGGGTTTTTATAGCCAATTTCATATTATGTTATATTGGTATTGTTCTATTATTGGATATGTTTTTGTCCATTTTATATTCATCCATTTGGGATATTTCTTGTAAGGGATTTTTGATTACTAATTTTATTGTATGGTGGATTTGATGGAAGTTTGATATTATGATTCAATAATATTGAGGTAAATGCCTTCCATTTGAGTGTTTTATACCCTCAATACTAGTCATCAACATAGGGCCAACTAGAGTCCAGACTCATGGCGTAACTCCTTTTACTATCATCCTAAGAGTGGATTCAGTGGAGGGTGTTCATGATAGTGCCTCATACATGAAAAAAATCAAGCAATACACCAGAGGCTGACAATTAGTAGTGAGTATCCATGAGTAAAAAGGGGAAACAATAACATCATATATATAGATATCCATAAATAACAATATTTGAAATTTGTAATCATACATATATATAAAAGAGACAAAAATATATATATCATGACTATATTCCGTCAATAAATTTAATTAACCAACATACAATAACAAAATGTGCATTAATAATTTTATGTAGTCATATAAGATATAAACATGATCATTTTTGGAAAACCATACATAGATAGTCCAAAATAAAATGTATGGATGGAATATGTAATAAAATGTGTCCCATATGCATGCTTGGTCTTACTTTCTAGCTAAAACTATACATCTCATCTCAACAATCCCCTTTATTTTCACTTTTCCCTATACGAATTGTGACCTATAGAGTCTTCATTAATAAAATGGTGCCTATGTAGGGTGAAAGTACAACATAGTAGGCAAAAAATCATGTCTATAAATATATCTAGTAATGTTGGTGCATTTATAGTTTTATATGATTAAGAGGAAATTAAATATCAGAAATAATAAAACATATGTCACAAATATGGGTGAAACTCAATCACTTGGCTATGAACGTTACTTCTTCAGCTAGTGTCGAGGTGTTTGTTTACATATCTCACAATCATGGAATTATTAACCCAATCCAATTCATAATTGATGGACATATCATCAATTCATAATATAATAATTGGGAGTTAAGAAATTTTCCCTAATAACATACTCATTTATAATGTATGTTGTCACTTATAAGGATTACTTTCGTATGGGTCCTCCATTCCCAGTCCTAGTATATAACATGAGAATAATGGTATCATATACAATAAGAATTGATACTATAACAAGAATTAAATCCCTTAACATTGTAGTATCCCAACAAGGGTAGCACATCCCGTTACATGGGTAATAATAAATACAAGGGAATAGATTCACATACCCCTCATCATCAAGGCCACATAGGTATTTCATCCCATTTACATGGGGATTTCATCCCAAAACAAATCATAGATCATAATATGAGTCACATCCCACATCATTGTTAAGATGTTATAGGTGGTAATTACATCCCATGATTATGAACATTGCATTCAGGTAAAAATATACAAACTAGAGGGAATAACATCACATAACATGTAAAACATATCAAATGTGGTCATTTCAGGCCCACAAAATCCATCATAAGATCCAAGGGAATACCATCCGAGGAATAAATCCCAACATCAAAACAGGCCATAGTAATCAGTTCAGAATCATTAATATAAAAAATTATAAATTAACTTTGAAATATCATCCAACTCATTTTAAAAGATAAATTTGTTAATCTCCCCATACGATCATATTATTTATAGGTAAATAGGTAGGCACTCACCTGGTTCCACTAGTTAGAGGGAAAAATCTCCCACCTATGTACAATTTAACTTACCAAAAGCTATAGACAAATGAATATTTTCAATATGGTCAATCCGCACATTGACACATTTCAATTACAAGAAAATACAAGGTAAAATGCGTAAAATGGACCAATATAGGTAAATGGTATCATCAAACAACTAATGGGATCGTCAATGGGTTCTCAAACTTGAGTCACAAGTTAGGGACCCCCTACATCGATGCACTGGAATCCCACACATCGAACAAATCTAGAGTAATCACCCCTGATTAGTAAAATTATCATTGTCCTAAAAATCCCTACATTTTGGTAAAACAATAAATATATGCTACAACATAAAATTAAGCCTTGAGATATTGGAAGAGGATTCTCATCCTTACTATAGGTGACCAATGTAGAAAACAACTCTCAAAAATAGAGAGATAGGGGAAACAATAACATAGAAGAAAAGAGACCCAGTGAAGTGGGGGTTGCTTGTGTGGCTAGAAAAAAAGAGGGTGGGACTCTCATTCCAGTTGGAAAATAAATATGTTAAATGATAAATTTAATTTAATATTTTAAATAACAATATAGATACCTACCAGATACATGGACACTCATCATCTAGGACATTATTACCACCAAAAAGTCATTTTAGGGTTCCATTGTGTCAAGTGACCCAACAGGAGCTTCATGTTCCACTATCTCACCCATAAGGTACTACATACTAGTCTATTGTGTACTCGGTGGAATCATTCAATGGAAACATATCTTGAAACCCAACCCATTTCAAAAGACATTACCCCAATCCCTGGAGGACACCTCTAACACCAATAATTAGTTTAATTAAGTACCTCATATATATGTGGTATGTAATATTGTCTCTGGTACATCTCTTCTATTGATATTTCAATTCAGAGAATTTTTGGAAAAGATCTAATCAACCACATCAAAGATTGGTAGTTGAGGCTCTAAAGCAGGTGGGCATAGAATTACAAGGTTTACCACATTAAATATTGACATGTGACTGTATCTTTTTAGGTGGAATGGTTTGATTATGAGAAAAGGTAATTGCAAAAACCCAACATCCTGGTTTTGGCCTATTATTATTCTACTTTTAACAAATGTAGTTATAGTTCCACATATGATATGAATCTGAGACATCTTCCAATATAGGATGAATTTAATGGAGAAAACCTATCAATATGAAAATGTTTACTAAATCCACATAGGAAGTTAGTATATATGAAATCATAGAAAATATTTGGTTTGAGAAAAGACCACAATCAAAGAATTGGACTTTTAGTGTGTCATTAATTACTATCTTGGGAGACAAAGACACTAGTAAAACTAAAACCACTACATGATTACCATATTGTCACCCACGGTCAATTCATAGTCCTTAAAATCAATCAATTATATTAACAATAAATATTATCAAATAAATTATCATACCCTAAATACCAAGATAAATCATGAGAAATACATACACAATAGGATGTGTTAATAGGGTTTGTGGTTCACAATCCCATTAAGATTTCACCAAATAGTTTATGCATAAACATTTATTATAAATTTCATGAATGCAAGTTTTCAATAAATCAGAATTTAGTTTTCTTCATAAAAGGGTATATAATGAATGAAAATATTTTTCTAATTCCCTTCCAATGAAGTTAGATCCCAATATTTGAAAATAAAATGTGATATTTTTCTTTATAATTAAACCATTAGAACCATTAAATAAGATAATCCTTGGTCTATGAAAAAAACAAATATTAATTCTCTATTATTTTAAAATTTTTGTTCAAAATCCATTTTTAAATAGTTCAAATGAAAACTAAAAAAGGGCGAGGGAATGAGAAATAGAATACATAAAAAAAAATCCAATGTAAATATGTTATAAGATAAACAACAACATAAAATGAAAAAACAAGTAATCAAAATAAAATGGGGTGAGAGTAAAAGGAATATTTAAAAAATAATTTTACATATGTAATTAAAATTTATTAAAACATTACACAATAGTCATCATGGTAATCTCACTAGGTTTTTGATGTATGATCATTTTCAAAGTTGAGAGGAACATATTACTGAGGTTAGTTGTGGTTCATGAATAAATTACAATCGACTTATTTTCAACTAGTTATATCAGGTGTAACCACCTAGATAGATACAAATAATAACTAGGGGACACTATCTAGCATGTAATAAAAACTAGTGTAACATAAAACTCAACCAGTATAATTACCCTAGACTTTTACACGTATTATTACATGATTTTTAGGCATAACCATATCACACGGTGGGAAAAGTCTCATAATGGATTGGGTTTACTCCATAATCCCATACACGAAGTATCATGAGGCTAAATATTTCCCAAAGCATTGGAATCATATCTGGTCACACCCATCATAACATGATGGTTAATATGTGATTCATATAATGAATCAAACATAAGGGATAATAATGAGGTCTTCCCATTGAAGGAAACTAGAAAGGTAATCATGTCATAAGGAATAAAAAAGAAAATATAATAATTATGTCCATGAATGAATATATTTAAATAACACATAAAAAATAATAAGGAAAATTAAACATATATCAAGATAAATGATTTCCAACTGATGTGAATACATGTAAAAAAATTATTAAACATTTGAAATGAATCAATTTAGTACGATTTATGGGAAAAGTTTGAAGAGACTTTAGTGAGGGAAAATGTATAATTATTTTATAATACCAAAAAAACTAATATAGTTTTTCAGGATAAAAGTAATGATTTTATATAATTAATGTTGTCTTATAATATATCATGGAGAGATTTTTAGTGTGGTTAAGAAATTAAGAGGTTCTTTTTAATTGATCTTTCTTATAAAGAGGAATTGAAAAGGAAGATTTTAATATATGTATTTACCAATAAAAGAATAGTGAATTGATATGGATTTATATTTTTGGAACATATTAATATAATTTTGAATATTTACAAAAGAATAATGAATATGTAAATTGTTTTAAATAGAGAAAAGGTGTAACCTGATGGAAAAATGGTGGTTCCGAGAGATCCCTTACATTATGTACAAAAGTGTTCTCCACTTGCACTAAATGTCCTAGATAATCAAATGAGATTCATTAATAATATTATTAATAATATAATAAAAGTATATTTTATTTATTATAATTTTATTATTTTCACTTATTTCCATTTCTGTGAGTTATAATGTCTAATTTAGTAGTTCCCAGGGGTGTTTCATGATTTTATGATTAGTTACACAGAGTCTAGTTATGAGAGTTATTTTCAAATGGATGTAAAACTCGACAAGTGGAATGAAATGTAATAAATATACGTCCATAATAAAAAAATTGTCAAATATATCATTTTTTATGACATGGGAATGATTCATTTTATAAAATGTTAATAATAACTGTTTAGTTTATTTTGATGGTTTTTTGTCACCAAAAAATACCTTTGGTTTTATTATTTAATATTATAAATTAATGTTAGTTTCCTGACAATAAACAAGTTATAATAAAAATTTTATTATATTTTTTATTAATTTAATTTTCTTATGACCATTCATGATGGTGGTAATGGAAAACATAAACTCATCGTCTATGATGGAGGATAATCGACCCATCACATATGATATTTATATTTTTAGAATAAAATGAGATGAGAAGAGAAGTGATGATGAATATTTAATTAATATAATAAAATTACAGTATATAAGTTATACTGTATAAACCATGGTATTTTTTATAGGTTAGGTAATTCGATGATAAGAAATTAATATAAATTAAAAGAGATAGACTGAGGATTTTACCTCTGGAATGATGTCTCCTTGAGAACCGCCTTGAGGCACTCAGAGTTGTTCTTTTGGAGAGAAAATATTACCATGACTTGGGGAAGCGTTTTAGGAGATGAATTGGGTAGAATAAACTCCAAATCTTATAATTTTTTAGCGGAAACAATGACGTGGGAATATATTTATAAGGGGAGGAGATGGGTGTTGAGGATTATTTTATTAATTGGTTTATTATTTTGGATTAAAACTCTTTATAGTGTTGATTATTGTGAAATGTATAATATATTCTATAATTGATTTTTAAATAATGTTTTTTTGGCAATATTCTTGTCTAAATAATTCAGGTATTATCATTAAAATGATAAATATAGTTAATTACCATGTTTTAGTATTTCCCAAAAATTCAACTATTTTAGAAATATCCAAACAATTCAACCTATCCATTTTTAGAAATGTAGATGTTTAAAATGGACCCATTTTATGAAAATTATTTTCTAAAACGAAAAAATCATTATTTAATTAAAACAATCATTTATTTGAAAAATACTCTTTTTAAATTATATCCATTTTTATGAGAATTCAAAATTTTAATCAAGGTGTAATAATATTATCTTATAATTATAAAACATAAAAATATTAAAATATGAATACATTTTATGAAACTATATTTAATATTTAATTATTATATTAATTGAATATTTTAAAATAAATCATTACATTTCAAAAAAATACCAATATTAAATTTATAATTTTTAAAACATTTATTTACATACTCCGTGAAATAAATATATCATATATACATTTAAAAGATACATGAATCATATTTATACTTTCATGTGGGAGTTTACTATTCTAATGGCCATATTACTATTCCTAATGGTCATATAAATATTCCAATGCTTGTATTATTATTCATACTATATATATTCTTTAATTTATAAATATCACTTATTCCATTGTTTATTTATTTTTGAAAACACTGTTTGATTTTTTAAATATTGGATGTTTGTGATTTATGTTGCATTTAAAAATTATTCAAGGGAAATTTCAATGATAATATTCCTGGTTGTTACATTCTTCCTCCTTATGGAATTTCATGCTTGAAATATAATTTACTGTACTAATTTAATTTTGGGTGATGGTATTTCTCCTTTATCACCTCCAATGATTCACATGTAACATATTCATATTTCTGGTTCATTTAAAGTACATTGAATAGGTGAGTTGTATTATTGCATAGAACATTATCTATATGGACCAATATCTTCACTAGTTCCTCCTCATAAGAGAGTCCATTTTACGGATAAACCACCTATGGATTCTGTACATATGTGGGATTTTGAATGTAATTCCTCAAAAAGGTTACATGGAATACCTCAGGTGCTTGAAACATAGTTGTTGGAAGTGGAAGTCAACATGCCACAGATCTGACATGATCACGTTTCTCGAAGGGGATGGTGTACCGAGGACTTTTCTTCAATATCTTCCCAAATATCATGTATCTCTTCCATAGAGATTTTAGGAGAAATACATTATCACTAAAAATAAAATATATTTTCCGTCGATGATTATCTACATAGCTCTTTTGTCAAATTTGGGCTGCCTTGATGTTATACTGAATAGTATTCAAATTTTATACCATTTTTTGACTATTTGATGTCACAAAAACATATGTTCACTGACTACATCTCAACATGAGATTTCACAAAATATTTTCATATAAAGGGACTCATATGGAATGATTTGGAAACTTGAGTAAAAAATATTTTTGTAATAAAAATGGAATATATGTATATTTTAGTCCCATTCTAATTTTATGTTCTTAAAATATTATCTCAAAATTTCTTATAGTTTCTTAATATTTCACTCAAATTGGCAATTAGTTTGTGGATTATTATCCTTAATGAGGTTTAACTTAGTGTTTATATAATATTGGAAACTTTTACAAAATGTGGAAGTAAATATTTGATATCAATCAGATAAAATCAATAATGGTAATCCATGAAACCTCATCACATCTTTGATGTATATACATACATGTTGATTCATTGGGAAGTATCCATTAATTATGATAAAGTGATATATATTGGTATGTGGATCCATAATGACGCATATAAAATTATTTTCTATGTATCAATTATAAATTATAGTGAAAAAATCAATAAGGATGTTTTACCTTTTCCATGTAGGTATGGGTAATGGTCTCATCATCCCCTTAGTCTATTTTCATTTAGCCTTAAATTTATAATATACCAAGAATATTGATGTATATTCAGAAATATCCTTCTTCATATTTCCCTACCAATAATACTCTCTTGGATCCTAATAAATACTTGTTCTCCTTAGGTGAATAGAGAAGGTTGAGCAATGTTCATCATTCAAAATCACATTTTTTTTATATTTATTGTGTGTTACCTAAGGTCTTTCCCTAAATCTTATGAATCCTTCCTCATCGATTTTAATCTTTGAGTATTTCTCTTTTTGGAGAGTTTCCACCATATTCTAAATTTTCACATCAATTATTTGAGCATCGTTTGCCTTCTTGGTAATGGGTGGTTGAACAATAATTTGAGAAATGATATATAATGTAACTTATTTTATGATTCCAATGTCAATCCTTTTAAATTATAAGAATATTGGAACATTCCCAATTCATAATATAAAGAATGTTGTAGGATCCTTTATATTTAGTTCATCCGCCATATTATTTTCTTTACCAAGATAGTATTGGATTCAGAAGACATAATACCTGGTGATATTTAACCATCATTACTAGATCATATTTTTCTAATTTCATGTCAATATATATTTTAGGATCTTCTGATTAGTGTATATCTCACACTTCCTCTCATAGAGATAATGACACAATATTTTTAAGGATATTATAATATTCACCCACTTCAGATCATTTGTGGGATAGTATTTCTTAGGAATGTACTTATGAATTGGGGCATAGGGCCTCAAATTTTAATTTTGCATTAGTACAAAAACTAAGACCTTCTCTAAAGAATCATTTAAAAAAAAGAGTTTCCCACTTAATTATATTGTGACTACTGGTGTAGTTATAACTTTTTCTATCAACTCTTTAAATAAATCATCAAATACACTAATCTCAAAAAACTCCACTCCCTTTGGAGTCATCATGGTTAGTGGGTTTGAAAATTATTATAATTCTTTAAAAAGAAATACATATCAATATGAGGATAACTACACATCTTCATTGTAGATGTTTGAAGGGGCCACACTTCGATTGCCTTTGTTTTGGAATGGTCAACAAATATTCCTTTTCTAGTGATAACATGTCCAAAAAATGATACATCATCTATCCAGAACTAATTTTTAATGTTCCTTTAATTTATTTTATCCCATAATAAATTAATTATATTATAATTCAAATTATCTACATTTTAATCCTTTATCATGGATTATATCATACCATCATCGATAAAGTCCATCAGAAATTTCCCAATCTAGAATCTAATGTCTTAATTAATTAATTGGGGATATCCAGACTAAAGATCCACATTAGAGAAAAATATGTCACCACATAGTTGATTGAAAAATTCCTCAATCCATTTTAGGGGATAATTGTACTTTATCATGGTTTTGTTGAGCTCATGATAATAAATACAGAGACCCACTGATCCTTCCTTATTCTTGATGAAGAGGACTGGAACACCTCTTGGGGAAGAACTGATTCATATTAAACCCTATTACAATTTCCCTAGTTTCTTAATTAGTTTCTCCAATTCAATGTTGTTCATTATATACTATTTTATTAATAAGGGATGTGATCTAGGAGTAATACTAATTCATAACTCAACCTCTCAACCAAGAGGATTACTGGGAAATTCTTTCGGGAACACATCAATATTGTCCCTCACAATGGGAATGTCATTTGGCATGATCCTTCACATTATCTCAATCATTTAATCTGTATATTCTTACTCATAAGGTAATAATATCAACAATTGTGTTGATAATTTTAATATAGATTCATTATCCTCCTTACACATATATAAAACTAGAGGATGTCTTGGTATGTGAAGAGTGATCTCCCATTCTCAACATTTGATGTTGGATTTGTGTAAATATAGTAAATCTATGACCAATTTAGCACCAAACACCAATAAAGAAAGTAATTTTTACTGGTGTTGTAAGTCTAAAAACATTAAAGGGGGATGATTTATATAATTTGGATCCATTAATTTTCCCATTATTTGTTCACACATATATATCAACTTTATATTTTAATATTATTTTTGTGTAGTGTTATTAATATTACAAGATAATAATGAATATATAGATCTAGAATTAAATAGTATGTTTTTTATTCTTGAATTAATGACTAGTGTAACTATAACCACATCGGTTTTGGGCTCATTATTACCAGAAGAGATGGAATATTCCATTCCTTTAGTACTTAGAAGTTTTTATCATATATTTTCTCCAAAAAACCATGTATTAGAGAATTGGATCACATTATTCCAATGTTACTTGTATTTAAAACACATCACTAATAGCTGAGTGTTGATTGGAACATTCCCTTCTTCTTCAACATTTGTGGGATTCTTCATAACTATCCAGAAATAATTATCATGATTATCATATCTTCTACATCTAAAGTATCTACTAGTACCATTTAGATAGTTATTGGGATGCTTCATCACAAAATTTAGATACATGGGATGTTTTATTTCATTTCATTCATGGGATTTTTCTTTTTATTCTTGAATATTATACTTTTTTCCCTAATTTTATATATGGTCCAATGAGACCACAAATAGTGTTTTATCTCTAATTTAAGCATAATGGAACAATTAAAAATCTCATTATAGATAAAAAATTATCAAATCATCAATGATATTTATTGACATCTCTTTATTCGTCTATGTAAGCGATCCACCATACATTCAGTGTTCATGAAAAGCTAGAGGCATATAGTGCATCCTTGTAACTTTTTCCTCAAAAACCCCAATGGACTCATATTATTTATGCTTTAGTCCACATAACTCCTTTTCCATCTTAATACAATGATTTTGGGTGAAAATTTTATTTAAAAAAATTTATAGAAATTTTCCCAATCCATGGAATAAATTTCCCCCTTATCCTCTTGTTTTTTATTACTATCCACCACTAATCACATTCCCATAAAAATAATAGACCTCTACTACAACATTCATATATCTTAACCACCATAAGATTGATAAAAGTTTTTCAATGATGTTAATATATTGTTATATGATTAGGGGATCAAAGGATCTACTTAAGATATGGGCTTTTCACATAAAAGATTCACTCAAAACAAGCTCTTTATTTGGATAAGGACGTAATTCCACATGATCAATTTTTTTCTCATATCATGATATGGTTGTGATTGTACTATCCAAAAGTTTTTAGCTCCCATTCCCATAAGATTTGGAATTTCATTAGGTAAATCATCATATTTCTTATCACATTGATTATTGGAATGGGTTTTATTATTTATATCCATTAACTAAGACAAATAATGTATAATTATGGGTGTTGAATAATTTTATAATAAAAAATTAAATATTTTAATATTTATTGAGAATTTTGTAAATGAAATGTATGTCATACCTTGTTATTACTTAAATTTCAATCAAGGTTATCTATGGTGATAGAATTAACCTAAAGGTTATTACTATATTTTTTCAACTATAATTTCCAAATGTAAATGGACCATGTTGTGATGCCAACTATAGTGATCCAATCC
The DNA here is from genome assembly GCA_963277665.1 of Viscum album. NCBI lineage: Eukaryota > Viridiplantae > Streptophyta > Magnoliopsida > Santalales > Viscaceae > Viscum > Viscum album. The sequence goes on from OY728134.1 coordinate 333,932,081, forward strand.
TTCTACAAATATTATTTCACGCTTTTATGCATAATTATCCATCAAATACAATCCTACGATCATTAAGTCTAGTGTCATTGCAAGGATATGTATATAAAACTGAATAAATGAAACTAGAATAAAAAATAATTATACTAGTTATCCATAATGAACTCCTAACTACCATAGAGCAACTATAACTAGATAGGACGGCATGAGAAATGTATATAAAATATAGAAGATCTAAAAAGTCCATTACGAGGATAAAAAAAGAAAAATCATAGCACATGGGTTTGAAGGAAAACCCTATTACATAAAAAGGAATGGAACATTGATAAATATATGAAAGGGAAACATATATAACATTTTACCATTTAATCAAGGAAATATTGTAATTTAGAAGCAATATAAAACATGAGATAATAATGATTCAAGGATAAAATTCATGAAAATAACATATGGTGTACAAATTCCAATAATGGATTTTGTTTACTCACTAATCTTATACATGATGTCTCATGAGACTAAACAATAACCAATTCATTGGAGTGATATATGGGTGGAACCATCATAAATTTTCATTAATATGTTTTACACATGAATAATAATACAAAATTGATCAACATAAGGGTTACGAATAAAAAGAAATGGGATTCATAATCATGTCATAAGGCTTAACAAAAGGGAATATAATAATGGTAACCATGAAAGAATGCATTTAAATAATAATTGGAGATTAATGAGTAAAAATCAACATATATCATGGTAAAATATTTATAACTAAATTTAAAACATGTAATTAGCCTTTTTAAGAAACCTTAGAACTGATCCACTTTAGTTCAGTTTAAGGGAAAATATTAAGGAGTCTTTAAAGAGGTCAAATGAATAATTTTTTTAATAAAAATAGAAATGAAATAAGAAATTTTTTCATGATAAAATGAGTAATTTATGAATGTTAATTATCTTTAAAAACATATTATGTTGTTTTATTTTGAATGGATAATAATAAAGGACGCTCCCTCTAATCGGGCATTCTTGTCGAGATGAATTTAAAAAGATAACCATTTGAAATATGTATTTCCAAATAATAAATGATTTAATCAAAATTTATAAATATGTTTAGAACATATAAATAGGTTTTTTAATATTTACATAAGACTAATGAATAAATAAATTTTTGTAATGATATATAAAGTGTAACCCAAAGGAAAAACATGCGGTTTGGAGAGATCACATACTTTATGTCTGAAAGTGTTCAGAACTTGCAGTTAAAAACATTGATAATCCAATTATATTTATTAATAATTTATTTAATAAACTCTTGAACATATATTTTATTTATTAAAATATTATTAAGTTAATTTATGGTCATTCTGATTAGTTATAATATTTTATTTCTTTGTTCCTAGAGCCTTCATTTCATGATTTGTTGATCTGTTCCCTTGAGTATAATTATGTGATTCTTATCAAATGGATGAAAAACTCAAGAATTTTAATGATATGATATTTCAATACTTATATAAATTTAAATGGTATAATATATCTTTTTTTATTAGATTAGGGTGATTCAATTTATAAAATGTTAATAATAAATGTTTCGTTTATTTTGGTAGTTTTTTGATCATCAAGGCCAGTTTTGTTTTTTATTTAATATTATATATATATGTTAGTTTTAGAACCTAAAAAGTTATAATATACCATTAAATATATATTTTTATAAATTATAATAGTTTTATTTCCATCCATGAATGTGATAATGGAAAATGAAAATTCTTCATCCACAAAGGCATTTAATTAACACATCACATAAGATGATTTCTTTTCTAGAATAAAAGGAAAATAGAAGAGACATGATAATAGATAATCTAGAAACCTAGAAATATTAAATTATATATATGATACTGCATTTATAATTATGTTTTGGTTAGGGGAGGGTATGGGAGGATGAAAAATGAAAATAAATTAAAAGATAGAGGAGAAGTTGTCTCTTGAATGTCATCTCCTTGAGAACCTCCTTAATGCACATGTGTTTTTACTTTTAGTGAGACCCATAAGCCCAAGGAATAGAAAATACTATTGGGAGATAAATTTGGTATAATTTAATCAATGTCTGAATCTTGGAAGGTGTGAGGAGAATTTCTTGGGAGGGGTGGTATTTATAAAGGGAGTAGATGAGAGCTTTTGATTATTTTATTCATTTGTTTATTATTTTGGCTCAAGAAAATAAATAGTCTTGATTCATATGACTATGTATAGTAAATTGTGCATGTGAGTTTAGAATAATAGATTCCCACATCATTCACTACTCAAAAATAAATGTATTAGGTTTAAATTTTTAAATACCCTAAATTAACATATTTCATTATTCAAAAAAAATCATATATTTAAAAAACTCCAAGAATTATAACTTAAATAATTTTTTAATTTTTGATTACAAAATTGGAATGTATTTTATGAAAATAACTTTCTAAATACAAAAAACAGATTATTTTTTAAAAAATTGTAGTTTACTTGAAAGATGTTTATTTTAATATTATAACCAAATTAATGAAACGTTGGAATGTTTTGTACGGTATCATAAAAACGGAAATTAATTTTACGAAAAAAATTATTATTTTATAAATCTATTTTATGAAAAAAAATATTCTAAATCATTAAATTGTAATTAAACATTCATATTTCAAAAAAACCAAAATTTTATTTATTATTTTAATAACATATAGTAACTTATTACATGACAGAAAAATATCATGCTTTCATTTCTAAGATACAAGAATATTAATTATACATTAATACATGGGGTTGATATTCTATTGTCCAGATTACTATTCATAAGTGTGATGTTTTTTATTTTTACTATATGAAAAACTTATGATATGTGAACTTTCATTGATAAAATATTTGTTCATCAAAATCCCTTAATTTGTTACCAAGAGTTCTAATGACATAAACTAAATAGATTTGTGGAATCATTCTATTAAAAATACTTCAAATGACAAAAATAAAACAATTCACATGATCATTTGTCTCACCTTCCATATATCAAATAGAATTTCAATCCAAAAACATTGAGTATAATATTTTATAAATTATAAAACAAAGGGTTGTATAATCATTTGTATATAACATGCGATAAAACATTTACAGTTTTCCAAAATGTTTATTTTAAACAAACATGGAAATAAAACTATAAATACCCATTAAAGTCAATTTAGAAATCATCCATTCTATTGATACATCATTCAATGAAGTCAAAAAACATCAATAGGTAATTGTCACATAAATATAATATCTAATAAATGATCTCAAGGAAAAATTAGAATATATCAAACACACCTATATATTTTTTATTTTATTTATAAAACAAATAATGAAGAAGAAATCCATTTATTAAAGGTGTATGAACCATTTATAATTATAGAAAATGTTATCAGCGTCATTAATTATATCAAAAAAATTAAAAAAATCATGATAATTTTTTTATAAAATATCAATTATGAGAATAAATTCCAAATTAAAAAAAATTCATAAAAACCATTAATAATATAGATAATAAACTAAAATTATATAGAAGGAGAGGCATTATTGAAGAAGGCGACTACTATAATACCTAAACAGTCAAACCCCCAAGATTAGTCCTGCCATAGACAAGGGTTCAAAAACTATGTAATCAAGGGATCATGTATGGGGGATATGCAAAGATTAAATGGAAAATGGAATAAGTGAATAGATATAATAAAAAAATTGGGGTTTTCATAAGATATACACTTTTGATTCATAGGGAATGATCCTTGGAACTATTGATGAAGAATAAATACATTCCCCCTTAGAGATCTCTAGAATAAGAATCTAACAAGGAGACGAAATGGAAACTAAACTAGTATAAAAATGTGTATGGGAGAAAAGGGAATATCAAAATTATATTTTTGGGTATCACTCATGGTTTTTCCACATAGTTTTGTTAATAGTGTGTCCATCATTCAACAACCACTAGAATTTAGTTGAAAAAATTACAAATAAGGTCTCGTGGTTTCTACTAGGTATGTGAAAACTATATGGTGGATACTGATATACTATTTCACCCATTGTATGATTAGTCTACCTGGATACCCCTAACCATGTACTAATCATGCACCAACCAGTAAAATGCGTTTATTTTAAAATTAATCTAGGTTTCATGATTACTACTAATCATGTAGAAACAAAGAGACCTGGAAAATCTTCTTAAATTGAAATTTTAAATCAAATGAATTCTTAGGTAAAATAAATAAATACACAAAAGTTTCATGGGGGTGTGACATTGGAATATGGATTTTTGGTGAGTTCTACTACCTCAACCAAAATTGAATCATAATTATATACCACAAGGTTATACTCTTTCCCATTATAAGGATATAATGGTACTATGAAATCTAAGGCCCAATGATAAAATATAACAACCTCAAGAATCCCTTTTTGAGTTATATCTTTCATCTATTGTATGTTTCTCAACCATTGAAACATTTCATGTTCAACTAAAAATCTCTAGTAATCCTTGAACAAGGTGGGAAAATAAAATCTTCTTTTAAGTACATTTTGTGTCACCAAATTTCGCCAAAGTTTTCCTCCCTAATGTGAGGACAAAAAGACCAAATAACATGTATAATTTTTTCATCAGAAACAAAAATCTCACAATTCCATAATTGCACCTTTTAATTACTTAAGGGTCCCCCATAATGTAATTTATTTCCTTAAAATGAATTATATCGATTTTATTTCATTAAGTTCATAAACGATAAATTCAAAATCCAAAAAATTCAGAAAATCATTAATCTAAGGCAGATATTCAGTTAAGAAAAATAGTTGTTTCTTTCCATAATTTCATAATTTATCACTCAGAAGTAACTATTTTCAATTTTGAAAAGCCTAGATAGGTGGATAACAACTTCGTTTCTAACCCCTTATCCTTTATTTCCATATAAAAATATTAATCTAAGAGGATCTACCTTATCAACCACGCCATTCCCTATTTTTTGCCCAAAGGGTACTTCAAGGTAGTTTAGTCAATGAACACAATGAGGTACTACATAAAATTTTATTTTTTAAAAAACACTACCAAAAGAACATTTTTAGTTGTGTTGAATCTTATTTCTTCCTAAAAATAAAAAAAATACTATAGCACACCACAAGAATTTTCATATCCTTTGTATATCCTATTGTAGCTCCAATAATATCCAAATTATAATCACAAATTAATACAAAATGGATGGACTAATTTGGTGTTGTTATAATTGGATAAGAGTTCAATTTATACATCCTAATATAGAATGATTCTATAAAATTTTCATTAAAAATGAAAGGTCCATACTTTAGAAAATAGGAACACAATGCTTTTGTGAATTTCAGAAGTCATTTATGAACCACCTATAAATTATCAAATATCTAAGGTAAATCCTAATTAAATTGGGGGAATTGTGTGGAAGTAATTTTTATATCAGCTTTTCCTTATCTATGTCATCCCTGATCCCACTTCCATAGACATTGAGTCATGCAAAACTTGATTTCAACCCCTTATCTATCCTTTTTTGTAAAAATATTTAAGTAAGTGGATCTAACATATCAACCTTGTATTTTCCAAATTTTTTAGACAAAATATACTTAAAATAACTATGGTCAATGAACATAATGAGGTACTACTGGAATTTTTTTAAGAAAAAAAATCACATTCAAGAATTTTTTTAAATTTGTGGTGTTACTTCTCTCACCCCCATTTAGAAACAAGATACCACAATACACCACAATAAATTTAATCTACCTTATTTATCCTACGATAGCCCCTACCATAATGTCACTAGAATCACACATGAGGGAATGATTAGGGGTTGTTATAACTATTGAGGATACCAATTTTTACATCATAATATTGAATGATTCAATGCATTTTTTACTAAATGTGTATGGGTATTCATTCTATTACAAGGAATAGAATTATTTGGTGATTTTTTCATAATTAATTTATGAACCACATATAAAAAATGGAATATGAGAAAAATCATAAAAAAATTTAATGTAATATAGAAGAGACAATTCTTAAATCCTATTTTCCTTATATATGTCATCCCCCATCCCCATCATAGAGACTTTGAGCCCAAGAACGATGCCTTCCTTGTTAATAAATTAGCACATTATCAAATTAAGACCAAGGATTAATTTTTTTATACAAATATAATACATGATTACAGATCTATAGAAAACTAAAAAGTGAATCCTATAATGAAAACATCGTCTATAAAAACCATTCTCATCCTCTCAACCATATCTAATAAAAAATTATTCATGCACCATTGAAATGTTGTTAGAGCTCTACAAACATCATAGGGAATCCAATTATAGGTAAATGTACTAAATTTTAATGTAAATATAATCTTATTTTGATAATTAGAAGATATTTAGATTTTATTATAACTCAAATATCTGTCCAATAGTTAATATAAGTCATTTAAAGTCTACCTCCATAAATTATATCTAAAAAAGTAATGAGAAAATGCTATTTTCATGAATATGAGATCATATTAATATGTTTAATACAAAACCACAATTTCATTACATTTTTAGTAGTTATTATCTCATTATTTTAATTTAGAAACACTATAATGGCTCCCTTATAAGGAATATTTTGAACTGGGATCACTTAAGGACTATCAAAGATCAGAAAAATAATTCATGTATCTTATAGCTTGATCAAATCTTCCCAGACTACCTCAATAATTCTTGGTTTGAGTCTACATTATCTCTCAATATAACAATTTTTTTCATTGTTCTATTAGAATTTTATGTATGCAAAAAAGAGGGACTAATTCCCTTTATATCAATTATACTATGTGACAGAATCAAAACCTCGAGAATCCTCTCCTCTTAAAAATTATAAAACAGTTGAAATAATGTTTGGATGTGTGACCCCCTCACTAAAAAATAATTATTTCAAATGATCTGGCACGATTTAATAAAATAAAATGATTTATTATATATAATTATGGATGAATATTAGGATGAGGGGACTAAATGTCCTTGATGGAGAGATTGCATAAGCAATAGGAGCTATAAAACATATAATACCTTTTATTATCTATAATTCAATACCCATGAATTTCCTCTTAATGATCTATTTTAATGTTATATTTCATTTTGAATCCCTTAATTATTTACAAAAAAATCACCTTTCATTTCAACCGAACACTCATCTCCCTCAAAATCATCAATTTTCAAGATATCCTCATTATATATTGGTTCCTTATTTAATTGGAAAATATTTAAATCCATAATTTCATACCCAGTATTAATGATTAACACTCATTTTACTACATCTATAATAGCTCTTTTGATTGAAAGAAAATTTCTCCCTAATATGTTGGAAACCTATTTATCACACTCAGTGTTCTTGATTAGAAAATCACTGCACAAAGAGTTTTTTCCAACTCTATCCAACAAGTCATCAACCCTACCAAATTGATGAGTTACTAACCTATTAGCTAGTTTGAATTCAACATTGGCAGTTATGATTCCACGAATTCCCAACTTCTCTAACAGTGATATTGGAATGATATTGACAGTCTCCCCTATTTCATAAAGGAAAAAATCTCAAATCACTTAATTTAAGAGGAAATTATGAAGCTACACAATATATCAAAATTTAAATGTGTAAACAACAATTTTAATTATTTAAAATATAAATTCACATAATTAATATATATTATCACAAAAAAATCACTATGAACCATTCAATGGTGGGTAGATCTCTAGAAATTCCACAGAGAATCCATTGATAGATAAATGTACTATGTGTGAATGTAAAAGTGATATTATGATGATCCATAGAGTATTTTGGTATTTTATTATTACCTAAAATATCTATAAAATAATCAATCACAATCATTTATAACAAACCACTCTAAAATATTATCTAAAAATGCATGAGAAAATGGTCTTTTCTTTAATATAAGTTTATATTCATATGGCTAATTCAATACCTTAATTTTCTAACATTTCTAGTCGGTATTAGCTTGTTGTTTTCATTGGAAAATATCGTGACCCCTCTTCTATATTGGGAATAATTTGAACCAGAATCACCTAAGGGTTATTTGATATTAAATTAACAATTCCAGTATCTAAATGCTTGATTACCTATTGCCAAACAACAACTTTCGTGTTTTGTTTGGGTGACCATTATCTCTCTTTATTATGCATGTGTCCAGGTTCTATCAAGATTCCATATATGCCAAAAGATGTACTAATTACCTTTATATCAAATATTCATAGTGATTGAATCTATACATCAAGAAGCCTCCCCTCGTTGCCCTTCTAAATCAGCTAAAACGATGTCTAGAAGTCTCCCCCTCACCCAAAAAATGAGTATTTCAATTGATTTGAAATTTTTATAGAACAAATCCCAATTTTTTATATAGAGATTGAAGAATTTTGGGTTTATGAGGCTCAAAGTCATCGATGTGGGGCGTGTAAGAGAAATTGGGTCTATAAAACAACGATTACCCATTATTATATAATGTTAAAAACACATGGATTTCCTCTTCTAGATCTATTTTAATGATATTTTTTAAAAGTGTTAATTTTATAAAAAACTACCCCTTTATGCCATTAAAACAAATATCTCCCTCAATAGCCTCAATTTTTATTAAATCAAAATTATGTGTGGATTCCCTTATAGTTTTGAAAATATTGTACCCCTTAAATTCATCAACAATATTAAAGATAAACATTAATTTTAATACATTTATTACAACTCCTCTAGTGGTAATAAATGTTCACCATAAGATGATAAAATCTTTTTTATCACACTCAGTGTTTTTGATAATAAAATTATTTTGAAAAATGATTTTTCCAACCCTAACCAATAAGTTATCAACCATCCAGAATCTGTTAGTTATCTACGTATCAGCTAGATAGAGTGCCACATAGGTGGCCTTGAAATATACAATACCCAACTACCGAAACAATGAAAAAGGAATGATATTGAATGTATCCCCTAATTAATTAAAGAATTTTTTTATCTTGGTTATCCTAATATGAAAATTAATTAGAATTTTACCCAGTCTTGCATACTAAGGAGGGATATTTCATTTCCAATATGAAACTACACTCTTTGGTGAGACAAAAGTGGGAAAACCTTTCACAGATATATGAATAATGTATTCCCTTCAATTTTTTTTTATCATTATATGGAACTTTAGAAAATTGGATATTTAATTTTTAGTTTTATCTTTTTTTAAGGAATGAACTGGTTGGGAAAAAATCCATTTTAGTGATATATTTTACTCTCTTCCTGAGTTTTCTTCTCCTTTGATATATTCATGTAAGGTGGTCAGCCTCTCATGGTCGACCTCAACCACCATCATGTCGACCCTATCAACACCGCCTCCCCTAACCTCCTTGTTTGAATCCACTAAGCACAAATTGTTGCATCCACTACCTCCCATCATCATTTCACAACCATCTAAGGCAACCAGGTATGAACAATTCCAAGAAGGTTTTCTACTAATCCTATGGGTGAATAAAAAAATTAGATGTTCAGAAAATCGAAACTCCAGTGGAAACGAACAAAGTAAATTAGCTAATTAAATTAGCATCCCAAATAAATGATACGAGATCAATCCAGACAAAAAATACCAAAAATATTTGGAAACAATATTACATGAAATCATATCCAAAATTTAATATCTAATCCTACCCCAGATTAGGATCATTTTTTGGTGAAAAAATTCCTCTTGCCAATGGTTGATGATATATCATATATTTCACTAATGGCTCTAGAATCCCAAAAATTTCCGCGCTCTCATTATTATTTATATAATTAGGGCTTATTGGAAACCTTATTTAGTGGTCCTAAGGATGTTTTTGAGCGGGAAATAGATCAGCGATTCTATTAATTATTTAATTAATTAATTTTATAATTTCATCAATCATCACGATGCACCCTGAATCTTCATGTGAAAATATATTATACCTCATAGGGTATAACCTTAATTCAATACATAATAGTGGTATCAGACATCCCATCAAACCTTTTTTTTAAGAAAAACAAGTTATTTCATAATTCCAATAGATTGAAAATGAAGGAATGATTCTTCTGATATTAATATTTGTACATTCCATCAAACACATAATCGAAGAATATATTAATGTTCCAAAAAGTGAGGATGGTGTTTTTTTAGAGGAGGGTTGACATTAAATCATTTCAAACGTTGATAAAACTCTTCCATTATTAATGTATACATGATTTCATATGAATTTGGCTTCTTATTGTGAAATTTAAATAAATTGGTACCATAAGTCTAATTATCAATAATAATTAAGAGAATAATTATTATTAATCTAAAAAATATTTTTAAATAAGTATTAATAATGTTAAAGTATATTTTTTCAACCATGCCAATAAAACCATTGATACGAACTAATATAGGATTATTTTTTAGAAGATTAACATATGGGAGGAAACAAGACCAATATACATCAGGTTCACTGAAGCTCAAATTTATTATAGATTCCAAAAATTATGTTCAGTAAAAATTAGATTTCATGCAATCAAATTTGTGGGGTGAATCACACATTCAATTATTTAAAATATAAATTCACATAATTAAAATAAATTATCACAATAAACAATAATGAAACTTTTATAAATTTTATATTAAAATTATCAAAAACTCCTACATTAGATAGATGATTTATATCTAATTCCATACAACAGTTAATTATATGATTACTGATGGTTTCAATACTAAATTAAACAAAGCCACATTCCATAACATAATAATGACTATAGTTCATACCCAAAACCTACAAATTAAAGAACAAGTGTTGAAAATGTCATAAAACTCAATAAGAATCTATTAATTTATAAAGAAACATTAAAAACAATTAACATATATGATGAATGAAATATAACATTTAAAATTCAATCAAAGTTAAGAATCTATGTTTTCATTTATAAAAAAAAAAGTTTTCTTCCAAATAACATAGTTAGTTTGTAACATTTATTTATTTTCATCCATTGGATATATTTATATTATATGAAACATTAAAATCTTAGCCATACCCAACTAATTTTTACTATACCCTATTGAATTCAATTAATTTTTCTATTACATTAATTGAGATACACAGAAAGGTAGGAAATCATTTATATATATATATATATATCTTTCGATGGAATAATTTTCCATGTTTTCATGCATATAGCTCAATGTTCCCATGTTTATAATCCAGTTGGAATATATAAATTTTGATGATGCATGTGGAGAGATATAAGAAACTATCAGGAACACTCCCCAACTAATGGACCATGCCTCCTTGATCTTTTATATTTCTAGTTTTGGGTGGTAGAGATATTCTTAAGGACACATAATGAGGTTCCATGAATTTTTAATGGAGTCTAGAGGTGCATCAATGCTGATGTAAGAAATACACACTCTGTAAATGTATTACAAAATTTATAAAGGTGGTTCACAAAAAATGAAGTCAGCTGGCTCCTAAAATGTAAATTTACCAAGATTATTCCCATGAGAAGAGTACACGTCACTAAAGTGGGATTCATGACATGTATTAAACAAATTATGAAGGATGCATGATTTTAAATGAATGATGAAATTTTATGAAACCCACATATTACATGTAGTGTAACCATTTCACGATGTGAAACCTATAGGTCTCTATGTTTAATATTCTTTTCTCTACCAAATATTATTCATTCGGCTACATCTTCTTCACTTACATTTTTGAAGAGCTAGAGGCACACCAATGATAATATATACCCCCTTCTCCATTATTAGATCAATTTGTTTTTCTAGTTATTCAATATCAATAGGTGGTGAGTTATTCCCCATTTTTTGTGGTATTCTAATATTCTTCCCCTAAGGATTCACTACTGTAATGTATTTTTGGTTTGGGGTGTGATTTGGATACATTTTAATGATCTTTGGGTGTATTGTATGTCGTTTTTTTGTGATATCATTTTGCAGTTGTGGTTTATAGATGTTTCTTCTCCACCCAATGATGCCCAATGATTTCGAAAATCATATTTGTGGTAGGTAATACCTCATTTATATTTATTATGTATCATGTGGGAGGTATTTTTTCATGTTTATATATGGTAAATGGTTGTGTTTGAATAATTAAAGATAAACAGTTGGTTAAATTGAAATTGAAGGGTAAAGGTGTTTGATTCTCATGTTTTCAAATATTTTTTATAATTGAGTTGTTGTGATTGTATTGGATTGATGACCCACTAAGGATCATGTTCCCGAGGGTATTTGTATGCACTAGATATATGTGTTGTGATTTTTTATTATATTAAACGAAAATGGAAATTGGATAACAACTTATATTTGGCTAATAAAATAGTTTATTGAGGATTTTTTGTGTGATAATTCACCTAAAATAATATGGAATATGATAAAACCCTATTTTAAATCTTTAAAATGGATTTTTAGGTGTTGTGATGTGTGTTCAGTATTTTTATGCGACAATGTGTTGTTGGGTAATGTTGGATCTAATGGATAGATGGACATGTTTTTTAGATGGAAAGGTGGTTGGTTAAATGTGATTTTAGGTTGGTGAGGATGTATGGTGGCCAACCATTTAGGGTAGTGAGGTGGTTTATTTTCCACTCTTTTGGGGTAGAGAGGGGGTGGTTGTTTTTCCATTCATTTGGGGTGGTGAGGAGATGTTGTTGTAGATATGCTGAGATGTTTTTGATGTGGGGTTGTGTTGTGTTAGAGGCATATATAGTGATGGAATAAATAATAATCTAATAACAATTGAAGTGGTTAGGGTTTTGGTCTGGTAAATGGAATGAAAATAAATAATAAATAATTAAATGCTGGGTTCATGTGTGGTTAAATTTGGTAGATTTTATATAATGAAATGAATGGGTTGGATAATGGAAATTGGTTGGAAATGTGAAATGGGACTTCTGGCATGTTGTGTGGTGTTATGCATTTTGAGTTGGCAGAAAAAGTTTCAATATTATCAGTTGGTTAGAGTTTTTTTATGACCACAATTTCAGTGATTATGTGTGGCTAAATGTATATACTTTTATATTATTTTTAATATATATAGACACCCCACCCACTTCATGAACAATGTGACAAATCCCAAATAGTCATGCATGGGGTGTTTTCCTGACACCCGGTGAGGAAAATGGATGGTTGGGTACCTTCTATTTCCCACCCTCTCATCTGGGTGAGGATGGTATTGTAATGCAGTGAAGGTAATAGGTCTATTAGTGCACTAGATGGTGATTTTAATGGCCTTTGTGTCTCCAAGTGATTTTTAATATGGTCATTCTTGTCGGTCATAGAGACCAGGTGTCTCGAGGAAAGATGTGATGTTTTTGAGGTCTCTACGAGAAGGATGATTTGGGTTTAGGTGGCTTAATGTGTTGGTCATGCATTGTAGGAGGTGGGATTTTGTATTATTTCATTCATGTTAATGATACACTACAACTCTTGTAATGTGTTTGGACGTGTGATGGCCCATGAGTTTTTATGTGAGAAGTGACCTGGTTGTGCTTATGGGGTGGTGAGCCCAAGTGTCTGTAGTTTTGAGTGATTTTATCACGATTATGGAGATGTGTGGTATACCAAAGAGAGGGTAACATGTGTATTTATTATGTAGGGGTGTGAGAGTGTCATACTAGTGGAATTTTACTATATTGAAACACTTATTGATGCGACTCAAGTTTTATTATATTAAACAGATTGTGTTATTTGATGAGTGTGCCTTGGTGAGGTAGGGTTTCGATATTATACCTATATAGGTATTGTTTGGTTCTTTTGTTTTCTCATGGGTGCATTAATATGATACTTTCACATGTTCACTAGAGGAATTGGATCCCTTATTGATAGTACTTGTATGCTCACACTATGTATATGAATTGATTTTCATGTTCCTAGAAGGATTACACAGGCCATGTTGGACATTACTAGCTCAAATCATTGGATTTAAGGTATGTCACAACCTTAGATTTACTTTTGGGTATATACTTATATATAATATTTTCTATTTCAATTTTATTTAAACATTCATGTGGAATGAATTTTGTCACATTTTATATACTTTGATGGAGTGTTTTATGGATGATTTATTGCAAATCCTATTTTTATTTTATTATTGATGGTAATGCCACCCATTTCAGGATATTTTTGTACCCTCTATTCATGTTTCCAACCCTGGTCCTATTAAAGGTATGACTTAGGGGTTCATTATCGTTGTCCTCTCAATGCAGTATCTTTCGAGGTAGGGGTCATGAAACTTCTTCCCAAGAGTACAAAAATTTAGAACAATATAAAATTTTTACAACCTCATCAATGATATCTCTTAAAAGTATAAATGTGAGGGTAATTTTTTTTAATAAATATCAATTATAAGATTACATTCCAAATAAAGTTAATTTTTTAAAAACACCAACATCAAATTGGTGGGGTTAACTCCCCTTCTATGGATGGAGAATGATTTTGGAAGAACATGGCTTCTACAAGCTCTAAAAAATCAAACCCCCAAGATTAAACTGACCTAGGGAATGTTTAAATCCACCATGTCACCTAGTTTTCAGGGAATAAGATGAATGAAAGAAGAAATAGAAGACAAAAGAAGAGAGGAGAAAGATTAAAAATAAAAATATATGTTTACCAAAGACATACACATTATAATAAAAAGAATGGTGAATTGGAAATTATGAGGATGAAAAAATAATATCCCCTAGGATCTCACTAAAAGATTCATTTGACATGTAGATAAAGAGGAGGATAAATTATCTTAAATTTAATAAATGTAAAAAATGGAATTTCACAATTAAATTTTTGGTGATCTCACATGGTTTTTCTACATAATAATGTAAATAGTATGTCAAACATTAAACGTCTAAAAGACTTGAGTTATAAAAATCACATGGGTAGGTAATATGGTTACTCATAAATATTTGGAAACATTATGGTGTCTATTGGTATGAGATTTCACCATTAGTATGATAAATTTTCATGGTTAATCTCAAAAATGTTCTAACAACTAAAATTTTATTCAAAATACATTAAACTAGGTTGCACGATTACAACAGATGATTAATTAATGAAGAGACCTAGAATATGTTCAAAAATTGGAATTTATAATTCCAAAACACCTAAAAATTTAAAATAATTCAAAATTAAACCAAGTAAATAAAAAAATGGCATTTGGTTGTCCCCATAAAGGATTTATTTTTGGTCAGTTCCAATACCTCAACCCACTTTGATTCATAAGCGTCCACCACAAGGTTAAAATCATTCCCATGAGAGGGATATAATGTTCATATGATATATAAGGACCAAACATCAAATATATCAACCACTAAATTCAATTTTGAGGCATCACATGCCTCTATTTTTTGTTTCCCCACCATTTACACTGACCACTCCAAAACAAATCTTATACATTCCTTGACCAAGATAGGCTAATAGAATCTGGATCAATGTACTTTTTGTGCCTCCATACCCCCCAAGATTTTCTCCCTAAGGTGAGGACTGAACCCTATATAGTATACGTATAATTTATACTTATAAAAAAGATCATTTCATAAATATATCACTACAACATTTAAAGTGTAATGGTTCCTCCCAAAAAAAATGTTTTTCGTTCGAATGAAAGATCATCTTTTTATTGTTGTTAATGTCATAAGTGATCACTCTAGTAGAGAAATATATCACAAAATAAATAACCAAAGGGGTCTAATTCAATGAGACAATGATATATATTTTCATAAATGCATAATTTTTCTCTCTCTCATGTTCTCATTTTCATTGTTGGAAATACTAGAATACTGTTCAACAACCAATTTCTCAACACCTTACTAATCTTTTATTTCATTGTAAAATTATTAATGTTGGAGGATCAAACATTTAGACCTCATATTTGTCAATTTTTTCCCTAAAGGTAATTAAAATAAGCGTGCTTATGGATTAAAATTCATACAAGATGATTTTTTAAGTAAAAAAGCACATCAAAAATCTCATTATAGGTTGTGGTGTGGCTTCTTTCATCGTAATTTAGCAACTAGATACATTTTTACATCACAAGATTATTTCTATCATTTATTTATCCTAAGATATCTCCAACCACAGCCTCAATATAATCACACATTAATTCAAATGGGAGGGACTAATCATGGGTTTTTGTAACAATATAAGAGGTTAGTTGATATATTAACATAATAAATGGTTTAATGTATATTTTTATTAAACAAGAATTAGACATCCTTTAACAACATGGTACACAAATATTTGGATATTTTTGACAATTAATTTATGAACCACCTGTAAAATGATACATATCAAAGGAATTGTTTAATGAAATTTCTACAATTTAGTGGATGTAATTTTATTATCACCTTTTTCATAGTCGTGTCAGCCCCTATCCTTATCCTAGAGACATTGATCCCATGAGTGATGCCTTTAGTGAACATAAATTGACACTTTTTGAAATTATGAATTGGGTTTATGTATTTCATCTTTATAAAACAATATTTTAGTTCTAATGAAAACTCTAATGTTGAACCTATAATGAAAAATTCATTTATAAAAACCATTATGATCTTCCCAAACATATCTAAAATAACTACCATAATTCAACTTAAAATGGTGGCTAGAGCTCTTCATAGTCCCAAGAGAATCCAAATACATGTAAATATACTAAATTGGGAATATTTAGGTGTTTTATCATGATCCTCAGGGGAAATTTGGTACTTAATTATCTCCCATATATATATATCATAGAAATATTAGAAATTTTTTCTATCCCACCTCTCTAAAATTTATAAAAAAATAAAGGAAAATGGTTTTTCCATGAATCAGAGTTCATCATTATGTAGTTCATACAAAACCTAAATGTTATTAGTTTTATAGTCATTATTATCACATTTTTTAATTGGAAACCATTGTTACTCCTCCATTTTTGGGATTAATTTGAACCAAGATCATCATAGAGTTATCAATGACCAGTTAAAAAATTGCAGTATCTAACATCTTGATAACATATTCCCAAAATACATCTTTCATATTTGGGTTGTGTTTCTTTAGAATCCCTAAATTATGCTTATTCCATGTGTTTCTGGTAATCTATGGTTTGAAAAAAGAGGAACCAAATCACTTTAATATCATTTATGATATGTGATATAATCAAAACCTCAAGAATCCCCTCCTTTTGGAAATTATAACATAGATGAAATGATGTCTGGAAGTGTGTCTCCCTCACCCATAAATTTTTTATTTCATGTAATTTGGCATGATTTGAGCTTAAAACCAAAATTTTTATTTGAGGATGTAAATTTTTTAGTTTTAGGAAGATAAAATTCCTCACTGGGGGGGGGGGGTTGTAGAAGCAATATGATACTGCCAAAAATTTCTTCATTACTATCCATTGTGTATATCCATAAAAATTCCTATTCCACGTGTATATTAAGGATACTTTTCACAATAAATTCCATAATTATTTTCAAAAAACCACCCTACCTGTTACCCAAAAACTCATCTCCCTCAAAGAACAAAATTTTCCTGAAATCATAATTCTGTGTGTGTTCCTTAGTTGTTTTAAAAATATTAAATTACTTATTTTCATCCATAATTTTAAGGATCAAAATTACTTTGACTACATCAATAATAACTCCTCTGGTGGAATGAAATGTTCTACCCAATATGATGGGAACAAGCTTATCACATTGAGTGTCTATGTTTAGACGATGAGTGCACAAAAAAGTGTTTTCTATATTTAAAAAACATGTAATCAAGCCTCTCAAATACGTGATTTATTGACCTGTATGCTAGATGGAGTGCCACTTTGGAGGTCTTCAATTAAAAAAATCACATCTACTGAAACTGGAAAAATGTAATAATATTTATAGTATCCCCTAAGGCCTAAAGTATTTTTTCATAGTCTAGTTAATTTTAATAAAAGTTTCAACACTACCCAGTCTTACAAATATTGAGGTATATTTTTTTACAAAATGGAACTATGCACATATGTGATACAAATGGTGGAATAATTTACCATGATATTTTTTTGGGATGATTCTTTTCCAAAAACAAATTAATATTAGGGTATTTGATTAAATTATTAATTAAATGAGAAGTTCACTTAATTTTTTTTGAAATTATCATGGAATTTGAGAAAAATAGAGACATTATTTTTAGGTTTGAGACTTTGAGGGAATGAGTTGGGTGGGAAAACAGTCATTAATTTTTTTGAAATATTTTACTATCTTCCTTAGTTATATTCTCCTTTACTATAGTTTCCTTGGGCAGCCATCCCATTTTCAACATGGTGAGCCACCTTTGAGTCGAGCCCATCGACACGAGCACTAATCACTTCCTGTGTGCTTACACAGAGATCCTATAGATTCCTCAACTACATCCCCTCATCATAAAACTATTAGATAATGCTGAATAATCTGATTCATTCCATGTAGGTTCCCTACTATCCTAAGTGAAGGGATGCAAAAAAATTGATTATCTGAAAATTGAAAATCTAGTATAAATCATCCAAATAAATTGGGGTATTAAATTATCATTATAAATTCAACATATGAGATCAAAATGACTAAATTATGACATATAAATTTGGAAATGATTATACAAAAAATGGAATAAAATATAAAAAATGGAATCCTACCACAAATTTGGATCATCTGTTGGTGAATATATTATCCATGTAAGTGGTTAATGATCTCTCAATGATTTTATTCATGGCTCCATACACCAACCAATCTACTCCCCCTCACTCATTTTCCTCAAAACAGGGTTTATGGAAAACCTTAATTATAGGTATTGAGGATGTTCATATAACAGTAATAGATAATGGTTATATTAATAAACTTTCTGAATAATTAATTAATTAATTAATTTTATACGGCCATCGTGCAAGATAAAGCACCCCAAATCCCATAAACCGAACAAAAATTATACATCTCATAGGGTAAAATGCTCTTTACAGACAAAATAGTGGTATCTTATTTCCCATGAATGAATATTTTCTTAAAGAATGTCATTTTTTTCATGAATCCTCATCCGTGAGATACAATTGTCAAGGCCTTGCTATAATAATGTTTATACACAATCTCAACCCAAGAGAAATTAAATCGGAATATAATTTTCCCTATATAAAATAAATGGTTAAATTGATAATTACATTTAGATATCTATTACTTTGGGACAACTTACAACAATCTGCTAGAATATTTCTCGATTACCAACTCCATATGTATCCACCCCAATTGGTAAAATTCCAAATGGCATCAAAATTCTCTAAATTTGGAAAAGCGCAATAATTTATTGTATAAAATCAAATGAAACTCTATGATAAGGATTGTGGAACTGCAACCTTAACATAGGTTACATCGTATAACAAGCTACACCCAAAACTGGTGTGAGACAAAAGAAAACGTAAGCTTGCAAGGGAAGAGAAAATGGGAGAGGGGGTTATCACGTGACTATAAATAATTGATAGCGGGTTCTCATTTATGTTTTTTATAAAATAATTTAATAAATAAATTTAATTTAAAATTAAAAAATACGCTTCCACTATATTCCTATCCACCCATCATAAGGTATTTAGTAACCAAACGGGTTATTATTTAAGGGTCATTATGTGGATAGTGACCCACCAGGAGCTACAGGCACCACTACCTCATTGACAAAGTATCTGGTACAAGTCTAATAGGTACCCAATGGAATATTCAATGGAAAAATATCATACAACCCATCCCATTTTCCCAATACCAGACCCAACCCTTGAAAACACATCAAACACCCATAATTAGGTAATCAAAGTACCTCATGTGAATGTGGGATGTCAAATAGTATTTTGGTATTCTATTCCACTCATAAATTGGTTTGGATAATTATTTGAGATGTCCTAAATGACCACATTATTGAAAATTATTTTGGACTCCCAATTTGATGGGAAAAGAATACCTAGGTTTACCACACAGAATATTGAATGGTGACCACATTGATAAAAATTCTTTGAGGATCCCGATCAGGTGGGATTAAAATTCATTGGGGCACTCTAATATGATATTTCATAATTTTTAAGATATGTTTTCAAGGTTACTCCTAACCATGTTCTAACCATTATGTAACCACTAAAATGTGATTCACACTACACTAAATCTAGTTTCATATTTATATTTAATCATGTGTTAAATATGAGATGTATAAAATCTTAAAAAATTTAAATTTCTAAATTAAAAAATCATCAAAATTTAAAAAAATTATCATGTTAAAAAATAAGTAAATATAAGTTACATTGGAGTGCCACATCAAAATCTTAACTATTGGTGTATTCCACCACCTCAACCTATAGTGATACATAATTTTCATTCAAAATGTTATAATCATTTCTATGAGATCTATAAAATGGTATGAAGAAATATATGTTCAAACATAAAATGTATAAACCTCTAGAATTCCCTATGGAGTCGTATATTTCCTCTATTGATTGTTTCCTATCATTTAAAACTTATTTCATCCAATAACAATGCTCCTATAATCCTTGAACAATGTGTGATAATAGAATCTGGATTGAATTACACTGTGTGTCTCCCTATCATCCCCATGATTTCCTTCCTAATGTGAGGAATGATAACAAAAAATAACATGTATCATTTCTTTTTCTATGATACACCTTCTGAGAATGCAATTACTATTCCTTTTAATATGATAAAGGTCATCCAAAAAGTAATGTCTAACCTTCAAAATTAAAATATTAATGGTGTTGATTAATGTCATAGGGGTTAACTTTAGAAGAAAAATAATACACAATATAATCAAACTAAGGGGGCTCTTTATATGAGAAAAAATATGTTTTTCTATATGAATGCATAATTTATCTCCCGGGTCTCTATTTTCAATGATGTATTTCCTAGGAATGTGATAGACATCCCAGTTTCCAACCTATTTATTATATTTTATTTACATGTCAAAATCATAATGTAATAGGATCCACTAACACACACATTGTGTTTGATTATTTTTTGGACAAAATGTTCATGAAATTAGTTTGGTCAAGGAACAAAATGGGGTACAACATGTATTTGTAAGGAAAAAATCACTACTAAAAGCACTTTTTCATATGTGGTGTATCTTTCTTCAGCCTCATTTCAAAATCATATACCACTTCACCCCATAACATGTTTCCTAACTTTTATTTATCCTAATATAGAACCAACTATAACCTCACTATCGTCATGAATTTATTAAAAAGTGAGGGACCGATCAATGGTTGTTATAAATAGAGAAAATGTGAATTTAAACACAAAAATATAGAATTATTCAATGAATCATTAAGGAAAAATTAAGGGTTATTACTTAGCCAACATGGAACACAAATGTTTGGTTATTTTTGAGAAGTCATTTATCAACTATATTTAAAATATGTCATATCCCTAGAAACTCCTAATCAAATTAGTATAATTTTGTGGAGGTAATTTATATATCACCCTTTCATGTCATCCATTCATAGGGGCCACGTTAATCTTCTTTGTAGCATCCCAATTTTATTAGATGTCTGTAATGAGATGAACCTTCCTCGCTTCAATATCTAACACAGAATTCTTATACTATGAATCATTGCCTCGATGTGGGAGAACATGAGGGAATGAACAATAATGGAAGGATGAAGTCATGTGATATTCTTATAGGTCCCATGTCTATGTCAGATGTGGTAGGTTATAGAAAAAAAGACACATATGGTTGGAATGATGGTAAAAAAGGATGTCGCATTCAAATCGATGATACATTTCACCCGCATGTTTGTTGTTTCAATGTTGGAATCCATGTCGAAAATATAAAAATAAAGGGAATAAAATTAATGGAAGATATTACAATATATTATTAAAACATTTTAATATTAATTATACTAATTTATTATTATTATATTTTATTATCATCCTATTTTGATATCCTATATATAGAATATTCTTTTGGATCTCAAATTTTCAATTAATTTATTGTTGTAATTATATACCAAATATTCAAATAATTTATTGTTAAACAACAAAAACATGTTAAATCTATACATAGCACCAATCGATACAATTAAATATAATTTTTATTTCTTATATAAAATTAATGTCTGGTTCATGCACCTTTATATATTTTATTTGAACATGTTTCCAAATTGATTACTACAAAGTTTCAGAGTGGATTTTCATTAGGAGGTCTTATTCTGGTGTTTCAGTATTCCACTATTTATCATTTAAAGCATTATAATTTCACTTATTAAAATGGATTTCTTATAAGTGTTTCCAAATTACATATGTGATAATATATAAGTTTATAGAAAATGTTTTTCTACAACTTCATTATGTCTATCTCCATCCCAATATATAGTAGCAAGAAACATAATTTTTTGATTTAGAACTTCTCTCAAACTTGTATTCTGCTGAATGTCAATATAGTGTTTTGTTTCATTAAAACATAACATTTCTATTTTTCATACATCAATGCTCTACAATGTTTTTTATATTATATTTTATTTTTTATGGAAAATTAATATATTTAATTTAAAATAATATAAATATTTATACAATAATGTTTTTAATTTACAACAGTTTTGGTGAGGGGTATAAATATATTGAAAATCCTACACTACCAATAAAAAAAATCAGTGAGACTCTAAAAGAATCATCTAACCAATTGATGGGATATTTTACCCTATAATAAACTAAATGTTGTGGGAATATATATTTTTTTGGTTTATTTATTTTAATCACTCATGAATTTGGCTAATATTAAATACCCATGATTGTCTACAATTTTGTTTCAAGTGAATCTAGTTCTCTTATATGTATATAAATATTTAAAAAATATTTTATTAGCTATAGTCTATTCATGTTATTTCAAAACATATTATCTTGTTGTTTCTTTTCATTTCATCATAAATTATTCTATTAAATTTAATGTAAGTTATCTTAATATCCATAAATGCACATCTGTTCTTAATAAAATATTTTATACAAATGAAATACATTACAAAAAATATATTTTTTTTATATTAAGTTTTTTATTTCTTATATATCTGTTCACAAAAACTTTTATTATTTTAATATTCCTCCATTATTATTTTCAGTTATCAAATGATTTTTTATCCGGTCAGTTGCTTTGTCATGCTGCCTTAAAAATGGTTTAAAGTTGTTTTTTCTTTCCAAGAACTCAATATCAGGGGGTTTTGGAATAATATTATCTCTATATCTATTCTTTTAATTTTTTGAATATGATTCTACCTAGGAACGTTGTTATTAATCAACTGGATTGGTGAATTTAATGGTTATATTAATTTAAATATAAAATATTGAATACTCACATTCATAAATTATTAGATCCTAAAAGTATGAATTTTCATTATTTTTTTGAGGTTTCTCTAACTTGATAGTTTCATTCCATTTATCAAATACCAATTGTGAATTTTCATTTTATAGATATTGGGTTACTATAAAATTTAATATTCAATATGTTTAATTTAGTGAAAATATAACATTGGTAGGAATGATATGTGAACATGGGTTTGGGGAATGATAATGTCATCATCAATTGAATAATCTAGGTTTAGCTATAATAGATTTATATATCACTTGAGTAATTTTATTGATGTGAGGATCCACAATATATGTAGTATCATGCTTGTTCTTCTCATGTGGTATGATTTCATTACATGATCATTTTTGGGGAACACTCTAGACATGGTGAATCATTCAGTTGTAGTATTTTATCTTTAATAGATGGTATTTTACATTTTATTTCGTTGAGATAATATTATGACATATTAGATCATAATATTTATAATAAATGCATAAGAAATTCAGTACAGAATTACTACCAGTTTTTTTCTGGATGCTCAGTATGTACTATTTTCATGTTAGTTTCAATCATTCACTTACATGAGGACTCATTTTATGGTCCATTCACTATTTGAACATACTGATTTTCGTGCCCTTATTTTTTTATATAATGATAACATGAAATGGTAGTGTTAATCATAGTTATTTAGTTAGGGGGTTATATTTCATTGATTTACTCTATTTTGATTGAATCTTTTTGATTTCTATATTTTTATTTCAGATATGATAACATTTTATTAATCCTATTGAAAAGTTTTGTTTAAACTGTTATGAGGTTATATCTATTTATTTATATGGAAATCATTTAATCTAAAGAAGTTTTAATTAATATCATTTTCAAGTATTTTATTTTTTTAGTTTTTTCATATTGCGGTCTAACATTAATAATTTTTATTAAAATTATTTGATATTATGATTTGTTGTAATTTGTGTTCATTAATTATTTTATAGAATAGATATGATTTTTAAACTCTTTTTCCAATAATGTGCTCTACCTTTCTCCACAAGATTAAAACAATAGTATTCATTGATATCCATGATTTTTTTTCAGATTTTAAACACTACATAGAATATTTAAATGTATTAATTTATATTTTTTTATGATAAAATGATTATAGAATCAGTGGTTTCATGGAAAATTTTATTTTCTTTCAAAATACATAATGAACCAGAAATTTATCTGATTTTCATCTACTAAGAAAGCATCAATGCCTCATACATAGTGACTTAATTAATCAGTTAATTCCTAATGTGTTTATAATTGTTTTATTTCCTGATGAAATTTCAGGGTAGTGTTAAAGTCCATCAAAAAACAACATTCAACTCTATTTCTGTGTTACAGGTTGTCCAAAAGATGATTCTAGGTGAATTGTCTTGTTTTAGGAATAAAATTTCATATTTTCAATCAATCCATTGGTCAAGATGTGTGGTTCACTTTTCAATGTATATATTTAGTAAGGCACAACTATAATTGTTTTCTAATTATAGATCCATGATTTTCAAGCACTACAATAGGAATATATTGAATTGATGATTATTCTGGCTCTATTGTACAAATTTCTTGTGTATAATTTATCTAGTTGTTGGGAATTCTGTGGGGGAATTTTATATTTTTTTATTCACACATCACACTAATATTAAATTCTCACACAATTTTTTAAAAACACTATTTTATTGTAATTAAATTTCTATTCTTTCTACTTTCTAGATGTCAATATTGCATGTTTGTTTAATATAAATATAGTAAATTTTCCTTTTTTCAATATTAACATTTTATTTTTTATATAAATAAAATAGTTCATTAATTGATTAATAATATTTACTTTTTATTATTTTCAAATTAAAAAAATAGCATGGTGTAGCAAATGAAAATTATTAAATCATATCAATTCCTCATATCCATTAGTTACTAATAATAATATTTATTTTATTTTATTTTTATTTATTTAGTTTTTTATTTAGGTTTATATGAAGTCTGTCTAATATACACTTTGTATTATTTATTAATTTGATGTTTCATCTATTTGTATTTCTTTAATTTTTACTCATTCCTTTATATAAACACATTATTTAAATTTGTTATCCTATTTTAATTTTACTCTACAATTTATTCAAATCTAATTAATTTTTGACAATTATAAAAAAATAACATTTCTTTAATTATGACCCATTATTTTGGATAACAATTTCAAATAATGGACTTTATGAATAACATGACTACAATATGTATTTTTTTTATAAATTGTTGTCCTTTTTGTTTTTTGATTTTCTATGGATTTCATAAGTCCATATTAATTGTTGGTCGGTTTTTCTATTTTAAATAACATGTCTTCCTGTTAGATCTTTTTTTAACTAAAGGTGGATTTAAAATTCTGTTTAGATGCATATTCTTTTAATGGAAAATATGTATTTGTATCATATATTATTTCATAGATAATTTATTATTATTTTTTATTAATATAAAATATCTTCTAAATATAATTTCTTTTTGAAAAAATATATTAGAATAATAATATTTTAGTTATTTAAAAAAAATTTACATTGGATTATATTTTAATTGTACTTTTTAAAGAAATATTTTATTTTAAATTGATATGTTTTCATGAATGTTTTCATTAATATACGTACACAAATCAATAGTCATAGTTGTATAAAATTATATACCTCCATAATTATATATATAATGTTAATAAATTCTTTTAGTATGAACTGTATACTTTAAAAAAAATTATTTAATAATTCTTCTGAATATACTATTTATAAACTATACACATTCATTATAGTCTTTCATTATGAATTTTTCTATTGTATATCGAAACTATTTTTTTTAGTTAAATTTAATCATCTAAAATTAATTAACACACACACACACGCACACAAACAAACAAACAAACACACACACACACACACACATATATAATTTATTTGGTTCTTCCGTTATTAATCAAATACTTAATCACCTTTAACATTTTGGTTAATGTGTTATTTGAAGCAGTATACCACTTGATTTTTATGGATGAATCATTCTTAAATGTGGTAGTCATAAATTATTTCAATCATGGAACATTTACATAACATGTGATTCAATAATTGTTTACTATAAAAAGATGCATAATGAAAAGAAAAAATTAAAAGAATGAGTCAGAATCATTTGATAAATTCAAGTGTTTTATCTTTTTAATATTTTTTTTACCTAGTTTCATTTTTTCGTATTTTTTATATTCTTTTGTCAATATTAGTACAGTTAATTTATATATTTATTTACATTGGTTTCGATATTTATATGGAATACCATAGTTTCAGACAGATTGCATTCACCCCTCTTTGTCACACATATATACATTATAGTTCATTGATGAACATCCAAAACATGAGTAAAATTTTTACAATGATACATTATACAATATTTTATGCAATTTATTTTTCAATACAATTCCCTCTATTGTATAGCCTTATCTATGAAAAATCTATACTTTCTCATATATTTTGAATCATTTCAATGTCATTTTACTACATTCACATATATGTATATAAGATTTTTCAATCATTATTAAGACTCAATCATGAACAAAAAAGTATAAGAAAAGAAAATTCCTTAGGTTATATATAAAGCGTAATAAATACTTTCACCATTTTAATATAAAAATCCAATAATACCTACACATTGATAAATTTTAAAATATACAAAAACTATAAAATATAATAACTAACAAATACATATTCCCATTCTTATACACACATGAATGATATGATGCAAACATGTTTTTAGGTTTAAAATTAATATTATAATTCATGACCTAATGCTTACACAAAAATAATTATTTACACACCCCTATATACATTTTAGAAGCATATACTAACTGAAATAATTGTAAAATTCTTTAAAAAATATCTATAGTTGATGTGTTGAATGTATCATCCTATAATGATTGTGTATGTATGTTTTCTAACTTTTCACATCTATTTACTATATCATGAATTTGATTTTTCACAATTTATTAGGTCAAAAATCAATATTTTGAAGGAATTAGGGAACATTGAAAATTAAGGCTCTTTATATCAATATAGTGAATAAATAACTTTAAAATTTCTAATATGAGGATATAATACATTTCCAATCCCCCAAGGGGTCTATTTATAGTCAAAAATATATAGGAGAAGTCAAAGGGTTCTCCACATTTTTAATTCACAAATTTATTGAATTTTGACCATCCCCATATGGAATATTGACAATGATATCTAGATCTGGTAAGCTAGATATTCTAATTAAACTGGATATCTAGAGAACTCAGAAGAACTATTGTATGTCTGTGATGTCCACTGGGTAGTCTCAAAGAGTCTATCGTGTAGTTAGTCCAGGTTTCTGGTGGACTTCCTGGAGATATTCTAATCTGTCCACATCTAACTGACTAGCAGTTACAGTCTGTATAGCTCCAATGGATACCTTATCCATCCTTCCCTCTATTCGAAGTTTCTATTAGTCTTCCAACTTAATTTCATTCCTTAAAGACATGATTTTACACAAGTTCATTCCTTCCACAGGACTCATCAATGCCTTTGAATATCATGGTTATGTTCAACCATGTCAAGGATTAAATCCCATTAATGTGAAACTCAAATACACTTAAATGAAAATGTAGATACAAAATTTAGTGTTTTGTGATAATTAAAACTAGAGGTGGGAAGAAAAATGGACTTCACTAGGTTTTGTACGATTTTCGTATTATCTATTTGTACCAATTTTCTAATGAAAAAATTAACTGGTTTCCAAAATATATGGCAGACATAAGGCCTTCAAAGATGATTTTTTTCCATATATTTTTACATTATTTTTACCATAATAGTTTTTAAAGAACACCATTTTTCATTCCCCTATTTTCATAATCATTTGATTTATACCGATTGAGGAAAATCACTATAAAAGTATCTATTATATACTTATTGAATGAAATAATGTTAATATTATACATATAAAACATATCAAATAATATTAATTTGTATTTTTTATTATTAATATACTGTTTAAAATTATATAAATTTTATATTTCATGTTCTTGAGTAGTTTTCAGACTATTACTTGTTTTCAAATAGTTTTTTTATATTTTTTATTTCAGTTTTCATTCTTAAAGATGGATCATTAGAACAATATTTCAATGAACAAATATTGTGGCTCAAATAAATTTAGTCACATTTTCCTTGGAATATTTTTATTATCACTTGTTTATTTTATATAGCTTATTAAATTTTCATTTCTTCAACTTAGTTATATAGTTGTTTTCTCTATGAGTTTAAATGCATAACTTATTTTCCACTATTTATTATGATTTCTAAAATCAATATTAATATTTTATATTAGCTATCCATAAGTTAATTTCTAAATTTTTATAATATTTTTTCACTAAATAATATACTATTTGTCTTTTTTTATTTTGAATTAATTATTTTGTATTGATTTATTTAGATCCTGAAATACAATCTCATACATTTTATTTCAGTTTTTGGGGATTCTTATACTCTTACCATTGATTTAGGTTCTTTTTTCAATGAGGATGTTGATACTCATAATGATGATGATGCTTGTGGTATGAGGTTAGGTGATAATGATTTTGGTGTTTCTATAGGATATGAAGATTATTGTAATGGTTATGGAGATACTCATATTGAGGTTTATTTCATATATAAATTTTATTCATGGTTTATACATTATATTTTATCATGTAATTATGTTTTATTATGAAAATATTGATATTGAAAACTTATATTATTTATATTTGATATAGTTTTAATTATTATGATTTTTTTTGCTTCAGATCGGTTTATATATTAGTTTTAATTCTATAGTTAGTTGTTAGGTTTGATTATTGTTTGAGTACTACTAGCCAAATAGGGATTTAGGTGCACCAGGTTTCTTTATACACTATATAATCCATAGATATTTATGTGTTCTAATTTTTTAATATATATTGTATTGAATTTTGGTTTTGTTTATATTTCATCCCCTTTTTTATTCTATTGTATGCTACATGATTTGATGGAAGTCAAATATCTTGGTATTTATGAGATGTGGGTTGGTTTATATAGTGGATTATTTTTGGGGATTCAATTATGGTTCAGTGTAGATAAGAAATATAAATAATCTATTATGAAATCAAGGTAATAATTTCAATGATATTTTAATTTTTTATGATTTTAACTATAGTTGGTATTTCATGTTACCATATATATTTTTTGAAGGAGTATTATACTACAGTTCAATTATGGGTGCTTCCTTGAATCAACTCATCATGGTGTTGCAATAAATTGTTAAAATGATCCATTTGTAGTTGTTTCTTATTAGTATATTTCATTAATGGGCATACCCATATCCAATCTCAAAATGCAAGTACAACTACTTCTAGCTTAAAATAGACACACACATATGAATCTATTTATTATAATAGTATTATAGATCATATTAATGAAACAATATAATATATCATCATAAAGTCAAAAATATAAAAAATATACCAGTTTTTAGAGTTTGTAGGGTCTCTTCTTGGGTTGGAGCATAAGTTGGAGTATTTATATGTGATACTGAATTTTTAGACCAACAAGGTATCATTATTGATGACTTGGAATTATTTTCCCAGTAATAATTATTCTTCTGAGTAATGGTTTCTCTTGTGGAAAATATGGATTTGGTGAGAGACTCTACTTAGAAATGACTCGGGAAAATCCATTTAAACTCACTGTAGGAGACTAATTCTCATGCACATGGTACAAATTCATAAACCAATGGAAAAATCCTCATGATTTTTCTTGAATCAATCTTTTCAATAATCAATTCATAATAATATAATGTATTTATTTTGGAAAAAAATTAGACCAGTATCACCATATAAGTATTAAAATGAGTAAACATGTTCACATATACAACAAAATTTTCACTTCTTATTTGAGGATCATTTTTCATGCACCACTGAGTATGTAATTCCAAAATATTCCATGGACATTTTTTTGTAAATCCATATCTACTCATATCACATTAGCCATGATAGGAATGTGAATAGTTATGGGATATTGTGTTGGACAGATATTATTTTGTGTGTGTTAAATTTCATAAGATCCATGTGGTGTTGGAGTTGGAGGTATGTTTTGTTAGAGGACCCTTCAGTACATCAACTATTCCTATATAGTTCTCAAAATTCATTCCATTAGGCTCCATTTAACTTTGAATTTATTTTATAGTCTATGGTTTATTTTATAATACACCTTTCATGATTTAGTTGAATTCATGTAGTTATATTATTGATGTTCTTGTGTTCCAAATATGATGTGGATATTATCATTTACTTTAGGGATTCCTACCATATATATGACTAATGTTGGTATCTTAAGAATAATAGGTAATCAATTTTAAAATTTATCTCATGATGATCACGCATTGAACCGAGGGTAGAAGTGTATGTGATACAAGCTCTAAGTAGTCACTTAGGTAAGATTTTACATGTATGAGTACACAATATAGTGTAGTTGGGTGCGGTGTAGTGGGTTATAGTGGTGTAAAGTTCAGCCTAGTGCAATGGGGTGTAGTGTATAGTTGTATCATGCCATGTAGTATTTAGGGTGAATATTTTTTTTATTGGAACAGGACAATTTATCCATGGTTGAAAACCATGGAAATATTGCTGGTGTTTTTTTCTAGAAACCGATGGATGTATCTGTAGTTTTAAACTATGAAAATAGATATATTTCAACGGTTTTAACAATGGTTATTGGCCTTGTTTCTTAGTTACAAACCATGGTAACAAATCAATGAGGTAGATTCTAATATCATATTTTTTAACCATGAAAATATCCCTATTTCTATGGTTTAATCTTTTGATATTGGGAAATTCCCACTATTTGAACTGTGGAAATATGGATATTTCCATGGTTAAAAACTATGGCTATAGATTTTTTCTAGTAGCCATGCCATTTAGATCCACGAAAAATGAAACTATGGCCATTTTTTATAGCCACGGTTATATGGACTATACCCACATTTACAAATCATGTTTATAGTCTAGTTCTATGATAGTATTTTATTATTAAACGTATTTACAAGTGTTTAAGTGAATACAAGTAATGATACTACTCAAATGAATATTATTTTAGAATTCATGGATAATTTAATATTAGCGGGAATTATGAGTCATATTAATCATTTATGTTTATCATGTAATATATTTATTATATTACAAGGAGGTTATATAACATATATGACATTAATGACATTCTCGGTTCTTCATAACATATCATTTACTACTTATTTTGTGGGTGTTTTACTTCAAGGATCGAAGATTACTTTTGTGTATTTTGGGCCTTCAATAACATTAGCAGTAGGAGAGGCTCAACCTAATAATTTTCATTATAATGGAATGAAATCATCTATCTCC
This sequence comes from Viscum album, assembly GCA_963277665.1. Taxonomy (NCBI): domain Eukaryota; kingdom Viridiplantae; phylum Streptophyta; class Magnoliopsida; order Santalales; family Viscaceae; genus Viscum; species Viscum album. The sequence goes on from OY728134.1 coordinate 333,963,890, forward strand.
TCCAACTTTCAAGAGAGAGAATGGCTTTCTTAGAGTCTCCAATATATGAACTCCTTAGATCGTTCGAAGGAACGAGATCAAGGTGATCATCACGATGATGATTGATTCATCAAAAATCCACGCTACCACCGAAAATATGATGAAAAATGATCATGCAGATACTTGGAGCATGTTTGAATGATCTAGAGGAGTTCAAATTCAAATTCATCAAGAAATGATCATTAGTGAGGAGCTTCAGTAAAATGAGCCTCTAAGTTGAGAAAGGTACCGATTTATTTAATTTATTTGCTTTGAATAATTAATGTGAGATCCTTTGAAATCCTTGGAGGCTCGGATTGTTGGAGATGACAGATTATGTCACTCTATGAATGAAAAAAAATTAAATCATAGTCTTATGGGCTTCCACTACATGCCCTAATACCATCAATTGGTATCAAAGTTATCTCATTAATATTATGATAAATGATTTTTTTAATATTCATTAAATTATTTAAAGAAAATTATTATGGTTCCAACAGAATAGACACCATGTAAATCCAAATTCCAATGTACAAGTTAAGGACATCAATTTTTTTAATACAGATCATTTATGGTCATTTTTCATGTATTAAAACTCAATAAAATTGATTTATATATGTTAAAATACCTAAACATGGTTCATGTGGTATATTTTAGGGAGGATTCTGGTTAAACCAAACTATTTTGGTTGGACACCATGGCCAAAATAGTATTTTCCAGCTATGTCTTTGAATATCAATTTGTGGAAGATTCATATTAAAATAATCATTATTATAATTTTATAAAAGGATACATCAATAGCCTTGTGAAAGTATCTCCCTCACAATCCAATCCAATAATTCCTTTGATGTATCTAAGAACGAGATTGAGGTGATCATTACAATGTTGAAGGATTCATCAAATCCACATGCAAGCACCTAGAATTCAATGAATGGAGATGATGTAAATTTTTTGTTCATGTGTGGATGATATAGAAATGATTCGATTGGGATTCTTTGAACAATGATTTCAAAAAATGATTTGTAGGTGTAAATGCTTCAAAATCCAATGAGGTATAGTTTTATTTAATTTTTGTGCAATGATTATTTCAAGTGAGATGATAAAACCCAAATTGGCTCTCATATCGAAAGAGAAGACTAGTTTTGTCTCTCATGTGGTGAAAATGTTGGAATCCCTAGCCCACCAAATTCTGTTGCATTCCCAAGTCCCATCAAATTGTGCAATTTAATTTTTAATTTTTAATTTTTCTAGATATAATATTGATAAACTGATTTCATCCCAATTATTTTAAGAGTATTCTATATTTAAAGTGGAACTAGCTACCTAGTGAACTAGGGCCAGCTACTCAGGAGCTTCTGGGGTTGTTTTTTACAAGGGTAATTTTTTTTCATATTCCCTTTGACCCTTTTATTTTATTTATTATTATTATAATTCATTTCTCTGCTAATATCGAGAGCCCAAATGTGGATATACTCATTTTATTTTAATTCCCATATAACTAACTCTAGATATAATAAAGATTCAAGGGTTTATGTTCATGACAAATAAAACATCCAACACGATGTGTATCTCGAAAATGAGGAAATTCATTTGGAATTTTAATAATCGATTTATTAGATGATTGATTTTGAGTATCGGTACATTGAGTGATATTATTGGAGTTTAATGAGCTTAAAATTATTCTTTAGGCTTATCAAATAAGCTTAGATGGCGTTTAGGGTTCCTAAGAGAGTGGTGTATCAGAGTTCGGGCTACCATAGTAGCACCCAACTAACCGGCAAGGCCAAAAAAGCTCATCTGTTGGTATTATGGTAATTTTATTGAATGTGAGTGATTTAAATATTTGGTATTGGCCTCTCTAAATATTAGCAGGCATTAGATATTTCTAGAGGGACATTTGACCATCTTCCACACCTAATATCCTTTATTGTTTTCATGTTACTAATATGATCTTGAGTGAATTTTCCCTAAAGATTCAAGGTATGATATTTGTTTATTCTAAATTCATGGTCCCTCACATATAGCCCTATAATTTTTTGAAATATCATTTAGTATATTTATGATGATTTTTTTGGAGCATTGGTAAATTGTATCAGCTGATTACTTGTACCAGATAAATGTTCTCCAATGGAATTTGAATCGTCCCATTTAGGGGATGGTTCAATTCTAAAATTCGTTTTTGGGATGAAAATTTGATCATTAGAACATAATAATGTTTTGTACTCAGATGTATTTTAAACACCAAAAGGTGTATCAAAATCCAAAATTTATTTTTTAGCATTAGGATTAAAAACTCCATTTCTAGGAGAGGAAAAAGCCGACACACTGGTGTAGCATAGAGTTTGTTAAACAGTGTAGGTGATTGTGCAGGGTGTATAATGGTGTATAGTGGCCACCATATAGGTTGTACATGATTTTTCAAACCATGTGACTAACTGTACAAGGTATATTTCCTGTAGATGGATTGTGGGTAGGGTTTTCATATGGAATGCTAAATCACGTAGCCGAATCTGGTATCATTCAAAATGGTAAATAATTAAAATCTTTTCATTCATCCATTAAATCATCCACCCCTTTTATTATCCTCCCACATATGAAAATGAGCTCTCTCATATAGATCCTCTCCTCCACTATTATGAATGGATCTAACTCCCTCATTAGATGTTGGAATTTCTTTTCTTCAATCTCACTTACCATCGGTATTACTAGATGCATAAGAATATGAACTTCATTCCAGAATCTGTTTTATCCTTTTTTGGAGACATCTTAAATGTTATCTTTATGAGATAAAATTCACCATATTTTCATTGGGGTTTTATATTTTATCAATTTATCTTCAACTGACTAAAATCAAAGATCAATATTATAGAATTGTATCATCCTAAGTACAAGGTAGGTGGTATATAGCTTTTAACATAGTGTATACCTTGTTTATAAATTATGTCTTATCATGCACACCAAATTCCCTATATGTTTCCCTTTAATCAAGAAACTAAGAATGTAGAATCCAATGCTTAAAATTTACTAACCTATAAATATTAAATATTATGTAGATGTATTTTCACCTATAATTGAACCTCTCATTTGTGTGTGTCACTCGTGTTTCTTGACCTATGCCTATTCAAGGAAATTAAATCACCCCTTTTACTATAGTTTCAAATGTTAAATTTATATTTCTATTCCTACATTTTAGATATCTTTTATTTGAATTGTTTAATTATAGTTCAATATTATTATAAATTGAATATAATAAATTAGAATGATAGATCATCCCAATTTTGTTGTAACCCGCCTATTAGGTGTGCGGTCTTCTTAAATAAACAGGAGCATCTTAATGTAAATTTCTAAAATGATAAAGGGGCATGGATGTCTTTAAGAATACATGACTTGTGATGTGGAACTATTATGTACATGGAACTACTCTTCATTATACTTTTTTTACGTATAGAAGACATGATTATAGGAATGTACATCTTAGTAATTAAATTTAATTGATTTGATGAATGGTATTAAAACCAGAATAGTATATGGGTTCGTCTGAAGGGAACTCCTTGAGCAGGCTCGAAGGCTACTAAGATTATATGTACCATTAGAAATACTCAGGTTCCTTGCAAGAAATTACCTGGATGGGATCATGTGATACTCATATTATATTATTCCTTTATAAATAATTGGGTTTCTATTTTATGTAATTATTTTTATGGAAACAAATTCTACAATATATCTACACACATCAAGAGATACTTTACTTAATTTTTTATGGATATCCATAGATGTTATCATAGGGAAGTTTCATGAGACGATGGATACATAGGTATACTCATTACGGAATGCTAATGACATACTCATTAAATAAATGGAAGAACATTACTCTATGAGATAGGCATAGGTTCCTCATTACAGTATAACCTAGATGGACACATAGAATGAATATTGTATTTCATTATTGATTTTTATTACATATGATTATTATTAAATCCTTTTATGGATGTGAAAAACTAAATACCAAATCGCTTGTTTAGATTCTGGGGATTATAAACCTTATTAAAATTTTTAACCATCATTATGGTGGTATTGAGCTTGAAATCTCATACATTATGATACTTTAGAATAGAATCCCTTAGTTATAACATGAAACTCAAAATTATTATTTCTTTTGGACCACATGGCATTAAGCATTGCTTCCACGTTGGTACATGGGTGTCTTTATTGAATATTATCAAATGTGTTCATATTTATAGAAGAAGGATGGTTTTTAGATATAATCAAATTAAGTGAAATTATGTATGGTCAACAATGTGTACCTAAGAAATCCAAGAATAACTTGTTTACATTATTAAATATTTTATCTATTTATCTATTATAACTCCTAATTTTCGAATTTTGTACCCACAAAATATATTACATTTGTCACTATTGGTGATGGAATACTAATTATATATCACACCATGTTTGGGAATCCATTTCACTGGTGTACCGGTACATACCTCATGTATGTAGGTTCATGTTTATGGATAATGCATGTGTGGTTCATTTGTACATGGGGTCTTAGGAGAACAAGAGTGTGCAAGGTCTTAGGATGCACACAAATATATCCCTAGAGTCATTTTTACCTTTCTATATGCATGTATTATATTATATATTCTACTATATATTTACTTATATAGATTATGTGTCCTCATATAGATAGGTATTCATGGTTGTATTTTTTTCATTGGTCTTCATATTAGCTATTGTTATATTCTGCAGATATATCATTTTTTATATAGATTATACTATTTGTTAATTCATATCTGATATGATGTTGTTCTACTATGATTATGAGGATATAGTAACCCCACTGTATTGTTATTATACCCTTTATTCTAGTCAGATACCACTAGCATTTGTGGATGTATGCTAGGGGACCAATGGAAATATGGATCATGGTATCGTTCTTTGTAAATCTCTGGTTGAGATGCTATAAGTGATATCAGAGGAGGAACTTTTTCATTTACCTTGTTTTTTGGTCATGTAGGCATGATATTATGAAGTTTTTGGATGTTTCCAAATAGTTTTGTTTGGGTGAAACCAACACACATGGGGGTAAAGTACAAGTGGCTAGTGATGAGAGTTCTGTTTTTTACTATTGATTTTTTATAGTTGATAATGATTTATCCTTTAGTGAATTTATCATTTTCAGATGTAAATTATTTATGATATTTAAAAAAATACATTGGTTTTATATAAAATTAAGTAGCAATATATTCATCATCATAGGAAAATATATATTCACAATTCATACATATTTCTTTCCAAGTTTGTTTCATTCTTGGGTTTTCTGATATAGTGATATGTGCCTTGAGAGTTCTTCCATACTTTTATGATTTATTTAGATGGAGTTCCTACACAATATATTTCGTGGATTATTGATTAATTTTTCATGATTGTTTATTATATCAGTCCTCTTTCCATCATTAGTTAATTAATTTTTATGTTTTTGTATTACTTCTTATGATGGAATGTGTAGATGTAATTTTGATATAAAATGGGTTATTAATGTCTCTAAATAAATATAAATGGATCGTTACCATATTTATTTTTGAAATCACCTTAATTAATGAATCTTTATATGTTTGATCCATGGTTCATTGGTTTGATGGGCTAAAACACACTAGTTGCGATTAAATGGGGTAAAATTTGCAATGTATAAAGTGTATGAGCACATTAAAAATTGGGAAATGGTAACCCATATAACAGAACCATCATTTATGAGTTTTACATACCTTGATATTTTCTATAAAAAATAATCTTCTAGATTTTAACTTTAAATGAATTCTTATCTTATAGAACATTTAGCTGATATGTCCCAACTAGTTCTGTCTTAACATGTTATTATTATGAAATCGACCTGACCCAACCCATATAGTTTTTTCATAGTGCTCAAATCTTATCATATAAACCCATTAAGTCTATTCTAAAACTATTAATGTTTTAATTATATTTTAGTTTCATTTAAATGGACCCAGGATGGTGATGGTATCCTCATACATTTCCGTTATCTTTTATATGACATAGTGTTTTACCCGATGGGGGTATACACATGTTATAGAGGGATGGTTATTTAAGGTTTTAAAACTTTTTATATGGTTTTATATATAATTTTATGTTATAATATCACTTTAATTCTCACCTCATACATGATAATAATTTTTATCTAAATTTTAGTTTTATTATATGAGGCAAGAATTAATTAAAATCCCAATTAAAACCTAAACGGGTTTTTCCTCTATATATTGTCGATGACATTTTCATTAACTAAGAAATTTGTGAGTGATTTTGAATAAATAAATGATGATTAAAATGGATCCAATAAAATAAGTTTCCTAATTTTGAAAATATTTTAGTCAAACATTAATGTTAAAGGTGTAGTTTGATAATACATCTCTATGAGCCCTATGGCATTAGATAAATAATATACCAATCACTTTTTCCATAAAATTGGTGCATGTTGTTTTAATTAAGCCTCTAGAAAATTTAAATATCGAATGTGAAAAATTTAATTAGATAAAATAAAACCATAAAGTAGAATTATAATATTCAACACTTATGTAATTGTAGTTTCAATCATAACCATGTTTTTCCATGGATGGGATTGTCGGTGTTCACCATAAGACTCTTATAACCTAAGTGGTAGGAAGATGATCCTTGTGATATTTTATAGTGTGTCTCAAATATTAAGATTAGGAACTTCATGCTTAAATAAGGGGCTATGTTATTGTAGTTATCACTCTAAGGGACAAAATAATTTATAAATTTTGTGATAATTTTTCAAATGGTTGGTGTTGTTTGGGCATTGTTTTCCTATTTAGGATTCTTACTTTCTAAAATGGCACCAGGGTTGGATGGTTGTTCGAGTTATAATTTGTCCCTTGTTATGGGTGTGAGACTCATTTAATTCTTAGTTTCACAGATTTAGACATTCATATGGTATTGATGGTTCATTAGTGGATTGTATAAACATTCTTCATCTTTTGCATTAGAAGGCTTGGGTGATCGTCAGCCTAATTAACTGTCATATGGGATGATATGACTATATAATCAAACATCTTGTGTGAGCCATTTGATATTATGATTTGTAGGGTGATAAGCCTATGGATAGTGTCAAGAATTCCCCATTTTCTTAATAGAACCTCATGGAAATAAGCATTGATAAAAGTGATAACCGTTATATTAGTAAATAGGTATAATGAATTGTATGAGTTCAGTGCCAATATTTACATGCATGAGTTGTTATGGTATTTTCATTGGTTATATACAAGGTAGAGTGACCCATGAAATAGAGTAAATCTACAAAATCCTAATACATGGGATGACGTTCTAAAGACGATTATGTATTTTGACACTCAATTCAACTATTTTTTCTTTTATTCCTAATGATATGGAATGCATGGTTGTAACTATGAAGAATAACCATGATTATTTCAAGAGTAAATATTTTCTATTATGATAGTGATCAGCCAGTTTCTCCATATTTTCATGATGTAACAAAGAGTATATGTTGGTACATGTCTATAACCCTTGGTAGGTGGTGGATGGAGTGTTTTTCTGTGATGTATTCCCTATATTATTAAAAGCAGACTAGGACACTACTAAGGTGGGGATTGAAGCATCAAATGAGTTTTACAATATACTTCCACATAATGGGTGTAGAAAAATACTCATCCATTTCGAAATGGTCAGAATCTCTCATGAATTCCCTTAGGGATAATATATTCTGAATTATGTTTGTGTTTTCCATGAAATACAAGGATGATCTAGTTTTCTATTTATGAAACCTTTAAGGAACCCATTAATCATATATGGACTTCATTGGTACTCTTGAGTGATCATGGAATGCCTTAGGTGGAAAGGAAATTGTGGTCAGTTAATAAGGATTAATTTACAAGATCAACCATGAAATTTTAATAAAAATAAAAAATTAGAGGTTTGACTGATTCCTTCATGTAGTTGTATATACTTTGTTGTGAACAATTCTGAGCACTTCATCATTGATATGACAAGAGTGTCTTCGGTCTTATATGAAATTCTTAGTATCTTCCTAGTCAATTCTTATATTAGTGAATTTTATTTTCCCTATATTGATATCATCTTAGATACACTGAGGGAGAATCATTTATAAGCTGAGATAAATTAAAATTCTATCATCATTCGGTATATAGACTATGTCGGATTTATGCCCTGAAATAATGGTGTTTATAGTGGAACAATAAGTCATGAGTGATAATTGGGTTTTCTGGTACCATCACCCTGGACAGAATCATGGTCACGAGCCATTTACCTTTGGCTTGATGACCAAGAGGATTCCACTTTGGGCTGAGTCTGTGTTTTTGATACATGGATGTTTCAGCTGTGTACTGACATCTCAACTCTAAATGCCAGAGATTGGAATACCTTTAATGGACTCCATAGATTGTAGTTGATGATTTTGAGGTTAACCCAGGCTTTATTGAATATCAAATAATTTTTTTAAGGGTAATGATTCTTGTATATTGTACAGTGTATACACATATGTTCATGTTATGGCATGATGACATTAGTGAATGTTTAAACAGAGACATCAAATGCTTGTTATAAAAATCATTGAGCATTCTCAAAGAAACCTTTATGGTACAATAGTTTAAGGGGATTAAGCTATAATTTTTTAATCCATCTAGAATCTATGATGAATATTTTTAAAATGCATTCAACCTAAGATAGTTCATATTAGTGTCTCTCTTCAATGAATATGGATGGTGATGATCTGTTTCATGCATGCCATATGGTAAAGATGGTTGCAATGTAAATTTTAGCAGGGCATTTTTATGAAATCTAATGAGACCAGTTTAAACATGGTTGATTGGAATTCAATAGTTTTAATCTAATGAGTATTTTCTTTCGATGTAATTACGTTTTCATAGTCATGAAAATCACTCCATGAGAAATATTAGAAATCATAAGGAATTATTTGTAGAAAATTCAGTTGGTGGGGAGTACCATGGATCTAAATTGTCTTTTAAATGCTAGAACCTATAATGGTGAGTTCCATTGAATGAATGATTAAATAGATAATGATTTGATTTTTTATTTAGTTTTAGTTGATTGGTTAAGAATTGTCTTTATGTTTTAGTTGTGAATACATACATTTTCTCAATATTCAATGGTTACGTATAGTATGCTTAAGGTATTATTGGTGGGGCATGTGGTGTTTAGAAATACAAGGAGCCCATTTGAATGAAGCATCATTATTGGAATATATTAGTAATGATTTCAATGTTTCCCCATGATATCTCAGTGATTATAAGTTTTAATGAATGTTAATTGTAGTGTCCCATTTTTTGATTGGGTGATTTTTTCAATGGAATTTAAATTTTCCCTTATGGTGGATGGGTCATGTCTTAAATTTATCTTATTAATGTAAATCTGAGCCTTGGAAAAACTACAATTCTATTATATAGATGTATTTTCAGGAATAAACGGTGTCTCCAAAGCCTTAATGTGTTTTAGGAGCATCGGTCTTCAAAAACATTTTTTGAGAGATGTGTCAACAAATGAATGGGTGCAACACACAATTTAATAAATTGTGTAGTAACACATGTGGGGAGTGAATGTTGGAAATTGAACACCACACAAGAGGAGAAAAGCTTCTCAAACAATGCATATAGTCTTGCAATTTCCATGTCCCTTGGATAGTGGCCACTACAAGAGAGACACACATATTTTAAATAGTTTGCATAGTAGTATTAGGGCCTTATACCTAAGACAGTAGGTGCACATGGATGGATCAAATTTTGAAAAACCATGTGGCTAAACCATGTGGCTTTTAAAATAGGAAAAAATGAATGTATTTCCCTTCCAACATAAAATCATACACTCATCTTATCATCACCCCCATCTGTGTGTAGATGCTCTCCCATGGAGCTCCTGCTCTCCTCTCCTAGGCATGGAGATATCTCTCTCATCTGATGTCATTAATTCTTGTCTTTGGTCTCATTGGATACATATTAGTATGTTATTGAATCTTTTTTTTCCTTTAGTTATTTGTCTATTAGACATAAATTATACCTTCATGCAAGATGATTCACCCTATTTTAGGTTATTCATATATTTCATTGATTTATCTGAATCTATCACACAAAAACCTATATATTAGATTGTATGAAAATCATATATAAAAGGTAGTAACTATATATATTTTCCATTAATTATTAGCTCATTTATAAATTACACTATTATGTTTCTTGTAGGATTCCCGATGTGTTTCCATTAAATGGTGTAATGAAATATGTGAATTGTAATGTTTCAAATATAATAACCTTACTCTATTAAATTACATCATGGAAGGATTTTTAACTCATCCTAAACTACCCCTTTGGGTCTGTAACTCATTTTTTATAGACCAAATACTCTTCTAGACATTTAAATAACCCCTTTTGGTGATAGTTCAAATATTATATTTATAAAACTCTTCATATGTTCTACAATCCATTGATGGTTATAATTTAATTCTAGTGAAAGATATTTTTATGTTGAATTAAATAAATTGGAATGAAAATCATTCCCTGTTTTTTAATATTACCACTTATGAGGCATGTTATCTTCTTAAATAATAAATGGAATTTCAAAGGAAATTTTCGAAATGATAAAGTGGCATGTCCCTATATAAGTATACATGACTTATGATGAGACATTGTTATGTGAATAGTACTACTTATAATTTTTACCTAGTGTATGTTTTGATTGAATGCTTATATAAATAAAATCAGTTGTAATTTTATTTAAATGAATTGGGGAATAGTATTAGGAATTGATAAATACTTGGGTTCCTCTACTAAATTCATTGGATTGGATCCCATGCTATTCGAGAGTACATGCACCAAGAGAGATACATAGGTTCATTTTTTGTAATTCCTTAGATTGTTTTAGAGGTTACTCTTATTATATTACACCATGTGAAATACACGAGTTTCCATTTTGTAAAATTCATAGGATGGGTTCGAATTCTATATGATCTCCTCACACTATAAGAAAAACACGGGTTTCTCTTTAACGGAATTCCATGGATTGGATCATTGGTTTGTTGGATGGGAGGAGCGATATTTGTGTTTCCTATTTCCTGAATTCCAATTATGGGCTCACTAAATTAATATAATAACATTACTCATTGAGTAATACATGATTTCATCATTATCAAACTTCTTGGTTGGGTTCATATGTTGAATTTTGTATATCATGATTAATTAAGATTACATATGTTCAGTGGTACTTCTTATTTTTTAGGTTAGACATGATGTACCAAATCCCTTGATTATATTCCTGGGATTTTTTACCTTAATATATATTGTAATAATAGGCATAGATTCCCATAGAGTATGATACCTGGGCATGACGATACATAATTAGAACATGAAACTCATTTTTATTATTTATCGGGTGGATACCTTAGAATTAATACTCGGATCCATGATAGTGAAGGCATATCAATGTATATGATTATCTAATGTTTTCATATATGTATACATGATGGAAGTTGTGTAGACACATTTCATATTACGAAAATGATGGTATAGCTAACCATGTCTTCTAGTGAAACATAAGCCTTACTTGTCTAATCTTATTTAGGTATTTATTGCATTATTTGTTATACATACACATTTTTTCATTTTATACACATAAACTATATTACATTATACACCATTGATGGTGGACTACTAAGAATACCTAATGCCTTCTTCGAGAATCCATTACACCAGGGAATCTGAATATAAATCATGTTTGTAGAATCAAGTTTATGTATTATTCTTGTTCTATTCAATTTTACACAGGGGATTAAGAGGACAAGACCAATCTAATGCTCGGGATTCTCATGGAGATATCCCTATAGGATTTTTTTTAATTTCATATTGATATGTACTTTATTATATCAGCTATTGTATGTTAACTGATTTAGATTATGTATCGTCATATCATCATGCATACATGGTTGTATTTTTTTCATTGCCCATATAATTAGACATTATTATCATTTCTTACTCTGTTATTTCTATGTAATTCTTCCACTATATCATAATTTATATTTGATATACCGTTGTTCTACTCTAATTATGAGGGTGTAGTCTTCCCATTATATCATCATTAAACCCTCACTCCTAGTTGGAAGCCTTTGGTGTATGGGGATGCATTCTTGAATCCTAGTGTAAATCCATCTTTGGAGAACCCCTACAATGTTTATCTCATGTTGGAAAGTAACAGAAATCTTTCAAGAACAATGGGGAATTGGATTGTATTAGGTGGAGGGTTCCTTGTGATGAGGGTTTGAATCCTCCACACAATGTTTTGACTAAGTTATATAACCCTACGAATTTTTAGGTCTCTTTGTAAATGTTGTTAAAATTTTCCTTTGGAATGATAATTCAATTTGGGTATTTTCCAATATTTCATATAGGAGGACCTGAGATGTTGTTTACATGCCATATAGTGACATTATGATGGAGGTATGTTGTTGCCCTAACTTTATCAATTGATTTTTACTTAAATAGACTAATTTGGATATAATAACAACATTCTGTGTTGGGTTATTTTCTCATGAATATGTTATATTTTAATTTTAGGTATTTTGTATGTTGATGGATGTAGTTTTTGTAGGTGGATGTCGCCAGTGTATTAAAGGAAATTATACGAATTTCAATTTATTTATTTAGTCAATTATAATTCCTTATAATATATAACCTAAATTGAATTTATAGTGAATGGTTGAGATGAGATGACCTAGGATAGCCTCGAGTATCATGTTTCTAAGATGTGATAGAAAAATTGAATGGGTATGTATTGAAGTAGGTGATCTCTATGCATTTCTCTACAATTTATATAGTTAATTATAGTTTTGATATGATATGTAAAATATGGTATCCCCATAGTGGATTATTGAACCTTAAATATAATTATTATTTTATTAATAATGAACATGATTTAGTTATCTATAATTCACATACTTGGAATTCAAAATGTTCTATGGGAAACGATGGACCCCTGTGAACTAAATGGACATCCTATCAATATATGCTTTGAAGTATAATTATCACTGTGTACCTTGAGTTATTTTAATCCCATGAGAGATTCTAAATAAATAATTATATTAATTTAGTGGACATAATAGGTTCCAATAAACCCCTTCAGAAATTTTGATTTATGACTTGGTATAAATGGCCCTATTTGATCTTATGATATTTTAATGTGCTTTAGGGCCTTTTGACTAGATGTCGCAAGACAAAAACTAATGATAATTGGTTGAAAAAATATGTTATTTAATATTTAATTTCCTCTTATATTGGGAATGGTGGAATACTGGTTATGGTCATCCATGAGTGTCACTTTAGAAAAAAGACTAAACTAGGTTATCTTGGGAGGTTAGAGAGACCACATTGTGGTTATCTTGAGACCGAGGGATGTGTCACCACTATGTGATGGGTGTTCTTGATGGATTACTATTGAATAATGTTAAATTCACTAACCAAGGATTCATATTATGTTACCTATGATTCAAGACAAGAGTTAAATGATGAAAACATAATTTATGAAATTGATTAAATGAGGCAATTATTATTATTACTATTGGTGGGCCATGATGTGATTCCAAGGATTGGTATGCCCATTATAATTATTATTACTTGGGGTCCTTGGTGTGAATCTAGGGATATAGTTTTCATATTATCATGTATGTTTAAGTGGCCTTGGGATGATTCCAAGGGACATGTATACCTATTGTTATCCATCTTTTAGGGGTCATTATACATTTTCCTTGGATTTGGTATACTGATTATTATTATACAGTGGGGGCGGGTCTGAGAATTATTCCTTCAATCTGGTGTGCCAGATATTTTATATACGTGATTATGGCACTATGGATAGAGACACCTAGCACTAGTCTAAGTAGGTATGGTCAATATTGGGTTTCAGGCCTCACCTAATGATTAACGATGGTTTCTTTATTTACTCTATGCTACCATGGTTATAGATTTATTTATTACACAGTGTATGTAACATTAAAATATCAGTATATTTATTGTCATTTCACATGACTACATTGGTGGTTGGCTACTGATTTATATTATCACACCCTTCATGGGATCCATTTCACTTGGTACATAGGCATACTTCACTATTTGTTGGTTTATGTTATGTGGAGACCCAATTTAGTTTTTTCCATAAGGATAGTTCAGAAGGGGATGATATCAAGAATTTGGTGAGACTCAGAGATATGTTGGAGCCTCAATGTATTTTGGTTATTTATTTTTATTTTGTACATGTGATAGTTCTAGAGGGAAGTTGGGTTTTTGTTTGACTATATGTTTTAAATCATTTTTCATTATTTATGGATTCTGTTTATTTATTTATTCAGTGTATTAACATGTTTATTTATAAATTTGGATGAAATTTTATTATTTATTTTTTATAGATACCCTCATGTGATGTTATAATCTCTACACTTTTGTATCATAAGCCCTTGACAGTAGTTAGATGCCTTTAGAATATAGACTGGTGCACCTGAGGTCATGTAATGACTATGTCTAATAATTTCTTATAGTGATTTAGGGTGGGACATTTCCAATTTGAATCAGAGTATTTTTTTTCTTATCTCAATATTTTGGGTGTCTTCAGATAGGGAATATAGAAATGTGTCGGAGCATGTGATGAATTTTTTCATTGGTTCATCATGAAGACCGTTAATTTTAAGAAGTCTAGTTTACCATGGGATTGGGATTGATGTTTTGGATTTTCAGTGCTGTGGAAGACTAATTTCATCTCATGTGGCACATGTGATGTTCAAAAATATAATTTAATATCGATTTTTAGCTCTTTTCCAGTTGGCAAGAGACTGGTTACATGATTTTGACTCATAACCCATCATTTAGAGGAGTCTCGTACATCAGATATGAATTGTGGAACCCACATGAAATATTCAATCTTATGATTGTTATCACTAATATTTTTACTCATGTTGGGTCATGTTTATTATATGGTGAGATGCTATGTGATGACTATCAAGTAATCCCTTTGGGTAAGGGGAAAGTAATACCCTCGTAATATAGTACTTGCTTCTGATTCTTTGTACACAGGTCACAATGAATCCAATTTTAATTTTTTTAACAAACTAACTACTATTGAAGTGGAGAGTTGGTTCAAACCATAAGGATAATGTGTGTGGACACTAGTAATATCCTTTGGAAGGAATGTTCAGGAAGAATTGATTGTAGTGTAATTAG
Organism: Viscum album; assembly: GCA_963277665.1. Lineage (NCBI taxonomy): Eukaryota > Viridiplantae > Streptophyta > Magnoliopsida > Santalales > Viscaceae > Viscum > Viscum album. The sequence goes on from OY728134.1 coordinate 333,979,189, forward strand.
CAACTAAAAATTCTAACAACTAAATTACTATTAAAAAATGTAATTAAATCAACTAAAATTATCAAATTGAACTAAATTAATCTATGGAAAAAATAGGTGTTTATAGAAGTTTCAATGTTGTGAAGTTCATTGTAGTTCATGCACAACTATTTATTTAATTTCCTCATCTAAAAATTTATTTTTTAATTTATCATCGATTCCAAATTTAATCAATGTAATATCATTTATAATATTTTATGTTAGAAAATATTCTTATTTTCAAAAAAAATTCATTATTTCCTTCTATGATTTAATGAATGATGTTTTCATCATTTTTGCATCGAGTCACATGGTGAAATGTAAAGTCCCATTTTTCACATATTCAAAGAATCTATTTGTGATGAGTTCTCTCACTGTAGATCACTTATTAGGTATCAGTCATTCATGTTGTATGTGGAACACAAGGAAAATTTTAATTTTTCAATAAATATATTTATTAATTCAAAATTCGTTTAAGGTCTATTTATAATTATCTCAAACGCCTGATCGACATCTTCTTAAATAAATTCAATAATGTCCCCCTACCCTTGATCACTTATTATTTATCACACAGAAGAGCACCAAATAATATGCACAGTTCCTATATGATATTTATGTCCAAAAGAAATTTGATTTAATAAATAAATAACCATTGAAAAAAATTAATTCAAAAGTCAATTAAACAAGGAATAAAATTAAAGGCATGCAATTATCGTCATATTAACCATAATTTTTAAAATAAATAATTAGTCATCCATGAAGAAAATATGTTACATAAAATATTAAAAAAAATAGGATATCACTATGTTCAAATCATTACAACCATCACCAAAAGTCACCATCGATGATCAAAAATTGATAACCATTATCCTGAGGGTCAATGTAATATTTATTCGAGCCATCGTGCGAATCATTGATGTATTTGAACAAAATATAACGATCTAGAAGCTTAATGTAGTTCATAGAAGTGATGTAGTGAAGGAGGGAGCACCATAATGGGGTAGCAGAATAGAGAAATGGTGGTTGACATTAGTTTGTTGTTTTTCTATGCAAATTAGTCCCTTAGTGATTGACTACTTGAGCATAGTTACAAAAATTGGTTCTTTTATTAAATGATTCAATAATAGCCTATAAAAATATGTTTACACATAGATAAGTGAGAACATTATAAAAAACCAAACCATTAGTTGTGGTAACTAGAACCAGATTATATTGGACAGTGTAATGAAACACACACACACACACACACACACACACACTGAAAGATGACATTGTGATTGTTTATGTGGAAGTTCTATTTGTCGGTGCCCAATGAGAATCTACATTGTGAGTAATTTGTGGACATTTAATGGTATTCTTCATAAAATTATGTTATTGGAGACCTTAGAGTGATAAATATAGAAACATAGGTGTGTTTCCCATGATCAATGACCTATGTGAGATGTGACACATCATTTAGGTGAGATAGACCAGTGCCTTAAAATTGGCTTGGGTACTTAGTGAGCCAAGAGTTTTGATTTGAAAGTAGGAATATTTCCCCTCCTATTATTAATGTGTGATATGTATAGGTAGAATGACAGAGCTATTAGTGGAAAATGTGAGTTTCATAGTGGTGAAAAGCAAGAGTATGTGCTTTGGGTTATGAGAATAGTATACATGCGGTGCTACCAATATAAGCATGTAATTCCTAGAAAATTTCTCAATTATGAGAACATAAATTGATATTGTATTTTTTCACCATGTGAGGATCCAATGGAATGAATAGTAATATACCAGACATAATTGATTTTTAAATCACATTAGGAGCACGATGAGAATATGAGTAGATGCACTGAGTGGGTAATTGGACTATAATAATGTATTTGATGAATGATTTTTATGGAGAGGTAGGTACTGGATCAGAATTTTCCATCTGATAAAAATTGGGTGGTGGGAAGAATCAATGGTATATTGAGGATTTTATGTAATACACCACGGTTTCATAGAATTTATAAGTTTGGGTGAGTGTCGTCTCTTTTTTTAGTGGTTGTAAAGAGTGGGGGATCAGGTTGTTTCGATTGAATGGCTAAATTCATAAGCAGTACAATGGAATTTATTTTAATTTGTAGACGGAATATAATCCATTAAAATTAAATTAATGTATTGAACGGGACAAGAACTTTGGATGAAAAAAATACGAGACATCTTAGGGGTGATATGTAATATGGTTTGTAGATTGACACTCCCATTGAAAAAAATGGGATAAAATTCACTAAACATATAGATTTCTAATTTAGTGGATGGTAAATTTTCAGAAATGGAATGTGGAATGGGATTCCTAGAGTTTCTATGGATTAAAAAGATAGTTATTAAGTGCAATGTGTCATGGTTGGAATTGAAAATTCTCTAGAGAGTGATATAGAAGAGGATGGGATAGATATGTTGTTGAAGTAGCCCCTGGGTTGACAGTATCCCCAAAGGACTGAATGATGTGATAAGAAATATCCTAGTAGGTTGACTAAGAATAGTGTCAAACCGATGAGAAATCTACTGGCCATATTTCTTGTTCTTAATCATTAATGGGGCTTCTTGTGTTTTTTAGATTGGGAAAATTTGAACTTGTTGGGGTCAGACCTCCTTGATACTTAGCTAGCATTGGGGCTTAGAGTAAAAGTGATCACCCTATACCAAAAATGGAAATTACATTTTGGTTACCATATCATGTATAAAGGGAGTATGCATGATTTATACTTACCACAATAGTGTGGATATTTCTATGTCCACTATTTATATTGTAATGTCCATAGATAAATTGTCTTATTAGAAGGTTATAGAAATTCCAATGAAATAATGAGATCTAATAGATTCCATAATAGTAATCATAACCATATAAGATATAGTCAATATAAATTACACTAACAGTATGACCATCTATTGTTGGTGGCTCACAAGCATTTAGACTTCTTCTCACAAAGTTCACACTTGCTGATATTAAGTAGATTAGATCATGAGAACCCACTCATTGATAATAACATCACATAATTCACATGTCCTTGGTAGATCTTGTCTGTGAAGACTTTTAATGTTATGTTGGGTTGAGATTGTAATCCATATATACTTAATCGATGGACATTGAAGAAGAAAGTAAGTACATCAGGTAAGATTAATTAATAATAATGAGATAAATGATGATTAAATTTAGATTGTGTCATGATTTATGATATATTAAAAAAAATATATATTATATTACATGGCATGTGTTTTTTTGATGTTTTTTATATGACTATTCCTTATCCCTTTAAAAACCTAGATGGGTTTCTAGACTATGTTTTGGTCATGAATATTATTCAAAAAATTTTAGATAATGTCTTATAGGGTCACACGTGATGCATATTAAAATGAATGACCTATTATAATGAATAATATTTAATAAGATTGTTGGTCCCACCACATGTTCTATGTTAATGTTCATGTTTGAATGAACACCATTAAATAAATAAACAAATTTTATTCAAATTTAGAATAACTAGTATTGAATGTGTTTATTAAAAGTATTCATAAGAAATTAAATGATTTCATGGTAATATATTTAACAAAAAATATTATTTTTATATTTAACATTTGTTTGATATTTTTAGGAATAAAAATTTTAGTTAATGAATTTCTTTTATCACACAAAACATTTATTAGTTTACAAGAATGTTATAAAAAATAATGATATTTATGACTTATTAAAAGAATCATAAGATATCATTTATGATTTATTTAACAGGTAAAACATATTTGGTGGTTGGGTTTCAATATTGGTGTATTTTACTCCTCTCTATATATGGGAGTGGAAGATCTATTTTGGGTTACTATTGACTCTATAAATATGAGAGCTTGTCCCTCATATATCTCACATCCTAAAGAGAGAAATATATGATATGTGAAACTAACATATTCCTATCATGGGGTGTATAAAAATAATTTTTTTCATATGATAAATTATAGTATACTGGAAGACCTATGTTTTCTCCACATATGAGAGTGAAATAATCACATCTTTTACTTTAAATTATAGGAAGAAGTGGATATTTTTGAAATTAATTGATTAGGAAAATATAAATAAATAATGAATGAAAAGAAAAAAATGAAGAAACAGATTGATATTTTTTGGAAATATAATTTAACTGAATACAATGATATAATTTGGGTGATAAAATTAGGGTCAAACATCCAATTATAAAGAAATACTAGTTCCAATTTATCCATTTATCTTCATCTAGGTTAATTAAAGTTAGATTCCACAATTTCTTCCTCTCACTCCCTTGGTCAAATGGTGATAGTGAGAATTAACCTTTTTAAATATCTCTAATTGGTATACCATCCTTGTAATGTATGAGGGAGTTCTAGAGAATAACCTTAATTAAAGTTAAAAATACCTGATTAATCCTTTTTTATTCTAATCAATCAATAATACCCACTACCCCTCCCACACATATTGATGATCACTAGGTTCTTTATAACTAATCTCTAGACTATTCCATGATATAAAAACTAGAATCTAAAAGTGGTTGAAAATGATCATTATCTAAATAAAAATCAACAAAGTAGAGTGTAAATAAAAATATTATCATACTTGACATCAAAATCCTATATTATAAATCGAAATCAATATCACCGAAAAAAGAAAAAATTATATACCATGATGTTCAGGAACTCGACCACTATAAAAAAACCACCCTTACACAATAACTTAGATGTTTACCCATACATGTGGAGGGTATCCCTGACTAATGTTGAATAATAATTCAATAAAAAACTAATAAGAACATATGTTGGAAAAAATAAATGTAGAAAATTTCTCCTCTAGAATTTTTCCACCGAAAGTTTTCTATATTTCTTCCTACCTAAAATTCAAAAATTTCTATCGTTATGAATCAAATGTTATACAGAATTGTGTTTCCAATCATAAATAAATAAAATTCCATGGTTTTTGAAATGGTTACTAAAATTTATTCCAAAATCACACAATATTAACTTTTCTCAATGAAGTGATCCTTCATCTTCCTTGAGTTTTTTTTCATTCCATGGATTTTGTAATGAGAGAATTTCTCCATGAAATGTAATGTGAACATAAAACATTATTTAAAATTTCAATTAAATATTTAATCACCTAATTTTATGGTATTTATCATATGTTATTACTAATTTAACAAGGAGGGGTCCATTATTTATGTTAGAAATATTTTCCAAACTGATTGATTTATTTGGGCCTGTTAATGTTCAAATGAGCTATTTGTCATTAAGAAGTAGTTAAACTCTCTAAACAAAGAACTCATAAAAAGAAATCACTCTATTTAGATCCATATTTAATTATCTATAGTGAAAATAAAAATGTTATAAAATCTATAAAAATTATATAATTAAGAAAATTTCAAATTTTTCCCAAAATTCACCAAAAATACAAATTTGATGAAAATATACTCAAATTACTATAATTAAATGGAATAAATTATTAAAATACACTTGATTTTTTTTAAACATTAGATATATCAACCCCCCCGTATATATAGTACATGGAATCCTAGACAAGTAACCATCAATATCAAATCAATGAAAATTCAAAACACATAGCCACATGATCCACTAATTTTAAAAGAAGAAAAAAAAGATATTAAATATAGACGAAAAACATTATTTTAAGTTATCCATTCAATTCATTGAATAAATATTTACATCATTTATCCTACCATGAAAAAAATACACCTAACTCACATGAATTTTCTCTAATTTGACAAATTCCAATTTTCAATAAGGATTTTCTCATCCAAACACAGAAAAGGGACATAATTGAATTGAAAAATTAATACATATTCACCTGTTGTGAGTCAATGACACATGATCATCATGATGAAATTTTAGGATTGTTTAGAAGATTTCAGATGTTATGATTTAGATGTCAAAAATTCTATGTCCAAACAAAGGGCTTGGCTCATTTAAACATAATTTTTATTTTTCTAATTTTCACTCAATTATTGGCCCCTCCTAACAAAACATAGTTGAAAATTAGAACAAAAATAATACAAAAATTTGATTCATGGAAATACCATATATTCTATAATTCTACAAATTTATCAAAAAAAATACTTCAAAAAAATTAGATTATTTTTTTAAAATATCCTGAAAGGTAAAACATATTTTCTGGAATACTCCAAAAAGTAGAACCTTTATTTCATGAGAGATCTAGAAATTCAGAACTAATTTTACCATGAATTCTCTAAATATCGATAAAATTGGGCGTAACTAATTTTTTAACTTCAAATGAATCTCTTCAGAATTTTATTTTCCACCTGAAGTATTGCCAAATATTGTTGAACAACACAAGACACCCCTCCACATAATTAGGTCCAAATGGTTCATGTAATTTTACTTCAATATAATATTAGATAGGGAAAAGTTTCTTTTAATTTTGATAATATAATATGATATTTATGGATTCTATGTGATAGAAGGAATAAATGTAAAATTTGGGATATAATAAAAACGATTCTCTTAAAAAGTGGAATTTGAAACCAAATAAATGTCTTAATCATTTAAAAAATATGTACCTAAAACCCTAATGTTATGATAGTAAAAAATAAAATAATGGTCAAATAAATCATGGTTTATAACTCAAAATAAATAAGATAAATATAAATAATTTTATAAAAGGGTTCAAAAGCCTCATAGTTATGTGACTTCAAAGATAAATATAGTGAGATGTTGCATAAGATTAAAACATTAGAGGACATTTCCTGAAATAAATAATGTATTGAACCAAAAAAGTCATTTCCGGAATTCTTTTAAGCTTGGTTTCATGGGATAAATTTCTTCAATAATTGAAATGGTATTCAAAAATGTAATGAAAAATCAATTGAAATCCACAGTTTAGAAAACAATTGAAAAAGAAACGCACCTATTTTTTTTTAAAACACATGAATTTTTATTGAAAATAATAATTTGAAAATTTAAACATCAAACATTACCTTCCCCACATGTTAATGATTTATTTCCTCAATTAATTCATGTAAATAAAAAATATAATCAATCTTTTAATTGAATCATAACATTTAATTATTTTTAATGTAGACGTACAATATGACTTAATTGTAGTGAACAATTGAGTTAATATCCTGGTTGTTTCTCTCTAAAAATCTAAAACTAAAAGTATACTAAACATATAAAAATTAATGAATCAAAATAAAATATAAATAGAATGATAATAAATGGATTCATCTTAGTTTAATCCCCCATGTGGGCCCTAGGTTTTGATTACCTCTTGATTGGATTTTTCATTTGGTCATCCCCAATAGGAATGTGGGTATACATTCTTTAAGATGACCCACTAGAACTTATTCTTTCTGAATCTCACTTCTTTCTTCTGATTGAGGACTCTATAAAAATAGTACACAAAATCCACCCCAATAAAAATGATATAAAACATTATTTTATTAGTGTAGAGAAAAGAATGAGACCTATTGGATTCCACTTGAACGTCCCCTTCTTTGTTTTCCAATACATCAATTGGGTATGTTGTATTAATAGAATTATAAAAGGGAATGTAATAGTGTTATTATATTTAAATAAAATATAAACAAGAAAATCCAATATGAAATTATTCCCTGTTTATGTGAGTAGAATTTGTCTCATTTTCCTCCAACAAATCCACTTTGATCTACTCTTGTAAACCCTCCAATAAATATTCAACATTCTCAGAGATCTCTCTTTATTACTCAATAGTGATATCTTCCTTTTCGTCTTCATCCACAAATTCAATCCAAGTGTTCTATAAATTGATAAATTTAAATCAGCATGATCTGATACTCAATTCACTTTCAATAAAATTATATGGAAATGAGTTTAGGTAAATATCATCTCCTTGTGTCTAAATGAATTCAATATCATCTTTTGTGTAATGTTCTTCTTTAGATATGAATTTCACAGGAAAGTGATAGGTATGCATGCTTCTCTATCTTATATAAAACTTTGATGACATGGGTGGTTTCTTCATCTTTTGAATCTAGGTATATCTATAGTGGTGTTGAATATTCTTCCTTGTATGGTATAAGCAGATCATATTTCACCTCATATTCAATCCAAAAGTTATCCAAATATCATTAACATCCTATTAATAAATTAGAATGAAAAATATTTTTCATCAATATCCAAAATAAATATTTGATGTAGGAAAAATAGATATTCTTTTAATTCATAAATGTTTACCCATGTTCTTCAACATTATATATGAGAAGGGAAAACACTTCCACCACTAGCTAAGGTTTAGTTTAGTTTTGCTCTTGGGATGTGTATAAATATTCAATTATCCATTCCATTATACCTCAAGGTCATATATTTATTAACAATATCATTGAAAAAAGTATTCTATTTGACCTTGTTAGTCTTGTTCAACATATAGAATATATCAATAAATACTATTAGGAAACATAGAAGGCTCTTTTTGTACCTCATCAAATTCTCAATAATATTCTAGGAAGTGCTCTTGTAGTTTAATTAATTATTTGTTCAATCCCTCCAATAGTAAGTATTTAAGGGCATCTTTAGGGCCCTAAATGTGTAAGGACCTGAATATTTTTATTAAAATTTGTTTCCTAAATTTTGTGTGTTATTTTATTTTATACTCAAAATAACTATATTATTTAATTTGTGATGTGAGTATAATAAAATAAGACCGTTGTGTTCATCTTTTATATGTCTGTTGGTCAATATGACCGTTGGAAGCTAAACACTTAACGTTACGATTTTTTAATAAATAAAAGTGATCTTAGTTAATTAATAGAGAAAGAATATTCGATGGCCTCACCCAATAGTCTCGGGCTGATCGAATCCCATATGATAGTACTCGGGAAGGAGGTAGCACCATTGGGCTTTTCTCTAGACCAAACCCAAGCCGAACATCATCATGTGAAGCTGCAATGGAATCGCCTTCGTGAGAAATTCTAGTTGATATAAATCACCACTCGGGCAATGTTGGCTGAGCTGCAACAAGATTGAATCACCATGTCACACCTTACACTTAGGTCATATACTGGTGTTATAAGGGGCTATATAAAGAGACCTTAGCTGCCTTATGTAATACTTTGATATATAGAAACATTTTTATTTCTTCATATGGTGATGTTTTTGATTTTCCAAATATCCGGATATATATAGGATGTATATTATTACTGTTTAGAAAAAAAAGGATATTATAAAATATATATGTAAACCGTAAATAATTAATAATGTGTAATGATTTTCAAAAAATGGTCTTCTACAGTTGTGTTCAGTAATAAATTTTGAGTCTAATAAGATCAATATAATTTTTGTTGAATAGTAAATTATGAATAGTGATTTTATTATTATTATTAGTAATGTGACCAAATTGATTAAGTAACCTCACATAAGAATGTATTGATATAATTTAGGCACCTTGATTTAGTAATTTGATTTAAAATAATAGGTAAATAACTGTTTCAAAAATTACTAGTCAAGTATTAGTTATTTCGTGTCAATAGTGTTTTTTAATTAATAATTAAATTAAAAATATTTAGAGAATTATTTTTAAAAAATTTAATCCATTTTTGAATTAAGATCATCGATATTAGTTTTAGGTGATTTTTGGGGATTTTTCGGGAAAAATTGAAATGTTAGGGAATAGTGATAATACAGTTTTTAGTTTCAGGGGTTTAATGACATCATTATGGATGTAATAATTACATAAATATTCCAGTAGGCTTATGAATATTAATATAAGGTATGAGCTGTCCCAAGTGCCCAATATGATGGGCATATACCATGGGCAAACCCATGTTTTTCCAATACCACCGATAAGAAGTCCCTTGGCAATTAATGATTTGTTCCCTCACTTGCCCTATAAATACCAAGACTTTCCCTCATCCATTTAATTAAAAAAGTCTCCTCAAAGATTTTATGGTCTCTTTACCTCCCAATAAGTCCTCCCGATGTTCCCTTGAGCCTCCCAAGGTCACGACCTTCAAGATTTCGACGTTTCTCTTTAAGGTACGAGATCATTTCACCCTCCTCTTTTAAGCCGTGACATTCTTTATGTTGTGTTTTGTACTTTCCATATCTTTGTGTTGAGGGTATGTTCTTATATGTTCTAATTTATTTCCATGTCATGTCTAATTGTTTAGATACCCTTTAATCTCTCATCATTTTTCTTATGAATTTCTAAGTGACGATGTTAGGCTACCGAATTTCTTGTAAGAGAAATTGCATCATCTCTTTTCTTTCATGTTTACATTTAATGTGGTATGTCATTAAAATACTCATACCTTGATCTTATTTTGTACCCATACTTTATTATGAATTATTTATGAGTGGGTTACCCTTTTCCCATCTCTTTTCAATGATTTCTAAAACCATGTTATATAATTGTTATGACACAAAAATTTAGTCTTAAAATTTCTATCTCTTTCTCTCAAGTATTTATCTTGTATTAATTATGTGAATACCCAGACCTATTTCGTTTCTATTAGTGTTCATAAAGATATAAATATGATATATTTTAATCTGGAATTGACATACATATTACCCTCACTCTATTTTTATGGTTATAAATGACATAATGATCTTATTTTTATGCTCTTTTTAAACGCCATGATTTTTACACGAAACCCATTTAATTTATTCTATTTGGGTAATTTATGAAATGAATTTTTATGATTTATGTGGCTCGAATGAAAATAATGACATATTAAGGGTGCACCTTGATAGCGATCCAATGCATTGGGTAAAGAATTAATATCTAGGCATGACAAGTTTTACGATACCTTGGGGAATAACTTTGGTAATGTTTATGACACCTTAGGGCAGGACCATGAGGATATGTTCATGAATGTCTAAATAAAATGTTGATTCCACATATTCATGTTATTATTCATGTTATTTCATTATGATATTCCTATTATTTGATTTCTCTTATCTTTATGTTTTATTCATGTTCGTATTGATATCACAAGTAAATTGATTCCCTTATTTACCCTTACTGGGCCTTCTTCTCACCCTTTCCTTTGAATGTATGTATCCCGGTTATGAGCTGTAGTAATTGTACATAGTATGAACTTATGATGAAGCCTTACAAGTGGATTAGAAAAAAAATTATGTTGTTTTCTAGTTTAATTGTTCCTTGTTACCAAGACACTTGAATTTAATGATCCTTTGTATGTAAAATGTAATGAAAAGTAATGTATTAAAATGGAGGTTTGCCATAGTTGGTATCAAAGGATAGTTTTTTAATTTATGGAAATTGGGATATGAAAAATTTAGGAAGAATTCTATAGAAAAGTTTAAATTTAGGAAAACATCCTGGTATTTTTGTGAGAATTGTGTATGTGTTTTATCAAGAAAATACATCTCTGTTTGGATACGAGTAGGTAGAGGCAGCTCATGCACATAGGTACCTAAGAGTGAGAACTCTAACATGGAGTTTCAAGCTTGAACCAGGGTATCATGGTACACGACAATGGGCCTTTCTGTACTCTTGGTTACGAAACTCCCGGGAGATATGTTTGGTTAATCACAAGATTTTTATGAATCATTATGAAGGAATTATATAGATATGTAATATTTTCAGAATGATGTTTTATGACATAAAATCCATTAATATTAAAATATTCGTTAATGAAATAAGTTCTTCACTGAGATTTTATTCTTTTAGAAAATGGAGGGCATTAAGAGAAATCATTCAAATGGTGACCGTAATGGACCATGTGCTGACAGCCCTCTGATAGAAGCTGGAATAGAAACATTCATGGAAATGACGAACCAACTAATGAATGTTATGGGGAATAGCTTGAATCAATCTGAGAGACCAATCTCACCACAAAGGGAACAATATTATGTTGGGTCCTTTATGTGTCACCAACCACCATCCTTCAGTGGATCGACTTACACATTGATTGTTGAGTAGTGGATTAGCTCCATCGAGAAGATCTTTTCTGTGCTCCGTTGTTCAGAGAAATAGAAGATCACCCAGGCTGTCTATCGCTTAGAAGGAGAATCTGATTAGTTGTGGGAATTGATAAAAATCATGAGGCCAAGATTGGAGGTTGAAGCTATGTAGTGGGAAGATTTCAGAACGATATTTTTCAGTAACTGTTTCCCTTGTTCTATATGAACAAGGATGGAGAAGTAGTTTCTCAAACTAAAACATAAAGAGAACGAATATATTAGAATCTATTAGATGAACTTCATCCAAATTTCAGGATCTACCTCTAGCTTTCTCAAGGTTCCAAATGGTAAGGTTGATATATTATTCGGTGGTCTAATACCTCATATGTGGAAGAATCTAGCCAACCGAGACTATCACATCCATGAAGAGATCATGCAGAGTGAGATGAATGTCAAGATGGAGTTTAGTGAGACCTAGTGGACTCATAAATTAAATGAAATGAAGAGATCAATAGAGCCCATCTTAGGGAGGACCTCTAATTAGGGAAGAGAAGTAGAGAAAGTGCAATATCCCATGTGTAATAAATGTGGGAAGATGAATTTGAGGAACTGCATGATTGGGAGCGGGAAATGCTACATGTCTCAAAGAGATTTCCATATTGTGACGAATTGTCATAATGAGGTGAAACCTCATCTTCCAAACCCAATTGAAAAGGGGAAGATGGAGCAGGCCATACCTGATGTCCAGTGCTTTATGTGTGGACAATGTGGGCACTTTTCCAATAACTCTCCAAATCTGAGGGCAGAAGAGGTGAACCAACATCAGCCTCAACAAAGGCCAAGGGATCATGGATATTCTTTTTCAATCATGACAGCTGAATTTGAAGCTCCGAATGATGTGTTAGCAAGCACTCTTGTGGTTCTTTCAAAGCTAGCATGTGATTTGTTTGATTCTAGTTCTACACATTCCATTATTTACTCCATGTTTGAAAATAATTTAGAATCAACCCCGAATTTTATAAATATAGAGTTATCGGTCAGGACTCCTGGTGGTATTATCCAAGGATCATCAGTGTTTATAAACTCTAGTATATACTTTAGTGAGCATTATCTTATCGAAAATCTAGTAGTCATACCCATGCTGGAATACGACAATATACTAGGTATGGAATGTCTCTCAAATTATAATTCTAAGATAAAATTTAAAAGCTAGGTAATCTCATAAGTCTTGAATAGAAGAGATACAGTTACCTTCCAAGTATAGATATCTCAACCTGATCATTGTCTAGAAGAACATTCTACATCCTTATTTATGGAAATGATCGATGAAGAAGATGAATGAAATGAGGGATTGGGGATAGAATATGTCTCCATTATCTCAGAATATGTTGATGTATTTCCTGAGGAGCTTCCTAGACCTCCCCCAGAAAGAGAGGTAGAGTTCCCAATTAAACTAGTACCTATATCTCATCCGATATCATATAACTTATATAGGATGGTAGTTGTGGAGCGGGAGGAATTAAAAAACAAATCCATGATATTTTGGAGAAGGGATTTTTTAGACCAAGTGTGTCTCCTTGGGGAACACTTGTTCTCTTGGTAATGAAGAAGGATGGATCAAGGTGTCTATGAATTGATTATAGGGAATAGAATAGGATCATAGTAAAGAACAAATAATATCTTCGAATAATTGATGAAATATTTGACCAACATCATGGGGATCAATTCTTCTCTAATATTTATCTTCGATCTTGTTATAATCAATTAACGGCGAAGAAGAAGATATTCCAAAAACTGACTTCCAATCAAGATATGGGCATTCTGAGTTTGTTGTTATGCGCTTCAGACTGACTAATGCACCTACTATTATTATGAATTTGATGAATAGATTCCTTAAGGACACCTTGATAACTTTTTGGTAGTTTTTATTGATGATATTATGATATATTACAAATGTTTTGAGGAGCATGAGGATCATCTATGTGATATTTTGAAAACTCTGCGAAAGGAGAGGATTTTTGGGAAGTTCAAAAAATTTGAATTTTGGTTACAACAAGTTTCTTTCTTGGGGAATATTGTAACCAATTAAGGAATCAGAGTTAACCCTTCAAAGTCAAAAGTTGTAGAGGACTGGCCTCAACCTAAAACAATAACCGAGATTAGAAGTTTTCTATGTATTAGTTGGATATTATATGAGGTTGGTGAAAAACTTTTCACAAATTTCAAATACATTAAAAAATTTAACTCGAAATGAGGTCAAGTTCATTTGGATACAAGAGTGTGAGGAATGTTTCCAGGAGCTGAATAAGAGATTGGTTACTTCCCCCATGTTAACTCTGCCCTCATGTGGAGACAAATTCGTTGTTTTTAGTGGTGTATCACTAAATGGTCATGGGTGCGTCCTCATGAAAAATGACATGTTCATTGCTTATGCATCTCGACAGTTGAAGACTCAGGAGAAGAATTATCCTATGCATGATCTGGAGCTGGCTGGGGACATTTTTTCTCTGAGGATATGGAGGAACTATCTTTATGGAGAGAAATGTGATATATACACAGACCATCAATTTTTGAAGTATATTTTCACACAAAAGTAATTGAACATGAGACAAAGGAGATGGTTGGAACTTCTTAAAGACTATGATTGTTCAATTAAATATCATCCTGGAAGAGAAAGCAAAGTCACTGATGTAGTAAGCAGGAAAGGCCCATTTGTTCATTCTATGATGTGGATTCAAGGAGATCCATTGATCAATGACCTAGTAAAGTTGGAAGTGGGAATTATAATGGAAGGGAAATCATCAACCCGAACCAAAATGGTTTCTCAATCATCACTACTAGAGAATATCAAAAAAGAACATAAAGAATATCCTTTGATACAAAATAATATTGAGGCTATAAAGGATGAGAATTTTCTTGAGTTTAGTATTGATTAAGAAGGTGTACTGAAATTTCGTACAAGACTATGTGTTCCATCTATTCAGGAAATAAAGAAGGAGATGATGAATGAAGCTCATAGCTCTACATCCTGGAAGAAAAAAAATTTATAGGGAACTTCTATATCATTATTGGTGGGATAATATGAAATGGAATATTGCTGAATACACTTCAAGGGGCCTAGCATGTCCACATGTGATGGCAGAGTGTCAAATTCCTAAAGGGGTATTGCAACCAGTACCCATACCAGCATGGAAGTGGGACAATATCACTATGGACTTCATCATTGGTCTTCTGAGAACATCCATTGGAAATAATGTTATATGGGTTATTGTGAACCATCTCACTAAGAATTCCCATTTAATCTTTATTAGGGATGATTTCTCTTTTGATTAACATGCTAGAATTTAAATAAAAGAAGTGGTCAGGCTATATGGAGTTCCACTTTCTATCATATCTGATCATGATAAAAGGTCTACATCATCATTATGGAGAATAATTTAACATGTTCTGATCAGTGAATAGAATTTTAGTATAGCCTATCACCCCCATTATGATTCTCAATCTAAAATGACTATTCAAACCCTCAAGGACATGTTGAGAAAACGCTCAATGGAATTTGAAGGCGGATGGGATCAACATATTCATTTACTTGAGTTATCCTACAACAACAACTTCCACTCGGGTATTCAAAAGGCACACTATGAAGCTATATATGGGAAGCAATGTAGAACTCCTACTTGTTGGGATGAAACTTGTGAGAGAATACTTCTTGGTCCTGATCTTGTGCAAGATATGATTGTAAAAGTCTATTCCATCCAACAACTCATTTAGGCTGATCATAGTCAGCAAAAGATCTATGTCGGCAACCATTGAATGGACATGGAGTTTGATATCGGTGACAAGTTATTTCTTTGAATTTCACCTTGTATTAGAATAATAAGGTTTGGGAAGAAAGGGATGCTCAGCCCTAGGTACATTAGCCCCGAGGAAATCCTTGATCGTGTGGGAGCATTTTCCTATCGACTTTCACTTCTTCTAAATCTAGAACAAGTTCATGATATCTTCCACATATCCCTCTTAAGGAAGTACAAACCTGACCATTCACATGTACTAATCCCAGAGGTAGTACAACTGGAACATGACCTCTCTTCTGTGGAGTATCCGGTGGAGATCTTGGATCATGGAGACAAGGTTCTATGCAGCAAGACTACCTACATTGTTAAGGTGTTGTGGAGAAACCACAAATATGTAGAAGCCACATGGGCACTAGAGGAGTCTACGAGGTAGAAAACCCCTGACATTTTCTCTTCTGAGGGTATAAGTTAAAACTTCTGGGGAAGAAATTTCTTAAGGGGGAAGAATGTAATGACCCAAATTTTTTAATTAATTTTTGTTTGATAAATTTCAGGTGTTATTTTATTTTATTCTCTAGAAAACTATATTCTTTAATTAATGAAATGAGTATAATTAAATGAGACCAATGTGTTTCGACTATTATATGACCATTGGTCAATATGACCATTGGAAGCTAAACTCTTAATGTTACCATATATTATTTATAAATACATTGATATTGGATAATTAATATAAAAATAAGATTCGATGACCCCATCTAGTAGTCTTGGGTCGATAGAATCCCATCCGATGGAACTCAAGATATAGGTAGCACCATTGGGCCTTGCACTGGACCAGACCCAAGCCGAACATCATCGTGTGAAGCTGGAATAGAATCACCTTCGAGCGAAGTTCAAGCTGATAGAGATCACCACTCGGGCAATAATGGCTGAGGCGCCCCAAGATTACATCACCATAGAACACCTTACACTTAGGTCCTCTGCTAGTGTTATAAGGATCTATTCAACAAGACCTTAGCTTCCTTATGTAATCCTTCGATATAAAACAATTGGGATTTCCTATTATAGTGTAGTATGTGATTTTTTAAATATATGAATATGTATAGGATGTATATTATTGATGTTTATAAAACTATAATATTTTAAAATATTTATGTAAAACATAAATAATTAATAATGTGTCATGATTTTAAAAAATGGTCTTCTACAGTTCTGTTCAGTAAGAAATTTAGATTATAATAAGATCAACTTTATTTTTAGTGAATAGTAAATTATGAATGGTGATTTTATTCTTATGATTAGTAATGTGACCATATGGATTAATTAACCTCACTTAATAATGTATTGATATAATTTAGGCACCTTGATTAAGTAATGTGATTCAATAAAAAAAGGTAAATAACTGTTTTAGAAATTATAATTCAAGTATTAGTTTTTTTGGGTGAATAGTTTTTTTAATTTAAAATTAAATTAAAAATACAAAGAAAATAATATTTATAAAATGGAGTTCATCGTTGAATTCAGTTCATCAATATTAGGTTAAGGTGATTTTTGGTGATTTTTCTGGAAAAAATTGAATTTTTGGTGAATAGTTAAAATACAGTTTTTAGTTTTGGATGTTTCATGACATCATTAAGGATTTAGTAATTTTTTAATCATTATGGTAGACATATGAATATTAATATAAGGTATGAGGTGTCTCATGTGGCCAATACCATGGAGAAATACCATGGGAAAGCCTATAGTTTTTCCAATACCACCGATGAGGTGTCCTTTGCCAATTAATGATTTGTTCCCTCACTTCACCTATAAACACCAAGACTTTACATCATAAATTTAATTCCAAAATAATTGTCAACGAAGAATTGGTTTATTTACCTCCCAATGAGTCCTCCCATGTTTCCCTCAAGCAAACCAAGTTCCCGACCATCAGGCATTCGAAGTTACTCTTCACGGTAATGGATCCTTTCACCCTCCTCTTTTAAGTCATAAAATTCATTATGTTGTGTCTTTTAATTTCTATATCTTTATGATGATGGTATGCTCTTATATGTTATCATTTCAGTCCATTTATTGTATAATTTTTGATACACCCTTTCTGCTCTGATCAATTTGTTTTTTTGAATTTTTAAGTGACATCATTAGGCTACTAAAGTTATCGTAAATGAAATCACATCATCTCTTTTCTTTCATGTTTCCTTTTCATGTGTTATGTCATTCAAAAATTAAGGGTTCACCCTTATAGCACTCCAATGCATTGGGTAAAGAATTAATCTCTATATATGACAAGTTTTACGATACATTAGTGAATAACCTTGGTTATTTTTATGACACCATATGGATGGACCTTGGTGATATGTTCATGGATGTCTAAATAAAATGTTGAAACCACATATTCAAGTTATGATTCAAGTTATTTTCATTATGATATGACTATTCTTTTATTTCTCTTGTCTTTATGCTTTATTCATGTTTGTGTTGATATCACAAGTTAACTGATTCCCTTGTTTACCCTTACTGGGCCTTCTTCTCACCCATTCCTTTGAATGTTTGTCTCTAGGTTATGAGATGTAATAATTTTACATAGGATGAACTTATTATGAAGCCTTACAAGTAGACTAGATGAATTTTTTATGTTGTTTTCAAGTGTTATTGTTCTGGATTTCCAAGACACAATACTTTAATGATCCTCTTTATGTAAAATGTAATGATAAGTTATGTATTAATAATGCAGGATACCATAGAATAAGCTCATTGAAAACCCCTTCTATGATAATTTTTCTTCAATATCCACTGATCTATTTTTCATCGAATGAAAAATTATCCTCTATATATCAAGATGATTAAAACAATTTTTTATTTTTTTTAAAAAATGAAAATATTAAACTATACATAATTAGATTACTTTCACTACCTCCTCGGTAATGCTACCATGTTTTGACATGTTCCTGTAATGTGATGTGAGAGAAATACATTATTTATGAGTTTATATTATAGTATAGTCGTTAACCTAGTTTTTTATACCATGAATAGACTACAATAATCAAATTTTTCCCTGGGAGTTATAGGAAAAGTGGACACAACTGGAAATTCGGGCTATAGACACGGTTCTAAACCGTAGATAAAGGCCCTAAAACCGTGGCTATAGGTAATAGCCACGGTTCCGCAAACCTTGGCTAAGTTTGGCGTGGCTATAGGCCTAGACCTATAGCCACGGTTCCAAACCGTGGCATTAACACTATAGCCACGGTTGCAACCGTGGCTATACTAAAGGCCGGACAGACTTAATTGCCACGGTTTAAAACCGTGGCATTATGTCTCTATCCAGGGTTAATAACCGTGGTAATAAACCAATAGTCACAGTTTAAACCATGGCTATAGGGTGTCCAAATCCATAACCCCCCCCCCCCCCCCCGAACCCCCTCGACACCCCTCTGGACACCCCCTGGACACCCCCTCGACATACCCTGGACACCTCCCTGGACACCCCCTGCCACCCCCTGCCACCCCCTGCCCCCTGCCACCCCCCGCCAGTCCCCCCTTGCCACCACACTGTCAGTCCCCCCTGCCCCCTGCCACCCCCACTGCTAGTCCCCCCTACCCCTGCTAGTCCCCCTGCCCCCTGCTAGTCCCCCCTGCCACCCCCTGCTTGTCCCCCTGCCAGCCCCCCTGCTTGTCCACCTACAAGCCCCTACCCCCTGCTAGTCCCCCTGCCAGCCCCCCTACCCCCTGCTAGTCCCCCCCCCCCCCCCCGCCATCCCCCTACCCCCTGCCAGTCCCCCCCTGACAGCCCCTCCCCCTGCCTAGACACCCCTCCCCCTGCTGGACACCCCTCCCCCTGCTGGACACCCCTCCCCCCTGCCTGGACACCCCTCCCCCCTGCTGGACATCCCTCCACCTGCTGGACATCCCTCCCCCCCCCCCCGTGTTGGACAGCCCCTCCCCCCTGATGGACAGCCCCTCCCCCTGCCTGGACACCCTCCCACCTGCTGGACAGCCCCTCCCCCTGCCTGGACACCCCTCCCCCCTGCCTGGACACCCCTACCCCTGCCACCCCCTTATTTTCCCATGCCTTTCCCCCTACCCCATGCTAGTCCCCCCTGCCACCCCCTGCTAGCCCCCCTGCCCCTGCCCCCTACGAGTTCCCCCCCTGCTTGGCGCCCTGCCAACCAGCCCCCCCCCCCCCCCCTGCACCCTGCCAGTCCCCCCTGACACCCCTACCAGTCCCCCTGCTAGTCCCCCTGCCAGCCCCACCACCCCCTGCCAGCCCCCCTGCCCCCTGCTAGTCCCCCTGCACCTTGCTAGGCCCCCTGCCCCCTGCTAGGCCCCCTGTCAGTCCCCTGCTAGTCCCCCTTCCCCCTAATCTGATAACCAAGTTTATATGATCTGATAACCACAACATCTTCAGCACTGCCAGATTCAGGTTTAACAGGTACCAATTCACCAATTCTGACATGTTTAGTAGCATGAGATAAGACAGGAACAGACTGAACTACATCAGATTTATAGACCATGTTTAGCACCCCTCCCCCTGCTGGACACCCCCCCATGCCTGGACAGCACCCCCCCCCCCCCCCTCCCTGGACAGCACCCCCTCCCTCTCCCCTGGACACTGGACTCCCCCTGCATATTGACCATTGTTGGACACTGGACCCATACTCCCCCACCCCTACCAGCCCCCTTGTACCCCTGTTGGACACAGGACTCCCCCCTGGAAACTAGTTCTTGGGTTGCCCAAATCATATTTACCCCTATTGAACACTAGACTCCCCCCTAGACACTGGACTCCCCTGTATATTTAACCCTGCTGGACACTGGCCCATACTATAGGTTCCTAATTAGTAGGACCACCCCATACTATAGGTTCTTAGTAGGACTTGGGAAACACTTGAAACAAAATTCAGAAGTAGCTATATATGATTAATCTAGGAAAACATACATATAATCAGTCTGGAAAATAAAACAGAATAAACTATAAAATTTTTATGGGAATAAAATAAAACATATTTTAAATTGGAAAAAATTACCAGAAAAACTGTTTATCAACTAAACAAACTGCTTGGTGAAATCATGGCCACACATGCTCATCCTTAGATAAAATCTCCTTGCATTTCATGTAGTACTGCATTAAACAAAACATTGGAATTATGATATGAAATAGAGTTACCAGATTTTATAGCACCGTGCTCACTATCTATAGGTGGTGAAATAGTTATACCTCGTTCCTGTGAAGTATCTGTGGGATGTTTTATGATATTTTCCAGATCTAGACAGCACTGCATTTTCTCTATAGAGACATTCATAACCTTCATGGGCTAGGTTCCTGGAAAACCCTCTTTCACCCCCTTGCAACCCCCTGGAAAGACCCCTTAAACACCCCATGCACCCCCCATTCCCCCCTTAGTCCCCCATTCCCCCCTACACCTCACTGGACAACCCCCATTCCCCAACTGAACAGCCCCACTGGACACCCCCGACACCCCCTAGACAGCCCTCCCCCCTGCCAGACACCCCTCCGCCCTGCTTGGATAGCCCCTCCCCCTGCTGGACACCCCTCCCCCTGCTGGACGCCCCTGCCCCCTGCCCCCCGCACCCTGCACCCCACTAGACAGCCCCCATGCCCCAACTGGATAGCCCCACTGGACACACATCCACCCCTGAAGAACTACCCCTGAATGTTGATTTCCCAAATGAGGCTACCCTCTTAGTGGATCATGTAAAAGAGAATTAGAAAACATATTTTGATGGTGATTTTCAATGATCGACTGAAATAATGCTTAATAAATCCAATCTTAATTGAGTAGGCCAGGTGGTTGTCTTTATCACACAAACACAAGACGTCCAATCATACTTTTTCCTATTTTTATAAGGTTTCACTGATGATGAGGCAAATTATTAGGCTCTCGTTACTGGTCATCAGTTATCAGATGATATTTATTTTCCCGAAATGTTTATGAAGGGAGAATCCAAGTTAGCACTTAAATATATTAATGGTGACTGGAGGAGGGGAGTCCGTCGGGATTTCATTGTGGCTAAATTGAAGTGGGAGCTTGGAATTGTAGTAGGGATTGAGTTTTGATTTTTTAGTGAGAGTGGACATGGCCCTGGAATAGATGGTTTGATTTTGGAGGGTTGGCCATGGAATTTTTATAGTGCATCGAAAAATAGTCACTAGTAGGGCTTGGTTTGGTGTGAAATTCAGTCAAACGGTTGTGGGAACCATCATGGAAGCAACTACCAAATACAGACTAGATCTAGTCTCCTCTAAAGTGATGACCCTTCATGGAAACTCTTCAAGAAAACTAGGTCTCCAGTTGCATCATTTTCCATAACAAACAAGCCCTGTTTGCATAGGCCGAAACAGACCTCCCTTTGCCAACTTGTGGGGGAAATGTGGGAACTCCAGCATGAAATAGGCCCTCAGAATAGAACAGACTCTTTGGAATTGCATCAAACAGATTGTGTGCAGCCCTTAAAACTCAACTTGGTAGTGATCATCCTCCTCCAATGAGTGCTACATGAGATGAGGGAATTATGGAAGGAATTTCTTCTAAAACAGCCAAAAGCAGACATTGAATTTACATCACAACAGGCTGATCTGGTTCAGACGACATGTGTAGAGGATGAGGATGATCTGGTTCGGACAACATGTGAACAGGATGAGGAAAAAGAAGAATTACCGAACAAATATTATGTGATACATGTACAATAAAATATGCCAGACAATTCCAAACCAATTTTTTCAGTTGAATTGATCCTTTGTACCACCTGCTATGCACATTTTGTGGAAAGATGGATGAGAGGCAGCGCTAAGAGGAGATATAGTTTAGGAATGAGGAAATATGAAAAATTATAGAGCTAACCATTCAATGTTTCTCTAAGGAGGAGTAACCCCCACAGGGTGTTGTCCTGGAGCAGGGCCAAATCACGGCGTGACCGCGGCGTGACCGCCGCAGGGTGTCGTCCTGGACCAGGGACAAATCACGGCGTGACCGCGGCGTGGCCGCGGCATGACCGCCACAGGGTGTTGTCCTCTATAGTGAAGACCCTTCATGGAAACTCTTCAAGAAAATCAGGTCTCCAGTTTCATCTTTGTCCATAACAAAAAATCCCTATTTCCATAGGCCCAAAAAGACCTCCCTTTGCCACCTTGTGGGGGAAATGTGGGAACTCCAGCATGAAACAGGCCCTCAGAATAGAACAGCCTCTTTGGAATTGCATCAAATAGATTGTGTACAGCCTTTAAAACTCATTATGTAAGTGATCATCCTCATCCAATGAGTGCTAAATTATATGAGGGAATTATGGAAGGAATTTCATCTAAAACAGCCAAAAGAAGACATTGAATTTCCATCACAATAGGCTGATCCGGTTCAGACGACATGTGCAGAGGATGAGGATGATCTGGTTCAGACAACATGTGAAGAGGATGATGAAAAAGAAGAATTACCGAACAAATATTATGTGATACATGTACAATAAAATATGCCAGACAATTCCAAACCAATGTTTTCAGTTGAATTGAGCCTTTGTACCACCTGATATGCACGTTTTGTGGAAAGATAGATGATAGGTAGCGCTGAGAGGAGATATATTTTAGGAATGACGAAATACGAAAAATTATAGAGCTAACCATTCAATGTTTCTCTAAGGAGGAGTAACCGCCGCAGGGTGTCGTCCTGGAGCAGGGCCAAATCACGGCGTGACCGCGGCGTGACCGCGGTGTGCCTGCGGCATGACTGCGGCGTGACTGCGGCGTGACTGCCGCGTGACCGCTGCAGGGTGTCGTCCTGGAGGAGTAACCGCCGTAGGGTGTCGTCCTGGAGCAAGGCCAAATCCCGGCGTGACCGCGGCATGACCGCGGCGTGACCGCGGCGTGACCGCAGTGTGACCGCCGCAGGGTGTCGTCCTGGAGGAGTAACCGCCGCAGGGTGTCGTCCTGGAGCAGGGCCAAATGACGACGTGACCGCGGCGTGACCGTGGTGTGACCACGGTGTGACCGCGGCGTGACCGCGGCGTGACCGCGGAGTGACCGCGTCGAGACCGCGGCGTGACCACGGCGTGACCGCGGCGTGACCGCGGCGTGACCGCGGCGTGACCGCGGCGTGACCGCGGCGTGACCGCGGCGTGACCGCGGCGTGACCGTGGCGTGACCGTGTCGTGACCGTGGCGTGACCGCAGCGTGACCGCCGCAGGGTGTCATCCTGGAGGAGTAACCGCCGCAAGGTGTCGTCCTGGAGTAGGGCCAAATCACGGCGTGACTGCGGCGTGACCGCGGCGTGACCGCGGCGTGACCGCGGCGTGACCGCAGGGTGACCTCGGCATGACTACGGCGTGACCGTGGTGTGACCGAGGCGTGACCACGGCGTGACCGCGGCGTGACCGCGGCGTGACCGCGGCGTGCGTGACTACGGCGTGACCGCGACGTGACCGCGACGTGACCATGGTGTGACCGCAGAGTGACCGCCACAGGGTGTCGTCCTGGAGGAGTAACCGCCGCAGGGTGTTATCCTGGAGCAGGGCCAAATCACAGCGTGACCGCGGCGTGACTGCCGCAGGGTGTCGCCCTGGAGGAGTAACTGCCGCAGGGTGTCGTACTGGAGCAGGGCCAAATCACGGCGTGACCGCGGCGTGAACGCGGCGTGACCACAACGTGTTGGCCCGGTCCAGCGACATCCGCGGGGCAACATCTTCCACTTAGTTTCAAATAGGATGATATGGATGGCATGATAGGATGTTTTCTTAGAAGATTTAACGAAATGAATGCTAATCTATGATGACTAGAGGATTGGATGACCCCTGATATACCTAATTCAGTGAGGTTTGGAGATCTAGAAATGTGTATGAATACCTAGAGGAATACCCCATGGAATTAGGAAAATCACAGGTTACATAACATGTAATCTGACATTTCTGGTACTGTGGGACCCCTGGGCCATGGAACTAGGCTTTTGGTTGGATTTAAATATCACATGCCATGTGACATGGTCACACAACATGGGACCCATCTTAAAAGTCTAACGTCACTTAAAGATTGTCTTGGTTCAAACAACTGTTTTAATAAAAAGAGGGAAACCCCCTACAGGGATATAAAAAGGGTCAAGTACGATGTGTGATTTATGACTGACAATGACATCAAGTATAAGGAAAACATCAATGCAATAATGTTAAGCAAGGTATACCAGTGTCAGTTTTCGCAGACAGCGCACCTCCGTTGGAGGAGATTTATTACAAAACCAGGACTTATTTATCAAATGAAATAATTATCTGAACTAACACTTATTCAAGAATTGCAATTTAATATAAACATGAAAAATTAAGAAGGTAACTAAATGAAATTCAAAACATTCTCGAATTAAATGGGCTAGGAGAGGGACCCTACCTCAACCTCAAGGCGAGTTTGCTTTTGACGGTGACAACTCGAATCTTCCTTTTTTCTGCTTGCATGCATATGCAACTTAACATATATGTAAGGACACCTAGCCCCTATGTACATATTTTCATGGCCAAATATGCACAAGGGGGGCCTTAGATATATGTTTATACTTGAATGTACCCCTTTATACTTACACGCGTATTCATTTTTTATATCTATATATAACCACACCTAGCCCCAATATATATATTCATACTGCCATGAGTGAATATATATAAAGGAGGAACTTATATATGCATATGCCTACCTATGCATACACATGTAAGCCTTCATCAACGATGACTTGAATCCACCTCAATGAAATCCAAAACACACAACAAAAATATAAAGAACCCAAGCCCTGGACACCCATGCTAGTCCCCCCCCAGACCCTGGACACCCCTTCCAGTCCCCCCCTGACCCTGGACACCCCTCCCCCTGGCTGGACAGCCCCTCCCCCTGTTGGACACCCCTCCCCCTGCTGGACACCCTTGCCCCCTGCCCCCTGCCCCCTACCCCTTGCCCCCTACCCATGCCCCTGCCCCTGCCCCTACCCCCTGCCCCATGCACCCCACTGGACAGCCCCCATTCCCCAAATGGACAACCCCACTAGATATTCCTCAAGGACACCCCCCCCCCCTGCTGGACAACCCCTCCCCCTTCCTGGACACCCCACCCCCTGCTGGACAGCCCTCCCCCCTGCTGGACACCCCTCCCCCCCTACGGGACAACCCCTCCCCCCTGCTGGACAGCCCCGCCCCCTGCCTCGACAGCCCCTCCCCCTGCCTGGACAGCCCCTCCCCCTGTTGGACAGCCCCGCCCCCTTGCTGGGCAGCCCTCCCCCTGCTGGACATCCCTCCCCCTGCTAGACAGCCCTCCCCCTGCCGGACAGCCCCTCCCCCTTCTGGACAGCCCCTCTCCCCTACCGGACACCCCTCCCCCCTGCCGGATAGCCCGCCCCCCTTCCTGACAGCCCGCCCCCTGCCGGACAGACCGCCCCCTCCTGGACAGCCCCGCCCTCTGCCTGGACACCCCTCCCCCTACTGGACAGCCCTCCCCCCTGCTGGACAGCCCTCCCCCTGCTGGACATCCCTCCCCCCTGCTGGACAGCCCTCCCCTCTACTGGACAGCCCTCCCCCCTACTGGACAACCCCGCCCCCCCTGCGGGATAGCCCCCCCTACCGGACACCCCTCCCCCTGCCGGACACCCCTCCCCCTGCTGGACAGCCCTCCCCCTGCTGGACAGCCCTCCCCCTTGCACCATAACTGGCTGACAGCTGCCAACCATAAAGACTTCACACACCCAACTGCAATGACGAGTATGTGCAACAAAAACCACATGAGTTCATCAGTCAATATAACATAAAACCAACCAATGGAAGATCCATGAAACCTTATTGATATTATTCTAGTATATTATGGTTACTACGGTATAAGAAATCCATATAATATTTGAGGCCAATGATTTATAAATTCAATCCACATGGAGTACATGTATTGCTCAAGGGATAAATAATACTAGTATGTTTTATCTAACTAAATTAGGAAAAAAGGCAAAAATACTAACAAAATAGTCCACTAAGGATAAATAAAGAGAGATAAAGGTTTTGTGGTGGGTGGAAAAAACCCAGAAACCTGATGAGGAGAGCTATGTTTGAGAAGGCATTGAGGCTTCACATGCCATGTGGGAGAATCTAAAGTCTCTTTAGCACATGTAGAAAAATCCACAAAGGTAAAAGTGAATGGTGAACTAGGATTATTATCCTATAAATGAAGGAGGACTTGAGATTAAAAATTATAGGCTTATCCTAGATTATATTTAATTTTTACTTTACTACATTAAATTCTGTTTCTCTGTGCTTCTCCCCCATAATTGTATCTTTATCTATGAATAATTAATACTCGATAGTTAGTTTTATGGTTTGAATCATACAATTATTATGGATTTATAGTTTTAGTATATCTATGAAACTATTTTTAAATATCTACTCTAAGTGTTTATAAAGTTTCAATTGAGTAAATAGGTAACAATCATCACTCGATCAATCTATCTATAATTTTATTTTCTTATTTTACAACACACACTATAATTTTCCCACTCTATGATTCATTCTAAATGGAATAGATTTTGAAGGATAATAGAGGGTGTAATTTTTTATTATGATCATGTACTATCTGATGCATTACTTGGGTCTCATTATTTGATATATACAATACCCTATTGGGATTTTTTTCTAGTAGTGCAATCCAGTGTACATATATTAATTCGTTATATAATAGAGTTGATTGTGAATAATAGTTTTCCTAAAAAGGTATAATAGTATGTGTGCCTATGATTTTAATGCATGAATTCTTATTATAAAGACAGTGGGAGTTGGTTTACAATGTAAATTTTTCCATTGAATGGGAGTAAAAACCTAAACTAATAATTTAAATAAAATAATAGAATAAAATTGGTTAATCAGTGCAAGACAAGATAATATTCTCACTATAAAATATGAATTGAATTTAATTTGGTTTATATTTAAGTACAAATTAATCATCCCATCTCCCACTTTTTAAAAAATTAAAAACAAAAAATATTTAATAAGTGAATGTGGGAGAGGCAATGTAATTCATAGGCCTTCATGAAAGAGAAACCCTAGTTTTCATTACATTTCAACCATTTAGGAACAATATTACTTTTAATTTGAGACCCTATGATAGGATAAACAACAGTTTGGTTTTATTTCTAGGGAGACTAATACATTTCACAAATTTTCATAGTTCATTGTATTGTGTTTTTATTTATCCTTTATTTTATTTTATTAGTTCATCTTATTTTCATAACTATTATTTTGAATCAACCTGATAACTACATGTTCAATAGATTATGAAACTTCATAATACAGATAGAAATTAACATGGGGTGAAACCAAAACATTTTTTAAATAATTAAAATATAGAATTACTAATCAAATTATGTTCCTAGAGTTATAAAAAAAATAAAACTATGCTAAAGTTCACCATTATAAACAATAACAAAATCATCATGTTTACTATTCTACATGGGATGTGAGATTGAGTTTTTATTAGAGATATTAACCTCCCATATCGAAACATAAAAAAGTGAAATGTATTAATAATATTTTGAAAGATATTTTAAAGGAAATAAAAGTTAGTATCCTTATGAATATATTGTAATAGATAGTGGAATAGGTAATCTATTTAAGTTACATCTTATAAGATCTGAGAAGATAGAGGTTACAATAATACCAAAAATAGGATAAAGAGGAATTAAAAGGGAAAATAGCCTTTAACATCTGAAGAATAAACTATATATGTGGAGGTGAATATTGAAAAATTCATACCACTACCTAGGCCCACTTTTAGAGGTAAATCATGAGGAGAATAATGTTTCATATGATACATTTGAAGGATATGACACAATCCTAGACATACCCTAGTTTTATATTTCACAAGTTTAGATGAAAACCAATCTTATTTACATTTACAATAAAGACACATCACAACCACTTATTTCCCTGTATTTTGATCATGAAGAAAAAGAGAAGTGGCTGAAAAATTATTATCATATTTTGAAGGGAATGAAGTATCTATTTAAGATCATATTGTGTTGATCATTGAAACATAAGAGGGAATTATTAAATACTTAGAGGGCCTGGAAAATATTTATGTTCTTAAATAAGGATAAAATACAATTACTTATATCAACAATAACACCTTAGGTGTATTACATTAACTTATACTAAGTTGAAGGATGAGCCTTTCCTCATTCCAAAAGCCATATATTTAAAATATATCAATGTATATGGGGGGTTTATTTAGTACTCGGTACAAGGGGACCTCAAGATAAAAATTGTATATTTTGATCATTGTATTTAAGAATATATGATAGATTCAATCATGAAAACTAAACACCCTTATGATTAAAGATAAAAAGAAATCTACCTAGAAATCGATAGTAAAAATATAGTGTCATTGAGAGAAATTCAAATAATTATTCTCTACTTTTATATATTTCTTATTCCATTTTTGTTTTAATATTCTTCTATTAATGTTTTATCTTCTTATTTTAGTAATACTTAATTATAGGATCTTAACTAAATCTACCCATTTGAAGAAAAATCAATAGGTCATGTCTTTCTTTCCCAATTATTTGTATGTTGTCTTATATTTTATTATTTTTCAATGTCAGACTAAAATATGCAGTTAAGTTCTATTAAGGAATAAGAGCATCTAATTTTATGAAGGGAATTAATTTTATGTTAAGGGTTCTCTTTTGTTTCTATTTATTTTTTTATATATTCTTTCAAAACAATATTTAATATTAAAGGTACTCTATTTAGTTAGGATGTCATCCCATAATTAGAAACTATCTAATTCTAAAATATAGAACATTATAGTATTGGTGATATGGTTCCATTTTCATGTTTCAATTCTTTTAAACTCATGTTATTTGACTGCAAATTTTTATTCATGCTATGAAGTGACTATCCAATATTTACACTCACATTTGAAAGAGATATTACTAAACACATTTATATAAATGTTCTTGTGCTATATTTATTTTGAGTACTAGGGAATGTATTTAAGTACCCTTCCCACCAAAGGTAACCCTACTTGATTAGAAATAAAATTAGCGAGTTAATTACCCTTGAATCATGCATTTAGTAGGCCTCAGGTCGTCAACTAGCATAAAGGGTATAAAAACCTCACAAATGGAAGGCATTACCCTCAAATATATAAATTATTATTTGGATATAGGATACCAATAAATAAACAAACTCCCTGAAATAAATAAAAAGGGAAACCAAAAACATCATGTAATGCATATATAATGTAAATGAACATAAAGAGCCTACAAAGAAATACCCAAAAGAAAACCTTAGGTAGTGACTCAGCAATAACCCGGATGTACAAGCTAGTATTATCCCTCATGTCCTATGAAGTCCTGCTCGAAACCTGAAAAAAAGTTTGAATATATATTGGGTGATTATATCATGAATACATAATAGAATCATACACAAGTTCTCTCACAAACAAGTTAAAAAAGAGTACTAATTCATCAGTGGATGAATACCAGAACCAACATATACCTAAAAAAACCAACCAATCCCATCCCCACCATGAAACACTCACAAAATAAAACATCCAAGTATAGTAACAAAATATTAAGAAAATTGATAAAAAATGGTACCCCACACCGGTTTCCCAAAAAATTTCCACTCTTACACCCCAATATTATATTTCCCAGCACTCCCATCCATTCCAAATAGCCGTGTTTGAGAACTCCTAGGAAACTGAAACATACCAAGAACCCTACATGCAACTAGTCACATCATCCTTCACAAAGACACATGGGAATACACATCATACCAAGAACCCTATGTGAAACTAGTCATCACATACACATACTCTATGAATACTTACACATATCTAGTATAATATGTTATCATGAACATGAAGGACATCAACCACATTCCCTCCTCCAACTATGAACAACACACACTATGAAAAACCTCATAAATCTAATAAAAACAAAAATAAGTTCTCTATATTTTTAGGTTATCACTTCTCATGTTTAAGAACCTCACCTAGAAGAGAGAGTGTGGAAGAGTCGGTATCTTACCCTTGGACCTCACTGTATAGGATTTTGGTAAAAACAGCCCCCCCCCCCAAACTAAGTGTCGCAGGACATAGGAGAAACTAGAAGCTCAGTTGAACAATCTAGGAAATAGTTAAATTAGAATCATCCTGAATCCATGCCTCACTCTATGACATCAACTCATCCACAGGCTCGATTTCACCCTACCTGGTCTAGTTGAGGGGCACTATTCCAAATCCATGAAATTTCTATGCTATGGGCCACTACCCAAAGCAGAATCTTATGCTAGTGCAACAACCATTCACCAAAAATCTGATAACTATTCTAGGTTCTCATGTCAATACTAATGTGGGGGTGAGCTAATAATTCCAAAAAAGCATCCAATCATATGTACATACATCAAACATAAACAAAACACACAACAAGTCACCCCCATGTCACCCCAAGGAACAATCTATTTCCTTTAAACCATATAATCACATGGGAGTCTCTCAGCATTGAAATCCTATAACATTCAACATATCCAAAAAAATATAATTATCCAAGGATAGTTTTCATGACAACAAAATTTTAAAACTTCCAAATAAACCTCAAACACCCTTATAGAAATCATACTTTTCTAAAAGGAAACCAACACTTTTTTGTCACAAGTCAAACCATTTTCAAGATCCAAGAACACAACTATTTTAAATCCAACACCACTCATTAAACCCATATAAGAAACCAAAACCATCATTTTAAAAGACAAAAATACATTTAAAAATTCATACCATGCTTCAAAAAACATAATCTACTTACAAAGGCTAACCCGGAAACTTATCAAACACTTGGTGTGCATAGTTTAAAAAAACAATTCCATATACGCCAAAATAATTAAAAAAAACTCATTTTATATCAAAAAAATATTATAAAAATGATACATTTCTATTTAATATCTAAGGAATGTGAAAAAATAAAGAAATCAACGATTCTTCAATTTAAAGGGAAGGTGCATAGGGAAACCTACCTCAAACTCAGAACGCTTTAAAAAATGGCAACCTTAAACAACTTTGTGAAGGCTCAAAGAAGACAGAAAAACCAAGAAAAGTCTTAACCTAGAAAAACACCTAATTAAAACACAAAGAAACGTGAACCCTAGATCCATAAGACAAAGAAATAATAAGAACTCAAGAGAAAATTGAAGAAGTGGGAAGATGAAGAAGAGAGAAGAAGATTACAATGAGAAATGACCACAAAACCTTAAAAACCCCCCAAGATCCAACCCTTGGGAGAGGAGAGGAGGATTTTATAGGTAGAAAGGGACTCCATTTCAATCAAAAGAACTAGGAGTGGGAGAAATTGAGAATTTTGGGGACAAAATCAGAACAGGGTAGAAAGGATAATTCATACGTTTAATGACTAGGGAACTGTGCATGGTTAGGCTGCACGGTTTCCCAAACTGTGCACCAATCATGCTACCCTTAATTGACACACTAAGCACCCAATCCTTTTAACCGCATGGTTTGGTAAACAATGTGTGAACATTGTGACATGGTTCTAACCAAATTTTCAGAACCACGTGCATACCTTCTTCACGGTTTTCCTAGATGTGCACCCTCGACAAAAAACACACATATATTTGTATGGTTTCTCTCAGGAAGCATTAATTTTAGAATGAATTGTGTGCACTTCATGAAACTCAAACCATGAATGTTTAAAATGAACTAAAATGGGACTTAGAATCAATATGTCAAACGGTTACCCCTTAACCGTGCACCTAAACTGTGTAACTAAAGAAAAAACATCCAAAACTCAAAATTTAAATCCTGAACACCTAAAACTAGAGAGAGGAAAAGATAATCCAACAAAAAAAGGAAAAAACTAGGGTGTAACAATTTTCCCCACCATTATTATTTCTTCCCTCAAAAAGCCAAAAAATATCCAATAGATCTATTTAATGTATAAGGTTCACATGCTCACAAGATTTAACTCCTAAAATCAAAGAAAATATCAACCATTATGAAAAAAACATACACCCCTTACCTGGAACGATATAGTGATCGAAAAAAAATTCCATAAAAATTATGGAAAACATGGGATAAAACTTATAAAACCTTGTTTCAAACTAGACCATTGGGTATTATCTAAAATACCAACATTCACTAGAAAATAAATACTTGAAACCAACAACCCCAAACTAAACTACCCATTGCCAAGCTACACCAGATACAAAACTGGATTACCAATATGGGAGGGAAAAATAGACTCTCCACCATTAAAAACCAACTAGAACTGACAGATATGGGAAACCCAACATGAACCATCCAAGGAACTCCCCATATAGACCGCCCCCCCAAAAAAAAGGGGGTAGTGAAAGAAACTCTAGACCAAGTGGAAAACAAAAACATGATTCATCATCTCCACATGACAAAACCATCTTGAGATGAGTACAAACCAAAACCAAAACAAACTCACAAGGTCTAACTAATCAGATATTAACATCAAAAAAGGAAAAACCACTATATATTCATGTGTATAAGACCAAAATGATTTTTTAAACAAGGGAAAAAATCCAAAGATAAAGAATACCATAACAAGAGCATTTAAACTTACTACCCCAAATGGTGGATACAAGAGCTGAGTCAAGGTTCCTCATACCTCTAGTGATTCTTAGAGGCATGAAGAGCTTCACATTGGGACCTATGGCAAGAGCCCTGATGTCTTGAAACATGTAATTCCCCAAAGTCAGGAGTTGATAATCCCTAACCTGAACATCTTATATTGGTTCCATGAGTAGCCATAAATTATTCTAAGTAGAAGCAAAAGAACACAACACACAACGAGACTCACTTGGATTTGTCAATGATCCTCCACCAAGTAATGATCACTAACACCATGGAGAGGAGGGTGCGGCACAGAGGGCACAGCGAGGAGGCCGCGGCGAGGAGGGCGCGACGAGGAGGAGGTGTCAGCGAGGAGGCATCGGGGAGGAGGGCGCGACGAGGAGGAGGGCGCAGCGAGGAGGGTGCGACGAGGAGGGTGCGGCGAGGAGGGTGCGGTGCGGAGGAGGCGTCAGCGTGGAGGCATCATGGAGGGGGAGGGCGCGATGATGAGGAGGAATCGTGAGGGGGAGGAGAAGGAGCCCGATGGGTTTGGGAAAAAAACGGGGTTGCTGGATATAGCCACGGATGACATAATTAACCGTGGGAGTATAAAAGATATAGCCACAGACCTATAAAACCGTGGCTATAGGTCCGTGGCTATAGCTCAGATTTGTAGTAGTGGGATGTTTTTTTTAATTGTTTGATTTTGAAAATATAAAAAAAATTGAAATTAATTAAGAATAAGATTGAAAAAATTTGACAAAGAAAGTGATTGAAAATAATTATATGAGTTGGTAGGTCAGGACAAATTTATTCTTTCAAATGAAATGTTATCCTAGTTCCAAATAATCCAATACTCTTGTACTATGTCTATTATAGTTAGATTCCAAAATTTTATCCTGTCAATCCTTTAGTCAATTAATTATGTTGTGAATAAACCTTCCCAAGATCTCATATTGGTCTACCCTAAATCTAGAGAGATCTAGTGAATAACTTCAATTAACTTGGTCAATAACTGACCAGGTATTATAAATTCCAAACAATCAAGAGTTTCCACTAACCCACCCACACATACTGACAACCGTATTGTAATTTACCACCAATCCCTATTCTATTCCATCATATATAAACTAGAAACTAGAGGAGGGAGAAATTTATCATTCACAAATGAAAAATGGATAATATAATAGAATATAAAATATTATAACACTTTATAATAAACACTTATATTAGAAATTTAAATAAACATTATAGAAGAGAGAAATGATTTTGTACCATGATGTTTACGATTTGAATCATTTCAAAAATAAATAATCCCCTTAACCAAGTCACTCAAATTTTTACCCATCCATGTGAAGTGTATCCATGAATATGGGGTGTAAAGACCCATAGCCTGACGTACATGGACATTACATTAATTTTGAGGAATACTTAATACATAACAAAAACCAACACCTGAAGATCATAATAGTTTAGTGTCTTTGGAAACTCCAAACATAATCTTCTAATCTTCGTGAAAGATCTTCAAAATCTCCCATAAAGATCTTCCCTTTTTTTACCAAAAAACTTTCTATATATCCTGGGAAAAATAAACATATAAAGGGTGATCTCAAATGCTCAGTAAGGGTATTAATGGATAAAATAAAACAAACCATATACATTTGAACTTCAAAACATGAACATAACGTTTACACATCAAAAGATTGACTTGTGAAATAAATCATTGCAGTACGCAAGTCATAGGTCATAAAGGAACAACAATCATGATAAAATATCATTGGAATATAACATTTAATTGTGGAAAACCATTAATCACAGGATATGATTTCCATAGTAGCCAAGGCATTTCTTCCAAGACCATCTTAGTGGACAAAGTCCCTTTCGGAATAGAGTTCACTCCTTGTTCTAGTCCTGTATCAGTGAACCTGATTAACATAAAATTCTAGCCATGTCTATCTCATGAGATATAAATCATTACCCAATGCATTAGAGGGAGATATAGGTCCCACCCATCTCATAATGAAATCATTCTTACATGTTCCACAACATAAATATAAATCATTCTTCATAACCCAAAGAATAAAATTGGTTTCATAACCATCATCCCATCATAACATAATCCATATAAAAAAATGGATGTCCTTTAATCATAAGAAAAGTGAAACCATTTAAATAATAGAGACATTATACTTGAAACATACACATATGAAATAATTTCATCTTAGATTGAAAATGTTTTTTATAAAACACTTAAAATAGATTCTTGAGGAAAATATCCTTTCTTCTTCAAAATCATTTTAATTTCACAAAATTCCATTCAATTTTAAAAGAATTTTTTTAAAAAAAATTTCATGAAATATAGTGGAGGAAGCTTCATGAAAATATGGTTTTATTAAACCGTGAAAATCCCTTCATGCCGTATAAGATTAAAAGGACAAAAAGTACCTCTAATGGTAAAACAAAATAATGATTCATTACATACCATGTAGTAAAAGTCAAAAAATCAGTAAAAAGTAATTTAAACATACATAAAAACACTTTTAGAAAACATGTACAAGGATGATAACAATAACCTCAATAAATACTTACAAATAAACAATCTCTGATAAGAACAAGATTGGAATATTTATCCCTTACCTAAGGTCCGATATACATTGTACATATCCGAACATCCTTTATAATGATTTAAATAATGTCATTGACTTATTACAAAATCATATTAATTGTTTTGATATCATATATGGTTCACTTATGACTTTATATTACCCGTTTTTTGTAAATTCTATGATAAAGAAGCGTTTTTGGTAAAATTGTTTTATTTATCATTCAGGTTTGGACTTGTCGTCCTTGATATTATTATTACATATATCATGATTTAATTATTTCCATAAAGTAAATCATTATTTATATATTATATATATTCAGTATATATATATATATATATAATAAATAGATAAATGAAATGAAATACATCATTCATGGAGACGGTAGGTCTTACGTACGCATGAACGATGTTTTCCTTTCTTTATTGACTTGAATGGAAGTAAATAGATGACATGTATATATATACATAAATCCAGTAGCTTCATTATGTCATATATTTCATTATTATTCATTATATATACTTTATAATCATTCTTCAGTGGTTAACATGGAGAATTAATCTCAATGCGTCGTGGAGATGGTAGTCCGTACGTACACACGAGCGATGATATCATTACCATAATTATTGAATGGAATTGGAGTGGATCATATAATATCTCAGAATCATTATGATGTAATTATTACTATATATATTTATTCTTTACACCATTATACCCATCCAAGTAAGGTGGTGGTGGAAAAACATATTACACCACGACATGGAGACGGTATTCCATACGTATGCACACATGATGATTTCATTTTCCATAGGAAGGATATAAGGTGAAATTGGTTTGTTTAATATTTATAATCACATATCAGTATATTAGTGATACTGATGTTATTTCTTTATAAGGAAACAAATAAATAAGAAAAGTGGAAGAAGAAAGAAACATGAGAGAATCGGTAGAAGAGATTACATCTTCTTCGACACACCTCTTTTAAGCTTCCACTTAAGGAACTAGAGTTGGACTTTTGTGGAGACCAGAACCTCTATAATGTTTATAAGGAATTTTCCAAGCATGAAGGGTCCAAATTTTGTAAAGAGAAGAGGGAGGATGTGCCCTTTTAAAAGGGACGAGAGGGGCACTTTAGGAAAAACTTAAAATATTATTTTATAATAAAGTAATATTCGAATTATAATAGCTCAAAATTGATTTATTTCGAAACTAGATTGGGGATGGGTCAATATCCCCTCAACCAATAGGTTTTAGACAAGATTAGGTTACTATTTCAACCTTATCATTTATATTTAACTCTAAGTTAAATAATTTATCTTTTACCGTGTCTTCTTGTTTTCTTACACTATATGGTTAATAAATAAACTATAACAAGCCAAAATAACCCCAAGTGGTTAATTATTAATATATATAACCATATCTAAGTCATTTGGCTGAAACCTGGATTTTTAGGAATATAATAACAATTAAAAAAAATATTTGTTTTAAAAACTATTTTATTTCAATTTTGACACTATTTGGTAATTGATTTTTTGAAAAAATTATAACAGTATGATTAGTTCTAAAAATGTTTATTAAATCAATAAAAACATGTCATATTAACCATGAAAATTAGTGGAATTCATAAAAAGTCTCAAATTACATTAATTTGGGTATTTATAACATCAATTATGTTAATATTTCATTAATAATTTAATTACTACATCATTATTGGGACATTAATAAATTAAATTATTTAAGGTCTAAAAATAATAAATAAAATACCATTATATATGAAATCATTTTATCTTAATAATGAAAATTTATAGTCGAATTTAGCTTATGTATAACCCTATATTAAAAATGTTTTAGTTATTTAAATTTGATTTTAACTCTTTTAACTATTCATTAAATAAAATAATAATAAATGTCCTAAACTAATCCAACTGGACCTAAATAATAATATTATATTCCTAAGGTTTTTTTAGTCAAATTATATTTATCTAATAGAATTAGGACTTGTTTTATGGTAATAATAATATTATTTTTACCCTTAATTACTCCATTTACTTTTAACCGTTCTATATAAAAGTAAAAATTCACTATTCACCAAAAATTATTTTTATCTTATTGAACCACATTTTACTCATAGATATTAAATATGTCTCTCGGATTTTCAAAATTCCACTCATAGAAGTGGTAAAATTATGTTTTACGTAAATTTTTAAATTCTCCTAGGAGGTGGGTAAAAGACGGTGAAAGGTTCAATAAAATTTTTATATATCTACAATTATAATAAAATGACTCCAACAAATTACATTGGACATATATTAGTATTATGTTTCAATTTTGACCTAAAATAAATTTTAATAAGATAAATAATTATTTAAATAAAAATTAAGTTTTTAAATAGTAACATAGTGTTTTCACTATTCATCAAAAATTGAAAGTTTTCAGAAAAATACCAAAAATTAACACATGGATAATTTCGATATTCTGAATCCAAAAATCAAGTCCATTTTGAAAGATAAAATTTATAAAATTTCAAAAAGTGGGTATTACTCTTCATAATTTCTAGTTCATAAGAATATTATAATAATATCTCGTTTAGTGGAACTCTTTAATGTGTACTACTCATGATATCGAGGAAGGTCCTGATTACATGTAATGAAACCCATGTCAGGGCTACGTGCAGTGAAATCTTTGTTTGGTGTTGAGTATAACATAATGAAAACTTATTTCATTTATACATTAAACAAAATCTTTACTTAATGTTCCGTAGAATAATTTCCACAAAATGAACTTGAAATTGTGTGTAACACGAGCCAAGAATATTGTGGCATATACTGCAAGATAATACAGTGTTTCGTATAGTACAACCTAATCTTGGTGCAATGTATAATAGAATACATCA
The DNA here is from genome assembly GCA_963277665.1 of Viscum album. NCBI lineage: Eukaryota > Viridiplantae > Streptophyta > Magnoliopsida > Santalales > Viscaceae > Viscum > Viscum album. Next base: position 334,018,018 of record OY728134.1, read on the forward strand.
AAGAAAATGATATATCTCATAAAATCTTGAGGTGTTACAATCTACCCCCCTTAAAATGAATTTCACCCTCGAAATTTGTAGGTGTTATAAATCGTTTACTACTTGAAATTTTCATTCATAGAAACCCACATCATAAAAAGGAATACTAAAACATCATTTTAAATAGGGAAGTTAGAATCATAATGGTCACCTAAAGTAACTCAGCACTGGATTTCCACATAGGACAACATAAGTGAAAATATGGATATTGAAGAGAAATCTCACCATCAAGTTCAGATAGAGAGTGGTAGAGAACATGGTTATGAAAAATCCATCAATCGCAAAGCCATAAATTTGTGATGATTTAATGTACCGTCTAATTCATCGGGAATGAGGGTACTAGGACAACATTTTTAGTTTTCAAGGTCATTTCCCTAATGTTGATGAATTGTATAATTAAAAGAAATAATTACTTGATTTTGGTACAATATCACCGTTGTTCATGCCTCGAAAAAGTTCAACTTCATCACACAAAGAAATGAAGTTGAACTTTTCATTCGTGAAGTATTAGAAGATCATTCGATAGAATGACATTTCATTCCATCTGTTTCTATTGAAAAAAAATTAACACAATTTATTAAATATACATAAGTTCATATATGCTGAGATTAATCATATCTGGTTGCTAAAATGGAATTATACATCATTTATCCTAGTGCTTAATAAAATAGAACTAGTTTCTACTAACCAGGGACTTTCTATAGGCTAGTGGTATGAGATAAAGGCCTGTCACACTTCAATTGTGGGTTCGATTCCCGCATCCTTGTCCGACGTTACGGGTTTCACCCATCTTACAGGTTGTCCTTTTTCTAAAACTATACAATTATATCATTCCAAACATAATATCAAAACAATTGTAGCCTTAAACAATACTATCTGATGACTAACTTAATCTACTACAATCTTTAGGCTTACCCATAATCCTAGTACAAGGAAAAATATTGATAGATAGGTCATCTACCAAGCATGAAAATACAGTCATTTATCCCCATATATCATAAGATATGTCTTTTCGGTCACAGTCCAGACATTTGAATGCCTTAATCGGGTATTCTCTAGAAAAATGAATACCCATTGAACCTTATTGAAAACATGAATACAGTTAAAATTTAACTCTTTCCACATACCAAAATCCCAAAAATTCTATATACTCAAACCATGATATCACATTGTCCTTACATCAATCATGATCTCATTAATACTATCAAACAAATTATTTTCTCTATATCCATTAATTATGCACATATCATCTACTTTCCAAATATATTTCAATCACTATTCATGGTTACCTGTTCTATATAATTATCAAAAACCATAATAAATCATTATATAGATATTCCAATTTTCAACAATACTATAAATAAGATTCCACAACATGATTTTGGAATCCCTTTACATAAACACATAATCATTCCACCACATCATTTCCATACTCAACATTGCTAATAGTGATCACATGTGACTTCCCTTTATCTTTTTCCTTATGAGGTTTCCCACATCAATCATCATTAACCCTTGGATTTGGGAATTCATTAGCATAATTCCCCATTTCCTTACACTTGACGCATTGAACTGTTGGTGGAGCATTCTCTGTAGTCTTTTCTCTATTCATGTCATTTGAAACCTTTTTCCCATTACTTTGGCACTCAGCTGCTCGATGACCTTCTTTTCTAAACTTGAAACATTTTCTAGTACCTTTTAGAAAATCTCCACCATGCTTATTTCCACACATTGAGCATAAAGAAACATTCACCTTTTTTCACCATTGTTCTGATATTTTTCCATGAACTCCATCTTTTTTTTCTTGTCAGAACCATGAGATGGATATATAGCCCTATCTTCTAGTTCTACCTTAATGTCACAACACACAATATCATCATAGCTACTAAAGTCTCTTATCACTAATTCCCTTCAAAGACTTTGTGTTAAGACACTGAAGAATCGAGCAACATTACTTTTAGGTCGGATGATAGATCTAGATGCATTCCTTCTAAGCCTTTTAAAATTCACTTTGTATATGCCAACAGATTCATCATCCTTTTTCTTAAGCTCAAGGAACTTCTCCATCTTTGTTCAAAGAATACGGGGGTATTACTTATTGAAAAACAAGTTCTTGAACTCGTTCCATTCCATGGATTCAATTTCATCTTGGGGCCTTGTATTCTTAATTAGATTCCACCACTGGTCTGCTTCACCTTCTAAATTGTAAACAAATAAAATGACTTTTTCATGTTTTGAATAGTGAAATATTGAAAATATCTTTTCATTGGTACTGATCCATTTTTCACAAACAAGTGGATTAGAAGACCCATTGAATGAAAGTGGACGTTGCCTCACGAAGGACTCAACAGAATATTGTTCCCATCTCTGCTAATTTGGAAGTCCAGAATGATTCATAGCTTGTGTAAGTATAGAAATCAGATTTTTTACTCCATCTCCCATAATATGGGTTTGTTCAGGAGGAAAATCATTGCATCATCTATTACATGAATCAACAAGGTTCATTCGGGTTCCAGCCATCATCTAAAACCTAAAAATAATATTGTGCGGCAAAATACTAATAGGGAAAACAACATAATAAAGGGGTACTACCTTCAATATATAACTTCTAATGTTTAATTATAAGATCATTACCATAATTCTAGGACTGTTACCTATACGTATAATTATCCTTAGGGACATCCCAAGACATTCCTTAGAAATATATATATAGGGATCTCACTAAAGTTTTCACGTCCTAGTTTCCAAAGATTAACTATACCTTTCCTCTGATACCAACTGCAGAGAACCATAGCCTGATGTACATGGACATTACATTAATTTTATGGAATACTTAATACATAACAAAAAAAATGCTCAAGGATCATAATAGTTTATTGTCTTTGGAAACTCAGAACATAATCATCTATTCTTGGTGAAAGATCTTCAACATCTGTAATAAAGATCTTCCTTTTTTTCCATAAAACCATTCTTTATATCCTAGGTAAAATACAACATATAAAGGGTGAGATGAAATTCTCAATAAGGGTAAGCATTGAGAAAATAAAACAAACCATATACATTTGAACTTCAAAACATGAACATAACGTTTACACATCAAAATATTGAGTTGTGAAATAAATCTTGGAAGTACATAAGGCATAGGTCATAAATGAACATCAATCATAATAAAATAGCATGGTAATAAAACATTTAATTGTGGAAAACCATTAATCACATGATATGATTTCCATAGTAGCCAAGGAATTTCCGCGAAGACCATCTTAGTGGACAAAGTCCCTTTCTGAATCGAGTTTACTCTTCTTTCCAGTCTTATATCACTGAACCGGATTAACGTACCATTCTAGATATGTCTATCTCATGAGATATAAATCATTACCCAATGCATTTCAGGGAGATATAGGTCCCACCCATCTCATAATGAAATCATTCTTACATATGCCACAACATAAACATAAATCAGTCATCATAACCCAAAGAATAAAATGGGTTTCATAAACATCATCTCATCATAACATAATCCATACAAAACAAATGGATATCATTTAATCATAAGAAAAGTGAAACCATTTAAATCATAGATACGTTGTACTTGAAACTGATACATATGAAATAATTTCATCTTCGATTGAAAATGGTTTTGATGAAACACTTGAAATAAATTCTAACGGAAAATATCTTTTCTTCATAAAAATAATTTTCTTTTCACAAAATTCCATGAAATTTTAAAAGAAATTTTTTTTTTGAATATAGTCGTGAAATATTGTCGAGGAATCATCTTGAAAATAAGGTTTTATTAAACCGTAAAAATCCGCTCATGCTGTATAAGCTGAAAAAGTCAAAAAGTACCTCGTATGGCAAACAAAAGAAATATTCCTTGCATACCATGTAGTAAAAGTCAAAAATGGGTATAAAGGAATTTAAACATACATAAAAACAGATTTAGAAAACAAGGACCTAGATGATAACAACAAACCCAGAAAATACATACGAATAAACAATCTTTGACAAGAACGAGATTGGAATAATTATCCCCTACCTTAGGTCTGATATGTTTCGTACGTATCTAAACCTCATGTATAATGATTTAAATAATTATATTTACTTATTAAAGAATCATATCCATTGTTATGATATAATATATGGTTTAGTTATGACTTTACATTACCCGTTTTTGGAAAATTCCTTGTTAAAGTAGCATTTTGGGTAATATCGTTTTATTTATCATACGTGTTTGGACATCTTGTTCTTGATATTATTTTACTTATATCATGATTTAATTACTTCCAGAATGTAACTCATGATTTATATATCATATATATTCAGTATATATATATATAATAGATAGATAAATGAAATGAAATACACCATTCATTGAGATGGTTGGTCGTATGTATGCATGAACGTTGTTTTCCTTTCCATATTGACTTGAATGGAAGTAAATAGATGACATATATATATATATATATATATATCAAGTAGCTTCATTTTGCCATATATTTCATCATTATTCATTATATACATTATAATCATTTTTGAATGGTTATCATGGAGAATGATTCTCATCGCGTCGTGGAGACGGTAATCCGTACGTACGCACGAGCGATGATATCATTCCCATAATTATTGAATGGAATTGGAGTGGATGTTATAATATCTCAGAATTAGTATGATGTTATAATAACTATATATAGTTATTCTTTACACCATTATAACCATCCATGTAAGGTGGTGGTGGAAAAACAGATTACACCACGTTGTGGAGACAGTATTCTGTACGTACGCATGTGCAGTGATGTCGTTTTCTGGAGGATAGATATAAGGTGAAATGGGTTTGGGCTCTTGCTTGGCATCCAAGAGTCCCGGGTTCCAAACCGGGTAGAGGAAAATTTCCAGGCATTGTAGTAGTACTATAGAAATAATTGTAGCAGTACTGTAGCAGTCACTATAGTAGTTACTGTTCTGTACTATAGCAGCTAGAACTATTCACCCGATTTTGGCCTCTGGACCACCAGTTTGGGCCTACGGGTCTCCAGGGCCATTGGGTCAACAAAGGCCTTTGGGCCACATGGTATTAAGGTAGTGTAGACCATGGATTATCCCAGTTCACACAGAACAGGCCCCAGAAGTGGATCAGAGAAACAGGAGTAGCAACCACCAGATGTAGAGCTAACCGGATTGGAATAATGGGAGGGTATGGAAGCCACCATCAGGACCAGGCACCGTGCAGCTTTGTACTGGGAAATTCTAGTTGATCAGTAATTCAAGGTGGGGATCTAAGGAGAGCAATGATTATAGATGCTGGGGAGGGGCAGTTCTAGTGGGCTGGGCCTACGGGTCATGTAATGGGCATGGTATGTCTTTGGGCCTTCAGGTCATGTATTACGGGTCATGTCGGGGCTTGTGCCTTGGGCCTACGGGTCATGTATGGGTTCCCCTTCAACCCTTAAAAAAGGAATTATCTATAATAGAATAAAAAGAAAGACTTCATGCCATTCGGGCTAGTGATACATATGTTATTACATTATAATGAAACAACTAAATAAGAAGAAGTTGAAGAAGAAAGAAACTTGAAACAATCGGTAGAAGAGATTACCTCTTCTTCAACGCACATCTTTTATTCTTCCTCTTTAGGCATTATAGTTGGTCTTTTGAGGAGAACAGAGCCTCTATAATGTTTATAGGAATTTTTAGAAGGGAAATGGGCATGGGTTGGCCGAGCATGAAGGCTAAAAATTGTTTAAAGAGAAGAGGGAGTAGGTTCCCTTTTATAAGGGAGGAGAGGGGCACTTTAGAAAAAACATAAAATATTATTTTATAATAAAGTCATATTCGGTTTATAACAGCTCCAAATTTATTAATTTCAAAGCTAAAGTGGAGATGGGTCAAAACCATCTCAACTAATAGGTTTTAGACATGTTTATGTTACTATTGTAACCTTATCATTTAGATTTAACTTTAAGTTAAATAATTTAACTTTTACCATGTCTTCTTGTTTTCATACACTATATGGTTAATAAACAAAATATAACAAGCCAAAAAAACCCCAAGTGGTTAATTATTAATATATATATCCTTATCTAAGTCATTTGGTCGATCCTTGAATTTTTATGAATAGAATAATAATTAATAATATAATATTTGTTTTAAAAAACTATTTTATGTCAATTTTAACACTATTTTGTAATTGATTTTTTTCGAAAATTATAACAGCATGATTTGTTCAAAAAAAAGTTAATTAAATAAATACTAACATGTAATATTAACCTAGAAAATTTGTGTAATGCATAAAAATTCTCCAATTACATTTATTTGGGTATTTATAACATCAATTATGTTAATATTTCCTTAATAAGGTAATTACTGTATCATCTTTGTGACATAAATAAACTAAATTATTTAATGTCTAAACATTGTAAATAAAATACTATTACGTAGGAAATCTTTTTATCTTTATAAGGAATATTTTTAGTCGAATTTATTTTATGTATAACCCTATATTAAAAATGTTTTAGTTATTAAACTTTGATTTTAACTCTTCTAACTATTCATTAAATAAAATAATAATAAATGTCCTAATCTAAAAAAAGTGTAAATAAATAATACTATTATATTTATAAGGTTGGTTTTGGTCGAATTATACTTATCCAATAGAATTAGGACAAGTGTAAGGGTAATAATAATATCATTATTACCCATAATTACCCTCTTTACGTTTAACCGTGGTAAATAAAATAACAAGTTACTATTCACCATACATTATTTTTTTCTTATTGAACCAAATTTTACTCCTTTATATTAAACATGTCCCTTCGGATTCTTGGAATTCCACTCACAAAAGTGGTAAAATTATGTTTTATGTAAATTTTCAAAGTCTCCTAAGAGGTGTGTAAAAGAGGGTAAAAAGTTCAATAAAATTTTTAAATATCTAAAATTATTATAAAATGACTCTAATGAATTACATTGAACTTATATAAGTATTATGTATCAATTTTGACCTTAAATAAATTTATATAATATAAATAATTATTTAAATAAAAATTTGGTTTTTAAATTGTAACCTAGTGTTTTCACTATTCATCAAAAATTGAATGTTTTTAGAAAAATACCAAAAATTCACCTTAGACTAATTTCGATATTCTGAATAAAAAAATAAAGTCCATTTTGAAAGGAAAAATTTATAAAATTTCATAAAGTGGGTATTAATATTCATTACTGCTAGGTCAAAATAATATTATTATAATATCTCGTTTGGTGGAACTCGGTATTGCGTACTACGCACGCTATTGAGGAAAGTATTGATTCTGTGTAATGCAAGCCAGTCAGGGTTGTGTATAGTGAAATATTTGTTTGGTGTTGCGTATAAAATAATCAAAACTTATTTCATTTATACTTTAATCAAAATCTATACTTAATGTTGCATAGAATAATTTCCACAAAAAGAACTTGAAATTTTGTGTAACAAGAGTCAAGAATAGTGTTGCGTATACTGCAAGATAATATGGTGTTGCGTATAGTAAAAGCTAATCATGGTGTAGTGTATAATAGAAGACATCAAATAAAATAATATATCTCATAAAATCTCAGGGTGTTACTTGGGGGATGAAAAATTCATTACAAAACAATGAAGAATAAAATATGGAAATTGAAAAGAAGAAAATTTCTATTATAGAATCTATCCACCGAAAGGTTGCTCTGTTTCTTCCCACCTAACCACTTAAATTAACTAAGAATCCTTCTTAAATGTTATTCCTAATTTATTATTCTATCATACCAAAATTTGATTTTTTTTGTTAACAAAACGTTATTCCCAAATTAATGATGCACACTTATACTGACTAATAAAATCTCTATATTACTATAATTTTTACATTAAATGGATTTTTTAATGAAAGAATTTGTACAAGAAATTTAATGATAAATTCTCCATTTATTAATCCTTCAATGACCTCTAAAATTTCTTTATTTGGATTAATATAGATCTTGTTATGCTCTATTTAAGGAGGAGGGATCCTTTCTATCAATACGAATAATTTTTCATCAATATTGATAGGTTTGGTACAATTTAATTTCAAATTAGTATGAGGTCCAAAGGAAAAGATTTCAACCAATGAAAATGGAATCCTACTAAAAAATAATAACTCCATTTGGATCATTATTGAAAATGATATCCTTAAAATATCGATTCTACAGAAGACTGTTAAAGTTACACAATTAGGTAGTGTTCATTTTTTAGCACAAAATTTACTTAAAATTTAAAAAATGATGAAAATAATATCGAATTGTTAAATTAATAGAGATTAAATATATATTATACACTTGAAAAAAATGAAAATATTAAATCTATAATAATTCAGTCTGATTTCTCCTTCACAGATCAATGGGTCAATATCGCAGTGATTATCAAGATGTTCAACGAATCATGGGATCTCTGTGCTACTTTTCAGATATCAACGATTAATCTACACTAATACTTATAATTCATGTGTGGATTATATAGAGGGATTCTAAATCATATCCTTCATGAAATTTTCTTCAATTATTAATGGTTTCCAAATATTTTTTCAAATTGGTCGAGATGTTTTTTTGTTTTGTTTTTCATAAAATATCTTCATTATTTGTATCGAGATTACACATTGTCAAATACATCATAGTTAAATCGGTCCAATGATATGTTATTTAAAATTTCAGGCCAATGTTTTTCTTCTTTTCACCCTGGTACCAACAATTGGTATTAGAGAAATTTTATGATAGTTTATACTATGAAAAATTAAATTTCTTTTGAATTCATGTAGATAACATCGCAATAGTTACATCACCGAAAAAAATGCTTTGATCGAATCTCAAAATAGAACCTAGAAACGCTGGGAGTAGTGTCTTATCCATAGGTTAGATATTGAGGAGATTTTTAAAGATTATTTCTAATATAATACACAATCAAATGGGTATTACAAATCTATTAGTGTGATCTATTAGGTACTGACAAAAGAGTGAGGCACATTTAAAGGATTAATCAGTAATGTCTAATTAGTAATAAGAAATTACAATTATAACCATGTCTTTATTTATAGAAAATGGAAACTAATTAAAAAAACAAACTATAATTACCATTAGACTAAGAAAATGTCCCCTCTAACTTGAATTTCTAGGAGTAGTATTGTTTCATGAAAAATTTACAACTATATAAAAATTATATTTATTGGAGTCCCCAATACATATTATGCCATCTCAAGATATGAGGTCATGATACATTCGTAGAAGAAACAAATTTATTTCACATTTTATGTTTATATCATATTTTATCATTAAGGTATAATGATTTATAGACACAACATCTAAACTTGTATAGTTTCACATATTTTCTCATATTTGAGATGCCTGTGACGATAAAATTAAGTGAAATGAAAATGAGATGATTATTTCACTGATAATGTAAATTTAAATATGGATAAATATATTTCAATAAATAAGATTATTATATATTTATCACGTAATTACTCCATTATTATATACGATTACAATAAAACAAAAAATGGAGAATAAGATTCATTCAATTTTGGGTAAGGTGAAGAAAGTAGATAAGCACATAATAAAACAAAAATGTTTTTTCTTATAGAATGTAAGATATAGAAAAAGGTGAAAAGGACAATAAGATGTGTGATGACAAATAATCATTTCAAACAATTGATTAATTAATGAATTAATGTTATTATACATGATGTTATTTTCATTTAATATCATGAGATAGGTATATTAATGATAAAATGAAATGAATTTATGTAGATGAAATAAAAGGCTTCTAGTTAGAATGTATTTGTCATGGTATGTCATGTTTATCTCATACATATTGGGTATTAAACAAAATATTACTAACAAATTTTTTTATTTAAATATAATAAACAACTAAGAAATGAAACAGTAAAATAGTTAAGAAGAGTTATCCAAGAAGTTGAGAAATGATGATTCTTAAGTCTGTGGTGGGAAGTACACAAATTTTAATTTCCATGATTATTATCTCTAGTTTTAAATTTTCTTCTATATTACCAATAAAATTAACTCACATGTCTATTAGACACAAGGAGAATTATTATTATTTTTTGAAATGATTACTGTTTGTGGTGTCTAATTCTAAACTAATAGTTTATTTATTCTTGTAGCATTGCCAATGATAGATGATTATAAAAAGTATGACATTCGTATTGCAATATGTGAAAAGGTAATTCATTATCTAGTAAGACTAGGTTGCTTTAAAGTGTATTCCTAGTATGGTTTATTAAATATTTATATTGAAAAAAATTCGGTATTATTGAAACATTTACATATCTAGTTTTAGACAAACAACCCATTATAAATAAAGGAATCTATAAAACATTTAGAATTTTTCAGCTATAGAGAATAAAATATTCCATGGTTATTTTTCAGGTAATTTCATATCCTTCATAATATTCCAATAATAGTTTTATAGAATGTAAAATTGATGTATGAAATATGCATGGTTGGAATATATGAGTTGTTTTGGGTTTGTATGCTGGTTAATATGTTGAAATGTAATTGATTGATCATAAGATGTAGAGTGGATTTATTTCAAAAATCACATTTCCTTATACACATAAACCAAATTATTTTATTATTTAGGATAATTTTTGAGTCAAACATTAAAACCTTGTTCAATAAAATGAATCATTGACATATTATGAAATGCACATTTCCTGTAACATCATAGTTATGATGTAAGTAAAAAAAAGAATCAATGTTATGATTCATGTTCATTATATATACTTCCACTATTTTTCATGAAATTATTCTCAAATATTAGTTTTTTCCCATAATCATATGAAAAATATAATGAAAAATCTATATAACATGAGTTATAGTATGATATAAACCCATCATGTTGTAATAACACGTGTTTAGATGAATTTTATGTTTTGGATATAAAAAACATGCATCATGAAAAACACAATGTGTATCTATTGAAATTATCATGAAGGTTTCAATGGACAATATTGAAATTTTTAAGATAAAAAATTAATAGTAAAGTAGTAGAATGTATTTTTATAGAAGGGTTTCCATCTCTATTTGAGATAGTTGGGGAATGATTGACCTTGATTAAGTCATTTTCTGGGATGCCCATGTTGTTTTCAAAATAACAAGTTCCACAAGAGCTTGTGTAAAAGGAATGTTCCCAAGGAACATAATACATAGGAAGGATAAATCCATTGTAGAGGATTTACATTCACTATGGCTAATAATATATTATAAAATAAGATTAATGGATCCTATAAGGATTTAGTAAATGAAATTAAACTATTATTGAAAAGATTATATGAACTCAAAAAATGGATTCCATGTTCCAAAATCATGTCTATATGTTTCTTGATTATTCAATTGATTTATATCCTTATTGATTATTCAATAGATAATATACATTGGTGATAAGATATTGAAACCAATAAGGGTTGTTTGGTTATAAAATTCCATTATCGACAAATCCGGTAGAATTCAACTTGACATAACTAATTTCCATGATCAATTTATTTGAATTTGGATTAAAAGTCCACCATTTTGGGAATTAATATATATAATACAAGTATAATGTTTTTTTGACACCATATATTAAAAATAGTGGGTGAATTTTACCAAAATAATACTTTTTTATTGAATTAATACAAAATATCAAAGAGTTTTTATTTGGAAAAGTTGATACTGGGGTATATAGCAGAAACAGGAGGGCTAGGTATTTTTAAAAAAAATATCAATGGAGAAATAAAACTTTTTTTCATTAGAGATCTAAGCCTGAGTATGGATTTTATATTTCATATGAATTAAATAGAAAATGAAAATTAAATTAGACTAAGTTTCTCTATTTATTCTTAGTGTGATTGATTGCAACTCGGTGTAGATCACCATTTTTCAAAGAATCTAAAGAAATAATCCCTATAGATCACCCACACACACTCCATGAATCATTTCAAATTTTTCTATTTTAATTCTGGGTTCTATCATATAGCTTTGATGATCTGTTAGACATCATGATTATCACCATGATACCATTACTTCAATCCGTCAAAGGATTCTTAAATCGATTCCTTGAGAGAGACTTTATATGGACGCATCCCATGTTTCCCAAATTCCGAGCCTCATCTTGTTACATGGGAATATAAAAAAGGGTCCCTCATCCCAAAACACAAAATAGTTTAGAAAATCTGGAAATCCAAATACATAAATATGTTCTACTTTACAACATGAAAGGAAATACAACATAATAAATTATTTTTAAACACACTAAACCTCCTAAATTATCCTTGCAAGTCATTCATAGTATACTTCATCACATCCTGGGGAAAATAAATCATTTAAAAATGGTGAGATCATATGATTAGAAAGGGTTAATAATAATGTGTATGAAAATATGGACACAAGGCATGATGAATAATTAAAAATTAATTCCTTTAGAAATATACTTGTGCATAATATTGTAGTAATAAAAACTGAATAAATAATGACATAAATCTTAATCATGGTTATTGTACAAGTCAAATAATAACATGGAATATCAATATCTAGTTTTATAATGAGGTAATTATCATGACAAAAATTTCGAAATATACCTTCATGGAATTGGCTGAGTCAAATTATAATGATTAAGGCTTGGACCAAAACCATATATAAAAAATGGAAAGGCCTCAACCAAGTCCATGTCTGTTTTGTCTATTGAGACCTATCGATGAATCAAGGGGCTATATTGGGTCCCAAACATCACATTCAATGTACAATTAATTTTCCTTAAGAACAGGGATAAAACTAAACAATATATACATTCATATTGAATCTATCATAAGACATGTAAATTAATTTCCCCAATGATAAACACTAACCATTCTGAGTAATATTGTGAATGGATGAATCATAAAAATATGTATTCAAACTAATAATAAATCATTAAATACAAAATATTATATTATTTCACCAATTACTATCCCTAATTATACAAATTATTCCAAAATAGTGTCGAAATAGACTCAATTTCTCTTATAAAATCATTGAGTATTTCTTGAGAAAAAAACACTTTCACTATGAAAAAAAGAGTTTGTCTGGAAAATTATTTGTCTAAAAACTGTAGTGAGAAATTATATTTTTCTCACAATAAAATTATTTATTTTATAAAAATAATTTAATCTAAAAAATGTTTTTAAAGTTCCCTTGAAAATAGTTAAGATTTTGAGAAATTCCTTTGAATTGGGCTTGTATTTCGAGAAGCATTTTTGATTGATTATTTTAAATCATGCCTCTATCCATAATATAATGAAGTATTCTGGTTGGTACAAAAATATATAACTTTATAAAAAGAATTTATTATTATTATATAATAATAAATAAGAATTTATATTTGATTAATAATGATAAAGAGTTACCTAAAAGAAAATGGAGGTACAAGTAGAAAACCATTACCTTGTGTCCGAATATGTTCCGCCCTTGAACATAAGAAACTGGAATATAAAATTAGAATTATTAATATCATAACTAAGAACTTATTATAAATTTATTCTATTTATTAAAATTTTATTAAGGTCATTTATGGTAATTTTTTTGGGTAATGTTATTCAATTTTGCCGATTGTGAGTGCCTATTTAATTAGTTATCAGGATCGGTTTTTTTGTTTGGAAGATAATGTAAAATGAGTATTGAATTAAAGAATTTATTTTATATGTTATTAATGTTCATATGGATGTTTAAATGATCATACATTTTTATGGTTAATTTAGGTGAGGATGAATCAATAAATAAAATTTTAATGATAAACACTTTGATTACATTGGTGTTTTTTCAATCACCATGACATAATTTTGTTCTATAAATTAACACCATGTGTCCAAGATGATTAAATAACATTACATAGGATATATTAAATATATATTTATCTAGTTAAACCATAAAAATTGTTTCATGACAACAATTTATTATGCTAATTGATGTGGAAAACTTTTGGTCCTTGAATGTGATAAATTAACACATCTCAGATGATATTTTCAGTTCTAGTATAAAATGATGGGAAATGGGAGATGATGATGAATTATTACATTATCATAACAAAATAATATTAAATTTAAGGTACTAGCTTTATCTTTACATTTTGAGGAATGTATGGGTGGAAAGAAAAAGAATTAAAGGAACATTAATGAAAATAAAAGAAATAAAAAGAGGAATTTAATTCATAAATTTTTCTTCCTTGGTGGCCACTTTTGGTGATAGGATTTTGTCTACTAATGATATAATAGGATTATGGAAGTGTGGATGATCTTCGGAGGAAATTTTGGTAGAATTTAGACAAGTAACTTGGCTTGAGAGGTGTGATGAGAAGGGAGAGGGGATGAATTTTATAGTGGATTAGAGGAGGGTTTTCCATTATTTTAATCATTATTGTTTTATTTTGCCCCAAGGCTATGATTAGTATTTATTATTGTTACTAAAAATAGTAATTAGTTCTTGTGTTTTTTAACAAATGGTAATTTACATAATCCATGACTCAACCATGATGAAAAATTCATTTATTTTTCATATTTTATAAATTATCAAATTTCACTGTTCACAAAAAAATACCAGTATTTAGGAAAAATACAAAAAATTACTCCTAACCATTTTCAAATGAGTATAATCAAAAATTAACACCATTTTATCAAAATATATTTCTAAATAAGAGAAACATAATATTTAAATAAAATCATTAATTACTTCAATAATACGTATTTCAAATTTAAAATTTAATTTATAATACTTTCAATAATTAATTGTGTTCTCATAAATTTATCCAAAAATAAAAAGAAAACATAATATTTCTTCAATAATTCATTTTATGGGAATGGAATTTATTTAAATGAATTAATTGTAATTAAATATTAATTACCCATGAAATATCAACATTTAATTATAAATTATTAAAATGTTTATACTCATTTATATGGTTCTTATATTTTATTTCCACTCACATGGGTGAGGTTAATATTTTAAATTGTACATTAATATTCTAAAAGTAAATTTACTATTCATAACGGTATGTTACTATTCAATAAAAATATATGTTGGTCCTATCTGAATCTAAATATATTACTGATCGCAACTATGTGTGTCAGTTTTTTGAAATTCAAACCATAAAAGTGTAAAAAATTTATAAAATGGCCAATTTATTATTATCACTTATTAATATAGATGTTTTTTTTCATACACTTAGTTTTGAATTTATTCTATAATAAAATTATTTCTAAAACCATGAGCTGGTACATTCTTTTCACTTAGGAAAATTTCATCCTCAAAATTACCATAATGTTACCTCAGTAAAAGATTTGGGCATGTCTTCACAAAATGTCATTCCAGCTCCCATGTTTCCCCATAAATTTTATGATGTTTCCAAAATACCTTTACCATCTGAGTCATCCAATTCCTCAACACATATTATTTAGTGTCTAGAATCCTGATTGGCACTTCACGGTAAGATAATTCAGGTTCCACCTATATTCCTTCAGAAGTGAGGACATGCATTGTTTATAGAATGTACATTCTCAATAATGAGACATGGAACACATTGTGTACCTTAGAATGGCTATGATGTATTACCAAACAACAATCCTCATATCCAATTCTCTCTAGATTTTCAAAAAGGGTATATGTACCTATGGCTCAGTTTTCTTTTCCTTACAATTCTTAAAATACTATTCCATAGAGATATATTGAAGAAAACATGATCTCCCTCATTAAATTACAAATCCATCCATATATTATTAGAATATCACATTTTCCTACTTTTATCTTCTTTGATATGAGTTTGAATAGTCTTTTCCTTTTTTGTTGTTTCGAACACATCCTCTAGGCCCACAAACTTCTTTTAACCAACTTCATCTGAACAAGTTTGTGTATGAAATCCCATTCCATAGAATGCATCATATGGTGCCATTTGAATACTAGAAAAATATTTATATAGGAAAACTATACCAAAGGTAAATAATGATCCCATTTACCATTAATGATTCAGGAGAATGATCTAAACATGTATTCTAATTTTTGGATCATCCTTTCTGACTACCCGCCAGTTTGGGGGTGATAATCAACACATAAATGATGCTAGGTGTCCAAATATTTATGAAGAGCTTTTTAGAATATTGATGTAAATTTTGAATAATGATCAAAAAAAACTGTGTGATGTTCTTCATGATGTCTGAAAACATCATTAATATAGAGTCATGCATGGTGATCATGAGGTAGATTCTCCCTTATATCGAGGAAATGTGCAGATTTTATAAGTGGGTCAGTAAATACCCATATTTCATCATCCACTCATAGTTTTTTGGGTAATCTAGTAACAATATCCATGGTGATGTCATCCCAGTTCTGTAAATAAATAGGTGGAGGTTTCATGACTCCTCCAGGATGTTTTCTTTCAATATTCACATATTGATAGACTAAACATCTTGATACATAATTAGCAACTTCCCTCTTTAGGTTATGAAACAAAACATATTCCTTCAAATCATTATTCATCATAGTGACACATGGATGTATAGATAAAATCAAACTATGGGAATCATCTCATAACTCCCTTTTTAGCTCGTGTATAGATGGGACACAAAGCCTCTCCCCAAATTTCATAATTCCATATTTATATACAATGTCATGCAATTTCCCATAATTCACATCATTACTTTATTGGATGATTCTTTTAATTAGGTTGGGAACATTTACTCCTTTCTAGTAAATATGTTTAGTCAAACAATTTAATAATTAATGATGTTTCACCATATTTAATAAATCCCATTTCCATACATATTATATCCAAGAATATAGGATCTATTTAAATCCTCATTTTTTTTAAATTCCATGATACTTCCTACTCAATGCATTAACTACCTTATTTTCATTTCTTGTGTTGTAGTGTTTGGATCAGTCATAATCCTTGAGTATTTTGAGCCATTACATTTTCCTCATATTGAGTTATTTTTGTTAGAAGATGTATTTGAAGATATTTTTAATAGTATATATCTCACATATTTCACCATATACATAATGAATCCATATATTTATAGTAAAGATTATAGAAAAAAATAAAGATCAAGAGTTGGATAGTTATGTTCATTAATTTTTAATTACCTTGATGAATAGGAAACCACTCAATCATTTTGCATAAGAAAACCACTATTTACTTTCTTAGAGGCATCATGATTGATTAAAAACTCACCATTTCTTATTGATTGAGTTAGGATTGGATCATTCCCCAATATCTTATTAAATACTTTGAAACATTCCCTACATTATTTTTATCCATTGGACCTTACACCCTTTACGTGTATGTTCGGTTAATGGGTTGGATAATCAGGTGAAATTCGAAATGAAATTCCAATAATAACATACCAAACCAATAAAACTGCATTCCTCGATTATGTTTGTTGGTGTAGGTTATTCACAAACAACCATTGTCTTCACAGAATCAATGGATATTCCATCCTTAGATAAAATATGTCCATGAAATGAAACAGATTGAAACCTTAATTCCCACTTCCTTAACATACCATATTATTGATATCATCTAAGAGTCTTCAGAATAATTCACAAGTTATTTTTATGATATTTATTGGTTTTTGGAGTATACAATGAAATCATTAATAAATACCACAAAAAATTAATCCATACATTAATTAAAGACCCTATTCATTAGATCCATGTAAATAAATGGTTCATTAGTCAATTCAAAAGTCATTACTATAAACTTATAATAAAAATATGTTGTTCATAATGCTGTCTTTGGAATATTTTCCTTTCCCACACACAACTGATGATATCTGGATCGAAGGTAAATCTTCACAAAATATTGGGCTCTCTGAAGTTGATCAAATAAATCATTAACATGAAGTAGGGGATACTTTTTCTTTATCATAATTGAATTAATCTCCTTATAGTCAATGCAGAGCCTCATAGATTGATACATCTTCTTGATGAATAGAATAGGGGATCAACATAGATAAAAACTAGGGGTGGAGAAATAAATTATCACTAAATTCATATAGTTAATTCATTTGATATACCAACTTGAAAGTTTGAATTCTATAAGTAGTTTTTGATATAGGTCTTGAAAAATGAATTTAAATGATATAGAACTCAACTTCCAACTCTATAGGATGTCTATGTAAATCCAATAAGAATATATATCAACATATTATTTCCCAATTTCTACATACTCTGTTTGAGAATTACTTTCCTCACCCATAGATATTGTGTTATTTTCTTCCCCAATAATATAATTCAGTAGAGATATTGAGGGTGGATGAATATGATAATATGATGGTGAGGATTTTTCTCAAAAGATAAAATATTTTACACCATTCTTAGAAATTGTAACTTCCTTCTTCTTGAAATATTTTTTTCATCATAATTTGAAATGAAATCCCGAATAAGAATTATATCCATTTCAATCATGGGTATGATTGTAAGGTTTTAAAGTAATTCACATTTATTTATCATAATAGGGTATGATTGACACATCTTTATTGTAATGATATTTCTTTTATGATTTTTTTCTAATAACTACATTATTATATAAATTTGGAAATATCTAATTTTCATGGTAAAATTGGATGATATTAAATAATGTGATAATCCAAAATCAAATAAATAATTTTTTATGTTGTATTAAATTATTATTGTACCTTCCACAACATCAATAGAAACATCAACTTCTATAGTTGTGACTACATATGTTTTGTCTTTCGCCCTGTCCCTTTTCTGAGGCTGGTTTCCTGGACACATTGGTAAATCATTAACATAGTACCCCATATACATAAAACTATAACAATGAAAATATATATCTTCTTTATTTCTCTTGAAATAAACATTATTATTGACATAATTTCCAAACTTAAATCACATTCCATTTTATTTTAATAAATAAGCAGTGTGTTTCCATCCACAAGAATTGCATGTTAGAAAATTCACCTTTATATTCGCCATTTATATATTCTATCCTCTACCACTCTCTTCCTAAATTATTTCCACTTAATTCCATATTACTTATAAAATTCATGCACTATATTGGTTGAAATTTAGAAAATCTCTACATTTGTTGGGAAGCATTGGTAGACTAGTGCCCTTTGGAGAAATTTTTTTAAACCATAAAAGGATCGATCATTATTAGTCCTTGGATTATTTTTATAGTATATATAATTCCTTTCTAACATTGTAATTTTGGATTCATAAATTGAAAAATTTTAATCCCCTTTCATTCTATGACTCAAGAGTTTCTTCCCCATATCTTCTCATTTTTAAGGAGGAAAATATTTTTCGAGGAAAAATTACATGAAATCCCTCCATTCTATTTCATATATTTCTTATTTCTAATTTATGTTTTGAATTTATTAGAAACACTAATAAGAATCCCTAAATGAACTATAATCCTCCATGAAAACATTATCTATTTAGTTACAACGTAATGTTAGAAATATCTTTTCTAAAGATAATATCTACTACTTTGCTGAATATGGGCTTATAGGACCATTGAATGATTGAGGTTGTTGTCACATAAAGCGGTCCAATAATCATCATCCATGTTGTGTAATAGGACTCTATATATCGGTATGTTTATTATTAATACCCTAAGATTGTTGTCCCAGTTTAGTTATATGTTTCTCCGCACTAGACGTATCTCCAGACCTGACAACACTATCATTCATAGGAAGGAAATCACATAAAGGGATACACCTGTTTATGTGGTTTCCATTCCATCCAGGATGATCAATTTTTGAATAATGGCATACAATATATTATTTTATTAATCATAATTTATAATCTCAACTTAGAAAAATAATAATCATAAATTGAAATCCTATCAATTGATAATCTCATAATCATGGTTCCTTTGAGGAAAAATTCACATTTAATTCCTTCATAATGGTCAATAAAGATAATATGAAATATCTTAAGAATATCCATAGGGTTTTCAAACCAAAAGAATAGTAAGATTCATGGTCAGGTACATGGATTCCTCAAGTCTAGTTTGAAATTCCTTGTTGGAGTTGTTACTCTAAGGTAAATCTGTGCCGAAACCAAACCCACTTATATTATCCAGAGAGGGATGTAATTTATAGAAATGTACACCTAATATATTCCTTATAAAATTTCCATGATGTTATTGATTTTTTATAATAAAATACTATCATAGGGTTTTTCCCTAGTATATATTTTCTATATCATGTTTTTAATTTTTCTACTAAACTTCTTCTAAAACCAATAGTAAGCACCAGACCCCATTTTACCATATTCAGTGGCTCATCTAATTACATTATCATATAAATATGTAATACACATAGTGATGGACCAAATAGTTTAGTAGTTTTGGAAATCCAGATACATAAATAAGATCAACAATACAACTTTAATGTAAATACAACATAACAAGTCCTTTTGAATCACAAATGAAATCATAGATTATCCATGCAATTTATTCATAGTATACTTATTCATAACTTCAGAAGAAAAAGCTTATGAATGGGGTTATATTAGATTCTCAGTAAGGGTAAATAATATAGAGTATGTAAATATAAACACTTGGAATGATGAATAACATAAAATTATTCACATAAAAAATATACTTGAGCATAATATGGTAGAAATTAAAACTGATTAAATAATTCCATAAAACATAAGCATGGATATTATACTAGTCAAATAATAACATGGAATATCATTATATAGATTCATAGTGAGGTAATTCATAGTACTAGACATTCTAAAATATTCCATCAAGTCGTTGGCCTAGACAGCTGAAAATGATTAAGGCCTCAACTAAAACCACATCTGAAACCGGGAAAGACCATGACCAAGAAAATATTTTTATATATCCTGAGACTTACAGAGGCATCATTGGTCTAGAGTGGCCTTGACCCATCAATTTATATGTAAAATTCATTCCTCATTTGAATGGTAAAAAACAAAACAATATCAACATTCATATTGAAAATAAAATATGAAATTTAGTAGACTTTCCCAAAACATAAACACTAATAATTCAAACTTATATAGTGAATGGTTTCAAGAAAGCACATATATAGTCAAAATAATAATAATATATTAAATACAATATCATTGATTATATCACAAAAAAATTAGTCCCAATTATAATTAAGATTCAATAAAAATGATTAATATAAAAAATTATTATTATAAAATCATTGAGTAATACATGAGATAAAAGCACATTTAAGTTTGAATAACGTGTTCTTTCGAAAAAATATGTGTATAAAACTAGAATTGAAATATTAATGTTTTCTCCAAATAAAACTATTGATTTTATATACATAATGGTAGCTAACAATAGATTATAGAGTTCCCTTCAATGTGTGTATGAATTTTATAAATTCTCTTGAACCAGGCTTGTATTTCTGGATGAATCAGGGAATGATCATTTTAAAATGTGTATCTATACAAAAAATAATTATGGATTGTGGTTGGTCCACATATATAGAACATTGAAAATAATTTAGGATTATAAATAATAATTTATTTGGGATTAATAAATTCAAAGGGTAACCAGAATGAATGTGGAGGTTCAGGTAGAAACCCTCACCTTATGTCTAAATATGTTCCAATAATGAACATAAGGTCCTAGAATATGAAATTAGATTAATTAATAATTTAATTTAAAACCTATTATACATGTATTTGATTTAGTATAATTTTATTAAGTTCATTTATGGTAATTTTTATGGTTTAAAAGGTTCAATATCGTTGTTTGTG
Organism: Viscum album; assembly: GCA_963277665.1. NCBI lineage: Eukaryota > Viridiplantae > Streptophyta > Magnoliopsida > Santalales > Viscaceae > Viscum > Viscum album. Next base: position 334,039,831 of record OY728134.1, read on the forward strand.
AGCTCTCGATTCATTAGTTTTCATGATCAGTTTGATTGTATAAAAGTTAATGTAAAATGAGAATTGTATTCCAAAATAAATGTAATATGATATTAATTATCATAATAAGTTTAATCAATTATATAATCCATTTGGTTTCATTTTCAAAGGATGAATCATTAGATACAATTTTTATGATAAATGCTTGGATTGATATGGTGGTTTTCCAGTGAACATGAACTCATTTTGATCTATAAATTAAAACCTTGCGTAAATAATTTTTCCAGAACATTATAAAGGATATTTAAAATATATGATGTTCTGTTTAGACCATAGAAATGGATTCTTGAGCAGAATTTAATATGGTAATAGATGTTGAAAACCAGATTTCATTGAATGTGATAAATTAACACATCTCAGATGGTATTTTAATTTCTAGTATAAAAGGAGGCAAAATGAGAAATGATGATGAATTATTACATTATCACAAAAACAATAAAAAACATGTAAGGTATTAGAGTTATCATAAAATTTGAAGGAAATGTTTTGAGGAATGGAATAAAATAAAGGAAGATGAAAGAAAATTAAATAATTGAAAATAGGAATTTACCTCTTGAATTTATATTCCTTGGGAGCTTCTTAAAGAGATGGGATTTGGTATTTTGAAGATTTAAAGGACTGAAGGAAGTATGGAGGATCATTGGTGGATATTTTGGTATAATTTATATAGGGCACCTGTATTGAGAGGAGTGAAGAGAAGAGGGAGTGGGGGTGGGGTTTTATATAGCGAAGAGGAGGGGTTTTCGATTATTTTAATCCTTATTGTATAATGTTTCCACAAGACTATGAAAAGTATTGATTTTTGTTACACAATATAGTAATAAGCCTCGGGTAGTTTGAAAAAAGTTTCATTTACATCACCCAAGACTCAAGCATGATGCCAAAATTCATATATTTTTCATATTTTGTAAATTATCGTATTTCACTATTCCCAAAAATTCAACTATTTTGCAAAAATACCAAAAATTCACCCTAACCATTTTTAAACTTGTATAATTAAAAAAATGAAATCCATTTTATCAATATAATTTTCTATATAAGAGACATTTAATTTTTATATAAAACCATTAGTTACTTAAAAAATAAGTATTTTAAATTTAAAACAGATTTTATATTACATTCAAAAATTAAATGAGTTCTCTTAAAATAGTCTTAAATACCTTATAAAAAAATATATTATGAGGAATAAATTTTATGAAAATAAAATTTATATTAATTAAATTAGTTGTAATTAAATATTTATTAACCATAAAATATTAAAATTTAATTATTAATTTTTATAATATTCACTCTCATTTATATGGTTCATGTATTTTATTTATAATGACATGGGTGGGGTTACAATTCGAAAGATTAAATTACTATTTATAAGGGCAAGAAACTATTCATAAGGGTAATTTAATATTCACTAAAAATGTAGGTTGTTCCTTTTAGAAAATCAATATCTTACTGATCGGAAACATATTTATCTGTTTTTCGAAATTCAAATAATCAAAGCTGACAAATTATATATTAGATCTAGTTTATAACTATTTCCTATAAATATAAAAATTTCAATTTTTCATAGATTTATTATTGAATGAATTATATACTAATTTCTTTGTAAAACCATTGGGTGTTTCAAACATTATCTGCCTAAAAATATGGAGGAGAGAGAGTCATTCATTATGAATAAAATAAAAAGTTCTTGTAATGATCCTCTCCTCCACCAGATATAGTGGATTCTTAAATTCCTAGAATGGGTTCCCTGACCCCCATATATTTATCATGCACTAATTAATAAATATATAAATAATTAAAATGAACTAAACTATGTTGTAAATATTATTTATATTTTATCACAAACATGTATGAGAATATAGATTCATCAACTCATTTCATAATTCACTCTAATATTGAATGAAAATTGAATATTAAAATAATAAACATTAATTTAATATTATTAAATGTATTAACGTAAACAATTTTAAATACTTTTTATAACTAAATTCATCCCAATTATTCATTACATGAATAATTGTTAATTAATTTATTTATTAGTGATCGATAATGCTTGGACAACACTCAAGCCCCATGGTGGGGTCCACATTGTCCTATATTTTAATTCACTATAATAGGAAATATTCTTGAATATTCTATTGTGTGTGACCCCTAGGTCCTTATCTTGATATCAAGTAATAGTATTACAAAACCATGATAGGAGTCTTGCTTCCAATCAAGGACCAGAAATAGATAATGAATAATCATATCAATGGAAACCAAACTACTAATAGACACATTTCAATTTAATATCTTTATCTATGGATATCTCATAATACAGAATCGACACTTATGTTATAATATTTTCTTTATTAATTGTTGACATTACTAGATGAATTTACCTTTGACAACCATGGCCATGGACATTTAATGTTAATACCATTCTGTTAAAAATATCCTTTGATACTACTTCCTCAACATAAAATAAATTAATTCAATCTTGATCATTAAACCAATGTCATACCACCAATGAAAATGAATGTGTAAACCTCCATAAATAAATATTTCTCTTCCTGAGAGGAGTGAGTATGGAGTGCCAACATTTTCTATTTCATAATTTTAACATGAAAAAACTATTTTCTCAAAAACAATTATTACTATAAAAAGTTGTGGTGTAATTATTTATAGACGAACAAACTATTCAATACAACCTTAATAGGTGAAAATAATATTTTAATATATTTTAGTGAATGAAAATAATTTTGTTATGTTATACATAACGACATTAACAATAATATTTGTATTTTATTTGATGTTATTAATTTATTCATAACTTTTTTTTCTTCTACCTTATGATATTTTCAAGTAAAAATGATAAATTTTGGGAAATATCAATGTTTTAATTATAAATATATATTTTTTGGATTTATTTTAAATAATAATTATTCGAGAAAGATTACTATTTTAAATTAAAATAATACACAACCAATAAATTTTTTTGATAAAAGTTTTTTATTTTTAATAATTAAATTTCATACAAAATCCCTCCAATGAAGATTTGGCTAATTTTTCCAACTAATTAGACATATGGACAACACAAGAAGACCCATCGAATCAATGATATAAAATGGACTAACTATAAAGATAGAGGTTTTTATCTTAATATATAACAAACAATTTTATGAAACTCCAAAATATGTTCATGAATATCCCAAAGCATCCTATATGAAAATTTGAACTCCCAAGTCCACCAAAAGTAGCCTCTACTAAGGCTTTGATGTCCAGCCCACAATTATTTCCAGGACATAAAAACAACCCACATTTATAGATTTTTTCCCAATACAGTAGAAAAATTGATCTTAAATTTTATTTTGTTAAATAAAGTATCTAGTTTCTCACTTTTTTAGAATAAAGATTCATTTTTTAGGGTAACTTCATATTCAAATATGCACTTACTTTTACACCATGGAAATACTTGATTAAAAAATGAATAGAAACACATGGTTTTAAAAAATAGACAAAACATTGGTTAAAAACTTCCAATGTCCCCCAAATATTGCGGTTGAAATTTAAACATGCATATATAAAAAATTAAATACTAATATGTCTCCATATTTTTCTATTTAAATTGGAAAATGTTCAATCAAATTTGTGGTGATGTTTTGGAAGGAAAACAGTCCACCACCTTGGGAGATAAATACATCCCCCTCTTATCATTGCAAGGGGATTCCATTTCAGATATTAGATGTATAGGTTAGCAGAAACATGTCCATTCCATATTTATAGTAGTAACTTCTAAACTCATGTTTCTACAATATATATCATTCCTCCATTAACTCTTTTCTTGTACATAAAGTGATTTCAATTGTATTCACGTAATTTATTTTAATTTTATTTTAAACTTTAATTAAAATTCCATATTAATCTTTTCTTATAATAATATACCACTTGTTTTTTAATATTACTACTTATAATTATTTAAATATACTGGAAAATTATTCTTTTATTTCACTATCTTATTCAATAAAAAATGTGTTTTTAACTCTCTACACCATCCGTGTCTGTGTTCGGTGAAAAACTCTTTTAGTATCATATAGTTTTTATTATATTTATAATCCATCAACATAAAAATAATATACCATATTTATTAACATATAAATGGATGATTAAATATACATTTGGGCTGAGTCGTAATTTGGTGGTGTTATGTGGTTGAGATACTTTTCGCGATTAATATACTTTAAATCTATATTGTGTATGTTGATCATAAAATGTCACGTTTTCATTGAAATGTTGTTTAAATGAATTATTGGAAACACATATAACCATGGTTTCATGAAATATAGAACCTTCCATCAATTATAATCTATTAAGATCAGTACCTTAGTTGAATCATGGATTAAATCCCAATCATTTGGGACTTCCAAACCAAAATCAACTTTGTATGGGGTATTAATGTAATTAAATATATAGAAAAGGTCAAGGATATTACAAGATTAACACCATGATGATGTTATCTCCCAAATATGTTTTATATTTTTAATTAAAATCAATCAATTATTCATTTCAGATAATCTCAACAACCCCAAAAACACAAAAGATAAAAAACTAATTGGCTCATAAATTTATACCATCATTGAGGATTCAACCAGAGTTATACTATACACATTATAATAGAGTTATATATTTTTAATGGTTGACATAATAAAATATGTTTCACTTCATATTTCATAGTTTTCATGGATGCTACAACTAGTAGTAAATAGTTTTTAAATTTATTAAAAAACAAAAAAATCAAAATAAATGAACATTAAAAAACCTAATGAAAAAAATAACTTCCCATAAAAAAATAAATAGAAAAAAAACATATTGAAAAACCCACCTTCAACAACCATTCCAAACATCAATGAATTTATTTTATCCTCCCAATGAATATATCAGATTTATTTGACATGGAAATTGAGTGAACTCTTCGACGTGTTAGGAGGAACATTAGGGATTGTCATATCACCAATGTCCCATTCATTTTCCATATAAATGAACTAGATGAGGACAATCCTAGAGAAAACCAATTAAAGAACATTACACCCCTAATTTGAATTACCAATACCTAGGTATTAAATATCTAATTTTTTTTTTGAAATTTCAAACACAAAACAATTTTTATTCATCATCTACCCCATTTGTATGGGCAGGTCAGTGAGGATCCACAACATTAAATTGAAGAGGATTATGTTGTCTACTCTACCATGAATCCTCAAGGGGATTATGAAGGGAAAAAAACTATGAACATTCTATTTCTCCCAAGATGAATTCTCCATGTAATGGATTTACTATCTTCCTCATGGTTTCACAGCCACATGGAATTACATGATGCTACTATGTTAGGGAAATTCACCCCTTCAACTTGAACCTATTATATCTTAAAGGAAATATGTTATATCCATCAATTCCAAAGTGAATCACTACATGATTACTGGTATAGGTAAAAAAATATTGTGGTAACATTACGAGATCACCAAATCCCTGACCAATTCCTGATCAAATTATCTTATGACGGGTTATTGGTTATGTTGTGAAATCTCATTGATGCTGCAAGTGGTTGTGCTATTGTTGGAAAACATCATCTAGCTACACAACATCTCTAAATCTATATGGATTCGAAAACAATTTAAATCCATATATGATCAAAATATCACGTTAAAAATATCCTAGAGAATCATTACATAAAACCCTAAAACATGACCGAGTGGATGACAGAACTTATAGGTCCTCTACGACAACTTTTTGTGGTTGAAAAATCCCCAAAATCATTTTCTACACAATCTATATTCCCTAGAACATTAAAAAACTATATAATTTTCAACAAAAAAGATCATACAACTATAATATGTCCATAGATTCAAGATTATACATCTATTTCATTTAGTCCAATGTATATCAAAGAAACATTTGCTCAGTGGAACACCATCTCTCAAAAATCAGGTCTGTTCATTAAAAACACCACCCAACACCACTCTGATACATTATCTTCTACCAATAACCCATGATTAAGTTATGGTAGTCTCTTTTATCATCCTCCTTAGTTGCCTCATTAAAATAAAATTCAATTAAAAATATTCAATGTAGTGGTTAAATATAGAAGCATTATTCTTTTGTAGCTCAAAACCAATGGGGCAATCATCCCTTGGATCCTTATAGATTCCACTGTCCATGTGATCCCTCTCACTTCCCAACATAATACAACCAATTTATTAAGAACCAAAATATTTTTTTTGCAATGTGGTACATGTATATTCTTATAAGAAACCATGGGAATGTAATGTGGATGATTTTCCTCCATCACTGTTATATCCTTAAAAAATAGAATACTAAATTGGCCAACTTGCCTCCCACCTCAGCCCGTAGAAACAAACCAATTCTTCCCAAAACCATATCAAACATTTCCAAAACATAAGAGTAATATAAGAGAAATTTTACATATATATGGAAAGAAAATTTATCTTCCTAATGATGAATAATATATATCCCATTTAAATGTAAATCTGGAAAAAGAAAAAAATAATAAAATTGAAAAATTACCTAAAGTCACTCCCATACGATATTCCATTACCCTAAGGAGTATAATTCATTTTCATCATGCCATATCTAAGTCTATGAATCCCTTTCAACCCAATTATAAAATGCTCAACATGTTTATATGTGTTGTGGTAAAAATTACCTTCTTAGATTCCTTAAGAAAACCCTATGTAGGAAATGCTTCATAGGGAATTATTCACTTGTAATAAACAACATAGGATAATTGAGAACATTTCAACCCAACAGTCCATACTTGTGAAGTGAAAAAATCTAGGGACATTTAGAGTTCCTTTCAAAATAAGGATTTTTTAACTTTGATGATGCACTTATTGACCAAGGAGCCTCAATTAATTTCATTCCCAAATACAACTTCTACAATAATATCCTAGTTAACCTGTACCCAACTAGTGTTTCCATACATTCATCCAATCGAAGCACAACCAATACAGAGGGAGTAATTGAGGATTACCATGTCCTAGTTAGTGATCATATCATACCAGACAATTTTTTACCATGACATGAAATGTTGATATTACTACTTATCGAAAACCTTATTATTTGAAGACTATTTTTCTAGACATCAAGAACTATGATAGATGTCCCAATAGGCATTATATCAAATAAATTTTATGACCGATTGGTCATGTTCAAAAATTATCAATCTATGAGATACCCATAAAAGGATCACTCTTCATAATCAATCCTTTCATATGAAGACACTTATGAGAGTCAATTAAACCCCATTCCATCATGTTCATTATGTTCTAATGAAAGGGGATTTTATGACATTTTCACCAAGATTTACCATTTCATAATTGGGAAAGCTGATGTAGATCATTAATTCCAAAACACCATCAATCTATAGGATCTTGAAAACTCTCTTAAATCCCCTATATAGTCTAATATATATTGTTCAGCACTATATAGAATTGAGAAAAATGAATAAAAAATATGAAAACCTTACTCTATTCTCATGTTGTCTAGCCCACAAATAAAGGTTGAAAATAGTATGAAACCCCATACTACACACATGAAATAGGAATTCATTTTTTATGATCACTCTCATCCTATCATTGTATCTCATGACCATTCAAAAAACAAGGATTTCAAACCTGTTCATGTGTTAGAGGAAATTATAACTTCTTTAGGATGGACCCTAGATGACATGCTAGTCATCAACCATTCCATTTTAATGCATCAAATCCATCTAGAAGAATCATCCAAACCAATTAGAAAACTTAAAAGAAGAATCATCCACTCATACAAAAGGTCATCGTAATATATTACCATGATTCTCCAATTTTGTAACACCCCAAGATTCCAGGGTATGTTTCCCTTTGATTAATGTAATGGCGTCCATTGTACGCAACTTCGAGATTCTAACACACCACAACTAATCAAACTAGCCGTTATGAATAGTAATACCTAATTTTTAAAATTTTAGAAATTTTATCTCTCAAAATTAACTTCATTTTTGGATTTGGAATATCGAATTTAGCCTAAGGTGAAATTTTGGTACTTTTCAAATAACTTGAATATTTTGATGAATAGTGAAAAGTACTAAATTTTAATTAAAAACAACTTTTTTAATAAAAATAATTGACAGTGACAAATTATTAATTTGAGTGGTTTAAAAGTATATTTAGAATATATTTTTACCATTTAATACAATGTTGGTCATTTGACATAATTTCACAATTAAACCGGACAAAAACAAGTATCAATCTTTTGATAGTTATTATATCTTAAAGACACGGTTTTTGTTTTGACAGTGGGAATTAATTTTAAATTAATTTATGCCACTTCTGTGTTTTAAATTTCGAAAAATGGTTTCCATATTTGGAATCCTTATTTCCAAATTGTGTAAATAGGTAACTTTTATATTTAGACATTTTGAATAATTACTTCGGTAAATATTTTATTTACCATGGTTAAAGGGTAAATCCGATAAATAATCATTAAAAAATAGTATTATAATAATACTAAATTACCCTAAAACCTGTCCTAACCTTATTGGTGGATACCTGTCCGAACCTGGGCATCTTTGGGTCGATTTTGGGACCTCATGGAGCCACCTGTAGTTGATAGGGACACTTTATTTTAATTAAGTTAAAATAAATACAAAAATGACATAAGCATATATCTTTTAGCAAAAAAAATTTTCCATAGGGTAATATATGTTCTATTTTATACTATAAATATTCATTATAAAGATAAGAAAATTTAATTCATAATGGTATTTTATTTATAATTTTTATACATTATATCATTTAATTTATTTATGACACAATGGTGATGCAGTAACTACCTAATTAATTAAAAACTAGAATAACTGATTTTATAAATACCCAAATAAATGTAATTTGAGACTTTTTATAAATAAAAATAATTTTCTAGGATAATATGAAAAGTTAGTATTGATTTAATTAACTTTTATTGAAGTAATCATTCTGTTATTATTTTTACAAAAATCAATTATTTAGTAGTGTCAAAATTGACATAAAATAGTTTTTAAAACAATATTATATTATTAATTGATATTAAATTCTTAAAAATATAAGGTTCAGCCAAGATACCTATATCATGATAGGTGTATCATTAATGGACCACTTGGGGGTCTTTTGGATGTATATAGTAAGTTTATTAACCATATAATATAAAAATACAAAGAGACATTGTAAAAGTGAAACTAGTTAACTAAGAGTTAATACTTAATGATAAGGTTAATATAGTAAACCAAACCTGTCTAAATCCTATTGTATTAGTGGTTTTCAACCTATCCCTACATTAAGCTTTAAATAATCTACTTTGGAGCCATTAGAAACTGAATATGAATTTATTATAAAATAATATTTCTATCTTTTCCAAAGGTGCCCATCTCCCCTCTTGTAAAATTGCACTCCTCCTTCTCATTAATTCACTCCTTCAATGCCATTTTTTTGGTCCAAACCCTACCCAAATACTCTCTCAAATTCCCTCACTAAACCTTAGAGGCCTTAGTTTGATCAGAAAGACAACCTATGGATCCCTTTTGATCAAATCAAAAGGAAGAACCCGAAGAAGAGGTAATGTTCTCACCACCCTCTTTCAAGTTCCTTTCTTCTTCAACTTCTTCTTTCTTTGTTATTTCCATTATAAAATAATGAATACAGTATCTCCTAAACACTTTAATATTATTATAAATATGGTACAACCATATTCAGTATTCTATCCGTCTTTTGAATGACATGTCACCATACGTGCGTATGTATGTCTTACCGTCTCCACGTCGTGGTGTAATTGTTATTCAATAAATTATTATTTGAATGGGTATAATAATGATGTGTAATTCATATAAATAATAAATATAACATTATAATAATTATTTATATATGATATACCATCCAATTATATTTTTTTAATATCAAAAAAATGATATTGTCGTTCGTGCGTACGTATGGACTACCGTCTCCATGAACGCGATGAGATACATTCTCCATCGTATACATTCAAGTATAATTCTCATTTGAAGATTAATAATAGTATAAAAGGACTTGATATCATTATCGATATGATTAAGATTCAACCTATCTATGAAAAACACGGCTTATGTAACAAAACATATAAATGAAAACGAGTAAGTTAACACCCAAAACAACGATAATACTAAGATATTATTAACAAATCAATGTTAAAAGATCATATATTATATCATATTAATGTATATGATTCTTGCATAACAATTATTTTACCATTATACAGTAGTTTAACCTACCCTCAACCAAGGAAAATTACAAGGTAAGTGTTAATTTTACAATCTATTTATTCTCTGAGGTTGTTTGTACGTAATTATCTACTGGGATCTCTTTGTCATCCACATCCATGTTACTTAAAAATGTATTTAAAAAAATTACTATTTACTAGACAATGGGTTAAAGTCCTTTATACCCTTATGTGTTTTGAAAGGAATCTTTCCTTCATTTTCCAAACAAGGTACTTTTTAACCTTTTCGACAAATTTAAGGTAAGAATGTCTTTTTAAACATATATGGTGGGTGCAGTTATTTTCTTCCGTTATAAAATAATTGAAGCCTCCCTTACAGTATTATAAGAACATTTTCAAAGTAAATATTTTATTTTATAATTATGTGACTTTTAAATGATTTCAAAATGAATATTTTTAGAATTTGTTAACGTTACTCTTTATCAAGATCCTAATTTTAAATGTTTTAAAGATTTATCTTTTTAAATCATTTTAAATAATTTCCCTGTTTTTAAAATTATTTTAAGGATTTCTTTATATGGACATGAATGTTTTGAAATGATATTTCTTTTCAATAGTTTCAAAGTGGTATGGGACACTTTGATTCAAAAATATCTTATAGATTACTTCCTTTATAAATGTGTGTCTTTTCAATGATTACGAGAAAAGAGATATTTTTCTCAAATAGTTTTGATTTCATCTATGTCAACATCCTTTGATGGATTTTAATCTTATGTGAAGTTGATTTATTATGATACAAAACGTTTTTATTTTTTTGATGGTTTTTTGATATGTTTTACTGTGGATGTGTTATTTTTATACCATTCTTGGTTTATAGAGAAAGTATTGACATTTCGTATGCAAGTTTTAATATGAATGTTTATGTTCTGTTTAATCCTTTTCATATAGGAATACATTGGAATTAGTAAGTGACGGGTGGAGCCCACTATAGCTCCTCGATGCATAAGTATGTCTCATGGGACAAACTAGTGTCTTTGAACAAGGCCTTGACAAAATCATATTTGTAGTCTTGGCACGAGGACTTGGCTATCTGGTTATGATAGTCTGGCATTATGCATTCCATTCTTATGAAACTGGTTATTGATATTGCACGTGATTATTCGTTTTATAGAATATCCATGTGAATAAGTAAATGGAAGTATTTCATTTTATTTTTGTCATAATATGTTGAAGTTCAAGTTTAAAAGGCTTTTGTTTTAGTTATACATTGCCTTAAATGTTTATTCTTATTTATTAAAGTTTCTGCTATATTGTTATCCTTACTGAGCATTTGATCTCACCCCTTTTCTATGTTTTATTTTTCCCAGGATGTGAAGAAGTAATTTATGGATGACCTGCAGGGATAGTATGAGGGGAGAAGAGTGTGGACTATAGAGACTATATTGTTGTAGTTTTAATTTTACGATGTAATGTAAACTTTATTAATGTATCTAGTTATTCCAAGTCTACTAAACTAATCAGACTTTCGAGACATGATCTTTCTTGTGATCATGCCAAAGTTATGTAATAATGCACCGACTCTGGGTATCTAGGTTCGGAGCGTTACAGTTGGCATTAGAGAAAGATTAGTAAAAATTTTGGAAGCAAGATTTAGATAAACTCGGATTCGATCACATAGACCTAAGATGAAATTTGAGGATTAGTATAGAAGAACTTTCTAGAATTTTGGTATTGTAGAGATTTTGTGAGTTTTCAGAGAAATACATCCCTGTCTGGATACGAGCTGGTTGAGGCGGATTTGGCACAGATGTACCTAGGGGTAAAACCCAAAAACACCGCTTTGAACTAGACTCGAATGGGAACTGGTGGACGACAACGGGCCTTGCTGCACTCTTGGTTACGACACTCCCGAGGGATATTCTTAGGATAATTTACAGTTTCTTTACAAATCGATTTGAGGTATTATATATATAAGATGAGAGTAAATGACCTTGGTTAATCCTAATGTGTTTCAAATTGTGAATATGGTGACATGTTAATCTCTAAATGATTTTATGACTACTGTTACTCACACAATTATTTTTGGTTTTAGTCAATGGCTGGATTCCAAGGAAGTCATAGTGACTTTGAGAATGATGTAAAAGGTGGGAACAGGGGTGGCAATGAGCAACAAAATCGATTGTTGATAGGCGTAAAAGATATCGTCTTTATGCCAAATCGATTTTCCAAAAATATGATCAATAATATATATATATATATATATTAACCAATTCCCAAACTCAATAATGAAGAAAAAGTTGATGAATGATAGGAGCTCCAGCAGTGGAGACCATGGAGAATGGAATCCTTAATTTACATTATGTAGGAAATGTGGAAGGCGACACCCAAGAAAGTGTCTCAATGGGACAAAGAAATTCTTTACTTGCGGGAAGAAACGACATAAAGTGAAGAATTGCCAACGAAAAATGAATAGTATTATAGAAGAAGATAAAAATGGTCCCAAGAATCTATTTACAGTAATTTTCTGTAAATGTAGGGGACCTGGCCATTACCCGAGTGAATTCCCTAATCTATAGGATATTTTCATGGTCAAAGATGAAGTTATGTGGGAATAAATGGTTGGATAAATGTTTAAAAAGTATTATTGCTCCTTGTTGATGGGTTTAATTTGGAATAAATTTATCTTGTTATTGTAACCCTACAGTTTTCCATGTGAGAATGATATTTGAGGAAGAATTATCTTTTCTCTTGTGGATATGTTTATAAATAACCATTTGGTTTTATATGATCGTTGGGTTTGAGGAAATTATAAGTTATTATAATTTTGGATGAAAATGAAAGGTATGAGATAATATTTGTGGTTAAATTATTTTATGGTTATTTTGAGGAATTTATCTCATTTTGGTAATGTTATAAAATATAGTTTTTGAAAAAGGACAACAAGCAGACTGTGTGACAACCCGTCGCATCGGACAAAGTTTTGGGAATCTAACCCACAACCAAAGTGCTATTGGGATTTATCACCTACCACTGGACTACGTGAAGTCCTTGGTTAGTGTGACTATTATTTTTAGTTAAATTATTTTATTAATCAATAATATTTTGATTTGGGATCTTATGTCTTATCAAATGAATACCCTTAGTATAGGAAAATGATTTGGTGATTAAGTGAGAAATGTTATTTTGGAAGTTGTTCGCTTTGTTGTGAACACTATATGCCAAAGGTAAATAGAGTAGTATGGGATTTCATTTGAGGAGTAATGGTGGATTTTTATCTATGTTTTTATTGTGTATTTATAGTGATTTGGGTTATTTATGGAAATGGTTAGGTTAATTACTTTTAAGTATGTGACTTTAAGAGTAATTTATGTCATTTGGAGATACAATTTAACATGGAAGAATATGTTCTTATAATTTTTAGGTTTCAATATTAGTTTGGATTATATTAAAGGATTTTAAGGACAATTGATTATTGAATGGTATTTATTTAACTTTTGGGTATTTATGGTTTAATTTTAGAAATTAAGATTAGTGCTTTTTCTAATGGAATATCCATTTGGGGGATCATCAAATATTAAACTAACCATTTTGGTTTTGGTTAATCTATAAAGACAAGGTTAATATATAATTTATCCTATGTGTATCATGTATTTCTATAGAATTTTATTCTAGATCTTCCATTGTGACCAAGTCTTCTTGAATACTCATTGTTCAATAAACTGAGTTAGTGCTAAAAATTTATTAAAGAATGAAACTCGGCATAAAAATTAATTATATCTCTTTATGTTATTATTAAATATCATAAATTAATTCATCATCCTTATGTAATGTAAATTAAAACAAAAAATGTTGTCCGTTTGCTTTTCCTACTGGGAGACTAATGCCTGTTTGTCCCAACACAAGTTTGTGATTTTCTTATTGTTAAATTTCTCCTGATCATGTTTTCTATCCCTCTCCATTAGAACGTAAAAAATAGTTAATCATCCATATCCATGTTTTCCTACATGTAATCCTTGTATGGGTTATCTTGGGTGACCTTTATACCTCTCTTCCTTTCTTTTAAAGTGATAGTTTTAAGGACTCTTTTTCCGATGTGCAACTTTCGATCATATTCTCAAGCCCAATTTTTTTAAAAAAATTTGTGAGGACACAATTTATTGAAGGTGGGTAGAATGTAACACCCCAAGCTTCCACGGTACGTTTCCCTTTGAATAATGCAATGGTGTGCATTGTATGCATTTCGAGATTCTAACACACCACAACCAATCAAACTAGCCATTATGAATAGTAATACCTACTTTTTAAATTTTTTGAAATTTTATCTCTCAAAATAAACTTCATTTTTGTATTATAGGAATCTAATTTAGCCTAAGGATAAATTTTGGTACTTTTCAGATAACTTTACTATTTTGATGAATAGTGAAAATTACTAAATTTTAATTTAAAAAAACTTTTTTAATCAAAATAATTAATAGTGATAAATTATGAATTTGAGTAGTTTTAAAGTATATGTAGGATATATTTTTACTATTTATTATAATTATGGTCATTGGTCATAATTTTACAATTAAACCGGACAAAAACAAGTATCAATCTTTTAATAGTCATTATATCTTAAAAACACGCATTTTATTTTGACAACGCGACTTAATTTTAAATTAATTTCTGCCACTTCTGTGTTTTAAATTTTGAGAAATTAATTCCATATTTGGAATCAGGATGTCCCAATTTTGTTAATAGATGACTTTAATTTTTAGACATTTTGAATAATTACTTCGGTAAATATTTTATTTACCATGGTTAAAGGGTAAATCAGGTAAATAAGGGTTAACAAATAATATTATAATAATAATAAATTTACATAAAACGTGTCCTAACCTTATTGGTGGATAAATGTCCGACCATGAGAATCTTTGGGTTGATTTTGGGACCCCATGGAGCCACTTGTAGGTGATAGGGACACATTATTTTAATAAAGTTAAAATAAATACAAAAATGACTTAAGTATATATCTTTTAGAAACAAAAATTTTCCATATGGTTATATATGTTGGATTTTAGACTATAAATATTCATTAATAATATAAAAATATTTCCTACATAATGGTATTTATTTATTATTTTTATACATTATATAATTTAATTTATTTATGACACAATGGTGATGCAGTAATTACCTAATTAATGAAAAATTAGAAAAATTGATTTTATAAATACACAAATAAATGTAATTTGAGACTTTTTATAAATAACAATAATTTTATATAGTAATATGATTATTTAGGATTGATTTAAATAACTTTTTTAGAAGTAATCATTCTTTTATGATTTTTACAAAAATCAATTATTTAATAGTGTCAAAATTGACATAAAATAGTTTCTAAAACAAATATTATATTATTAATTGATATTAAATTCCTAAAAATATAATGTTCAACCAAGAGACTTATATCATGTTAGGTGTATCATTAATGGACCACTTTGGGGTCTCTTTGATGAATATAGTATGTTTATTAACCTTATAATATAAAAATACAAAGAGACATTGTAAAAGTGAAACTAATTAACTAAGAGTTAATACTTAACGATAAGGTTAATATAGTAACCAAAACCTGTCTAAATCCTTTTGGATGAGTGTTTTTAAACCTATCCCCACCTTAAACTTTAAATAATACACTTTGGAGCCATTAGAAACTGAATATGAATTTATTATAAAATAATATTTCTAGCATTTCCAAAGGTGCCCCTCACACCTCTTATAAAAGGGAACACCTCCTTAACATTAATTCACACCTTCAAACCCTTTTGGTTCGGCCAAACCCTGCCCAAATACTCTCTCAACATCACTCACTACAACCTACAGTCCTTAGTTTGATCAGAAAGTCAACCTATGGAGCCCTTTTGATCAAACCAAAAGGAGGAACCCGAAGAAGAAGTAATCTTTTCACCACCCTATTTCATGTTCATTTGTTCTTCACCTTCTTCTTTCTTTGTTATTTACATTCTAAAATAATGAATCTAGTATCTCCTATATACTGTAATATTATTATAAATATGGTACAACCATATTCAGTATTCTATCCATCTTTTGAATGACATGTCACCATACGTGCGTACGTACGACTTACCGTCTCCATGTCATGGTGTAATTGTTATTCAATCAATTATTATTTGGATGGGTATAATAATGATGTGTAATTCATGTAGATGATAAATATAACATGATAATGATTCTTCATATATGATATACCACCCAATTATATATTATTTTTAATATCAAAATAATGATATTGTCACTCGTGCGTACGTACGGACTACCGTCTCGACGAACGCGAAGAGATTCATTCTCCATCGTATCCATTCAAGTATAATTCTCATTTGACGATTAATAATAGTATCTAATGACTTCGTATCATTTTTTATATGATTAAGATACAACCTATCCATGAAAAACATGGCTTATGTAACAAAACATATAAATGAAAACGAGTAAGTTAACACCCGAAACAACGATAATACTAAGATATTATTAACAAATCAATGTTAAAAGATCATATATGACATCATTTTAATGTATATGATTCTTGAATAATTTAATAAAAATTATTTCACAATTATAAAGGAGTTTAACATACCCTCAACCAAGTAAAATTAGAAGGTAAGGGTTAAGTTTACAATCTCTTTATTATCCGAGGTTTTTTATACGTAATTATCTACTGGGATCTCTTTATCATCCACATCCATGTTCCTTAAAAATGTATTTGAAAACATTTTTACTATTTACTAGACAATGGGTTAAAGTCATTTACAGCTTTATGTGTTTTTAAAGGAAACATTCCGTCCTTTTCCAAACAAGGTACTTTTTAACCTTTTCGACAAATTTATGGTAAGAATTTCTTTTTAAACTTATATAGTGGGTGCAGTAATTTTCCACCATTATAAAATTGCTAAAGCTTCCCATACAATCTTATAATAATATTTTCAAAGTAAAATTTTTATTTCATAATTATGTGACTTTTAAATGATTTCAAAATGAATATTTTAAGAATTTGTTAAAGGTACTCTTTATCAAGATCATAATTTTAAATGTTTTAAAGATTTATCTTTTTATATATTTTTTATTAATTTCCATGTTTTCAAAATGATTTTAAGGATTTATTTATATGGGCATGAATGTTTTGAAATGATATTTCTTTTCAAAAGTTTCAAAGTGGTATGGGACACTTTGATTCAAAAATCTCTTTTAAATAACTTCCTTTATAAATGTGTGACTTTTAAATGATTTCGAGAAAAGAGATATTTCTCTCAAATAGTTTTGATTTCATCTATGTCAACATCCTTTGATGGATTTTAAGCTTATTTGAAGTTGATTTATTATGATACAAAAATTTTTTATTGTATTGAAGGTTTTTTGATATGTTTTACTATGGATGTGTTATTTTTATACCATTCATGGTTTATGGAGAAAGTATTGACATTTCGTATGCTTGTTTTAATACGAATGTTTATGTTATGTTTATGTTATGTTTAATCCTTTTAATATGGGAATGCATTGGACTTAGTATGTGACGGCTAGAGCCCGCTATAGCTCCTCGATGCATCAGTATGTCTCATGAGACAAACTAGTGTCTTGGCACATGGCCTTGACAAAATCTTATTTGTAGTCTTGGCACGAGGCCTTGAATATGTGGTTATGATAGTCTCGCATTATTCATTCCATCATTATGAAAGTGGTTATTGATATTGCATTTGATTATTCGATTAGTAGAATATCCATGTGAATAAGTAAATGGAATTATTTCATTTTATTTTCTCCATACTATGTTGAAGTTGAAGTTTAAAAGGCTTTTGTTTTAGTTATACATTGCCTTAAATGTTTATTCTTATTTATGAAAGTTTCCGCTATATTGTTATCCTTACCAGGCATTTGAGCTCACCCATTTTATATGTTTTATTTTTCCCAGGATGTAAAGAAGTAATTTATGAATGTCCTGCAGGGATAGTATGATGGGATAAGAGTGTGGACTATGAAGACTATATTGTTATAGTTTTCATTTTATGATGTAATTTAACCTTATTAATGTATCTAGTTATTCCAAAGCTACTAAACTAATCGGTATTTTGAGACTTGATCTTTCTTGTGATCATGAAAATATTATTTAATAATTCACCGACTCTGGGTATCTAGGGTCGGGGTGTTACAGTTATTATCAGAGGAAGTTTAGTATAAACCTTGGAAGATAGATTTAGATAAACTCTGATTAGAGCACGTAGACATAAGATGAACTTTGAGGATTAGTATAGAAGAACTTCCTAGAATATTGGTATTGTAGAGATTTTGTGAGTTTTCCAAGAAATACATCCCTGTCTGGATACGAGCAGGTAGAGGAGCATCTGGCACAGATGTACCTAGGGGTAAAACCCGAAAACACCGCTTTGAGCTAGAATCAAATGGGAACTGGTGCAAGGAAACGAGCATTGATGCACTCTTGGTTGCGACACCCCTGGGGGATATGATTAGGATAATTTACATTTTCTTTAAAAACCGATTTGAGGTATTATATATATAAGATGAGAGTAAATGACCTTGGTTAATCCAAATGTGTTTCAAATTGAGAATATGGTGACATGTTAATCTCTAAATGATTTTATGACTACTGTTACTCACAAAATGCTTTCTGGTTTTAGTCAATAGCTAGATTCCGAGGAAGTCATTGTGACTTTGAAAATGATGTACAAGGTGGGAATGGTGGTGGAAATGAGCAACAAACTGGAATGTTGATAGGCGTAAAACATATCTTCTTTATGCCAAATCAATTTTCCAAAAATATGATCACCAATATATATATATATATATATTAACCAATTCCCAAACTCAAAAAAGAAGAGAAAGTTGATGAATGATAAGAGATCCAGTAGTGGAGACCATGGAGAAAGGAATCATCAATTTCCATCATGGAGGAAATGTGGAAGGAGACACCCATGAAAGTGTCTCAATGAGTCAAAGAATTGCTTTACGTGCTGGAAGAAAGGACATAAAGTGAAGAATTTCTTAAGAAAAATGAAGAGTACTATGGAAGAAGATAAAAATGGTCCCAAGAATCTATTTACAGTCATTTACCGTAAATGTATTGGACCTGGCCATTACCCGAGTGAATTCCCTATTCTATATGATATTTTCTTGGTCAAAGAAGAAGCTATGTGGGAGTAAATGGTTAGAGAAATGTTTAAAAAGTATTAGTTCTCCTAGTTGATGGGTTTACTTTGGAATTATTTTCTCTTGTATTTTTAACCCTGTAGTTTTCCTTGTGACAATGATTTTTTATGAAGAATTATTTTAACACCCCAAGCTTTCACGATATGCTTCTCTTTCAATAATGCAATGGCTTGCGTTGTACGCACGTTCGAGATTCTAATACACTACGACCAATAAAAATAGCCGTTATGAATAGTAAAACCAAATTTTTAAAATTATATAAATTTTATATTTCAAAATGGACTTCATTTTTGGATTCAGAATATTGAAATTAGCCTATGATGAATTTTTGGTATTTTTCTGAGAACTTCCAATTTTTTATGAATAGTGAAAAATACTTAAAAACAACTTTTTTAATCAAAATAATTTATACTGATAAATTATACTATTGAGTGGTTTTAAAGTGTAATTAGAATATATTTTTAACATTTTATCTAATGGTGGTCATTAGAATTAATTTCACTTTGAAATTAGACATGAACAATTGTCAATCTTTTGATATATATTGTTTCTTAAAAACACGCTATTTTTTGTGATAGCGGGAATTAATTATAAAATTAATTAATGAAACTTATATGTTTGGAATTTTTTAAAGTAGACATCATTTTTTAATTTGGAATATCAATTATAGCTTAGGGTGAAATTTTGGCATTGTTCTGAAAAACTTCAATTTTTGATGAATAGTGAAACCACTAAGTGGTAGTTAAAAAACCGATTTTTCGTTTAAATGAAAAATTACCACTTCTATGATTTGATTTTAAAAAATCCGACAAACATGGTTGTCATTAGGAAGTAAATTGTGATTCAATGAGATAAAAATATTTTTTTTTGTGAATAGTAACTTTTAAGTTTAATTAATCGCGATTAAAGGTAGTTAGTGAAATTTAAGGTAAAAATAGTATTATAAAAATAAGGAAATAACTTTACACTTTTCCTACCCCTATTGTATGAGTCTTGACCGACCAAGACAATCCATGGGTCAACTTGGGGACCCCATGGAGCCACTTTGGAAGGAAAATGACAATAAAAACTTTTTATTTAATGTTAAAATAAGAATGTCACAAACATGAGATGTTTTACTAAAACAATTTTTAAATGGGGTTATACAAGTCTTATTTTTGACTATAAATATTAATTAGAAATCTAAAAATATTTCCTACATCATGATATTTGTTTTATATTTTTTAGACATTAAATAAATTAAATTATTTATGACACCATGATGATGCAGCGATTACCTCATTAATTAACGATTTAAATAAAATGAAAAGATAATGTAAAATCGAAGGTGTACACTTGTCAAAAACCTATTGGATGAGTATATTTTGAACCCTTATCACCTTATACTCGAAATATAACATTGTGGGACCTTTATAATCCTAAAATCATTTCATAATAATGTAACATTTCAATCTTTCCAAGAGTGCCCCTCCTCTCCTCTTATAAAAGGCCCCCACCTCTAACACCTTATTCACACATTTAAACCATTTTTCTCGGACAACCTCTGCCCAAATACTCTCTCAACTTCCCTATATTACTCCTAGAAGCCTCACTTTGTGCATAATTCTTCCCAAGGAAGCCTTTGGCTCAAATCAAAAAGAGTTACCCGATTTGAAGGTAATGTCCTCACTGATGTTATTTTGTTTTATTTTGATTCTCCAACCCCCTAAACTCTTTTTATTCATATATTTTGTATTTTATAAGAAGTATTCTAGCTACACTTACACACACCTATATCTAATGGTTAACGAACATACTGTTTCTGTGGATGGCGAATTTCTGCCTCACAAAACGATGATTGTTCAACACTCATAAAACACCTTCAAAGGTGGCCATTAAGATATCACTATATTTATATATGATATATAATATGTTTCTGTTTTACTTAAGATTATGTATTTTTCATTTCTGGCATACCTTTTTGGTTTCCATTATGGGTAAACATGATATTTTCATTTTCGGAAGTGCGGACTACCGCCCCCTCAAAGTGATTTGAATCGTTAATGCCATATGTGGGATGTATAAAGGATGGAGTAAATGGTAATATACATTATATTATACTGGAAGTATATTATTGCTTTATATTATTATAACTTCATTCCATTAAATATGAAATAGAAATGAAATTAGCATTAATGCGTACGTACGGCTTACCGTCTCCATGAACGGTGCATTTCATTTCTTACCTCTAAATGTTATATAATATTATAAATGAATGTATATACTGGATATATATTATGTATATGATATCTAAATCATGAATATAATTATGGATATAATGGATATTTTACCACATGAACAACTTGTAATTATAAGAAGTTTATTTTCGACTCAAGTACCAAAGATCGACAAAACGACTGTTATTAACTTAAATGGCTACATAATTTTCGTAACATTGTAATAGGTGATATAAAAGGGGATAATTAAATTGAGAAAGGATCTTAAGCAATTATAGATTAACTCTAGTTTAGTATTCAGGAGGTTAAAGAACGGTCGAGTGAAGTCGGACACGAGGTAAGGGAATTTCTTAACCCAATTTCCATTCTTTGGGTTAATCTCCTACTTTCAAATTATGTTATGATATTATTACGTCCTATCTTGTATTTGTACATTCTTTATGTGTACTTATATTGAATACACATAATAGATATATTTTATTTAAAAAATGATCTTGGTGAGGACTTCATCTCAATCTCCTTTCATTGAGGCATATTTTTTTATACACATCTTTCTTTTATACGGTGTATAAACCCCATTGACTTTTATGTTTATTAAAAAGGAATTTTTTTATATGAAGTGTTTTACTAAATGAAAAAAAGGAATGTTTTTCTTTCCGTACATATGTGGCGACCACGACTTCTCGGCCACCGTGACCATTATTTGAGTTTTGGCTTCCTCTACAAGCCATACCTTTTTTAAATGAAAAATAAAAACAAAGTTTTAATTTTCTTTTATTTTGGTATTGAAAATGGTTTTGAAAGTGTTTTTATTATATAAATGTGTTGTATTTATATCTTGTGATTGAAATGTGGACATTTTAGGTTCCCTTTATGCATGTTTTATGTGATACGATTATGTTATGGTTTATGATATGTTTAAACCTGTTCATATGAGGAATGCATTGGACTTAATAAGTGACATGTGGAGCCCAATATAGCTCCTCGATGCATCGGCAGGTCTCATGAGACAAACTAGTGTCTTGGCACGAGGCCTTGACAAAATATTATTTGTGGTCTTGGCACGAGGCCTTGGCTGCGCGGTTATGATAGTCTTCCATTTTGCATTCCATCATTATGGAAGTGGTTATTGATATTGCATGTGATTATTCGACTAGTAGAATATCCATGTGAGTAAGTAAATGGCATTATTTAATTTTATGTTTTCCATATTATGCTGAAGTTCAAGTTTAAAAAGGATTTTGTTTTAGTTATACATTGCCTTAAATGTTAATGTTTATTTATGAAAGCTTCCACAATATTTTTATCCTTATTGAGCATCTGAGCTCACCCCTTTCAATGTTTTAATATTTTCCAGGATGTGACGAAGTATTTTATGAATGACCTATAGGAATAGTCAGAAGAGGATATGAGTGTGGACTATGGAGACTTTTTTATTGTAGTTTTTCTCTTTATGATATAATGTAACATTTATGAATGTATCTAGTGTTTCCAAGGCTACTAAACTAATCGGTTTTTCGAGACTTGATCTTCTGTGATCATGCCAATGTTACGGAATATTGCACCGACTCTGGGTAACTGGGGTCGGGGCATTATAGTTGGTATTAGAGGCAGTTTAGTACCAATCTTGGGATCTAGATTTATATAAACTCTGATTAGAGCACATAGCCCAAAAATAGACAATGAGGATTAGTATAGAAGAACTTCCTAGAATATTGGAATTATAGAGATTTTGTGAGTTTTGCGAGCAATACATCCCTGTCTGGATACAAGTAGGTAGAGGCAGCTCTGGCACAGATGTACCAAGGGGTAAAACCTCAAAACACTTCTTTGAGCTAGACTCGAACGGGAATTGGTGCACAACAACGGGCCTTACTGCACTCTTGGTTACGACACTCCTGAGGGATATGCCTAGGATAATTCTCATTTTCTTTACAAACCACTATGAAGGGTAATGAGTATATTCTTCCTCAAAAAAACATTTTTATGATTATGGATTATATCTATAAATAGTTCAATTTATGTTAAGTATTTTACAAGTATGGAATTATATATTTTGATTCATAAACTAATCTAGTTTATGCCATTGTTTAGAAATGGCGCATTGTGGAAGGAATGGAAACCGTATCAATGCACTCACTCTGTGTCGGGATTGCCCTCCTGCTCAAGATAATTATTGTGGAGCTAGAGATACAACTGTTGGTGATCAACTTATTACCATAATAGGACAACTCACTCAGTTTATGAAAACTAACCTTACTCGTATAGAGCACCCTAATCCGCAACGTGGAGGATCAATGTTAGATCGCTTAATGAGGAAACAACCGCCATCATTTAATGGGGGTACAAATCCATTAGTAGCTGAGCAATGAATAAACTCCTTAGAGAAAATATTCCACACCTTGGGGAGTAGCGAAAGGGAGAAGGTTGTCATGGAAGTCTACCGCCTCACTGGAGATGCTGATCAATGGTGGTTTCTGATTCAATACACAAAGGAAGATGAAGACGTATCAAGTATAGAATGGAGGGAGTTTAATGAAATTTTCTTAGAAAAATACTTTCCACATGACCATCGAGCAGATATAGAAAGGTAATTTCTGAGTCCGAGACAAAAGGAGGATGATAATGTCGCAAAGTATGAGGCCAACTTTACAAGGTTAGCGAGGTATGCTGCAGATTATATACGTACCCCAAGAATTAATATTGATCATTTCTTTGATGGTTTAAAACCATTTCTCTGTTGAGCTTTAATATCACAATACTTCTCATCGTACGAAGATATTGTCTCGTGTGCTATCAAGACAGAAAAGGAATTCTCTAAGTCTTATGACAACAAAGTAAAGCAGAAGAAGAAGACAATGGTAGAACAGGAGACGGATAAAGGGAAATAAGGAAAGAATGATTTTTCATTATGTGATAATTGTGGGAAGAATCACCCCGATGCTTACCAAAAAGGAATAGGATTTCGTTATGAATGTGGAGAAAAAGGTCACCAGGATCGTGATTGTAAGGGAAAGAAAGAGGCTATCAACGTTGAATGATACAATTGTAGGGAAATGGGGCATTATGTAAATGAATGTCCTAAGCATCAGGGAAACTTACCTCAGAAAATGCCAAGGGATCAAGGACAATCTTATTCTGTTACTACAGTTGAAGTGAAATAATTAATATATTGGTGCTTTTGGACTTAAGGATTATATTCTGGTTATCAGAATAATGTGATATATATAAGGATTGTACTGCAGTACTTGTTGTTTTCATTATGGATTTAATATGATAAAGGTAATCATATTTTTAGTATGTGACAATAAGAGAAATAATACATTGTTTGGGGAATCTAATGTTACAATTGATTTTGGAATTTAGAGACATTTTAGAGAAAGTCTGGATAGAGGTATTTTGGATAACTATAAAGGTTGGAATGAATTAAGTTTAACTTTGGATAGTATTGTTTAAGGTTAAAACATTTCTGAAGATTATTTTTGGAATATTATAATACTATAGTTTTAGGAAAAGGACAACCTGCAGGGTGGGGCATAACCCGTCGCGTCGGACATAGCTGTAGGAATCAAATCCACAACCATAGTGTGACAGGCCTTCATTACCTACCACTATCCTATAGGAAGTCCCTGGTTATTAAAAAATAGTTTTCCTAATCTAAATGGTATGTGGTAATATTTAGAACCTTATACAATTAGGATAAATAGAATATTTTTGAGTTCTATTACCATTTGGAGTGAAAGATGAGTTTTTGGTAAAAATTTATGAAAGTATACATGACAACTAAGTATATTTTCTTACATTATTAGTAAATCTCTTAAATAAATTCCTCAACTTTATAAAAGGTAACTTAAAACAAAAATGTTTCCGGTTAACTTTTCCAACTGGGGATTCAATGATTGTTTAAACAATCACATGTTTGTGATTTTCTTATTGTTAACTTTCTCCTAATCATGTTTTCTACAACTCTCCATCAGACCTTGCTGGTTTTTTTTTCTTCCATATCTATATTTTCATAGAATCTTAGTATTGGCTATCCTGGGTGACCTTTGTACTTCTCTTTCTTTCTTTTAATATTATATTTTTATTAACCCTATTTCTGATGTGGGGTTTCCACAAAGGTATTTTCTATTTTAAACCTTTTATATTCAGAGAAAAATTTCAAATTGCGAGGACGCAATTTATTGAAGTAGCGGAGAATGTAACACCCCAAACTTTCATGATACGCTTCTCTTTCAATAATGCAATAGCTTGCATTGTACGCAAGTTCTAGATTCTACCACACCGCGACCAATCAAAATAGTCGTTATGAATAGTAATACCCAATTTTTTAAATTATATAAATTGTATATTTCAAAATGGACTTCATTTTTGTATTTGGAATATCGAAATTATCCTATGATTAATTTTTGGTATTTTTCTGAGAACTTCCAATTTTTTATGAATAGTGAAAAATACTTAAAAACAAATTTTTTAATCAAAATAATTTATAGTGATAAGTTATACAATTGAGTGGTTTTAAAGTTTAATTTGAATATATTTTTACAATTTTATCTAATGGTGGTCATTATAATTAATTTCACTTTGAAATTAGACATGAACAATTGTCAATCTTTTGATATAAATTGTTTCTTAAAAACACGCTATTTGTTGTGACAGCGGGAATTAATTATAAAATTAATTAATTAAACTTATATGTTTGGAATTTTTTAAAATAGACATCATTTTTGAATTTGGAATATCAATTATATCTTAGGGTGAAATTTTGGCATTGTTCTGAAAAACTTCAATTTTTGATGAATAGTGAAACCACTAAGTGGTAGTTAAAAAACTGATTTTTCGTTTAAACGAAACATTACCACTTCTGTGCTTTGATTTTCAATACTCCGACATACATGGTTGTCCTTAAGAAGTAAAATTTGGTTCAATGGGATTAAAATAATTTTTTGGTGAATAGTATCTTTTAAGTTTAATTAATCGCGATTAAAGGTAATTATTGAAATTTAAGGAAAAATGGTATTATAAAAATATGGAAATATCTTTACACATTTCCTACCACTATTGGATGAGTCATGGCCGACCAAGACAATCCATGGGTCATCTTGGGGACCCCATGGAGCCACTTTGGTAGGAAAATGACATTAAAAACCTTTTATTTAATGTTAAAATAAGAATGTCACAAACATGAGTTGTTTTACTAAAACAATTTTTAAATGGGGTTATACAAGTCATATTTTTTACTATAAATATTCATTAAAAATATAAAAAGATTTCCTACATAATGATTATTTTTTTATAATTTTTAGACATTAAATAAATTTAATTATTTATGACACCATGATGATGCAGTGATTACCTCATTAATTAACGATTTAAATAAAATGAAAAGATAATGTAAAATCGAAGGCTTAAACTTGTCAAAAACCTATTGGATGAGTATATTTCGAACACTTATCACCTTATACTCTAAATATAACATTGTGGGACCTTTATAATCCGAAAATCATTTCATAATAATGTAACATTTTAATCTTTCCAAGAGTGCCCCTCCTCTCCTCTTATAAAATTCCCCCACCTCTACCACATTATTCATACCTTCAAACCATTTGGCTCGTCCAAACTCTGCCCAAATAATCTCTCACATTCCCTATCTTACTCCTAGAATCCTCAATTTGGGCATAATTCTTTCCAAGGAAGCCTTTGGCTCAAATTAAAAAGAGTTACCCGATTTTAAGGTAATGTCTTCACTTATATTATTTAGTATTATGTTTCTTCTCCAAACCCCTAAAATCATTTTATTCATATCTTTTGTAACAACACCAGTATCATCACTATACTAGGATGTTGTTAAAAGATGTATTCGAGCTACACTTACACACACCTACATATAATGGTAAAATAACATACTGTTTCTGTGGATGGCGAATTTCTGCCTCACGAAACGATGATTCTTCAACACTCATATAACACCTTCAATGCTGGCCATTAAGATATCACTATATTTATATATGATATATAATATGTTTATGTTTTACGTACGCTTCTTTATTTTTCATTTATGCCATATCTTTTTGGTTTCCATTATGGGTAAACACGATATTTTCATTTTAGGAAGTGCGGACTAACGCCCCCTCAATGTGATTTGAATCGTTAATGCCATATGTGGGATGTATAAAGGATGGAGTAAATGTTATTATAAATTATATTATATTTGAATTATGTTATACATTTATATAATTATAACTTCATTCCATTAAATATGAAATAGAAATGAAAGTAGCGTTCATGCGTACATACAGCTTACAGTCTCCATGAACGGTTAATTTCATTTCTTACCTCTAAATGTTATGTAATATTATAAATGAATGTATATACTGGATCTATATTATGTATATGATATCTACATCATGAATATAATTATGGATATAATGGATATTTTATCACATGAACAACCTGTAATTATAAGAAGTTTATTTTTGACTCAAGTACAAAAGATCGACAGAACGACCGTTATTAACTTAAATGACTACATAATTTTCGTAACATTGTAATAAGTGATATAAAAGGGGATAATGAAGTTTATAAAGGTTCTTAATCAAGTAAATATTAACTCCAGTTTATTATTCAGGAGGTCTATGAACGGTTGAGTGAAGTCAGACCCGAGGTATGGGAATTTCGTAACCCAATTTCCATTCTTTGGGTTAATCTCCTACTTTCAAACTATGTTATGATATTATTATGTCATATCTTGTATTTTTACTTTCTTTATGTGTACTTATATTTAATACACATAATATATCTATTTTATTTAAAAAAATGATCTTGGTAAGGACTTCGTCTCAATCTCCTTTCCTTGAGGCATATTTTGTTTTATACACAACTTTCTTTTATACGGTGTATAAACCCCTTTGACTTTTACGTTTATTCAAAAGGGATCTTTTTTATACGATGCATTTTACTAAACGAAAAAAGGGAATGTTTTTTTTTCGTACATATCCGGCGACAACGACTTCTCCGCCACCGTGACCATTATTTGAGTTTCGGCTTCCTCTACAAGCCAGACCTTTTTTTAAATGAAAAATAAATACAAAGTTTTAATTTTCTTTTATTTTGGTATTGAAAATGGTTTTGAAAGTGTTTTTATTATATAAATGTGTTGTATTGATATCTTTTGATTGAAATGTGGACATTTTATGTTTCCTTTATGCATGTTTTATGTGATACGATTATGTTATGGTTTATGATATGTTTAAACCTTTTCATATGAGGAATGCATTGGACGTAATAATTGACGGGTGGAGCCCGCTATAGCTCATCGATGCATCGGCAGGTCTCATGAGACAAACTAGTGTCTTGGCATGAGGCCTTGACAAAATATTATTTGTGGTCTTGGCACGAGGCATTGGCTACGTGGTTATGATAGACTGGCATTATGCATTCCATCATTATGTAAGTGGTTACTGATATTGCAAGTGATTATTCGACTAGTAGAATATCCATGTGAGTAAGTAAATGTCATTATTTAATTTTTTTTCCATATTATGCTAAAGTTCAAGTTTAAAAAGGTTTTTATTTTAGTTATACATTGCATTAAATGATAATGATTATTTATGAAAGCTTCCGCAATATTGTTATCCTTACTGAGCATCTCAGCTCACCCCTTTCAATGTTTTAATATTTTCCAGGATGTGTAGAAGTATTTTATGAATGACATGCAGGGATAGTCAGAAGAGGATATGATTGTGGACTATGGAGACTTTTTTTATTGTAGTTTTTCACATTAGGATGTAATGTAACATTTATGAATGTATCTAGTGTTTCTAAGGCTACTACACTATTCGGTCTTTTGAGACTTGATCTTTTGTGATCATGAAAATGTTACGGAATAATGCACCGACTCTGGGTAACTGGGGTAGGGGCGTTACAATTATCTTTTCTCTTGTGGATATAGTTATAAATAACCATTTTGTTTTATATGATCGTTGGGTTTGAGGCAATTATAAGTTATTATAATTTGGGATGAAAATGCAAGGTATGAGATAATATTTGTGGTTAAATTATGTTATGGTTATTTTGAGGAATTTATCTCATTTTGGTAATGTTATAAAATATAGTTTTTGAAAAAGGACAACACGCAGACCGTGTGACAACCCGTTGCCTCAGACGAAGCTGTGGGAATCAAACCCACAACCAAAGTGCGATTGGGATTTATTGCCTACCACTGGACTACGTGAAGTCCCGGGTTAGTGTGACTATTATTTTTAGTTAAATGTTTTTATTGATCAATAATAATTTTATTTGGGAACTTATTTCTTATCAAATGAATACCTTTAGTATAGGAAAATGATTTGGTGATTAAGTGATAAATGTTATTTTGGAAGTTGTTTGCTTTTTTGTGAACACTATATGCCAAAGGAAAATAGAGTAGTATGGGATTTCATTTTAGGAGTAATGGTGGATTTTTATCTATGTTTCTATTGTGGATTTATAGTGATTTGGGTTATTTATGGAAATGATTAGGTTAATTACATTTATGTATGTGACTTTAAGAGTAATTAATGTCATTTGGAGATACAATATAACTTGGAAGACTACATTATTATAAGTTTTGGGATTAATATTAGTTTGGATTTTATTAAATGATTTTAAGGACAATTGATTATTGAATGGTATTTATTTATCGTTGGGGTATTGATGTTTTAATTTTAGAAATTAAGATTAGTTTTTTGTTTCTAATGGAATATCCATTTGGGGGATCATCAGATATTATACTATCCATTTTGGTTTTGGTTAATCTCTAAAGACAAGTTAAATATATATTTTATCCTATGTGGATCATGTATTTATGTAGAAGTTTATTCTAGCTCTTCCATTGTGACAAAGTCTTCTTGAATACTCGTTGTTCAAAAAAATGCATTATTGGTAAAAATTTATTAAAGAATGAAAATCTACATAAAAATTAAGTATAACTTTTTATATTCTTAGTCAATATCATAAATGAATTCCTCTTCCTTATGTAATGAAACTTAAAATAAAAAATGTTGTCCGTTTACTTTTCCTACTAGGATACTAATGACCGTTTGTCCCAACACAAGTTTGTGATTTTCTTATTTTTAAATTTCTCTTGATCATGTTTTCTATCCTTCTACATCAGAACTTAAAACATAATTTATCATCCATATCCATTTTTTCTTACATGGAATCCTAGTATGGGTTTTCTTGGCTGACCATTATACCTCTCTTCATTTCATTTAAAGTGATAGTTTTATTGACTCTTTTTCTGATGTCGAACTTTACATTATATTCTCAAGCCCAATTTTTTAAAAAAAATTCGAGGACACAATTTATTGAAGGAGGGGAGAATGTAGCACCCCAAGATTCCATGATAAGTTTCCATTTGAATAATGCAATGAGGTTCATTGTACGCAACTTCGAGATTCTAACACACCACAACCAATCAAACTAGCCGTTATGAATAGTAATAACTAATTTTTAAAATTTTAGAAATTTAATCTCTCAAAATTAACTTCATTATTGGATTAGGGGTATCGAATTTAGCCTAAGGTAAAATTTTTGTACTTTTCGGATAACTTTAATATTTTAATGAATAGTGAAAATTACTAAATTTTAATTAAAAACTAATTTTTTAATCAAAATAATTAATAGTGATAAATTATGAATTTGAGTGGTTTTAAAGTATATTTAGAATATATTTTTACCATTTAATACAATTTTGGTCATTGGACATAATTTTTACAATTAAACCGGACATAAACTAGTATCAATCTTTTGATAGTTATTATATCTTAAAAACACACTTTTTTGTTTTGACAGCGGGACATAATTTTAAATTAATTTCTGCCACTTCTGTGTTATAAATTTGAAAAAATGGATTTGATATTTGGAATCATGATGTCCAAATTGTGTAAATAGGTAACTTTTATTTTTAGACATTTTGAATAATTACTTCGGTAAATATTTTATTTACCATGGTTAAAGGGTCAATCTGGTAAATAAGGGTTAAAAATAATATTAAAATAATAATAAATTACCCTAAAAAGTGTCCTAAAATTATTGGTGGATACCTGTCCGACCATGTGCATCTTTGGGTCGATTTTGGTACCCCATGGAGCCACTTGTAGATGAAACGGACACTTTATTTTAATTAAGTTAAAATAAATACAAAAAAGACATAAGCATATAATTTTTAAAAACAAAATTTTTCCATAGGGTTATATATGTTGGATTTTCGACTATAAATATTCATTATAAAGATAAAAAGATTTCATACATAATCGTATTTTATTTATAATTTTTATACATTATATAATTAATTAATTTATTACACAATGGTGATGTAGTAATTACCTAATTAATGAAAAATTAGAATAATGGATTTTATAAATACATAAAAAATGTAATTTAGACTTTTTATAGATAAAATTAATTTTCTAGGATAATATATCATGTTATAATTTATTTAATTAACTTTTTTAGAAGTAATCATTCAATTATGAGTTTTAAAAAAATCAATTATTGAATAGTGTCAAAATTGACATAAAATAGTTTTTAAAACAAATATTATATTATTAAATGATATTAAATTCCTAAAAATCTATGGTTCAGCCAAGATACTTATATCATGATAGGTTTATCATTAATGGACCACTATGGGGTTCTTGGATTTATATAGTATGTTTATTTACCATATAATATAAAAATACAAAGCGGCATTGTAAAAGTGAAACAAATTAACTAAGAGTTAATACTTAAAGATAAGATTAATATATTAACCCAAAACTATCTAAATCATATTGGTTGAGTACTTTTAGACATATCCACACCTTGAAATTTAAATAATACACTTTGGAGCCATTAGAAACGGAATATGAATTTATTATAAAATAATATTTCTAGCTTTTCCAAGGGTGCCCCTCACCCCTCATATAAAAGGCCACTCCTCCTTCTCATTAATTCACAAATTCAAAGCCTTTTGGTTCGGCCAAAACCTACCCAAATACTCCATATAATTCTCTCACTACAACCTAGAGGACTTAGTTTGATCATAAATCTATCATAAGGAGTCCTTTTGATCAAATCAAAAGGAAGAATTCGAAGAAGAGGTAATATTTTCACCACCCTCTTTCAAGTTCCTTTCTTCTTCACCTTCTTCTTTCTTTGTTATTTCCATTCTAAAACAATGAATAAAGAGTCTACTATATAATTTAATATTAAAATAAATATTGTACAACCATATTCAGTATTCTATCCATAGTTTTAATGACATGTCACCATACGTACGTACGTACGACTTCCCGTCACCACGTCGTGGTGTAATTGTTATTAAATAAATTATTATTTGTATGGGTATAATAATGATGTGTAATTCATGTAAATAATTAATATAACATGATTATTATTCTTTATATATGATATACCTTCCAATTATATGTCATATTAATATCAAAAGAATGTTATTGTCGCTCGTGCGTACTTACGGACTACCGTCTCCATGAACGACATGAGATTCATTCTCCATCGTATCCATTCAAGTATAATTCTCATTTGATTATTAATAATAGTATCTAAGGACTTG
Source organism: Viscum album (assembly GCA_963277665.1). NCBI lineage: Eukaryota > Viridiplantae > Streptophyta > Magnoliopsida > Santalales > Viscaceae > Viscum > Viscum album. Next base: position 334,073,158 of record OY728134.1, read on the forward strand.
ATATCATTCAGGATATGACTAAGATACAACCTATCCATGAAAATTACAACTTATGTAACAAAACATATAAAATAAAATGAGTACGTTAACACCCGAAACATTGATAATACTAAGATATTATTAACAAATCAATGTTAAAAGGTAATATATTATATAATATTAATGTATATGATTCTTTTAAAATTTAATAACAATTATTTAACCATTATATAGGAGGTTAATCTACCCTTAACCATGGAAAAGTACAAGGTAAGGGTTAATTTTACAATCTCTTTATTATTTGAGGTTGTTTATACGTAATTATCTACTGGGTTCTCTTTATCATCCACATCCATGATCCACAAAAATGTATTTTAAAACATTTTTTCTATTTAATTGACAATGTGTTAAAGTCATTTATACCATTATCTATTTTGAAAGGAATATTTCCATCATTTTCCAAACAAGGTACTTTTTAACCTTTTTCACAAATTTAAGGTAAGAATGTCTTTTTAAACTTTTACCGTGGGTGTGGTTATTTTCCACCGTTATAAAATCACTGAATCTTACCTTACAATCTTATAAGAATATTTTCAAAGTATATTTTTTATTTTATAATTATGTGACTTTTTAATGATTTAAAAATGAATATTTTAAGGATTTGTGAAAGGTACTCTTTATCAAGATCATAATTTTAAATGTTTTAAAGATCTATCTTTCTAAATCTTTTTAATTAATGTCCATGTTTTCAAAATGATTATAAGGATTTATTTATATGGACATGAATGTTTTGAAATGATATTTCTTTTCAAAAGTTTCAATGTGGTATGGGACACTTTGATTCAAAAATCTCTTTTAAATTTCTTCCTTTATAAATGTATGACTTTTCAATGATTTTGAGAAAAGAGATATTTCTCTAAAATAGTTTTGATTTCATCTATGTCCACATCCTTTAATGGATTTTAAGCTTATTTGATGTTTAATTATTATGATACAAAACTTTTTTATTGTATTGAAGGTTTTTTGATATGTTTTACTGTGGATGTGTTATTTTTATACCATTCATGGTTTATGGAGAAAGTATTGACATTTCGTATGCTATTTTTAATATGAATGTTTATGTTATGTTTAAACCTTTTCATATGGAATGCATTGGACTTAGTAAGTGACGGGTGGAGCCTGCTATAGCTCCTCGATGCATCGGTAGGTCTCATTAGACAAACTAGTCTCTTGGCACAAGGCCTTGACAAAATATTATTTGTAGTCCTGGCATAAGGCCTTGGCTTTCTGGTTATGATAGTCTGGTATTATGCAATCCATCATTATGAAAGTGGTTATTGATATTGTCTGTGATTATTCAATTTGTAGAATATCTATGTGAATAAGTAAATGGAATTATTTCATTTTATTTTTTCCATATTATGTTGATGTTCATGTTTAAAAGTATTTTGTTTTAGTTATACATTGCCTTAAATGTTTATTCTTATATATGAAAGTTTCCTCTATATTGTTATCTTTATTGGGCATTTGAGCTCACCCTTTCCCTATGTTTTATTTTTCTGAGGATGTGAAGAAGTAATTTATTAATGACCTGCATGGATAGTATGAGGTGATAAGAGTGTGGACTATGGAGACAATACTGTTTCAGTTTTCATTTTATGATGTAATTTAAACTCTATTAATTTATCTAGTTATTCCAAGGCTACTAAACTAATCAGTGTTTTGAGACTTGATCTTTCTTGTGATCATTCCAATGTTATGTAATAATGCACCGACTATGGGTATCTAGGGTCGTGGCATTACAGTTGGTATTAGAGGAAGTTTAGTACAAACCTTGGAAGCTAGATTTAGATAAACTCTGATTAGAGAATGTAGACCTAAGATGAACTTTGATGATTACTATAGAAGAACATCCTAAAATTTTGGTATTGTAGAGATTTTGTGAATTCTCGGAGCAATAAATCCATGTCTGGATACGAGTAGGTAGAGGCGGCTCTGGAATAGATGTACCTAGGGGTAAAACCTGAAAACACCACTTTGATCTAGACTCGAACGGGAACTGGTGCACGACAACGGGCCTTGATGTACTCTTGGTTACGACACTCCCAGGGGATATGATTAAGATAATTTACATTTTCTATACAAACCGATTTGAGGTATTATATATATAAGATGAGAGTAAATGACCTTCGTTAATCCTAATGTGTTTAAAATTGAGAATATGGTGACATGTTAATCTCTAGATGATTTTATGACAACTGTTACTCACACAATGCTTTCTGGTTTTAGTCAATGGCTAGATTCCAAGGAAGTCATAGTGATTTTGAGAATGATGTATAAGGTGAGAACGGTGGTGGAAATGAGCAACCAAATATAATTTTGATAGGTGTAAAAGATATCGTCTTTATTCCAAATCAATTTCCCAAAAATATGATCAACAATATATATATATTAACAAATTCCCAGAATCAAAAATAGGAGAGAAGGTTGATGAATGATAAGAGATTTAGCAGTGGAGACCATGGAGAAAGGAATCATAAATTTCCATAATGCATGAAATGTAGAAGGAGACACCCAGGAGAGTGTCTCAATGGGACAAAGAAATGAGTTACGTGCAAGAAGGAAGGAAATAAAGTGATGAATTGCTGAAGAAAAATGAAGAGTACTAGGGAAGAAGATAAAAATGGTCCCAAGAATCTATTTACAGTCATTTGCCATAAATGTAGGGGACCTGGCCATTACCCGAGTGAATTCCCTATTCTATAGGATATTTAATTGGTCAAAGAAGAAGATATATGGGAATAAGTGGTTGGAGAAATGTTTAAAAAGTATTAGTTCTCCTTGTTGATGGGTTTACATTGGAATAATTTTCTCTTGTATTTTTAACCCTGGAGTTTTCCATGTGAGAATGATATTTGAGGAAGAATTATCTTTTCTCTTGTGGATATAATTATAAATAACCATTTGGTTTTATATGATCATTGGGTTTGATGAAATTATAAGTTATTCTAATTAGGGATGTAAATGCAAGGTATGAGATAATATTTGAGGTTAAATTATGTTATGGTTATTTTGATGATTTTATCTCATTTTGGTAATGTTATAAAATATATAATTTGAAAAAGGACGACACGCAGACGGTGTAACAACCCGTCGCGTCGGACAAAACTGCGGGAATCAAACCCACAACCAAAGTGCGATTGGGATTTATCGCCTACCACTGGACTACATGAAGTCCCTGGTTAGTGTGACTATTATTTTTAGTTAAATGATTTTATTGATCGATAATAATTTGATTTGGTATCTTATGTCTTATCAAATGAATACCCTTAGCATAGGAAAATGATTGGTGATTAAGTGATAAATGTTATTTTGGAAGTTGTTTGCTTTGTTGTGAACACTATATGACAAAGGAAAATAGAGTAGTATGGGATTTAATTTGAGGAGTAATGGTGTATTTTTATCTATATTTTTATTGTGGATTTATAGTGATTTGGGTTATTTATGGTATTTATAAGGTCAATTAATTTTAAGATTGTGACTTTAAGAGTAATTAATGTCATTTAAAGATACAATTTAATGTGGAAGACTACATTCTTGTAAGTTTTGGGTTTCAATATTAGTTTGGATTATATTAATGGAATTTAAGGACAGTTGATTATTGAATGGTATTTATTTAACATTGGGGTATTGATGGTTTAATTTTAGAAATTAAGATTAGTGTTTTTTTCTAATGGAATATCCAGTTGGGGGATAATCAAATATTATACTATCCATTTTGGTTTTGGATAATCTCTAAATACAAGGTAAATATATAGTTTTTCCTATGTGGATCATGTATTTCTATAGAAGTTTATTCTAGCTCTTCCATTGTGACCAAGTATTCTTGAATACTCCTTGTTCAAAAAAATGAGTTAGTGGTAAAAATTTATTAAAGAATGAAACTCTTCTTAAAAAGTAAGTATATCTCTTTATGTTCTTAGTCAATATCCTAAATTAATTCCTCGTCCTTATGTAATGTAACTTAAAACAAAAGAAATTCCGTTTACTTTTCCTACTGGAAGACTAATGACCGTTTGTCCCAACACAAGTTTGTGATTTTTTTATTGTTAAATTTCTCCTGATCATGTTTTCTATCCCTCTCCATCAGAACATAACACTTAGTTTATCATCTATATCCATGTTTTCCTACATGGAATCCTAGTATGGGTTATCTTGGGGGACCTTTATACCTCTCTTCCTTTCTTTTAAAGTGATTGTTTTATTGACTCTTTTTCCTATTTGGGAATTTCCATTATTTTCTCAAGCCCAATTTTAAAAAAAAATTGCGAGGAAGCAATTTATTTAAGGAGGGGAGAATGTAACACCCCAAGCTTCCATGGTACGTTTCCCTTTGAATAATGCTATGGCATGCATTGTACACAACTTCGAGATTCTAACACACCACAACCAATCAAACTAGCTGTGATGAATAGTAATACCTAATTTTTAAAATTTTAAAAAATTTATCTCTCAACATGAACATCATTTTTGGATTTGGGGTGTTGAATTTAGCCTAAGGTGAAATTTTGGTACATTTCGGATAACTTTAATATTTTGATGAATAGTGAAAATTACTAAATTTTAATTAAAAACAACTTTTTTAATCAAAATAATTAATATTGATAAATTATGAATTTTAGTGGTTTTAAATTATATTTATAATATCATTTTACCATCTAATACAATGTTGTTCATTGGACATAACTTCACAATTAAACTGGACATAAACTAGTATCAATCGTTTGATAGTTATTATATCTTAAAAACACGCTTTTTGTTTTGACAGCGGGACGTAATTTTAAATTAATTTCTGCCACTTCTGTGTTATGAATTTTAAAAAATGGATTCCATATATGGAATCAGTATATCCAAATTGAGTAAATAGGTAACTTTTATTTTTAGACATTTAGAATAATTACTTCGGTAAATATTTTATTTACCATGGTTAAAGGGTAAATCCGGTAAATAAGGGTTAAAAATAAAATTATATTAATAATAATTTACCTAAAACGTTTCCTAACCTTATTGGTGAATACATTTCCAACCATGGTCATCTTTTGGTCGATTTTGGGTCCCCATAGAGCCACTTGTAGGGGATAGGGACACTTTAATTTAAATAAGTTAAAATAAATACAAAAATGACATAAGCATATATCTTTTAGAAAAAAAAATTCATAGGGTTATATATGTTGGATTTTTGACAATAAATATTCATTAGAAAGATAAAACTATTTTCTACATAATGGTATTTTATTTATAATTTTTATATATTATATAATTTAATTTATTTATGACACAATGGTGATGCAGTAATTACCTAATTAATGAAACATTAGAAGAATTGATTTTATAAATACCCAAATAAATGTCATTTGGGAAATATTATATATAAAAACTAATTTTCTAGGATAATATAACATTTTAGTATTTATTTAATTAACTTTTTTAGAATTAATAATTCTGTTATGATTTTTACAAAAATCAATTATTGAATAGTGTCAAAATTGAAATAAAATTGTTTTTAAAACAAATATTTTATTCTTAATTGATATTAAAATTTTAAAAATCTAAGGATAGGCCAAGAGACTTATATCATGACAGGTTTATTATTAATGGACCACTTATGTGTGGCTTGGATGTATATAGTAATTTTATTAACCATATAATTAAAAAATACAAAGAGACATTGTAAAAGTGAAACTAATTAACTAAGAGTTAATACTTAATGATAAGGTTAATATAGTAACCCAAGCCTATCTAAGTCCTATTGGTTTAGTGGTTTTCAACCTATCCCCACCTTAACCTTTAAATAATAAACTTTATAGCCATTATAAACGGAATATGAATTTATTATAAAATAATATTTCTAGCTTTTCCAAAGGTTCCCCTCACCACTCTTATAAAAAATGCACTCCTCCTTCTCATTAATTCTTAGCTTCAAAGCATTTTGGTTCGTAAAAAACCTTCCCAAATACTCCCTCAACTTTCATAACTACAACCTTGAGGCCTTATTTTGATCCGAAAGCCAACCGAACGATCCATTTTGAACAAATCAAAAGGAAGAACGTGAAGAAGAGGTAATGTTTTCGCCACCCTCTTTCAAGTTCTTTTCTTCATCAACTTCTTCTTTCATTGTTATTTCCATTATAAAATAATGAATCATGTATCTCCTATATAATTTAATATTATTATAAATATGGTACAACCTTATTTAGTATTCTATCCATCTTTTGAATGACATTTCACCATACGTGCGTACGTACGGCTTACCATCTCAAACGTCCTGGTGTAATTGTTATTCAATAAATTATTATTTGGATGAGTATAATAATGATGTGTAATTCATGTAAATATTAAATATAACATGATTATGATTCTTTATATATGATATACGATCCAATTATATTTTATTTTAATATCAAAATAATGATATTGTCGCTCCTGTGTATGTATGGACTATCGTCTCCATGAACGCGATGAGATTCATTCTCCATCGTATCCATTCAAGTATAATTATTATTTGATGATAAATAATATTATATAAGGACGTGATATCATTCTGGATATGATTATGATATAGCCTATCCATAAAAAACATGGCTTATGTAACAAAACATATAAAAGAAAATGAGTAAGTTAACACCCGAAACAATGATAATATTAAGATATTATTAACAAATCAATGTTAAAAGATCATATATGATATCATATTAATGAATATGATTATTAAATAATTTAATAACAATTATTTAACCATTATATAGGAGGTTAACCTACCCTCAACCAAGGAAAAGTAGAAGGTATGGGTTAATTTTACAATCTCTTTATTATCTGAGGTTGTTTATACGTAATTGTCTACTGGGATCTCTTTATCATCCACATACATGTTCCTTAAAAATGTAATTTAAAGCATTTTTACTATTTACTAGACAATTGGTTAAAGTCATTTATAACCTTATGTTTTTTGAAAGGAATCTTTCCATCGTTTTCTAGACAAGGTACTTTTTAACCTTTTCGACAAATTTAAGGTAAGAATGTCTTTTTAAACTTATACGACAGGTGTGGTTATTTTCTGCTGTTATAAAATTGTTGAAGCTTCCCTTACAATCATATAAGAATATTTTCAAAGTAAATGTTTTATTTTATAATTATGTGAAATTTAAATGCTTTTAAAATGAATATTTTAAGAATTTTTGAAAGTTACTCTTTATCAAGATCATAATATTAAATGTTTCAATGATTTATCTTTCTAAATATTTTTAATTAATTTCTATGTTTTCAAAATGATTTTAAGGATTTATTTATATGGACATTAATGTTTTGAAATGATATTTATTTTTTGAAGTTTCAAATTTGTATGGGACACTTTGATTCAAAAATCTCATTTAAATTGCATCCTTTATAAATGTATGAATTTTCAATGATTTCAGGAAAAGAGATATTTCTCTCAAATAGTATTGATTTCATCTATGTCAACATCGTTTGATGGATTTTAAGCTTATTTGAAGTTGATTTATTATGATACAAAAATTTGTATTGTATTGAAGGTTTTGTGATATGTTTTATTGTGGATGTGTTATTTTTATACCATTCATGGTTTATGGAGAAAGTATTGACATTTCGTATGCTAGTTTTAATACGAATGTTTATGTTATGTTTAAACATTTTCATATGAGAATGCATTGTACTTAGTAAGTGACGGGTGGAGCCCGCTATAGCTCCTCGATGCATCGGTATGTCTCATAAGACAAACTAGTGTCTTGGCACAAGGCCTTGACAAAATCTTATTTGTAGTTTTGGCATGAGGCCTTGGATATGTGGTTACGATAGTCTGGCATTATGTTTTCCATCATTATGAAAGTGGTTATTGATATTGCATGTGATTATTTGATTAGTATAATATCCATGTGAATAAGTAAATGGAATTATTTCATTTTATTTTTTCCATACTATGTTGAAGTTCATGTTTAAATGGCTCTTGTTTTAGTTATACATTTACATAAATGTTTATTCTTATTTATGAATGTTTCTGCTATATTGTTATCCTTACTGTCCATTTGAGCTCACCCCTTTTCTATGTTTTATTTTTCCCAGGATGTGAAAAAGTAATTTATGAATGACTTACAGGGATAGTATGAGGGGATAAGATTGTGGACTATGGAGACTATATTATTGTAGTTTTCATTTTATGATGTAATGTAAACATTATTAATGTATCTAGTTATTCCAAGGCTACTAAACTAATCAGTCTTTCGAGACTTGATCTTTCTTGTGATCATGCAAATGTTATGTAATAATGCACCGACTGTGCGTATCCAGGGTCAGGGTGTTACAAATTTGGTACTATCTGACTAGTTTTTGATAGTGAATGGGTTAGTATGACTCAAGTGGTACCTATGAAGGGTGGCATAAATATTGATAAAAATGAACATGGGGAGGTGGTCACAACACAAGTAAATAAACAAATATAGTTTTTGCATAAATCATCATAAATTTAATGTAGAAACCTAATGAGATCACAACACTCTTATATTCCATGATAAAATTATTGAATGATTAGATATAATGATTCATTATTGTATTATTTATGGATAAATTGGCTACATAAAAATCCCAATTTCACCTCAAGACTAAGAAAAAACAACATTAAATTTACCCATTAGAACATATGCATATAAGATAGTGCATTTTTTCCTTCGCAATGCTCCTTCAATATTCAATATGTGTATTATGTGTGAATTTTTTATTCATTAATCAATTCTTGGAGGTATTCATGGATGGATATACCATTTTGGGGGATTCATTTAAATATTTCTTTATTTCACTCTCTCTAGTCCATAAAATGCGTTTCCAGTGTAACCTTATGTGGAATTTTGAAATATTTTACTTCATGGTTAAAAATGAGATTGTTCTAGGTTGCATAATTTATGAAGAGGGTATTCAAGTTGATTCTTCCAATGTTGAGGGGATCCAATCACTTCTTGAACCCTCTTCACATTGAGAGTTATATTCCTTCCAAGGACATGCTTGTTTCTATTGGTGTTCTAAAAATCATTAGTAGTATCTCCATCCAACTCACTATCCTACACCGAAATGATGTTACATTCAATTTATATGAGGCTTGCAAGAGATCCTTCTTTGAACTCAAATATGTTACTACATCATCCCTTGTAATTCATCCCTTAAATTAGTCTTTACCCTTATTGTTGATGTGTGATTATTTTGATGGGTACCTTGTGGTTGTTCATGGATAAATAATATAATACATTACTCATGTCATCAATTATTAAACAAAACACAAGATGAAACTCAGTCTCACTACACTATCAAGAAAAAGGAACTTATAAATGCGGATTTTATATGGATAAATTTCTTCTCTATCGCATAGGATCCCAAATAATTGTCTTCAAAGATCATTCGGCTTCAAAGATATTACTCAAGAAAAATGATTCAAATACAATGATAATAATATGGATCCTAATGCTCCAATATTTTTTTTCTTTTGACCAATTATAGAACTAGAAAATAAAACCATAGAGATGATCATTTGATTATAATATAAAATTCTTCAATTTATAAAATCAATGATCATGAATTTCTTAATAATAGACTCTCATCTATCACTCCAATCTTACAATGCTATTACCCAATTGTAATTTATATGGTTGCTAGTGGTCTCACTGAAATGTTTTAAAAAGAATAAAATTAATGCAGGAAAGTGAATCAAAATACTATTTTTGTGTAGATAGTAGAAATTATAAAACATGGAGAAACATAGTGATTATGAGATGTTTTGACGAAGATGAATATTCCTCAATATTGGGATTATGTCACTCAATGCCTAACTGTGTCTATTTCGGACAAAAAATGAATTCCTAAATGTTCTGCGACTCTGGAGTCTTCTATCCATTACTCTTCAAAAACTCACATGAGTTCTTTCAATCATGTCCCACTTCTCAAAAGTTTGGAAAAAAATTCCAAAATAAATTTATTACCCAAAATCCCTTAGTATTCTATGAGAATATTTGTGGTAGGGGAATTTATTTCATTGGACCATACCCCCCTCTAATGGAATCTCATACACTCTTATTATGATCATCCTTGTTTTGAGGTGTATTAAGCGCTATCCCACTAGGAATAAAGATGCTCATACTGTTACTATGTTCCTCAAAACCCATAGTTTCCATCGATTTGGAACTTCATGTGCCTTGGTAAGTGACTTAAGAACCAAAATCATTAATTGAAAAATGTATTCAATTTTTAAGGAGAAAGGGATTCTATATGAAATGTCAACTACATATCACCCCTAGGAAATGGCATGGATAAAAGTTCTAATAGAGATGGAAAAATAGTGCTTGATTGAATTTTTATTCCCACCTAAAAGACTTGGTAAATCTCTTTGGGATTATCGAACTGCGTATAAAAAATCCATTAAGATGACCCCATTTAAGATAGTGTTTTGTAAAGAATGTAATTTTCTAGTCAAAACCCATCATAAGTCATTTTGGGATATGAAAAATTGTAATATTTGTAATGAATGTTCTAGTGAAGAGATAATGTTTTAGTTGAACAAACTAAAAGAGCTTCGACATGATTCTTATATGAATTTAAAACTCAATAATGAAATGGATAAGGTACTCAATGTAAAAAACATAATGAAAAAGGTATTACATAAAGGAAAAAGTTATTTATCTCCAATAATATATTTTGACATTACCCAGGCTAGCTAAAATAATATTGGGTAGGACCTTTTATTAAAACAAATGCTTTCACATTTGTTGTAGTTCATGTTAATTACCCATAATCCAAATAGACATTCATAGTAAATGGAAATACATTCAATAATATACATGAGATGGAATATATACTAGGAAAAACCTCAACATCCACTAGATCTCCAATTTTTATTGTAGACCCGCTACCAGATAGAGACAACAATCCACTAAATCTAAACTAGGTGTATCCTAATTCACTTATACTACATCAGTATTTATTTTTCCTCCCTCCCTTCCTCTATCTCTCTCTCCCCATTTATTTCCATATTTATTCTTCTTCCACTTCTATAATTAAATTTCTATACTACGTTATTCATCATTCCATTTTTTTCTTCTTCTCTACACTGTGGGTGTCTATTTAAAAAAAAATACAAATTAAAACAAATACAAAATAAGAATTAGTGAAGTAATTACAGACCATTAAATATTTAATTTTATTCTAACCTCTTTTGAGAGTCAGAAACCAATTTTAATCTCAAATATTTAGTATTTTCATTATAAAATTTGATAATTAATTTTTTGTCAATATCAATTATTTTTTAATTAACAAATTATGATTTTAAAAAAATCATCAGCATTCACAACGAAAAACATTAACTTTCATTCCAAAATCACATATGGACATCATTTCATATTAGATTTATTTGATCCTTAATAGTGAGTTTTGTGTTATTGGTACATCGAGCTGATTTTCCAATATTTACATAGATTAATTTGATAGAGGGATTTTATGAACCACATGATAATCTCAATAGTCATATAGTCTCCCATTACCCTTACATAGATCCTCCTCTTGAATGCCCCTTTGATCCTAGGAAAACATTTTTTTACAACCACATTATGAGCCCAAAACATTGTCCCACCCAACATCTACATGGATTTTCATAACATAATTTATAAAAATTTGTGTGTGGGGAAATGATTTTAATTTTGGCAATTTTTCTTTTATTTTTGTCATTATTTCGTATGCATGAATTTCTGCATCTATTTAAGTGTGGTGGTGGGGAGGGGGGGTCATTCACTATGTTTTTGGAATTCATTAACGGTTATTTAATTTTGTTCATTTTATTGAAAAGTTCTAAAAAATAAAAAAATGGAAACCAACAAAAAAAAGTAAAAAACTGGGTTTTTTGTTGGGTGGCAAAAGAATAACTTTTTCTCAACCTTATACATCTATATAAATATTACAATTAGTTTTTTTAGGTGACCAAAAAATAGTTGGGAGAAGAGTGTAATATTTTTTCATGTTCAACATTTTGAAAAACAGGAAAAAGAAACATGAATAATATTATCTTGTTTTTTTGGGGGAATTTTTGTGTATTGTACATATTTAATAATTTCACCCATTAAAATTTTATTAATAAATTTTATTTAATAGAATATTTAGTCCATGGTAAATATGTGTCACCATTTCCTTCCACGACTCATTAAAAAAATTATGCACTTAGTTTTCCATGTTTTGGTTTTACCCCTCATTTCCCCTCTTCTAGATATTATATTCCTGTTAGGCCATCGCCACTAAAAAACACCTAATAATACATATTTATTCTTGTGCACATTGTAATAGTTCATGGAAGTTTAGAACTCTGAAAATTGGTTGTTTAATGAGTGAACATCCTTAAATAATGTTTCTTCGTCTTGAGAGAAGTGATTTCAGAGGGACCACATTTTCCATTTCATATTCTGAACCTGAAAAATGATTTATATTTGACACATTATTTCTATAAAAACATTTAGTGAAATTATTTAGTGATTATTGAACTATTCTATACGCCCTTATTGATGGAAACAAAATATTAAAAAAAATTATAACGTAAAATGATTTTTTATGTTTTACATGTGGAAAAGTAAAAGCCTGAGTGGGGGGATTTGATTTTATTCATTTGTTAATAATTTTTTTTCTCCATTTAGTTATTTTGAAGTAAAATTACAACATTGTTGTGAAATAAACATGATTTAATTCTCAATATTTTTTTTATAATTATTTCATATAATCTAGATTTCATTTCGGTTCCTATTTTAATTTGAACAATCATCCTACATATCCAAGTTTTGTGATTATTATTTTTGGTATACTAATTAAATTAACTAGAAATAATCTAGTTAGAAATTTTTCTAATATTTCCAAATAAGGAGACATATGGACAACAAAAGAAGAACCGTCGAATCTATATGAAAAATGGACTAGCCATAAATATAGAATTTCAGGGCTCAATACAGAAGCCCATATTTGATGAAACTACAAAATATGTTCATGAATATCTAGAAACATATTGGATAAAAATTTGAAGTCCCAAGTACACCAAAAAGTGTCCCAACATTTTCTTTGATGTCCAGCCCACAATTATATCTAGGGATTAAAAATATCTCACCATTCTAGAATTTTCTTCCAATATAATTATCCAATTGAGAGAATAATTTGTGGTTTGAAATACAATATGAGCACATAATATTTTATAATAAACGTTTCCTATTTTATAGCATCTTCATAGTCATAAATTCATTCACTTTTAGGCTATGTAAAAATTCTCCCTAAAATAATAAGAGCGCATGGTTTAGAAAAATATCCATAGCATTTGATAAAAAAGTTCAATGGACAAAACATTTGTAGGGTGATATTTAAACATCTACATATTCAAATTTTAATAATAATATATCACAATTTTCATATAGATAATTTTCAAATGGTCAATACAAATTTTGGGAATTTTTTGGAAGGAAAACAGTCCACCACTATGGGCTATATATACATCCCAATCATCTCATTGCAAGTGGTTAGAATTTAGGAGCTTAACGAGATAGTTAGGGAAGATTGTATAGTTTCTAATGATCTGGGAGGACCATACAAACTCAATTTACACTTGATAAACCAATATAATATGCTTTATTATCATGTACTTCTATGTTTTTAAATTGTAAATAGATAATTTTTTTCAATTTCATTTGAATTTTAATGCATGTTTCAAATTAATAATTTATTAAAATCATCCACACTAAATTTTTTGATTTTAAGTTTTTTTAAATTTTAAATCTAGTTGAAAATAATTCCCTTATTTCTCTTTCTCAATCAATCAAAAGTGTATTGTTAACTCTTATCCCTGTTCGTCTATGTGTTCAATAAAAACCCATTTTCACATCCCATTATTTTTGTTCTACATATGATTAATTACCATATAAATAATAAACAAGATTAATAAACATATCAATCTCTGTGTAAATATATTTTTAAATTGATTCAAAATTTTGGAATGTTATGTGTTGGTGAGATATTTCTCGTTTAATATTTTTAAAATTAATGTTGTGAATGTTGAAACTAAAATATAACAGATTAATGAAATGATTTGTTTACCAAGTGTATTACATGGATTATTTGAATCAAAATTACACATGGGTTCAACAAATAACGAACCTCCCATAAAAAATAATTTATTGAGAACATTTCCCTTGTTAAATCTTGTTTTAAATTCAATACACTTGGGAATTCAGCTCAAAAATCATCTATTGTTATTTCCGACAATTTAATGAAATATATAGAATATATCAATGATATCACAAGATTAAATCACTAATTATTAACTCTCAAAAATAATTTATAAATTTTAAAACCAAATCCATTAATTATTCTTTTCAAATAATCATTGTAAACAAACCCCATACTAAATTGTTTTAGTTTGGTCTATTGAGTGGGGGGTTTATTTGTAGAGATTATGTGAAATGAGTGATATATGTATTTAATTTAAAATTTTAATTATTATTGGGTTTATTTATTCATTATAGATTTAAAATTTTGATATCCTAGATATTTTTAATTAATTTCATTAAATTTAAACCAACTTAACAGGGAAATTTTTGTGTTCGAATTCCCAAATGTTTTGGATTTAATCCAAGCCAAAAATAGAGAAATGATCTCAATAAATTCATGTCTATGGAATGTACAATATTTATCGAAACAGTTTTTTACATTTCGTTCCAATAATATATGGAATCCACATGTCAACATAAATATTTCATTAATCCATGACATTTTATGTTCAACATACACAATATCAATTTAATTAATATTAATTGGGAAAATGTTCTCAATCAATTAACATCCAAAAATTATGACCCATAACAATACTATATTTAATCATCCATTAATATGGTCATTAATATAGTTCAATATTTTTATGCTGATGAAATATAAATAAAATTAAATTAGTTGGAAAAGAAAATATTGGGGCACTAAACACACACATGAACGGTGAAGAGAGTTAAAATTCACATTTTATTGAACAAGAAAAAAAAGGAGGTAATTATTTTCAATGTTATTTAATATTTTTTAAGAAAAGTAATATTGAAAAATAGATTGTGTATTATTATAATAAAATATTAATATGAATAATTCATAAAAATTAAAATTTAATTGAGAAAAAGACTTTATGTATTTTAATTGAAAATACTTGAAGTACATGAAAATAAAGAATGAAAGAATAGTATATCAAGTAGAAAAAGTATCTTATAAATTCATTTTTTGAATTTTTAAGGCATATGGTAATGCAAACTTATCCTATTAATCTCTAAAACTAGAACCCAATGCATGGGGAAGAGTGGTGTTTTTTTGGCCTAAGGTGGTGGACTATTTGCCTCCCAAAACTGAAACTCAAGTTAGATTGGCCATTATCCCATTTGGAAAGCCCTATATTTATATATATCATTCTGAAATGTTTCATGTATGGATGTTTAATTTTAAAACACTAGTTTTTGTGTCCATTTGACCTTTTTAGATAATGTTATTGCTAGTTTCTCAAACCATGTACCTCTATCCAATTTTAAGACATGTTTTTATATAAAAGAAATTTATTTAATTTATGCCTATTAATATCACCTCTAATACTATAAATTTATTCTATTTTTTTCGAATGTATCATTTAATTGGAAATAAAAAAGTTCATCTCAATTAGCTGATTAGATTGGGGGAAAAGTAAAAAAAGGTGGGATATTTTTAATTCCTATATTGAATTGTGGGCTCGACTTCAAAACATAAATTGGACCCAATTATGTGGGATTGGGAAATAAAATGTTTATAAAATATTTATTTTGACATTTTCCAACAAATTCTGGAGTTTCATTAAATTTGGGCTTCTAGATTGATCCCTTAAATTATATCTTCATGGCTAGTCTAGTATTTATCACAGATTCAATAGGCCTTCTTGTTTAGTCCATAAGTCCCTTTATATAGCCTAACATGGATTTTATCAAGTTTAATTATTTCTAGGAAATTTAATTAGTAACCATAAAAATTAAGTGTATTTCATTTAGATAAGTGTTTTGAGACTTCAAATTAATATAATAATGTGAATATAATATATACTAATGAAAATATTAATAAAAATTTTAATTTTGCATTAAAATAGGGGTATTTAATAACAATTATGAACTTTTACTTGAAAATATCTAAATATAGTAGGAAAAAGGTTTTGAATAAGTTAATAACATATGATGCACAAACAAAAGCTATGTCTCTATGATTTAAATATCATGGTTCTTGACTTGGATTGAATAACACAATAAAATAAAACACAATGGTAATGATCTCAAGTCAAAGGGCCAATAAACATGTCAATTGAAAAGTACTAATAATGGCACTAAAAACATATGGTGTTATTATTGTTGGGTATGTCCCCATGATTAAAATACAATAGATCACCATGTAAAAACATCATGAGAATAAATATCAATTCTTATTTGAACCCGAGACCTGATAGATAGAAATCAACTGTCTCAAGTAATTAAGATGTATCTAGACCATAAGATATTCATTTAAAATTAATGTCATAGTTTTTTTAGGTTCTCATTATAGTATGGGACCAACAATAACTATTTGATAAGACAATTAATCTATTGAAATTACCAATAAGTATTAAGGGACTAAATTTGAACACATTAATTGTATGTTTAAATCATGAATAACTAATAATATACATAAAATGGAAATAGAAAAGTAATGTTTTGGTGGGTATAGGGAGCCATCTATTACAACTAGAATGATTTTTTCCAAGAATGTTACTAAGAATAGTGGGACAACATTGTTTTCCATGTAGAATATGTTGATAACATAAAGAATATAATTATTTTTTCTTACACTTAGTTAAATCTTTTATGAATGTAACACAATAGTGGTTGAATTAAAGTAGAAAATTGTGTTCCTGGGAATGAGATATACCAAGAAAAATCTAATGGTTTTCTTAAACCAAGTAAAATTTTTAATGTTGTTAAGTTATTGATTTTTTTTGAATAATTCAAGAGGGAATTATTAACAATGTACATGGTATAAATCTATCTAATATTTCATGTATGGGATATAGTATGAGAATATAATGGTGAGTTTAATTTTATATTATCTAACCATGGATATGTCACCTATTTCATTCTATTTACTAGATATGATATTTTTAGCATATAGTTTATGGTAGAAAATATCATTAAAATCATGGAGAACTACATGAAAATAAATCAATGCAATCTAGTTGTACTTGATAATGTATAAGTGATATATAACATATACAAGGATATGAAGGGAAAATGTT
The DNA here is from genome assembly GCA_963277665.1 of Viscum album. NCBI lineage: Eukaryota > Viridiplantae > Streptophyta > Magnoliopsida > Santalales > Viscaceae > Viscum > Viscum album. The sequence goes on from OY728134.1 coordinate 334,090,523, forward strand.
ATAAGGGGACACACAATAGTCTTACTTTGGATAAATGTGATCTGATATCTTAATTTGGAAAAAGATAATGAGAAATACCTTCTCATTGAAGACAATAATAACTATATCTATAAATATAGTGTGTATTTCAACTACTGATACAACTGTATAAGAATTGGAAAATGCACAATTATTTTTCAAGTTCGAAGAATATCACCTAGTTTATATTTTATTATCAAAATATAAATTGTTATAAGCATAATATTATTATAAAATCAATGATGAAAAGTTTATATTTAATTAAAAATTAATATACTCGGGGTTATCATCCCTCGAGGAGTCATACTCAAGGAGGTGATGTCATAGGTAATAGGTTTTTCACACCACAGAGATGTGGCATGCAACACATGGATGTTTTTAATGAAATATTTTCATTAAATATTTTATAATCTGCAATAGAATTATTTTCATGAAATTTTATATTTAAATAAACATCATGACACACCTATTATAAAATTTCTATTATAGCCTAGCCATTAGGTTAGTTGGAATAGTTATAAAAATCTTATGAAAATGTATTGTGAATTCATTGAGTATCAATTATTAATGAAAAATATAAATCAAATACATATTCATATTATTGAGTGAATTACATTGGGTAATTAAATTAATGTGATATATATGTGTTATATACTTAATAAAATAGTTTCTTATATTCATCCAAGGGATATTTTAGTCCGTGGTTGTGAATAAAACAGAATTCATGGTATAATTTTTTTAAAAACATTTTTATTTTACACCGTTGAATAGAGAACCCCTTTAAAATTATGATTTTGACACATTAATAATTTATATATGACAAAATAAAGATTTTATTTTGATGTGGGAAATAAAAATTTTCTTTGGATGCATTTTTTATCATTTTCTAATAACATTCATCTTTTAATTAATACTATAAATACTGTATATTTAAATTTAAAATAACTTTTTCATTGAAATTATTTTTATCTTTAAATTATATTATTGATAGGTTTAAAATAATAATTAGAATATGTTTTTACCATTTAATATAATTTAGGTCATTGGAATTAATTCTACATTAATTTTAGATGTAAAAAAATCAGTATTTCGTAATATTTTAACGTTTGAAAATCATTTTCTCATATCAAAAATGGGATTAATTTTTAATTAATTAATGAATCTTATGTGTTTAGAATTTTGAAAAATAGATTCCATATTTTAAATCATTAGGTCCAAATTATGTAAATAGTTTCATTTTATTTTTGGGCAATATGAATAGTAGCTTCTGGAAAATTTATTGACACGGTAAAAGGGTAAATCAGGTAATTAATTGTAAAAATAATATTATAAAATTATCCTAACAGTTTAATTAATATATTTGGATGATTATAATTTTCCCTAAAACAAACATGGGTATAAATGGAATCAATTGGAACCCACTTGGATGAGATTATGACATTTTATATATTTTATTTAAAGAAAAGTGAAATATGTATCAATCAAACTATAAAAAATAAATTATTTTTAATATAATTGTATAAAAATAGTAAATTATACTATAAATAATCATTTAATATCTATTTTTTTTGTTTATATTGAAACATTTAGTAGTAATTTTGAGGATATAAATAATTACATTAAAAACTTACACTTGGATGATGAAAAAATTAACTAATTGATGAGAAATAAATCAATCTATTTTTATTAAAATTGTAATAACTATAAAAAGGCCTAAAAACATGAAAACAACTTATTGATCATGTATATCTTGACCATAACCATCCAAATGTCTTCTTATGGATTTTTTAGAGGCTTATAGATGATGTTATGATATTTGTATTATTTTATTTAATATGTACATAAATTTGTCACATTAATGTTTTAATAGAGTATTAGATTTGTTAATACTGGGTTTCTCAGAAGAAAAATTTTACTAAAATAATAAATCTGAAATATAGTGTATTCATCTTTATAATATAATTTTATTTGGAATTTTTTATTTCACAAATAAGTATATAAAATAATTAGCCAGAAATGAGCTAGTAATTATTTTATTAATGATGTCATCAAATAAATGTAGTTAAAAATATTTTAATAAATACAAATCTGGATTATTATTATGTAAAATTAATTTTTTATATTACCATTAACGATTATGGATATAATAAAATATTTGGATCACGGTTTAATTCTTATTTGGATATCTTAAAAATCCATGAAATAAATTGTGTAAACATTGACACTATTGAGATTTTGTTCAAATTATGTTTTCTTAAATTATTTCAAAATCATAAATCATTTTTAGAATTATATAATAATTACTATATGGTCTAATATGTTCAACATTATTATTTTATGGTCTAAGTTACTTCAAATAAGGAAATATTTCAGTATATTAATATTGGAATATTTCTTATCAATGATAAAAATTAAATAGAATAACTAAGTGTTAATTAAAATGATAATGATTAAATTGACATTAAAACATGTCTAAAAATTATTTTACGATGTGATTCTAACCCAATATCAAATAATATTATAAATTTGGACATTTTGGATGTTTTTATGTTGGTTTTTATTTTTTTATAAATTAATAATTTTGAGGTTTTCAAACGTGCTCCTCAACTCAATTATAAAATGGCACTTCTTTCTTAAATAATTAAATATATTTTGATCCTTAAATATCGACCATTACCTAAAAAGTTTCCTTATAAACTTCCCTTGAAACATTCTAGAGGTCTTGGTCATATTTAATGAACAATACTAGTTCTCTAATATGAGATTTAGAGGAGGCATGTCAAAGAAGTTGTAATATCATTTAAAAATTCTTCCAAACTTTTATTCTTCATTCGAATCATGAGTTGTTTAATTATAAAGTATTTACTCCAATAGTATATATATACTGAGAGAATATTGTGATTATGAAATAAAAATTGTTTATATTCAACCCATCCTATAAAAATTTAAATCCCCAAGCGTTCGTACGTACTACTTAATGTCTCCACGCCGTGGTGTAATACCTTTCTCAACACCACCTTACATGGATTGGTATAATGATGGAATTAATATATATATATATGATTAATATAATATTATATTTACTCTGAAATAATATTTACCATCCCCTTCCATTCCATTTATCAATTAGGGGAATGATATTGTCGCTTTTGCATACGTAGGACTTGCTGTCTCCATGGAGCGTTGTGGTTCATTATACAAAGTATTACTTAAAGCATGATTATATAAATAAATTTAATTAATAAATATGATGTATATTATAATAATAAGATGAATTAAATGATATAAATATAATCAAAAAGGGTAATAAGAACTTATCAGAAAAAATATTCTTAAGAACATAAAGAAGTTAATACCCAAATTAAGAGTAATAATGAAATGTTAATAACAAACATAAGAAAATATGATCATAAATTTTAATATAACAACAGATATGATTATGGAAAAAATTAGTATCATAATTCAAATCATTATACCATAGGTTAAGATATATACTAATCATATCGGACCTAAGGTAAAGGATAACTTAGAAAATCTCATTTTTATCCAAGATAGTTTATTCATAAGTATTTACTGGGTGTATATTTCTCATCCACGGCCATGTATCCTAAATAATTATTTCAAAATATTATTTATATCCTCATATAATTTTACCCATTGTTTAATTTTTTCTAAATATTATGAATGGAATTTTTTTTCGTTTTCATATGAGGTACTTTTTCTCTTATCCATAAAAAGTACTATAAGAACATTTTTTAACTATTACAACATGATGGTATTTTTACACTTTCACAATTCCATATTTCATGGATTTTTCTCCTAAAATATTTAATGGTTATATTCACATAAAATTATTTCTTAAATTTTTTTCATTTTGAAGAAGGAAACAATTTTTTAAGAAAAAATTATATTTTCCACAGGAATCAACAATTTTGTGGCATATTTCGGAAAGAAAATATTTTTGATGAAGAAAGGATATTTTCCTCAGGAATCAATTTCTATAGTTTTCTCAAAAAAAAATTTCCATATAAGATGACACTCATAAAATAGGGTAATATATCTAACATTATTATTTCTATGATTTTATTGTGTGTTATTCATGAAATCCATTTTTTTATATAAATTATGATAGAATTATTATCAAGACACACATTTTATTTCATGGGATAGTATATGGGAAAAGTTATTTTGTTTTTGTGGAACACATCGGAACGGTTTCATTATGTGATGGATGGGACTAATATCTCCCTCCAACGCATTGGATAAAGATTTATATCTCATGATATAGACATGAAAAGATCTATAAGTAAATCCAGTTCATTAATATAGGGATAAAATGAGGATTGAACTTGGTTTAGTAATGAACATTGTCCACTATGATGGTCATGTAAATAGGCCTTGACTAATATGAAATTATTCTCTATGAATATGTGTGTATAACAAAAAATTTAATTCCTTATGTTATTACTGTTGGTATTACATTACAGTTTTCGAATTTATCTCATGACATGATATTATGATCTTTTATATGTATGATAATATTATTAAATGTTATGATATTATGATTATAATATGCCTGATACATCCCTTCATTTCACTTAATGAGCATTAGAGCTCACCCTTTGATATGCTTCTTTTCCCCATGTCATGAAGAAGATTGATGTGTGTGATATGTCCAAAACAAGTCTAGTAATGAATAAATAAGTTGGAGACAATGTGGATGTATTATGAACTAGTGTATTACGTTTCCTAGTTTCAAAAGACACTAAACCGAAACTGTCCTGGTGTAGTGTTAGTTATATTATGTAATAAATAGAATTCAATGTTGATGTAATATCTATATATAATATATGGGAAGTTATTTGGAAGGACAAATTACATAAGAAGTAACTCAGGATAAAAATGATCTTATCATGTGAGAGTTAACAAGGATAGTTAAAATTTTGGTCTACTGTAAGTGGAAGTGTTGAAAAAATACGTTTCCTAAACCAAAATTGAATAATACATTTTAGTCACCATAACATGTATAAAGTGAGAGATTTTCAATTTATATATACCAAAATGGTGTTGATATTTATGTATCTACTATTTATATGATAATTTCCTTATATTTTTTATCTTATCAATTGGTTATTAAATTCCCCCGGATATAATGAGAACCTAGAGATACTATTATATTAATCTTAATCTTATGTCTTTTGGTTTATATAAATCATGTTGAAAACACAAGAATGATGTGTGGCCATGCTTTTTATGAGGATCCTAATAATTAAGAGTTATTTTAAAGATTTTTTTGTCTGTGATCTCGAGTAGATGATATCATGAGGATTGAGTTTCTAATAGAAACACCACATGATCCAGGTGTCATTTTAGTTTTTATATGTAAATACGAGTAATGGTCTAATGAAATGGAATTATTATCATTGTATAATATTAAATTAAATCCTTTGATGAAAGATAAAAACCATGAAATCTATGTCAGGGAAAGGTATATTGTGTTGGTTTCTCCATTAATGTTATGACATTGAATGAATAATCAAAATAGATATTTTCACATTCCAAAGGATGTCATATATCATGTCTAGTTGATTAGGATAGTAGTACCTTCATTAAATCTGTGGACATTGTATAAGTAGTTAATTCCATTCAGTATTGTCAAGGGATAATAAATCAATAATAGACCATGACATCAAGTGTTCATTCTTCATTTTGAAATATCACGGTACAAATAGATTATATTAAGTGCCATGTGTCTGTCTGAGAGATTAGTTTCTATTATCATTCCTTATCTCTTAAGGGGCATTGATGGGTAGATAGAATCTACTCATGGTCTATGAATCGTATTCACTACTATCAAGATAAATTTTTTAGAGGTTCATAGAAATAGTAATAATCAAATGTTTGGCCAATTCTAATGAATATCATTTTAGGACATGGTGGGATCCACCATAAGGTAAGGGTTAATATTTGTGTGTCTATGGTCACTATTAAATAAAAAAATTCATATTAGTTGAGTTTAGAAAATGTATTCATCAAATATTAAGTAAATACAAGTTAAAATATTTAATATATGAATATTATTTTAATATTCCTTGATATTTTAATATTTTCAAGAATAAAAAGTTGAGTTAATTACTAAAATTTATTAGATAATATATTAATCATATAATAATAAGTACTAAAAATATAAATGAAACTTATATCATACTAAAATAGTCATAAAATGTATTCATGTCTTATTTTGTAGGTAAAACATATTCAGGGCATGTAGAGGGATTTATGAGAATTTTACACCTTGATATATATGTGAGAGGAGGATATCATTTATGGTAATTTTTATTATACAAATTTCAGAACCTATATCTCAACTCTCCAACTTCCTAGAGTTAGATGAATACAATCTAAGGAACCTAGCAATGTTCACCTCATTGGTCGGAGGATTGATTTTGTGGTGATAATCGAGACTTTGAAATCATCATAAGATATTTTTACTAATACCTAAATATAAATGATAACAATTACCATAATATTATAATGTATTATTGAATGATATATAGGGAAACAACACCGGTTCCCTGGTGTAATGATCCTTGATGACGATATTTTTCTGAACATGCCTTAAAATTGACCGAGGTATTTTATTAACTATTTTTCATTCTTAAATTAATAATCACAGATCCAAAACAATTGTAGAATGTTTGAAGTCACTTAATACGATGTATTTATGTCTATCTAATGATTTTTTAACCATTCAATATGATTATGTTTATTACCCCAACATCAACAAAACTTATGGAGGGTCCTTCATCCATATGTATCCTACATCCTTCCTTTTTTACCATTGATTTGAGGTTGATGTAAATGGTTTTTTGATGGATTTTTCAAGGTATGGACTCAGTTTATCTTCTTTTTTTTGTTCAACTTTATCATCCCAATTATTTTTAGAAATTTAATTTAACAATTTTATGATGATTTCACTAGGTCACTATAAAATAATACAAGAATCATGGGATTTTTCATGACATGGCTAGAGGGTGTTGCTAGATGATGGTTTCAATACACCTAACACTGTTTTTATTAAGTTATGTAACACTATGGGTTTTTATAGGTATTTTTAATAATCATGGTGAATTTTTCCTTTTTAATGATCTTTTAATGTTGAGATTTTAATCATCTTTCCTAGAGGAAGAATCAATACATTGTTAGCTCACATTCCATTGAGAGTCTAGTTGAGCTATGTCGTTGGGATAATTTCATCTAGGGATTTTGACATAATTGGATTAATTTGGAAATGACCTTACTATCATGTTTTAAGGATTTCTATTATAATTTCGTCATTGGTGCATTTTTATCCATCAATGTGTGGTTGGGCATGGTTCCAAAGAATGAATGTCACAGAAGAGTTTTCAACAAGCCTTCATATTTTAATTAATCACATTAATTAATTATAATTTGTTATAATTAATAATTTTGGATTCCTTAGAATGGATGGGGAATTAGATTTGTTAAATATCGCATCCATGCAAAGGAAAACCTAGATGGAATCAGGAAGTAAGTTTTTAGGATTTTATATAAACGTGAATGGCATTGTATTGAGTTATGTGGTCACTAATAATCAACATGTGGCCAATAAAATTTATTATAATTTTGATATGATACATCATATATGGAATTTCAATAGTGGGAATTTGACCCTAAATTATAATGGATATTTTTTTATGAATTTAATTTTTTTAATTAAATGCAATTCCCATGAATGCAACACATAATGTTCTTTGGGCCACCATGGAAACTAGTACACTGACTATACATTAAGGTCATTGTTGGATGGAAGTATAAATGTAAGTGTGTACCATGTGTTATGTGAAAAACATGAGAGATTATAAATAAATATTTATGTGAAAAAAGTGAATTGAATAGGATCTTATAGACCCCTTGAGTAGGTATGAGTTATAAATTAGGAAAATTGGTCCTAGTTTACTTTATGGAATTTTTAGTTTCCTTAGAATCTCCTGGATAAATGAAAAAATACCATAAATAATGAATATAGTATATCTAAATGGGGTCCTTATTATTTACTTTTCACATAGGATAAGAATACAAATGAACTAGTTAGGGCCATCCTTGAGTGTCACCTTGGACCAAATAATAGATCTAGTGGGCATTGGTGGTCAAAGTGGCCCTAATGTGTTTAGGTAGGGAATGGGGTATGTGTCACCCCTATGTGATGGGTGTTACCAATGGATAGATATAGGTTAATTATTAATTAATGTAATGAGTATTCATAGAACATCAACTTATAATTGAGACATTATGGAAATGTTGAACATGTACATTATTAAATTTAATAAATATTATTATTATTATTATTATGGTTTGGGGGCCTTTATGTTTTTTATGGTCTAGTATGCTGATTTTTATTAGTAATGTTGGGATTCCATGATGTGATTCCAAGGTCTGGTATGCCTATTGTTATTATTTCCCTGGGGAGACCACGATGTGATTCCAAGGTATAGTAATCCCATAATTAGTATTATTGTTGTGGGGAATTGAGATGACTCCAAGGATCTAGTGTGCCAATTATTATGATATGATTGGGATACCTTGTGGAGAATCCAATGATATGTTATGAAAATAATTATTATACAGTAGGGTGACCTTGGACATTGTCCATGGATCATGTATTCCAATTATTATTATACATTTTTAGGGACACTAGATTTATTCGTTTGATCTGATGTGCCCATATTTTTATAAAAAATATTTTGGGACATTGGATAGAGAAATTAGGTATTATCTGAAGCCTCAATGGTCAATCCTTGATGTATCAACTCACCAAAGGACTGATGGTGGATTAATTTTTATGTTTCCATGGTTCTGAATTTATTTATTCTATTGAGTATGTCACATGATCATAACAATATATGAGCTTGCTATGTATGGCACTTTATTGGTGCTACCCTACCGAGTTTGGTACTCACACACTATTCTGATGGCCCTTGAACTTTTAAACTAGGTAACATCTATTTTCAGTATCATGCGTGGTGAATGCTCATGGAAGGTTTATTGTCCATGATAAATCATTTGGTTATTTCAATAAGGATGATACGATACTAGGAGATGTGGAAGATCCTAATTGTTTTTTTAGTTCATTCTTTTTATATTTGGGATAAGTATGTTGGGTAGTTGAGTGGTTGTTTCATTTTACGTTTCACTTCATAAATAATTTTTTTGAATTTTTTTATTAATTTCATCCACAATTTTTTTTATTGTTGTGGATGATATTTTTTTATTTTCTATATTATTTCTACTCTTGTATGATGTTAGAGTATCCCTAATATCACATCTTCGTTCATCGCTATTAATCATAAGCCTTTGGCATACATGGAGGCACACCTGATGTTCGATAATGACTCATTCTGACAATGGATTATAGTAAAACAGGGTGGTGAAGTTACACAAGGTAATCCCTCCTCTCATTACTTTTCTCACCTCTTATACACATATCATTTAATATATTTCAATAAAAGGGCTATGAGATTGGGGATTTCACCAAATTCATTGTGATACCCTTTCATATGACGTTGATTCATTTTTAGGTTAATAGAGTCATGTATTATTGTTTTCATAGTTTGTGTTGATTTTTTAATAGAGAATCTTTATGATGTGATGTTATTAGGGATTTATTGATTTTTTACATTAATGTAGGGTTCTTTAGGACTAAATTAATTGGGTCATACAGTCTTTTATGGGTTATAATTATTATTTCAATATTCAATCTGTGTTTTGGTTGGTTCTTGAATAAGTTTCAATTTATAGGGTTTTGGTTTCCTCTATAATTGATTATAAATGTCTATAGATGTGATTTTAGGCATTTTATATTTTCATTGTAGTTAGATTTAAGATTCACAAAGACCATCCTCATGGTAGGTCGTTCCAAACCATATGGATTTCCTTAATACATAATATGGATTTCCCCCACTATTTAATTTATATTATTAAATAAATTTAATATTACTTTCTAAATATATGAATATTGTGTTTTTTTGGATTATTTAATTAGATATTTAAATAAAATTCCAATAACGATATTTTTAATATTTGGAAAAATTCCCAAGATTCCTATTTTAGATATAAATTTTGGTTTTAATGGTTTTTGAACAACTTATTAATTTTATCAGGTGAAAAATGAATTGGTCCATACTTGTTGATGTTGTTACAACAGTTAATTTTTTTATCCTATCTATACATGTTTGTGTTTTTAATTCATTTTCTCTAAATACCTATTTTAAATAAAAAAATTATATTTGATAACATGTTTCATAGTTTAATTAATTAATTTGTTATGAATATAAAATGATATTGTTTTTATTAATTTAGACAAATAATGTTATTAATTATTAACATGATTCAAAATGGTTTTTTTATTGATGTTGTCATGACCCACCTTACATTAATGGTACCCCTATTTGACCAATGTAATGAACCACCTTATGGATTCCATCTAAACTGAATCCTGAACTAAGTTATCCTTAACCTGAAGGATGTTCCTAATCAATATGAGCTGGAAACTAGTTCCCAGGTCTCAATAAATAGCATTTCTAACAATTTCACTCTCAAATATTATTATAATATAAAAAATATCAAGTATAAAAAAATAAAAAAATCGGAATAATGAAACACCCTACATGGTATAGTATAGAAAATAAATACAATGTTAAATAAGATACCCAAACATCCCATTCCAAAGAGGTCGATACAACAACCTAAAATTAAAAATTAGAATGATAAAAGGAACTTGAATTGCTTCTATAATCTCTTCTAGCGAACCCCAGTCACTCATCACATCACACTCATCCATCCATGGATAAACCTGAATCAAAAAGTTAAATGGATCTAGGTATGAAGATCCTAAAATATATATATCAATAGATATTGGTATGTAAAAAACAACCCAGGAGGTCACAACCTTCTAAGTCTATGGGAATCCCCTTCGTAATACAACTCTTAAAATGTATGTTTATGCGAAAGATAAAATCATTTTTCACATGATTTATAAAACAAGTGTGATTTCATTCCAATATGTAGTTCATAAAACCCCAACATTTTATAAAATAAAACCAATATGGTTAAGTAGATAAAATAAATCATTTCACACAATGTAATGAGGGCCTTTTAATCCACAGTAAATGATCCAAAATTCTATTTATCTCTCTTTTCTATATATCCTTAAAAAATAATTTTTCAAAATCATTATTGACGGTAAATCATTTATTAAAACATTTTTAAGAAATAAAAACACCAATTTCCATTTTAAAAATACAGTAAAAATCTTTTTTAATAATATCCAATTTAAAATTAAACCAACATACTAAAAGTGTTAAATAAATGATACTTAGTCACCTGAGCATATGGGAAACAAAATCCATGAATCAAAATAAAAGGTATTGATGGTAAAGAAACTTGGGGTTTACAGTCCAAATATGAAACATATATACCTAAAGAATTGAAATAATTACCAAGTGTAATGGGAATTACACATAGTTTATAGTGATAAGGACGCCTCTGTTATCACTACTGAACCTATTCAAGTCCATCATTTTCCAATCATATTAACTAGAAATAAAACCTCACGGGAGATTATCGCTTCCACATACCACTAAAATGATTCTAGCTCAAATGACCCACTAATATGTATGCACTCCTCACCACATACACCCCATCAAGTAACATCCCCAATCACATATCCATGCATAATGATCAAAAAATTTATAAGAACATAAACAATCCACCATGTCATAAAATCCATAACACGAAAATTAAACACATGGGTATCAAATAGGGTAGCAGACATTTATAAAATCATTCAACATAATGTTACAAGAAGTCTTTTATAAATAACTCAATAGACCAATCAATTTTCTCACTATTTGAATCCCATTTTCTAAATCACATCAAAAACCTATTTGTGAATCCTCTCTTAAAATACTTCCTTAAATCCCCCCATCAAATTTCTTTTTCCAAAACACACTTACAAATTCCTTTAGAAATCATCCCTTTCCACAAAAACAATTTTTAAATAATTATTCATTTAAATAAATAACCTTTTATAATAACCATTATCAAAAAACACAATCCCATTTTTTTTAAGTCCATTTTCAAATAAATATAAGTCTCGTGGTCTCAAAATAATTTTTATATAGTTATAACTCACTTCTTTTTATGAATCATGAATTTAATAAATTACAAACATATTTATAATTTGAATTTGAAATAAAAAATGGTTTAATTATATTTCAATCCATTTACCAAGTCAATGGTGCATTTTTAAGAACAATTGAAATGTAACCTAAGTACATTACAAGTCATTAATTCATTTGAAATATCATTAAATTCAATAGGGGAATTCCAAATACAGAAAATCCCATAAGAAAAATTCCAAAGAATAGTAATCATTTTAATTGTGAAACTTGGGAAATTTTAAAAGCACTAGGCATTCAGACAATTCTCATAAAAAGTTCTCACTGATCAAATAATGTCACCACAACTTTTGTGCGAACACAATCACTACTAACTCTTGGTAATGGGTGGAATGGTTACACTCATGGGGGTAAAATTATATAACTATATGATATCACCAAAAAATAATGGATTCAGGTGCATCTCAAACCAATATATAACACATCAAAAAAAAACCATGAACTTCATATTCATCTTAGGTAACCAAATCACAAGGGAACTAATCAATCTATCCATCATGTAACCGAACACAACCAATGATTGAAATTTCAATAAAAAACTGGTCCTTCCTATTCAAATCAATCATTGGTTCTATGATCTAGTAAAATTCATACATAAACCACTAGTACTGTGTAAATAGAACCAAAAAACAATGAAAATCTACCTCAATATTGAGTGATTTCTGTGAAACGGTTACATAGACTATAAATAGGTCCATGACCAACCCTATTTAGACACCAATTCCAAGTAAATACACCTCCCACATCAAAGAATTTACTGTATAAATATTTCCTTAGAAAAGACTGTGTCAAACAACCTATAAGAAAACCCATTCATGATAGGAATTATCCTCCATATACTTTGAGTAGATTAGTATGTCATCAATGAACAAAAATAAAAATTGGTCTTGGAACTCATGAAAAATAATGTTTATGAGCTCTAATAACATTGTTGGGGAATTCATGACATTAAATGATGTGATTATGAACATTAATTGACCATATCCACATCGAAGGGCATTCTTATGTATATCCACATATTTTACAGTCATTAGGTAATATCATGATTTGAATTTTACCTTTAAAAACCCAATATCCCCCTTTAGCTATATAAACAAATTTTCAATCCTTATAAAGTAGTTATAGTTCTTAACCATCGCCTCATTAAACCTTTGGTAGTCTACACACAACCTTAGGAAATCGTTCAACTACTTTATGAACAATTTTGGATCACCCTATAGAGATACACTGAGTTTTATGAATCCCCGATGTATCATATCATATACCTAAAACCACTAATCGAAATTCCTTATATGTACTATTTCATGTGGAGCTATCCAAATCATAGATTCACCTAGTTGTAACTCTATACTAAACTCAACATCACATCTAGGGGTTAGTGTCCTGACCTCATATATGAAATCATTATTAAAAATTCCAAAATACTAGGAATATCCTATACTCAAGCACTGGGTGGGAGCACTTCCAAATGAGGTAAAATAGTGACCACTTTCATCCCACTCTTTTGATAGATCCTCCTTCAAATGAACACCACTCATTGTCCCACTTCCTTAGACTATAAAACACTGCTCCAAAATAAATCTATGATTTCACAAAAATAATTTGACTAATCCATACTAGGTATTTATATTCTGGAAAGGAAAATTCCACACTAACTAGTGTCGCCGCATCACTAGTCTTTATCAATGATACAAATAATACCAAACTGGCTAACCACAAACTAGCATGGATAACACAACGGTCACATTTTGTCTCTCCACCTGCAGTATCAAAAAATTGGAATGATTTAGAGAAAAAAGGATTGTGAGGAACCAAAATTAAATAATTCATAAATAATGGTGGTTGATAAAATAAATTTACCATGTAAAACCACTGAACCATCTAGCATTGCTTCCAAAATGTGGCATGATTCTACATATAGTAATATCATCCATGGGTTTTTAGATAGTGAGACTGGTGGTTTCCATGACCCTCACTATTATAGAACAGAAATTGTAATCCTTTGATAAAAACCATTCTAACAACCTATGTTTTTAGGAATTTATTTTTTTGAAAGAATTTAATTTATTTGATTGATAAAATTATATTCTTCACCAAGTTATTATTTATTTATATGAAAAAACAATTTATTATTTCACTACATGCAACACATATATTAGATTGTGGTATATTACACAATATGTTTGGTTTGTTTTATACTCAATATTTAGTTCCTTCGATGGGATTCATTACGTACTAAGACTATTTTTACCAAACTACAATGTACTATTTATTATATTATTAAATATTATTATACTTGTCATATATCCACTAGAATAAGGGTTATTAATAAGGAGAATTAAATTATGAAAATAATGTTTACACAAGTATAATAATTTTGTGAATAATTATGTAGATTTGAAAATAAAACCCTTTTGAAAATATAGGATATACTTTGCTGGAAAACAATATTTTTCAAATCCAACTAGTTTTACCACAATTAATTAAAAAAAATTACTAAATTATTTAAATTAAATAAATATATATATATATAATTAATTCAACTACATATCTTTAATAAGTTTTGTTTTCTATAAAATAAAAATGAATAAATAAAATTTTACACATAAAGATATATATTTTCATATTAAAATGTAATTTTACCACAAGAGCACAACTATTTTAAATATAAATTTTGAAAAATTTATAAAATTTTTTCAGAAATAAGCATCAATTATAAAATACTAATAAGAAAATTTACTTTTGAAAAAAAAATTATTTGTAGAGAAGATTAATTTTTTGATGAATAGTGAAACAATAAATATTTATTAAAAATCGAATTTTCATCTAATTAAATTATATTGATTAATTATATTTTAAATATTTATAATTTTATATATATAATTTATAAATTTATTAAATAAAAATTAGTTCATTATCATACATTTTAAATTGAATTTGGAAAAGAATTAATCTTTTGAACATTTTTACATTAAGTACTCATTGTCTCGTCCCATCTAGGAGATTAATTTCAAATAAATCTATAACACTTAGGTCTGAAGAATTTTAAAAAATAAATTTTGAATGATAATAATTTATAATTTCCAGAATTTTATACATAGTTTTTCACCAAAAATATTACTGAATTTAATTAAAAATAATTAATGGAATAAATGAAAAAATAATGTTAATTTGTTGTTAATGTTTAACTTGAACGGAAAAATAACCTAGAAAAAAGTTCAAAGGAAATTTTATGGTCTAATTTATAACATATAATGACTTTTATATACCATAGTATATTATTGGAGGCATATTATGGAAGAGATACATCCCAATCATGTTTACCTTTTTATATTTACAAGAGTGTCATTCTTACACTATAAAAGGGGACTCCCACCCACCACGTCCTCACAAAACTAATGAAATTTTGCTCATAAAGACACGTACAAAATAAATTCAAAAATTTCATCATATCATCATAGAGTCTTTAATTTCTCATAAATAAAAGTAAGTTAGTCTATTGGTGCAAGACAAATAGAATTACCCAAAAAAGAGGTAATATCCTTCAACAAGTATTTTGCAATTATTTATTTTTACGCACCATAAATTATTATTGTTCCATTATTATATAATAAGTTATTTACGATAAATATAATTATATGTTTTTATGTTGTGGGTTTGACCTAAAACTCCACATACTTCCATCTAATGGGATACACAATCATAGTTTGAATGTACGATAGACTACCGCCTCATGTACTGATGTCGTTATTTCTTCCATTACCACCATTGAAGGTTGGTAATAATGATATAATTAATATTTATACATGGTATATATGATATCTATATGTCATTTATTATTTTGGATTTATTTTATAACACATACATTCATTATTTCAATTTTGATAGAATATAATAACTCTATTTGTCAACATGCGGACTACCACCTCCTCAAAATGATGTGACTCATTCACACCTTACGTGGAATATAATAAAGGTGGACTACCATCTCCAAGAATGTTGAATTATATTTAATATTTTAATATTTTATATGTTGTTATAAATACTAATATAATGACTAAATATTATATTTATATCATTTTTTAATTTATATAAATATTTAAATCATTATCAAATTATTATTACCCTGAATAATCATTCAAAAACCTAAATGAAAAACTATGTAGTTATTACCAGATTCAAAACGTTAACATGAATCTTTTAATATATTTGTTATATAATGTCCTAATAAAATCATATAATATTTGATATATAATAATATTTTTATGATTAATATTCATAAAAATATTTTAATTATTATACATAAGGTTTCAATGTGTAAGAACAAAGTTAAGAGTCATGGTAAGGAATTTATCATCTCACTTTTATTTCTATGAGGTATACATTATATACACCACTTATTATTATTGTGTGATGAAAATCATGTCCATTGAAATATTATATCATGAATTTAAATTATTTAATGACATTTAATTTTTTTATTGATGATATTACATTGTAGATCTCACAGTTTAAATGTTACTCAAGTAGTAAGATATCTTCATCTCACTTTTTTACTTCTGTGAGACATGTGTCATGTTCACTACGTATTTCTTATATGTGGTTTAAATTCTACACAAAAATTTATTTTGTGATTACAATAAATTAAATTATTGCTATTAATTTATCCATTTCCTAATATCTCTTTCATGGGTCTTACAATTCAAAAGCTACCAAATCGGTAAAGTATTTTTGCCCCAATTTTTCTTCTTTGACACAGATGTCATGTTATACACCTATATTAATTTTCAGGATGTGTATAATGCCTTAAAGATCTGTTATATAATGATTATCCTTATTTTCAGGATATTTAATGGTTCGTGTAATGATATTTATTCGTGGGGATTATGATTCAATGCTACCAAAGTGGTAAGAGTTTCTTGCTACAATCTCATCATTTATTGGGATTATTTATAATCATTCATCTATTGATGAAATTTTATGATCCATATCTCAATAATTCTCATGAAGTTTATATATTATTTTTATTCATGATATATTAATCTAATTTTACCAATCTTCACTCTTTTTTAATTAAGATAATTTAGAAAATGATTTTATGAAAATCTTACACTGTTTCGCTCTTTGATCGATAATATATATTATTTAATAACTATTTTTAAAAAAATTTGTTCAGAATGATTTTTTTAGGTCAACATTAAAAAATGATATTAAAATTGTTTTATCCCTTATGAATTGTTTAATATGGTCAACAAATGTTCCTTATAAATTTTCAAGGTTATTTATAATGAAATAGTTTTTCCAAATTTATTATCATTTAAAATGAATTTGTCAAAAAAGGATATTTTCATAAAGAAATATTTTACATAAATTTTGAGACATATATCATAAATTTAAATTTGGTTTTCAATGAAAATGATTTTGGAAAATGTTCTTTGATTTTCAATGAAATTTTATTTTTCTTAAGAATTGTTCCAAGTGATCTTAAATAATCCTTATCCATCTAAGATGACATCCATTTATGTAGATTATTATTTAAAAGGGATATTATATGGGGTAACGTTAATATTATTTCACTAAATGGTTTATGTTATTATGGAAGCCTTTTCTTTTATGAAGGCTAATCAAATTTCAAAGGGATTTTCCTGAAACCCATTTCTTTTCTGTTGATTAATCACGTTATGAAAGAATACTTGTTTTTATCTGTTTTTATGATGATATAAAAGATCTCCATACTTTATTATTGTTTTAGTTCATGGAAATTTATTTTACGATGGTGTGTCTCAGAAAGTGATGGCTAATCTCGTTCTAGCTTAGGCGATGGGGTGACATAGATATCACTAGTTAAGCCCATTATAACTTATACGATGTAGTGTCCCATATAGAATCAGGTAAGATATTTACAAATTTCATGATGGGGTGGACCAAATGGAAACGGGTAAACCGATTAAAACATATCTTTTGGGGTGTACCATAGAACATTTTGTAAGCCTATTACAGTTTATGTATTGTAGTGGACCAGATTGCACTAGGTAATCCTATTACTACTTATACAATAGGGTGGACCAAATTGCACCAAGTAAGACCATTACAGATCTTATGATGGGGTGTCATAGATAACACTTGGTAAACCCATTGTAGATTATATATTCTGGTGTCTTAGATAGCACATGTTATTCCCATTATCACTTATATGATGGGGTTCTCCAGATAGTGTTGGGTAATACCATTACAGATTATATAATGGGGTAGACCTAATATCACCAAGTAAACCCATTACATCTTATATAATGGGGTAGTCCAGATAGAATAGAGTATGCCTATTAAATCTTAAATGATGGGTGGGACCTATATATCCATCCAATACATTGTGAAATTATTTATATCTCATAAGATAAAGATGGGAACAAGTATATGGGATTGACCAACTATGTCAAAAATGTAAAACCTGGCCCACTATAAGAAAATGGATGTGAATGGGAATGGTGGTGTGTCCCGCCTAATTGTTTTATCCCAAAATAAGTTCCCTAACAGGTTTTTTTAATCATCCTAAAATTATAGAGAATTATCATACATGCTTTTCTGTATGACACAAATTCCATCTCTTACTCAATTTTTTTTGCTTTAATGGATTATTCTCTTGATTACCTTATCATGCATGTATTTTTAACTACAAATTTTTATGTCCTCACTCTTAAATATGATATTTGATAATAATATTATGTTCTTATAAAGTTATGATATTGATGTCATACACTTATGCTCATGTTATGCTTACATGTATCCCATGTTTACCTTTTCTGAGCATATATGATCATCCATTTCCTATGATTCCATTCCCCATGTTATAAGAATAGGATTTAAGTAGAAAAAATATAGGGAATGAACATTCAGGGAGATGTTTTATATCATTCACCATTATATAATATTATGTTACCAAGTTCCTAAAGACAATAAACTATTATGCTCCTCAATCATTTAGTTTTGTAATTTTCTAAATATTCATCTAAAATGATGTTATATACATGCATGTTAAGTCTGGGTTTCTAAATCCATCCCATTATAATCTTGAAAAATTTTGATATTGTATTATCCCTTTTGATTATATCCCTAAATATATAGACAAATTCAATCCACTACCTAGAGTCTTTCTCCCCAATATACCTTGGTTACCACTCTCTCGAGGATTCCCTCCTAGAGAAAGAATCTTCTCAGTATCCTATGCCTTTTACCTCTTATATCATAAGAATTATAAATAAGGTTATTATATACCGAATAGATGGGTGTACCAAATTTTCTAGAATCTATTATATATAATCCTCATCTGGAAATACATCAGGGGGAAATTGAATGAGGCCCTTCAACTTGATCACATGATCTGACACACGCAGGACACCCTAGTGATTTGAGACCAACTCCAACCTATTTAATGAGTTCAACTTGATGAAATACACTTCAAATAAAAAATTGTTTGAAATTTTAGAAAAGTAACATTAGTATCCGTCATCCACCAATATATAAAATTCACTACTGATGTGTATCACCTCACATCCGCCTAATTATCAATGCCACCCAAAATTAATAATAATATAGAATCAGATTGAAATCAATCTCATGATCCTATAACCCGTACAATGTATCTAAATTAAAGATGATCCCTACATTCAACCCCAATATCTTTTACTAAAAGGAATTCAAGGCACTCATTAATACCTTATTCTACATGGTCAGTTCGATCCCCCCAATGATCAACCAAATCAAAATTTTCAACTTCTAATAAATAAGTCTCACATGGACGATGGCCGAGATGCATTCTTGAAAATATAATCAATAAGATAGGTATCATTTAATTTTATCAATGCTCATCTGATCAATTAATTTTAATTTTCAAATATCACCCAATTCATAAACAAATAAAAAAATATAATGATACATGTACCTCTACTAGATATCTACCTTAAAAATAATTCCACCTCACATAGTCATTCAATAAGATCAGTTTTCTTGCATGAGATAGCATGAGGGGCCAACGTCTTGGGTCTAAAACAGTGGCAAAAGACAATGTCACAAACAAAAATCCATTATATTAATGTCAATCATAGTAACTAAAAACCTCCTAGAAGCAAGAATTTTTTTATATTCATAGGGTGATCATAACATTTATACTCAATAGGACCTTACCGAAGGTCTCTCATATACATGTGGAAGAGGTATACTCATGTAGAAAATAACCAATGCTATAATAAATAAGAACTTGTATATGTTAAATAGTTAAACCCAATATCATATTGATCAAAAATAGAAAAATGTTTCTAAATTAGAAATCATAATATAAAAAAGAATACATAGAGAGAAGATAACCTGCAACTGCTTCCCCAATGGTTTTCTAGCTCACACCACAACATCAAACATTTTTTTCTTCCATCCCTTCTTTGAATATCACATATAATATCCACCTATCTCTAATTTGGTTTGGGAAACATCATTTCCTATACAAAAAGAATGTAAAGAATATCATATATAGCTAGAATCATAAATCATCACATCAAATCTTCATGACATCTAAGAAGCATCACATAACTAGGGATGTACGATATCACAATCGTGAGGGATATCAAACTCATGTCCACCTCCTACAAAGTATAACCCTCACAACATATCACATCCTCTTATATATTGGGTAGTATCCAACACTAACCATTATCATTACTAGGTAATATCCAATACTAAACTGTATCATAACTTATTCTGAAGGAAGAGTGGAGAGGAGGGGATGGCCTTCCAACCATATCACGACCAGCCTGGATTTTGAGAGAAAAAACCCCTTAACCCAAAAAATCTGGATGATGGTAGGATTATGCAACTCACGTGGGGAGCAGAAGGAAGTTGCAAAAATATATGAAAGATAGACATCAAACACCACTAAAACTATGGGTTTACATTGATTCATCAAATGTAATTCCCAACACCACCAATCCACCTCACAACTTCCATTACAACTGCTTCCACTTATAAATGAATCACACCACACTACCACCACACATAGCCATCAAATCCATCACTCTTTTATCGACTGAATAATATTCAATTTATCGAGTTTCCATTGACATTCATGTACTAATAAATTACATTTCACATTAGAAATCCAATTAATTTATCATTCATTTCATTTATTCTAATTACCACACATCATATTCATCTAAATATTAAATTAAATTCCAACCATTCTTACTCATTTTTCATACCATATTATTTAAGTTTCAACATTCAATGTGCATTACAAGGATGACTCGAAAAATAACACAACCAAACCACACAATGTTTCATCAAACACACATCAACCACTACTGCAATGTAACATATTCCAAGACATCTCACCCAAAAAACCACACATCACAACCACTTAACATCCACCCAATTCTCATCTCATGCAAACCTGCCACCACATTCCTAGAAAAAATATTCCTCACACAATATTATCACCACTGTCACCACACAAAAGGGTACATAATGTAATGACACACAAAAAACACATACCCACATAGAAGACATCCCAACTTCCACATTTTCCACAAATCATTTCAACAGTTATTGTGACATTTAATCACTTTTAACATGAATATTTTCACAAAATTATCGATTTCACATGGTATACCTATTCTATAACCATATAAATGTGATTATTCATTTCATTATGAATGAGTTCAAATAATAAAAAAAATAAGGAATTCACAATTTTCACAATAACGGCACAAAAAGTCTCCTAGTAGGTATAACTTTACACAATTAAAACTAGAGTTTATAATCACATTGGTAATATTGAAAAAGAAGAAAAAATGTGATTTTTACCCATTCCCGCTCAATATATGATTTGTCCAATTAATTATTATCTTATAGAGACCTATACTATTAATCCAATGGAAAATATCATTCAATACCCACACATGCACAAAAAAAGTGAGAGATCAGGGATCCCTTTCCTAAAGGAACCAGTTTTAACAACTTTTCACAATAGAGAGAATGGAAAATAATAAAAAAATATCCCACAAAAAAGGTGTAAACCTTCGATAAATGTTAAATATTCTAGTAAATCATCAAAAACATTGTCAAAACACTCCCAAAACTAGAAAGATGTGAACAACCAGAATTCTCAGAAAGGTATTATGGAAAATGATGGAAAGGGGGTTTACACACTATGGATTACCAATGATCAACATTTAGAATCCATAGATATAATAAAGAGGATATGGGATGGGAGTTCACCCAATGTTCTTCTGAAATGGGAGAGGAATGGAATAAATTTGGTGGACTCTAGATTTAATATATTTTTTCATACTCTCTATATTGGCATCGTAAATCACATATTAATATTTTTACTTTTCATGAGACTATCTAATAGAATCCATAGATTTAGTTCATTAATTGAATTCCTCAAACATAAATTTTTATCATCATATATTGAATTTTTTGGTTTCCTAGCCTCAATTTAATTCTTGTATTGAATTATTATTTCATATTGTAAGTCACTTAAGAATATAACTCCCATGAAAAATATCAAGATTTGAATCACAATACTCTAAAACCTGAAAATATCTCACACTATGAACACATATTCATGTTTGGAACTACTTAATTTAGTATAAGAATAGCTCCAAACTCCATCTAACCCTCCTCAAGACTTATTCAAGAAATTCAAACTCCCTAAATAGCAATGTAATGGTCCAAGAAGGCATAAAACATTACACATAATTTACTTTTGTACATTATAAATTCACTATTAACAGGTTACTATATTTGGGATTTCAGCATACTCATGGTGAATTATTTTCATATGCATTGGATTCTTCATGATTGGGATAAGAGATTAATTGGTGAGTGTTTTCATAGATTTTGTTCACTATTTTTACAATTATTTATTATATATTGATTATATTAGGGTTTTCAAAATATAGGACTTTAATTTAGGATATTATTTATTTTTATTAAGTTGAGGGGGCTATTGATTAATTTTTAAAATATTATCATGAAATCCTTCCTATATTTTGTATAGGTCATTTGTGAGTTTTAATACAGGGATTTTTGTTTCCTATTTAAATTATTATTAATGATTTTTTATTTTATTTTTCTATTTTCAATATTTCTAAAGGAGTATATTGTACGAGTCAAGGCTATCCTCATGGTAGGTTGTTATACTCCAAATGAAATTCATTAGGATTTAATTTTGTTTTCCCTACTATAATTTTGATTAAATGAATAAATGAAATTCTGATCACTCATTGAAGTTTCAAATTACTGGTTGTCAATGAATTATTAATTTTATATTGAAATAACATTCTAATGAAAATAATTTTTTATCACATTGAACTAATTCCCAATATTCAAATTTAAGATTTAAATTTTTTTGAATATATTTTAAAAACTTGATTAATTTTATCATGTGAAATAACTAATGTTTAACACATTTGGATATTTTTGTAAAAATTAATTATTATTATTATTTATATATATATATATATTAGTTTTTTATGTTTATTCCATTAGAATCCCTATATTTATTCATTTAAAGTAGAGTAGGGAACATTTTTTATAGTTTAATTATTTAATGGGTTTTCAATAAAAAATGGTATTCAGATTCTTAAATGAGACAATTTATGTGACTAGTTATTACATTGATTCTTAATGTTAGAGTGTTAATATCCTGAACTCTTTCTCTAAAAGGTATCACTCCTTGGTCCACAATGAAAAATTGAAATAAAGACCGTCAAAGACCATTTCCAATAGTTCATATGTTGGTGACTAGTATCAAGGGTATATATGTCACACATATGGGAGGCATCACCCCCTAGAAAAGATTTATTGAAAATAGATAAAAATAGAAGCCTCCAACCAACAGCATGTATAAATAAATAGTCAATAACAATACATATTGTAATGTTATACAAAAACAAAAAAAATGATGTTACCAAAAAGGAAATCACTAATAACAACTATAAATATTCTCGACCTCTTAAAAAATTCCTCAAGATAGTAATGCCTAACTAGATCACAAAACTACTCCAAGAAACACCAAAAGTAGATTATATAGACATGGGATGAAAAAAACATGTTTATTATGAAGGATCCTTCATAAAACCTCTCATGAAAAATATGAAAGATTAATAATAAATACCAATTAAAATAAAAATTGAACTAACTCATCACCTAAATTGATTAATCTAATTTCCCCATCCTCAACATTTATAACACCCCAAGTTATATAGAAAATTATACAATTATATATCAAAATAATATATATAAATGAAGGTATGTTACTTACACTTCCCTACTTGTTAGTTGTTCTCATTCCCCAATGACTCACGTCATATGATCACCCCTTCAATAAGTACCCATGCACCTTATGAAATCATATCACAACCATTATACATCTCATGTATCCTGAAAACTAGCCATTATTATCCCTAGAGGTAAATAAGTGTATTCCAAATAATAATAATAATCTCAACAAGTAAGATAAACCCTCAAACATCTTAGGATGTTTATTGTGAATCTACAACTTCCACTCCCGAGTTATCTCCTATAATACATTATGTCATCACCACACATAAACCAATAGAATAATATAATTCAGAGTGACATTCTCCAAAGAGTCTTGAATAATAACTATTCATTACTCAAAGTTCACATCATCCTAAACATCCACCACCTCAATTTATTATGTTGGAATCTTAAAGAATATATCAAAAATGTTTTGATACATGGAATATTTTATGAATTTGGGTCATCTAGGGTGGTATTTCTAATCAATATACTATTGATACAATGTGCGACAATACATAAAAATGTCCAATGAATTTGTGATAAATTTTACCCTCTTGACTAGACCTTTTATACCCATGATGAGGATAAATATTCAACACCACATAAATTTCTATTTTGAACTAAAAAGGCATCATCCTATGATTAGTATAGGACCTATGTTGATTTTTACTACCATTATTCCCTTGTGGATATAAAAAAACGTCTCTATCAAGATCTACACCTATTATGATTCATGAATGATAGAATGTCATAACCATGGTCCAATATAAGAGATTAGAAAAATAGATTATACAATAATATGAATGTTGGAATGTCAATGGTAGAATGAGAATGATAATTATAATCCACCTTCTCTCAGTGAATTGTCCTAACCTACAAAACATTAAAATCCCAAATGCGTTCATGCAACATTTCCTCTAAAATTATGATAGAATTATCTATCAGATAAGCCATATATAGGGTAATTGTTGTTATAAGGTAAAACTATGAGTCAAAATCATTCTTTAGACCCCTCCAAATTATGTATCAAAAAGTTGGATCCCAATCAGATATGATCAAATTTAGAACCCCATGAAGCCCCACAAAATCCTCTAGATATAACCTCACAAAACCACCACTGAGATCAAATACTTAATCTCTATGAAGTAATGTAACATCATCTAGTGATCTATGATCATTTATATAGAACCATAACCACCATAAAATTTTGGTAAAATGGTGAATAATCCCATTATATTTTCTCTCACTTTCACTGGGGAAAATTAAGCAGCTGAAAATAAACTGTTTGGAAAATGATTCACATATATCACCCTTAGTAAAACAAAAAAGTGAGATGAAAACATTGATACTAATAACTTCATAACAAACCCCCAAAATAGGTCATTAAATGTTCAATAAGACTTAATAATACATTGATTAAAAATAATCGACCATAAACATTACATAATATTGTGTTTTAGTCAATAAATTAACTTCAATAACATGGAATATTTTTTTAGGTTTTTGAGTTTTATAGTATTAGGCCATAAATCCTACATAAAAACCCATAAAATACAAATTGGTTACTTATAATTAGTATCCATATTTCCCTTAAGATAAAACATTCAAATAAATATTTTTTTTCACAGCTAATCTCCATGACATTAAAAATGAGTTACTACATGGTTGGCTTTCATACCCAATGAATTTGAGGGATATCAAGTAACCACCCATTCATTAATTAATAATGGGATAACCCAGTAATATTTGGTTCAACACATATATAATCTCTAACTGGTTCACTGAATACTTTCTGGCCACCATACATATAAGTCATAATGTGCTCACATAGCAATATCTAGTCCACCCCATCATGTAATTCCCCTGTAACACTTCATTAATAAAACACATTCCTCATAAAACCCTTTAAAAACTCTTCTAAAATTTATTAATCATTTTATGATAAGAAATATATTTTTATTTTAAACCCCCATTTTAAGAAAAAATAGTCATTTAATATTAAAACCCATTTTCAACCCCAAAATACCCAAAAGATAAAGAGTCATTTTTATTTATGGAATCATGAAATCATTTAAAGTGACCCAAAACTAAAATAATGTCAATAGTGATGGAATAAATCAATATCACTGTGTACGTTAATAATAGAAAATTAATTTTGTCAATTAACAAAATATTCCAAAAAAACATATAAAAATATTATTTATTGACAAAAAAATTAAATTAAATATAGAAATATAATTTATTTTTAATTCATATTATTTAAATAAAAATATAAAATAATATCAGGAATATTAACATAGATAAAATGTTTTTTATATTAAAATTTTAAACATTCAACATGTCCCATACCACTTTGAACATTTAATAATACGCCCCCTGAAAAAAAAATTTATCCAAAACATTAAATAACATGATAATAATAACATTAATTTTAGTATATTTCAAAGGGTATTTTTAAAAACCTCATAATATAATGTGGGTGTAAAACAGAAAAATATGCCTCAATGAAAAGAGTTTGGGATGAAATCCCTTAACTCGAGCCTGACTTGTCAGATGGGGAATTATATAAAAATATATAGAATAATAATAATGTAATAATTATAATATTTATCTATGAATTATGAATTCAAAATAACACATAAAACATTATTGTGAAAAATGAACCAATGTTACAATTAAAGAGATGATGGGTCATACGTATACATGAGTAATATTTATATTTTTTAATGATAAAATTGAAAGAATGAAAGTAAAATTTTACATTCTATAATGATAATGTAATTATGTACCATATTATTTAATCATATATACTAATATATAGAATTAACTTTATGTAAATGGAATCACATCACTTTGAGGAGGTGGTATTCGACATGTCCACGAATGACGTTATAACTTTTTCATTGTGTGAAAAGGTAATAATGAAATTGATATATTATATTTATAGAAATTTAAGTATTTCTTGAATATCATATTGTTTTTATTTAAATAACATATTTCTATTAAACTCATCTATTATATATTTCATGTAAATAATGATCAAATGACATCACTTTTGGGGAGGTCGTAGTCCACATTCCCACTAGTGATGTTATTTTATTCCCAATAAAATGAAAAACATGATGTTATGTGTTATATAAAAATTTCATAAGTATTAATAAATTATTAATATCATATATATCATATAATATTAATATTTCTTTCATAATTCCAAACCATGATAGATAGTAAAGGAAAAAAATAAAAACATTATTTCATGAGGCGGTAGTCCGTTGTACACATGAATGATAATTTATTTGACCATTTGATGGATGTGTGTGTGTGTGTGTATGAAAAAAACATAACAAAAAAAATCAAGTCTAATTAGGAAGATTATCTTATTATATATTCATGTATTAAGAATAATTGAACTGGTGGAGAAATAAATAAAACAAGTGTGCTCTTTGTTGAATGTTACATCTTCTTTAGGTACCTCATTTTGGTTCACACCAAAGGGATTACTTGGTTAAATTTCTTTCAAAAGGTATGCTTCTATGATAATTGGATGGAATTTTTGATCTCAATTTGTTTTGGTTTCGGATGATCCGAAGGGCTTTAAAGGTGTGAAGTAGTGCGGAGGGTGAGTACATTTTTATAGTGGGGGATTAGAATTATTTAAAATATATAATTCAAAAAAACTATATGGAGGTCTCACTAACATAATGTGCATCAAAAAAATAATTCATTAAAGAGAAATTATGTTTTATCAACACACACCCAACCCAAAAATGATATTATTTTCATTATTTATTCCTTAGTCTTTACGATTCCTTATATTTTTCATTTCCCTTTTTCATTTTTGTAGATAGTTTTCTAACCAATTTAATTCATAATACAAGACTAAATTAAAGATATAGATATTATAGAATTTATAAACAATTATTCTAAAAAATTGAAACATAGTTATGAAATACAAAACCCATATTTTTGGGAAATTAGTTTTAACAGAAATGCATGTAATGTGAAGAAACATTACAATAACCCTAAATGTGATAACAATGTTGTTAATATTTATAGGTCAATATGTTCATTATAAAAGATAAATTAAAAGATTAATGAAACATATTTAAGTTTAATTTTAACATTAAAATCACTTTTATGAAGATAAATTTTTAGTAATTATAAATTATTTAATAAAATATCAATTATTTTATTTAATTGTTATCTAGATAATCCATTAATTAGAGTTTCATTAGAATTTAATGTAACTATATAATATCTAAAAATTAAATATAAATTATTATTATTATAAAAAAAGTCATTTATTTTCCAAAATAAGATTTATCACCTAAACATTGAATATTCTTTCCTACTAAAAATATTTATAAGGGTTAAAGGCATGCAATGTTATATTTTTTTTATTTTTCTTATGTTAACATATAATATAGGTCACATTCATGTAATAGTATCAAATGAACACATAAAAGTATATCTTAATCTTATTTGGGTCAAAATATTTCAAATAAATGGGTTTTTGACACGTTTTGGGTCATTCATAAACTCTATATTTTATGTTCAATCATTATGTACGCATGTTATTAAATTAATCACTGTAACTAATTTTAACTAAGTTGACTAATCATTTTGGAAAAACAATTAGTTTATCATATTAGACGTCATGTTTTATACTAATTCCAAATATGTATATATATTTTTGAAACATAAATTCCATGAATTTTTTAAAAATATTTTAAAATTAATTTTATAGATGCAAGGAGAAAATGTATTTTTTTTAGGAGAAATGCTCAAATGCTTGAAATATTTTTATATACAATTTAAATGTCAAACTGTATCCATTGACCTAAATTGAATTAAATTGTTTATAATTGAAATAATTATAATTTTAAACCAATTTAAAATATAATTTATCTACATAAATAAATTATATAAAAACACAGTTTTCAATTGAAATGCAATGTTTTCACTATTAATAAAAAAATGAAACATCTTAGAAAAAAGTCACAAAAGTTATTTTTAATATTTTACATTAAAAATGACGTATATTTTATCATATAAAAAATATATTTTTTTAAAATTTTATTTTTAATGTATGAATTCACTTAAAAGGTGGTAAAACTACGTTTTAGAAAATTATAGTTTTTAAGATTTAAACTAGATTTATTTTTATCTTCTGCCTATACAATCTATTGGATGAATTTAAAAACATTTTCTACAACTATATAAAAATAATATAGTTATTCTTATTCAAATCTGCAAATATAAAATATTGAAGACAACATGTAAATTAAATAATAATATCTACAATCTGTAAATTTTTGTTACGATTCGGCCATACATGTGACACAAGTTATCAATGAAACACAATGTTATGTGAGATGAAATATTAATATTTTATGGAATAGAAAAAAATTTAAATATTGGATTTTGGGTAACTCATGTTTTTTAATAATTGAATAAAAATTGTAATAATATGTTTCATAAAGTCATAGGATGATACAAAGATATACTGCTAAGCTGGAACTATAGAACTCATGGATAACAACCTCTAGAATTGGTGAAGGATGTAAATTCCTTCCCTATATCAAACTCAATAATGACCATCCATAGACCATAGACAAGGGAATAACAATATAATAATCAATCACATGAAACCAAGGTCTCATAATCACTCAATTGGGACTCCACTACATACTGCACCAAATATGACTACACTTTCATTAGATAAAGACATCCCATACCATCATCATCACTCATGTCAAGGTGAAATACTAAAAAATCATTCATCACTTTCCAGGATTCTCTAGACCCATGCATAGACTCGACATGAAACATCATGCTCAAGTAAACAACCACAACATTCCCTTTATCTTGTGTAAAGGAAATATCAAAATCCTTATCTTGAAATCACTATATCCACCAGTGCTATAAAAAATTCAGGTCATGATAGGAGATGATATAAATCAGACTCTTATTATTTTTGAAGACTAAAAAATATTCACCAATATGATAGTACTAGAACAACTTAAAAGAAAACCCCACAATAGAAAGATCTTCAGTGGAAAAGACACATTCATCAGGTCATAACTACAGAGGTCCAAAATATATAACATCCCTCTATTTCATTAGTACAAAATCCTAGAAAATATGTAAAGCATCACAATAAACCTCAAATGTAATTCCCTCCTACATCATAGGACAAACCCGAGAATAGAATAGATTCTTCTTTAAATAATACAATATATCCTAGAACTGGTCATTGTACCTGAATGTACAATCCATCTAAATAAATGATGTTATTGGAGTAATATTTTAAAAGAAGTTGGGCCTAATCCTCTTGTAATATTCAGCCGTAATAAGAATTTTTTTACCTCTACTTCATTCTTAGGGGATAAACATGAAAGGATTTTTTTCATTCATCTAAGGATCCCCAACACCCCATGTTGAGATACCAAAACCCCATATAAACCGAACTCACTTGCCCAAAAGTCAAACTTCTCTATGTTCTAAAATAGTAGATAAACTGTTGAAATCCTAACATAGCTCAAATATTTTCTATGTTTTCTTCCTATGACCCAAAACATATGTTATTTATCGATATATACCACTAAAAATAAGTTAATAACTGACAGAATATTACATTAATCAATCCCATGAATATACCTGGAGTATTCGTAATTATAATCGACAATGCAGTAAACTCATAATTCCCATAACGTCATTTAAATGTAGAATTCAGGATATTATCATTCTTGAATAACATATAATGATGACCATACCATAAGTCAAGTTTTTAGAACTATCTAGGTCCCATTAATATATAAAATAAATCATAAATCCTTGAAATTTTATAATGGTTCTTTATAATCACCTAATTTAAATGGATATAATCAACCTATATTCACATTATGTTATCTACCATTGTCACAAACAGCAATACATCTCCCCTATAACACCCATGTTTGATTTAAATAATGTAAACATTAATTTTCATGAAACATTATTACTATGAACAATTTAATATTTTATGTTACAAAAATTATATTTCAATATGAAAAATACTTAATTTAGAAATTCTACCTAAAAATCATCCAATAATAATTTTTTGAATTTTTCCATTAAAAATAATATTTTATGTAAAATTAAAAATTTTATATTCAACAAATATTTTTTAATTTATAAATTTTTCTTTATAATTTGTATAATTAATAATTAATTTATTATCAATTTGATGTTTATAAATACAAGATCATTTGGAGGTAAAAAGAGATTTGTTTTAGGAAAACTCGTTTTGATGAATTTTTTTTCATTTTAATTAATTGAAATAATATGTAATAATAAATGATTTAAATAAAATTTATAGAAAATATATTTAAATATATGAATTTAAACTCATATAATGGTGATTAATTTTTATATATTTAATTCAATATCATCTTATGATTAAAAAATGAATTTTTATGAAAAACCATTCTCATCATGTTTTGTTGGATTATTTTTTAATTAATTTCTACCACTTATTAGAAAATAAATTTTTTAATTATTAACATTTTTTAAATCATTATTTTAATTTTTTATAACTAAATCATATTCATTTTTTCATTATGAAAAGTAAAAATGTTAAAAATCTATTAACATAGTTAAGGGTAGAATGCATTAACATGTTTATAAATAAAGGGATAAGGATTTAAGATAACCAAAAAATACTTGATTAAAGAAATTTTATTGGTTTTATTTCAAAAAACCCATTTTTACCTAAAAATATGATTCACTTTTTAGAAATATTTCACCAGTATGAAAATAATATTTTTAAATATTTACAAAAATTCCATGTTCATCTTCTCCCTCACTTATAAAAGGGTATCTCACCGCCTCAATTATTCACAGAAGCTGAAATTTTTATCTCAGCCAAATCCAAATTAAATATCTCAAAAAAATAAATATAAATGTTCTAGGGTTTATGTTATTTCCAAAATAAAATCATTAGGGTCCTTAAGAGTATATTTAAAGGATCTTTATTGAATAAGTGTTATCACCTTAACCAAAAACACTCATTTTTATTATTTTTTTCCCACATCCAATAATATCCTAACCATAAAAAATAAGAACACCAACATATAAAAAATTATTAAATATTATTATGTTTATGGAATAATATTTATCTATCTTCTTCTCCATTAAATGGGAAAGAAAACCTCCACTTGTGTGTACAACGCACTACCATTTCATAGAACGATGTAATTTGATTTCCATCACCGCCACACATGGATGAAAATTATAATGAAGATAATGAATTTATATTATTTTTAGGATGTTTTTTTTTATTTAAACATAATATTGGATCTAATTCATTATCCTTCCACGTGTTAATAAATTATAATGTCATTCGTGTGTATGTGTAGACTGCCACCACCATGAAGTGATGTGATCCAATTATCATGCCCCCTTTACTCAATTGATTATAAATAACTATATGATAAATATTAATGATACATATAACCTTATCAAAAAAAAATTAGATAATATATCCATTATCGACCCACAAGTATCATAATTACTGAAACTAAAAATACATGAAAAATTTAATAGTTAACTCTGGGAACAATGATAACAATGAAATACAATTATAGATCAGGTGATAAGATGATATAAGTTGATAATATAGGATATTATATATATACGGTTCTTGTTTCTAATTATAATAAATATAAATTTACAATACATGAGTTTAGATGATATAAAACATTTTTCAAGTGTGAGTTAAGGGATTTTGTCACAATTTTCACTCAATAAAGAATAATTTTGTATTATGTATCTATATTATTTTATGTGGTGTATATACTACCTTTTTTATGTATATAACATTAATAAATATTTATTCATGGAAATTAATGTATAAATTCATTTTTTATCTTTCAATGGGTTATAATTGAAAAGTTACTAAAGAGGTAAGAATTTGTTTTGCAATCTCGTTTTTTGGGGATTGATTATATTTTTTAGAAGGAATATTATTTAATATCCTTCATAAAAAAACATATTTTCATATCTATTTGATATTTTATGAGTTTTCATGTTTCTATCAAAATTTTGTTCTATTTCCACATGTATCAAGAAAAGTAATTTTGAAAAGAATATCTAGTCGTATTCTACTTTTTTATCCTGTGTATTTTCATTCCATGAACATATTTTAAAAAAATTAAAAATATATTTTAATTTATTCAAATGAAAAAATATATAATGAAAATTTATTTTTAATGTTTTAGTTTAAGTATTTCATTTCTAAAAATTTATTAATTTTACTATACAATCATCTTTATTAATGAATTGATTAAAATATATCATCACTTAATTAATTTTGTGGTAATTGAAATTTTAATGAAAAATTATATTTATTCGGATTATAAATCATTGTAAAATACATTTCTCTTCCCTATCCAATTTTTATGAATCTTGGATATGCTATTTTCCTAAATATTTTACTATTTCTATATATTATATTTTATTATGAAATTTATTTTATTGAATGGGGAATTATTGAAATTTTGTATTCATTAATTTTCATCCTAACTATGATAAATACCCTAAAATGGGGGAGAATTATGGTTTGACATATTAATACAATACCCCCTTAATATATTGTTTAATTAATAAACAAAAAAATCTTTACTCACTTTCTCAGAAAAATGTGTGAAAAAAATGAAAGCATGCACATTGCATGAAAAAATTACTTGGTTCACCCATAGTAGGCTATGCCAGTAGAGTATACATGTGATATGTGCCTATGTACCAAATAAACCAAAGTGAAATGTTGTTAAAAAGATTTTAGTAGACTCACTATCCTACCGTCTTCACAACCATTCAATATTTAAAACCTCACTATTATCTATAAAATAATGTCTGCTCATTACTCCGTCAAAATATTTATCCATTAATAACATGAATTAATTTAGTTTTTACCGCTCTTGGTGAATCATGAATCTCTACATTCTTTCAATTAATGGATACCTCTTTAACACTAAATTATTTGGAAATCCATTCTGATTTCTGGAAGATTCACTATCACAAAACCTATTTCTCATCTTTTGTGAAACTACCTAATTATTAGTAAAATATTCTAATTTCATTAATCCCAAAACATTCATGAAATTCAAATATTTCATGAATCGTTGAACATTATAGAAACTCTTAACTTTTTGGAAACTCAAAACCAATGTTAAACTGAAGATCATATGAAGACCCTCACACAATAAGAATTCTTTTATGACACACTTTTATGGATTAAAAAATTTTAAATTTTCATTAATTATTCCTCTATTGAAATGAGGTGGATAACCGCTTATTTGTAGATATTTACTCCTAGTCTTGGAACATTCAATCTCACCAATACTATTTCATGAAAAACATCTTTTTTCCCTGAAAATACCCATCATTATAAAACACTTGGGTAATTTTTTATTCATGAAAATTATCATAATCACATAACTTACCATCATTCCTTCTTGAGTCATCTATCTGTCATGAAAATACAATCCTTCATAAATCACAAAACAATCATGAAACTCTATATTTCCATGAAACACCATAACTTCAAAAATTCCATGCATTGGAAATTTTTTGGAAATTGTTCCACCTTGTACACTATGATTTTCAACAAACATAATCGACCTAAAAACACTACAATGTTATATTCATGTATTTTTTACAAACATTATAAAATATATATATTTTTTAATAAGATATATTTTATTTTAATTAAATAGTTAATTCAACATATGAGTAATTACTTAGACATACTATTATGATGGGGACCCAATTATATATATCACCTCTACACATTAATACTGTTCATGAGATAAACATGTATGATAGACTTATTAAATGAGGTTTTTGTGTAATTCTACAAATATTTAAAAGCATCTTGGAACAAGAAATTTATCAAAAATCATTCATTATGCTTTTCATTTATTGATAATTCTGTATTTATTATGAATTATATTATTAAATTTAAATTATATATGTATGAATTTCATGATCATTTTATTTACTAAAACTAATATATTAATTAATAATATTTCCATATTGATTATTCCTTATTTACTCATGATATCATCCACTATACTTAACTATTACTATGTATTTTAGCTCACTCTTATTTTGACATTTCCCCAATTACTGAAGAATGTGTCTTTGAATGAGTTTCATGTATACAGAATTTTTAATTTTACAATTTTTTTATTTTATTTCCAATGTCAAATGTAAATCATGTCTGTAAATGGTCCTTCAATATATAAAAAACATATTGTTTTTTCAGGATCTGATCCCTTCTATATAAAGACAATGTATTAGTGTAAAACCCACATCTAGGTTACAAGATTTGTGGTTGATAAATCCATAAGGTGATAAAATAGGTCAAGTGAATACTCTATTCAATGCATCTTCAATATTATTTTCAACAACTATATCATAAAATGGTATATCCTATATAGAAGAATTGATGTAGGAGAAACACATAGTTACAGGACTATCCCAAATCACTCTATTATTGAAATAGTACCATCATGACCTCTTTAGGGAAGGCATCAAGGTACTCTTATACCACCCTGGGAAACCCCACTGAATGGTCCTCCATAGAACTCAACAAGGGTCCCACGATTAATGAAGATAGATACTCAACATGCCTCTAACACTTAAAAGGGATTCACTCGATTAAAGGAAATATATTTTCTCTATAAAAATCATAAAATATTGAATGAATCATGATAAAATCAAAAATATCCAATAAAGAACAACTAATCCATGTCTAGAATGAGGTTTTATAACTACAACTATAAATATATGAAGTCTACAAAAAAGTAGTGTTGACCAAGCACCAATTCAGTCTATTTACACACCACAGCAGTGGGATTGACCTCCAACTACAATAGTAAATTCCATTTCCATAGTAAGTCTCCCTAACTCATGTTCAAAATTATTGACTATGTTGGGTGAAATAAAGGATTACAAAGATCTTAAATAAAATAGGTTAAAAACTGAATTAAAAAAAAGAAAATAGTATGTCAAAAATATTTATATCATCTGGATTTGAAAATAATAAGGCAATAATCTGACCAAGACCTCCTTTGCAACCTCTGTAGCCCAGATGGAATCCACATCCATGTTCATTATTTTTTTATATTACTGAGGACGAGGGGCATCATTGGGATATCCTCTACCTTTCGGATCCCTTCTCCATTGGACATAAATGTGAGTAACTCTCCATAAGTGATATCATAACTGATACTTCTTTGGATGGTTAGAAACTCATCCCCTTTTAAGAGAAAAAATTTTGTCTAACCCACCAAAGAGTTATGATATTGGATAACATTAGAAAAATGAGATAAAGAGGGCTAAAAAATGTTCCCTATTGAAAAAAACTTCTTTTTATAGCTAGTAAACTAAGAAAAAATCATAGCTATGATTCACGGATGATCATGGAAACACTAGCCCTATAAGGATCCAGTCCAAGATAATATACTCTCATTGAATATGTTTTAACACTATAATCAAGGCCTTCTTGAAATTTCATAACCTATAATCCTCATCTCGAAGAAGGCCTGAAGAATACCTTTCGTGTTTCTTCTATATAATACTAATCTCCCACAAATTATAACTACAAAAAGGAAGAGTAAGTATCATCTATCCACAGGCTTCCTTAGTGTTTGATGATATATACATGGTATATAACTTATCTCAGAACTGTCTCATGCATCAACAAACCCCTAAAAATCTCTATGAAGAAAAACCACTACCCATGGGCTGACCATTTGTAGTATCTTCACAAACAAATAAATGTAGTGTTCCTTTCAATCCCATATCAATCTATGGGATATATTCAAATCCTATAGCATATACATTGTGTCCCGTTCCAAAATAGAGCTCTTATACGTCTATACACCATGGTGCTAGAACTCTCAAAGGGTCCTCATTAATGTATCATCGCCATCGCCCTACACTCTACGTATATACAAAAGAACTTCCTTCTGAATGTATTCGAACCAAAAATGATTGGGACTACAACATGGACAGATAGTTTCAAAATAATTTGTTTGGAACTAATAAACTGAGGAAAAAATAAAATTATATATAACACCCCAATATTTTACACTATGTATCTTCTTAAATAAATTCAATTCATTAAATAGTTTAAATTACAATAAATGAAACATGATATACAATTAAATAGTATCTTGATAGTTGGAATAGTTTTGTGACTATTAGGAAGAGTATCTGAACAAAAGAATAGTTAACATACCTATAATATTATTAATGAAATTTATGTATCTTATTAATGAAAATATGATTAATTTATATCATGTAATAAGTAAATAAATTTATTCAAAAAGTTTTTTTTAATTTTTGTGAAACATATCTAAAAATTTATAATATAATAATCAATATAAAAATTTAGAATAAATTTTATTTTCGTAAATTATATTTGTAATTTAATATTTAGTAGTATTTTGATTATAAGGTTATTTTATGATGCCTTAATTAATTTCATAAAGTGTCATGAAATCAGTTAAAATGTTAAACATTATTATTTTTTTAAAAAAATATTACATCAACTTTTTATTAAAATTTTCATACTTATAAAATTACTATAAAAATTTATGTCCATATTTGAATTCGACGGTTCAAAAAATATTTTTGGAATAATTTACTGTATTTTTCTAAAATAATTGAATTTTTGGTGCATTGTAAAATTAAAATATTTACTGTATATCATAAATACAATAATTATTTAGTCATGGATGGTGTATGGATGATGCAAGAACCATTGTTTCAATATCACATGAACTTGTTAATGTATTTAGTCTAAAAAATATGCTCTATTCATAGTGTTGAATAAAAATAATAACAAAACAAAAAAACTCAAAAAATCCACATATCCTTAACTATAAATACCACCCCTCCTCACACCTTATCCTCACACATTATAATCTGTTATGCATTCCAATTTCATCCCAATCATATTCCCAAGTCCCTCCCCCACATAAATGATACTTTTAATCTCCAAAAGACCAATCATATGTTCCTTAAATAGGTTCTCAAGGATAAAATTCTAGAGATAAAATCCTCATCTGTTTTCCTTTATTTTTTCATTTTTTTGCGTTGTTATCCTCTATTTATCATATCTATTAAAACATTAATGATACTTCCATGATATTATATATAGTTTAATTTTGTTATTTAAATTTAATTCCATAATCAAAACCATTATCCCCTCCCTTTTATTCTAAAAAAGAAAACATAATCCAAGAGGTGTTGATTCCCAACCTTTATCAGTGATGTTTTTTTTGCATTTGAATACTTTCTTCAGGGCTGGCCATAAACCAATTATAATGAAAAAATAGCATGTACATTAAAACATACTTTTTTTTATAGAACCAGTATATATTCATTATATTATTTAATAAAATACGACTAGAGCATGATGATAAAAAAACATTAAAATAAACAAGATGGTTATCCTTAAAATTTTATCTAAGGAATCATTCTCATATCTAGAAATAAAATGATATATATGACCATTTAATCTTTTGTATGTTCAGTAATAATATAAAATACCAATTTGGGGTAAACTATCTTTTCTCAAAATTAATTATTAGTTAGTTTTCTCATAATTCATTTAAATTATGTTTATATGTTTTAAAACATGTTTCGAGGTAAATTCAGTATCCTTTTATATGTAAGTACATATTTTTATAAGGTTCTATTTCTGATAACTCTCGATAAACAGGCCTGATTTAAGGGAACTTCCAAATTTCCTACCAACTTTCATGTTAACTCCATAATCTATTTTAACCCAGCATTTTTTTTCAAAAATACCTCATTTTATGATAAAAAACTATATTTGTTCATTTCTGGTTTTATATAAAAAAATTATTCGTTTTCCCTTTTGAAAGACTCTGAGATATTTTTCCTTAAAATTTAATAATGGGGACATTTATTAAAGTTTCATAAACACTATTTTTACATTATTTCATTTACGTTGGACATAAATTATTTGGATATATGAATTACTTACCATATATTCCTTGTGTGGTGTATATAAACATCCCATTAATTTATGATCCAAATTTATTAGGAAATATAATTTATTAACAAAGTATTCTATGTGTGGTGTATATACGAATTCCTTTTATTTATGATCATAAATTTTTAAATATTTCATTAGATATTCAAATTTCATGGATCATCAATATGATTATTGTCTTAGATGTATACCATTATTAAAAATGGTGTTTTCATTGAATGTTTTTGTTGAATTAAATATATGTATCATGAAGGATTTTTACATTTATGGATGGTTGGGTCCTGGTTATAGACATCCCCACATAGCATCAGTAGGTCACATGAGACAGAACTATTTTAAAAAGCCTTCTTGTTTGTTTCCAAGAATAATCCATTGTTTTTTTACCCGTTAAAACAAACCACCATAATGGTATAATGGTGCTTGTTCCATGTAACACCCCAAGCATTCCATAGTATGTTTCCCTTTAAATAATGTAATATCTTGCATTATACACAAATTTGAGATTCTAACACACCGCGACCATTCAAACTAGCCGTTATGAATAGTAATACCCACTTTTTCCAATTGTATTAAATTTATCTTTCAAAATGGACTTCATTTTTGGATTCGTAATATAAAAATCATCTTAGGGTAAATTTTTGGCATTTTTCTGTAAACGTTAAATTTTTTATGAGTACTGAAAAAAACTGAATATACATTAAATCCAAATATTATCTAAATAATTATTTATTTTATTTAAAGTAATTTTAGAAAAAAATAGACACATAATACATATATATGTTCAATGTAATTCATTGGAGTCAGTTTATAATAATTTTTGATATATAAAAATTTTATTGAACTATTCACCGTCTCTTACCCACCTCTTAAGAGAATTTGAAAATTCACAAAAAACATAATTTTAAAGCTTCAATGAGTGAAATTTAAAAAATTCAAGAGATGCGGTTTATATCAGTAAGAAAATTTTTTTTCAATAAGATGAAAATAATTTTTGGTGAATCGTAACTTTTTACTTTTATTTATCACGGTTAAAAGTAAATAAGCTATTTAAGGGTAAAAATGATTTTATTATTACCCTAAAACATGTCCTAATATTATTGGATAAGTGTAATTCGACCAAAAAAACCTTAGTAATAAAATATGATCCTTTAGGTCCTCTTGTATTAGATTAGGGAATTTATTATAATTTTATTTAATGAAGAGTTAAAAGAGTTAAAATCAATGTTTAATAACTATAAAATTTTTATTATAAGATTATACATAATATGAATTTGACTATAAATATTCATTATAAAGATAAAAATATTTACTAAATAATGGTATTTTATTTATATTTTTCAGACCTTAAATAATTGAATTTATTTATGACACAATGATGATGCAAAAATTACTTAATTGATGAAATATTAAAATAATTGATATTATAAATATACAAATTAATGTAATTTGATACTTTTTATGTATTTCACTAATTTTATAGGTTAATAGTACATTTTATGGTTTTTTAGATGAGTTTTTTTCAATGGAATAAAGTTGTTATGAATTTAGAAAAAATATAAAATACCAAATAGTGTAAATATTTACATAAAAGAGTTTTTAAAATAAATATTATTTTATTAATTGATATTTAATTTCTAAAAACCAAACGTTCAGCCAAAGTACATATATAATGATATGTTTATCATTTATGAACCACTTCGGGTTCTCTTAGAAGTATATAGTAAAGTTATTAACCATATTATATAAAAATACAAAGAGACGTGGTAAATGTCAAAGTATTTAACTAAGTGTTAAATCTAAAAGATAAAGATAATATTGGGGCCCAAATCTATATAAAAACTATTGGATGAGTGGTATTAGCCCCATCCCCACCTTATAACTTAAATAATTCATTTTTGTGCCATTATAAACTGAAAATTATTTTATTATAAAATAATATTTTTAGCTTTTCCTCAGGCGCCCTCAGCCCTCTAATAAAAGGTCACACCCCCTTCCCTCTAATTCTGACATTGAAAGCCATTTGGGTCAGGAAACCCATGCCCAAATACCCTCTAAACTATTTTCCCTTCATTCTAGAGGCCTTAATTTAGTCATAATTCCTACCTAAGGAGCCCTTTTGATCAAATCAATTGAAGTACCTGAAGAAGAGGTAAATATTTCATCACCTCTATCAAGTTCCTTTCTTCTTCCACATTCTTTTTCATTGTTGATTCCATTATGAAATAATAAATCCAATATCTTCTATATACTGTTATGTTATTATAAATATGTTACAACCAAATTTATTATTCTATCCATCCTTTGAATGACATGACACCATACGTTCATACGTACAGCTTACCGACTCTACGTCGTGGTGTAATTGTTATTCAATAAATTATTATTTGGATGGTTATAATAATGATGTTTTATTGATGTAAATAATAAATATAATATGATAAATATTATGTATATATGATATAACATCCAATAATATATTATTTTAATATCAAAATAATGATATTGTTGCTCGTGCATGCGTACGGATTACAGTCTCCGCGAACGCAATGAGATTCATTCCCCATCGTATCCATTCAAGAATAATTTTTATTAGATGATTAAAAATAATGTTTAAAGACTTGATATAATTCTTTATATGAATAATATACATCCCATACATAACAAATATGTCTCAAATAACAAAGCATATAAAGGAAAATGAATCAGTTAACACCTGAAACGACGATAATACTAAAATATTATTAACCTAGCAATATTAAAATATCATATATGATATCATATTAATGTATATTATTCCTATATAATTTAATAAAAATTATTTCACCATTATAAATGAGTTTAAACTAACCTCAAAAAAGTATAAATACGAAGTAATGGGTTTCTTATCTCACTTTTAATTCTGTGAGATTTCCAACGTTCACCACTTATTTATTAAATGTGATGTATTGTGTACTATCATTTGATATAGATAATATCATGATAATATTTATATTCATGGTATTCTATTATTAATATTATTTTTGTTAACATTATTCCATATGACTTGATTTATTATATCAAATTAAGTGTTTTCATCTCACTTCTGATTTCGGTGAGATTAATGCCATATTGACGCTATTTCCTTTTGTGTGGTGTATGTACTGCCGAATGATTGTATTCGTTGTGTCATATATTTTAATTTTTGAGTAATAACGTATTCATTATATGATCCATCTTTCTTGGGATGAATGTTTTGTATGTTACCAAATTGGTAAGGGAATTTTAAATTTCAATTTCCACTCATTCGGCTTTACGCATACATCTTAGATTATTTTACCCCATGATTATGTGTGGAATGAATATTTATTATTTTTATAGTAATTTAAACTTCCCATTATATTGATATACTTTTTATACACATAATAACTCTATTGATAGCTTCTCATGTCATCGATATGAACGTGATAACTGTAATTTCAACTCAATCTTCATTTGTTGAGTTAAACATTCAATTAACTGGTGATGTTTTTACATGAATATGTGTGAATATCCTCTGATTTATTTACATATATTATAAAATTATATTTATTATATTTATATTTTTCAAACATAATTTTGTCTTTGATTTATCCTTAACCTAATGGTACGGTCTTTATAAGAGATTACATCTAAATTTACATTCCATTGAGATTTTTTATTGTTATACGCAAATTCAATTTTATATGGTGTATATAAAATAATTTGACATATTATATCATGAATCCCATTATTACCATGGTATAATAATGTTTTATTATCTCAATTATTTGTATTCAATTGTCTATGTTTTGGTTAGGAACTCTAACTAAAATATCATTTTAAAATGTTTCAAAGATTTATTATTCTAAATATTTCTCATTAATTTCCATGTTATAAAAATGGTTTTAAGGATTTATTTATATAGACATTAATGTTTTAAAATTAAAATTAATTTTAAATGTTTCAAATTGGAATGGTACACTTTTATTCAAAAATCAATTTTAAGCGACTTCTAGATAAATAGTGACTTTTAAATGTTTTCAAGAAAAGAGGGATATTTCCCTTAAATAGTTTGATGATTATCTTCATCTATGTCAATATCATTCATTATTCTCTATTGAGGTTGATCTTTTATAATAAAATATTCCATATTTTATTCAATGGGTTATGTTTTACTATTGATGTTCTATTTTAATACCATTCCTGGGTTGTGGTTAAAATATTGACATTTCGTATGTTAGTTTTAATACGAATTATTAGATTATGTTTCAACCTTTTCATATGAAGAATGAATTGGAATTATTAGGTGACGGGTGGTGCCTGCAATAGCTTTTAGATGCATCGATAGGACCCATGAGAAAAACTAGTGCCTTGGGACAGGGCCTTGACAAAATCTTATTTGTAGTCTTGGCACAAGGCCTTGCCTATGTGGTTATGAATGTCTGGAATTATGCATTAAATCGTTGTGAAAGTGTCTATATGTATTTCATGTGATTATTCATCTAGTAGAATATCCATGTTAATATATAAATGGAATTATTTGATTTTATCTTTTACATATTATGCTCATGTTCAAGTTTAAAAGGCTTTTGTTTTAGTCTTATACATTGCCTTAAATGTTAATTCTTATTTAGAAAGTTTCTTCTATATTGTTATAGTTACTGTGTTTCTAATACCACCCCTTTCTATGTTTTATTTTTCCCAATATGTGT
Source organism: Viscum album (assembly GCA_963277665.1). Classification (NCBI taxonomy): domain Eukaryota; kingdom Viridiplantae; phylum Streptophyta; class Magnoliopsida; order Santalales; family Viscaceae; genus Viscum; species Viscum album. The sequence goes on from OY728134.1 coordinate 334,134,901, forward strand.
AAATGTATATTATTACTTTCCTTCAGGGATAGTCTCTGGGATCTTAGTGTTGTCTATGGAAACAATGTGGTTGTATTTTTTCATTTTATGATGTAATGTAAACCTTATAAATGTATCTAGTACATCCAAGGATACTAAGCTAATCAGTTTTTCGATACATGATCCTTTTTGAACATTCCAATGATACGTAATAATGCACCGACTCTAGGCTTCTGGGGTTGGGGAGTTACAGTTGGTTTTAGTGGAAGTTCAGTGCAAAACTAGGAAACTAGATTTAGATAAACTCTGATTAATGTACATATCCCTAAGATAGACTTTGAATATTACTATAGAAGAATATCCGAAATTTTTGGTATTGTAGATATTTTGTGAGTTTTCCAATAAATATATCCTTGTTAAGATACGAGTAGGTAGAGACAGCTCTGGCACAGATCCAAAAACACCTCTTTGAGCTAGACACAAACGGGAACTGTTGCACGACAATGGTCCCTGCTGAACTCTTGGTTAGGACACTCCCGGTGGATATGATTAGTATAATATACATTTTATTTACAAAAAAATTTGAAGGATTTTAATGTAATATGAGAATAAATGACCTTGGTTAATCCAAAGGTGTTTCCAATTGAAAATATGTTGTCATGATATTTTATAAATGTTTTTATGACTACTTTTACTCACACAATGCTTTCTGGTTTTAGTCAATGGCTGGATTCCACGGAATTCAGAGTAACATAGAGCATGATATACATGGTGGGAATGGTGGTGAAAATTAGAAATAATGTGTAATGATGATAGGTGTAAAAGATATCATGTTCATGAAAAATTATTTTTCCAAAAAAATGAACAACAACATATATATTAACCAACTCCCAGGCTCAACAAAGAAGACAAAGGTAATGAATGATAAGAGCTCCAACAGTGGAGACCATGGATAAAATAATCCTCAATTTCTATCATGAAGGAAATGTTGAAGGAGACACCCAGGAAAGAGTCTCAATTGAACAAAGAAATTCTTTACATGTGGGAAAGGACATAATGTAAAGAATTCTGAGGAAAAATCAAGTGTACTATGGAAGAAAATAAAATTGTTCCCAAGAATCAATTTACAGTCATGTTCTGTAAATTTAGGGGATATGTCCATTACCTGAGTGAATTCCCTATCCTATAGGATATTTTTTCATCAAATAATATGCTATGTGGAAAGAAATGGTTGGTGAAATGTTTAAAAGTATTACTTCTCCTTGTTGATGGGATTACTTTGGAATAATTTTATCTTGTTTTGTAACCCTACAATTTATCATGTGGAAAATATATTTGAAGAATAATTTAATTTTACCTTGTGGATATAGTTATAAATAACCATTTTATCATTGTGTCTGAGTCAATTACAATTTATTATATTTTGGGATGAAAATGGAAGGTATGAGATAACATTTGTGGTTAAATGATATTATAGTTATTTTGAGTAGTTTATTTCATTTTGATAATGTAATAAAATATATTTTTTAAAAATGAAAACACTCAAAATTTGTGAGAACCCATTGTGTCAGAAAAAACTAGGGTAATCGAACCCACAACTAGAGTGTGATTGGGATTTATTACCTACCACTGGAATACGTGAAGTCCCTTGTTAGTGTGACTAAATATTTTTAGTTAAATGATTTTATTGATCAATAATATGTTGATATGGGATCTTATGCCTTATCAAATAAATACCCTTAGTAAAGGAAAATGATTTGTTGATTATGTGATAAAGGTTATTTTGTAATACGTTCATTCTGTTGGGAACATTATATTCCTAAGGAAAATAAAATACTATGGGATTTCATTTGAGTAGTAATGGTAGATTTTTATCTATGTTTTTATTGTGTATTTATAGTGATTTGGGTTATTTATGGAAATGATTAAGCTATAATAGGGAATATGTGGTTAGGTTATTTACTTTTATTTGTGGGATATTAATATTAGTTGACTTCATTTGGAGATACAATTTAATGTGGAGACTATATAAACAAATTATTCTATGTTTTGGGTATCAATATTAGTTTGGATTATATTTAAAGATTTTAACGAAAATTCTTTATTGAATTGTATTAATTTAACATTGGGGTATTGTTGGTTTAATATTAGAAATAAAGATTCATGTTTCATTATATAAAGGAGTATCCTTTTGGGGGATCATATGATCTAGTACAAACAATTTTGGGTTTGATTAATCTCCAAAGACAAGGTGAATATATAGTTTTTCAATTGTGGATCATGTTATTCTCTAGAAGTTGATTCCTGCTCATCCGGTGTGACCAAGTCATCTTGAATACTCATTGTTTTTAAAAAATTAGTTAGTGGTTGAATTTTATTAAAGAATGAATCTCTACTTAAAAATTTAGTATATCTCTTTATGTTCATAGTCAATATTATAAATAAATTCCTCATATTTATGAAATGTAACTTAAAAAACATTGTCAGTTTAATTTTCCTACTCGGAAACTATTGACCATTTGTCCCATAAAAAGATTGTGGTTTTTTTGTTGTTAAATTTCCCTTAACCATGTTTTCTATCTCTCTTCATTAGAACATGACACTTAGTTTATCTTCCATATACATGTTTTCTTATATGGAATCCTATTATGGGTTATCTCTAGTGACCATTGTACTTCACATTATTTCCATTAAAGTGATATTTTTATTGACTCTTTTTCCATGGAGGGACTATAAATTATGTTCCCATACCCAATTTTAAAAATTGAGAGGACACAATTTCCAAAAGGGGGTAGAATATAACACCCCAAACATTCAACGGTACATTTCCCTTTGAATAATGTAATAGATTGAATTGTTCGCAACTTCAAGATTCTAGCACACCATGACAACTCAAACTAGTCATTATGAATAGTTATAATCACTTTTTAATATTTTTTAAATTTCTTATTTCAAAATGGACTTCATTTTTGGATTCGGAATATCAAAATTAGCTTAGGGTGAATTTGTGACATTTTTCTGAAAACTTTCAATTCTTGCTTAATAAGGAAAAACACTGAGTTACAGATTAAAACTGAATTTTAATTAAATATTTATTTATTTGGTTTCATGTTATTTTAGAAAAAAATAGATACATAATACCAATACAAGTTAAATTTAACTTATTGGAGTTGGTTTATAATAATTTTTTATATATAAATATTTTCTTGGGCTTTTCACCGTCTTTTACTCAATACAAAGAGAATTTACAAATATATATAAAACATAATTTTACAAAATTTGTGAGTGGAATTTCAAAAATCCAAGAGAAAATATTGATATCAGTATGAAAAATGTGATTTGATATGATGAAAATAATTTTTGGTGAATAGTAACTTTTTAATTTTATTTAACACCGTTAATGTAAATTGGGTATTTAAGGGTAAAAATGATTTTATTATTACAATAACACATGACCTAATTCTATTGTATAAGGGTAATTCGACCATAAACAAGCTTTTGAATAAAATTTGATCCTTTAGGTCCACTTGGATTAGATGAAGACATTTATTATCATTTTATTTAAAGAAGAGTTAAAAGAGTAAATATCAATGTTTAATAACTAAAACATTTTTAATATAGGTTTATACATAAGATAAATTGAAAATAAATATTCATTGGGAATATAAAAATAATTACTATATAATTGTATTATATTTATATTTTTTAGGCATTAAATAATTTAATTTATCTATAACACAATAATTATGTAGAAATTACATAATTAATAAAATATTTAAATAATTGATATTATTAATATCGAAATAAATATAATTTGAAATTTTTTAGGAATTACACAAATTTTATAGGATAATATGACATTTTAGGGTTGGTTATATGAATTGTTTTCAAAGTAATAATTCTATTATAAATTTATAAAAAACAAAATACCCAATAGTGTCAAAATTGACATAAAAGAGTTTTTAAAACAAATATTATATTATTAATTAATATTGCATTACAAAACATATAAAGTTATTCCAAAGGACGTATATAATTATATATTTATCATTAATGAACAACTTGGGGTTCTCTTGGAAGTATATAGTAAGATAATTAACCATATAATATAAAAATACAAAGAGACATGGTAAATGTCAAACTATTTAACTAATAGATTAAATATAAAAGATAAAGTTAATATAGGGTCCCAAACCTGTATAAAAACTATTAGTTGAGTGGTTTGATACCCATACCCACATTATCCCTTAAATAATCAATTTTTGAGCCATTAGAAACCGAAATATATTTTATTATAAAATAATATTTCTAACTTTTCCTAAGGTGACCCTCAAACCTCTTATAAAAGGGAACTCAAATTTCTCTCTAATTAACTCCTTAAAATCCATTTTCCTCAGATAAACTCTAACCGAATACCATCTAAACTATCCTACATACATCCTAGAGGCCTTACTTTAGTCATAAAGCCAACCTATGGAGCCCTTTTGATCAAATTAAATGGAATAACCCGAAGAAGAGGTAAATATTTAATCACCTCTTTCAAGTTCCTTTATTCGTCCACTTCATTTTTTCATTGTTGTTTCCATTATAAAATAATAACTCCAGTATATTATATATAATATTATGTTATTATAAAAATGTTCCAACCAAATTCATTGTTCTATCCATCCTTTTAATGACATGACACCATACGTGCGTACGTACGGCTTACAGTCTCCATGTCGTGGTGTAATTGTTATTCAATACATTATTATTTGGATGGGTATAATAATGGTGTGTAATTGATGTAAATAATAAATAAAACATGATAACTATTCAGTATATATGATATACCATCTGATAATATATTATTTTAATATCAAAAGAATGATATTGCCGCTCATGCGTACATACAAATTACCGTCTCCATGAAGGCGATGAGATTCATTCTCCGTCGTATCCATTAAAAACTAATTTTAATTAGATGATTAAAAATAATTTTTATAGACTTGATATCAATCTGTATATTAATAATATATATCCCATACATATAAAATATTACTCAAATAATAAATCATATAATGGAAAACGAATCAGTTAACACACGAAATGACGATAATACTAAAATATTATTAACAATGAAATATTAAAAGATCATATATAATATCATATTAATGTATATGATTCATAATTAATTTTATAACAATTATTTAACCATTATAATGTAGTTTAACCTACCCTCGACCAAGGAAAAGTACAAAGTAAGGGGTTTCTTTATCTCACTTTTAATTCCGTGAGATTTCCATTATGCGCCACTTATTTATTAAATGTGGTGTATTGTGTTCTGTCATTTGATATATATATTATATTTATTATATTTATATTTATAATATTATGGGATTCATTTTTTTGTTATCAACATTTATCCATATGACTTGATTGATTATAACAATGTAAGATTTTTCATCTCACATCCTATTTTCATGAGATTCATTCCATAATGCAACTATTACCTTTTGTGTGGTTAATGCACTGCCCAATGATTGTATTCATTGTGTAATATACTTTAATTTATGATTAATTACATCTTTATTTTATGATCAATCTTTCATGGGATGTTTGTTTTGTAAGTTACCAAATTGTTAAGGGAATTTCAAATTTCAATTTCCACTCATTCAGCTTTAAGCATACTTCATTGATTATATTTCCCCATGATTATGTGTGGAATCACTATTTATTATTTGAATGGTAATTTCAAATCCCATTTATGTAGATATAATTCTGATACACATAATCACTCCATTTATAAATTCTCAAGTCATCATTATGAACTTGATAAGAGTAATATAAACTCAATCTCCATTTATTGAGAAAAACATCCAATTAATTGGCGTCGATTTTACAAGAATATGTGTGAATGTCTTCTTATTGATTTACACTAAATATCCAATAATATTTAGTTTATTTATATTTTTCACACATAATTATGTCGTTTATTTATCCTTAACATATGGATACAGTCTTTATAAGAGATTTCATCTAAATTTACATTCCATTGAGACGTATTTGTTGTTATATGACAATTTACTTTTATATTGTGTATAAAATGTACATTGACATATTATATCATGAATCCCCTTATTCTCATGATATAATAATGTTTTTATGACCTCAATTATTTTCATTCAGTTGTCTCTATTTTGGATAATAAATCTAACTAAAATATCATTTTAAAATGTTTTAAATATTTATTATTATAAATCATTCTCATTAATGTCAATGTTTTGATAATGGTTTTAAGGATTTATTTATAGAGAAATTAATGTTTTAAAATTAAAATTCATTTTAAAAGTTTCAAAGTGGTATGGAACACTTTGATTAAAAAATCTATTTTAGACGACTTCTTGATAAATAGAGACTTTTAAATGTTTTCCTGAAAAGGGTGATATTTCTATCAAGTAGATTGATGAATATTTTCATTTATGTCAATATCATACATTATTAACAATTCATGTTGATATATTATAATACAATCATCCATATTGTAATTAATGAGTTATGTTTTACTGTGGATGTTCTATTTTTATACCATTCATGGTTTGAGGTTAAAATATTGACATTCTGTATTCTAGTTTTAATACAAATGTTCAGATTATGTTTCAAACTTTTCATATGAAGAATGAATTAGAAATAGTAAGAGACAGGTGGAGCCTGCTATATCTCCTTAATGAATTAGTAACTCTCATGAGACAAACTAGTGTCTTAGAACATGGCCTTGACAAAATCTTATTTTTAGTCTTGGAACAAGGCCATAATTATGTGGTTATAAATGTCTGTCATTATGCATTCCTTCATTGTGAATGTGTCTATTGATATTGAATGTGATTATTATACCAGTAGAATATCTATGTGAATAATTAAATGGAGTTTTTTGATTCTATCATTTCCATATTATGCTGAAGTTCATGTTTAAAAGGATTTCTTTATAGTCTTATACATTTCCTTAAATTTTTATACTTATTTATCAAAGTTTCTTCTATATTGTTATCCATATTGAGTATCTGAGCGCACTACATTCTATGTTTTATTTTTCCTGGGATGTGAAGAATTATATTATTACATACCTGTAGAAATAATCTATGGGATCTCGTTGTTTTCAATGGAAACAATGTTTTGGTATTTTTCCATTATATGAAGTAATGTAAACCTTATGAATTTATATAGTAATTCCAGGGCTACTAAACTAAATTGTCCTTTTAGACTTAATCCTTTGTGATCATTCCAATGATATGTAATAATACACCGACTCCGGGATTCTGGTGTCAGGGCATTACATTTCAGATACATGACCTCCAATAAATACAAATTTTCTTCAGTAAGTATTAAGTTATTATTTTCCAGGACTTTTCACTATGAAAAAACCTATGGTTGAATTTTCATTATCTTTTGTATTTATGGCATGTATCATTAAGATTATTTAACTCAACAAAATTAATGTTCCTTTTTGGATTTTCATCCATTAGTATTGTTTCTTATAACTGTTACGTAAAATTTTATCTCCACCGTTTATTTTTTTCCTTCCCTAGGATTTGAAATCTTTGAATAAGTGACAATAAGTATTTTATATTATTTTTTTTGATCTATGCTTAATGTCTAATCTAATAAGGGAACCATGTATGTATACAGTTAATCAAGACAACTCAACAGATCAACACTTTGTGATGTGATAACATATATATATTCCATTGTAATAAATCAACCATTGACTCTGGTATACTAGGGATGAGGTTTTTACAATTGGTATTAGAAGATGTTTTGTAGGAACCATTTCCACATGATGATAAATAAACTTGAGAATTATCATTACTCATTATAGTATGTTTTTATCCCAATACTGAGAATGATTATGAAATAACATAGTGTGTTGCATTATTTAGTGATGGTGCCTAATTGAAGGAATAAAATCAATACTTGGGGGTAATACAGGGGTATCCCCACTAATCATGTTGACATAGATAGTATTAGAGCAGAGGTTATCCTATCCATATTTGTAATAATTAAGTAATTTATTATGAATAACCACCCTACTCATATTTTGTCTCATTTCATGAGGCAGAATCCCCAAAAATTTAGTGGGTCCACTAATCCAGTGGTAGATGATAAGTGGATCAAGTCCCTAAAAAGATATATCTTTCAGTGGGATGAAATCAAAATGGAATGTTAGTACTACAAGTACATTACCTTAAGGGAGATGATGATCAATGATAGTGTCTGATCTGGAATTCTATGTAGGAAGAGGAAATAGAATACATAAAATGTATATATTTTAAGGAAACATTCTTTGACAAATACTTTCCTCATGAGTAAGTAACTTAAATTAAGAGAAATTAGTTATCATAAAGAAAAGGAAACAAGAGAGTGTTTCAAAATATGTGGATTCATTTACTAGACTGGATGGGTATTCCTTAGATTAGATACAAGATTCATAAAACATGATTGATCATTTGTTTAATGTTCTTAAACTATGCCTCTGAAGGGGACTTGATTCAAAAACATTTTCAACATATAATGAAATAATATTAGGTTCCATCAAAATGGATATTGGTTTTGGTAGATCTTATTTGATCTAGGTAAATAAAGAGAAGAATATATATTATGATAACCCCAGAAAAGGAAAATTGTCAAAGAATATATGGGCAATAATGTAATTTCAAAAATTAAAATTTTTTGGAAGGATCCATCATAGAAATACATTAATGGATCTTTAGTTTTTTATAAGTATGGATAAAAGGATCATCGAGCTAATGTGTGCAATACGAGGGAAAAGGTAAATATGGATTGTTGTTTCAATTGAAATTAAATGGGGAATTATTCAAAAACAATTTCCCAAGTGTTGGGGGGATCTGCCATAAATGAAGACAAGGGGAGTTGGCTATGCCTATGGGATCACCACTACTAAAGTAGAAGTATCCAATAATGTGGTGGTAGGTACAATAATCATATATTCAAATTTATCCAATGTATTTTTTTTTCTTGGATCATTGCACCCTTTTTTAGCAACCCAATTTTCATTGAAAAATTGATATTTCCGTTTTGATTTAATTAAGATTTTTAGTAAAAACTCATAAGGTAATTTTCATTGCAAAAAAAATGTGTCAGGTAATTCCCATTATGTAATATAAATAGGATTTATTTTCATAACTTATCATCGTACCTCCAGGCGACATTGATATAATCCTTGTTATAAAATAGATTTAAAAATATAATAGGAATATTTATTTCATGTTTATTAAAATGAAAATTTCTGAGGATGATGTAGAATCCCATAACATTATAATAGAAACAACATCATCTAATTCTTATCTAGATCATCACCTAGTAGCTGTATTGAGAGAAATTTTTGTGGAGGTGTAGAAAACAAATATAGGTATGAAGAAGGTAATCTTCAAATTGTGTATGTACCTATTGATGAAGAATACATTGATGTATTTTCTTGCGGGATTACCTAGACTCTCACCCCCAGAGTGTGTTGATGAGTTTACCATTAATCTAATCTCAAATGTGTGACCAATATCAATGACTCCATATAGAATGGACACTGTGGAATTAGTGGATTTGAAGAAATTACACGATGAGTTGAGTAATAATTGATTTATAAACCTTCTGTTTTCTCTATGGGTATCCCCTGTTATTTTTTCTAATAAGAAATATGGATCCATGATGATGTGAATTGACTACAGATAAATCAATGTTATTACAATAAAAAAAATTATCATCTACATAGTATTAATCATTTATTTGACCAACTTCATGGAGCTAAATATTTCCTGAAGATTTAACATCATTATGTGAATCATCAGTTACGAGTAATGATAGAAGAAATTTAGAAGATAACTATTCAGAAAATGTATTGAAATTATGAGTTCACAGTAATTAAATTTGTATTGATGAAATCACCCTCTATATTCATGGATATCAAGAGAAAAATATTCAAGTAATATCTTTTATTATTTCTTAGTATTCACTACTGGTATTCTGGTGTATTCTAAAAACTATGATTATGATTTGAATAACTTTATTATTATTTGTGAGACTCATAGAGGGAAATAGTTATATGGTAAATTTAGAAAGTGTGTGTTTTGGTATTAGAAATTTTCTTTTCTTAGCCATATCATTTATATACACAGAATCATAATATATCCTATAATGTCAATGGTCACCCAATAATGTCCTATGACAATGAAAATAACATAGGTACATAGTTTAATTGGTTTATTAGGTTACTATCGGTGCTTTGTTCATAGAATTGTATAATTGGAAAACACTTAAACAAAGAACACAAGTAAAAGGGTTAAGTTCATATGGAAAACATAATGTGCATAATTTTGTGAAGAATTTAATAAATTATTAGTCAACACACCAATTTTATCTTTACCATCATAAATTTCGGGGATTTTGTGTATTGTTAGGAAATTATAAAATTACTAGTTTGTGTCCTTATGAAAATAGATTATGTTATTGAATATGCATCAAGGCAGTTGAAGAATCATTATCAAAATTATACAACCGATGATCATCAGTATGCAACCATAATCATTAATCTATGGATATGGAGACATTATATCTATGGTGAATGTTGTGGGATATATATACATCATAGTAGTTTGAAATACATCTTCACAATGAATGAACTCAACATGAGTCAAATTTTTTGGATTAAGTTACTCAAATATTTTGATTACTCAATACACAACAAACCTAGAACAGAGAATAAGGTAAAAGATGCTTTAAGTTGGAAAGATCAATGAATTATAACCCAAATGAGGATTTATAAAGTTTCAATGTTTTTGGATCTAGTAAAGATGGATATAGGAATTGTTAAGTAAGAGGAAACATCACTACTTTTTCATATGATTATTAAACAATATTTAATAAATAAGATAAAAGGCTCTTGATATGGTGATGAAAAATTTAAAAATAAAATTAAATCCATTGAGGATAAAAGATTGGAAAACATATTGTATAAGGATGGGATTATAAAATTGGGAAAGAGCTTATGTGTTCCATAAATACCTATGTTATTAAGGGAACTGTTTTTTGATGTTCATTTCTCAATCATCTCTATAAATCCTTATGGTACAAATATTTATCTTGATCAGAAAGAATATTTGTGGTATGTTAATATAAATCAAGAAATTGATTACTATGTGTGCAGTTGTACAATTTTTCAATAATTAAAGGCTTAGAGAAAGTTTCCTAGAGGAGTCTGGAAAACTATAGTTATTAAATTTTTGATGTGGGAAAACATTGCTATAGAATGCATGACTAGATTACCAAAGACTTCAAGAAGTAATGATGTAATATTGGTAATTTTTGATCGACATACCAAATCTGCACATTTCCACATAAGAAGGGAGGATTTCCCACGAGAGAACCTACAAATAATATATATTAATGATGTTGTATGACTTTATGGTGCACCTATATCGAATATTTCTGTTCTAGATTCCCATTTAGATTCAAAATTATGGAATATTCTTTAGAAGGATTTGGATACCGAACTTCGAATGAGTACTTCTTATCACCATGTAATTGAAGGATAGTCAAAAAAATACTATTCAAACATTGGAACTCATATTGAGAACATGCTCACTTTTCCTTAATGTTATGTGGGATAATTATTGACCTTTGGTGTCATTTTAGTACTATAATAATTTCAATTATCGTATTAAAATGGCACCATATAAAGAATTATATAGAAATATAATTCATACGCCAACTTGTTGGGATAAAGATAGTGAGAATAAATTTATAGGCACAAAATTTATTGATGTGACAACATAAAAGGTAAATACTATTTAGGATAATATTAAAGAAACTCTATGTACTAAGAAGTGTTTATTTGTAAATTGGAGAATGGGTTTTTAATTTTAAGTGGGAGATCAAGTCATTCTGAAAGTGTCTCTAGGAAAGGGAGTCTTATTGTTCGGTAAGAAGTAGAAACTTAGCCCCAGGTACTTTGGACTATTTGAAATTATTGAAATAATTGGAGTTATATCTTACCAATTAGACATGCCTCCAAGTCTCTTAAAATATCATGATGTGTTCCACATATCATTGATAATGAAGTATATTCCAGACCATGTGCAAGTAATACAAATGAAGAAATAGAAATTGAGGCTGAATTGTATTCTTATCAAGAGCCTATTGAGAATATAGACACAAGACAACAATTATTGATAGATCTAATGACTTGACTGGTAAAATTTCATTGGAGAAAACATAAAATGGAAAAATAATCATTGGAACTTAAGGATGTTATGAATAAGAACCATCCATATATATATTTATAAGGAAATATTCAATAAAAATATCAAGAAAATTTTTCCAAAGGTGGAATTATTATAACACCCCGATTTTTTATAGTTTATATCTTCGTAAATAAATTCAATTAATTCAATATCATACATTTCAAAAACGAACCAAGAAATTAAATTAAATAGTAACTTGACCACTAGAATGGTAAAGTCACCATTTCGAATAGTAATCCAAAAAATTGATTACTAACCTTACCTATATATGTATAAATAAAATTTTGGTATCTTAGAAATGAAAATATTATATATTTATATCACGGAATAAGTAAATAAATGTATAAAAATGATAAATTATGTACCAGTATTTTTATGAAATGTAGATATATATTTATCATTATAAAATAAATATAATAATTTTAAAAAAAATTATTTTTAAAAAATTGATTTATTAATTAAAGAGTTAGTTGTATTATGATTATTAGATAATTTTATGTTACCTTAATTAATTTTTCAAAGGCTCATAAAATCACTTATAATTTCAAAACTATTATTTTTTAAATAAATTACTATTATAATAAAATTTTAAATTTACCATATTTATAAAATTACATTCAAAAAAGAGATTCCTTTATTGAATTTCATACATGGAAAAATATGTAGGGGAGTGTTTTGGATTTTTAAAAAATATATGAATTTTTTGTTAATAGTGAAATACAGTAATTTATGGTATATGATACATACATCAATTATCGAGAGACTGATAATGTTTGAAATATGAAAGCACCATTGGTTGGAAATAATATATTCACAAGTTACTATATTTAGTCAAAATAATTAACACTATTTATAGTATTGAGCCAAAGTAATAAACTAATGAGTAAAAAAAACACCCCTCTTCTCCAATATAAATAACACCCCCTTCTCCTTACACAATATAATTCTAAAATCCTTTCCAATTTATGCCAAAATTCTTAATATGTATCTCTCTCACATCTACAATCCTTTGGAATCACAAAAATTTCAAACCCATACCTATTAAGGAGGCTCTCAAGGAGAGGAATTCATGAGGTAAAATCCTCTTTTATTTGCTTTATTTTTTTCTTTTAATTTATATTATTTTCTAATCCTATAAATATATACTATATAAAAACAATCATGATAACACTAGTGTCTTATATATACTATAATTTTATAATTTTAGTGGTAGATACATCATAAAACGCATTCTCCTCTCCCTTATATTCTAAACATTTATACATCATCTAAGATGTGTTGATTCAGCATCTTCTTAGATATTGATTTTTAATTTTTTAATACCACCTTCAAGGTCCGTCATAAAACAATTATAATTGAAAAAATTGATTTTAAAAATTATATTATAACTTATATATTTTTATAGAACTATTATATATATAATATTATTTAATAAATTCAAAACAATTGCTTGATGACCAAAAAACGCCAAAATAATCTTAACAGTTATAATTAACATTTAATCAAATGAATCAACCTCATATCTAACAACAAAATGATATATAATACCATTTAATATATTTTATGGTCATTGATAACATCAAATTTAAATATTGGATAACTATTTAAATTTTACATGATCTTTCGTACATGTGTACAAGTGAATGAATCATTAAACCTAAGGAAAAAAACACTCCCATACAAGGAAATTAATTGTTATTACTAATAAAAATGGCCATAAATAAACATAAAAATGTTAGAATAATAAAAATATATGTTTAAAAGGTTAAAAATAAATTAAGCAATGTATCAAATTTCATTAACAAGGATATTTGGTATACGTAACGAACATTTTCAAGCATAAGATATGTGATTCTCCCTAAATCTCCATTTCACATTCGGGTTATTCTTTTTCTCTCTTTACCCCATTGAAATTAATATTTCATTTTTTATATATTTCATCTACATTGTACGAATATGATCCAAACTCATGTATCCAGATCAATTCAATAACCATTTAATTGGAAATACATGTTTCTATGAGGATCTATTTCAAATTCCTCACTATAAGAAAGTCATATTTAAGGGAACATCCATTTTTTCAACCGATTTTCATGTATACCCCATAATTTGTTTTAAACAAAAAAAATTTCAATGATATGTAATTTTAACATGTAAAATTATCTTTTTTGATTTTTGGTTTTATACAAATAATTAGCCGTTTTCCCTTTAAAACGACTCATATATATTTTTCCTTAAACCACACTGAAGAGGCTCTATTCTATGTTTAATAAACACTATTTTTACTGGATTTCATTTAATTTTTAAATTATTTCTCATGATATATTACTCATTTACCACCTATTACTTGTGTGGTATATGTAAACTTACCTTTTATTTATGATCATCATTCATTAATAATTTCATTAAATATACATATTTCTTATATAATTCATATGATTATTGTCATAGTCATATACCATTTTTACTTATGGTGTTTTATTTGAATGTTGTTATTGAAATACATCTGTGTATGTAAAATTATTTGTACTTGTATTGATAAGTAGGTTTCGATTATATATATCCCCTCAATGCATCGATAGGTCTAATGAGACAAAATAGTTAGTGACAAACTCTTTGTTCTTGTTACCTTGGAAAAACCATATAGGGGTTTTTAACCCACTGACTTAAATAATCTTGGTGGTATAATTGTTCATGTTCTAGATACATAACTTCCAAAAATTAATCATTTTCTTATTTATGTATTCATTTTCTAGTTTCCATGAGGTTGTCACGATGACAAAAAATATGGTTTCCTTTTTAATTATCAGTGTATTGATGGTATGTTTTTTAGATTATTTTTCATTACGTAATTTGTATTCATTATTGAATTTTATTCACCTATTATTTTTTTATACAACAATTACTGATTATACGAGATTGATATTTTTGTTGTTTTTCTTCCCCAGGTTGTAAAGAAAAAATCTTTGAATAAGTGAAATTTATATGTTTATTTTCTTTTCATATGTTCAATGTTTAATTTTCAATGCAATTAAGGAACCATATATCTATCTAGTTCCTCAGAACAACTAAAATTATCCATCCTTGGTTATTTGATCTCTTGTATTCATGACATTCTAATAAAACTACCACTGACTCTCAACTACTGGGGTTGAGGTTGGAATATTTTTAGTTAATTAATTAATTTATGGTAACCTTATATCCCATTTTCTTCCAATTTCAAACACATGTGTAGAAAAACATTATTCATGATCCTTAAATTGGCCTATGCCATATATGAAGCATAAATTTTCCAAGAATAATCAATACCATTTAAGGGATTTAATCAAATCATAGGGTGCCTAAAATCTCATGTCATAGCTAGTATCCATATTTTACAACATGAAATAATCCTATATAACATCATATAACTAAAAACCCATGAAACATTAACAATTAACACACCAAAAAACATTATATCTTCCAACCATCATCTTTTATACTACTATGTCACTAGCCATTCCCCCAAAGTAACCCCTCCTAGGAAGAAAATGAACAAACAAAGATAATGACCCCAAAATCCCACCTTAAATATGAAATATTTTGAAACTAAAACTATGAGAAATAAGTCTCACCCATGAGAGTCATATACCAAAATATATTATTAATGAAGAGTGATAATATGTGAATTCACCAACCTCCATAGTTAATACATAAAAAATCTCAATATAGAAAGTAATGTCAAAAAAATGGATATAACTGAAGGTACAAAAAATGAAACCTAAAGCAATAACCATAAGACTCCAACAGTTTATAAACAAATAAAAACACCGAATCACAATTTTTTGTGTTTTTAATGATCACAACCACCCAATTATTTTCTAACTATTTTTTATAAATTTTAGTGTTCATTCTTTATGAATTTTTTTGTTAAATGTTTTCCATGTAATACATGGGTAATGAGGCCCATGGGGGGAATTTTGTTGGATCATGCTGTCTAAAAGCACTGGATACCCAGTTGGAAGGAACCATCCAGCTAGTGAATCTAGATAAAAGCACCAACTCTTTATTGAAACCATCATTCTCACCGCTAGTAGGCCACTTGCTAGATGATGATTTTGGCAGTATAAATTCACTACTAACCAATACACCATCCATCTAGTTAATTTTGGATGGACCATGTGAACTATTAGAAGCCTGATAACTAGCCAGTGACAACCATAAGCATCCAGGTTACCTCTAGTTAAAAACAAATAGTCATTTTTGTAGAACCCCAAATCCTTGATTAGCCTACCAATGAATATGTACAATCCTCAGAGACTATAGAATATTCTTAAGACCCTTTGTTGAAAAAATACACCTTATATCACACATTAGTTGATATGGTTACCTCGATGTCATTATTGATATCATTATTCTTCACTTTAGACCTTTTATTGCTCCCAAGAACTCTTATCTCAATTCCACCCACTATATTATTGGTGTATTATTGCCAGAGGATTGAGCGTCTTCTTTATATGTTGTGTTTATTGAATGTCTCATTTTTATATGTTTCATTGATTATTAATACATTTGAGGTTTAGGGTTTGGTTGCTCACAACCATTGAGTGTGAGGGGGTTAGTGAACATTCCCATTAAAAGTGTAGAGACTGGGTTTGTAGCCAAAATTACTATAAGGAAAGTTATGTAAATTGTATTATTTCTAGAAATTCTAAAAATTAAAATTTAAAATATTGTAAAACTATTTCTTAAATACTAGTAAATCTAAGGGGTAATGGTAACATTCTATAAATTTAAAGAATAAGATATTGGGATCCCTTTTTATATTTTAGGTGAGATCCATTATCAACAACATGTGAGTTGTCTTTTATTTTATATTTCTTCTGCACCGTAAATCTTATATTGCAGTTTTTTGATGTAATTATTTTAATATATTTTTTAAAATTTAATTTCACCGCACCCCCTTCTTTCCATCCTAACATTGAAAAATATACTAAAGCATGTAACACACAGATCGATCACCAAAAAGATCCCCAAAACCGTTTATGATTGATTCTAATAAAGAATACTAAATCCCAGTAAATAAGTTTTAAAAAAAAACTCATTACCTAAATAATTAATGTCACAAACCAACCCATTGTGTTCTCCCTTGGAATGTCATTGTGTCAAGAGAGATTCCATGATTATCTCCAATGGTTCGGGAGGTAGTGGTTAACATCAAGTAGGCTTATCACACAAACAGAAGGCCTTATAATAATAAACCATTACACACGAATGACCCTATGTATATAAAAATAATGTAGGATAAATAAATCATAACTGACCCAAGGGGAAATAATGAATGCAATAACCTCTATGAAAATTAATAGTAATGTGATATAAATACATCCTGAGTATAAAGGGAGAAAACATACCCAACAAGAAAAATTGTATCCCTACCATAATTGATGAGAAGGAAGGTCCTACTCATAAACCCTAAAATGGAACACCATCTCAGATCATCTTCACCCCGCACTGCTAAGCTCCCCCATCACACATCCCATTAGGGTCACCATCTAATGGTCTATCTGTTACATATGACATGAAATGTGTCAGAAAATACTAAAAATAGAGAATAATATTCATACCCATTATGACAGCATAAAAAAGTGAATAAATGTAAATAAATAGTCTTATCAATCCTCTAGAAGGATGAAGAATCCCAACAATGATATTTTTTCATTAAGAAACTAAGGTAATGAGAGAAGAGATATTGATAACTGCATCCATAAAAAATTCAATTCTACCGACACATCCACAAATATAGAATAAAAACCTCACTTTCACATAACCTCATGATAATTTCTAGGAGAACCAACATCTCAATGGATGATGCCTCCACTGAGGGATTGAAGACTCCAGTGGAGGACCTTATACCTGTAAAATCTTAATAACAGGGCAGTACCAAACACAATGATAGAGGAGCCTCCCCAGTAAGTGTATAAGGATTACTAACCCTACCTAATAATGGATATTGAATATACTCACCTATAGGTATTTCTTTAACTTGGGGACTATAGATCTTAACATTTACTTTGATGATGATAGTTGAACCTTAACATCGTCCAGCCGTCACTATGGTAATAGAGAATAAATCACTCAATTTTCCTTTATGTATCATATATCAAAAAAATCCCAACTCCACTAATAAAGTGTTTATATACTATGGATAGACTACTCTTGGGTCGAATCTAGAATCTGATAAAAAAGATTCATGCATTTGAAAAGAAGTACAAGGAATTTCCTTTGTGGTACATGATGTATATTTCCAATTCCCTGCCTAGTCAAGTTCTTGTTTCTCTAGTCAGCATGTGAAAATGGAATATACATAGTGTATGGTCCAAGCCACACAAAATGTGATAACACCTAGAGTCTCATGCGTTTAAAACTGAATATGGATTTTTTTTCAAGGTAGAACCACACATCATTACTATCATGGGATATGATATGTTGGGCCACTCTCGACCCTAGATGTGTACTTTTTATATATGAATCAACTTCCCAAGTACGATCACATGGAATTTGGGACTTCCAAATAGTTGAGTGATATTTAAATTATGATAGAAATCATAGTTTATGTGAATATTAGATTACATGGCATATATCCTTTTGAAATACATGGCACGTAGTTATGTTTTTTTAGAAAACTTTCATCTTCTGAAAAATTCACCATGTTTATAGATCTCACCATAGATCTCACTATTAGATTCATAATCCCTTATAAAATAAAGGAAACTCCAATAATCATTGATATTTGACCGTCATTGGAAAAAAAAGGATCTACTCTAGTCTATGGGAATCATGATGCAATATCAACTATATTCCATGGGTTTGACACTTACTCATCTATCTGAAATCCATCTTGGATCATCCTTGCATCCACAAATCATTATATACATCCTAAATAACACAAAATAATGTTGATATGAGGTTCAATTGTGTGTCAAATTAGACAATGAGTCAAATCACCAGCCTATCATAGGCCAATGACAAACACAAAAATAACAAGGGGAGAAAGTTACAAAAAAAAATTGAATTAATCATTATTCATTCAAAAATAGACATTGATAATGAGTGATAAAATAAATAATGCAGATCAATGATTATTTTATGATTAAAAGGAGTAAATAATCTATAACAACATTCCAAGGGGGGGGGGGAGAATAGGTGATTCATTGTAGTTATATCAATCCATAATAGATACTCAAAAATGTTAGGGAAAGAATATATAATTGATGATCTCTAATAAACATTAGATCAGTTATTGGGGAAGAAAAAATCTGAAACATTTTCATTACTGATATCTAAATATTATCTAATTGATGATTATACTTATTGGTTTATTCTGACTATCCACAAATATCTATGTTTATTTCTAATGTTCCTCCTAGTTATATAAGTCCCTCACCTCGAGTAATCTTTCAAGGTTATGAGACATACCCCAAGATTTATCCACAATAGGGTTTATGTAGGGGTCAATTATTTCACAAAATTAATTAAATTATTTAAATTATCTAAATTTTTCACCTATTTAATATTTTTTATACTACATTTAATTTCTTAAACCGATGGGCATAAAACAAAAATTGCGCGTTTGGTAATGTCTTTATTTTAAACCCTGCAACGGTCTCAGATTTCACAATTGGGACCCAAATCATTTTGAAAACCATTATTTCCAATAATATATACATGAATGGTTTAATATATATATATATATATATATATATAATTTTTGAATTATCATTATATGGGTCACTCAAAACCTATAATTCTACAGAAACATGGATGAAATACCCAATATATTATTTTACAATATTGATAGGTTTTACTTATAAAAATTTATGTTATTAAATTCTCCAAATCATGAATTATATTCCAACTAAAAATTTAAAACCTACTCAAAATGATGACAGTACTAACCCCACATTTATCTCTCACATTCTCATGATCTCTCTTGGAGGTTCTCATATAGCAAAAAGAACTCATACCAACAAGATTGTTCTATCATGATAGATTCTCCCTTATCAATCATCGATCACCACCAGGTACTCCAAAATGGATGGATCTATCCTCAATGTCCATCATGTTGTTGTAAATAAAGTGGGATTGTTCATTCACCTATCTTCTCACACAGAGCATATGAAATATGTCATTCACCTGGTCTAGTGATAGGGGTAAAT
Organism: Viscum album; assembly: GCA_963277665.1. Classification (NCBI taxonomy): domain Eukaryota; kingdom Viridiplantae; phylum Streptophyta; class Magnoliopsida; order Santalales; family Viscaceae; genus Viscum; species Viscum album. Next base: position 334,155,368 of record OY728134.1, read on the forward strand.
CTAAGATGTAATAAACTATTTCAACCCCATGCAATATTTCAAATGGCACGATGAACCAAAATGACAACATTCTTCACTGATAAAATGTATATTAACCACATTGTGGATAGATCATAATAAAAATGTTGTATCCCTATTTAAATGAAAAGTTTATATGACATATTCCTATATAATATTTCTTCTAATACTGAATGGTCTTCATTCATTAATGGATAAACTGAAAATTCTCCATAAACACCCATACCATCTTTATACCCATTAAATAAGGCTTTCCAATCTATATCCAATAGAGGGGTGGCCCATAGGGACTCCCCTAAATAGCTTCATGTGGTGTCATGATGATAGTGGAGCAGTAATTGTTATTGTATGAGAAATTCACCATACAAAATGTTGACCAAATTCCAACATTCAGGCTTAGAACATATCCTCCAAAACATAGATGGTTATTCTATCTAGCCATATTTATTGGGTTGAAATTTATTGATCATTTGTAATCATGTCCAAAAAGACTCATGAATACCGCTGTACAAATATTGATGTGAATTGATAATCATTTTCAGACACAATCATTGAGGGTACCACATGAATTTTAATGATATCCATCATGTAAAATCAAACCAAACTCTAAAATTAATTATTTACTATTAGATGGAATAAATTTGAGAAAACATTATAAGTCATTAAATAATCACCCAAACAGAATCCTGAAAATTCACTATCTATAAATTTTCCATAAAAAACATCATTTATATTTATTCTGAAATTCACTATAGGATTTTATAATGTTGAGTAAAACTGGATATAACATGATTATCTGCATTCATCTGTAGATAGATGAGCCATTTAGAAATATGCAGAAAAAAATACACCACATACTTTCCCACCAAAATTATTATTTAAGGTCATAATGCCTCCTATCCACTCTAGGATATACCACCGAGTGGAAGTAATGATGCTCCCTTAGCACCTCCTTACACAACCTGACCAAAATAATTGGCCACTCATAAAAATGGATAACATTATATTTTCCCTCATAAAATCGATTTGGTGAAACTCTTATGAATATCTAGTCTCATAAAACATTTCAATTTATGTATCCCAACTATGTCTCATGCACATACTTAAGGATATAAGAAATACCTATTATTGATTGGAGATATGTTGTCCATGTTTCCTCCATCTGCATCAGTGACAAAGATAACAACTTATCTTAAACATCTTCCAATATACAATATTGGAATTTCCTTCTATGATCATTTTCCACCAACTTCACCAACCTTAGAGTATAGACAATTTTTAATTTTTAGTCATCCTAAAACACTGGGTAACATCTCTGTCTCTAGCTGATATATCACATGGAAAATATATACTAGGGAATGTTGGGGAATAAATAATATAAAAATATATAACCCAAAAGAAATCTATTACATACACAAAAAATCATATTCAACTTCGGCAACAAAACTCATTTGTTCCTATCTCTAAAGAAATCACAAAACAACAAAAACTAAACATCTTCCTCTGGAATCCTCAACACAGTAACACCAAAAAACCACATCCTCATATCATCAAAAGATTTTTTTACGTTACATGGTACTGGAGAAGTGTTTCTGTTTGTATATAATAGTAAAACAAATAACATTACAATATTATAGGAAAGGAAATTAGGAACAAAAAAATAAAGATTGAATATCCACCATGATCAATAGATAATATCAGAGGAAATCATTTTATCCACAGCAAAAGAAACATAAAATGAAGTCTTATCTATAAATTATACTAAATATTATACCCCTCAATTAGGATTTAACTTAGTAATATAATCATCATTCTATATCACATCTAATATGATTAAAATATATACATATTTTTTCCATGAACATCCATTCTGTTAATATGGGTGTTCCAGAAGTAGAGAGAGTTTTGAGATAGGTTGTGGTTGGAAAAATAGATGTTTGTGTTAAATATGCTCTAGTAGGTGGTGATTCACATAGTGAATTATCGGTTCACAATGTCCAATGTTTCATAAGGTGGATTCATGTCTTATTAAATATTATTTTTTGAGTTTCACTCATGGAGGAAAATGTTCTTTACATTTTGAATGTTCATGGTGATGATTTTTGTGTTCATGATTTGTTTAATTCATGGAATGAAATATTTATTTATGGTCTAAAAGTATTTTTCAATTTTTATGAATTATCATATTAGTTATCATCATATATAAATTGTTAGAAGTTCGTGGCCTGAACATACCATTCACATCATCAATCGAGAAATTTATAATATTTCTACAAATTCCAAAATACTCAGTTTTCCTTTATTCTACCTGTAAATCTCTGGATCATTATATTACATCTAGTATATTTTGAGATCCCTAATGGTTTCCAGTTTATATTTTTCAACCTTAGATTCTGAGGAATCGATATTGGTTATCTAGAATGATTTCTTTCACTCCTTATCTCTTATTGCTTCATTATCTATTTTGAGATCTAACAACATTTTTGTTGTTTAGAGATGAGAGATTAATTTTATTCTATTCTGATGATATATTGTTGTATTTTATATTTATCTCAATCTTCTTTATGTGGTTGTGGTCCTGTAGTACAACCTCTTTTATTTTTTTTAAAAAATAACCAACAAGATTATTTTGAAGTAGGGGATCTTTAATATTTTCTTTTTATGTAAACATATAGAACATCAATGATTTATCATTCTATTTGTTGAGTGTTATGAATTTTCATAAAAAAGATAATAAAGAAAACTAATGAAATTGAATGTGGATAGTGTCCTACACATATGGTTATTATATTTCTTATTGATATTAATATTGTTTCATGTGATATATTTGATATATGGTTATTCATTATAATGATGGGTTGATTTGAGAATACATTATAAATTTCTAAATAAAAAAATGATAGTAAATTAAAATGATAAGTTTAATATGTTTTTCTTATTAAATACTTGAGGTGTGTTTCTTAGTGTCCTTGGTTGTGTACGATTTGGTGGCCTGGTATGTTTCCGGTTTGGTGACTTGGGTTTTTGAGTCATGGCGGTCTTGGTTGTGTGAGACATGGTGGCCTTGGAGGGTTTTTTCATGGTGTCCTTGGTTTTATTCAATGCCTTGATGTGCTGGTTTCTTGATTGGGGCATAGTATAAATATAATAATATTGACACATATACTTTTGTTTATAGGTAATGAATTCATTAGTTTGAAATTTAAACTAATAAATAAATGATTAATTATTTTTTGATGATTTTTTAAATTAAGTAATAGAAAACAAAACCCATTGTAAATCCCTCTATGTGATTCTTATGTTTGGTTATGCTACATTAGATATAGTTCATAGGGATGTGATATCAGTAGTGGTCTATTGGTGGTTTTGGTGGTGTTAATTATGTGAAACCCTAGGTGTGAGATTATGGGAGAATATTATATAATTATATCATTTTATGACTTTCTCTGAACTTCACTATGGTTATTTAACCTAAAAAAACATAGATAACCTAGAGGTCCTTTCCCTAACATATAATAAGAGGATGATATGGATGACTCACTACCAACTCCCCCTGCACTCTCATCAGTAATAGCTTATAGTGATACCAATGAAGAATGATGAAATATGTGGAGGGGGTCATGCATTGTAGGAGGAGGAAATGAGGTTAATTCCATATACACCAATGATACCCTACTAAAATGGTTACTAGATACATGATATGTGTTTGGTCCTATGATACTTGATATGTTGTTTCTTATAGAAGGCCTAATATGTGGAATATTCATTGAGATATGATATACAGTTGGTGCTGTAATTTGTTAATATGGAATGGCTGGGACTTCTCATTAAGAAAGGGTGTTAAATTAGCTTTGATGTTTTGTAAGGAATCTATATCAAAATTATTATGATATTACAATACTATAATTGGATTACTTATTTGGTGAGTTTGGGGGTAAACTAGTTTACCCATGTAGGTATTGGATAGTTCTGATGGTTTTTCACCCGGGAATTAGCATGATCTTGTCACTATTACATGATATTCCTTGGGTATGATTATAATATTAATAGATGTTATAGTCACATGAAATATATATAAACTATTTTCTCATTTCTAAAAAGGATTTACTGATTGAGCCTGTCAGTACTGAATTAGAGCTTGGACTATTGTAGTCACTACCACAATATTTACATTTTGTATTGTTTTAACTTTGGCGGTGATTGTATCTATGTTATATTCATTAATGCGAATATTTCTTGTGAGTAATTTTAGATCATTTATTAAATGGTATGCTATTTTGGTTATCATTTTTATTTAATAATCCAAGTATATTGAGTTTAATTCCATCCATTTGATAATTTTATAGCTTTTGTGCTACTCCCCTGCCAAGGGCCTACTAGACATGGGACTTATGGGTCTTTCCTCTCTTCACAATCAGCCTAGAAGGGGTTCCAATGGGGGTCAAGAAAAAATGGTAACAAATGAATTTGTTATGTGATTGTTGGTAGTTTGGTGTTTTACGTTGGTTAGGAATACTTGGATTGGTAAAAATAATATTTCCAACGAACAAGGCATGTGACAACAGTGTGGGAGAGTTGATAAGAAACATGGTTTTAGCGGCCCATAATATCATCAACAAATACCATAATCTATTTTAATTTACTATCTAATGTTCCACCACAAGCATGGTGGTGACCTAGAAGAGGTACAACATTATACTAAATTGTGTTATTATTTTAATTTGGGGATATTGGGAATAAATAATTGAATTTAATGAATGGATCTAAGTAAACCAATTCCTACCAAACATAAGCTTTTCTAATTTCATTGAATAGATTCTAGTTAGTCATCCCATGTGTGTTGTCTGAATTGGGAATGTTAAAAGGACATCCCTATTGATAATAGGAGGGTTATTATTTATTCAAAGGGCGAGTAATTACAATGGAGGTTGTGCATAAACCAAATTTATCGGTTGGAATTTTTTTGGGAGTCATGTCTTATCTAGAGATAGAATAACGAAAAGAGGAGTTGGAGGTCACATTCGACTAGATTTTTGCTCGAACTGAGTATTGGGTTCCCTACACGGTTAGCCAGTTTAGGGGTTCAAGGAATTAATGGCAGACATTCTACCTCAGCATGTTGATGGAGGAAGATATTAAATAAGATAAATTATAGTAGTGGTTTAGGTATGACTTCATATCAATAAAAAATATTTAATAGGTGATAATTTCTCTCCATTTATCTTTGGAACATGAGAGTTCAAACCTTGAGAATATAGTTTAAATAATTTCTAGAATTTTACACTGATGTCATTTCATAAGAGGAGTATCTAGAATGATGCTTGGAGATGAAGATATTCCCCTATATTTATAATATAGTTTTACCCATTTATTTTTCCTATGTATTTGAATGTATAAAAGAATACGGAGGTGATGGAGAGGTTACATGAGTGGGTTGGAGAACCCATAGTGAAGATTCAATAAGGACATATAAGGATAAGGTCATCGGGAGAAGGATTTAAAATAAAGGGCATGTTGAGGTTCAGATTAGCATGAAAATGACCCTTGTAGTCAAAAATATGTTTCTTAAGGGACAATAGGTATTATTCATCTACCGATGGCTCACCTATATTTTTTAATTAAATATGGAGGTCACAGTCACTATTATTGGTATTATCCATCATCTACATAGGGATAATATGGATTGGGAAAATAGTCCCCCTTCCAAAAACAATGTTAATTTCTCCTAATGCAGTTTCAACACAAAGCCCTTCCATATTATGCTCGAAAACACTTTCATAAGGCTTATTCTCATTTATTAGGGGGTGTAGTTTGAATATGGCAGCCCAAGGATGTCCCTATCTTTCCGGGACCAAGACCAGAGCATGCATGTGAAGGTGTTCTACCATGAGGCAGAGGAGTAGGCAAAGGCCATATGTATGTGATAGAATTACCAGTTCTAGAGGCCATTAAGGTTTTTCCTGTAATAATCATTTTATATTCTTCCATAGGTTTTTCTATTTTTGATTTTATATAATTTCAATACTTTTTTCCCACCTTTATCTCTGAACTATGATTTAACACGTAAATTCTTACCACATCCCTAGTGTTATCAACACTAGTCTAAGGTTGGGAAAGATTTTTTATGTGTGTCTGGGATATAGATTGATGTTTGGAAGGAACCATTCATTTTGATATTTCTTTGTGCTAAATATACAAACATACAATGTCATTATTGTCATGTACTAGTTGTATATTTATAATGATTTTTTGAATATTTTTATATGAAATTTTGGTTTTATAATGTATAAAAGTGACATTAAATGTTTGTGGGTGATCAAGGTCTCGAAATAGGAGGTAGGAAAGAAGAGTCCCTTATTTATTTTATTTTTGAATATTTAATATAGTTAGTAAGAGATCAAGTGGACGATGTCCTTATTTTTTATCAAATTTTCTTTATTTTTTCCCTAGGGAGTTCATGATGCTACCCCTTCAACATGACATTGATGTGGTTGTTTCATAGGCATCACCAATGAATATTGTAGTGTTATGTAGAATTTTCAGTATCATGAGTTATTATTGGAGTTTAATTCTTGATTTGACTCAAATAATAACCCAGTTAAAATCATTTACTAGAATGAATAGGATATTATTTCAAATATTATTGGAGAATTTGTTTAGAACCACAGTTCTTTAGTTTTATGAAGAGGTCATTATATAATTGGTGTTCAGTTATAAGGACTTAGCCTTATTATATTACATAATCATGAATTTGTTCATGAAATAGATTTCCTTTCACATTGACTATCTTTTCACGTTTAGAGAATTATAGAATTGGATATTATATAACATTACACATTAATAATTTGTTGATACCATCAAAATAGTATTCATTTCTTTGAAAATATAAAACTATTCAAATAAAACATGATTTCTTTGACAATTTATCAAACATTTAACATGGATTTTTTCTTTATCTTACACATCCTTATATCCTGTAAAAATTATTAAAAAACATGGCATGAGCGCTAAAATCTCAGTAATGGATATAAAATTAATGAAAGAACACATTAGTCCATGGATACGTGTTACGTATGAAATCATTTTCAAAAGTCACACTTGTCTCCCATATATACTAACATTATGACACATGATATTTACACAAGATTCCCGCAAAAAATAATAACATAAATAGAATAATATATTAAACAATTTATCATTTTGAACCCTTTTATGAGGATGATTCATGACTTAGAACATTATTGATATTTGTTTAGGCTATTTTTTAGATTCCTTGATATTAAAGAACTCATCTATTTTTATAAGATAATAACATCTGTGAAAAATGATTCAACAACATTATATATGTTATGAAACATAAATTATAGTTTTTATCAGCCATTAAAATGGTTTTATTAAAAGTCTAGCATGATGTAAAATAAATTGAAATCACATCATCCACGATGTCGGTAAATCAACAAATCACAGATGATGTATTAATTTCTTGAATAAGTGGGAGAGGAGAAGAAGTATAATTGTGTTTCTTCCATAATATGATGATATTGATTATATGTATGATAATGGATCATTCATTCCTTTTGATAAAGGGGTATGAGGAAAGAAGAAGAATAGAAAATAAAATTAAAATAAAAGAAATAAAACAAAATATTATGTTTACCTCTTGATATCTTCTCATAGAGATCCCTCTTAAAGCATTTTGCTATGGACTTTTTGTGAGACCAGTAGCTCTTCGATGTGGGGTGGAACCATGGGAAGAGTATTAAAGAGAAAATAAGTGAGGCTCAAGGATTGATAGTTGTGGGAGAAAGAGGGAAATTAATGTGGTATTTATGGTGGAGGAGAGGAATTATTTTATATTATTTTAATCACTACTATAATATTATTTCTCAATACTATAAATAGAGATAAATAATGTGACCCGAAAAAGTAATAATGGCATTTGAGTTTGAACAGTGGGGTCTTACATCATCCATGCATGACCTATGACATATTAAATCAATTATTTAGCATTTATTATATTTTATCATATTTTACTATTCATCAAGAATTCTAGATTATCAGAAAAATACATAAAATTTACCCCATCAATTTTTGGTCATTATAATTCAAAAATGAAATCCATTTTTTTAAAATAATTTTTAAAATATTTTTAATTTAAATTTTAAATGAAATCAAAATTTATTCAAAAATCAACAATTTTAATTCTGTATATGCTTTTATATAACATTGAAAAATTAACTAATATTTCATTGTCATAAATCCATAAGAAAATAAATTAATATTACAATTTACTATTCATTATGTTCATGGTACTATTCATATTTCTATTCATAAGGGTATGTTACTATTCGCCAAAAATCAAGTTGGTTCCATCAAACTCCAAACAACACACTAAAAACAATTTTAGATGACCATTTCCCGAAATTCAAAACATAGAATAAAAATTTTTTGTTTATATTCTAGTTTTAAATATCATTGTAAAACAAAGTTTCATGAATTTCAACTTATTCTTAAAACCATGGGGAGTTTCATTATCCCCACATTTTGGAAATTAAATCATCACAATATTATTTAATTATTAATCAAGTGAAGGTACCTTTCCCTCATATCATTTTCAGACTCCCATGTTTCTTCTTCAACCCAGTGGTTCCTCCAAAGAACCATCACTTGGGGGGATACCATATTCACAATACAAGTTCCCTTCGATCAAGAATATAAATTGTATTCTCAACATATGAAAGGTTATCTTCTAGATGAACTGATTCTGGGCTTCAAACAAGAGTGGAATCTGGATCATACTTTCTCAACATTGAAAATTAAAAACATTTTGTACCTAAAAATACTCTGAGGAGACACTAATCATTATGAAACTGGTCTAACATTCTCCTAGATATCGCGAAGACCGATGGACTACAAAATTAGATTTCCTTTATTACCAAAACACATCACACTTTTACAAAGAATGATTTTAAGTAAAACATGGTCACCTACCTTGAAAGTGATGTCTTTCCATTGGATATCTGCATAACATTTCTGCCTACTCTTAGTTTTCCTCATGTGCTGCTAGATCATCTTCACTTTCTCATTTGCTTCCTCTACTAATAATGTTCACATAATATTTCTTTCCTCAACATCATCACTAAACTCTAGTGTCTAGCACTACTTCCCATACAATTCCTCAAAATGTGCCATCTGTTTAATGGAATGAAAACTGTTATTATTAGAAAACTCAACTAAAGAAATTTGCTGATCCCAACATCCCTTGTAGTCCATTGAACAAGCTCAAAGCATATACTCAAAAGTCTGAATTGTTTTTTCTGACTGCTCTTATGAATGAGGATGAAAAGCTGTACAGAAATTTAATTCTATTCCCAATAACTTATAAAGGCCCTTCCAAAAGTTAGAAGTGAACCTGGGATCCAAAAAATATACAATGTAAAGGGGAACTCCATGTAACCTAAAAATATCATTGAGGTACAGTCGAGAAAGGTGATCCAAAGAAATTATATCTCTAATAGAATGAAAATGTGCAGATATTGTAAGTTTATCCACAGTAACGCCAATTGAATTTTAATCCTAAGATTTCGTTGGTAGTCCGATAGAAATGTCCATGGATACATTCTTTCATTTCAACTATGTAACTGGAAAAGGCTGAAGCATCCCCTTTTGTACTACCACCCTTCATTAACTAGTTGACATGTCAAAAATTTCACAGAAAAATCAACAGTATCTCTTTTTATTTCATTCCACCAATAATAGCCTTGAAGGTCTCTATACATCTTATTAACTTTAGAATTAACTAAAAATAGAGGTCTATAAACTTATCACACAAAAACATTCTTCAACTATGAATCACAAGGCAGACACAACCATTTTAAAAATCATAAAACACAATCTTTATAAATGATATATTCTAGAAACATACCCATTTCAATAAATTCTACCTTTTTCTATATATCATGGTCTTCATTCTGTAGTCACCTAATTTGGTCAGATAACAATTACTGCATTGAAACCTATAACAATACAGAAGTATTTTATACACCAACAACTTGTAATCCAAAATCCTTGAAATCATTAAACAAGGAATCATGATCCAAATGTAACATGATTAATGTTGAATGATGTTTTCGACACAAGGCATATAACAAATTGTTTTCTTTTCCTATATGGTAATTGATCGTGATATCATAATCCACTAATAGACCAAGAAATATTCTCCGATTCATGTTTAATTCCTTCAATTTGAAAATATACATCAAACATTTATGCTCAGTATATACATGACATTTGGATTTATATAAATGATGCCTCCATATTTTTAAATTAACAACCCATTATTTCAAATTCAAAATCATGTGTGGTATAATTTAAAACTTGAGATTTTTGTTTTATTTATTCATAATCAATTACCTGATCATTATGCATAAAAACACAACCAACCCCCCTCAACGAAGCATCACTATTGATCTCAAACTCACCATTTCAAGAAGGAAGTGCCAAAACTGGAGTATTCACCAATATATTCATTAGTTTATAAAAAAACATCAGATTTTTATATTCATATAAATTTAGCCCATTATGTGTTAACATGGATAAAGGGCTAGATAATCATGATTTTTTTAACAATCCATCTCTAATAACATGGTAATCCAACGTAACTATGAATCTCTGTAACAGTTGTGGGTCCTCGTCATTTATCAACCACTCTTGTTTTGGTTGGATCAAATTTTATTCCATTCATACTTACAATTTTACTATTAAAATAAATATGTTGTAATGAAAAATCACACTTTATAAATTTTCTAGACAGTATCATTTTCATTTATGGTATGTCAAACTACCCTTATATGTTTTTCAAGCTCTTCATTTCTCATAGATAACACATGAATTTCATCAACAAACACAACCAAAAATATATCAATGAACTCATGAAATATTATATTTATATGAATAATGAATATATTATGTGAGTTATTTGACCCAAATGGAATAACAACAAATTCATAATTCCTATATATAGTACGAAATGATATTTTTGGGATTTTATCCTCTTTCACCTTTAGTTGATGGTATTCAGATCTCAAGTAAATATTTGAAAAGTTCTGAGTTCCCTAGAGCTGATCAAACTAGTCGTCGATGTGAGGCAAATGATACATGATTTTAATATTGATGTAATTCAAAGTAGTATAATCTAGGAAATTTCTTAGGGAACTATAATTTCTTAATGAACAAAATAGGAGCACAACATGGTGAAGTTCTAGAAAAAATCAAGCACTTATCAAGAAAATATTACATGTTATTTTTCAATTCAAGAAGTTCTATTGGAGCCATATAATATTGGGTTTTTGAAATAGGCCATGTAACATGAACTATGTCAATTGTGAATTTGACTTCCCAATTAGGTATGAAACCAACTCATTAGGAAAAACATCAATGTATTCATTTACCATTGAAACATCATTAATCAGAGTAGTTCCATTATTTTCAAAATATAAAGAAGAAAAAAAATCATTTCCATCTATCAACAGTTTCCCATCTTCCTGACATGTTATCAATTATATGTGTTCATTATTATATAAAAACTGAAACTCTTTCTTAAAAACATCTTCATTATCTCTAAAATCATTATTATCATGATAAAAATAAATACAATCCATTCCAAGAATAACCTCATACCCAACTAAGGAAAAAACAAAAAGGTTTTCATGTAATGTCTATATACATACCATAATAAAATTATTCATATAATTCCTATTTTCTATAATATTACCCCTGTTAATTTAACAATAAGATCTAGTCCCATTATTTGAGGTGATATTTCTAATTTACCAGAAAATTTCACACAAATGAAGGAATGTGTATACCCTGTATAGAATAAATATTAGAAAAATATATGTAAACAAACAAATTACCTGAAACAACTTCATTAGATGGCTTGACATCTGCTGCCATAGTCACAAATGATCTCACTAAACCATTTTGTTTATATTAAAGCATCTTTGAATAATAGGGATCCCTCTTTGGGAAGGAATATGAATAATGAACCATATTGGCACATATAAAACACTAAATAGTCTACTTATCAAGATTGGTCTTAAGATCATTTTCATTACAATATCAGTCCATATGGTCAAACGTTCCACATTTAAAACACTTTTCTATTTTGATATGGAATTCCCCAGGATGAGTTTTTCCACACTTTTCACAGACTGGAAACTATCTTTTTTAACCATCAGATTTCATTGGTGGATTCTTACACATAACTTTCCTTATATACCTCTTCTTATACTTATTTGAAAAATTCACTTGATCATCAAAAAACACCATATAATCCCTCTCAACACATTATAAAAGTTTCTAGTAACTTTTGAATTCACAGGAGGCAAACCGATTTCGATATCATGGCTTCAATCATATGTAAAAGCAGTTTATTTTTCTATCATGATATAGAATAATATTTTGGAGCATACATTGCAATTTAGGTGAAGTTTTTTTCATAATGATCCACTAAATCTTCCTCCTTTTTCATCAATTTATTGAATTTCTTCTCTATCCTAAGTTTCACTACCATCATAAAATATTTTCCCATAAAATTCATTTAAAACAATCCCACTATAAGGAATAAATATCCTTTATACCCCTAATATAATTTACCATTGAACACCACTAATCAACATCAACATCAAAATAATATATGGAAACACTTACCGTTGGATTATCTAAACATACCGAAACATAAAATATCCTTTCCAGAGATTTAATTCTCCCTCCAGTCACTACTAGGTCAGAAGATCAATTAACATAATGATGGGGTTCTCTAAAAAATTGTTCCATATTGTCATGTTCTATTTCGGTATCTCTATTCATACTCCTAAATGGCATTTATCGATACTTTTTTCATGCGGTAGATGATCCTTTACTATCACAAAATTCTTAGTTCCAATCACTACCATTCTGGGCTGCAGATTTAGAAGGATAGCGTTCTATTAGTGCCTCTCTTCACCTTCTTCCCTATTACTTCTATAGACAAACATTCTGGAAAATAATATATTAGTCTAATAAACATCATAATATTTATATACTATATCATTTCAAATTAACCATAGAGTTAAAAATATTTATGGTATTATATTATCATCATTCTAACCCCTAAAGTTATCTAAACCATCCTTTGAAACCAACAATAAGGACCTAGCCATATTACATTACATAATATTTAATTCACTTAAGAAATTACATCCTTTCACATATATATTATTTTAAAGTTTAGAGCTTTAGATAATTGTACATAATATAACATTACACATTAATACAAAGTGGATACCATAAAAAATATTATTCATTTCATCCAAAATATAAAACATTCATCAATCATTTCACTTGTCTTCATTATTTTACTTACACATCCTTATAACATGTAAAAACCCTTTAAAAACTTTTGATGAGAACAAAAATCTTTGTATGGTATATGAAAATAAGGAAAGAACACATTTGTCCATGAATACTTAAAACGTATGAAGTTATTTACCAAAGTCACACTTGTCACCCTTTATACATACATTGCGAAACAAGATATTTCATAAAGAATTACATAATACCTAACAACATTAATTGAATAAGAAATTATAAAATTAATCATTTTTAATCCATCCCTGAGGATGATTCGTGAGTTAAAACAATATTGATATTTGTTTTGGTTATTTTGGTGATTCTTCGATTCTAAAGAACTCATTTTGTTTTATAAATTAATAACAAGTGTGAAAAATGTTTCTATAACCTTGTACAAGTTATAATACATAAATTATAATCTCTTTTAACCATAAAAATTGTTTTATGGATATTATTGAAGGAATTAATCTAAATTCAAATCACATCGTTTAGGATGTCGGTAAATCGACACATCACGAATGGTGTTTCAATTCCTAGAACATGTGGTATAGGAGAAGAAGTATAATGGTGTGTCTTCCATACTCATTATGAAATACATAATATTTATGATACTAGATCATTAATTCATTTTTGATAAGGGGATGTGACGGGATGAATAATAATTGAAAATAAAATGAAAAGAAAATAAAGAAAAAAAGAGGATGCTTACCAGTAGATCTCTTCTTCTTGAGATCCTTCTTAAGGCCTTCGGTCTTAGCCTTTTGGTGAGACTAGAATCTCTATAACATGGGGAAGATCTTTGAGAGTAATATTGGGAATAACATAGGTAAGTCTCAGGGCTTGCAAATTTTGGGAGGAAGAGGGAAATAATAGTGGTATTTATACTGAAGGAGTGGATTTATTTTAAATTATTTTAATCATTATTATAAGCTTTTTCTTCAACAATATGAATAGACTTAATTAATATAACTATAAATAGTTATAATGGCATGTGAGTTCGAATCATGTGGTCCTACATCGGCCTTATTTCACCTATGATTCATTAAATCATGTATTTATCATTTATCATATTTTTTCATATTTTACTATTCATAAAAATTCTAGAATTTCAGAAAAATCCCAAAAATTTACCCTAAAAATTTTTTAATGACTATATTTCAAAAAATAAACACAATTTTTTGAAATTAATTTAATAAATTTTTTTTATTAAATTTTTTATTAAAATTTTCATTATAGAGAAATTAACACTTTTAATTCTATAACTTCATTTATATCACATTGAAAAATTAAACAAGATTTGAGTTTCTTAAATCCATAATAAAATAAAATAACAATACAATTTAATATTCATTATAGTCATATTACTATTCATATTATTATTCATAAGGGTATGTTACTATTCACCAAAAATCAAATTGGTTCTCATAGACTCCAAATAACTTACTGAACATAAATATAGATTATTTTCACTCAAAATTCAAAACATTAAAGTGGAAAAATTATGTTTAATGTCAGGTTATATATATTCTCAAAAATAAGATTCATTAATTTCAATTTATTTTTAAATCTTTGGGGTGTTAAATCGATTATATTTCATGCTAGGGTTTGGGGAGTGTCTTAATGTAGTGGTGTAAAGTGATATCCTATGGGTCTAGGTGGTAATTCCCCCATGAGTGTATTTATACAACACACATTATATTGATGTCCGGAGTGGTGCGTTCCAAAAATCAATGGGGACATTACCTAATTGGTGAACAATTTTTTTCATATATCTAAATATATTGACGTATATCCTTTCCTAGTTTGAACTGAATATATAATATTAGAAGTCATTTGAGTTTCTATAGAACAATTTTTTAATGTTATCATGTTCACTATTAATGTTAACGATTTTGTTAGACCATATAATATTAAATTTTTATGGATCTATTTGACAATCCAATGATTCCTAGAGGGAGATAGATGAGTTGGTTCCACTGTATCTTAGGGTAGAGGAGTTTATTGGTAGAGTATAACTATTATAGATAATGATAATACTGATTTGTTTTCGATGGTGGTGTCTTAGTGGAGAGACTTATAAGTGGATATCATGCATTAAAATATCATTCATGATGATTCCCATATAATATAGATAGAATAATTCCATCATTATGTTATCCTTTATAGAAGGACAATTTTTCCATTGGAAATTCATGAGGGGATCCTTCATGAGTTTTTTACCACTTTCCTAAAAATACACCCCAATTTATAAAAGATTTATCATAGAAAGAGTCGGTAGTTTTTGTGTGTGGGGATGAAACTTTTAGTGGAATATATCACGACGTGATTTCTACTCTAGCAATAGGTAATGGAAGAACCTCATGTCACTATTGGTTTGTTGGAAATTTTTGATATCCTTGAGTATAAGTGGGAGGAAAAAATGATGTACTTTTTCACCATTTTACATTATTATGATAGGGGTATGTTGTTATCTGGGTGATCACTGATCAAATAATAAGGTAGGATCACTTTTGGGTGATAACTAAGTTGAATATCATATATTCCCTCATGAGACAGTGTGTAGAAAATGAAATAATGATTCTTGAAGCCCTAGGGACCACCATTTCAAACTAATGACATTTCATTACATCATTATTCTAAAGATGATTTTATAATTTAGTTAGATTTTAATTATTTCATAGCACTACATTGAAGAAATAGGTAAATGAGGTAGAAATAGATCAATTTGATTTTGTGAATCTATATGATATAAATAATGAAATGGTTATAATGATAGATAGAGAAAACATGAATTCATAAAGGAGTTCGAAAATAGTTAGGTGTGAGCCCCTGTATCACCTCCCCTAAGGTTGTGATGTTCATCTAATTACTCTATCAATTTTAATAGAGATCAAGATACCACATCCTCCCTTTATATTCTATAGTTGTATGAAGAAACATGCTCTTCCTAACATCAACAGTGGTAATCACCCATATCTATTTATTTTCACCGGTTTGGTATGAAAAATATTGTAAAAGGTAGGTAAAAATAAGAGAATGATTAACTTGATGAAAATTCATTACAAAGTATCTCCATTAACACATAATAATGATTCATACAAAAAGGTAGATGGATATGGAGGTAATGTATAGGATAACCATTGAGAATGGAGAATTGAAATTAGGTCAATATAGTGTCTCGATATTGGAGATAATTTACTTGATATCCTCCATCACATGTTTTATCATTAAATCCACCATCATTGTTCGATATAAGAGATCAAATCATTAGATAAAAAATTATTTATAGGATTCAATGGAGCAAGGAATATTTTGGAATTGGAAGTGGTCATAAAGGATAGTCAAAATCAATTATAGACTTATATGGTCCACCATTAAATAATGATTTCACATGTTGGAAGAACACCATCATATCGCCACATGATTCCACTAAATGGATGGTTTTCATATTGGAGATATTCAACCTCTGTCTGCCTCCACCAGTTTGATAGTAATCCTCATCCACTAAGTCGATGGTCTTTTATAATGCAATTTGGTCCTGTACATAGAAATCTCCAAATCAATGCCTAGCAATATGTTTCTTGTGCGTTCTCCAGTATCCTAGATTCAACCAGGGCCTTATAGCTTCCTTCAATGTCTTTTAAAAGATACCTTAAATAATACCAAATGTTTCATTATGACATCATCCTATGCTTTAACTATCTTCCAATATATTCCAACGAATTATCAAAATGATCCTCAATTTCAAGAATGTTCCTATATTTGTTATGTTATTCTCAAAACATGAACCTTATAAATTCATCTAACATCCACTAAAATAAAATCCAGAGATATATAATTAGGAATCTTGTTCACTAAAACACCATGAAAGAGATTGGTATTCAAATACCTCTATTTTTATTATCATAATCACTTAATATTAAAAGATATATTTTGTGTAAATCAGAAGTGATATATGTATTCTAGATAAATCATTATTTTTCAAATAATAAATTCAATATACTCATGAGATAAAAATTATAAAATTAAACCATAAATAAAAACTGATTTTAAATAAATAAATTATTTTCTCCACAAAAATAATATATAAAAATATTTTCCCAACTTGGTTAAATTATACCCTTTTAATGAAAATCATTGCATCATTTGACATAAAATATTCTCCCCCATTTTTATTATCAAATCAAGTAAAATGGAAAATAAAATAAAAATTCAGAGAATTTAATTTCACATAATGTAATACTAAAATTGAATTTGGGAAATGAAATTTATTTTTAATTCAAAATTATAAAGAAAAAAACTAAAGGTGGGAAAAATAAACCAAATTAAAATAAGACATATCCCATTTTAAAAATAATAAAAAACATCCATGAGAGAGATAAATACAAAAATGATGTTCAATTGGACATATTAACATAAAATATATTAAAAACTTATTCGTAAGTATATCATCCCATAATATCATTGACTAAAAACAAGCTTGGATGAATTTGATATCATGAATAACTCGTTACCCCTGGAGAATGTTGATCTATCTAAACATCACTAAATTTGGCTCTCTCTTGATTAGTTCAATGAATGAGGAAAACAAATATTTACCGCAAGAGATAGTGTGAGAAATAATGATGGTGAATATATTAAGAGAGAAAAAGTAATGATATATAGATTATATCAATAGGTAATTGGTACATCAATAATCCAAAGTGGTAAGAATAATATATTAAACAAACATTATAACAAGAGATATTCCCATAATAAAACTGTTAAAAAACCTAAAAGAATCACTTTTGAGCTTCATAGATCCTCAATAAAATACATTATAGTTGACAAATCCACTAGTTTAGAATCCATAATATGATTTGACCATAAAGCATAGTGGAGTAATCCTACAAAATATAAATTTCTAGAAACCTTTGGTACCCATGTGAACATGGGTCTAAAAATGATAGTTAATTTGTATTTAGGAACCCAAACTTATTTTGAACAAGATTTTTTATCAGATATGTAGTAATAAAGATGAATTTATTTATGACATCCATATCTAGAATTTTTCAATCACACATGTAATAAAGATGAACAAATTTCAACCGTACTTTCAAAATTTATTTTCAGAGCATCCATTTAAAAATGTTTTTTTTGAAATTGTGCTTGAATTGAAAATCCAAATTATATAAATATATTTATTAAAATTTTACTAAACCAAAACACATATTTAGACTATTATAACCATGATTTAATCGATTAAGTGTATTTTTAAGCTCTTAAATATAATTTTAATTTCATAATGATTGGTTGACCATTTGATTTTAGAACCATATCAACTTTTTCCTTATAATGAATATACTTTTAATGAAATTGTTTTTTCCATGTTGAACTTGTCTGTATTTAAATTTAAGATATTTTTTTATGAGTTCTTCATAGAAATTATTATGTTTATTATTTATATTAGAATAAAATAATGAGAGAAAAAAAGAATAAGATTAATGGAGAGGATAGTAAAATATATAAGAACTATCCTCCTTAGTTACATAGACATGTTCAATGAAAAATTTAGGGCATGTGTCACTTGATGATGTTTAGTACATATAACCATATCTTTCACTCTATATTTATAATTTATTATTTATCTTACAATGTTTCATCATTTATTTAAACTTATTTTTGTGTATTGGTAAAAATGACTTAATATGAACCTTCCTGTTTCATACATAACTTGTCACTTCTTGTGGTTCAATTTAATTTTTCTTTTGGCACATCGATATGTTTACTTCATGGTCTTCAATTTGTTTAATCTCTTATCAAATCATCCAATATCAAATTCAATAACAAATGAACCTTTATTAATAGTGGATTATAAATAAATCATTCTACTCGATTTTTTAAATTCCATTATAAAAATAGATTATTTTTAAAATTGAGGTTTCTTGTTAATTTCATTCATCATGATGGATCTAATTATTTCTTCAAGAGAAATATTTTTATCTCTTTCTCTTATTGTATAGCTATCACCATTAGTGACCATGATATTACCAAGACCCATAAAATCTTATTCACTAATGCTTATATCAATAACTCATCACTAATAAACATTCTCGTGTGGAAAGTGTTTTTAAATCATGTAATTATATCGGAAATGGATTCATTTTTAAGCATAATAATACATTCATGATATAAAAATCAACCCACATGTTATATAAAAATTGGAATAAAAAATTTCAGGTATACATACAATACATAAATATGGCCCCATTAAAAAAACTAAATATAGATATTCAAAAAAGAATTATAAGGATATAATAGACAACAAAATGTGCCACATGAGCATTTGTAGTCCCAAATCATATCTCCTACTATACATCTCATATTAACAATCATCAATAGTTCCCTTTTTACTACTTCATTCATAAACTATAAATTTTTCTTAGATATAACGTCTCCCACATTGGGTGTGAGTATAAATAAGTAGGACACAAAAAATAATGTCCTTAAATATGTCTTGTAATGAAAGTGCATGTATAGTAAAATAAATAAGAAAAGGAAATAATAGGACATATGTCAAAAAAATGTCTGCACCATAGTCACTTGGGTGTGAACATAACGACTTTAGTGCGTTTCGCGGTGTATGTGAACATATATCAAAATAATATATTTGGTGACCTAGGCCATGTCATAGTAAATGTACATGTAATATCTTCATAAGATAGTGACATGGACTTGAGAAATATTCCTTAATTACATACCCAGTGACCATGCATATCATTCCCAACCATAAAGAATTGCATGTAGGTAAGCCATTCCAAGTCCTAGTCTATAACAGGGGTAGATGGGTATCATGTCCAAAAAAATATACACTCATAAATGAATCACATCCCCTTATATAAAAGTAACTCAATATGGTCAGCACATCCCACTTACTTGGGTAACAACAAATTCCATGGAATAAAATCCCATCCCTATCCACATTAATGTCACATAGGCATTTTTTTTCGATTTCCTAGGAAATTGCATCTGAAATAAAAAACACATCATAATAGGGGTCACATCACAAAATATAGTTAAGATGTTATAGGTGGGAATTATATCCCATGATCAAATACATTTAATTCTATTCATAAATTTAAAAACTAAATGGCATAATGTTACCTATTATGTCAAATGTTTCACTAGTGGTCATGTCGACCCCACATAAGACATTATTAGCACCAAGGGAATATAATACCATGAAAAGAGGAAAAAATCTTAATAATACATTGGAATAAATTTAGTATCATTATATAATTAATTCTAAATAATTGTTGACATATAATCCAAAACATTTTATAAGAAAACTAGGTTGCTCTCTACATACAAAATAATTCATTATAGGTAGCTTTGGAAGCAATCACCAGTTCTCACTATTTATAGTGGAATAATCACCCACCCTAGTTCAAATCAACTATTTATGAGATATATTGAAATGAATATTTTCCATAACATCAAGCCTCACAATGAAACATTTCAATTAAAATAAAATCATATGTACAAGGGATAAATGGCACCAAACTATGTTAATAGTATCATCACATTACTCAAGGGATCATCAATGGGTCCCAAACCACAGTGATTATTAATGGATGTAACGACCCGAATCTAGAGCCACATAACTGGTACCCTGTACCCGGTTTTCCACATAACCACAAGCATGTTTCCCCAAATGCCAGAGGTTTCCAACTAACAACAAGGGCCTTGGTGAGTCAGTGGGGAAACTATGCACTCATTTGGAAAAGTATGAAGCAGAAGATTAATCATAATCAATACCAGAAGAAGTAACAAAATACAACAACTGATCTAAATATAGAAGCAATGTCTGATATAATAATGATGCAGTACGGTACATGTATCTATGGAAAATAGTAAACAAATACACATGTTGAAATATATTAGAAACCAAAGTACTAAACATAAATAGCAACTCTAGCAGCATCACGATCCAAAGCCTGGTCCCATGCTCTCTAGATCCAACCAGAAATCAAGTACTTGAGTTATAATTGCCAAAATCACTATCTACACCTGCAACCGTAAAATCTGTTTTGTCCGAAAAGCAAGACCCCAAAAGGGTGTGAGACTAATCCCAGTAGGCAACCATCAAAAGATTTGTGCCCTAATATCCGTGAGTAATATAGAAAAAGGAATGGAAAATAAATACAGAAATGAACTTGGAGTACACCAGTAAATAATCCTACCAATTAGAAATCACATTCAATTAATTAAACTATCAAGGAAAACTAATAAGCTCTCTATTCTAAGGTAAAGCAAGTAGCACATCAGGAATCTCAAAAGACCACTGGTACACATGCAATACCGAACCCAAGATTGTTCTTTGGCTTCGTGGAATCGTCACAACCAACCATCAAAATCCACACTGTTCCTCTGGGTGGCTCAAACTAGCAGACCCCTATTGATCAGTAATCCAACAAGACACAGTCACTCTGGGAAGCTCTCACATCAATTCCCCTATAGTCTTGCAACAATAGCGACAGACTCTATGAGGAAGCACATACCTCTAATTCCTCATGTGGTCTCGATGTGTGGGTAAACTAAGAACACTATTGGGAAGCACAAAGTCATATTCCCATAGTTCATGCGTATGAACTAAATCCAACAGACCCTCTTGGGAAGCACTTAATGGTCTATTCCCTCTTTGATCTCAAGCACCAGGTTCTCACAGCCCTGAGCAGTCCAGTCATGCGTAATCGACGATCAACAGCCCTAAGTAATTTCAAAAACTACTTGGCTAATAGCTACCATGAATCAAAAGCATTTAAATAGCAGGAAACACATGAAATCAATGAAAACAAGTAATCTTACAATTACAATAAGGTTTGCCTCACAGGAAAATGGTGCCAAACAGAAATAAATAGCCAAACAGGGGAAAACACCCATGGGGTGATCCTAGAACATGCAATCAATCGTATATTAGCAACAAATAATCATATCTAACATGAAATCTTGGGAAAACAAACAATAGGATCAAAATATAGTACCCGGGATACCCGATACATGGGTATCCGGCACTTTTTCAACTAAAACTCAAGGAACATCAATGTAGGGAAACAAACCACCTACCTTGATCCTCAAAGATTGATATACTAGAACATTGGCACATGAATCGGTCTATAACGGAGTAGATTAGCAAAAACTTCTAAAACATTCAACCTCAGATAACTCACATGAGAGAAAGAACCAAGAAACGAAGCTAAATAAGAACCGAGAACTCACCGCTGCGATTCTTTTGCAATCGACAGAGTCTTATTTGGAAAAAAGGTGACAGATCAGTGGCTCGGAGAATAATCATCCTCATTTGATGCTCTAGATAGAATTAGGTGGAGAAGAAGATGTTTATAAGCATTAGTTGTGACCACAGTCTGATTAATGAAAAAAACAAAGTACACGGAGTGTACTTTTAGATTACACGGCATGTACTAGGTGTTTTCGTACTCTGCCAAAATCGGCCTCCACATCACCCCTACACACCATGTGTGTGGCCTGGGCATGACTAGAACACATCTTCGAGCGGGAAGAGAGTACATTGCGTGTACTCAGAAATTACAGGGCGTGTACTTAAAAATTTTCCAATAACATTATTTTTCCCAAAAACTCCAGAAAAAGGAAAAACATACCTCAAATGAAGATCCGAGTTCTTACAATCTTCCCCCATTAATGAAATTCATCCCCAAATTTCCCTAACGAGGATTGGAAGAAGAAACCCTGAATTGATCTGGCCACTACGATCGTACATCGACCTCCCATTACTAGTTCTGAACGACCTGGATAACTCTAGCCCCTAGTCTAATACGGAACTGGTTATCCTGCTCTAGTACAAGGAGAAAAAACTGATCCTCCTTTACTGGATGCTAGGAGAATAAACCTGCAAAAACACTGCAGATGACCCATCTTGCTTTAGGATCAACACTCTACTGGATATCTTGGTCACTGAGGCATCTTATGCTTGCTCTTTCTACACTGATAGCACACCATCTGGTTTCCAGAAGGAAGGTCCCGTCTTCCAGATGAATTTCCTCGCTTCCTCAAGTAACCTCGAGTAGACTCTCGGTGGTGTTTCTTGCTGTCAGTATGCAATTAATCAGCCTTGGGTGCTAAACCACCCTAGTCAACAACTCCAGTCTCCCTCAGATTTTGTTTGGTGATCAGCACCTAATTGACTATCATAGTAATAGAAGTAAACCGGAAGACGTTCACCTGTGATATGATCTCTAGTTTGAGGACATCCTCAAACTTCATTACCAAAAATAGTTCCTCATTTCCCAGAATGATATTAAAATATTAGAACTCAGTGAAACATGAGGAATAATTCATAAATGAAAGAGTACCCTTCTGCAAGTTCATGAACTCTCTGGATTTTTTGGCCCTCAGCGTCGCCAGATAGATGTAGTCATAGAACGTACGCTGGAACTCATCCCAAGCCATTGTCCGCCGGCGCCCTGCCTGCGTGACTACATCCCACCATCTCATGGCAGAATCTCACAGCATGTAAGTCATGAGCTTTACCCCTCTATCTGGGGGTGTGTCCAAATGCTCGAAGATGGAAATCATGGATTCTGTCCATGACTATACAACATGAGTTCCTCCAACCCCTGTGAAAGTGGGGGGATGCTGCTGCTGGAAGACTCGCGTCAACTCTGCCATAGACAGGGCATGATGCTGATCTCCCTGGAAGGTCTGCATGAACCACATGAAACCCTCTTGAACTGAGCATCGGCACCAGT
Source organism: Viscum album (assembly GCA_963277665.1). Taxonomy (NCBI): domain Eukaryota; kingdom Viridiplantae; phylum Streptophyta; class Magnoliopsida; order Santalales; family Viscaceae; genus Viscum; species Viscum album. The sequence goes on from OY728134.1 coordinate 334,179,544, forward strand.
GTCTGGAATCACTGCAAGTACCATGTCTAGAACAATCAGCGGATCTACTGGTACTCCCTAGTCTGCCATATCAGGCATACAATCACTACCTTGTTCCTGACGTGAAACAGAAGGACGTCTTGGTGCCATAGCCCTAAAAGGTCAAAAGCACACCTCAGATTTACTATTAACAAAGACATAAAACATAAGAGTACAAAATGGTAACAGTAGAGAGAAACACTTAAGTTTTCAAAACACGACAACACGACATGTATTTAAACAACACGGCATATTTGTTAAATCCATTTACATGGGTGTGTACTTCTTCCCCCACTTGTCGTGTAACATCTTAGAATACATGGTGTGTTGTCCCAAAACACAGTGTGTACTTGAACTCTACTCCCCTGCCCGAGTCTCATTACACAGCTAACCTATATGGTCCTCCTAATTCTAAACTACACGGCGTGTTCACTAAGGAAACAGCGTGTACTAGATAGGCTTCAGTGACTCGTTGAGCGGTTACACGGTCAGATACATGGCTGACCCCTACACGGCATGTTCCGAACAAACACGGTGTGTATAAGAATAGATAACACTGACCTTTGTTGTTCGTGACATGGCCGTGTACCTAGAAGAAAACTACACGGCGTGTTCGTACAAAACACGGCGTGTACTACCCGTGTTTCTCCGACCTGTGTTGTTAGTGAAACGGTCAGGTACACAGTTGACTACTACACGACGCGTACTTTTAGTACACGGCATGTCTCCAGAGACTTTCTGACACCCTGTGTTTTTGTTCACACATTTAGTAACACGTTTTAAAAACTACACGGCATGTATGAATAAATTACATGCCGTGTATTTTGGGTTTTTCCAGGCAGTAGCACAGAAACATTACCGAACACCATAAACACTTCAAAACAAACATCTATGTGCCAAATTCCAATCCTTGGGGGCCCATACTCCATGTGAATCAAAGCTTGGCATCATAACAATGCATATATCATGGAAAACAGAATAACAAGTATGTTCGTCATAACAACTATCACAACCACATGCATAATTTATCTTGAAATCTATCACAACATCATGAAATTCTAATGCACCCTAGATGGCATGGTAAAATTCATGACATGTGATTTCCTACCCAGTGCCTATATGATGAATGAGATGGAACACCCTCATCTCATCAGGTTGCAATGAAATAGAACCACAATCATATAAACTGTAACAACACAAAATATGTGCATCACCCAATGGTGAAATATAATAAATTGTAACACTTGCAATAATTGAAAATTGCAATTACGTGGTAATATAGATTTTCCCTTTACACAAGTTAATTACTCCCAGGAAAGCTTAAGTACTAACTACCTATTTCTTCCAACCCCTGTCTATTGTCGCAGAACATTAAGGAAATAGAAAAGAAAGAAAACTCCTCTGATACCGCTTTGTAACAACCCGAATCTAGAGCCACGGAACTGGTGCCCTGTACCTGGTTTGCCACATGACCTCAAGTGCACTTCTTGAAACGCCAAAGACTGCCGACTAACAGAAAGGTCCTTGGCGAGTTAGTGGGGAAACAATGCCCTCATTTGGTATAGTATGCAGTGGAAGAATAAACATAATCAATAGGAGACACAGTAACAGTATACAACAACTGAAAAAAAAAGTAGAAGCAATGTCTAATATAATAATGATGCAGTACGGTACATGTATCTATGGAAAGCAGTAAACAAATCAACATGATTAAATACATTTAAAACCAAAGTACTAAACGTAAACATCAACTCCAGCAACATCACGAGCCAAATCCCGGTCCCATGCTCTCCAGCTCCAACCAGAAATCATGTACCTGAGTTAGAAGTGACACAATCCCTATCTACACCTGAAACCATATAATCAGTTTGGGCTAAAAAGCAGGACCCAAATAGGGTGTGAGACTAATCCCAGTAGGCAACCACTACATGATTTTTCCCCTATTATTAGTAGTAATATAGAAAAAGTAAAGGAAAGTAAATAATGTAATGAAGTATGAGTAAACCAGTAAATAATCCTACCAACTACCATTCACATTAATTTAATTAAACAACCAAAGAAAACTAGCAAGTTCTCTATTCCAAGGGAAAGCAAGTAACATAGTAGGTATCTCAAAAGACTATCAAAACAAAAGAAGTACAAACCCAAGCTTGTTCATTGGCTTGGTGGACTCGTTAGAACCAACCATCAAAATCCACACTGACCCTCTGGGTGGATCAAACTTGTAGACCCCTATAGTCCAGTAATAAAATGAGGCACAGACACTCTGGGAAGCTCTCACGTTAATTCCCATATGGTCTTAAAATGATTTTTATAGTCTATCTAAGGAAGCAATTACATTTAATTCCTCATATGATCTCGATGAGCGTGTAAACTAAGAACACTCTTGGGAAGAACAATGTCATTTTCCTGTAGGTCCTTCGTACGAACTAAAACCAACAGACCCTCTAGGGAAGCACTTAATTTTCTATTCCCTCTTTTATCTCTCACACCAGGTTCTCACAACCCTGAGTATTCCAGTCGTGCGTAATCGACTATCAATAGCCCTACAAAAGTTCAACAACTAAATGGATAATAGCTACCATGCATAAAAAGCAGTTAAAAAGCAAGAAAAACATTCAATCATTGATAACAATTAAACTAAAAATTTCAATAGTGTTTTCCTCACAGGAAAATGGTGCCAAACGGTGATAAATATCCAATCAAGGGGAAAAATCCATGGGGTGATCCTCAAACATGCAACTAAGCATATATTAGCAACAAAAAATCATAAGATAACAAGAAATCTAGGGCAAACAAACAATTGGATCAAAATCCTAAACCTGGGATACCTGATACATGGGTATCCGACACTTTTTCAACCAAAACTCATAGAACTTCAACGTAGGGAAAAAACACCTACCTTTATCCTCAAAGATCAATATACTAGAACCTCATCTCGTGAATCGGCCTAGAACGGAGTAGATTTGCAAAAACATCCAAAACATTCAAACTCATATAACTCACTTGAGAGAAAGAATCAGGAAATGAGGCTAAAGAAGAACTAAGAACTCACTGTTGTGATTCTTCTGCAATCGACAAAGTTTGATTTGGACAACCAGTGATGGATCGGTGGCTCAGAGAATAATCGGCCTCTTCTGATGCTCTGGACGGAATTAGGTGGAGTAGCAGATGTTTATGAGCATTAGGCGCGACCCCGGTCCGATTAATGAAATAAAAAAGAAAGTACACGACATGTACTTTTAGAGTCCACGGCGTGTACTAGGTCTTTCTGTACTCCGCCAAAATCGGCCTCCACGTCACCCCTACACACTGTGTGTGTGGCCTAGGCACAGCCAGCACATGGCTTCGAGCGGGAAAAGTGTACATGGTGTGTACTCAACAATTACACGACGTGTACTTCAAAAATTTCCAGAAACATTATTTTTCCCAAAAACTCCAAAAAAAGGGAAAACATACCTCAAACAAAGATTTAGGTTCTTACAAGGGACCATCTACCATGATCCAATAGAATATCACTCATCCAACATCATTGGATTAATCATCCCATGTTGGTAAAATTCCCAAGGACTAGACAAATCATAGAGTTTAAGCCTAACCAACAAAGTATTATATAACGTCAAATGAAACCATGAGATATGTGAAGAGAAATATCATCCATAATGTAGGTTACCTATTCCAAGGAATGAAAATCAAATTTGGTGAGATATAGAGAAGAAAAAGAACATGTAAGAGACCAAGGGGTTAGGGTGGATGCTCAAGTGGGTAGAAAAAATTTAGGTGTGGACACCCATTTATGTTTTTTAAAAAATTAATTATTTAACAATTATAATTTAAAATTAAAAACACAAAATAGACAGCCACAAGGTAATTGGGAACTCATCATCATGAACATAATAACCAACCATGAGGTTATTTTAGTTTCATTGTGTAGTCAGTAATCCACCAAGAATTCCAGGTTCTAATGCCTCACTAATGAGGTATCTTTTAAAAGTAAACTAGGTACTTGGTGGCATCTTTATGTGGAAACATATAAAGCAGCCTGACCCATTTTACCAAAATAGGACCCCAAGACCCTTTCAAAGCATCAGAAATGGATAATTAGTTAAAGAAAAATACCTCATATGGATAAGAGATGTTATATTTTCTCAGGGACTTCACTTCCATTAATAATATACATCATAGAATTATAGGAGATGAATTAAACGACAACATCGATGAATAGTATTTGTGGTTCTTGAGCATTACATCATAGAATGACAAGGATAACCACATTTAATGTTGAAAAGTGACTTTTTATTTTTATAAGGAATTGTTTTATTATGAGAATAAGGGCCCTAAAAAACCCAACATCAAAATTCCTTCTTATATTTCTTCGTCTTCTCAAAAAACTAGGTAACATTACTCATGTGAGATGAATTTGATGCAACATCCACTACAGGATATGTTATCATATTTAACTCTTACAATGAGGACTTATTTACAATAACCACAAATGATGTTAAAATGGATAGAAACGTAGAAAATATAATTTCTATCAAAAACTCCTTTTGATGAATCAATCAATTATAGTGTCACTATATACTATCATAGGAGACAATGAAAATAGTCCATAAACAACCAGTAATAGAATATCCACCATATGATCCCCACAATGTGACCCAAGATCTCATCCTTTTCACAAAAAATCCATCAAATTGATTAACAGTACATATCATACCCTAAATACCTACCAAAATTATGAGAAATACATAAACATCAGGATACGCATATATGGAGGGCGGTGCATAGGCCTAATAAAATTTCCAAAAATATTTTATTCAATATATATTTTAATAAAAATCGATTATAGTAGTTGGAAATACATTAGAATGTAGTTTTCATCATGAAATGGTATATAATAAATGAAAATGAATTCATAATTTTATTTCAAAGAATGTACCACCCAAAATTGGTAATCTCAAAGTGATATAATTCATTGGAATTAATCCTTGGATCCTTTGAATAATATACCCATAGGTCTATAGAAAATAATGAAATAATCATTATCTATATTTTCAAAATTTTCTTTCCAACTATATTTTTATCTAGTTATAATACAAACTAAATATTAAGCGGATGAAATTTGAAATAGAATATATAACTAAAAATCTCAATTAAACATGTTATAAGTGAAGAATTATCATAAAAAATTAAAATAATAAATCCAATAAAAACAAGGTGACAATAAAGAGAATATATTAAAAGGAATTTTACATAAATCATTAAGAAGGAATGAAATAGAACCCAATATTCATCAAGGGAAATTAAATAGGTTCTAATGGGATGATCCTAGACATACTAATGGGGAACTAACTACTAATGTATGTTGTACCCCATGCACAAATTACTTCATAATTATTCTCAACTAGGCTCATCAGGGGTACTCCACTAGATAGAGAAAAATCCTAAATAGATAACACTATCCTGTTCATAATCTAAACTACTGTAACATAAATAATAATCCCTATATAAACCATATAATTTTACAAATATTATTACATTATTTTAAATCATAATTATCCATCAGATACAAACCAAGGATCGTAATGTTTGGTCTTTGTGGTAGATATGGTACATAAAACTTAAAACACAGAACATGAATAACAAATCAGTATATTAATATCCCATAATTAGTTCCTAAATTAATTTGATATCCTACATATGAATAGGACACCCTGGGGAATACAAATAAAAATGAGATAAGCTAAAAATCCTAGTATTTGGATAAACATAGGAAAAAGAAAAACACATGGGTTAGAAGGGATTACAGGTTGACATAATTAATCAACGAACATAAAAAAAATTGGAATAATAAAATGTTGAATATGGGATCATGTAATCAATGAAATAACGTAATGTTTTGGAAACATACATTACGACATAATCATGATTCAAGGATAATATCCAATACCATATCACGTGGTAGACAATGTCCCGTAATGAATTATGTTTACTCTCTAATGGCATACAAGAAAAATCATGAGGCTAAACATTACCCAATGAAATGGAAAGCTATCATGAAACACCCATCATATTGTGTTCATGCATATGTATTCTACATGATTAATCAAACATAAGGGATAATTATAAGGGTTATCCATGGGAAGAATTGTGTTTTGTAATCATGTCATAAGACATAAACAAAGGGAATATCATAACAGTGTCATTAAAAGAATATATTTAAATAATATATGGGCATTCTTAAAAAATAATATAAATACTTAATGATTAATTATTTCTAACTAAAGTGAAAACATGTAATTTTTTTATAAAACTCTATAAATGATCTACTTTATTGTGGTTTAAGGGAAAATATTAAATGGACATTACTGAGGGAAAATGCATTTTTTTATAAAACTATAAATTAACTAACATATTGATTCATGATTAAATGAGGTATTTGATAAAGACCAATGTTTTTTAAAAATAGATTACGGAGTGTTCGTGAGAATTGCGATTAAATAAGGATGTTCCCTCTAATCAAGCTTGCTTATCAAGTGGAATTGAGGAGGTTACTTTTGATATATGTGTTTAACCAAAAAAAAGAATTAATTTATATGGATACCTATATTATGAGAATATAAATAGAATGTACAAGAATTAAATAAGATTAATTATTAAATACATTGGGTAAATAGAGATAATTCATAACACAAAGGAAAAAATGTTGGTTTGGAGAGATACCTTACCTTATGTACAAAAGTGCTCTTCACATTAACATAATGTCATGGATAGCCAAATTATATTCATTAATAATATAATCAGAAACCCTTGAATCATATTTTTAATTTATTAAAATTTTATTATTTTCATTTATGGTCATTTCGATAGGTTATAATGTTTAACTTCATTGTTATGAGGGCATTTGTTTCATGATTTTATGATATGTTACCTTCAGTATAATTTTATGAGTTCTTGTTGAAAGGAAGAAAAAATACAAAGATGAACAATATTGTATTAATATAATTTTCTAATTTTAAATGGCCCATATATCATTTTTTTTTTCTGATATGAGTGTGATTATTTTTATAAAATGTTAATGAGAAACATTTAGTTTATTTTGATGGGATTTCAATAATCGGGATCTAGTTTTGTTTTATTTAATATTATATACTATATATATTATTTTTAGAACATAAATAAGTTATAATTTACATTATAATATCACTTTAATCATTTATAATGGTTTTATGACCATCCATGATGGTAGTAATGGAAAACTAAAACTCTTCTCCTAGGAAGGTGATGAATCAACACATCACGGCCATAGTTTTCATTTTTAAAATAAAATTAGAAGAGAAGATACATGATGATGGATATTACATTAACATAATAAATTGAATTTATATATGTGATACATGATTTATCATGCTATTTTGGATATTTAAGGTGAGGGAAGGATAATAAATGAAAATCAATTAAATGAAAAAGAAGTAGGATTTCACCTCATGAATGTGGTCCCCCTGATAACCGCATTAAGGAATTTAGGTTTGGTATTTTGGTGAGAATAGAATGACCCAGATGTTGGAGAGTGTTTTGGGAGAGTAATTGGGTAGAATATAAACAAACTCCAAATCATTAATGGTGTGTGGAGAAGACTCGGTGAAGGGTGGTATTTATAAGCAGAGGAGAGGGGTGTAGATTATCTTATTCATTTGTTAATTATTTTGATTCAAAATTATCAATAACATTGATTATTATGACCTTGTATAGTAAATAGAGTATGTGAGTTCATACTATGGGTTTTATACATCATTCATGATGCAAAAAATTCATTTATAATGCTTCAAATGTTTGATATCATAAATTATTGTATTTCTCTATCCGTAAAAAATCATCTATTTTAGAGAATTCCCAAAAATTGACCCCAACCATTTCATAACATGTATATTTGGAATATGGACTCAATTTTAGGAATATAATTTTATAAAAATGTTCAATTTAATTTTTATCTAAAATCATCATTTATTCAAAAAATAAAAATTTCAATATTATAACTGATTTTATGACACATTGAAAAAGAAACTAAAGTATCATAAAATTAAATTACAATTATAACACAAAAAAATATTTATATTTGAATATATTTTATGAAAATAAATATTATTTATATTATTTATATTAATTATAAAATTTTATATGTTGTGGCGCACTATGCTGATCGATTGCTTTGGCGAACCATTGTTGATCATCACGTTACCCTATAGGAAGCTCTGCCATCTCGGCTGGCAGCGACTCCTTCCAAAAAGGTGGAACTATCTCAAGGAAATGACCTCTTAGTATGGGAGGGTGGTTCCAGGTTTGGAGTGTTTGAAAAATCCACATATTGGAATTACCTTTTAAGAATGCAAGAATTATAAAATTTTAAATAAACATTTCTATTTAATAAAAATAACAACACTTAGTTTATCATTTTCATAATATTTATATACTTATAAAATGATTTAAATATATCATATTTCAATATATATGTTACAAATTAAAATTATACTTCCATAGTTGAGGTTAAAATTCTAATGGTTATATTACTATTCTTAATGGTTACATTACTATTCCAATGATCGAGTTGCTCTTCCAATAGTATTTATTCCTTAATCTCTAGGAATAAAAATTAATTAATTATTTATTTATTTATTAGGATAATATTTAGTGGTTTTTCTTTGTGGTTTTAGTGATATATACTATATGAAATAATTATAACAATGGATATTTCAACTATAAAATTTTGGGTCGTTATTTTCTTCCTCCTTTTGAAATATCACCCAATAAATTTCATTTAACATACTAATTTAAAAAAATTTGAGGGTATTTCTACTTCATAATTACCTCTGGTTCCCATATCTCCTCTTTATATTTATGGTTTCTCCATATTACTTTGACCTAGTGAGTTATCCTATTGGGTAGAACATTATCTCTACGATCCAAAATCATTACCAGTTTATCCTCATAAGAGATGTCATTTTTCAGTTGTACCACCTATGGATTAAATAAATGCAAAGATTTTGGTATATACATCCTCCAAATGGATATGTGGAATACAATATAGAGTTGATACATAGTTGGTGTAAGTGCCTGTCAATAATTAATAACTTCAACTTCCTCAAGAATCATGAAGGTGGTGATGCACCTAGGACATAGCTTCAATTTCTTCCAAATATGATGACTCTCTTCCTTGAATATATGTAAGGGAATAATTATTCACCAATATCAATATCCATGTCCTATAAATGATTATCTACAAATATATTTTGTTGAAAATGGCCTACCTTGATGTCTGGTTGAATATTTTTCACCTTTTCTACCATTTAATTGATCTCTTTCAACTCTCAGTAGCTTCGGTTCACCGACATCAAATGAGCATGCGGGTGTTCTACATTTTTTTCTATAAAGGGTTTCATGATGATCCATTTGTATGCTTAAGTAATAACTATTTTTGTAACAAAAATCATCCATAGGTATATATGTGCCTCATCCACCTTGGAGGTCCATTGGACATTCTCTCAATATGTATCCTAACATCTGAATAGACCGCTCTGATTTTCAATCAGTTTTAGGATGATAATTCATATTGAAGATTATATTAGTGTATAGAGCCTATTGGAAAATATTTTACAAATTATAGGTAAATCTCATATCTCAATCAGAAATAATTGATAATGGTACTCCATATAGACTCATCATTTATTTGATCAATATCTTTGTATGTTGATCAAGTGAGAAGCTCTCTTGAATTATGATATTATGTTCTATCTTTCTGAAATAGTACCCAACGATCCATATATAATTCTTTCGTCTAGTTGTCATTATATGTTCATAGAAAAAATCCATATTGATGTTTTTCCATTTCTATCTAGGTATGTGTGATAGGTCCATCAACACCTTATACTACTTTCTTTAATCCTTCACATTCAATGAAACTAGGCCCTCTGATGTATATTCAGGGATATCATTCGTCAAATGTTTCCTCCATTAGTGCTCTCAAATATCTTGATACATCATTTTGCTCCCTAGGTTAATAATAAAGATTGATCTATGTTCATAAATCAGATGATCTTTATTTATCTCTATATCAGATTGTACACAAGTCCATGACCCAAAGCATATGACTCCTTCGTCATCTATTTTACACTATGAGGATTTCTCTTTCTTTATAGATTCTACCTTCTTCTGAATTTCAATATCATTTCATTGAAAATAATTTTTCTTCTATTAGTGGTATGATTGAGAAATAATTTGATAATTGAATGATGAATTACCTTCCCTTATGATTCACATGTACATATTTTGAAAGTCTATGAAGATTGGATCCTTCTTGATTCTCAACATTGATAAAATTGTAGGATCCTTTCTACGTAGATAATCTACCACTTTATTCGATTTAGTATGATGGTATTGGATTGAAAATTAATAATCATTGGTGATATCTACGTATATTTGTTGTATCGTATTAATCTTCTATAGTGTGAATACTTTATTTTATGCTCTTATGATCAGTATATATATCAGATATCTAACAATATAAATAATGAAACAAATTTTAAATGCAAAGATAATAGCCACCAACAATCGATCATACATGGGATAGTTATTCTCATTAAATTTAAGCTTTCTAGAGGCATAGATATCATATTATCATTTTTCATCAATACATATCCTAATCCTTTATTTGTTGCATTATTTTATACCAAAAAAATTCCATACTTATCGGGGGTGTGAGGACTAGTGACGTGATAATCCTTTTCTTCAACTCTTTAAAACATTCTTCACATTAACTAGTCCAAAAAACATTAATCCCTTGTAATTCAACTTGTTTAGTGTGTTTTATAGTAATGAAATGTCATTCAAAAAACATTAGTAATTCCCAGCTAGACCATTGAAACTATGGATCTCCATTATAGATGTCGGTTTGGTCTACTATTCAGTTTCCTTTGTCTTGGTAGGATCAACAACTATTCCTTTTCTAGTGATAACATTACCCATGAATTATACATAATTCATACATAACTCTCATTTACTATACTTTTTATATTTTTTAATCCATTGTAAATTCATTAGAATAGTATTCAAATGATCCCCATATTCCTCCTTTCACTTGAAGTATATAATAATATCATCAGTCCTGACTACCCCAAATTTGTCGAGATAATATCTTAATAATTTATTAATTATGTCTCTGAAAATTTCTGGAGCATTAAAGAGACCAATGTGAATTATAATGAACTCATAGTGTACATACCTTTTTTGAATGGTTGTCTCGGTAATATCATCCTTCCTTACCGTTAATAAGTGATATCCCGACAAAAGTTCCAACTTAGTGAAATAATTGGCCCCACATAATCGATCGAACAAGTCATCTATCAGTAGTAGGGTTAATTATTCTTCCTAAGGTTTTCTAATCTCACATTAATAAATATAGATACCCATTGATTGATACATTTTCTTGAAGAAGAGGACTAGAACACCCCACAGTGAAGCACTTAGGCATATGAAACCCTTGTATGGAATCTCATGAAACTATTACATTAGTTCCTCAAACTCAATGGTGGTCATTATATATGTTATATTTTAAAAGGAATGTGATCCATTAATAATATCAATTTTGAAATAAACCTCTCAGTTAAGAGGAAGTCAATAAACATTTTCCAGGAACAGGTCAGTGTAGTCCCTCACAATGGGAATGTCTTTGATCATTACCATTTCCTTTTTCTCTATCATTTGAACTAGATATGCTTAGTCATAAGGAAATAATATCAACAAATGATTTGATAACTCCAAATAATAATAATACTCCACATTATAATTATACAAAATTGGAGGATGCCAAATGATGTAATTAGTGGTCTCCCTTTCTCAACAGTTGATGTTGGATTTATATAAAAATATTCAATCCATTCCCAATATATTACCAAACTCCCCTAATGTAAATCAATATTTATTAAGAGGTGATTTCAACAAACATTAATTGGTGTGTGGTTATATAATTTTCATGGAATTAAATCCCCATTTTTATTCTCAATAACTCAACCGTTATAATTTTAAATGGTGTTCAATTAGTTCTACTAAACAATCAATATACAAAATAATGTGTAGAACCATAATCAAATAGTACATTCATTATTCTTGAAGTAATAACTAGTTTACATGTAACGAAAAAATTATCAAGATACACATCAATATTTGTGATATAATATTCCCTTACTCACTACCTTGTAGGTTTATATCATATATTATTCCTCAAAACCCTTGGATCAAGGTATTTTCTCACATAATGTGCATGTTCTGTTCAGTTGAAACATTACACAACAGGATGAGTGTTGATCTGAACCACCCATTATTCTTCCACATTTGTTGTATTCTTCATATACCCCATAAAATACATTGCCTCATGAATATCTCATACATATTTGATCCATCTCCTAGTCCCCTTTAGATAGTTCACATGATTCTTTTTCCCGCCCATTTTAAAAGTGGGATGTTGGGTTTTGTTTTCTTTATGAAATTTATCTGTTGATCCTCCCATATTAAACACTTGTTTCTTCTTTTTATCTCTAGGACCATGGGGCTATTGAGAGTCTCTGATCTCCATTTCAACCTTATGGAAATAATGATTATTCTATTTATATATTTCATATTCTCCAATCACTAATAATTTTCATAGAATTTGATTTAGTCCACAAAAGAAGTGATGCACCTTACATTAAGTGTTCATGATAAATGAAACAACAGTATCATGTAATCCTTGTAATGTTTTTTTCATACACCATGTTGGACTCATATTATTTATTCTTCAATCTAAGGAACTTCCTATTAATATTAATATCAATATTTTGGGGAAAATATTTATTGAAAAATATTTTACTGAATGCTTATAATTCCATGGTATAAATTTCACCCTTAGACATTGTGTTTTTTTATTACTGTCTACCACTAATCAGTTTTCAAATGAAAATGATAGACTACCAGCATGAATTTGTAATCTTATTAATATTATAGGATAGAGAATATCTTTTCAATAACGTTAAGTACATTTTTATATTATGAGGGGATCAGAATATCCACAAAATATAAGGGGCCTTTGTCACATATAGCATTTTAATGCAACATTCTCTTAATAATGTGTTGGGGGTGGGGTTCCACATGATTCAAGTTATTAATTTTAATTCGATCCAGATGTGCTAGTAAAATTATGATGTTTTGAGCTCTCAATACCATTATATTTGGCATTTCATTAGGGTAGTCATCGCAAAGCCTATAACATGGATTATTGGAAAGTGTTATCTTATTGACACCCTTTAAATAAGTAAAACAAATTAAAATTAAGGGTGATTGAATACTTAGATAATAAGAATAAAACCGGAAATTATGAACATATATGGATAAACATATAATTGAAACATATATCTTAACTTGTTATTCCCTATGTTTTAATATAAGTTATCCATGGTGGTAGAATTAGAAATACGTTCTTACTAAGGTGTTTCAATACTAATCCCCAAAAATAACAAGGCCATGATATGATACAATATTTAGTGATCCTAGACTTATACACATATTATTACATGATTTTTGAGCATAATTATACATTTATACAAATAAATGATCCTAAAGTATAGTGTCATTGGAATATTAGGAACATAAAAATGAAAACGTGGACAAAGAACACAACATATTAATAATAATAATCCATAATGAAAAGTATAGTGTCATTGGAATATTAGAAACATAAAAATGAAAACGTGGATAGAGAATACAACATATTTATAACAATAATCCATAATGAATTACTACATTCATTTGAGATCCTACATGTAAATTGGATGACAAAGGGAATACATAGACGAAAGGGATGAGCTAAAAATCCCAATAAGGGGATAAACATAGGAAAAAGCATAGAACATGGTATAGAATGAATAATATGATGTCATAAAAAGGCATGGATCATGAACAAGAATATGGAATCATAAAATGTTTGACATGGGATCATCTAATAATGTAAACATAATAATTTGAAAGCATTATAAAACTGACATAAACATGATTCAAGGATAACATTCAAGACTATATCACATGGTTGAAAAATATCCATTATAGAATCAGTTTACTCCCTAATCCCACACATAAAATATCATGAGGATGAAAATTACACAATGCATTGGATTTTAATATTTTTACACCTATCAAAACATTTTCATTCATATGTGACCCATATAATGAATTAAACATAAGCGATAAACATAAGGGTTACTCGTGGAATGAAATATGTTTCAAAAGCATTCCATAAGGGATAACCAAAAAGAATATCATAATGGTGTCCATAAAAAATAGATTTAAATCATACAAGGACATTAATAAGGTAAAATAGGCATATATAATGATAAATTATGTCCAATTTAATTTAATTCATGTAAAAAGTGTTTTCAATAAACTTTAGAATTAAACCAGTTTGGCATGCTTTTTATGAAAATATAACATACTATCAGGAGGCCAAATGAATAATTTTTTATATAAAACCTGAAATAAAGTAATATTTTTTTTCATGATTAGATAGTTGATTTTAGAAAATAGATTTTTCTTAAAAATGATTATGGAGTGTTCTTGTGAATGGGTATGAAATAAACAGGTTCCCTTTAATCGGGCCTGCTTATCGAGAGGAATTGGAAAGAGAACCATTTACATTATGTATTTCTACATAAAAGAAGAATGAATTGAACTAGATACATATTTATTAAGATATGAAAAGAATATATAATATTTAAATTATAATAATGAATAGAAAAAATATTTTAATGAGTGAGATATCATAAACCAATGAAGAAATGGAGGTTTGTAGAGATACCTTACTTTTTGTCTAAAAGTGATATACACTTGAACATAATTTCCAATATAATCAAATTATATTCAATAATAATTTAATTCAGAACATATTAAACATATATTTTATTTATTAAAATCTTATTAATTTCATTTCTGTTCATTTCGATGAGTTATAATGTTAATCTCATAGTTCCGGATAATTAGATTCATGATTTTATGATTGGTTTATCAGAGTATAATTATAGGAGTTCTTGTCAAATGGATAAAAAAATACAGAAGTGTAATGATATGGTATTAATATATTTCCATAATTTAATTTTTCCCTATTATTATTTTTTATGATATGAGGATGATTTTTTTTTATAAGATGTTAATGATAAATATTATTTCATTTCGCTAGTTTAACGATCATCATGGGCTAGTTTTGTTTTAATATTTAATATTATGTATATATAAGTGTTTTATAAAATAAAATAGTTACAACAAGTTTTTTTCAATATTTTTTTTTCAACTATAATATTTTTAGGACCATCCAACAAGGAGGTAATGGAATATGAAAACTCATCATACACAATGATGTCGAATCGACTCATTCTTGATGAAGTTTTAATTTTTTGTATAATTGTAGAAGGGAAAATACTAGATGATAGATATTAAAATAATATAAAAACATTATAGTATAAATATGATCTAAGATATATTAATCTATTTTGGATATTGGAGCTATGTGGAGGATAAGAAATGAAAAAAAATTAAAAGGAAAAGGAGGAGGATTTTACCACTTTAATGTCATGTCCTTGAAAAACTTCTTAATGAACATGGGTTTTGATTTGTCATAAGACCAGATAAACCGGGATATGGATAAAAGGTTTGGGGGAGTAATTTGGAGGAATATAATAAATCTCCAGTACTTAGAAGGTGTGAGGATATTAGGTAGTAATGGGTGGACATTATAAGGGAAAAAATGGGTGTTTTTTATTATTATTTTTAATCTGTTTATTATTTTGGATAATGATGATCAATCGTTGTAATTATTGTGGTTATGTATAGAAATTGGTTCATATGAGTTCTAAATAATGGTTTCATTCAAAATTCACTCCTTAAAAATTCATATATTAGGCTTAAAATGTTAAATAATGTAAACTACAGTATTTCACTATTCTCTAAAAATTCAACTATATTAAAAATTTCCCGAAAATGATTTTACCAAATGTTGAAAACTTAAATAAGGTATAATAAAATTTTATTATAATTATAACACAAAAAATATTATTTTATGAATCTGTTTCAAAAAAATAAATTTTACACTAAATTAATATATTAGTTATATAATTGTAAATAAACAATTACGTTTCAAAAAAATATCACTAATTAATTTATCATTTTTAAAACATTTAATTACTTCTTCATAGAGATAAATATATCATTTTTTCATTTATAAGATTCCTAAATATTATTTATATTTTCATAGGTATAGTTAATATTATAATTTAAATATTACTATTAATTATGGGCACAATACTTTTCCAATGATCAGGTTATGATTCTAATAGAATAAATTCCTTAATTTTATAAATACCTCTTATTAGATTAATTTTTTTATGAGAATAATATATTGTGGTTTATCTCTGTGATTATTGTGATTTTTACTATATGACATAATTATAAGGAGGTAAATTTCATTCTTAAAATTTCGTATTGTTATATTCTCGTTATCAGTTTCCTAGGGTTCTCATGGCAATAAATTTAATAATGGTGAGAAAAATGTCAATTATAATGACATCAAATGAAAATAATAAAATAATTCAAATGATAATTTTTCTTACCTCAAGACACATTAAAAATAAACAACCCCTTTCACACATATACACATATCAAATAAAATTTCAATCCAAATCACATAGTATTAGCTGGTATAAGTCATAACTCAAAGGGGTGTATAATCATTTGAATATAACATGTCTTAAAACATTTAGAATTTTTTAAAAGGATATTTTAAACAAATATAGAAATACAAATATCAATGAAACCTTTAAATATCATTTGATAAACATCAATTCTCTTGAAACATCCTATGAATGAAGTGATCAACCATCAACATGTAATTTTCTTAAGAATATAATAGCTTATCAAGGAACTTGGTAAAAATTTAATAGATTCCAAACACACCGCTATATTTAAGAGAAATATTTATATAACCAGTAACTATGAAACTAAATAAATATCCTTATTACAAGTGTATAAAACATTTAGAATGTTAGAAATAGTTTAAAACATCATTAATGATAAGCATTAAATTCAACTTCAAGATTAAACAGATTTATAAAATCTCAATGAATAGATGACATGTAAAATAAATGGATTTTCATAAAAAAACATCTCAAATTGATGAAATAAATTCACCACTTATGGATGGATTAATATTATGTAATAGCATGGCTTATTCAGGAAAATAATAATAAAACCCCCATGATTTGACCAACTTAAGACAAGGCTTCCACCACCTTGTAATATAGGGATCATGGAAGTTGGAGAAATGAAAAATAAATAGATGAAGAAATAAAAGAGTTGGAATATTTAAAATAAAAATAGAGAATTACTAATGATATACACTTTATAATCCAAAGTAATGTTCCATGGAACTGTTGATGAAGAGGAAATAAGTTCCTCATTAATATCTATAAAATCATCATTTGTTAAATATATGAAAAAAATGATAATAAATTTGAGTAAGGGATTAAAGGGAATTTATAAATACTATTTCTAGCAAGATCACAAGGATTTTATAAACATTTTAGTAAATTTTGTTCCAATTGTTCAACAACCATTGCACTATAGTGACATAAATTGCATGATTAGGTTTCTTGTTACTTTGTAAATATTGGAAAACTGTGTGGTGGATACTGATATGATGTCACAATATTGTAAGAACAGTCTAAAAAATTACTTATATCTATGTAATAAACGTCATATAACAAATAAAATGTGATTCACCCAACACTAATCTAGGTTTCACCGTTACAACTGATAATGCATTTACCAAAGAACATTTAAAATAATGAAAATTAAAATTTAGAAATCGAAGAAATTCTTAAAGAAATAAATAAACAATTAAAAGTTACATTGGGGTGTAACATTAAAGGTTTTATTGTTGGTGATTTCCCCCACCTCAACTGACATTGATACATAATCATCTGCAACAGGGTCATACTAATTCTGATAAGAGGGATAGAATGGTACTATGAAATCTAATCCTTAACCATAAAATAATCCAACCTATAGAATTCCATTTTGAGGCATCTATTTCATCCATTTTATGTCTCACAACTTTTTTTCATTGTCCATTACCAACAACAAAGTTCTAATAATCATTGAACAAGGTGGGACAATAAAATCTACATTTTATTACATTTTGTTTCACACTCTCTCCCCGATGATTCCCTCCCACATGTGAGGACTGATAAGTCAAAGAACATGTATCATTTCTTCTTTTGAAACAAAACATTTCCCATTTCCATCAATACACCTTTTAAATATTAAAGGGTCCCCCCAAAAGTAATTTTGACCTTCAAAAAAATTTATTTTTGTTTCTTTGATTAAGGCAATAAAGAATCACAATAATAGAAAAATAATTCACAAAATCCCCCAAAAGTAATGTTTTACATATAAATAATTATCTTTTTTGTTACTATGATTAAGGTCATAATGGATCACTCCAATAGAAAAATAATCACAAAATTATCAAATAAATGGTGTTGATATACATGAGACAAAAAGCCATCTTTTCTAAATAATTCATAATTTATCACACTGAGGTCACCATTTTCAATGTTGGAAATCCCAGAAATGTGGATGATAACCAAATTTTTAGCCACATTATTATCCTTTTTTTAAATTTAAAAACCATAAAGTAAAATGATTTAGCTTTTTAAACTTGGTTTTCCCTATTTTTGGCCAAAAATTAATTCAATGAAACATGGTCAATGAACACTATAAGGTACTAATCTAATTTTTATAAGGAAAGAATTAATAAGAAAAGGACATTTTTTGTTGTGGTGTAGATTCTTTCATCATTATTTAGAAATAATATACCATAGAACACCAAAATAATTTTCCTCTCCTCTACATATCATAATATATCCCAAAAAATAGACTCACTAGCATCAAAAATTAATTCAAAAGGGTTGGACTAATCAGGGGATGATATAACTCGAGAATAGTTCAATTTCTTTACCAAAATATTGAATGATTCAATGCAATTTTCATTAAAACGAAATGTATATCCTTCCCCGAAAATGAACAGAAACTATTAGGCATCTTGGGATTCCATTTATGAACCACCTAAAAAATATGGCACATCAAATAAAAATTCTAATGACATTGGTGAACTTTAGTGGACGTAATTTTATGATCATTATTTATATAGTCATGTCAACATTGATCCCTATTATATAGACATTGAGTCATACCGACAAAGTATTCGACCTCATTTTTATCCATTACTTCCATGTCAAAATCCTTATGTAATAGGATCCACATTATCCACAATGTCATTGCCTATGTTTTTCAATAGTTACTCCAATTTATTATGTTCAATGAACACAATGCGGTACTACATATGTTTTTTAAGGGAAAAACATTCTGTTGAATCCTATTATACAGTTTTGGTGTATCTTATTTTGGCCACATTTATAAACAACATACCATAGTATACCACAAGAAGTTTCATTTATTTTATTTATCCTAATATGTCCCCAACCACAGCCCTTTTATAATCACATTGAAGTAACCAATCTGAGGTTGTTATTATATAAGATGAGAACAATTGATACATAAAAATATTGAATGATTCAATGCATTTATCAAATTTTCCAAAGGAGTTTCAACCTCCATCCCTCTCCCAGAGACATCATGCGAACGAAACAATCCTTTTGTGATCATAAATTATCACTTTTTCAAATTAAGAAGATGGTATATTTTTTCCACTTCTATCAATGAAGCAAACAGTTCTAAAGGAAACTTAAAATAAGATCATATAATTGAAAACTCATCCATAAAAACCTTTATGATCCTCTGAAATATATCTAATAAAAGTTATAATCATTCACCATTAAAGGTTTTCTAGAGCTCTTCAATGTCCATAGGGAATCCACTGATAGATAAAAGTACCAAATATGAATGTAAATGTGATTTTATCACGATGTTCATAAGATATTTGGATTTTATTATAACCCAAATATCTATAAATGAAGAAATAAAAATTACTTCTATAAAACCACTCTAATATTATATTTAAAAGGGCATAATAAAAAATTTATGTCTTGAAAAGGATTTCATCATCCTACATTTAATAAAAACCCTCTATTTTATCACTTTTATAATAGGGATTAGCTTGTTATTTTAATTAGAATCCAAATGTACCCCTCACTTATTTGGAATATTTTGAACTAGGCTCACATAAGTGTTATAAGAGATCAAATAAATAATTCTAGTATCTAAACGATTGATCACCTCTTCCCAGACTACCTCTTTAATTTATGGAATGAGTGTCTTTTTACACTATACATCGGTCTTATGTCTCAGTTTTATGGGAATTTAATACGTGTAATAAGTGGGACTAATTCCATTTTTTATTGTGATATGTGGTAAAATCAAAACCTCTATAAGAAAATCCTTTCTGAACTTCTAAATCATTTAAAATGATGTTTAGAAGTGGGTCTCTCTTACCCCAAAATCATTATTCTTAATGATTTGGAATGGTTTATTATAAAAACAATTTTTTTATATAACTATGTAATAATTTTTTGTTGAGAAGACTCATATTCATCAATAACAGGATTGTATAATAAATTTTATCTATAAAATAGATATAACATATTTATATCCACTAAGGAGAACCTATGAATTTCCCATTCCAGCTCATTTTTAAGGAACTGTTTCATTGTTTTCACATAATGATTCCCAAAAACACATCCTTCAGGTCATCCAAACACCCATCTCCCTAAAAACTATATTTTCCTGATATCCAATAATGTGTGGGTTACTTTATCATTTTTATAATATTTAATTCCATAATTTTATCCCTGATTTTAATGATAAACATTCATTTATTATATATATCATATATCCTTTAATGGAAATAAATGTTCTCTCTAATATTACTGACACCACTTTATCACTCTCAATGTTTATGGCTAAAAAATTAGTCTCCAAGGATTATTTTCCTACTCTAACCAAAAAGTCATCAACACTCCCAAATGGGTGCGTTATAGAACTATCAATAAGTTAGCGTGCCAATTTGGTCGTCATGTATTCTCTAATTCCCACCTTTTGAAAAAGAGGAAAATAAATCAGATTGATACTAGGCCCCATGTCATAAAGGTAATTTTTTTTGATTATCATAATGTGAAATTAAATTATTAATCAACCTGGTCTAGAAAAAATTATGAGGGTTACCCTCAATTTTAATTTTTTAAAATATAAATTCATTTAAATAAAATTAAGAATCACAAAAAACAACCATCATGTACATTTGGATAGTGGATAGAGCTCTACAGAGTCCACATGAAATCTACTGGTTAAAAAATGTTGAAATTGTGAATTTTATGGTGATATTATCAGGATTATCATATGATATTCAGATTTTTTTAACAAACAAAATATTTATCAATGAATAAATTGATATCATTTCTAGAGAACAACTAAAAAATTAATCTAAAAAATGATTTACGAAATGATCTTTTCATGAAGTTGATTTATTAAACCTATTGTAAATAAAAAACACTATTTTGTCACTTTTATAGTAGGGATAATCATATTATATTCATTGGAAATCACTTTCATCACTCGCTTATTTAGAATAATTTAAATCAGGATAAAATAAGTTTTATCAGTGATCAGATAAATAATTATAGTATATTAAAGCTTGAATAAATCTCCCCAAACTACCTATTTCATGTTTGGGTTGAGTTTCCTTTGACTCCATACATTATGTTTCTGTCATGGTTTTTTGGTAATTCAAGATATTCTAAATGTGGTACATATACCATTAATATCAGTCATTCTATGTGATAGAATCTAAATCTGAAGAAACCTCTCCTCTTAGAAATTCTAAATCAACTGAAATGATGTATGTAAGTGTATCTATCCTCTAAAAGCATTGTATCTCAAGTTATTTTTCATTATATGAGCTCAAAACCCAATGTCATTTAATGGATGGATAATTTTTTGGTGGTTTATGATTAAATCCCAAGATCTGGGGCTTATAGAAGCTATTGGGAGTAGAAAAAAAGTTTCCAAATTGCTATCCTCAATGGAAAAGACAAGAATGTTCTCTTCTAGATATATTTTAATGGTCTCTGATTATCGATGTCAATATAGGATAAATGTAAAAAAAAATTGTCCATCTAGAATATTACATCAAACCTTGTCACATAAAGGATGAGAATATTCAATATTAAGAGATATTTGCCTATTATAAGGGTAAAATCCTTACAGTAATGACCACTCTCTGATTAAATACCCAATATGGTATCGAGTGTCATTATGCCCTCGAATAATTCTATCTATTCCAGAATCTCTATGTTATATTCATATATAAAATATTGTGACATGCCTGCATCAGATAATGTAGAAAAAAGTAATGAATATTGGAATATTACATTGAATATTATATGTTCCATCACTCTACTCCTACAATATAGGTTTTATGCCTGTAACTGGTCCGTACTGAGGCTGGGAGTCACAACATAACTTTTATGAGAAATCCTATTATTCTAGCATAATAATTATAGTGTTTTGATACCTCTACGATGACCACCACATCATCTTTTTTAACTAGTATTATGCAAGAATCATCCCTAATGAGATACATCTGGAACCACTCTAGAATGTGGAGTAGGTGCAGATCTCCTCTCTCTAGGAATAGATGGAAATGTCATGAAGAATCACTGTACATACCCCATCTTGCTGCTAACTCTGCATTCAATTAGATCTTACATATGCTAAGGTTTTTTGTATCTCATCTTCCCACACTAGTGATATATAATTAAATTGGTAGAGAAGTATCTGACTACTAATATCCCCTACAAGAAACTACGAAGCATCAAATCCATCCAATTGAAGAATAATTGATAGATCTAGGAGCTAAATAACAATGGATATAAACATACTCTTCACTAAAACTCCTCCCAATAATGGGGTCCTAATTGACTATCTCCGAAATAGTAATTAATCAAAAGACATTGACCATTGATCAGATGGTGTTTACAAGCCCATCATTGAATCACCTCATAGTCATAGGATCATCACCAGATTAAGTTGACGTGAACCATGAAAGCTTAGTAAAAATGAAAAAAAAATCCATGATGAAAAAGGATCCTTATTATAGTGTCATAAAACCTCTATCCCTATCAACCATCAAGGTTTATTAAACGATTTTATCATAGAATATCATGTAAAAGTCTATCCATATCATATCTTGATATCGTTCCTCTTGGGTAATAACACCTCACCATATCATGGTAGAACACAATATAATATAAGCTGTGAGAATGACCCTATTCAATAGAGGAATATCCAAATGCTAAAAAGTTGAATGATTTTCCCCTATTAATTATTCCATAGAAATTATTATTCCATCCCTTAAAAATGTAAGAGGATACTACTACTGGAACTCATCATTCAACTCTTCCATAGTTGGGCCACATAAAGAATAACCACAAATGGACTACATAATAAAAAAAAATATGACTCAAAACTGGGTGTTGATTCAATTATCATGAATATTCGGTGGTTCATTATGTGGAACTTTATGAGGTATGACTAGAAGCTCAAGGAACACCACCGACAATGATTGGTCATCACTATCATGAGGGTGTAAAACTTGGGTCTCCCATGGTGGAATGATCCTTCAATGAAATGTGTACAACTCAGTTGAAAATTTAACATGAAATAATGAAAATTGATAACATGGAGAGGTAAAAATACTTCCTATAAAAGACCACACCTTTATGTGTTCTCTTATTCCCAAGTATTGGTGATAAATAAAATAGCATAATGGGATATAATGACATATAGGCACTCCCATCTACCCACTACTATAGTCGGATTAATGTATATGTATCATATCAGACAATAGTGGTTATGGTATATTGAGTGTCAATTGATAGTTATAGAGAAAAAGACATTTCATTATAATTGGAATCCCATATAGTGGTAACCATTTACTTTAACAAATTTAATTTCATTTATGTTTATACTCTTGTATATATTATAAATTTTTTATTGTCTACAACCAGTAGGTCCGAAACTAAGATCATGGTACAATAGAAAAATTATAATGTCATCAAAAAATATATATGGAAGTATATCATTTGGATTGATATACGAACATTAATTAGTCTCATTATATTTTTCATACCAGAAATTTCATCACATTTCAATAAATATTAATATGAAACTAATTATATGTAATGGGAAAATAAATATATATGTTGATGTGGCATGGAAAAATGCAAAGAATATTAGTCCTAACATTCCGATAGTGATTCATGAGATGCTAATTACTTTCCTTAACAGGCCAATCATCAATTCCAAAATTAATGACATCAAAAATAATAATAACACAATTCATTTCTGTCACCCAATGGTGAAATAATATCCAATATATAGAAAAAAATAGAATACAATGAACCCATCTGAGGTAATTTGGGTTTCCCCTATATATGGGATAACTAATCCTTGGCACAAGTTCATTACCAAACACAATTACGTCCTAATATCCTATATAATTACCAATGAATAACAAAAAAATCAAGTTATTTCTCTAGTACAACTTTTTTATGTTTAGAACATATGTTTTCTTAACTAGGACCCCGATTTGGTGGTTCACATGTCCTCAAGAAAGCCTCAACATATTCTAGAGCTTCTTGAATAGTAGTTAGGGTCTAAGGTGGTACAGTGGGGAGACTATTTCCTTATATCAATGAGGCACAAAATATATAATAAATAATCATAAAATAGTGGAAGATTGATATAACTAATGGATAAATTAAAATAATAATAATTAATAAACGTGGAGGAATAAAAAACTATGAAAATTCAATATATAACAAAAATCCCAGGACAGGGTCATATACTATGATTTCAAGGCATGATGATATAAAAAAATGAAGAATAGGGGATAGGCATAAAAACATGATATATTAAATAAAAAATTGAGAAAAGGATTCTCCACTAGCATCATGATAAAATTCTTGGTTCTCTCCTCCCTTTGTTCATGCTATTTGTAAAATGAATCATGCATTTGTAACATGGTGATTTCCTATATCCATACCTTAAGACATGAGGTCTACTCTGGTACCAAATGAGGTCAGAGTAGGGTATGAGATTAACTCATTAGTCC
The DNA here is from genome assembly GCA_963277665.1 of Viscum album. Lineage (NCBI taxonomy): Eukaryota > Viridiplantae > Streptophyta > Magnoliopsida > Santalales > Viscaceae > Viscum > Viscum album. The sequence goes on from OY728134.1 coordinate 334,204,823, forward strand.
TCCACCAACGAATTCTATAAATAATCTAGTTTGGGTATATATAAATAGAATTGTGTAGGTAAAGGAAATAAATAACAATTAAAGAAAATAAACACCAGCTATCTCATGTTCTTACTAGACCCATCAGCACTTCTACCTAATTTAGCAGAGGATGTTGTAAGAGTCTGATCATTATATATATATTCATTATATGTATATATATATATCACATATATATTTATATATTATTATATACACTACATATGGTGATGTTAAGATCCATATACATGGATACTGGGTTCTAGTTGGACCTAGGGTATAATTCAAGATTCCATGAAAAATCTAATGAGCATAATGCTCCATCATGGTTGAAATCCCATTATATCATCTTAATGAAGGACAAATTTCTCATCATATGATATGGTGGGAGAGTTTTCATTCTCAAAACTTGATTTGTAGGAATTTATAATTTCATGTACATAATCCAAAAAAAATTATAATGGTGTAATTAATCATTCCCAACACCGGATGTAGGGGAGTGTGAAATGACATGCTCAAAAAGTCTTGTAACCATCTTTAAACAACCCGTGTTAATGTAATACTCATTATAATTATTATTACATTAGGGATCACCTATAATTCATTTATAAAAAACAATCCCAATACAACTAGGGGAAACACAACTCATATATTCTATATATAAAAGCATGTATCACATGACGTGGCCTTTCCAACAATTATCATTCATTATAATTAATAGATTAAAAAAATTAAACAAGTTAATTCAATTAAATGTCTAAGACCAACACATATATTGTTTTTTGGTGAATGATTCAATTATAATAAATAGGAAAATTCTATTTCTACGGAACACCAATCACACTAGTGGTTTTTTTTAATTTATACAATTCATTATAAGGAGGGGGTTTCATTGGGGACACCCAACGGGTCAGAAATAGATGAGGTTGGAATCCTCTAATTACATAGATATGGACCATGGAAGTATAAAAATTTGTTCCAAATAATTATAATTGGAAATCAAAATTTTAGAATATTCAAAGATATATTCGACTTGCTACACAATGGAGAAAGATATATAAACACCTATTGAATTAGGGGAAACAACTAGACCAACTACCTTGGTGTCTTATATGACTCACCATCCAATATCGGCTTCAAATAGGAATTAAAATGGAGTAAATCCAAGAAAATAACCAACTCCATGAAAATATTATGAATGAGATCACACCAAAATAGCAAAAGTAATGGGAAGGGGAACTATGATATAACGAAAGTGGATTCTAGACCATACCATTTTGGATCCAATTTGACCATGGATTTTCAAATTGAATCCTAGATCAAGGAGTTATCAAAGAACCTTTAAAAGGGGGAAGATCTCTCTAGAAGAAGAAATGAACTATTTTCCACTAGTGACGAACTATGAAAAGAGGGGTAAGATTTTAAAACGCATTTGGAAGAAAATGTTCTTTTACCTATGAAATACTGGTTCACACAATTTGGAAACACTATTGGCCAAAACATGCACCAACTACACACCATGCTCTATCTAAGGAGGAACCCCACATGGTATAGGTGCACATTTTCAAATAATGTGTTCATAAATTCCACAAATCCACTATCAAAAAACCTATGCAGTCCCATACAGGTGTGTGCCTCAGCTCTAATGGTTGTATATAACCATGTATCTCCCAGATCCCTTTAGAAATTCAACTCACAGTTAATAGAAACTATATGGGTTGGGATACACAATTTCAACTGACTATAGGGACTAGTAATTTTCTCCAAATTCTATGGCTATGGGCTTTGAACAATCTCTATGCATCCTTTTTACATCTATGAATCAATTAGGTACCATTATAGCAGACAAATTATAAAATTTAAGATGAAAAAAGGATCCATAAATTTTATAAATTATGGGTCATTACAAAATTCTGGGAGTCCTAAAAATTGTTTATTAATGGTCGGATATTTTAAACTCTTGTAGGTTCATGGTGACCACACTCTTGATGTTTAGTGGGAAACAAATAGCTAAGTGATATGACCCCATGGAATCTAATAAACCATAGGAGATGGATTTTGATCCATTAGAAATCTAGTGGAAGCCTTAACTTATTATTTTGTAGGGTTTATCATTGTGTATTTATAGTAGATTTATTAAAACTCTCCTCCTCATTTCCTTTTTCAAGACTTTTAGTAGCTATGGTCTGATTCGTTTATCCCTATCTTCTCCCACTCTATTCATTAAATCATTAGTCATCTCTACACATAGTTTGTAATTTCAAATTATACAAACATAGGAAGCTATGGTCCCCTATCACTATGGATGAGGTAACATACAACCTGATTTATATTTTTCATAACAATTTAGTGATAGAATATTAAAAATCCTTAAATTGGTAGTTGTTGATAGGATTGAGATATTTCGTGATTGAGGTTGAATTGGAGAGATACATTGTATGGGATAACCTATATTTCACTAAGGCAGGTGGTCATTAATTTATGTCACCATAAATTTTTTCTTTCATGTGTCATGTGGAATACATGTAAGAAAATTTTGTTCAAGGATAACCTTATAGGGAATGATAGGTTTGAAAATTTTAAGATTGGGTTGGTTTTAACCAATTGGGAGAAAAAAACATTTTACACATATAAGGTTTATTTATAATCTACCTATGATCATATCAACTTGTAATATTAGATAAAATTTTATGGGATGAACACAGAACAATAGTTTATACATGTTATAAAACTTATGGGAACTAAGATAATTTCTTATGATTATTATGGATAATCAATGGGGTGTAGACAAGATAATTGCATGTTTATTGATGGTTTCATCTTTTGAGTTGTGGTTGGTAAATATGATGAGGTTTTGTTTTATTAAATTGGGTATCACCTTAGAGGTGATCTATAAATATATTATGTGAAGAATTGTGTGAGTACAAGTGAGATGAAGTGTATCCAATATATATTATCTAGGAGAGTAAAATAATGTGTTAACCTCATGGTAGATGGTTTTCCTAGAAATGTTAGTACATTAAAGAAATATATTATTGGGCTATGGATGATGGAATAACAAAGAATATGATTCAAATGATTATATGAGACTATGTGTGGTACTATGAAGATGAGTGGGGCATTGAATCATGGGTAAAATAGTTAGTTAACTATTTTGAGGAAACAAAAATATATTTTTGAATTTGGGAAATACATGTGATAAAAATGCCTTCTTGATAATTTATTCAATAAAAATTGATTTTTAAGAGTTTTTCCATGGATGTTCAATATTTGAGTCATATATACTAGCATGTCTGATGGATTCTGTGTGGAAATTGACAGTTAGACTCTAGGACTGAAATTTTCGGATATGTGAAATGTTGGATGTGTTGGTGTATATCTAAGGGATAGGGTACTTATTTTTTTGTACCATATGTTTTATTCATTCATAACTAGTTTAATTATAGATCATGTTTCTATTACTTGTGGGGATGGCATATGTTAGGAAATATCATGGTGTGGTTTTTATTGTGACTAGTGAAGTGGTTATATATAGTGAAACTCTATAGTGTTGTGGTTACTAAGAATATTATGATGGTTATATACCATGTTGATTTTTTGTGTGGTGAAACTATGACCAAGGTGGTGGTTATATTTCATAGCATCCCTTATTGAGTGTTTACTATAACTATAGTGGTGGTTTTAAATCCTGACATCTCATGGTGAGGTGTTTATTATGATGAGGGTCATCATGTATTCTTGGAACCATGTGTATTAATATTTTCCCGTGATAAGTGGTTTATCACATATGTGATAGATCCATCTAGTTTGGTTTATATTGCATATAATTTTGCAGCACTGGCCAAAGAAGATCCATTTGAGCATCATGGTGGTCTTTTTTCACATGATAAATTTTTTTAGAGAGTTTTTTATTTTCATATTATATTTTACATGAACATAGATATATTCATTGTGATATATTTTTGGTGTCATTTACTATATAGTTTTATATTCACACTCCACAAGTGGACATAAATTGAGGTGTAAACATTATGTTTGAGATAAAGGCCAGAGTAGTGCTTATATGATAAGTTCATAAAACTATAGTATCATGGAATAGATGGGGCGATGGTGCCATGATAAGGCTAAGAATATTTTTATGGGATTTATCTTTATTTTATTTTCTATATTTATCATCCTTTAATGTATAGATTTACCCAGTGAGGTAAATTCATTGTATATTTGATATATATATATATATTTTATGCGTTCGTTAAATTATTGCATCGTATATGATATTTTTATGTGTTTCTTTCTTTAATGATTCTATATTAGGCATTGAAATTGATATTTTGTTTATATTTTAATAATATATTACTATTTAAAGACTTGACATCATAAGAATATTCACCAAATTATATTTATTAGTCTTTTAGGTCCAGTCATCGACACCTAGTAATATGTGAGGAATGCTGGAGGTCATGTAGCATTTAGGCATGAGCTAAAGGATGTGTTAAAAAGGATAGTATGTTACAAACTGATATAAGAGAAATTGTTCCAATTATTTTGCTTACTTATCCATTAATTATAGAGATAGTTTGTTAGAAATTATTATGGAATATATACTTTTATCTATCTAGAAATTGTCTGGAGTAGTTATAAATTACAAGGGAGTAGGGTTGTTATCTTTTTAATTAACTATTATTATTGAGCAATATTCAAAAATAATTATGATTAAGAGTTATGTGTTTGGGTTCTAATTTTATCCCTACACGTAAATAAGGTAAAAATACATGAATCTTACATATCACATAGGTTTCTCTGGCATAATCTTGATTATATAACATCCAAAATGCGGATTTTAAAAAAATTAATTAAAACACTTAAAATATCATATTTAGTTTTTTCATAAATAACTTATCGGTGGATCATTAATTTTCCACCAATAAAATTATGAAATTATAAGTATTTACTAATTTCATGTGATTATATTATTGTTATGAGCATGTGATTGATATAAACCCTATAATGATACGATATGTTGAAATATATGTTTACAAAAATGGAATGGACCATAATATAGTCTATGGTTTCATATATATATATATGGGGGGTCCCCATGACATATAGTCTTCCATGATCCCACTTTATGTGCACCATATCATTGTTTGAGATAATTTTTCATGGTAGTTGTGTATTGTGTTATCCTTTTGTATGAAAATTATTGGATAAAGTGTTATATCCCATTGATTAAAAATTTTATTTTGGTAGATTTTCAAAAGCCTCTTTTTATGGTTGAGTGGTGACCTAAACATTAGAGATTATTTTAAATAAGTTTTTTGATGTTCTACATAATTAAATTTTTTCTCATGAATTGTGTGGAATTCCACTACATCAAATTCTTGTGATGAACTCTTCTAAACAAAGATCATTCTTAGCTCTTAAATCCTTCTATTATTCTATCACTATTTTCTAGAAATTAATCAATATAATAGAGACACTATAGATGTGATGGGTGATTCCCATGATCAAAGGATAACTTATGATAGTGTAACCCTTTCATTTCTTCATAGATATCTCGACAAAATACCTTTTTAAATAATGGAAAGGTCGAATCCTGAAGGTTAAAGCATTATGTTTTTATTTATTTTTTATCAATTACAAATATATAGATAGAATTTGGTATTAATATTGGTTTATAATTATTTGTACACTATTTTAGGATATTTGACGCTCCTCTGAAACCCAATAGTGGTATCGAATCCAATCTATCATTATTTGGTTTGAATATTGAATTGATGAAAGAAATAGAAAATTGAATTTTACTAATACTTTGGAATATTTGATCCCGGAAAAGGGGAATTTTAATGCTTGATTTCACAAGACCAAAAATAGTACTTATAGAAATATAAATCTTTCTGTGAAATCCTAGAGACTACATATAGTCATTACTAAATGGTCATCGTATGCATCAGTTGAAAATCTAAAAAATATATTTTTGAAATATTATGATCTACGTCATGGTCTAGTATTTACAATGTTACATTAACTCCATAATGAGTACTAGATATGAAATATTTAAAATCCATTTGGGGATTATTATGTCCACCGTGATATTCCATGGATATCGAAAATTTCAAAGAAAAAAACATCCCACTAAAAACAATATTCTCCCCAAGTGTAATAAAAAAAATAACATGGTTTATAAATATTATAAATCCAAAATAGTTTTAGTAATGTAATGTAGATAGTAAAAAATGGACATTGTGTGTCTCTTGTAAAGGATTTCCCCTTGGTGGGGCACTACCATAATTACATAGTTATATTGTTTAATCTTCATGGTCTTCAATAACACCCAAAGGATATGAAATTGTCATAATCCCATGAGTTGATACATAATTTTTAGTATAATATATTACCAAAACCATTCAGGATTATATTTTAATAAAATTATAATAAAAAAATAACTAATTAAACTCTTGTACTTTTCAGCTATGAGACATTTGTTTGACTGTATATGAAACCAATTAATCATTAAATTGTCTTTAACATCTTTTAGAAATTATCCACATAGGATACCCTCTAATATATTTCATTCTTTAATTGTCTTATTAAACTAGGTAAATGGAATCATAAGATTGTGGTGTACTCAAATTTTTGTTAAGGGTGAACATAAGAAATAAAAACAAATATCATAAGTGGGAATAAGATTTGAATATGGTATAATCAAGATATATGAGAAATTTATTCCCAAAAATTCATAGAACATAAATAATTGAATAAGTTATTATATAACATAACAATACGTCATGAAAATTATTCATATCATAAAATATAAAGGAATACATATAGAATTGTGGAACAACAATAAGCCTGGGTAAACATTACCTTCGTGAGTCACGAACATTCCACCTTGCCTATGAGCCCACATAATTGTACCCATGTATAAATCACCTTTGATGGTCAAATACATTCACCCTTGTTTGGGAGAATCAAAATTATGATCACGAATACATGTCTCATGTGATTCAAATTTTTGACTAATACAAAAAAGGGTGAAATAATACCCCACCCATATTTCACCCATACATATATGCGACACATAAAAATCTTTCACATATCACGTCATAATGAACACAAGGAAATAAACTTGTTTTTATAAATATATTATATTATAATCATTCAATTTTCATAAAATAATGAACCCACAGAAATAAAATGGGTTTCTTATCCTTTTCAAATGGTATCACATAAGGAAAACATTCATAATACTATAAATAAAAATGATGATATATACTAGTGGAAAATAAATGGGTATCCCAATATATTTAGTAACTTTATATGTAAATAACCTTTAATCATGACAATAAAGCATATGGTATTTATCCAATATAGATAAAAGGAATATATAAAATTCAAGAACATCCACAATCAATTTATTTTTTTTATCTATGTGAACACACTTCAATCAAAGGAAGTCATTGTAGAGTATTCCCAATAGAAATTTAATTGAAAAATTACATAAAATGTAATAAAAATGAAATGAAAAACGATGTAATGTATTTCCATGAGATTAATTCCCAAAATTAGTAAAATATATTTTAGAAGGAAATTCAATAAAATTTGTTTTGAAGGAATTAATTATTTTTTAGATAATGTTGAAAAAAACATAATAGTATTTTTAGAATTGACTTGTAACATTGTAATAAAATAAATTACCATTTTTCATTTTAAATTGTTAAGGTGGTTTGATATATTTTGAAAAATATTTATTATTATGAATAAATTAGAAATATAGATACATGAAGAGATATAAATTTAATAAAAATGAAAATTTTGTGTTGAATATGTTTCATTTGATTTCGAGGGGATTAAAACATTTCTAAAATTTCAATATATCATTACTAAAAACCACATCGCTTAAGAATATTATAGAACATAAAATTTAAAATTATTTAAATAGAAGAGATACTTTTACCTAGTTCATCTAGAGGAGAGATAAAATGTTTTGATAATGGAAATAATTATTTTACAAATTCCCCATATGGTTTATCAAATTTCAGAGAACTATATTTTAAAATGAGGTAGGGAAAAGAAACCGTACATCTATAGTATCTTTTAAATTGGGACCGTTGAAGGATAAATATCATGAAACAAAAATTTAAATTCCATACACTAAATATATTTTATGATATAAAATAAAATGAAAATATATACACCATATCAAACTTTAGTGAGGAATAAAATTTTTATGTATAAAAAAATAGGAATTAAGGCAATGAAACCCATTCATGTAACTTAATTTATGAATTAATAATTATTTAATAATGAGGTTTTATGTAAAAATTATAAAAAAAGTAAATAATGAAGAAATATAATATATATTATTCATTTGTTAGAATAAATAAATCATCGAATAATAGAGTTCAATAAGAATGTTTGAATCTTTGTAGCAGAAAAGTGAGTTATCATAAAGCCTTACCTTCGCCCTATTTTTCTCATTTCATGCACCTAGAATCCTGAAAATTAAAATTAAGTTGATTATATACTACATTAAGAACCATATTAGTATATATTTTATTTAATAAAGACCATTTTTTATTACATTATATATATATATATTATTTTTTCGCATGATTGATATTTAAAGTAGTTCAGTTAATTTCAATGTAACTATTTTGGTATGTTGAACATTATTAAAAGTGATGTAAAATATCTACATAATATCAAAAAAATATGTTTTTTGTATAAATTGTTATTACATTATCATAAATTTTATATATTTATATAGGTTTTTATATAATGACCTCGTATTATGAAAGGTACTCTGAATTGTTCATTTTAGGTGGTTACGTCAACTATGACCATTTATTATTGACTTAACTTATATAATATCCAATATTATATTCCTATAACATTAATGGTGTTATAAAAATAATTTTTTAACTTAAATTAATTAATAAATTTATCCATGTTTTGGTTAGGAGGGAAAACAATGTGTGTCGCTTAAAAGAGGCAGTAATCCACATGCAGACACTATCAATGTCATTTTCTTCTTATTAATGGATAGAAAATAAAAAATAAGGGTTATTAAATTAATATAATAATAATTCCGTATAATAAAGACTCTAATTTCATTATATTACTATTATTATAGTTGTCATGAAAGGAAAATATTAATAAGAAAATGTTATAGAATATGTAACACTCATTTTTGAACCAAGAACATTCTCTAAAAATTATTTTTACAAATAAAGGAAAGGTGTGAAATTAGGGTGACCAAGGAATTTATGTCATTTTTTGTAATTAGTTTAAATCATTGTTGGGTAGGGTTTAAATTATAATATAAATGGTTTGTGTAACTTTTAGCGGGTGTAATGGATCTACTATTATATGTGAGGAAAATGGAATTTCTTGGAACACCAATTATATTTTTAAAATGGAATGACACTATTCAAGTTTCAATGGATGCAAAAGTTATAAATAATTTATTATTGGGTTATAAAAGACCAATTAATCCCTAATAACCAATTTCACTCGTTTTTAAAAAAAATAAGTTTTATTACCACTTGATTGGTTCTAATATTTTACAATTTTAATTTTTATAGGGTAATTACTTCTAACCCATGTAGTTTATATTTTATTAAAATTATAACTTAACAATTGTAAACAACATTTCATGTTATAAATATAAATTTAGGATCCATATATTCAATTTAAAAATATAAATAAGATAAAATTATTTATTACATTAAAAAAAATTATATTTAGAAAACAAATTTAAGAAAAAAGATGTTTCACCCATTTTGTGTTCTTAATGTCATTTAATATTGATTACCAATTTTTAATGTAGTAATATATAGGTTATTTAATTATATTAGATTAATTTTTTATAACTTATTTATAAATTTCATTTCAAAAAATATAGGCAATGTTAATGAATCGATTTTTTACAAATAACAAATTTTTCATTATATCTATAACTAGCTTTGATCCTAGTAAAAAACATTTATGAGTAAAATTAAATTCAATTTATTTCATAGTATTTAAATTATAAAATAAAATATGAATGAATTTTTTTATGATTAAATTCATTCAAGTGATTTAAAAGTAATTTTCAAAATCAGCGACTAAAAGTTGTTTTGTTCAGTAAAATACTATTCATCTTTCCAAAACTATAAACATGGATTTTAAATATTCAAAAAATTATATTTATATAATTTATATTAATTATAAAATATATATTTTATTGTAAAAATTTGCAATAACTTTTAATCCATTCTTGTGTTAATAAGATGCCTAAAATTTAATTTTTTTTTAGCAAAAATCATTATTTCAAAATTCGACTAAATTCAAATATTTTAGAAAAAATATGAAATTAACCGTAGGATATTTTTGAAATTATTATATTAAAAAGTAATTAATTATTATAAAATTTAAATTATGAAAATTATATATTTCTTTAAAAATGAAATTAAAAATATTAAGAAAAAATATTTTTATTTAGGGATTTTATTTATAAACATTATGTGTTATAAATGTTATTCCATACTAAAATATAATTTAAATATTTTTAATTTTATTAATAATACATTAAAATTTATAATATTATTATAATAATCCTATAAATATGATGAAATTAATTAATTTGGATAAATTACACATCACTTTAAAAAAAGTTATTTAAACTAACAATCATTTTTGATACTATTTATTTATATTCTAAATATATGAAATTATTATTGATTAATATAATTTTAATTTAAAGAGGTTTTTTTCATATATTTTTATTAATAACAACTATCTAATATGAATCATCTGGTTTTATTTTAGTATATCATCAGAAAACAAATCTATGAAAACAATCTTAATTTTAATTATTACTCGATGGTGAAAAATGGTGAAGGAATTCTTAACATGTTTATAATTTGGGATTTAGCTTATAATATGATTTTAATTATCATTCCTAAAAAAAATTAGTCTCTCATACAATCATATACTCATTTATCCATATAAACTAATCATACATTCTCTAAAATATAAATTTCCCAAAAGAATCTAAAAAAACTATATATTAAACAGTATAAAAAACACATATTACTTAATAAATTATCATTGCCTTTATACGATAAATGGTATTAACTTCTATGTCATAATATCACTCACAAGACCATATATTTGAAAATCCCAATAATGTAATGAGCATAAATAATGGGATAAAACTACTTATGGGTAAATAGATCCATAAGTGATAAATAAAGAATTTAACGATGGTATATCATTGGGAATGATTCTTCCACCCATTTTAACACATTTTTTATACATGTTTCAAGTACTTTACAACTTGACTTATTTAATATTTTACTACTTTTGGGTTTTAACATTTTTACTTATCTTTACACTAGTATTTTATATTTTGTTAAAAATATAAGGTGACCCTTATAACTACATTTTTATTTTATAAATCATAAATTTTAAATCTATATATTTTGATTCAATTTATAAACATTAAAAAATCAAAACATAAATTAAACATTTAATATATAGAAAAATAGTTTTTATGAAAAATATTGTTTTTACTATTACGTCTCCTTAATCATTTTTAGTAATGATTTATAATTTAATTTTTTTATTATGTATATATACATATTAGTTTAAAATTAATATTATATTAATTTATTAAAATATATTAATTTATGTGATTTGATAGAAGTTACATAATGCCCATAAAACAATTCTTCGAAAACATTAATTTTACCATTATTGTGTTAATTAGCTATAAATATTGTAATAATAATTTTTATCCTAAAAAGGAATTAAAAGTAATATATAATGTGATGATTTTGATCTTAAATATGAAATCCATTTTTTATGATTTAATTTCAACAATTGATGGAAACTGATTTTTTATATAAATAACAATATATTGTGTTCAGAGGTAAATATTAATCATGTTTTTGTAACATAATACATGGATTTTATAAATTCAATCAAGTACATTTAAATTATTTATATTTTATATGAATTATATATTTTATATAATAATTATTCATAATTTTTACCTCATTCTGCTAATAATGTAATTTCATGAAAGTGATTTCTTTCGAGAAAACAGAATTATAACTATTTAACTAAAAACAAATATTTTAGAAGAATCTAAAATGTTTACCTGAAACTAATTAAAATGTTGTAAATTTAAATATGGATATAATTTTATTAAATAAAAATATTAAACTTATATCTTAAATTTTTATATAAAAATAAACAACATTAATGAAAAATTGTTTTATTGAAGAATTTTAGTTTTATAACGTTATGTGTTTTAAATATAATTTCATACAAATTTCTAATTTAGAAAATTTTAAAATATTTTTTCATATATTAATATATCATATATTATAGTAAAATTTTTACAGTGTTTAATTGAATTGAATTTAGTAAATTTCACAACACCTAATGAAAAGTTATTTGAAAAAAACAATACTTTTAATATTAAATATTTATCATTTGAATATAATAATTTGAACAAGATTGATATATTTTTATTTACCGGATGTATTTTTTCAACATATATTATTCTGGATAATAATAATTTAATAATCCTGAACTGGTTCAACATCTGTGTTTCATGTGGAACAATCTATCATTAGACAGTTTTTTAAAAGGAAAAATTATGTAGTTAATCATGAGTCATTAAATCCCCCCCCCCCCACGAATTAAATTTCTTCCTTGAAATTTAATTATTTATTCACTAATAAAATAATTAAATGTTATTATAATCTTATTTATAATTTTTGATATAATTTTTAATATGAAATCTACCTTACCCACAAACACTATATTAAGTAAATTATATTTCCTCAAACAATATTAATAATTCCTAAAATAGTATGATCAAGTATTCTTATAACAAAATAATATATTCACAGAAATATAGCTATACCAAACCCATCATAATATTAAAGACTTGAAAACCCATAAATACTATATATTATTCCAAAAATTAGCACTATCTTTAACACTAAAATAGTATTATCTTCTAGGTCCTAAAATAACTCACTAGCAAATATATGTTATAATAAAAAAAGTTATAAACATCAAAAAAATATAATTAATTAATTATTATTCCAAATTTTACCAATACTATATAAATTACTTTTTCAAAATTAATCAACACTTTTTTATCTCAATATCAATCATATATTAAACATAAGAGTTATAAATCCCACAATCATGTCTTCTTCAATAGTTATTCCCAAAATATAACATTTTCATCGAATTACATTTCAAAAATATTAATACAATTTAATATATGTCTCCAAATATTTATTAAACAACTAATAATAAAAAAATCCTTATATGTTACATATAATACATAAATCATTTAGAATATACTAGAACATCATAGATAAATATCACTCATTAATGAATATGTGTATCAATACGTAGTTTCTATTAAGATTTTATCTTCGTTACCTTGTGTAATACTAGGAAACACTCTTTCCCCATCTTAATAGTAATATATAAAAATTATAACCCATTTAATTATTATCCCTTATTCTATTATAAGTCATAATGGTGTCTCTATATATACTTTTCTCAGCTTTATTCTCGTGATCCAATATCAACCAAATACTAAACCCAAAATTATTATGATAACATTGAAAATATTAATATGAATACAAAAAATATCAATATTTCTTACAATTTAAAACCTTCAATTTTATCATCTGATATTTTTTTTGTTTGACCAATGAGAATTTTTACCAAAATTAAATATTACTGATACAGATATAAATGTTTATTTATACCTTTTAAATTGTGGTCAATATAAACATATCAGACCGTAAATAATCATCAACAAACATCTTGACATATAATTTTATCTAAACAGTACTCTAATATCATCTATATCACTTCAATGACAAGATTGTCTCATAGTCATATGACTTAAAACAAATACTATATTACAATACATTCTCATGGCCTTTTATGTTTAGAGTATTATATATTTAGATAAAACATTAAATAACCAAACTCGTGTCTTTTTTATCACATAGTCATTTTTATGATCTATGAGAAACTACCTAAGCATTAACAAGTCTTAAATTTCAACCACAAATTATTCATATAATATAATCTTCAAGATATTTCATACATTTCTTATCGTCATAGCATGAGGAAATAAGAACATATGATAGGGGTGATCAATGATTCTTCCCAAGGATAAACATATGCTATAACAAAATAATATCATAAGTGATCATATTGTGAGAATAAGGGTATAATAAAGTAACATAAGGATCATATACACAACAAACCATATATAATAAAACATATAATAAGCCCATTAATGAAAAAATAATTAATCATGATAATTATTTACATCATTAAAATAGGGCATATATATAGAATATTTGGAACATAATTAGGCATATGAGATCAATACCATGACTATTGACACACTTCCACCATTAATTTTGAGACAAAATAATTATATAATCATACAAATCACCTTCACGGGTTACACACATTCACCAATTTGTTCGTATAATTAAATTGTTCCCACGTTGACATATCTGAAGAGATTTTAACTATTAACCAATGTATTATTAGGATATATATGACTTCAAACATCATTAATCTTTATATAAATGTTCCATGTGAAAATAAATTAGTTATCACAACAAAAATAACACATGAAAAATAAAAGGCTTTCATGGCCATTCTGAAAGGAATCATGTAATGAAAACATTCATAATTCCATTTATAATTGAAACATTATATACCCATAGAAAATAAATTAGTATCAAATATATTTGGTATAAATTTTTTTAAATAGCATTCAATCATGATAACATGACACATAGAATTTACACCATATAGAAATAGGGTATATTGTTGTGTTAATAATCTATCCATACAAAATTTATCCAATGGAAGTAAGTGTTGACTATTCACAAGGTAAAGTCATTGGAGTACAAATTAAAAACATTCAATGATTCAAAATGAAAATGGTAGTAATGTATTTATATGAGTTTGATTTCATAAAATAACATATTTGATTCAATAGGGTAATTCAAGAAATACATTTTCCATGTATGTAAACAATTATGAGATACAATGTCAAATTAAACCATAAAAAGTTTTTAGATATCATTTTAGGTGTTTTCATAAAATATAATGTTACAAGTCTCTTTTAAAAGAAAATGTTATTTAGAAACATTTTAAATATATTGAATTTTATTAATAAGTATAAAAAATAATTGAATAGATATAATAGTTATAAAAATGAAATTTCGGGTCAAATAAAATACATTTTATTAGGAAGGGGTAATTTTTTTAATATTTTCAAAAACCGTTGTTGAAAAACACCACCACTTAAGAAGATTATTGAAACCCAAATTTGAAACAATGTAAATAGGTATTAACTATCACCCTAGATAAAAATAAGTGAAGAAAATGATTTCTATATGGTAAATAATTAATATATATATTTCCTCGATGGGTCAACACATTTGAGTTATCTTGATTTTATAATGAGTTTTAGGAAAAAATATTATGGATTTAGTGACATCTAAATCAAAACCCATTAAGTATAAATTGATATTAAATAAAATTTTAATACCATGAATGAAATATATTCTTGTTATATTATAAAAAATATGTAGTATATTCACCATATAAAAGTCAATATCTATAAAAATATTCATGTGTCAAAAAAATATAAATCGTGACGAAGAAATCCATTCAGGTAACATAATCATTGAGTTGAGAATAATATTATAATGGTTTTAGAAGGAATAAATTTTGAGCTCTATAAAATAATGAGTTAATATGATATAGATTATTCCTTTGTTAAAATAAATCAATCTTTGAATAATATATTTTAATAAGAAAATTTCTAAATCTATATAAAAAATTGATTTAGTACAAATCCTTATCATGGTATTAATTCAAACAACGTAGGTGTATAACTTCATAAATAGTAAAATTATTACTTTAGATAACTTTTATTAAGATTATTAAACTATATTTATTTAAATAACCACCATTAATTATTATTTTCTTATTTATTTGTTATATAGTTTCAACTTATTTTAGTTATTTGAGGTTGTTTGGTCAATTACTAAATTACTATTTTGGTATATTGACAATGTTTAATGGTGTTATAGAATAAAATAATATTCTCAAAAGTTTGGGGTTGTATTTCCATTATTATATTTTAGTATAAAGTATATAAAATTTTATAAATTTTCATAAAATGAACTACGATTAGGAATTGTACTCTAATGTGTTCATTTTATGTAGTTATGTTTTTTATGACCCTTTTGTTATTAATATCACATTTAGAATTTATAATAATACCTTCCAATAAAATTAATTGTTTCAAAAAATTACTTTTGAACCTTAATTACCTTTTGAAATTCATCCATGTTAAGTTGGTATAAAAAATAAAGCATGTCGCTTTATGAATATGGTAGTCCACACATAATAATGATCAAAGTTTTTTTATTTTAATTAATGTGTCGAAAGTAATAAATATGGTTTTTCTATTTATATAATTATAATTATGTATAATATTGATACTAAGAACATTTTTTACTATGAGTTGGGTTTTTTTAAAGGGAAATATTATTAAAAAAAGATAAGGTATAAGTGATACTCATTTTGGGACCTTAAAAATTATCTTGAAAGTTTCCTTAGAAACGAATAGAATAAGATAACTTATATTGACTAGGGAAATTAGTACATTAAATGAGACTGTAGGGGGAAAAATTGAGAAAGGTTTCAGGGAAACTTTAAATAGGATGTGTAACATTGAAAGGGTTGAAGTTATCTAATTATATAGGTGAAGAAAATGGCACTTTTGTGAACACCCATTATCATTCAAAAATTAATTTACACTATTCTAAGGTCAATAATAACAAAAGTAATAAATCGTGTAAATTTCTGTAAGATATTGTATACAAAACCTGCACCGCTGATTCTTTGAGATTTTTTGAAACATTTTACCAATTTATTTATTTTACACATTAACATTTTTTTTATCATGATAACTAGATTTCATCCATGATGATTATAAATTATTAAATATATAATTTAATGCCTCTTAGAAAATTATTAGTTTATAAACCTAAATTTGGGATCCAGATAGATAAATTTAACTGTCAAATATTATAATTTTAATATTAAAATCAAAACATTTAATATATTAAAAAATATATTTTTTAACATTATATGTATGTAATATTATTTAATATTGATTATTAATTAAATGTTTGATTATGTATTTATATATATTTAAAATAATTATATAGAGACCATTTTCATAAGATATTTATTTATTATATTAGAAAAAAATTACACAATGATTATAAAATAATCATTTGAAAATAATAGTTGTATTATTATCGTCGAAATTAAATTTAAACCTATTATAATTATTTTTATACCTAAAATTGAAATTTTAATTATTAAATAATATATTCATTCTGATCTAAAATATGAAATAAATTTTTTTAATTTTAAATTTCTATAATTGATGAAAATATATTTTAATATAAGTGACTAAAAATTATTTCTAGAGTTAAATATTACATATGATCCCAAAACATCATACATATATTTCAGAAAGTATATATATAATTTTTAAATGATATATATGATTTATAATATATATATATATATATATATTAAATAATGAATGTATAATAAACTTTTAATCCATTCTTGTGTAAATAAAAGTCATAAAAGTGACAGTTTTTAGCTAAATGATTATTCTGACTGTTGACATTAAAATCATGTTTTATTATAAAAATACTAAAAAATTAAACTTAATATGATTTTGGAATTATTATCTTCGAAGTTATTTAATTTTTACAAATTTAAAATATTAATTTTAATTTAATTTTTTTAAATTAATATATAAAATAGAATGAAAATATTTTTTATTGAAAAAGTTTCTTAATAAACATTAGGTTTATAAATATTATTTCATACCAATTTCTAATTCTGTGAATGTTAAAATATTAATTCCTATATTTATAATATCATATAATTTTATAAAAATAATTTTAATGTGGTGAATTTAATTGATTAGTGTAAACTACACACCCATTAAAAATATATTTCTTTGACAAAAAAAACATTATTGAAATTATTTACTTATAATATAAATATAGGAATTTTAATTTTATTAAAATTATTTTATTTAATATTATTTTTTATCATACTTATAATATTCTTTATAATAATCATATATCATGTCACAACCCTTTTTCAGTTCTGTGTCTCATATGGAGAAATTAATCAATATAGGGTTTATTTAAGGGAAAATTTATAAAGTAGAATCTTGGGTTGTTACATTTTCTATGTGATATAATTTTCACCATAGGGGGACCTTGTTATTGTGTAAGGTATTTTATTGTAATTATAAAGAATGATATTTTTTAAAAAAATCATAAAAACTATAACATGTGTGATCCCGCACTGAATATAAGGGAGGGATTTAAACTAAACTAAAAATATTTTATTAAATATAATCTTGCTTAAAAGTGGATTTAATTTGTTGAATAATTTGTAATGTGTTTATAAAAAATATAATAATGATATAGTATTAAAATATTTTGATTTATTTTTGAATTTTTCTTAAATTATAATATGAAACTCTAATTTTAAAGGAATATTTTAGAATATTATATAACTATAACAAAAGTATTTTTGGATTAACATGATCTATGGTTTAAGTAAAATCAATTATGTGATACATAATTTGTGTAAATTTATTATGAAAAATAATAAATTCTTATTTTCCCATATTAATGATTTCCATAAAATATATCAACTTTAATATTTGATGAAGATCATTTTAAATCAACATTAATGATTATATGATAATTTTATATTGGATAAAAGTGAATTGTTCATGTGTGTTTATTCCTAAATTAAAAAAATTATACAATTTATTTTATAAATTTTAATTAATGTTTATATCATGTATACATCTATATATTTTTAATTTTTTTAGTATTATTCCCTACGTAACTATTTGAGAATATTTATGTTATATTTTGAATATATTTGAATTGTATACTTCCGTTTAAAACTGTTTAAAATGCTTCATTAAATTTTTATACATGAATTTAAGGAGTTTTAAGCTTGGTATAATTATTTATTTAGTAATATTTTATATTTAAATTTACTTTTACTAGGTTATGAAAATTAAATAAGAAGTTAGATAATTTTTATTCATATTAGGTGTTATAATTCTGCAATAATTGAGGTCTCTCTTGAGTAAACAACTCTGCAAATATGGATTTTTGGTCATACAACTCACTGACCTAGAGCTATATGAATTTTCTATAATATTAGCGTTTTTCTAACAGCCACTCAACTCTTACTCTTCGGAGAATTAATGATTTCATATTATTATGTTTTTTACTTGAATGGTTCCATGTAATTAAAACATGGGATGTAATTTGATATATATATATATATATATATCGTTGGATTTTAATTTAGGTCAATAAAATAGGTTGTCGGTTGTAAAATGTGTTACACATTAATATGGTTTCTAAATATTAATTTGGTGGATGTTTTAAAAAAATAAAAATAACTCAATAAATGAATTCATATATTTTAAGGGAATGTGTGAAATAGGATGGTGAGAATGAATCGCCTTTAAGAAAACTAAGTGTTAGATTCCATCAGAGGTGGAAACTTTTCAATAGCTGAATAATCTATATGAGTAGTTCATGCTAAAGCTTATCCTTTATGTTTCATGTAATTATTGGGTTCCCCAAAGTGGATTAAATAACCTTTTTTTAATTTTCTTTGGGTTACTCCAAGCTGGGAAACACTAATAGAATTACAATACCATATGAATTATATGGATTTAATCCATATAATTTATCAGTATAAAGTGTTATACCATCATCTATTTAATATTAAAATATAATATCATTAATATAATCATATACCTATATATAAAAGTGATGAGATAAATGATAAAGTGAACCAAAGAGTAGTAAAATAGGGATCTTCACACACAAATTGATATGATGAATTTAAAAGAGGTTATCATTTGAGTTGGAGAATGTCTAATTCAATTCCTATTTAAATTAATGTAAAATTGACACCATATGATAAAATATTTTCATAAAGATAAATTTAATCCTTATGATATTCAATCTTAACATTTAGACATATATTAAATATTGAATAATGTTAATGGATTTAAATTATCATAGTTTTATAGAAATATAAGGATTATTACTATGAAAGGTAAAATTTTTATCTATAATAGTGTAACCCTTCCTTTGAAACAATGGTTGATTTTATTCAAAAATTTAATCTAGATACATATGACTATTATAATTGAATTAAATTTTTGTTTTAAAGGATTTTGATGTAAGGAGATTGATGTCAACTCAAAATGAGAGTGCTTTACTCCCTATGGTTAACATTAAATTTCATTCAATATATTTGGGGACATAAAATGTTTATTTCCTTACCAACTAAACCCTAGTATAATGGTGAGTTCCGTCAATACCATTAGAATGGCCTAAATGTGTGATCCGTGAAAAGATAAAAAAATAATTAAAAAATACAATTCAATATAGTGGGATGATGTATGAAAAATAATGAATGGTTGTTTGATAAATGATCGAGTCTGTTGTAGTTTGAAATAGGAAAAATATTTTGTAAATAAATGAAGAATGAAAATAAAAAAAAGCATCATCAGTAAAAAATGATAATGAATTAGGGTGATTTTAATTATCTCACCCTTAAATTATTTTCCCATATTTTCTTTTGAAATGGATTCAATCTTGGACAACTACTCATAGAATAGTGTTAACCCCCTCTGTCAATGATATAGTTTCTATATTATTATAGATTATAATATATAACATAATATTCAAAAAAATAGTGGGAAATACTTATTGTAATATATATATTGATTAAATTTGGTGACCAACACTTTAGTGATCAGAAAAACAATTTTCAAGTGATTTTGAAAATATCTATCATCATAGAGTTTAATATTTTCGATAAAAATCAACTATATTTGAATATTGATTGTTTTTGAAATTTAATTTTGGGAAAGAAAATGTGGATTAGATGAAACATATAATAAAATAGATGTAAAAAATAGATAAAAATGAATCATAATAATCAAATTTTGACCAGTATGCGTCACTGATCAACCAGGATTGAAATATTGGTTTTAAACAAATAATTCATCATATTAAAAAATGTAAATTATATAATAGGATAAATGGGATAAAAAAATTCTATTTCATGTTGATTATTTCTCCCTCAAATCTCTCATGTAATAACAACGTCTCTATACCATTTTTTCTCACATCTAATAACTGTGTGTTCTCAAAACATGTTTAGGTGTTGTTGCTTTTGAAGGTTCTTTTTCATTGACTTACTTGTACTACCAAAAATCACCACTTTATGTATCTTCTCATGTGATTGGTATCTTTTTAAAAAATTTACTTTAGTTGTCCTCCATTTAATTATTTATATATTATTTTTAAAATTTTATCATCAATTTCATTCAGTTAATTTAAATCTACATTTCCACGAATTCTAGATCATCTTCTCTAAAGAGAATTGAGCTCTGGTGAATGAATATTCAATATGGGGTTAATGGACAAGACCATATAATATCTTCCTCGACATAAATATGGTGAATCTCTATCATAATTGTCTAAATATTTATCAGATAATCTTTTCTAGATTCTAACTCCCTCAATGTAGTCAATCTATACAATAATCTCCACATTAACAAATACTCATCATCCATTCAGTTAAGATTGATAGGCATTCATTTAAATGTATTGAGAAAATATAAAAGTGTGAAGAATATATTTTGAGCTCCCCTATCATGTCTAATGTAGTGGGGGATAAATTTTTATAAACCTTATTCGAAAGTGTTACATGGAATATAATTGTCTTATGATATTACTAAATAATTATGTGATGGTGAAACGTTCATACTAACATTAATAGGGAAATGTCATGGGAGTTGTTAGAATATGTTTTACGCAACAAATACGAAAAAAATCCTTATTATATTTCTAAATTACTATGAAAATTTAATGAAAAATGATTAAATGTAATTTGTGGAAAATAATATAAATAAAATAAAAATAATTCAAAAATAAACACTACCTCTTTAATGATTATTCGAATAATCTTCAATTTCACAAAAAATAATTTTTTCCAATAAGGAATATTTAAAAACACATGGAACGTGAAAATGTTCAACCCTCAAAACCATAAAAGTAAGATCAAGATAATTTTTAAATTAAAATTCTCTAAAGGAAACCAGAATATTTGGTTATTAAAATATATGAATATTAAAACAAAGAACATTTGAAAAATCAATCAACTAAATTCTAGATTTGAAAAAACAATTAACCAAATTGTAGTGCATTCAATCTAATATAATAAAAAATTTATTATTTAATTATTAATAATCTTTTATACCCCAAAAACACAATTAATCATTAAAATATATGTGTAAATAAGAACTAAAAGAATCTCTTTCAAAATTCCCCAAAAATTAACACATTGTTTGATCATATGAAATAAATTTATCATATTTAGTGACAGAACATTAATCATAAAATGAAATAATTTTCATCCTATAAGGTCTTGGATTTAAAAAAAAGAATCAAACAAAGAACTTTTCACATATTTATGAAATATTTCTCTCTCAAAAATAAAAATTTTATCGTTAAATTATATTATCTTGTTTTGATAATGTTTTTTAAATTTAAAACTATTGAAAGGGTTATTGAAAACCGAATTTTTCATTCAATGTTTTATACCAACATAACTTATTTTTACAATTAAATATATGTGTGAGTTAAATAGTCACCATATTGTATAATTATTTCATCCAATACTTTTATTATAATCATGAAATGGTCAGACATGATTTAGAGTTAATTTTCAATTTATTTGACTACAACGATTATTAATTTAAAACCAATTAAGAAATTAAATTTAATAATAATTTAAAACCCTATGCTGAAAGTTTCAGTCAAATTAATGATTTCAAGAGAGAAAAATAAAATAAGTTACCTATTTAAATCAATTGAAAAATAAAAATTATTATCCACCTCAAAGTGAAAAAATAATTTCTATATTTTAGAAAAAATAATTCAACCACTGAATATAAACACTAATCTAAAGAATTTAAAATTTTAAAAAAATAAAAATATCAGATCTCGATGTTTAATTCATGAAATATTTCTTATACCCCCACAACTAAAACTCAACATTATTACCAATATTTATCAACGATGTGGGAGAATGAAATTAAATTGTAGTATTCTAAATAGTTTGACAATTATGTAGGGAAGATCATTTCTAGGGGCCATACTAATTATTGAAAATCTTATTTTCAACATAGACCATCAATAAACAATTCTCATCATACAAAAAAACATGACTTTAAAATAAAAAAAATCCAATCCAATTTGATGTATTAAAAGAATGTGCATGTTTTAAATTTAAGGTATGAAAATATTTTCAACAACACAGAAAACATGAATTTTTTTTGCATACATATTCATAAAAATAATGGTAATATATAATATGAATCATTAAATTAATTCATTTTGTAATAACACATTTAAAAAATCATACTTCTAATTCATAAAAATAGTATACTTTTTAACAATTAAATAGGAATAAAAAATATAAAAAAGAATAAAATCTACCCTAATTTAGAATATTTAGTTATTTGAATTCAGTTATCACAGATCCCATAATTCTTTATTTGAGAATTCCATATATTTTCCCAATTATGGCTCCTAAAATGTAATCACATGAACAAAAAATATAAGGAATTTCATTCTTTAAACAAAAAATAACTACGATTTGAGTTTCAAATTGAATGTGATTTAATGATTTCTCTAACATTGAACTCCTTTTTGATTTTAATAGTAATTAATTTAATCTATAAATTCCCTAAAGTTCTATTCTCCATAGATATAATAGTAGGTTCATGTTTTCAAAAACTATACAGAATACTAGAATAAAAGATTACTAGCAATTACCAACTCAATGAGATTTTACAATTTGAAAAAAGAGTGAAACAATGAATTTATTCGCTTAAAATATAAGAATCTAGATATAATCCTAACAGAACATAGTAAATTTTATTCTTATTCAAATAGATGAAACAAATAACAAAAAAACAGATAAAATATTGTGTTTTATATAATTTATCACTATGTTTTATTTGTTTTGTCAAAATTATATAATTGTCATGTTTCAAGAACATAAATGTAATCCACGTCCTTCAGCTACCCCTTAGAGACATGTTTAACTCTATGTTTATTGTAAATTAATGTAATATTCTTTTTGATAAATAAATCAAAACATCCATTGACAAAAACTCTATCTAATGTGAATAGTCCTGGCTATTTGGAAATTTTTTCAATGAAATTGTTTTTGATTCTAGAATTGAAAAGATTTAATTTCTGATCATCAATGAAATAATATATTGAATTATAAAATCAGTAAAGTCCTTAATATTTTCCTTTTAAATTAAATAATTTTTGTAATATTATATTATTTGATAATCTATATCACTCAAATACAACCATTGTTAATAGTCTTATGATCAAAATTGATTTTTTTTGTAACCCAAAAATACTTTTGTTCCAACTATACATGCACGTTATAATATTTTACAAAGATAATTATGTAAGGATTCATCTCAATTAGTGCCTTAAAATAAATCTTATGTTCCCACAAAGCATCATTTAATTTCAGTTACTAGTATTTCCAAGGGTTTAAAATTGTTTCGCCAAATATTGTTTTTAACATAACTTTTTGAGATTTTTTCTTCCCCGCTAGACTATTGTTGATAAATTTTTCATGTTTGCTGAACATGTCCATTTTTATAAAAAATATTTTGTATTATATTTTCCTTAAAATGGGTTCCAGTTTTTGTGATGGTATATTTGGTCACTCCAAATCTTCATAAAATTATTTTCTTATTTAATTTTATGACAAAATTATCTTGGTTATTTGGAATTTCAACTATCGTTTCCCACATAGAAACATAATATATAGCCATTAAGTTTCACTCATTCCCCAGACATCAAAAGTATGTACCTTTAAAATACCTTTTTAAGGTAGATTCTCCTATATTATGAGATTTAACAAGAATTTCAATTCATCAAAAGAAACTGCCAGAATCCTAACATATTTAGAAATAGTTTTCCAATAAAATGAATATTGTAAGAAATTTTACGGTGTCCTATATACCTCATGGCTTCCTTTGTGTCAAGGAGTGTTAAAATTTATTAAAATATGTTCTATATATGTAACAAAATGATATTTTAAAAGAAAATTTTTTTTGATCAAATTAATGACATGAAATAGAAATATTAGAATAATTTATAACACCTACGACAATGAAATATTTAGTTTAAAATAAATTTAGTCATTTTGATTGCTTACATACCACGAAATCGATATTCGAAATGAACCATAATATAGTATACCAATGTAAACTACACATTTTGTTGGTGGGAATGAATAGTACTACCTGAATTCTGAATGTCAGGGTTATATATTAATTATAAATAAAATAAAAATATTTTCAAAGGAAAAGAAATGTTTTTATGAAAATGTGTATTGTTTTTAAAAGATAATTTAGTTACACTTTGTGTACATATTTTGAAATTAATTTTAAACAATTTTAGAAAATGTATTTGATAAAATAAACTCTATTATTGAAATTATATCACATAAATTATTATACAGTGAATTATAAGGTATTTTTTTGAAATGTTTCATTTTTCAATGAATAAGGAAAATTTCATAATTTTAATTGAAAACTGCATTTTATTATAAATTATTAACAATGTTAAATTTTATTTTTAATTTTATTTTGAAGTAAATTGTTTTTATTTATTAATATTTTAATATAATTAATTTAATTGGAATGATTTCCATATCATATTTTTATATTAAATATTTTTAAACATTGGAACACTTTCTCCCTGAAACCTGATTTCTCATTACGTCTACAGGTTAAATTAAAAATAATATTTTGAAACCTATATAAATTTAATTTCAAAAAATGGATTCATTATTATAATTATAATAATTTATATTATATAATAAGAATTACTTAATATTTTTTCAAAATTATTAGTGAAAATATTAAAAATTAATTACTACCGTTAAGGTATAAATGGATTTACTGGGTGTTAAACTAAAAAGATAAGGGTTAAAATGGAATAAAAACTAGTAAAAATATATCATCAATAATTATTTAAATAATATAATGACTAATTATAGATTAAAATCCTTTTTTATCCACTTTTAATGTGAAAAATGTTGGGACACCTTTTTTTCTCAAAAATTACAAGTGATCCACTCGCTTAACTTATAAAAGGCCACCCCTTACCTCTCTTATTCAGATATTTAAAACCATTTGGATTGAAAAATAACATCAAAAATCACTTCCAAACATCCATAAAATCAACTTATAGTCATTATTTTGGGAGTATATCCATATTAGGATGGATTTTTATACAAACATAATGAGGATAACATAATTACGAGGTAACATTATTTAATTATGATTTTTTATATTATTTCTTATGCAACCTCGTTATACTATTATTAAACTATAATGATATAATAACATATGTATATTCCTTCTACCATGATATTTTCATATTAGGATCATTTCCTAAACCTACCCCACTTCCATCAACTGGGCTACGAAATCATGATGCATGTGTACCATGTACTACCACTTAACAAAATGATGTCATTTGTTTTTCCATTAACACCTCTAATGGGTGGGTGTGATAATGGGTATAAAGTATATAGATGAATTCATAAATCGTATTATACCTCTAAATTATTTATATTATATATACCTTTTAACTTTTAATTATGTAGGTGAAGTGATAACATTGCTTATGTGTTTGACAGACTTTTGCCTCGTGAAGATATTAAATTTGATTTTTACTAATGATTTTCATAGAAGGTAATATGGATAATATTAATGAATATATTTGATATAAATTAAATAATTATGATATTAATTACATATTTATAAATCAAGGAAGATAATTTATCATTTTATTTCTTACCATTTGACTCACATGAAGGAAATAACATTGTTCGTGTACATGTGGACTACCACCTTCAAGAAGGGATGTGACACAATTTTAATCACCAGAACCCTTGGATGATATATATATATATATAAGTATATTTAAATAAATAATATTTTATTTATTAGATTATTATTTTTATTAATTAATGATAATATATCACTTATCTTATTTTCATAATGGTCATTGGAAAATAGAAATTTTACTTATGCTTGTGTACGATCTACCATCTCTATTATCGTATCATACATCATTACTCAAAACAAAATTTCAAGATTGGACATAAAATTGTAATTTATATATAAATATGATAATTATTTCATTATTATTATTTTTTAGATGATTTAACTATATAATATCAAGCAGAACAAGATCTTTCCTAACAAAACAGACATTGAGAAAACAAGGCAATTGACAATTAAATAAATGAAAATAATGAAATATAATAAATGAATCGGTGATTAGATGATATAAAAAGAAAATATATGATAAAATAAATATAATTATGGTTCATGTATAATTTGGTGACATTTTTAAAACAACTATATATTATTTTAAATCATTTTCAATCAAATTTAATTGTAGGGTAAGGGGATTCATCCCAATTTCCCATCATTGAGACATATTTTATAGTTGTGTGAAAAAATTTATTTTTTATTGTGTACATACTACCACATTTACCAGAAATATTATGATTCTATAAATAATAACATTCATTATGATTCAATATTAATTATTTCATTAAATGGTATTTGACAAAGAAGTTACCAAGTTGTAAATAATTTGATAACTCAATTTTTTCAATGTGCTATATTACTTATTCATCGTATTTGAAATTCCTAGATTATGTGTGTAATGTAATTTTATTATATTGTTTTTTATTTAAAAATTTATTTGGATTTATATTTGATAAAAATAAGATATTAATTTATTATCACATCAAAACTTATGGTCATTGTATGGGTTTATTTTAATGTATCATTTGAATAGAGATTCTTCATTCTTGAATTTAATTTGAAGGGAATTATTTGAAAATTTTATAAAAACCCCATTTAATTTTATTCTAATTTGGATATTAATGATATTTTAAATTAATATTACAATTGTATTTACTCTTTGGAAAATAAAATATATGATAAAATGTTTTTAAGAAAATATGACTTCATTTATCTCTTTGGTCATAAATCTGATTTCTTCCAAAACCTTGTTTTCTAAAAATGTTTTTTAAAATATTATTCATATTTTGAAAATGATTTGTTAAATAAATTTTTAACAGGTTTTATTTTTTTAATTATTTATTTTTTAAATTAATCATCATGTCTATTTGAACAGCAGGCCAGAATGGATTTTACTAAAAATGTTAAATTAATCTTGGTTTACATAACTTGAAATATATGGAATCTACTATCTTCATGACAAACCACTATTTTAATGATTCCTATATATGTTTAATGGGTTATTTTCAAAAAATTATTTTTATATAGTTTTTTTAACATTTATTATTAAAAGTGATTTAAAAAATGAATAAGGTATTTATCAAAAAAAAATTCAAATGACTTCTTTATGGTATTTCAATTCATCAACAAAAAAAAACCTCTATTCATACTAAAATTTGTATATGTTTTACTATTACCATTATTATTCTTCAAATGGATGTTTTATGATCATTTTGAACAAGTAAAGTACCGAAATTCACATTATTGATTCTTTTTTTTGTCACCAACAAACCCTTAAATTATTCAATTTATTTTGGATATTAAATTTCTTCAAAATAACCATATTATTTATCATTTATATGTTTACTTATTAATCCATATATAATTTATACATAATTTTTTCTACATTTAATGTTATTTGTTTATCTAGGTAAATATTGATAAATCTGTATTCTTTTCTCAATATGAATATTTGATGATAAATCACATTTATCATGAATTAAATTGATTATTACATATATGAAAAAATGATTTGGACATTCATATATGGATGTTTCCTAATTATATAAATCTCCTTGATGCATCAACTAGGATTTTACGACAAATTAGTGGGATAGCCTTAGTGTAATGGGTCTCTACACATCTATTTTAAACTATCTTGGCGATAGATATTGACGTGAGAGGTATCATCTGCCTGAGAGATAAAATCATTTAATGAACCATTTCCACCATTAAGAATTAAATTATAATTATGCTTGACATTTTCCCAATGATATTATCTCATGATGTATTTCCATTTATTGATTAAATGTATTGTTTTTTAATATATTTACATTTCCATATTGACTATACCATATCTATTCATGATAGTCATGTTATTCAGATTGAAAGTGTGTCTTGTTATTTATCTTTCCATATTTATTATGACATATCATATCAAGATAGTATATTTTTTTAAATGGATTGTATTTTATGTTATTTAAATTTAAATTTTTATTATTCTTAATGACTCATGAAGGATTCACTTGTAATTAACCTTACTAAGCATTTGAGTTCACGCATATTAAGATTCGTTCTCCTAGGAAACCATGAAGTGTATGTTGATTTATATGGAAGGATATGCTAGAGGGAATAATATTATTCTTGAAATAAATATGTTATATTTTTTTAATTCATGTTCAATATAGGAATCATGTATGTTTCTATTTTAATAAGACTACTAAATTATTTGGTCCTTCAGAATGTTATTACTTAAATATTATTTCAATTTATTAAAGGAGACAATGGATCTATGTAACTGGGGTTGGGATCACTATATTTGGTATTAGAGGAAGTTTTGAAGAATCCTTCGGAACTAGATTTGGGGAAAATATATTGGGGATCATAAGCCTAAGATAGACATTAATTATAAATACAAAAGGACATCATAATGTTTTGTTAAGGTATAAATTATTTCATTTTTCAGGGAAATACACCTTGGTTAAAATATAACAATTAGGCGTGGTTCAAGAATAGATGTATCCAGGGGTAATAAATCAAATAAGGGTAGTTGTTTTTGACCCTATAATCACTTAGTGCATTTCATGAACCAACCCAGGTCAACCCTAAACCAGTCACCCGAGCTGGCCCACGACATGGCCTGAGGGGCGTTCCTGATCCCCACGGGCTGGCACATAGTTCCAGGCATCAAAACTAAACAATATGGAACAATTTCACCCATTGAAAATAAATAAAGCAGCAGAAATGTAGAACAACACAATATAAATAAATGAAATTGAAAAGAAAGAACGATCAACAACAACCAACTAACCTGACCAGGACCAAAACCCCTCACAACACCGAGATTCGCTCCCCAGTCCACAACCAACTCTCCTCCACAGCGAGCAAGCTCGAGTCAAACCTAAAATACAAACAAAAAATATTAAAACACTATAGGCGTGAGTATGACAACTCAGTAGTCATTCCCCACAAACTATTCACAATGCACTGCCATTAAATAAAGAAAATTACTAACTCCAGGTTTGAACTAAGTTATACAAAATAGGGGTTTCCACAGACACACACTTCCATTTCTAAGACATGTAATATTCCATTTCCATTTTTAATTTAAAACAAATTTAATGTTTGAAAGGAACATAAGTATATCATTTTAAAAAATTTCTGCGAGCAGTTTAGAAATTCAAATTTTAGTAGCTAGTCAAAGGGAATACCACACACAACACACCACACAATCTAAGGGAAACAAAAAAGAAGTGGCAAATAGTGGCTAGTAACCAAACTAGACCTCTCTATCATCTACCACATAAAAAATAAACACAAAATATAACATGGGTCGAACCTAGGAGATCGTGAATAATCTAGAACATACCATAAATGTTACTCACCCTGAAGGAATTCCTTAACTCGATGACGTCATAACACCCTAATGCTCTACATAGCCATACTAGGATTAACTATGGGGCCCAATCCCCATAGTAGTAATAACTCAGTATTCCCCTGCTATGGGGCCACTAGCCAGTGCGAAATCTAAAATAGTGCAACAATCGTTTTTAGAAGATTCACTCACTATGCCAGGTTCTCGTATCAATACATAAAATAAAAAGGGGTGTGTCCACAATGAAAGTCAATCATTCACGATGCACAAACATCAAATACAGCTCACACAATAAAATCACACCAAAGATCACCCCTGAGTGGGTTTTCGAAAATAATTTATTTTATTAAAATGCCAAATGGGCCTTCACCAATTTTAATGAAAAACCTCATTTCTCAAGAAAACCAAAAAAACTTGTTCAGAAGAAATATTTTATCATTAAAACTATAAATAAATTTGAAATTCTGTGAATTATGTTTAAAGGCCAAATGGACATTCTTTCAATACTGTGTGTACGCTCGTCTAGAAAATGTTCCAAGTGTTGTGGATAAAATAAACGGCTATTTTTACACCAAATAATCATTTAAAAATTAATTATCTTATATTATTTATTTTTTATTAAAATTAATAAAACATCAAGCAATTAATAAATTCTAAATTTAAAGGTGAGTGTAGTGGGGGACCTAACACGACTCGCTGTCCAAACACAATGACACAACGCGCCTCGCACGGGCGCGCAAGCGTGCACACAAGTTGATGATCGCATGAGCGTGGAAAAACTTTTAAAACGCCCTACAACCGCAAAGTTAACTAAAATACATAAACACAGACTTAAAACAATCCAAACGAACAAATGACGCAGAAGAACCACCTAGACCTACTTAAAAAACATAACTCTCATTGTTTACACTATTTAATAAACCACTTTAAATTCAATAAAACAGCTTCCAAAGGGTAACCCATGACATTAGACACCCAAAACCCCTTTTAAAACCAACGCACGACAAAAAACCAATTTTCAACAACTTATAAATTTAATAATTTATTAAAACTTATAAACTACTCATAGGAGACACAAATAAAAACATTTCACAAAAAATATATGAAATTCGACATAGAAAACTCATTTCCAACAAGAACTAGTGCGGTAACAATATAATAAACCAAAGAACATGATTTCGCAGGATGTAACTAAATTCTTTAATTCAAGAAAACAATCCTTTTGTACACATATAGCTTTCAAAAGATAACCATAAAACTATTCGCATAATGGGCATGCACTATTTAATAGAACATCACTACTCATCAAGAAACAAGGAATCAATTTTTATGTTTCAATCTAAATAATATAACCAATGATTTAAATAAAACACTTAGCATTTATAGAAAGTGAAAATAATAAGAAAACAATGCAACAAAAATTAGAAAGTTGGTGCATATTGAAGCCTTCCTCAATCGATGAAGAACAACCGGGTATCGGTGCAAAATGTAGTTTTCACTCCAATTGTAAATGCGGAATTCTAAAAAAACATAAAAATCAACACTTGACAAATAATTTTCACATAATACCAAAAAATATTTAAACCCTACATAAAGGGTTTGTGCAAAACAAAGACACTAAACCAAGAAGAAATTATCAAGGGAAAGAAAACATCACTGAAAGGAGAGGAAGAAAGACTGTCGCCAGAGTGGGGTGCACCGGCGAGGTGGCTGGCTGCAAGGCAGGGGCACGATCCGGGGCAGCGAGGGCAAGAGGAGGTCGGTGGGCTGAGATGGGGAAAGGCTAGGTAAAGGAAGGCTAGAGAGGGTAGGGGGAATGTCGGGGCTACGTTCGGGCAGAGAGGTACGGTGTAAAGAAGAGGGCTGGGGCACTTGGTCGGCACAACATCTTTAGGGAAAGGGACAAAGGCGGACGACGAGGATGAGAGTCGGGTGCAGTGCGGAGTGAGGCTAGCGGCCAGATGAGGAAGGCTGCGCGGAGGAGAGGACCTGGTGGGGGGGAGGTGTCGTAGTCGGCTGGATTGGGGCACCGGCTGATGGCAAAGGCAGGGTGGTGGGGTTGCTGGGCAAGGCGAATGTGAAGGGGAGAGCGCTGAGGGGTGTAGCATGGGGGGCGGGGTGGCTACAGGAGTGCAGGCGGTGGAAAATGGGGTTGGGCAATGGCACTACTGCGTAGCCAATCCAAGGGAAAGGGGGGGGGGGGTGATGCAGGTAGTTTAGGGTTTCTTGTTTTTTTCATTCTATTATATTAATAATAATAATGTCAATAATATTAATAATATTGATAATAATAATAATACCAGAATAATAATATTAATAATTAGACAAATAATAATAATAATAATAATAATAATAACATAATATCATTATTATCAACAAACGTTATTTTTTAAACATAATACATTAAATTATCAAATTATAAAAACTAGATACTTGCACGCTCATGGCACGACCTAAAGAAAACACGTAGGAAGAATGTATGCCTCAATGTGGTCCAATTGGGAACCCGCACAATCACATGGGATTACCCCACAATCATTTCTAACCACACAGTGCCTGTGCACAGGTCTGGAACTACCCAAGAACATGAAACATCAGAAATTTTATCATCGGGACCTAGCCTGATCCTAGACGCGAAAATTCGGAGCCCAAATATAATAAAATAAAAATAAATTCAAATGTCGGGGAATGACAATTATCCCCACCACAGACACTTTGTGCCCTCAGAAATCCACCCAATTGAATGAAAAGAAACTCAAATAAATGCTTGGTTGAAAACAATAGGATCCACAGTCCAAGAGAATGGGAGAACACGAAAGGCTTCTCCCCACCAAAAGATCTCAACTACTACAGAAATTTAACACTCAAACACACATTCCCGAGAGGGGGGGGGGGCGACGCAGGAACCCCTAATCGATACAAACTATCCTATATAGCATGAGCGAGACAAAACCTCCTCCAAAACATGGAACTCTCAAATCAGACCAAAGAAAGCAGGAACACTAGAGAAAAATCCCTGAGCAGAACTTAACCCATGTAGTAAACCCAAGCATAACCATATTCCAAGACTCCTCCACAGTCACTTACGTCTCCATAAAAATGTCATTAAACCAAGATTGACCCATACACGGGTCAATCACATTGTTAAGAAAAACACACTACACCAAAAGCACTGACGCGACAATCAAAACTCTTTAGATTAAAATATAGAATGTTCTTCATAACTCCATGGAAAAAAATGAACATTCAACAATTATTAGATTTTAACAGTATAAGAACAAGAATGAAATGACTTTAAATGATCCACCACCAACACGGATCATGAAAACCGAACTGAGGCTTCACACCCCTGACAACTCCTGACTGTGTGCGAGCTTCACCCCAAGACCTATGGTTGGGGCTCTAATGGTTGAATCATCTTATTCCTCACAATTAGGAACTAGAATATTCTTGTCATAGTGTTTTCCTCGGGAAATTCTTCCATCAAAGATTCTCTAAATGATCCAGTCACTTGTAATGATGGCACGTCGTTGGAGGGATGTGACATGACAGCTTCACATGCCCGAACCGGCCACACTGGTGGCACAACACTAAACGACCCGACGAACTAGAAATGAGAACCACTGCGTATGACTCTTTAGAAATAGGTTCCTCTGGCATTCCCTACTCTCCAGATGGGGAACCTTTACATGCAACCGAATATGCTGGATTTACAAACATATGCACTCCAGATACCAACTTTCCTAAAAACGGATCATTCACCAACTTCTCAAAACAGTGTTCCCTTGAAGGGAGGACATTCTCCATGATCTCTAGACAAAGACCCCTGATGAAGAGAGGATTCTTCATCAAATCCTGCAATGCTACCTATTGAGAAAATGAAAAAAGACTCCTTGAAATGGTCAACATAAGTCTTCATCATCTGTTGTCCTTGTTGAATACGCACAAGATCTTCCCTTTTCTTCATCTTTACTTTTTCAGGTATAAACCATCAAATAAATACAGATTTAAAGGCACACCATGTCATTCCAAATTGCATTAACGGTGGGGAGAGAAACTCTTGTTCATCCAGGGATAGACCTTCAAACATGCCCAAAACGGCATGCATTCTGACAGCTTCATGAGTTCCCAATACCCTGAAGACGCGCTTGACCTCTTCATGCCACTCCACTTTCACTAACAAACTCAAATCACCATGAAGGATAGATATCATCTGAGAAATACCAAAAATTGGGCATGACTCATCAAAACTTTGAGGACCTTTCTAGGCAGCCTTTCTGAACCACATATATAACACCAAGCCGAAACTGATATCAATTGAAGCAACATCAATAAAGCACCTTAATCCAAAAACAACCAGATCAAAAAAAAACAACCACAAACACAACCCAAAATTCCCTGTCCAAAATTCCATTTCCATTTTAAATTCCAAAACCACCTCTTTTTTATTTCAAAACCTCTTTCTTTCAGGACCACTCTCCAAATACAAAATCCACTTTTCAAACCAAAAATCACTTTCTAAAACCATGTTCTTCTTTAAAAGCCAATTTAGAAAACAAGGTCCATCCTTTAAATTCAAACACACCCAGGTAATCCCATGAACCGTTGCACATGTCTTTATCCACTTTCATTCATACGCATAGACACACACTTTCCACGCATCCTCTCACATGTGAAAGCGTTCATAAGGATTACCTGAGGTTTCACCCCAAACCATTCTCGAACAATTTCCATCCAAACACCAGTTTTCTAAACCAAAGGCTTTCAGTTTTAAAACACATTTCATAAATTTAAAGTCATTTAAAAGAAATCAGTTCCATTTTCAAAAACCCTTTTTTAATTTCAAAAAATGCACTTACACCAACCAGAACGAAAATGACACACAACTTGCGTCAAACCACCGGAGTGAGGGACTAGCAGTCACACTTAACCTGGTGACATGGTAGTGGGTCGTGCCCCAAGTAAGCATCAACTACAGGGAGGAATTCATACTGAGTACCCGGACTACACATGGGTCACTACTCCATGTGAGATCACGATGTAACATCGGTTTACCTTGGTTGTCATCCCTCAATCCAAAAAAACCAGAACGAAAAGAATACTCAATTCCTTTACTATATCTAGTGACTTGAGGAGCAGAATGGGCAAGGGTTCATGACGTCCTTCCTGTACCTACCTCTCGATTCCAGAAAATTCTAATTTTTACCTACCAGACACCCCAAATAACAAGAACCTCCCTCTGATACCATTTTCCCACAAACCAACCTGGGTCGACCCGAATCCGGTCACCCGATCTGGCCCGTGACATGGCCCGAGGGGCGTTCCCGATCTCCATGGGCTGGAAACTAGTGTCGGACATCAAATCTAAACAAGAGGGAACGATTTCACCAAGTGAAAATCAATAAAGCTGCGAAAAATTAGAACAACACAATGTAAATAAATGACACTAAAAATAAAGAATGATCAGCAACAGCAAACTAACCTGACCACTACCAAAACCCCTTGCGATTCCGAGAGTCACTCACCAGTCCACTACCAACTCTCACCCATGATGAGCAAGCTCGAGTCGAATCTTCAACAGAAACTAAAAACCGGAAATAACTATAGGTGTGAGTATTAAAACTCAGTAGGCATGCCCAATAATCTATTCCCAATGCACTGACTTTAAATAAAGAAATTTACTAACTCCAGGTTTGAGATAAATTATAAAAAATATGGGTTTTCACACACACACTGACATTTCTAAGACAAGTAACAGTCCATTTCCCTTTTTATTTTAAAATAAGTTTAATGTTTGTAAGGAACAAGTGTATTTCATTTTAAAACATTTCTGTGAGCTGTTTAGAAATTCAAATTTTAGTTTCTAGTCAACGAAAATACCACACACAACACACCACACACACTAAGGTCAATAAAAAATAAGTGGGACATAGGGGCCCCCAACTGAACTAGACCTATCTATCATCCACCACATAAAAAAATAAAAACTAAAAAAACATGGGTCAAACCTTTGAGATCGTGAACAATCCAGAACATACCATACATGTGACTCACCCTGAAGGCATGCCATAACTCAATGACGTCATAATTCCCTAATGCTCGGTATAGCTCTACATGGCCTAAACAAGGTGCCCAATCCCCATAGTAGAAATAACTCAGTATTCCCCTGCTATGGGGCCACTAGTCAGAGCGTAATCTAAACTAGTGCAGCAATCATTCTCAGAAGATTCACTCACTATGCTAGGTTCCCATTTCAACACTTACAATAAAAAGGGGTGCATATACAATGAAATTAAATCACTCAAGATGAAAAAACATAAAATACAGCTCACATAATCAACGCACACCAAAGATAACCCCTGAGTGTGTTTTCCAAATTAATTTATTTTTTTAAACTGTCAAATGAGCCTTCACCAATTTTAAAGAAAACCCTCATTTCTCGATAAAATCCAAAACACTTGTTGAGAAGAAATAATTTATCTTCAAAACTAGAACTACATTTGAAATTCTTTGAATTAAGTTTAAATTCCAAATGGGCATTCTTTCAATACTGGGTGTCTGCTCGTCATGAAAATGTTCCAAGTTTCGTGTATAAAATTAATGACTCTTTTTACACCAAATAATCATTTAAAAATTAATTATGTTATATTATTTATCATTTATTAAAATTAATAAAACATCAAGAAATTGATAAATTATAAATTTAAAGGTGAGTCTAGTGGGGGACCAACCTCGGCTCACTATCCAAACACAACTATGTAACGTGCCTTGCACGGGCATGCAAGCCCGCATGCAAGCTGACGATTGCATGAGCATGGAAAATCCTTGCCAACGCGCTGCAACCGCAAGGATAACTAAAATACATAAACACATACTTAAAACAATCCAAACGAACAAATAGCGCAAAAGAACCACCTATACCTACTTTCAAAACATAACTCGCATTGTTTTCACTATTTAATAAACCACTTTAAAATCTATAAAATAGTTTCCAAAGAGTAACTGATGACTTTAGACACCCAAAACCCCTTTTAAAACCAACAGACAAAATAAAATCAATTTTTAACAACTTCATAATTTAATAATTTATTCAAACTTATAAACTACTTGTATGAGACACAAATAAAAACATTGCACAATAAATATATCAAATTCGACATGGAAAACTCATTTCCAACCAGAACAAGTGTTGTAAAAACATAATAAACCCAAGAACATGCTTTCGCTAGCTGCAAATATATTCATTAATTTCAAAAAACATTTTCGTAAACATATAGCATTCAAAATCCAACCATAAAACTATTCGCATAATTGGCATGCACTATTTAACAAAACATTACTACTCATCAAGAAACAATGAATCAATTTTTGTGTTTCACACTAAATAATCTAACCATTGATTTAAATAAAACACTTAGCATAAATATAAATTGTGAATAAAATGAAAATGATGCAACTAAAATTAGAATGGTGGTGCATATAGAAGTATACCTCAATCGACGTAGAATAACTAGGTATCGGTGCGAAATATAGTTCGCACTTCACTTGCAGACACAGAATTCTAGAAAAGAACTTAAATATCAACATTCGACCAACAATTTTTGGATGAATCTGAAAAATATTTAAACACTACATTAGGGGTTTGTGCTAAAAAAAGACACTAAAACTAGAAGTAATTAACAAGGGAATGAAAACCTCGCCGAAAGGGGAAGAAGAGATACTGTTTCCAGGGTGGGGTGTGCCGGCGAGGTGGATGGCTGCAGGGTAGGGGTGTGGTCTGGGGCAGTGAGGGAGAGAGGAGTTTGGTGCACTGAGGGGGGCGAGTCTGTGTAATGGGAGGCCGAAAACGGTAGGGGGAAAGATAGGGATGCGATCGACCGGAGAGGCAGGGAGTAAAGAAGAGGGCTGGGGCACTAGGCCAGAGCGGCAACTTGAGGGTGAGGGACAAAGGCGGAAGGAGAGGCTGGGGGTCGGGTGCAGCGCGGAGAGAGGCTGGTGGCCGAACGGGGAAGGAGACATAGAGGAGAGGACTTGGTGGGGGGAGGTGCTGCGATCTGATGGACAGGGGCACCAGAGGAGGGCGAAGGAAGGGTGGTAGAGTTGCTGGGCAAGGCGAATGCAAAGGGGGGAGCGCCAAGTTGGGCAGGGGGGCTACAAGAGTGTAGGTGCCGGAAAATGGGGTCGGGCTACATCACTGCATTGCAGCCAATCCAAGGGAAATTGGGGGCGATGCGTGTAGATTAGAGTTTTTGTTTTTTTATTCTATTATAATAATAATAATAATATCAATAATATTAATAATATTGATAATAATAATAATACCAGAATAATAATATTCATAATAATACCAATAATAATAATAATTACAATATAATATCATAATTATCAATAAACATTATTTTTGAAACATAATAAATTAAATTATCAAATAATGAAAACCAGATACCATCATGCTGATAGCACGACCTAAAGAAAACGTGCACAAAGAATGCATGCCTCAATGCAGCCTGCTTGGGCACCCGCATAAGCACTTGGGGTTACCCCACGGTCATTTGTAACCACACAGTGCCTATTCATGGGTCTGGAACTCTCCAAGAACATGAAACGTAAGAAATTTTAACATCAGGACCAAGCGTAATACTTTACGCGAGAATGCAGAGCCCACAAATAATAAAATAAAAATAAATTCAAACGTCAGGGCGTGACATTGCATGACAACATGACATACTATGAACATTTTTTTGATACTCTTAGGGTATATTCTTAGTATTCTTCAGATATTCATTAAAAAATATTGACTGATTTAGAGATATCCACAATGAAACGTCATTTATGATTATGATATTATCTTTGCATAAATTTATCAATTTATGTTAACTATTTCACTAGTTCTAAGATTAAATATTATACTTCATAATGATATGATCTAATTTATTATATTCAAATATTTAGGCATAAAATATGGATGAAGTAAAAAAAATATCATAAATGATTCTAATCCAAAGAGTAATAATGATTGTCTGCATGACAGACTTAATCAAATATCTCCAAGGGAACAAGTCTCCTAAATATCATCATTATATGGGAACATAGTATTATGTGCTAACATGAGAGATAAATTATTCATGATGTATTATAACTATAAAGGGTAGTAGTATAAGAAGAAGGTGGTTTGGAAGAATTTTGATAAAGGGAAGAATAGAAGGAAACATTTTACCGCATATTATAATTGTGGAAATAATCACTATTGTACATGCTTAAAAGGAATGAGAGTTAGCTAAAATTGTATAGAGAAATCTTATATGGTTATGACGGAAAGGGAATGGAAAAATAAACACATGTGAAATGATTCAATTATAATGAAATGGGTCAATATGGAAATTATGTCTCTAGTGTCAAGGGAATTTACCTCAAATAAAGATAATGGATCATTGTAAAGCCTGTTTTAATTGCATACATGACGTGGAATGATTAATATGATTGTGATTAGAATCAATAAGTTTGATATTTTCATATTTTATAAAACATTTCATGGTTATAATCATTATAAAATTTATATGTATTTTAATATATTACATTTTCATTAAGGATTTGAAATCTTATGTTGAAGATTACTGATAACCATGAAAAATGGTTCTGTGGGAAATTGAACTTCTTGGAAGTCACCTGTTTGAGGGAATGAAAATCCTTCATATATTAAAAATGATTGAATGATAATGTTTAGATAATGATAAGAATGATATGGATAAAGTGAATTGTATAATAATATCTACAATGGGACTAATTAATGATATGTTGAAAAGGTGTTCTACACTATCATTGATGTAGTTTACAACATCTTTGGATTTATGGAATATATAAATAATCTATTATGTACATAAGAAATAAAGAAGAATGTTTGTTTTTAATATGTTTTTATGGTAATTTAGGTTATTTCAATATTTAAAAAAAATACAAAGTGAAGGTGTTCACAGGTATGGAGTGTGATTATTAACAGATACTTAAGTTTTTTTTGGGAGATTGAGGATAAGATCATTTTTTCAAATTCAATTACCTCCATTTTAATGTTATGGATATTAATATATTGGAAGGGCTATAAGGTTAACTATTTATAAAATAATTCAAATTGAGCATTCGATGAGGTCCGAAAAGTAATTTTATTACATGACTATATAAATATTCTTTCATATTGTATAACAAGTGATAACTATTTTGTTATAAATATAAATAGAGATATAAGGAATGAATTATCATACTATTAGGAATATTATGATCCCATAAATTTTATTTTAGTGCTTTAGTCATAAAAAAATAACTTTTTTTCGATATTCATTTGTTGGAGTATGTGATGAATTGAAAATTGATCAAAACACAACCAAAGGATGAAGTTGTGATAATGAAATAAAAACATTTCATGTAAGTATATTTACATATAATATAATATAGTAAAATATTTAATAAAAATTGTGAAAGTGATCTAGATAAAAGAAATTAATAACATTACCTACATATATAATTATTCATATGTTCTTTTAAATCATAATAGATTTATAGTTTTTAGGTTCTTAACATTCCTTTGATCATTCACGTTCTTGTGATCAATAACCTGAATCACTCTCAATAATTTTTTACACATTTCAACTATGTCAATGTTTTGAATTCCGACCTATTTTATCTTAATTGGAATCATATTCCTGTGTTATACCAGATGATAATTATACATTATTCACTCTTATTAAGAGGCTGTTTTTTAAAATCTTTTTACGATGTACGTCTTCTACAGATTAATTTTCAATCATAAAACAATTGATTACCAAGATCACGTTTAAATTGAGAGAATAAAATTTATTTAAGTGGAGGAGAGTGTGACATTATAATATTTAAAAGAACAACTATGTTTTTGATAGAATTTATGACACAAAATTGTAATATTATTAGAAAATATGATACCCAATACATCATGAAATATTTCTTTTAAAATATATTTAAGCTCTTCGATAGCTTGCATAACACACAGCACCAAGTCGAAATGAAGAAAGAAAAATTATATCATTATAACCTAAAAGTTATAATTTTGAATATGAATAGTAAAATCTAAAATATGAAATTTATATTTATCAATTGATTAGAAAAATAATAAAAATCATTTAAAAGTAAAATAAACTTTTTCAAAAAAAAAATATATTTTAAAGGATGTTTTAGTCAAGATTTGAGAGAATAATTTAAAAATAATTTTCACCAATATTATATAATTTATATGATAAATTAAATCCATTTTTTAAATTAAAATATGGAACTTATCTCATGGGTAATTTTTTATATTCTTCTAAAATATTTCATTTTTTATGAATATTGAAAAATATTTATTTTAAATGAAACATTCCTCTAGTTAAAATTTTATATAATGTTTAATTATATTTTGAATTAGGTTTATAGTATAATTTTATAAATTATATATAAATTATTCCAAATTGGGTCATTTTAATAATTTTAAATTTTAAATTTGATAAAAAACATTATAAAATTTTGAACATTTTCTCCTTGATAATTTTCTTAATAATCACATCAATCAGTTTAAATTTAAATTAAAAATTTCTACTTTTGTTAAAGGAATGTAGAAAAATAGATTCCATGTTTAAAAATAATAATTTATATTATCTAATAATTTCAACATTATTTTATTAAAAAATGTGTAGATAAATTGATAAAATTTATTTAATGTGATTAAGGTACATATAGATTTAATTGGGGTTAAACTAAATAGATAAGGGTTAAAATAACATAAAAACATATCTAAAATATATTTTATTTCTTTTCATTTACCTTATCATCACTAGTATCAATGATTATCCATTTTTGAAAAAATTTAATTTCATAAATCGGGATACAACGTTTTTTTAAAAAAATTACATGTTCGCCACTCACCTCACTTATAAAGAAGAAGCCACTTTCCTCTCTTCTTCAGACCACCAGACCATTTTAAATCAAGAAGTACCAACAAAAATATATTAAAAATCTATTACATAGTACCAGAATCCTTCTTTTGGTTATAATACAACCTACTAATTCCTTTGGTTAAATCCTAAGGAGGATACCCCAAGAATATGTAACGTTTTACTACAAGCATTGTTATTTTATTACATTCTAAACCTCATTAAATCCTTATTAAAAAATGATTATATATTAAAAAATATATCTTAAATATAATAAGTTATTTTAATATTATTTTAATGACCTAAAACCATCCCCAATTCCATTAAATAGGTTATGAAATAATTATTCATGTGTATGACAGACTGCCACCTTAAAAATCTGTGTCATTAGTTTTTTCAATTACAACTTATAAAATTTGGGTATGATGAAGAATTTAAAGAATATATATGATATTTATTAATTATTTATCCCTATTAAGTAATTATATTGTTTATACATTCTTAAATTTCTTAAAATTGTGGAACTTATAAGATTGCTCTTGTGTGTGGGTGACTACTGACCTGCCAAGCGATATGATTCATTTTTAACTAATGGATTGCGTGGATGTTAATATGTATATTTAAATGAATATATGTGATATAAATGATGTAATTATGATATTAATTACATATTTACAAGTATATAATTATAATATATAATTTTATTTGTTACCTTTTCATTAACTTCAAGATGATATCATTGTTCGTGTACAAATGGACTATCGCTGTCACGAGGCTATGCGACTCTCTTTCCATCACCACTCCATATAAATGATATATATATATATATTGAGAAATAATATTTTATTTATGGTATAATTACCTTTATTGAAATAAAAAAACTATTCAAGTACTTTCTATAATGATCATTGAATATAGGAAATGTTAAACATGCGTATACACAACCTACCATCTCCATGATTATAACCTACATCATTTCTCAAAACCATCATTCAAGATTGATATTAAAAGTATATTGAAATATAAATATGATAATTATTCCATGATAATTATTCTAGATAATATGTAACAATATAATATGTCCAGGAACTTAATCTTTCATCACCAATAAAGTATGAGAAAACACGTCAATCAACACACGAAATAATATAAATAATGAATAACATTTAATAAAACGGTGATAACATGTTATAAAGAATCATATATGATATTAAAAATAATAATATTGTTCTGGTATATTAAAATAACTTTTTTAAAACTACTATACAAGATTTTAAATCAGGATCAACCAAAATTAAGTGTGGGGTAAGGGATATTGTCTCGATTTCCCTCCATTATCGCATATTTTATTATTCTGCACCTAGTTTCTTTAATAAGGTATACATACTACCGCATTGAAAATTCATATCATGATTCCATAATAATATAATATTTTTTATGTTTCAATTATAATTATCTCATGCTAGGGTATTAGAAATAAAAATTTAAAAGTGGTGATGAATTTTATAACACAATTTCTTTTCATTAGGTTATATTAGTTCTTCATCATCTGTGATACTCAAGGATTACGTTTTTAATGAATTTTTATTTTCTTATTTATTTTATATTTTTTATATTTATTTATAACTGATACTCATAATTGATTCATTTATTCAAACTTCAATGTTATGGTAATTGTCAGAGT
Organism: Viscum album; assembly: GCA_963277665.1. Lineage (NCBI taxonomy): Eukaryota > Viridiplantae > Streptophyta > Magnoliopsida > Santalales > Viscaceae > Viscum > Viscum album. The sequence goes on from OY728134.1 coordinate 334,249,420, forward strand.
TGATTTCACAATCTTATTTTAATTCAGATTACTCATTCATGAATTTCAATTGAAGGGAATTATTGGATTATTGACTAATAAATACATTTAATTTTATTACCCTCTAGTTATTCATGATAATTTTAATTAATATTATCATTTTCAACTATTTGTTACATAAATTGTTTTATTAAATAATTTTATGAAAAAAAGACTTTATTTCTCTCTTGGGATAGAAATCTGTTTTCTTCTTAAACCGTGTTTTCTAAAATAGTTTTCATATTTTTTCACATTTTCTAAATTATTTTTAAATAAATATTCACCCTTTTAGACTTTTTAAAAAATGTTTTTAGATGAAACTACATGTATTATTCAAAATAATGAAAATATTTATTTTACAAAAAATATGAATGCAATCTTTTTTTAATATAATTTGTATGTATAAAATTTTTTGCTGTCAAGACCACTCATTGATATGAAGATTCATTTATATGATTCTAAATATATTATTAAATAAAATTATATTAATAATGTTTTAAGAACATTCAGTATTAAAAAGGGATTTTTAAATTTAAATTGATATTTTCCTCAAGAATTTTATAAATATTTCTTTATGGTATTTATATCCATAAAAGAAAAACCCATTTTTATTACTAAAATGGGTGTATATTGTATTGATACCACACTCATTATTACACTAGATGGTTTATGATCATTTTTACCAAGAAATTTTTTGACATTCACTTTCATGATTCATTTTTGTTTTCATTAATTTTCCCTTCAATTATTCACTTTCTCGTGGACATTAATTATCCCCTAACTATAAATATTATTCATCATATATACTTATATTTCTTAAATCATATTTTATTTCTACATATATTGTTATACATCGAATGTTATTTATCACCTATGGATGTCACACCCCGAACTGATATCTTGTGGTCCTAGTTGTTATTATTAGTTTTTTAATTTTTTTTACATTTGGTTTCATAGAGTATAAAAGATAATTAAATTAAAATAAAAAGTAAATAAAAAAATAAATAGAAAAAATAATAATAATAATAATATTATTATTATTATTATTATGTTTATTAATATTATTATGTGAATTATGAATATTTTTATAAGTATTATCGGAGGTATTGTAATTCTAATTTGGATTCTTATTATTTATAAAATATTTATTTTATTGTATTGTAATTTATTTTATTTTATATTTTGTTTCCTTTTTTGTTTTTTCCCTCATTTCCCTCTCCCACCCATTCATCTCCCTCGTGCGACCCAACCACTCCTCCCTCTCCCTATATCACATCGCCCGCACGAACCCCTTACCAGTCGAGGGACTTCAATGGCTCTTCCACATTCTCTTGTGCTTGACCCTACCCAGATCAAATCCTCCTCCTTCCATCGAACCACCTCATGTTTCATATCTCCTGGTTATAACCCCTTTCTTACACGAACTCCCATTTAATGGCCCCCTTCAACGGTCGGTCACCTCTCCTATTATAGTGCTCCCTCTAGGGGTCGCACCCTCCATTGATGAGAACCGCTTAGTTTTGGTTTACCATGATTTTTTGGTTTTCATTGGTTTGGATGATCCATAATGTCATTGTGGTTCTTTGATTGATTGATTCTTGTTTTTTAGGATTCATACGGTTATTTCGACATCAGTTCAAGCCACTTTCATTAATGGAAGTGGGTTCTCCATGGTTTTTGGGTAAAGATTCATCAGTTTATTTTTTGGTTTTAATTTTAGCTTTAAGATTTTATGATTATTGAGTTTAGGAAAAAATGTTTTGGGGTGAATGGGATTTTAAAAGAGTTGGGATGTACAATTTATTTTAAAAGGGGTTTTTCATGTGATACTTGTGTGTTTTGAAGTGAGACCTTATGGTATGCATGTGAGACATTTTATAAATTGGTAATTTTTTTATTTAAGTGGTGTTTGAAATGTGAAACACATTTTGGATATTCTTTCGGATCATGTATATTTTAAAAGCGGGTTTGAGATTGAAAATGTGGGAAATTTTTTGTGTCTTATTTTTTGTGAAAATCATTGGAAGTATTTAATCAACTTTTTGAGTAGTGTGTTATTTGTTTATTTGGGTACTTAATTTGAGTGTTTTTTGAGAAAGGATATTTTATTATAGAGGTACCACATTTAGAATGATATATATTGTGCATTTATCAATATTTATTGTATGTTTTTTTAAAGATGGAATGTATGTTTTTAATGACGCTTTTTTTGTACATTTGGTTTTAAAATGGATTTTCCTTCTTTAAATGTATTTTTTTATTGATGAAAACCCTTGTTGAGTTAATTAGAAATTTATTATATATTGTTTAAGGGTTTAATTGATTTATAAAATTATGTTTTAGTGCATTAGTCGATGCATTGTGATATCTGTCTATCTCGTTTCATCGGTCACCATTTTATGTGAGGATTCTCAAACTGCATTGTTTAATTATGTTTTATTTGAAGCCTTTTGGAATTATAAGATTTTTTTATTATGGTATAATTTTTTTTCTCATTGTAGTGTGATTTCGAGTGGTTGGATGAAAATTACTACATCTATATACATGGGTAAGAATATATATATATATATATATCCTCCTGGTAAATATTCCCTCATGGAGAGGGGAAAATGTATGTTGGGTGGATGTATATATATATTTATGTGAAAATGTATAAGTGTGTAAGGTGAAGAGGTACCAGGATGCCTTCGTCAAATGTTTCATTTATCGAGGTAATGACATTTATGTCATTAGTTAGTTTCAATCTTGTTTTATTGAATTCTTTTTATGTTTTAAGTTTACTTCTAATTGTTGTGTAGAGATTCAAACTGTTCCATTTGGTTACGATTCACCGAGTCTAAACTATATGTTCATAGGTAAAAATATATATATGGGTTCACCCATTACATGTATGATCATCCATGGTAGTTATTATACACATATGGGTCTATGTGTGAATATATATATATATATATTCATAAGTTGGTCAGTGGAGACTGGTATATGCGAATTAGCATACATATAAGAATACACTATCACATGTTCATCAGCCATGTGAATCTGTTCATAGGGAATATGTGTCCATGCATGTATTTGATGATATATATACATAGTGGTGGAATAACAACTTTTATCTAGAAAGCGCAATGAGATGATGTAGATGGCTTGGTTCCACCTTTAGGTAAGACCTCTATTACAAGGCCTTTAATTTGAATTCCATAATTTCTTTCTTTTTGAAAATTTTAATTTTATAGTAATATTATATGTACATGCTATGAAATTTGATTTCAGACGGTATAAATGATTATTCCTTTGTTTTTGAAATTGAAATTTAATGCTAATGCCTATTAATCATAACTAAATTTTCTTGAGAAGCGATTTCATAATGGTTTTGAATATGTGATTAATATTTCATATGGTAGTTGACCTTTCAGTCGGTTAGTTATAAAAAGTGTTCCTTGTATGTAATTAAGCATGTTTGTCACTTAATAATGGTTTGTAAATATAGAAAACCCTCTCTTAAGGCATCCCCCTTGTTTTATAAAATTATGTGTGTGTTGAATGTGTGATTTATAATGTGTTCCTAGTAAAGATGCTTGTGCATTTTTTTGTGATGGAAAAATGGGGTTCTATATTCAAGGATGGGAATCAGTGGTGAGATGTTGGATTTATTTTTTAGTAAAGAAAATTATTTGAACATATAGGTTTTCATGATAAAAATCACCACCACCTGAAATGGATCGTAATGTGAAACCTGGTTGTCTAGGTGGGAGACTATGACTACTACACTAGATGATACGTAAGTGGTTCATCTAGGTTTTGTCTAGAAGGATTGACGCGACAAAAATAACTATATATTTGTGATTATTTGAGACTTATTGGTTTTTGGTGTGTACCATACTAGTAGATCATGCATGAGAATGTATATCATTGTGGATATTATGCCACGTTTCCCAAAGTTATGATAATCTAGGTCCCCAACTAACAAAATATTCATAGGGATTTTTAATGGTGCTTTTGATGTGATTTCTATTTAATTAGTTTAAAACAAGATGTATTATTTTATAAAACAATATTTTAAGCTAAATTGTATCCTTTAATTTTGAAATTATAATTCATGTTGAGAACATTTTTCTAAAATTTAGTGGGAGAGAAAGGCATTACGTGAAAATGAAAAGTTGTTACATGAATTTGAAAATAATGAAAACCATTATTTTATTTTTTCTTATTTTCAAACTAGCATATTTCAGATTTATTATAAAAGTGAAGGGAATGGGGTGTTGTTGTATCATTGCTTTCCTATTGAGCATCTTAGAGCTCACACCAACATTACTTTTTTGTTTCAGGTTCCTTTTGTTTTAGACCGCTCTTGGAGCGAGTGTACTTTAGGTTACATAGTGACCCACAAGGTCACTTGAGGTTTGTCTCATTGCCTCATTTATTCCTTTTTCCAGAACTAGCTTGATCAGTTTATTTTCTTTTATTTATTTATTTATCCAGTTTATTATTATTTACCAATCATTGTTGTTTTTTTAACCAATCCCAATAACATTATTTTTATGATGACACTAGAATCTAGTCTGTGGGGATCAAGAACCCCACTACAACATTGTTGTGGGATGAATTGGGTGACCAGTTTAGGGGATACCAGGGGTAGATCATGAAAAAGTTGGATTAAAGAGGATCATGTTATTTGGTTTGTCATGTATCTTTTTTATTAGGTGTTTTGAGACTAAAGTGGTATGTGAGAGAAAGATTTTATGAACCCTTTCTTGTATTGAGCCTCAAGTAGCAAGGGGTAGTGTTGGACTTGAATTTTTCTTTTACATGGTCTGTTTGGATAAAGGATGACCAAAGAAGTGATCTGATGTAACACAACATGATTTAATGGAGTAGCGACCCATGTACATCCTGAGTTCACGGCTCAAGATACTTCATGTGGTGGATGCTCTCTCGATGAATGGTCTCTTATTCCATGTTACCGTGTTTTCATAGACACTAGTCGATTATTTTTAGAATTTTTTATGTGAGTTATGTTTGAGATTATGTTTTACTAATGGGGGAGAATGTCAAAAATGAAAATGGTTAATGAAAAGGGGGTTTTCAAAAGGAAATGTGGTTTTGGAGTGGAAAAGTGGTTTTGAACTAGAAATTTTTTCTTTCAATGGAATGTGTTTCTTTAAAGGATAAAAATGTATGTGATTAGAAAGTTGTTGTTGGATTGTGGAAACACCTATTTGAATGTGAATTGGAAAATGTTTTGGAATTTGGAAATGCATTTCTTTAAAGATAATTGAAATTTACAAATTGGTTGAGAATTTTTTTTCATTGTGTTTAATGATCTATTTTGAATGTGGGAAGTGTTTTGAATTTACCCTTGGTATTCTAATGAGGGATCACATGTATAATGGTTCATATGTGGAATAGAGATAATATGTGGAATGTGTGGATGGGTTCATGAGCTAGCTCAAGGGTTTATGTATATGTAAGACTTCAAGAATTACCAATGCTAGAAATTTAAGTTGTTTTATTTGCTCAGAAATTGTTTTCCAAAATGGAAATTTAAATTTTTTGAAAAGTGATTGTTCATTTGTTTAGTGTTATATTATCGTGTTTGGTATCCTTTTTCATGCACACATGGTTTTGACATACTTAATTATGGTCAGAATGTTGAGTTTAATTGTGTGATTGAAGTAAGGAATTTTGATTTAAGATGAGTTTTGATTCAGTGTTATGCCTCTTATATTTGAGTATACTTCCCGAATAAGTCCAGATGTTTCAAGTGAGTCTCTTATAGTTTTTAGATCTACATAGACTCTTAGAGGGATGGTGTAATTGATTTCTTTTTAGTTGATGTTTGTCTTCCATGGTGATCATGATCAATTTAAGGTAGAATACTGGTTAGGAAAAATGGTTGGTCTTTTTAGGTTATTAGGAAATCCCAATTTTATGAGAGATCATGCAGGTTTTAGTACATTTGAGGGTTTAACTTTGTATTGGTGGAGGAGATAATCCCAATGTTGCTGCATGATGGTATGTCTTGGAAGGAATTTGAGACCACATTCATCCAATGGCTAATACCTAAAGATGTGGATGTGAAAAAGAAATAGAGCTCATGAGTGTCTAACAAGGTGATGTAGAAAAGGCTTACATTGGATATTTTGAGGGGTTGGTATCCTTTTCTCAAGAGGTAGCATCATGGAATATGTTAATAATTCTCTTGTTTGGGGTATTAATCATGGGTTTAATGATGGATTCTTTTTTATGTTTGGGATAGTTCCCTATCTGGTGAAGAGAGAGAACTGAAGACACCTATCTCAGAAATGCCTTCATGTCAATTCCATCTTCTATTAGTGAGGAAACTCTCCTATTTGATTCTATTGAGGCATGTTTGGGTACATTAAGTCACCTTTTCATCATCATATGATGATTTCTTGTTGGTGTGGCTACTTGGGATACTTGAAGAGGTTCTAAAAGCAACATATTCAGAACAATTCATGACTAGAGGATGTTAGCTCCTAACTACGAGGAAACAGATTTTTCAAGACATCAAATCTCTATCCATAGGTCCTAGAGTGAATCTTTTCACACAAACATGAATCATTGGGTGTGTGGAACCTAGTCCGAAATTTTTTATCCATCTCTAAAATAGGGACAATTTAAATTTCACTTTTGTATCTCCCTCGACTTTGATGGAACTGATTTTTTGTTATAGGCATAGAGGTCTCATTTTCTTATAGTGGTATTTGATCATTTAATATCCCACATTGGTTTTAATATGGAAAACTGATCCCATATCCTTTAAATTAAAATAGTTCTACCTCCTCAAATTGGAGCTTTGAAGGTTGCCTCTTTGGGGATTTGAATCTCAAAATGATTGTCTCACTTTTCTGGCTAGCTCCATTTGTGACATGTTTTTGTTTTAGGATGTGCATGTTTTGCAGATACAATCATCATGTGAAATAATTATTAAGGGTTTGGTCCCTCATTCGGTTTGGGGTCTTTAATTGGGATCCCCATGTGGTGGGGGTTTGACTTATGTGTCGAATTTGTGGGTTGGTTTGTGTTCGGTTTCACATATCTATCTTTTCTAGTTACTCCAAGCCGGTCAGTTCATAATCTGTTGGAAGAAACCCGAGGAATCATTTTGTGCCTTTATCTAGAGTTGGTTTGTTTGGTATTTTTATTCTCTGTTTACAGTTTCCTCTTGGTTCTTGTATGTAGTTCTATAGTTATCCCATGTTGAGTGCCTCAATGTTTGTTGTGCTAGTCGGGTTCTTGTGGTGGGGAGAAACATCATCATTTCTTGATGGATCTCCTCAAAGCAGTTTCCCATAGAACTGTTCAAGTGATACTTGTTGAATGAAATGTCACACAACATTCATGATTTCATTGGCCTCATTTAGTTTCGAAGATGATATTGATTCCTCGTTTCTCTAGATGACTTTCTTGTGGTAGAATGTTTTTGTGGTGGGGATAATCATCACACCCCAACCCTGAATCATGTCATTTCAGTTATTATTATTATTATTTATTTTCTATCATTCTGTTTCATAATGTTCAAAAATTTATTAAATTATAATCAAAATGAAATAAAATAAAATAAATGAAAATAACATAATATTAATATTTTTTTTATTATGGTTAATAATATTATTATTATTAAGATTATTAAGTTATTAAGTTATTATGTATATTATTATTATTATAGGAGTTAATATAATTCTTTTTGGGTTAATTATTCATTATTAATTTATTGTTTTAATATATTTTTTTCTATTTTATATCCATTTTTCTATTCCCCCTCATTTCTATCTCCCTCCCATTCCTCTCCCTCGTGCGATCTGACCTCCCACTCCACTCCATGTATCTCACAGCCCGCATGACCCCCTCATCATCTGAGGGCCTCTAAAGACACTTACACCTACTCCAACACATGAAACACCCCCGATCAGATACTCCTTGCGCAGCCCCACCTTCTCCTATTGCACCTCTCCATTGCAAGACCCCTTTCTTGTGTGGCCTCCCAGTTTGTGTCCCCCTTCATTGGTCAGACTCCCCCCATCCTCCAGCACTCTCTCCAGTGACCACACGCTCATATGATGAGTACCCATTTGTTGTGGTATACCATGATTTTTTTGGGTTACATAGGTTTGGGCAAACCCTAATGTCTTTTTGGTTCTTCTTTTGATCAATTCTTGTTATTTATGGTTCATCAGGTTTTTTCGGGGCCTGTTATAGCCACTATTGTAAAATTAAATTGGTATTCCATGGTTTCTGGGTAAATATTATTCATTTTCATTGTTTTTTATTTATTTTATATTATGGTTTTTATGAAATTTTAGTTTTTTACAATTTATTTTAGTGTTCAAATGGGTTTTTAGAAGCGTTGGGATGCGAAATTGATTTTAAATGGGGTTTTGCATGTAAAGTTTCTTTTTGTTTTGATGTGAGGCCATGTGGCATGCATGTGATATATTTTATAAATTGAGAAATTTTATATCTAAATGGTGTTTGGAATGTGAATCATTATTGGGTATTAATTTTGTTTCTTGTTTGTTTTATAAAGTTGGTAGGAGTATGGAAATGGCAGTATTTGTGTGTGTGTGTCCCTTATTGTGAATGTCATTGGAAGTATTCAATAAATTTTTTGAGAAGTTCAAAATGTGTTTTTGTGGGTACTTGAGGTGCCTATGTTTTGAAAAAGGTTTTATGATTGGATATTTACAACATTGGGCATGTCAGCCTTGTTTTGAATTTTTCAATTTGTATTTTAAATTATTTTCAAAGATAGAATGTATTTTTTCTAATGTCTGTTTGTTGTAGTTTTGGTTTTAATATAGATTTTCCTAATTTAAATTGAGTGTGTTGTTTTTATAAATCCTTTATGTCTTATTTTGAAATGTTTTATTGGTTTTTTATGTGTTTAATTATTTTATTAAATTATCATGTAGTGTGTTCATCACTGCTATGTGATTTTGGTCGGTCTCAGTTCATCTATCACCATTTTTGGTGAGGTTTATCCTTCTACATTGTTTAATTTTTTTTAAAGCTTCTTGTTATTATTAGATTATTTTTTATTATTGTAGTATGTTGTGTTCATTGCAGTGTGAGTTCAAATGGTTGGCAGAGAATGCCTTCATATATATACATGGGTAGGCATGTATATATTTGTACTCCTTATACATATTCCCTCATTGAGAGGTGAATATGTTCTCTAGGTCAATGTATATATATATATCTATATGTGTGTGTGTGTGTGTGTGTTTAAAAATTTATATATGTGTAAGGTGAAGCAGTCTTGGGCTACCTTCATCAAAAGTATCATGTTTTCACGTATGAACTTTTATGCTGCTAGTTGGTTTCACATTTTATTGGTTTTATTTAGTTGTTTTAAGGTAATCTCAGATTGTTGTGTAGTGTTTTGAAATGTTCAAAGTTGTTTTGTGTCTACGGGTCTAAGGTAACTCACCCATGTGTTCACAGGTAAGTATATATATAAATATAAATTGGTTTTCCCATTAAATGAATAGTCATCCATGGTAGTGATTAAACACATATAGGGATAGGTGTTCCCATTTATATATATAAAAATGAATACATAGGTGAGTGGAGACTAGTATATGCATATGATCATACCAATAAGGATCCCATTACACATGTTTATGGGCCATACAAATGTGTGCATAGGGTCTTGGATTCCTTGAATGAATATGAAGATGTGTATACAATGTGGCGGAGCATCAACATTTAGTTAGAGAGAACCAAGATCAAAGGTGGACGACTTCGTTCTACCATTAGGAAGCCCCCCAATGAGTATTCCTTTAATTTGAATTCAATAATTTCTAGCTTATTTTAAAAAAATATTTTTTATAGTTATGATGTATACATATGCTATAAAAATTGGTTTCAGTTTCAAGAAATGCTTATTTGTTTGTTTTTTAAATTTAAATGTAATGCTAACATCTATTGATCATATGTTAATTTTCATGAAAAGTTATATCTGAAGTGGTTTTGAGTTTGTAACAAATATTTCCAAAGGCATTTGGGATTTTGGATAGTTAGATATAAAATGGTTTCTTAGTATGTAATTAATTACATTTGAAACATTAATAATGGTTTTTTAACAAACCTATCTTCAGTCATGCCCCCTTATTTAAATTTTTTTGTATGTATGAAATGTGTGATTTGTGATATGTTGATACTAAAGAGGTTTTTTAATTTTTTGGTGATAGAAACAGGCTAATGTGTTCATGGAGGGAGATCGGTGGTGGGAGGTTGGGTGTCTTTTTATGTAACACATATGAAAAGTACATTAATATTTTCTTGATAAAAACACCCCCACCACATGAAATGGAGCACAATGGGAAACTGAGGTATCATGGTGCCTATATTTGCACTAGATTTCTAGATGATACATAAGTGGTTTGTATTTGTTTTTTTAGCTGGATTGACTCTACAAAACCAAAAAATATTTGTTATGATTATAAAACACTAGTTTATAGGTGTGTTCCCTTCTAGTGGCTTGTGCATGAGAATGTAGAATGTTGTGGTTCTTATGCCACAGTACACTAAGGTACAAGGTTCATTGGTCCCCAACTAACATTGTATTTTCAAGGATTTCCTATGGTTCTTGTGATGTGTTTTCCATTTCATTCATTTCTTACTTTATTTATTATTTGGGAAAACCATATTTTAATCAAATTGGTTTCCATTAATTTTAAATTTTTACTTCATGCTTTGAAACCATTTTAAAAATTAACTAGGGGAGAAATCATTTACGTGAAAATGAGAACATGTTTCTTGAATTTTAATAGAATAAAAAACATTATTTCATTTTGTCCTATTCCCAAAATATCATGTGTTGGATTTTACAAAAAAGGAAATTTCCAAGGGTGTTGTTGTATATTGAATTTCTTACTAAGCATCTTGGTTTTCACTCATACATAACTTTTATGTTTTAGGTTCCACTAGTTTTCTTTCACTCTTGGAGTGAGTGTAGTTTAAGTTTTGTGGTGACCCACGAGGTAACTTGAGGTATGTCTCATTGCATTGTTTATTAATTTTTCAACTAAAATCCTCTTCAGTGTGTTTTCTTTAACTTATCTTATTTTTTTGTATTTTATTATTTATCTATCATTTTAATGTGCCAAATATTTCACAACATGTTTATTTTGATGCCCGGATCAAGTTTCCGACCCATGGGGATCATGAATTCCCATCGAGCCTTATCACAGGCCGACATCGGTTACTGGTTCAGTGTTGACCCAGGTTTGTTCATGAAAAAATGGTATCAATGGGGATATTGTTGTTTGGGGTGTCATGTATCCTTGTTATTAGGTGTGTTGGGACTCAGTAAGTAGTTTCTGGAGGGGCTTGATGAACACTTTCCCTTATCAAGCCTCGAGTTTCAAGGGGGAGTCTAGGATTTGGATTTTTCATTTGCTTGGTCAGTGTTGATAAAGGATAATAAAAGAAGTTATCTGGTGTTATGAGGTGAGATTTCTTAGATAATTGACCCTTGTACAACCCAAGGGCATAGTTCAAGATACTTCCTGTGGTGGATTCCCACTCGAATCATGGTGTGCTATGCTATGTTACCGGGTGGGTATATCCACTAATCCCTTGTTTTTGGAAATTATTATGTTAGTTTTTCATGGGATTAGTTTTCACTGACATGTTTCTATTTCAAACTTGAAAATGGTACATGGAAAGGGCGTCTTCAGAAGGGAATTTGGTTTGGGAGTGGAATAGTGGGTTTTAAATTTATGTGGCTTTCAGTTAATGGAATGTGTCGTTTCAAATAGAAAAATAAAAAGTGTTGTGGATGTTGTTTTGGGATCATGGTTAAAATTTTAGAAATTTTAATTGGAAAATGATTGGAAATTTGGATATTTATTTCCTTAATTATATATGGCACTTTAAATTTGGTTGAGAATTTTTTATTTATGTTGAATGATCTATTTTGAAAGTGGGTAGTGTTTTTTATTAACCATTGGTATTTTGTGAGGGACCACACATGTGGTACAAATATAATTGGTTGTTTGTGTGGATGTGTTCAGGAGCTTGCACGTTTTTATATGTATATGTTAATCATTATTAAATTCTAATGGAGGATATTTAAATTTTTTTATTTCTCAAAATTAGTTTACAAACATAGGAATTTAAATGTTCTGAAAAGTGAGTTACTAATTGTTTAGTGTTCTCATTTCATGTTTGGTATAATTTCTCATGGTTACTTGGTTTTGACATACTGAGTTGTGGTTGGAATGGTGATTTGATTTTGAGTTTTAGTTTCTGATTAATGTGTGGTGTTTTTATTCATGATGGGTTTCGATTCATCTTTGTGCCAATTTCTTTTTGGGAATGCCCCCGAGAAATGTCCCAGAGGTTTCTAGTGAGTCAGTCCTAGTTGTTGGTTGTTCCCATACTCTTTACAGAGTGGTGTAATTAAGTAAATTTGGTTGTTATCTGTCTTATTTGGTGATCATGTTCTGTTGAAGGCAACTTACTAGATTATAGAAATTTATGGTGTTTTACGATTATTGGGAACTCCCAATTCTATGAGTGCTCCTATTGGTTCGAGTTCATTTGATTGTTTAACATCGGACTGGTGGAGGATATAATCCCATTTATGTTTCATGATGGGATGTCTTTGATGGTTTCTAATTCCACTCTTATCTAATGGATTATACCTCAATAAGTGAAGGTGAGGAAAGTGGTAGTGATCGTGATTGTCCCGCAAGGAAATGTAGTTAAGGAATAAGTCAGGAATTTCAAGGTGTTGGTTCCCTTCTCTCCATAGGTGGAATTACAGATTACAATAAATTTTACAATGTGTGGGGTCTTCCTATAGGGGTAATGGTCCAAATATTTTTGGTTTTTCAAAGTTTTACCATCAAGTGAAGAGAGAGAACCGGGTGAACCTATCTCAGACAAGTCTTATTGTAAATTCTATATTCTAATAGTTAGTGCACTCACTTATTTCCTTCTGGTGTGGTTAGTTTTGGTAATTTAAATCACTTTTTCTTCATCCTCCAAAGACTTGCTATCGATGTGGCTGTTTGGGACACTTTGAGAGGTTCTTCTAGTGGCATCATCAGAATGAGTCTTTACCCAAGGATGCTAGCTCATGGATGCAGGGAAACTAATTCTTTAAGACATTAGAGCTCAAAATATAGTTTTTAGAGTAATTATTTTCACACATTGAGGAATCATTGGGTGTTGGGAACCTTGGTCTAACATTTTTCACAAGTTCTGAAATAAGGACTATTAATATTTATATTTTGTACTTACGTCCTCTTTGAGGGTTCATATTTGCAATTACAGGTGTATTGGATTCATTTTCCTATGGTGTTCATTGTTATTTTAATAAAATAATTTGTTCATAAGAAGTCATGATGATCTCTTTTTCTTGTAATTCAAGTAGTTTTGACTCCTCAAATGTGAGCTTTGAAGGTTGTCTCTCTGTGGCTGTGAGTCTCAAGATGATTGAATCATATCTGTGTCTAGATCCTTTGGTGACCCGTTCTTGTTTTATGAGGTGCTCGTTTTGGAGATACATTCCTCTTGGGAAATAATGAATAGAAATTTAGTCCCCCATTATGTTTGGGGTCTTTAGTCAGGGACACCATATTGTGGGGGATTGGTTTATGTGGAGTTCTTTTTGGTCTGTTTGTGTTGGGTTTCCCATATCTATCTGTGACAGTTGGTCTAAGATTTTTTTTCATAACTAATGGGAAGACCAACCATGAACATTGGAATTCCTTCCTTGAGAGTTGTTTTGTTTGAGAGTTTTGTTCTATGTCACAGTTTCCTCTTTGGTTCAAGTTAATAGTTTAATGTTATCTGGTACTAAGAGTCACAATGTTCTGCTAGTTGGGTTCTTGTGGGGGGGGGGGGAACCCTCTTTGTTTTTTAATGGATCATCTGAGTGTAGTTTCCATTATAGCTGGCCGGGTGTGATTGGTGGAGTAAAATGTCACACTGTGTTTGTGATTTAATTGTCCTTATTCTATTTAGAACATGAGTTTGATTCCGATTTTCACTAGGAGTTTTTTTTGGGGTAGAATGTTTTTGTGATGGGGTGAATTGTCACACCCCGACCCAACATCTTGTGGTCATGGTTATTAATAATAATAATATTATTATTATTTGAATTTTGGTTTCATAATGATTAAAAATTTATTAAATTAAAATCTAAATGAAATAAAATAATAAAAATATAAAATATTGAAGTAGTGGTATTATTATTACAATTAATAATAATATTACTATAATGTTTATTATTGTAATTAATAATTTATTATGAATATTATTATTATTGGAGTAATTGTCATTATTATTGGGTTTATTATTATTTATTAAATATTATTTTTTAAAATATTTTTTATTTTATTTTATTTTTTATTTTAGATTATTTTTTCTGATTACCCTAATTTACCTCTACATCCCCATACTCTCCCTCATGCGACCAAACATGCCCTCTATATACCTGTATCACGCTGCCCACACGGCCCCCTCACTGGTTGAGGGCCTCTTGCACCTCCTCCTCCATGACTAGCATGTGACCCTTCCCTAAACATATCCTTCTCATGCCACCCCACCTCCTCATGATGCACCTCAACCTTAGGTGGACCCTTTTTAGTTCTACATCTCGGTTCACAACCCCCCTTCTCTAGAAAACCGCATCCCATCCGGTGCTCCATCTGGTAGCCACACCATCCTTCGATGAGTACCCCTTTACTTTGGATTACCTTGATTTTTTTGGTTGGGTTGGTTTGGCTGAACCCTAATGGGTTTTTTGGTTATTCTATTGACCGATTATTTTTATTTAGGGTTTTTAGGTTTCGTCAACGCCGGTTCTAGCCACATCCATCAAGGGAATTGGGTTCAACATTGTTTTCCGGTAAGTATTCTTAAATTTAATCATTGTAGTGTAATTATTAGTTAGTTTGTTTTGATTTTCCATCTTTTACACTGTTATTTTTGGGTGTGAATGGGGTTTTAGAAGGGTTGGGATGTGAAATTGATTTTAAAAAGGGGGTCTTCAATTTAAGTTTGTGTGTTTTGAAGTGAGGACTTCTAGTATGCTTGTGCTATATTTTATAAATTTATAAATTGTTTATTTTAGTGGTGTTAATAATATGATACATGTTTGGATACTGTTTTCATGTGCTTATGTTTTCAAATGTGGGTTTGAGTATACAAATGAGGGGTTTTCTATGTCTGATCCTTTTTTAAAATATCATTGGAAGTATTCAATCAATTGTTTGAGAAGTGATAAATTTGTTTCTGTGGGTACCTGAGGTTCAAGTGTGTTGATAATGTTTTTTATAGGAAATGTACCACTTTGTGCATGATATCCTTATTTTTAATTTCTCAATATGTATTGTTAATTAATTTAAAAGATGGTAAGTATGTTTTTTAGTGTATCATTGCTATAAATTTGGTTTTCAAGTGGATTTACAACATGAAATCGTGTGTGTTATTGTTGAAAACCATTGATGTGTTATTTTGAAATGATTTATAGATTGCTTTCAGTTTTTTAATTTTATTAAATTATCATGTGGTGCACTGGTTGCTGCTTTGTGATTTCAGACTATCTCGGTTCATCGGTCACCATATGGGTTGATGTTTCTACCACTAATTTGATTAATTTTGTTTTATTTGATGCTTATTGTGATTATTATATTCTTTTTTATTATTTTATTTTGGAGTGGTCATGGAAATGTTAGTTCAAGTGGTCAGTATAAAACACCTAAATGTATATACATGGGTAGGAATTTATATTTGTATATATATCATCCTAGTACATATTCCCTCATGGAAAGGGGAATATATACTTTGAGTAAATATATGTATATATATATAAATATGTACATTTATGTTTATGTTTTTATATATATATACGTGTGTGAAAATATATATGTGTGTCAGGTGAAGCAACTGTGTGCTTCCTTCCTCAGATGTTTTGTGTTTTGAGATGTGGACATTTATGATGATGATTGGTTTGACACTTTTTTTATGGCATTATTTTGATTTTTTAAGGTTCCTTGTGATTGTTCTATAGAGATTTGGACTATTCTAGGTGGTTTTGTGTCGCCAGGCCTAAGGAAACTCACCTGTGAGTGCATAGTTATGTATATATGTGTGTGTCTATATATATGTGGGTTCCCTCGTTACATGTATGATCATCCATGGTAGTTATTATACACGTATGGGACTTTGAGTTCCCATTTATATATATTAAAATGCATATAGTTCTTAATGGAGACTAGTATACGCATATGATCATACCTATAAGGATCCCCTTGCACATGTTCATGGGCCATGAGAATGTGTGCATAGGGGATAGGTCACCATGCATGTATTCAAAGTCACTGATACTTAGTTTGGGAGCATCTTCATTTATTTAGAATGTTTCTAGAGCAAAAAAGGATGTATTGGTTCCACCACGAGGTAGGTCCCTTATGCTTATGCCTCTAATTTTAATTTTAGATCTGATTTCTTGTTTTAAAAATATGTTTTATAATTATGCTATATACACATTCTTTTAAATTTTATTGTGACTTATTGAAATTATTATGCCTTTTTTTTGAAAATTGAAATGTAAAGATAACAGCCATTATTCTGAAGTGAAATTTCCTAAAAATTTATTTTTAAGTGGTTTTAAATTTGTAATGAATATTTCAAACGGCAATTTGTCTTTTGACTAGTTAGTTATATAATGTTTTCCTTGTATGTAATTAAGCCCATTGGGAACATTAAAAATGGGTTTTTAAAAATAAAAAGGAAAAACCTATCTTAATTAATGCCCCCTTTATTAGAAAATAATGTGTGTGTTTAATGTGTGATTTGTTATATGTTCCATGTAATGTGGATTGTGCATTTTTTGTGACAGAAATAAGATGATGCATTCAAGGATGGAGATCATTGGTGAGAGGATTGATGTGATTTTAAGTAAATAAAATGATAAGTACATATATGATTGTTTGATAAAAACACACCACCACTTGAAATTGAGCATAATTAGAAACCTGGGTGTCTTGGTGGGAAAACATGGACATGTACTTTAGATGATAAGTTAGTGGTTCATCATCATTTTTTCAAGCAGAAATGACACTACGAAACTAAATAAATATTTGTGATGATTAGAGACCACTAGGATTTGGGAGTGTCCCCTACTAGTTGCTCATGCATAAGAACTTATATCATTGTGGTTCCTTTAACACATTTCAAAAAGGTACTTAGATACGTGATCCCCTATAAACACTAGATTCATTGGGATTTCCCATAGAGATTTTGTTGTGATTTCCATTACAGTTGTTTTATACTTGATGTCTTATTGATGAAAACCATTTGTTAATCTAAATGGTTTTCCTTTCATTTTGAAATTTTAATTCATTATTAGAAACTATTTTGAGAATGTAGTGGGAGAGAATTGCATTACCTGAAAATGAAAACTTGTTGCTTGAAATTTGAATGAATGAAAAACTTTATTTTATAATGTCATATTTTCAATCTAGCATGTTTTGGGTTTCTTATAAACACTAATGGCTTAGGGTGTTCTGGTATCATGGCTTTCCTATTGGGAAAATCAGTTCCCATTCCTATATTAATTTTTAGTTTCATGATCCTCTAGATTTGGATTTCATTTAGAGGGAATGTATTTTTTGTTCCGTGGTGACCCACAATGTCACTTGAGGTATATCTCGTTGCTTCATTTATTCCTTTTTCCACTATCATCTTGTTCATTTTATTTTCTTTTATTTATCTTTTTTTTCTTTTTATGGTTATTTATATATCTATTTTATGGGACAAATCATTGTCAACTGGTTTATTTTAAGAATTTACATATTTTATATCCCATGGGGATCAGGAATGTGCCTTCGGCATTGTTGCAGGCCTACTCTGGTGACCAGTTTAGGATCGACCCTAGTTGGTTCGTGATAGAGGAAATAATGATAAATAATTATTTTTCATAAATATGAATATTATATGAGAAGTAACATTTTTCATGAATGAAATAAATTATTCTATATACGAGGAATTCTATAGATATGCAGATAAGGGTTTGCCAAGTTATATATCACCTCTCGATGTGTCGACATTTATCATGTGATGAAATAGTTTCGTAACATTAGTAAAATGAGTTTATACCCATTAGTTTTATACATTCCAAAAGATATATCTTAAAAATAACAATATATCGTGGTTGAAACATAATGTCTAATAACTAAACATTCCCTTAAGTCCCAATTTAGTTATTATTATATATATAATTTTCACAGTGATATTTTGTCCAGATGAATTTTATTGCCATTTTATTGATTAAATGACATGTTTTTTCAGTTATATATCTTTCCATATTTTTTATGCCTTATATATTCATGGTATTAATGTTATTTAAATGTAATGTGTTTTATGTTATTTACCTTTCTATATTTATTATTTATTATCTAATCATGATATGAATGTTTTTTAAATAGAATGTGAGATTAATTTTGTATAGTTACATGTTGATTGTGTTTATTGATTCATGATTTCATCTACATTAAATATCAGTTAAAAAGAATTAGTTCTCACCAACATTCTGATTCTTCTCCGAACAAATCCATAAAGTGTTATTTGATAGATATATAAGGTTATTCTATATGGAATAATTATTTTTTTAAGAAACAATTATGGTGTAATTTTGGTATTCTAATGTAATATGGGAATCAGGTATGATTATTATTTTTCCAATAATACTAAATTATTTTTTCCTTAAGTATATGATTTCATGAATCTTATACTAATATAATTAAGTAGTCATCAGATTTAGGTAATTAGGGACAAGTTTCTACAATCCCTCCCTTAGGAATACACTTTCTGAGAATACCATCAGAACACCTTCTAAAAAGAAAACGATCATTCAAAAAGTAAAGTTCTAGTTGAAAAATAAATTTATTTCATTTATTATATGAAATAAAATTAGAAATTAATCCTATAATAGGACAATTTACTTCAAATATTTTATTTTTCTGAAACAATGGGTAGTTTTTCATTAGTAAATAATGAATTAATCTCTCAGTAATAACCTCTTTGGGATTCAGTCATCCTAGAGAGGTGATCAATAACTACATTTTAGCATCATGGTTCCCGTTAATATCTAATTAAAAGTATAATGAAGGAATTTACCACTAAATTAGGATAGGATTTTCATCTTCCATGGACAACTATAGTAAATATAATAACATTAGGCTTCATATAATTTTAATAAACATATCAATAGTAATCAATATAGACACAATTCCTTCTTAGTTATGGCATAATTTCATTGGGAATAATATTTATGTCTACAATCACAACACACCAATTACAATATCTTTGCTTTCCTCTACCCCAAAATACACCCAAATACATGGTCACTAGAATCACTCAAATCTCAAAGGGAAACTTCCAATAATTGGTAATGGTGATGGTTGAATTTCTCATTTATTCTTGAAAATATTGAATGATTATATGTAATTTTTATTAAATTTTTTTAATATAATATTAGAAGGTAAAAGAGGTAACTTGTGATATTTGAGAATTCATTAAAAAACAAATGAAGGAACCATATTGTCCCAAAAACATATAACAACTTTGATATTTTTAGGAGGGGGTAACTTTTTAATTACCATAATCTAAACATTTTCGAATTTTATTTCCATCCTAAAGACATTATATCCAAGAAAAATAAACCGGTTACCGTAAATTGAATTTTTTTCTAGTTTATAATAATGTTGGTATCTCGACATCTTTACAAGATTAACACAATATTCAATGAACAATTGTCAAATATATTCCTTATAATAGGTAAATAATCTATTAAGAAATATATTATCCTCCGAATAATTACATAAAAGATACTAATTATGTGTCTTTAATTTTTTTGGAACTACACAATCTAAATGTGGAATCTCATCTTTTATTATATAGTGTTTCATCAAATTCTACAAATTTATAATCTTTTAATGTTTAGTGTTTAGGAAATTAGTTACTTAATAAATGAAAACCTAAAAAATTATTCTCTTCCAAATGAAAGTAATATTTATTTTCTATACAATTTGAATATATTTCATCTCATAAATTAGATAAATATAGAAATGGAAAGGGTGAAAAAAAGCACCAATAAAGGAAAAAAGTGAACAATTTTCATGTGGATATGAGAGATGACAATTAGAACATGAGGAATTTCATAAAGGAATGAGAAATGGTTTATAATAAAAATTATAAATTGAGTAATAACTTGAAAACATGGCTAAAACATTTAATTTAGACAATCATAATCATATAACCATGGTCCATTCCTAATGTGTCATAAAAATACAAAAAATATTCACCATGGTATCATAAAACTTATCATTTCTAGAGATTTATATATTTACCAAATACATTAGTGCACTATCAGGGTAAACCCATAATATTTATTTAATTTAATTTGATGCACATATATCATAATAAAAAAAAATCTTTAATAAACCAATGAGAATAACATAAATGGGTTTTATATAAAAATAAGGGTGTTTCAAAAGTGCTTAAAAATGATCATAACGTCATTTACAACCCACCTAAAGGGAATGAGGGTTTTATGTAAATAAATTATAGAATAAAATAAATAATATTTATCACATGATGAATTCCCCTAGAAATGACAGATTTTTGTTAATTCACATAAAAAAATAATAGATTTTATTTAAAAAAATAGAGATATTTTGAGATTAATTTTTGCAGCGTAACGGGTATGAAACGTGGAATTATAAAAAATTGAAAAGTAATCGGAAAGGGGTTAACAATTCATAAATGACTAAAAATATAGTATAAAAATAGAATAAAATGTAAATAATATCATGGTATTGAAATTTTAATGAAATACCACATAAAAGAGAACTTGAATGGAAAAGTGAAGTTGAGAATTCCCTTATGAAATTTCGGCAGCCAAACGACGTCACATAAAAATTCATAAAATGATTTGATTGGAGAAAAAAGTGGTATATCACCATTTTTAAATAAAAATGAAATTAATGAAGACATTTAATCTAATTTCCCTAATTACGAAAATATAAATTAAAATTTCAAAACATAAATGGAGTGCTTGAATAGAGAAGGTTGGTAGATTCTCTTACCTTGAGGTGTAACTTCAAAAACACTATGACCAGGAACTATAAGGCTTAAATACACCTTGGGAGGACACATTGTGATGTAAAAATATCACAAATATGAAGTGAATGATATTTTTAATTGATGGAAATGAAGTAATGGGTCTGTATTTATTGTAAAAGAGATAAAGTATTTTTATAAATTTCAATGAACACCTCATTAGTGGTATTTCAAAAGTCAAGGGCTTCCCATTTTATTTTCACATTGTATTGGCCACTTGGGAAACCTAATATCATATTATTTTTATAAACAATACTACCATATATATTACATCATTATTACATCCCTGATGACCTGATTAAACATATAGAAAACACAAAACTATATTTTACTATTCCCCAAAAGACAAATTATATTATAAAAACTCATAAATTCACTTTAAAAAAATCGCAAATTATTGGTTTCAAAAATGAATTTTATTTTTTAATAACAACTCTATAAATATGATAAAAATGACATTAAATCATAAAAATATTATTTATTAAAAATAATATAGGATAGAAAATGCATGGTAACATGCAAAGTAAGATTTTGACAGCCAAAAAATAATATTATTCTATAATTTTTAATTAAAAAGATTTTTTTATAAAAATATTTAAATATAATAAAAATTATTAATTAATCTTTATTTTAATATTAAAATTTATATCCTTCTTAAAATTACATGTTTTACCTAAAAATCAATTGATCAAATTCTATCCTAATTTTTAAGAAAAACTATTCAAAACAATAGAAAATAGAAAATAAAATTTTTATTAATGATTTCATAGGTTATGATATTATTCTAATAGAAAATTTTCTATTATTAAGAGTAACATTTCAATTACAAAGGGTTATTCTACTATTCACCAAAAAATTCAGATGATCCTATCAGACACTAAATATCTTACATATCGCAAATGTGTAGGTCCAGTTTATAAAAGTTCAATTCATAGAAGCTAAACAAGTATATATATAAATTTGTTTTTTCATAATAATATTTTCTCAAAATAATAATTATTTATAATACATTATTTTATTGTAATTATTATATCATTTTAAAAATTACACATTGGGTCTGAAAATCTAATTTATCAAATGTTTTTCAATTGAACATATACTTTATTAAGAAACACTTTTAATAAATGTGTATATCACATTGTTGTTCATAGTTGTACTAATCCCAATTTATGGTTGATATATTATTTCTTCATGAAATCATAAAATAAATTCTATGTGAATTTATTATTTTCATAATAAATATTAATTGGGAGGGAAGAGATCCACAAATTAATAAAGTATATTTTTTGTCGTTATATTCTCCCCCTTAATGAAATTTCCTCCTCACAATTCTCTATTATTAGAAATTTTTTACTATTAGGAATATTATAAATATAAATTACTTTTTGGCCTTAAACCATCATTCATAATAATAATAATAATATTTTTAAACAAAATATTCATTTTCAATAAATCATTCACAATGATTCAAAAAAAGGTTCTTAGTAAACAAAAATATCCCCTGTGATTTTAAAACTAGGAGTGAAACAATGCCATTTTTCATGCACCAATTCCCCTAGAATTCTATATTAACGTGGTTTTTTCCATGTTTACCCCTAGATGCATCTATTCTAGAGCTATATCCACTTATTTATACACATACACAGATTTATTTATTCGAAAACCACTTACTTAATATTTCAATAAAATAAAAGCAAGTTATCCTATATTTAATCTTTTATATATGGTTCTTCAAAAATATGTGAAATTATAATTTCCATAAATAACCAAACCCTTCTCTAATTCCAGCTAGGGCATCCCTCGTTTTTTACATATAATTTCATTAAATTTTACAAATAGAAGATTTTTTAATGTTTACTGTCTTGGAAATTAGGGACATAATACATGAAAATATAAGATAATCTTCTATTATACATAAAATTAATCTTCAATGTTAATCCTATTTACATTTCTTTAGTATCATAACATGGGGACACACATCAATGTAATGGATGAGTAAAAGGATCAGTAAGGAACAACAAGTGAATACATTTTTTCGAGACTTGAGGGATGTCAATAAGAACATGGGGAATTTCATAAATGCATGAAAAGGAGGCGTATCATAAGAATAAGAACATGATTAATAATGTGATAATGTGGCTAAAAATTAATTTATAAATTCATATGAATATCATAAATTCCACCCCCAATGTGTCTAATAAGGTTCCACGGATATTCACCACGTTATCAAAAAACTTTTCATCTCTAGAGATTAATTTTTTTACAAAATGCATTGATGAACTATCAGGGTGAACCCATAATATGTAATAATTTTCTGGTGATCCACATATATAATAATAAAATATTTTTTAAATAAACTCAAGTGAATAAAAGAAATTGGTTTCCCATAAAAATCATGGAGTTTAAAAAGGTGTATAAAAATATGATCATTATGTCAGTTATAACCCATGAAAAGGGAATAAGGGTTATATTTATATTAATAACAGAATAAAATAAATAATTTTTATGTATTTATGAGTAATTATATAAATGAAAGTGTTTCTGGTATTCACATATAGAAAATAAAATAATATCATGAGAAAAGGAGAGAGATTTTGAAATGAAATTTATCACGCATAACAGGTATGAAACATGGTTTTATATATCTAAAAATAGAGGGGACAAGAGTTATACATTCATTAAAGAATGATAATACAATACATGTAATTAATAAATTTTAAATAAGAACATTATATTGAAATTTTAATGAAATACCACATATTATTTAACTTTAATGGAAATGAGAAGTTGAGAATTCTTTTACAAAATTCATACTTTTTAATGGTGCCACATAAAAATTCATAAAATGATTATATGAGAGAAAAAAAGTGTATATAAATTCTTTTAAATAATATGGAATTTGTTGGGGATATTTAATTATATATCCCAGAAAAATAAAATAGAAATAGAAAAGTCATAACAGAAAAGGAGTACTTGAAAAGACAAGTTTGTCATATTTTCTTACCTTGATGACTTACATTTAATCTCTAATTTCGGGACCTTGACAGCATTATGACACCTTTTGCGGATTCTATTTTTGGTAATACTATCATATATTTTAGGTTAATTATTTTAGAGAGAATTTAGATGAAATAATGGGTGGGTATCTATAGTAGAAGAGAGTGATTGTTTTATTAATTCCAAAGGACACCTCATTTTTATTGTTTGTAAAACTATGGGCTTACCCATGGTTTTTTCACATGGTATTGGATACATTGGACACATAATATCATTTATCTATTCTTAAAAAGATTAATATATTTATTAAATCTTTATTACATCACTAATGATGTCATTAAACATAACGAAAACTAAAAACTTTATTTTTACTATTCATCGAAATACAAAATATTTTATAAAAAATCATAAATAATATATAACATAATACCGATGTTATGTATTCCAAAATGAAATTTATTTTATCATAATAATTCCATAACTTTAATAAATCTTACTTTTTACTTTAAAAATACTTAATTATTAAATATACTAGAACATCGAAAATGCATAGTAATATGCATGGTAAGCATTCTGACACATGAAAAAAATATATTATCTTATAATTTGTAATTAAAAAGGATATCTTTTATAACACTATTTCATTATAATAAATATTATTAATAAATCCATATTTTAATATTAAAATTTAAATCTTTTTAAAAGGTACAATTT
The DNA here is from genome assembly GCA_963277665.1 of Viscum album. Taxonomy (NCBI): domain Eukaryota; kingdom Viridiplantae; phylum Streptophyta; class Magnoliopsida; order Santalales; family Viscaceae; genus Viscum; species Viscum album. The sequence continues at coordinate 334,274,314 of OY728134.1, forward strand.
TTACTTGAAAAAACAATTTATTAAATTTTGTCCCAATTTTTAAGCAAAACTATTCTTAAAAAAGTAAAGATTGAAGGAAAATTTTATTAATAATTTCTTATTTGAGGATACTTTTCCATTGGTAAAATTACTATTAATAAGGGTAAAATTTTTGTTCTAATGGGTCATTTAATGGTTCCCCAAAAATATTTTCATTCTATCAGAGTTTGTATATCGTATTGATCACAACTGTGTATGTCCATTTTCCAAAATTCAATTCACAGTAGTTGAAAAATAACATTTAAAAAGGGGTGTTTTAATCAAACTATTTCATTAAAATAATAATTTTTTATAGTACCTTAATTCATTATAATTATTATATCCTTACAGAACATCTTGGGCCTAAAAGTCAATTTATCAAATATTTTTCAATTAAACATATATTTTATTATGAAAATATATTCTTAACTTAATATATCTCATTTTTGTTCATATTTTTATAAATCCAAATTTAATAATGATATATGATGTTAAAATGAATTAAAAATACATTATATATTAATTTAGTATAAAACATTATTAAAATTTATTGCATGGAATGATATCCATAAATAAAAAATGTATATTTATTGGTTACTTACAGTAAAAGTCATTCACTGATCATATAATATTCCAAAGGGACATGTTAATGTGGTATTTTTTATTTCAATGAGTGATACAAATATTATTTTCACAATAATAATTTTCAAACAAATAGAAATATATTATGTGAAACCTATAAAAAATATGATCTATGAATAAAAAATGGAAATGTTCATTCTTATTAGACAAATAAGTCTTACTATTTTCAATAAAAAAATATCTATTGGGAAACTTTCTTAGTCTGGACATGTTCATTGTTTTAATTAGTTATGACAATAGGAAATTTTTTTATGAACTACATAAATAGGGATAACCAAATGGATATCTGAGATAGGATAGATTATTCTAATATCTAAAAGGTGTATTAATTCATTACTAAAAACCTCTTTCATGTCATGATTAAGTCTCCCTTGACCTTTACCTCTTAGATTGTGGTCGGATTCCATGTGATTCCTATGCCTGAAAAATGATGTCCATATCCTTTTAATATTTGAAATATTCCCCCTAGAATAGTTTTAACATTTAAATTATATATAAAAAAATTCCTATTGAATTACCAATCATTTAGATAATGTTATAATTGATATTGTTGAAGTCTAACATAAAAAAGAATATTTCAAGTGATATTAAATTAGTTCGAGCTCTTTATATGGTGCATGTATTATAGAGGGAATAATCATGGACATATGATGTACAAGGTATTAAATATTAATTTTAATGCAATATTTGATACTAAAAACCAACTTAATCATCCCTATTATCCTCAAAGAATATCTCCTCACACTCAGACTAAAAAACTAGTTTTAGAATGTTATCATGGTAAAAAAACTAAATGTTTTATGAAAAATTCGTCAAATTCATCTAATTTATTACACTATATACTACAATATATTCACATGTTATTTTATATAAGAATGCTTTTATTATAAATATCTTCAATGACACTTTAAAATCATTCCCTTTTTCTATCAACAGGTTTGTCAACTTCCAGCATTCCATCTCTTGAGTGGTTTTTTTCCAATATAGATTCTTTATCATTTATAAAAAAATTAAATTATTATTCATATTCCCCAAAATATAATATGAAATATCCTTGTAATCAAAAATTAAATCACCAATAGTGGATAAGTATGGACTTTTCAAGATGATACAGACCTCTTTATCATAATTCATGTCAAGAATAATGAAATTGGTGGTTATGGATAGCTTTCCAAATCCAAATAGTAGATCATCCAATCTTCCTATGTGGAGAGTAATGGAGTGTTCATCTAAATATAGTACCTTATCGATGGATGAAAATTATTCTATTCTCAAATTTGAAAATTTGGAGAAAGGTATCAGATTTATGCTCATAATATGATTGAAAATATGGATGATTCGTCGAATATTTTTTAGAGAGTGGGGATGAAATAAATTCTTGGGTATTTGAGTTTATGATTTGTTTGATGTAATATATTTCAATACACTCTTTATTGTGGTTGTAATTGGATAATTAATCCATATTTTTATAAATGAGATAATCACTTTGGAAAATTTTGTAGATGATGCAATCTAAATTAGATTTTATATAAAGGTATTTTTCATTTGGATATTTTTTAAAATCCCATGAACCATGAGTAGTTTTGGTTCTTGATTGTTTTTATTAACTCTACAGAAAATGTATGGGTGTAGAAAAATTCTTCAAGACTGTGGGTATTATATATAATTCTTCCTCTATCTTCTCAATCCATTCTCTATATTTTATCATTTTTTTATATTCATTTTAGGAGGAATAATGGAATATATAATTCATTTAGTGTTTCTATTAAAGATTCCATATTTGGTGATACTTGAATATTATATTCTATATTGTTGAATAATTTTATGTTGAGCTTTCCTACTATTATTTCTAACATCATATTGATTTTTCAACCATCTCCTATTATTCATATCTATTAAACATAACCATGTGTTTGTTTCTATTTTATACGGAAGCTTTATTTTCTTTCTTCCATAAAATTCTCCAGCCATTTAAATCATTTTTGTTTGAATAATGTAATTGTAGACTCAAAGGTTTTTAAGAATTTATGTCAATCCTCTATCTGTCAACATATAAATCCATCCTAGAATCATATCATGAATCACAAGAATTTATTCTGAAAATAATTTGTTGAATAATACATTAAATATTTTTTTTATTTAAATGATTCAAATAGTTTTTGATTCTCAAATTATGCTCTCATATATTTTGTGTTTCTAGGATAAACATATTGTCAAAAGACTCATTGTTCCGTCTAAAAAGGAAATAATGGTCCTTATTTCTATGATTAAAATTTTTTTATAACGTATCACCAATAGATTTCATTCTATATCCAGAACAATTAAAATTTGATGTTTTAATTGGTCGGAATGACAAATCATATTTGGGATGGTAAAACCTAGTGTACCCAAACATGCAACAATGTTATAATTGTTCTCTAAGTTGATTATCAAATCAAATTAAAACATCATAGTTATTAGTTTCATAATAAGAATTTGAATTCTTCAAGTGGATTGATATCATCTTAGAAAATATGTTTTGGGAGTTTTGGGAAACTTTGTTAATAATATAATATAACACATTAATTATTTTATTTAGAAAACCCTCGATAAGAAAGATCTATGGAATTTTGGTGGTATGGGCTGATAAGATTATCAAAATCATTGGTTATAAAGTTTATATATAGTAGTTTTTTGGATATTATCTATGAATTCCAAAAAATATTTCTTATGTTTCCTTAAATGTATCACTCTCTTATAGGATAAAACAAGTCATCTTATATCTAAACACGACCATCATTCAACTAGGGTACTATTTCATAAAAATTGAATCGAATAAGTGGTCTCCAATGTTAATATTTTTCATTATAAAAATATTGTTCCAATAACTATGGATTATGTATAATGGAAATACCATAAGATACAAATCTCCCTCACTCGGTCTGTTTAGTGGATGTTCCTTCCCAACCACATTAAAATATTATATGAAATCAAGAAGTTATTAATGTGGTGACTCGATATAGGATTGAAACATACTAATGAAAAACTACATAATTTAAATTTTTCTAGTATATGTATTAAACCTAATATATAATGGATTCATTGAAATTTATGTCACTTGAAACTCTCTAATCCTAAACATATATTTATCTTTATTTCTAGGCTTAGGTTGGATGATGTTTACATTCAAATAAACCACTTTCTAAACATCTCCTATCTCATTTTTTTTATTTATGATAAATGTTTTTGTATTATGTTTCTACAATGAATTTATCTTGTTTATCTATTCATTATCTATTTTGTATACACTATATAATTTTTCATTTTTATTATTTTTTGATTTTTTTTCTGAAGATGATTTAGATTTTTTTCCAGTTTTAATTTGTTTTCCATAGTCCCTTGAAAACTTCCTACAAATGTAATAAAATTTGGTTAGGATAATTATATATTTTATAATAATATATTTACCTACAACCCCTTTTATAATGGTGAAAATGTCCACACCAACAAGGAAGGTGTGAAGGTGTGTGATCTAATAAATGAAACCCTGAAGAAATGAAAAATAACACAACTTAATAAAAAGTCATGATGGTGGTAGAATAATGAATTGTATTTTGATACATGAATAATTTTTACACTATGTAAAATGGTCAACATGATTATGAAAAAAAAACTAATATGCACATGAAAATAAAACACCAGTGCTAATAATTGATAATTGAACTAGGGGAAATTAGAAATTTATTATCATGAAATGATTTTCATTTATTTACTTTCAAAATGGAAATAATATAGGGGAAAAAATAAGATTGTTAAAACCCCGTTATTTAGAAGATGATAATGTCAAACAAAATAGTTTATTTAGTTCTATAGCATAAAGAACACCACTCGGTTTCCATAATGTGAGTGGAAAGTACATAAGAAAATCAATCAGTAAATTATATTCGGTGATATGAACTTCAGTTATTGAAACAACCCTTTGTCAATAGATTTATTAATGAACCATCATTAATAGATTTATTATCTTTGTTCATGATAAACAACTATTTTTTAAAAAAAATTGTAAAAATTTTATACTATAAATGAGACGAGGAAGATAAGAATCCAAGAATAAAACAGATGAAAATGAAATAAAAAAAATAAAAAACAGTTAAATGTCACCTGGAATGTATTATACAACAAACATATACAAATTAGTAGTTGTTGATTTATAATTAACTATATAAGATAATATAATTGATAGAATGAGGTCAATGGTATAAAAATATTCCTTTTATGAGGTGATGATCACCCATTCATTGTTTTAGTGTGATACTAGCATCTCTCTTTCATGTATGCCTAGATCAGAAAAGTGTGCCTCTATTCCAAAAATGATTATGTGAATATTCTTCTAATTTTAATTTTAACATCAACTTGTTTCACTACACAAATCACTGACTCATGTCACTTTTTACATGACTACAAAAATCTTCCACTTTTACCCTTAGTTGGACTACATTTATTTTTTCAGCTACTATTATTATAAATTTAAAATCAATTTATTATTGATATTTAAAATAATTTGGTTAGTGTGTTTCAGTTGTGATTCAATATTAAATAATTGAACTTATTTAATTGAAAATTCAATAATAGATACATCTTTAAGATTGATTAATAGTAATCTCAACACCATTCTATTGAATCCCCTTCATCTATCACTCCATATTCATTTAACAATCTCATCTTGGTTCTAACTCACCCCCCATAGCCAATATAAACAATCGATTCAATAAAATCAGACCTTAGTAATCCATTTTGTATCTAACATTTCAAGTAGATATGTCCATATAACCACTTCTAGAATCATTTTTTCTTGGTTAATTTATCCATAGCTGGTTCTACATGTCCAAACATCTCATATAGATTAAAAACCCAAATCTTATCATACTAGAGCAATCCATATCAATAAAACATAACATTGGACTCCATGTGTCTCATTTTATCACCTTTTGAATTCCAAATCCATATCACATGTAATTATTGATTACCCTTTATCATCAAAAATTAAAACCTATAACCATCGAAAAAAATAATGAACCTGTCTTTCATCTTGTCTCTTGTTTGATCAGTAGTCTGGATGGTCGAACCCAATTCAAAACTTAATAGTTGATAATTGGATTGTAATCTAGTGATGTAAGTAAAACATTTAACTCATAATCAATCAACAATTTTTAGGTGAGTTTGGATATCCATACTCTATCTTCCCTTTTAATCAACTTCGACTAGACATTGTTATCCTTGACTAAAAACAATCATGTTTCTGTTTCATTCAACATGTCTTAGATCACTGGGTCTATGATACAATGTTTAATATTTAATTAGTTTTTCCGAGATATGAATGTTTCAAAAAAGGTGAATTTGATATTATCATGATGATTTAATAAAAGGATTTAGTTTCCCTTGGTTTGATTTTAATTATAAATAAATTAACTAAATGAAGTGATTAATTTTAGTCTCAATTATTCTTTATCTAAGCTCGGTCAACCTAAATTTCAATGCGTCAAATAAAATAATAAAGTGGAAATAATGTCTTAAAACCCCTTCCAAAATGTATTTTAATGAGTATTATAAATACATATGTTCTTTATTGGTATATTTACAAGCAACATTATTGTCTTATGTGAATAATAAAGTCTTACAAGACATTGGTAATGTCTTACTAACATTATTGAGTAAAATTACATTGATATTTTTACATAAGTTTTATAAACCAGAAACCTAATATATAAACATAGGATTACCAGATAATTGTAAATATTTTTATAAATATATTAACCATACTTTGTTAAAACATAATGAAACAAATTAAGATGAATTTAAAAATAAAAAATACATTATAAGAGATTCTTCGAACAGTTTTCATTTACAATACATAAAATTATAGTTTGTTATAAAAATATTATTTAGTTAAAACCATGGATAATTATAAAATTAACATCAAAATATTCCTTAAATTAAAATTATCTAATGAAAATGGAATTAATTTGGTCTCAATATATTTGAATATTAAAATAATAAAAATTGGAATGGTTTTGTTGTGAAATTCCCTAATTTCTTGAAAATAAACGAATAATGAATATTTAACGAAAAATAATCAAAATCCAATTATTTTATAATTAAATAATATTTAAAGATGAAAAAGATAATAATAACTTAATATAGATGCAGAATAAATATATAAAAAAATCAGCATCAAGGATTGAATGAGATTTAGTATTTGTTATTATACTCAATGTTATTGAGTATTCTAATAACATAGAGAGGCCGAAGTTCAACAAGAATTCTTATTCCACGTATAAAATTATTTCCATAATCCTTATTGGAAATTTTCTAATAATTTGAAGTAATTTAATAAAAGTTAACCGTATTACTCAATGTATTGAGGATAAATGAGAAATATTTGGGATGTACAAGCTATGGTGTTGTGGTGAGAACATAAAATAGTTTAATTTTAATATAGATTTAATATTGGACGTTTTGATAGTCATTCTCAATCATTTAATGGAAAATTAATAAGGATGGGTGATATTTCAATATTATATAATTTTTTAGGTTCCTGAAGTTAGTTTGATAATCCATGTTTTCTATCAATGTTATATAATCAATTCATCAATTTTGAAGGGTATATAATACCATGTGTATATTTTATATATTTTTTAAATATTCAAGAGTTTAACGTAATTGTTATTATTAATGGAGTTAGTAGTTTTTATTCAAATAAAGGTTAAAATGGATGTTAAATCATTAATTGGAATGTAAAGGAATATTTCAAGGTAAAAAAAAATATATAAATGATTTTAAAATCAATCTCATTTTTATTTTATGAAAATTTATGTTGTCTATTAAAATATTTAGGTTTTATATATAATATATGATAATGGGTTTTATATATAGGGAGTATAATTCATTAAATTCTACGACATTTTATAAAATAATTTAATGATAAAAAGAATTTTATATAATATAAAATATTTTATCTGAGGTATTTCATTGTATATTATTGAAATATTTCACACTATTTTTATGAGAATATTTTAAAGAATAATTTATTATTTTTAGATTACTGTTTCAATAACCTGAAAACCCATATATGATATGGATATAATAGTTTATTAGTTTAATATTACCATTAATGTGAATTATTATTATCTTTAAAACAGAAATGGATCTTTTATTCTTATCATGATATTTTGGAGAAAATATGGTTTCTAATAGGTTGTATATAATATTTATAGACTTAGATAAGATAATAGTCTAACAAATAAAAGATTAATCTTTTAAAAAATGATGTGAATATCACATAATATCGTAAAATAGATTAGGGAATATCGATAAAGAATAAGGTAAATAGTTACATTTAGTTACCATTATGATGACATTTTTACTTTATTTCCTAAAATAATTAAGTATTTTTTCTGGTAATAAAATATATTAATGTGAAGTGTTTCATTTTGTTACATAGTATCCTTAAAGGAAATTTTTTTGGAAAATTACATAGAATGATGATGATGATGATGAAGATAAATAATATTTCGAGGAGGGATTGAAAATTTATTAACATTGTAACATGTGATGTTGTGATGTTAAGAAGTATGAATACTATATTAAATCATTTGAACATTAAAGGTATTATTACTAAATCTTTATATTATTTAAAAATTGTAAACTACAATGTTTTTACTGTCTAAAAGAGTTTAGTGTAAGGGTATTATCAAATGAACACCTTGAGATATGATAGGAATTATATAGAAATATAATTAGATTGAAAAAATTGTTAAAATATCACAAACATAAGACATATTTGGAATTCTAGCAAATGTTTTATGATTAGATGAGAACTTATTCAGAGTTTTTTCTATATGATTAATATAGTTAATAATATATAATTTTTCTTGTTATATAATAAAATTATCCTCTAATTTTACATTATTTAATTTTGGTTTCATATATTTGAAAATTTAGATGATATTTGACCTCTCAATGTATGACATTGAGTTATCAATAAATGATTCTCATCAAGGGGAATCATAGGTTGTGAAGAAATGTTAGGTTTATTATGGGTAGTATTTTTTATAGATACTGAATATTTTCATACGGCACAAAATGATTTTTTTCATTTGATAACCCACAAAGTCTACCAATTAGAGTATCATACACTATGTCCTTGATAATTTAGGGATATAAGATTCTTATTGAATCCTTTCACTTGAGGTTGGAATGATACTTCATATAAGAACCTTAATAATTTTATTCCATTCTAATGAAAGGCTTTACAATTATCTTATCAAGTGTGGTTTCATTTTGTATCTTATATTTATTTGAGGATTAACCAAGATTGTATTTTCCTCTCATATGGTGATTATGAAATCCAGATCATCGATTGAGATAGATTGAAGAAGTGTTTAGACATACATTGATAAGATACATGTGATGCGATTATCCATCTTTATGAAGTTGATGTGATTTTCTCATCCACATAAATTAATTACACATGATTTTTTCATCAACATGGAAAAATGATAATCAAATAATCAATAATTTGCAATTGGATATGCAACATTGACATACATCATGTCCCACTGTTACTCTTTGTCTTGAAAAAGGGATTATATGATTATTCATATATGTATATGTTATAACTCATGTAAATAACTATTGAGATACATGTATTTGATAGGGATCATGTCAGATACTTGTGTATCTTGAGTAGAATTAATGTTTTGGTATATAAAAATCTATTCTTTCATTTATTGATTCATAAATTCATAACATTTTCCATATAGTAAAGTCTAATGAAATCATGCTTAGAGGATTTGATAATGAGGAATATATTTATACATCTTTTATGTAAATCACCAAATAATTTTAGTTGATTCCCAAAACAACTTCCTTAAAATGTTTTTATATGTTTTTACATAAGATGTGACATGTGGTGAAAATGATTGATAGAATTTCCCAAAATAGTTTTAAAAATATCTAATTTGAGTTTTAAAAATTTCTTAATTATTTTTTTTATAAATTAATATAAGCTGATAGTGTGATAGGTCTATAATGATTATTACCAAAAGTTGTAAATTGATTAATATGTGCACAAAAATGGCATAAACTATAACATAGTGTATTTAATTGTATTTTTTTGTTAGAACCAAGACATAGATTATATCATATTCCATTTTTATGCACACTATGACATTATAAAAGACACTTTGGAATAATGGTTGTACAAGGGATTAACATTTAGAATGATAATTTGTGGATCAACCACCATCTCCCACATCCATCTATAATAATTATCTATTTACCATGGTAATATAAATATGAGGAGTTATAAATTTTTGTAATATTTCATAAATTTTAAACAATCAATGAGGAGTTTCACTGAGCATTACAATCTGTCGAATTATATGGATAATTTAAAAAACATTCCAATCAATATTCAACAAATGTTTTGAATTATTTATTTTCAATATAATTCATTTTTTCTCATTAAATTTGGGGTATTTTATTTTGTTAAAATTTTGTTTATAATTATTTAAAATTTACTTCATAATTATCAATCAATTATCTTTATTCATTGAGCATATTGTTCTAAAAACCCATGATCATGGGAAATATGCCATCTAAGCATTAAGTTATTCCCAAAATCTATTGATACCAAAGTATGGATAAGGTATTTAGTTTCTCTTAAATGATAGATATTATTCATGTTTAAAGATTTTAAATTCTTTATCAGCAAGATGAATGGTATATATTTTTCTTAATTTTTTTATTCATTAATAATGTATTGATGGATTATTGGACTAACGACGTTTTTGTGTTTTTCTTCATAATGTTAAGGATTTTTTAATCCACATGGAAACCCATCATATAAATCAGATATCATAGTTATAGAATTATATAACATTTATATACCACAGTGACAAATAAAAAACATAGAGAGTTAAGAGTTTCCATGAATATTTATTTTGGCGTGTATTTGAATAATAGCATCCGTATTACATTTTGAGTTATTATAATGTGTTTTAATGACATGATTGGATGGATTCATAGCCTCAATGATAAGGCATGTTCCACTATTAATGGTGATATAAGACTCATGATGGCACGTTTTTGGGGTTTGATAACTAATAAGTATGAGAGTGTACTCATTTTATTTGTAGAATTCTACCTGGATCGGAAATGTATTGGATTCATTGGCCATTGGATTTAGTATTACCAAAATTTATTTGATCATTAAGGTATGCGGGATTCATCTAAGGAACTATGGTATTTTTTAATTTGATAGTATATTATTGGGGTGGAGTCTTCATTCTTAAGGATTAAATGCATTGTAAAGTGTTATGATTGATAGATCATTATGAAATAATTTTATAATAGAAACCCCTATTATAATATCATTTAATTTTTTGGATACCATTTTATAAAAACTTAAATAGAGATTATTGATAATAAGTTATAGGTTTATTAGATTATTGTATTTTCCATTACATTAGGTAAAAATTTATTTTTCATGTATTCCAATAATGGTATTGAGGAAGGAATAGTGGTGGTTGTTAGAGCCACCCAAGAAATCCAAGATCAATCATCTAGATAGTCAAGGATTGATGTAGGATCCTAAAATGTGAGAATAATATTTAACATATTTAACTAATATTTTGAATGATTGGTAATATAATATATATATGAACGATGATATGTATAGTTATGATTCTTGAATATGAGTCTTATTTGTGGTGGTGGACTACAAATTTGTAAGGGAATGGTGGGAAGATACCTTATCTATAGTGAGATATGATATCTATAGAAATTTTTATAATATTTATCAGAGGAATGAATGGATTTCACAATAGTAATGAATTCTAGTATTGTGGGGTAGTCACTGGTGTTCATTGTTTTTTTAGGTATGGATGTAATTCTTGTGTGATTTTGAAATAAAATGTAGTTTGGACAGTGTTTTATTTTTTAGTATTATGTCGGTTTTGACACTCGTTTTAACATGAGTATGAGAAGTGTAAAATAAAAATACCTCATATAATATAGATCTAAGAGGCATAAATTATTTCATGTGTTTTATCAATTGATCATGAATAAGTCACAACCTCGGTCATTGAAAAAAAAATTATTTGTGTTTGTAGTATCATCACAAAGGTCTAAACCTAACACTCAGTGTAATTTATAAGGTCTAGAATCACTTTGGCTCTCATGTTGGCTCCACCTACATGATTGGATTTCATAGGTGACAACTGAAAACTACCTCCATTTCCAAGGGCCATTATTTTTCCTCTAAATGTAACTATCAGTCTCCCCATTTCAGATGACATAAATCAATATGAAATTATGTGATGCTCCAATCACCATATTCCTTCACCCATATCATCAAAACAACTAGGTAGTTCACCATGCTCCAAATGAATATGGAATTCATGAGATGGAAATGATTAATGTTCCTATAAGGTATAAAACATCAAATACGTTTGAATGGATTCACTTTCTCCTAGTCCAAAAATACTAGGGTGAAGTCCATCTCCCAACGTCACACCAGCATGAGACCCTTCCAAAACAACCTATAGAGACCCATGTAGGTATGGGAAAAGATCCCACCCATGTTTATTTTCCTAGGTTGTTTTCACCCAGATATATCCTTTTTTAGGAATCCTCAATCTCAACAAAGTAACCCCCATGAAAGGAAGGCTCTAACACACCCAGAAATCACCTATGAAAGGAATCCCTTCGGGGATACTTTTCATATCTTCATTGATTGGGCCCCCTTTTTCACAGCCCCTCTTCTGAGAGGGGATAATCTAAGACCTCCACCGAAGCCTATGAATAACCATGATCAGAACCTAGGGCACACCAATATGACCTCTCAATCATAAATAACTATTGTAATGTAAGTCCCATATTTATCCTACCTAATCAGTGTGATCCTAGGAGTATACTTTAGAATTAATTCCAATGGTAATGTGGATTCCAACCTTATGTATATTAGGGAATGGATTCATGGGTTAGGAGAAAACATCTTATTCCCATATATCCACCTCATTCCTCTCCTCCACTAGTTAAAAAGGGATGGGAGGGGGTTCTTCAAAAGGGAATCTCTCCTGGAGGAAGCCTCTAGTAGTTCTTGCATGACAATCCCTTGTGTTTAATACCCTTTCCCTCATCCACTAGCTGATAATGGAGACTGTTTGGATTTTCAAATATTAAACATATTCTTGTTTCTTACATTGGTCATGGATCATATGGGATTAGAGTTTATTGTAAATCATGTTATAAGTATGTTCAAATAACTGGTAATTGCGATTTCTTTTCGGTATATTCATTAGACATGTAATAATAACATCATATATTTTCATTCCCTGTGATATTATCCTTTAATGTGATAACTCCCAGATAAATAAACCTTGGTCCTTATCTAATGGATTATGCCCAATGCATTCCATACTATGTGGGATTTGATTAATTTCCAAATACAATACCTAGGAAACCTCCATGATTATCAAACCTAATACCCCAATCTCACCATAATCTTCCCTGATGCACATTCTTAGAAGGGTCATATTCAACCCAAAGCGCCATATTCTTTCTACAAACCTCAATCCATTTTGGAATAAGTCCCACACCATACGCTTTTATGTAGCTTCCACCAAGGAATTTTTTTTCATGATGTTTTTCCCCATGGTTTGATCGTTATCACGTTACCTTAAAAGGTATGACGTGTCCCATTAAATGGAATAAAAAAATATAGTTTCCAATTCCTTTGATGTGGATATATAGGAAGTCCATATTCAGGCCCAGATCCCAACAACAAAACAACTCTCACCTCCCTAGATGATGATAAATTATAGAGCAGCTAACTATGTGGATTAAGACCCGCATCACAAAAAATGTTACCAATATGGTAAATCATTGATATATAAAGATGGTTCCATCCATGGATAATTTCATTTATATATATATGCTTCCATAGGTGGAGATCCACTGACTAAAATAGATGGTTTACAATCAATGAATGTCTATAATTGATTGTTAATACATAGGTTTGATTCATTCCAAATTAATAATTTAAAATGGGTTAACAAATATTTATTAAATATATTAGGGAGTCCTAGAGAAGAAAAAAATTCCCCAAAAATGGGGTGATGAGAAAAATCTCACATCGATTAAACCAATGTCTGTTATCATGTGTCATGGGTTACGTTCCCCAATGGCCTCCTTCCTTTGAATGAACGTTGATGACTTATCATTGATATTTGAGGTAATGGGTGTTTATGTATCCACAAATTATAATTATTATAAACCAACCTGAAATAAACAGTTTTAAAAAAGGGTGAACCTATCATGAATGATTGGGGAACCAAAATCATCCCCCAAAATCATTCGTTGGGAACTAATTTTCTTCACAAACACAAATAGTGAACCCGATGTGAATCTATTCATCAACTAAATAAACAATTGTACCCACATTTTTGGCCCTTTCACTCACTCACAAAATAAAATGTTTCTAAAAATGTATCTTTTAATGTAATCAATTTCTCATGAGTTAGTCTAATGTGATATATCTTTTCATAGTTTTATGGCTTTTGTTTCTCATGTATACCCCCAGGAACATTCACCTAAACTCCGGTAAAATCCAATAGAGTTCTACCAATTATAAAGAAAACTTGAATCAATTTTTGAGTAGGTTGGATCCTCATCTATGAAAAGGGCCTCATCATCAACCTTGTGTCTTAAAAATCATGTTCTGACTACATTGGACAAGAAGTGCCATCATAATGTTATTTTATGGAAATTAGGGGTTCCATGCAAATCCCTCCATGACATGAGTCCCTTTCAACAATTAAACCATCAATACATGGTGGAAAAAAAGAAAAGGGAAACCATAATCATCTAAAATTACATTAGTAATATTTCCCTAGAATACAACAACAAGGTCCTCTCTTACCATAGTGATGAGAACAATGAGTTCCTCAATAAACTCATCCCATGAACATTGAATTAATCATGAATGGATCCTTACAAAAACTGTTGTTGTAAATTATGAGTAGATCTATGTTCTCAACATGATGAGGATGTTTCTATATGGGCTCTATCACAATTCACCTAGACCAAATAATCTAGGAAATCCAACTGAGGGTGATGATCAAAAAACCATGAACATTCCCACATTCTTGTTCCTTTTAATGAATATCGCCCACATGATGGGGTGGAAACTAGGGAATATGTACATATACCTATTCATAAAATTCAAGATTTCAAATACAATTTTTTAGTAACCAAGAAATATTTCTCCATGTAATGGAAGAGAATATGGGGTAGAACCATATTACATCCCCCATAGATGATGATTGTCGGTATATCCCATAAATAAATGATGAATGGGATTTTTGGTATATACATTATTGAACCATAAAATGGGAGTATATCCTCACTATAGATGATGATGTAAATAAATATATATATTAGGTGCTTGAAGGATAGGAAGCCATCCCTAATAAAATTCTATTAACCAATTAGGACATAATTACCACATCTGCAATGGTAAGGGTTAGGCATGAAACCCTACCTCCATAATCATATTTTTTTGTTAACATGATATGATGTTCAATTAAAAGAATACACATAACATTTCCCCCATATAGGAGTGTCATCAGTACAATTTTGTGATAAATTGAAAAACAAAGATCAAGAATACACACCCTTTTTCAATTATAGACCATTGTCCCCCTTCAATGTCCACTCCATAGAAGGCTTGTATCACTACAATGAATCCATAAGACTATAAATTAAAATAAACATCAACATGAGATTCTTTCAAGAATTATATCATACAATAAAGCCATATTTCAGAGCATACGAAAATAGTATCCCAGAAAAAGTTCCTAAGAGAGTAGAATTATCAAAGGAAAATTTAAAACCAAGAATAGATAAACAATACTTATCTACTTAAGTGTATATTTCTTGAATTCTTCAAAAAATCACTCAATGGTATCATAATATCATGATGATAAATTATATAATTATGGAAGCATCAATCATAGTTTTGAATGTCAGCCCTGCAATATTTATACTACAAACTCTAGATTTTCTCCATAGAATATACAGCATGAAGGCCTCCTTTTCAGTCATAATATTATCAATCATGAGAACCTTTATCTTGTTAAGTAACTAAAAATCCCTCCTCATGGTCATAATATTGAAAGGAATAAAGCTCCTCCCCATTTAATCATCCTCCCTAAAGATCATCTTAAGCATATATATTATAAAAATTATCATTGATGTTGGAAGTAAAGCCATGAAAATAGTACTCCCCATCATGGATATTTAAATGAAGCTCCTCCCCAATGTGATATGTCATTTTGAAAATAATTTCCCACCATACTAAATCAATTATGATAAATCCCAAATATCATGGGGTGATTGGGAAGATGAATCTTCTTATGACTAATGTCTTTTTATTGGAAAATGATACCATTTATTAGCAAAAAGGTGGGCCATGAAAATAGTCTTTATCATAACCACCATTGGATTATATATGTTCTTATATAGAAATGTTGATTCCCCCAAATACTTCCATTTAAAACTAGGAGGACTGGAAATGTTCACATTAGTTGAGCTGGGATGAGGAACCTCCTAATGAAGGAAAAGAAAAAAAATTAGTTATGAAGAAACAATTATGGGTAGACAATAGACCAATCATGTTCCTCCAATATCAAGACATCAATATAGAATTATAGAAAAAATTAAAAGTGTGTTCAAGAAATTCTCCAAAACATAAGGATAACTCTTCATCACCAGATGAATAAATTATTTCTGTATGATGGATATGAATATCATGTCAAGGTATTAAAATATCTACATCATCAAATTGATTTAGCTACCCTTCTATCTTTGAGATACCCAAAGTCAGTGAAATATTTGAAAGGTATTAGATGTGAATGTCTTAATGTGTTAATAAATCTATGCCTATATATTTCCAATTCCTTAGTTAGTGATTATATCTGAGGATGGGGTGTCATTAGAAAACCTTATTTCACCCTATTACCAGATCAGTAGGGCCCTCGAGAAGTGATTTCATGAAACATCATTACCAATATCCACCAATGATGATTGAAATATTCTTGGGACCGATGGAGCACTCGGTAAGAGGAAACCCAGAACAAATCTCATCAGCATTAGTCCTGATGAGAATGAACCATTGAAATACTATTGAAGGAGGAATTAAAAATGGTGGAGTATGCTTATCATTAAATAAAGGAAAATCATAAAAAAACAATAATTATTTTAAAACATAATTTATCTTGTGTAGACCATATGAGACACTAGGATCACACTCAAACAATGATATTTATGTTCGGTAGAGTAATCGTGGAGCCTACAATCATGGAAGATGTTTCCATTGAGATGTAGGTGCAACCATAGGGCACATGACAATGGGAATTTTTTTCACAATCAATATCTACAAGACTAATAAATATAGTGTAGAATGTTTTATAACTAAAAATGGAATAACCTCATATAAGTGGGATAATGGAATTTTTACATCATTCTTCTCCCCATTATAGTTAATCTTCATTATTTTTAGCATGAGTTCTGAAATGAGAACTCTCCCATTTTGACCTATTTTTTTTAACCAAATTACTTTTTCCAGACATGTATATGAAAAATTTGAGATGATTCCATTCGATTAAACCCTCACTAGGTATCTATATAGGGAACATTAAAGAATAAGAATAGGCCCTACAGGGGGTGAAATAAGTGAAATCAGCCATGGGTATAATTTCTTTTGAAGATCACAATTATTTTAGCTTAAATTCTCATATAAACTATCCTTCCTCCCATTTCAATATTAATGTGCTACAATATTATAATTCTATATTAGTGACCATAATCCGCACAACCCCTATGGATTCAAAAAATTTTAATATGACATAAGGGAAAATGAGAAGGTTTCTTCCATATAAAATTAATATTCATATAGAAATGATATAAGAATTTGTGTGAACCAAGAATCAGAGGCTCATTATGACTTTTGAGAATCCTTAAAATTCTCCCCTTTCACATCTTTGGTGAACATCTACTAATGAAATGGGTAAAGATGTTGCTTTGTCTCACAAACTACAAGTTATTGTTGTACCTATGGAAATTCAGGAAATAATTGATTTGAATGAGGAATATATGAAAGAATTTAGAATAATCAATATAGAATTACTTCAAAGAAACATCCCTACTGGATATGTTCTCTAGAAAAGACTCATCTCACATGGCTAGCTGATGCACCAAAGAAAAGAGGGTTCTTCGCAACAAAAATAGTAGATTTAGAGCATCCTCTCAATTTGGGTTACCAGAAACCAATATACATTTATCCCATGGTAGTGATTTATCTATAGTTACCTATATTATGAATTTAAATTAAGATATGTTAGATGATTCCCTAATGGACACAACTTATAGGTTAGCCAATATGATTATATCTTGAACTAGAATAACTGACTCAACTTTTTGATCCCCCAATTCTATCTCATTCATAGTTGGTTATTATTACCCATATAATTGAAACTATTGAGTGAATTTTGTATAATTTCCAAGATATGGAAGGATTAAATGCATTATTACAACATCAAAGTAATCCATAACTTAAATGGGTGAATAATACACATCCCAACCAAATTTTTGGAATCCACCATTCCCAAAGGTCAACGGATCACGAGATAGAGAATATCATATGATTAACATCATGTATCAATGTTTTCCTATGAAGGTAATCGTATAATTGGAAGAGGCATCCGAAATCCGGTGTTTCATGGATATTTTATAGGGACTAACCTTCACCTGGTATACCGATCTACCAGACATATCAATTAATGGGTGTGGAGATCATCATTGAAAATTATATTCTCAATTAAGATCTACATTACTATAGATAAGGGTCCTAAATCTCTAAATATGAAAAAAGTGTGAAAATAGGAGGGTTTTAGATTTATTTCCATGTGAATGAGTTTAACTTATTCGTTTTAAATATAGCTCCCTCGAGATGATTTTATCAGACATTTCATTTAAAAGATTCATAATGAACAATTACTGACACATATTCTGAAAATGTATAGTAGTGGATTTCAGGTTAATTTTAAAATATAACATATGTGTAAAGATTATATATTTCAACCAGGGATAATACTCACCTAGTACCAATATCCAAGAGATTGATAACAGGTTGGGTGGAAACATAAAGGTTTACCTTAAACTGTTCATGTATGCCTGCTCTGGCTCCAATGACTCCACCTCAACACATGACCCCACCTTCTAAACAGAAATTTCTGCCAAAAATTCCCCTTTAATGATGAAAAAAAGGATCTTAAACAATACCAATTATAAGAATAAATGAATAATGTATATTTCTTTTGAGATGATCAGGTTCTATGCTACTTTATGACACCCATGGGAAACAATTTATTAAGACATCAAGAGCTCACGAGGCTTGATAAAATTGGTCTTGATTATAGCTCAAATTAATGAACTAATCATAAAACATTGTGGAACAAGATCCAACACTATTTTATTTTTAAATTCATCATGTAATATGTTTTTGACCATAGGAAATTGATGATATGTAAACAACCCTCACAAGTGCAGTGTATTTCCACTAACACTATTACGGAATAATGATATTGACAAAAAGTTATGAGAAGGGGTGTACATAATTAAAATTATATGGTGACCTAGAAGTCAATCAACAAATCTCAAGATATCCTCAGGAAATAGTTAATTTAACCAACCACACACTCATATTCCTCTACCATAATTCAAACAACTTCTTCAGCTCCATAGTCTTTTAAAAGTTGATCTTCATTGAAATTACAAGATCATAAAAAGAAAAAATAGGCACCTGAGTGTGATCCAGTAAATTTTACAAATAAAATCTTGGTCATTTCATAAATTAGTCCTATAGTTATACCACAGTTACAGTCCCACCAAATGGTACCATGGTAATTATCCAACCATGAGGTATTCTCATCAGATGGTGAACTAATCTTCAGTTCCATTAATTTAATTCACTTTATAGATCCATTCTTCCAGGATGATTATTATTATGAACCATAGTTCTCTGTGAAATATCATTGATAAATAGTCAGTATCTCTATGAGATAATGAGTAATGTGAGGTCATATTCATGGATTATTCCAACATTTTGGCCACATCCTCGGTGGATCTATTTACACTATTGATACTTACTGAAGGTCCCTTTAGTGAGAACAAGAAGAATACGGAAATACAGTGGAATATAATAAAAATCATAATAACCTGATTATTTGGGAATACCAATTGGAATGGATGAAATTTTCTTGTATTCCATTCCTAGTTAGAAAGCCAAGTCATCCTAATCCAATAGTTGTAAAAATTCACTCAACATAAATTCAACCACACATCTTGCTAACCCCATGCAGTTCAACCTCCAATGATCCTACTAAGGAATAGATTTATGTGATATATAATTGTAATTTGACACAATAATATGAAATATTAATGAATTTGGATTCATTTTAAATTATGCTATCAATTTTTGATGTTCTTAACCTATCAAAGGATCTCTGGGGAGTACTTGTAGAGGATCTTCTAATCCCTCTTGTATTCAAGGATAATTCCACCACTATTGAGTTATAACGGGAAAATATTGAACATGTGTAATGTCATTTTGTTATCTATTTTAAATAACATGAAGAAGATATTGTTATATAGGGACACATCAATCCCTTGTATGTGCTAGGTAGACCAGATGAGATCGAAATTAGATGGTCTTTAATTAACAATTCCTCAGAGGTCAATATCATTCTGATCTAAAAGATTCATTAGTTGGGTTAAAATACAGTTGACCCGTCTTCTTCTACCATGAAACTGCAAGGATAAATGAAGAATGAACAAAATCACCTTTGTCATATCATGTTTAAAATTTAATTTGGGGACCTAATATCCAATTCAATGTTCTTGGTCATCTGAAAAGATACTACATTAGATATATTTAATAGAAGGACTTGGTTTCACCTACATGCATCAATCTCTTCATCATATCACTGATCCATAAATAATAAATAAATGTTAAAAGTGTGATATTATAAAGTGATAACACTTCATTTGAATATTGTGAGTCATAATAAATTAATGCAAGATTTTATTGGAGAGAGGAGAAGAAACCCATGTCCAATGGCATCACTCATGTTACCACCCCAAATGTTATATAAATGACCTCGACCAACCCATTCATGGTGATTAGTGATTGAAACATTCTTCTCATCCACATGATTGATGATTTTAATTCATAACTGGGAATTTATTTTTCAAACCCTTATGATATCAGTCATGATAGTTGAACCTATCCGTACTAAAGAGGTCCTTATTCCTCCTATCGGTAGCAATGCATTAGGTGAATATTTTCTCACCTTATCTCTAGGAACCCATCGAATCCCAATGTAATTAGATAAATATTATGGAATTATTACATCACCCATAATAAATGGAGGTCTCTTTATCTCTAAATCTCATAATATCAATATTTCCCCAAACACTAAATATTTCCCTTCGACACTCATCTCTTCCAATGATGGTATACGATAATTAATAGAGAGAGAGGGAGAATATGAAGATGTCGAAGGGTATGATGTCCAAAAAATTTCTCCTCTTCATTTGAGGATGGTTCCTCTACCACATTCATTGAACTCTGATAGGTAAATCTATGTATAAAAGAATATATGTGACCTACTCTAATCAGTGATGCTTTTCCAAAGAATAAAAATTTGTATAAACATTTTTATTAAACATTAATTGAGATTTATTCACGTGGAATTACAAAAATAGGAATGAAATTATCTCAAAATTGTCACCCAACACCTAGGTCTTCTAGAAGATCACCATGGTTATAAGCAGGTATCCAGAAGAACACATCATACCCAAGTATCCAAAGTCAAATCCAAAGTTGTTAAGATCATCAAAGTAAAATTAATTTTTTAATTACAGTACCCAAAATATCATACCAATATTGTACATTTTTAGAAGATTAATGGAAAAATTTATGTGTCCGATAACATCATTGATCTCAACAAGGACTATCCAAAAGATGAATTCCTAATTACAATTGCATAGCTTATAATTGATATCTCGAATGGATATCATGCACTCTCTTTCATGGATAACTGTTCATGATATAAAAAAAATCCTTATGTCCCATGATTATGAAGAATAAAATACTTTTATTCCAACCCAAGGAGTATATTTTTATACGGTGATTCCTTTTTTCTGAAAAATGACGCTGCTACATACCACTTTGTCATGCATCACATCTGTAAAATTTTCATGTAAATTCTTTAGAGGGTTGTGTCGATGATCTGGTGGTGAAATAATAGAATCATTTTAAACATATTTCGAAACATGTAAACATTTTACTCATACTAGAAAAACATACCCTATGAATGAATCACTTAATGTGTGATTCTTATGTTACCATGAGAATGTTTCTTTGATTCGTAATACATCATTATGGTATTGAATTTTATATCGATAATAGAAAGGAAATTATTGGAATGTTACCTCCATGAAACCAAAACTAGTTCAAATAAATAGAAGGATTCCTTGCCAATATTTGATGATTTATTGAAAATATTATTAGAATGATCTTTATAATCACCATATTGATGAAAAAAAAGTCACATACAAGAAGACTAATGACTGTCAAGAAACATTCGATAATATCTATAAGTACACCCTAATTCCACCTTTTATATTTCCACCTAATTATGGAATGACACTCATCTATTATATGATATCAGTAAAGTGGTCACTATTTGATTTCCTCCTAAAAAATAATTACATGGGTAATCAAAAAAATTTCTGTTATCTAAATATAATCATTCTCTCTACTAAGAATCATAATTCATACACCAAGAAGAAATATATGGTGTTAATATTTCAGTCCAAATGTTGTGGAACTATTTTCAATATCACAATGTCCATTTGTTCTATTTAGGCGACACAAAAAATAACATCCTCAACCACTCAATGAAGACTAGATATTCGGCATGGTGGGTTTCCATCCTATAATAGTTTAATATCTGGATCACACCACATGAGTTAATAAAGGGACGATCTTTATAATATATCTTTATAGTGGATCCTTCTTTAGAATAAATTCATAGGAATAATTAACTACTAAGATAAGAAATATTCTCTATCTAGAACTACCGTAAGGCATAGGAAATATATTTTTATAGAACTCCCAATAGCCCAATGGTAAATTGGATGAACGATACCAAGATCAATAGAGTTGAACTGGGAGTTATTTTTATCATTCCATAAAGCAAAATCTTCAATAATTTTTTCATACTGTAAGAAGGCTACATCCTTAAGGATGAAGAATATTAGGCCATTATTTCAGGATTATAACTCATATTGCATATACTAGTAAATTGTATGAACTTCAAAGGTGAATCATAGTCAGCAATCAAAAAATTCAATTTCCATTATTCTATTAAAAATGAACATTGGTTTTCCTTTCAAGTCTATGTTTAAGTTTTGATTCCTAAAATCACCTCAAATTGAACATTAAATAATATCACATGATCAAAAAATAGTTAGTGAGACACACTAGAAAATGAAGTAGTATACTTGGTAGACCAATATATGGACAAAATATTGTTTTTTAATATTTTTCCCTTTTAAATCCAATTTTAAAATTAATAAAACAAATTTTTGATTGAGTGGGATGATCAAAAAATCCATATACCTAAATATTCATTATCATTTCACATCATATAATGGTATCACATTTTTATTAAATTAATGTGGAATAGATTCATAATATAAATTCTACCCTTGAACTACATAATCTGCTAAATGGTTTGATGATGAACATCCTATAATATCTCCAAAGTGGGATGACACTTTTTTATTGATGTAGAAAGAGTATATTCAATGGAGGGTTGTTAATTTCATTATGTATAATAGCCTAGGGAACCATACGGTCCTCTATAAATGAGTCTTTAATGGAATACTCCTCAGATGCATTGTTTGAGGGGATATTATCACTATTATGCAAGACGTCTATGTAATTGAATATGTTGATCACCTATTAAGAACCAAGATTTACCCCCAAATTAGGGGCTTAGATGTTTTTGTCCTTCGATAACATAGGTTTTTAGACAATTCATCAATGAGATTCATCCATTTCCTGTTCATTCCAATTTGAACTATCTACAAAAGGAGTTATTACACTTTACCAAATACTATTGTCCATTCACCATTTGGGTATTGAATATATGGGACCATACCCTCCTGAAACATAATTTTTTTTAAATATATAATCACAACTATAGATTTCCTCTTTAGATGGACTGAATAAATAAAACATAAATAAGTTGGTATAAACATCAATATAAATTTTTTGACTTCAAACATTATTACCATGTTTTTACCTGAAACAATAGTGATAGAAAAAAAACCAACTTCTATTCATCCATATTGAAATATATATAATAGGAATATAACATTGTGTAAAACCATTCATCCAATTGTCATTAAGTAAAAAATGAAGCGATAGAGATTCAAGAAACCCTATAAAACATATTAATGAAAATGGTAGAAAATGACAAGAAATCCAATCTTGAAAAAACCTAACATGATTTGTGTGCCTACCATACCTAAACATGTATTTCTATCCAAGTAGTCCCAATTAACATGTATATGGGACAGAATTAGTTTTTCCCATCAACTTCTAAATTCCATTACTGCAAATTTCTATTTAAAATCACTTTTCAACATATGCGCAGTCCCAAAAGTGGTTTGATGTATTTTAAATAATCAATAATAGGAGACTATGATCCTTTTATCATTTAAATGTTCATCAAAATTGAATAGCACAAGATTTAAATAATAATTTCCACCTTTTTTAATTCTAATAAGGCCATATCATTTTGGTTATCGGGTCACTAATGATAACATGTAAGAAACCACCAAAGCTGAATGAAAATTGGATGTACATTTTTCTATTCATATAGTCTATTTGAATTGACAATATTCATTTATCACCCTGGAATATGAGGGTACTATTCCCCTACCAATGTAGAATTTTTGAATAAATATTTCTTGTGATTAAGGACATATGGTCCTAGTCGTATGACCCAATCTATAAGATACCATTCTTCTATATCACAGGAAATTAAACTTCATGATGTTGTCCTTGTTATATGAACCTGAATGTAATTACCCATATGATCATTATATTATAAAGTTAAATTATTTGACAACATATTCCGATCTGGGCATTAAAATGTAATCTTACCTTATACACCCATCCCATGATTCCATGTGCAACAAGCCAAGGAAGCCTTGTCCGATGAACGCATGAATTTTTATATGAGGCAATTTCTCAAACTCTTGGGAAGGTCCTTAATGATAATTTAGTCACCATATGATATTATACTATGAAAAATTCTAAGAACAATGTCTATATTGATTATCAATTTGACATGAAACATAGTTAAAAAAAGGTCCATCATCTGAGCCCCAAGACTAAAACAAAAAAAGGTCCACCATTCCCTATATATGAGTCAAATAAGTCAAGGTAATCCTTACATATATCTATAAATGGAATGATTCCTATTTCCACAGGATATGTAGTGATGCATGGATTTTTCATATTTTGAATATCAAAACAATTGGTACCCAAGTATGATTGTCTTCACTATTGGTGGAATCCATGTAATTCATTCAAATAAATTCTATACCTATCTATGATATTCTTCACTAGTGTTTCACTCCATGTCATTCATTCAGACAAATTATAATCCTAGTTAACAAAGACCCTTTAAACCCACTGGTGTTAACTAGTTTCTTCTCTATATTTATTTGAATTTAACCATATGAAAAGATAAACCCTCACCATTCATTGTTTATCACACTAAGAAGAGCTCATGTGGGATTAGAAGTCTTGTTAAAGGATTATTCACACAGTAATGTCACTACATGGTCAAAAACCCGCAACCAAAAACTATTTTTATACCATCCATGACACACTTTTGAAATACAAGACTTGAAACCTCCTCTTCGAATCAGGTATCCTACATTTTGCTGCATTATGTTAAACAAATTTTTGGATGTCCCTTAAATACAATGATAAATTTTTCATTATGCCTCTTCCCTAATAGACCCATCTTTACTAGTGTTGGTCCCCTGTCATACCAATATCTCAGTACTATGTGTGTCTTAATTCTCATCCTAATGAGGTGTGCATTCATTGTTGAATTCTACATCATATCCAATCTTGAATATGATTAAATTCACATTCATCACATAATAACTTGATCAATGTGGGGAATAACTCTTAGAACTATGTGTGTATATATTTATATCTCAGTGAGATACATAGTGACACTTGGATACACTAACTTGAGGTCTAATATAAAATAAAAAATTACACACCCAACATTTGATTCACAATTGTGTATGTATTATCCTGCAGAAATATATATGGCTTGATTCATATTACACATATTTATTATTTATTCCTAGATCTAAAATATTTGATCCACTTGAAAATTTCCTCTTCATTACATGTGATTTATACCTTTGTCAGAAACCCTCTATGTGTTCTTGTTAAATTCCAGACGAAATGCACCCTTTGGTCTCAAGCATCTTCCTTTCATAAATCACACTATGTATCATTGAATACTCAGTTCCAAGTAAATTTCCAATTTATATTAGTAATATAATTTTATAACTCTATTGGTGTCCTTTTTAGACTAATCATAATATTACTTAAATCATGGATTTTTATATTATTCCTCAAACAATAATCTTTTAAAAAAGGAATTTTTTCCCTAGGAAAAAATCGTATTATCCCTCCATTCAATAATAACATCACAGGGGAAATAAATTTAAAAATATTATATGTGGTTTTATCTTACATTCCTATCCCATCCCACTCCTAAGGGTTTTTGAACTCCATTTCCATGGCTTAAAACCTTTACTTGTCATGTATAGAGAATGTTAGTGCATTCATGGATGGATTACCCTAAAATGTAATGTCCTTTATACTAGAAAGTAAAAGGAACACCATACATCCTTGTCACATATCATTAAACTTTATGGATATTTCCTTGTCTTGTGGTGTTAAACTATCTGAAATCATCATCATCATCATAAGTTGTTAAACTATATGTTTTATGTCCTTACTCTATGATGTAAAAATACTCATTGATATAGAACTTTTAGAGAGGACCACCATTCTAGGTGTTGGTCACCTATCATGCATCTATATTGAAACTATTTGTGTCTTTATTCTCTTTCCAATAGGATATGTAAAGATTCCTCATTCTCTCATTCTAGGCTTAACCACCATAGAAAAAAATACCCCCTCTATCTCTTAGACTGTCAAAATCAATGATGGAAATTCTAGAAAAAGTCCCATTAAAAAAAATTCAGGATTTGAGTAATCTTATCATACCAAATATTTTCCCTATGAAAATATAAATTCTTCTTTTATTCATTGCATCATTATTTTTGAAAACCACACATCATGGTTTGGGTAAATTAAGATGGTGAAAACCCTCCCATGGCCATTGGTAATAGAATTGTCCAACTCTGAAGGATATTTTACTATTCATAATATTCCTCCAAACATGGTTTTACATAACACATCTTCAAATATTTCCAATAATTCAACAAATTTTTCATCACTATGAGAAAATCCTATTATTCTTGTATTCCTTGAAAACATTGCAAATAATGTTGATTTTCAAATATGGTCCATAATAATTTCGTCCATACATATCCATTGTTTATTATTTGGATCCAAAAACCCCCATATCATAAATAAAAAATATCCATCTTTATATCCATAAATATTAAGAGCTTATTTATCTTATAAGTACTTCATAAGTCATTTTTCTCATAAATTATGGTCAAATTTGTTCATCCTATAACATCAGTTGCATTGGTCTGACTCAAAAGACCATAAAATTCTAATAAAATAGAAAGAACACACCATGATGAAACCCCACAAAAGTAACCATATCCAATAGTCAAGATTCAGATCACAAGACCCGCACAATGCATGATTTTGGAAAAATAGAGGAATTGAAATCAAAAAGTAAAAAAATTAAGGAAATACTATAAAGTGTAGAATAATAAAAATTTGAATATAATTCATTATGTCTATTTATATAATTGACATAAAAAATAATAATGAATTGATAAAAATGGAACAATTTTTTATTGTTCATCTAGTAGCTCTAGCACCAGTCAAAATATGATTGTAGGGTCTCAAGACCTGGAAAGAACAAAGAGTATCATCTTGTTCATTCCATTGTAATTAAAACACATTGAAACATGGTTGTTTAGATAAATAATTCATATTTTGTTTTTTGTTATAATTATAGAGATAAGTTGTTATATAGACATATATGGTTGAGACCGAAATATTTAGAATTTATAGATATAATATTTGATAAACATCCAAAAGTTCAAGTCTCTCTTTCATATCGTACAAATGTACATCAACTTAAATTTTTAATTGATAGCGGGCCCCACAATCTATATCAAGAGCCTATTGAAGAACATCTATCTTGGTAGTCTCAACCACCCCTGTAAGGCTAAAAATTTCTTCTATGGTCTTAATGTTTTTCATTCCCTCAACTTGAATCCCTTCCAATTAATGGTGAGGTTGTGAATGCTCATCTATTTTGGTATCCATCTCAATTTGGAGATGTAATATATGAATGGATTTATAGAAACACATTTCATTTCCCTCCTCTAGGTATAATTTGGTATAGATGTCATTGATTTTAGTGATCATTATTTATTTTATAATTATTCTATGTGACACATGATCTTACTCCAATTGGGAATTGTATCCTTCATGGAAATGTGGATCATGTCGTAATATAATCCATCATATAACAACATCCTAAACATGAAATTGTGTTGATGGAGTTGTGTTGGTAGATCTTCTATAGGATTCCTCAAAACCAACTCCCAAATGTCCTACCGTATGATTTGGAGACATACGTAGAGAGTACCCAGAGCCTCTTGGATTGTCGTGGAGTTGGTCTCAAGAGGAGAGGTGTACTCTATAACTAGTTCACTTATGGAAGTGACATGTTTGGTCTTTCATGGAATGGAATTTCCCTTGCCTTTTAGTATTTGTTCAGTTTGGGTCAAGGATTCCCCATCACATTTTACCATTAATTCAAGTGGCACTAATATATGAGTGATATTAGCCATTAAAGTTCGAATAATGTAAAGAGAAAGAAAAAAAGCGAATCAAAGAGATTATTAACATCCACACATTGATGGATTAGTCGATTGGATATATTCTTCTAAATTATCCAAAGACTTAGAGGATTGATATAGGATCTCCTAATGAGGCGAATCATAGTGAGTCTACTCCGGACCAAATAGGGAAGGCTCATTAAAATACCTTACATCAGAAATTCTATGAGCTAGTACACCTTAAAAAATAAAGGAACAAGGTACCCTGATGCCTTGGTCCAGGATCACCATAAATTATTTTTTTAAAGACAAATTAAAACACGTCAAGATCATTGATTTAATGCATTGTACATCACGAGATCAACTGTGTAAGAAATAATTAAAGGGGAAACTCATATCCATATAATTTCCAATTAATGTCTTGAAGCTTATCTAAGGATCTATGATTATAAATTTAATGAAAATCATCTTTTATTATTTCATTACATAATTTTACTCATTTCTCATCATACACTCTATTAAATATATAATAGATTATTGGAAAAAGTCCGAAATTGGATCTTTTATCAGTATCATCCACTTCTGGAAATGATTGAAGGCCAGTGGTGGTTGTATTTGTGTCCTCAAGAGAATGTGGTGGATATGAAATATTTTAATGGAGAAAAGTTAGTGATTTAAACACGACACAATATGGTGCAAAATGAAAATTACAAGGAATATTGTAATCCTATATAGTGTTAGGATATGATGTTATCCAATCCCATTACACTTATACTAGTAGGGGAGGAACACTCACTGGAAGGGATCTCCACCTCATCAGGTGTACCCTCTTATGTTCTCATAGGGTCATATTTAAGATCCTTTACAGAATATAGGGCGGTAGATTATGTAATAAATAAGAATGGTAAAATGTATATTTTTGATGAATTAATATCAAATTATTTTCTGAAATATCCCCATGACTAATGATGTGCATGGATAATGTTTTAACTCTTTACTCTACTTAACTTTCGATGGAGGTTGGTTAAAAATTTTTCTTTCAAATATGCTTACTACATAAGAAATATGAGAACTTCCTCCAACCATCTCATCCTATGTGAGCCTTTCATCCAGGGACAATTCTCGTACTTATGGAGTGGCCCCCCTCAACTCTGAAAGGGGTGTCGATTAGATCGTATCGTTGTGACTCAAATTCTGGTGCCTCTTCTTCCCCCAAAAATGAATCAGTGTTATTTACATCTTCAATGAAAAATAATTAAAATGTGGAGGTAGGAGAGGAAATGAAAGTTAAATAGGGAACCATAGATCATCAACATCAACAAATTAATCTCATTAACCTATAGATTGATTAGCCATCCACTTATAGACACCCCAATCTATCATATCATTCACTTTCATTGTGGCTGAGATCTGGAAATCATTGGCACATTTTATCATCTATAAATAATAGGCTTCCTTCACCAAATAAAAGATTTGGTATAAAAATCTAATTTGGGGGGTATATAAATGTCACCAATTTGTTGGATGTGACTGCCGTCTTGATGGAAAACCCATAAATATTTTAGCAGTGGAAGGATTATCTTTACAATAAAAGAATAGCCTTGGGACACATATATCTTGTTTTTACATAGGTTGACTATGATGTAGATCCCACATCCCATTATTTCATAATTTTTTGGGCCACTCAACCAAATATGGGTTCTGGTTGACCAAAACCTGAATTCCCTCTTGATGGTGATGAAAATACCACCTAGCCTCAACAAATTCCATCTCTTAAACTCTAGATTTCTACTTAGAAAACATAAAAGATCATTTATAGTATTCCAGAGCTACACAGTCATCCCCTAAGAAATGAACAT
Source organism: Viscum album (assembly GCA_963277665.1). Classification (NCBI taxonomy): domain Eukaryota; kingdom Viridiplantae; phylum Streptophyta; class Magnoliopsida; order Santalales; family Viscaceae; genus Viscum; species Viscum album. The sequence goes on from OY728134.1 coordinate 334,305,105, forward strand.
TCCGAAAACACTTTCCCTTTAACAATTGTTTCTCTTATTCAACTTGGGGGATTCTTGTTGTTAACACCCATTTATGGTAAAATGATATTCATGAATCAACATAGAAAAAAATAAACTCAATGAATTCACCTGATGGATATATCATTATTAATGCTTTTAATAAATCCATGTCTATGAGGATACAAAATTTTCAATCCACTATTGGCTGCATCTTAACTGAAAATCAATGATTGGGAATACAGTTTTCCATTGTAGACATCGAAAATGGTGTGATATATTGAATATGGAATTGGATTCAGAAATAAAATCACCATAAATCCTGGTTTCTAGAAAACTATACCTAAAGGATACAAAGTACCACCTCATATCGTCATCATATTTTTCTATTTTAGTGAGGATTATAGTGTGATGATCTCTATATAGTAATAAATATAATTCTATTAGTATATTCATTTACTTCAAATATTTTTCGTACATCAAAAAAAGTTGTTGGATGCTAGAAACAACATAGAAATGGTAAAAATCGGCCATAAGGAACTCTTAAATCACTCATCCTAGAATTAGAACAGAATTTTGAAATAATCCACCACCCAAAGAACATTAAAGGGCCATCAAATCAGTTCTGGAGCCTTCAAATTATACACTTGTAACAATCATCAGTGGAAATGTTTCATTTTATGTGATTACAACCATATATGATTCCCCTCTATATACTTTTCCACAACAAAAAATTCCATGGCCCCACACCACCATTAGACTCATTGAAAATAGTATATTGACACTAAAACATTGTTTTAGAAAGTAGAAATTGTGTTTTTAAGAAATAATTTCATGCTTAACAACATACCCCCACCACTCATTTTTCCCTTTCTTCAGTATAGGAAAAAAAATACGAGGGATTCCCGAAATTTTTAATGAGGTAAATTACATTGACCACTGAAAGCTAAGAAAATATCCTTTTGTATCCATTAAATTCTTCATCAATTCCTCATAAGTTTAATAACACCATGGGAGTGGATATTCCTTCGTAATATCATAGGATACTTATAATATATCCTGTTCCAAATAGGTATTTGTTTATTATCATCCCATTTCAATTTCTATGCGATGAACTAGTCATATATATATCCAAGAATGGGTTCTCTCACAATATTGAATATGTCCTTTAAAAGGACACAATTTTTTTTTACTTTAGATTGAATATTTTTTTCAATGTAATTTATCATCTTAGTATCACAATAATTACATTTGATTCATCTATACATACATATGGGCCACCTAGAAAACCTCTTAGATACCATCCTTTTTCATCTCAACTTCAAATTCTGCATATGATTGGTTCACCCAGTAGACCCACATCCAATCTAGTACGACACCTCCTATAGATCATAGGTCCTAGTATTCTTTCAAACCATTTAACTAGTATATCTTGGAATCCTAGAAAATAAATAAATAGTAGAGTAGCTTGGTCACAAAAGTGTGATGCTTCAAATGTATTGAACTACTATTGTGATTCATGAGATAAGAAAAGGGTTTCATTCCCCTATTGATGTAGACACCCCTAGATGAGATTCTTGTTGTGTTGAAATTCATGTAATCATATAACCAAGAATGTGGAGAAAAATTATTTGGATTTGGGATGAGTTCTTATCTCAAGATTCTATGGCCGTAAAGCGGTTGTTGACCAGTATAGGGTATTGGTGATTGTAATTTTTTGAAATATTCACTAAATCATGATGAGTAGTATCACAATATTTCTAATAATATGGAATGCTAACTACCAATATCTCCTTGATTCATGCCTCAACTTATTCATTAAAGACTCAAACAATTTGATCATTTATTAGAAATATGCAAGAAATGATGTGATGTTTTATTTGATTGAATGTTATCAATATTAAACTGTTCAATTTTATAATGAATAATTCCATGACTCGTAGGTGATCCATTAATAGTGGGAAGTGACATCACATGGGTGCCTCTATAAGGTCACCACACACTACTTTCTCATTTAGGTCACCTCATGAAAACTTCTATAGTGGGTCACTCCACTTAAGAATTTTCCTTAATGAGATTATTGAGTGGAATCATAAATGAAATTCATGAATGATTGTTGTGATTAGAGAAGGTGGATGGAAAAAAATTTCAATTAGCATATATTATTGTAGTGTGGATGATGTTATTTATAAACGTGAAAACCACCTGCACAGACTACCAATGGAGACCACCTATTTGAATCAACCTGCATGACCACCCTGTGTGACCAATCAGTTTGTGTCTCTCATTAGTGACACAGAAATTTTAATGTTCTAAAAGAATGAGACCTAATTAACATCAACATATGGTGGATAATGATTGAGGGATCCATCAATGACTTCATTCGACTGTACCTCGAGATTACATCATCCAATTTAGATTGGACCCAATCAGAATGAATGAATTTTTTGACACTACGTTATACCTGAGAAAAAGAAAGAATAATTGAAAATGACTCATGTAATAGATAGGTGATAGGAATAAAAGATTTCATGAATGATCACAAGTGATCCAAGGAAAGTCCCAACCTACATCACCATGAATTTCTAACATGTACACCCAAAAGTCATCGTGGAAGTATAACCGGCATGCCTAATGTCATCATGTAGGCCTAGACTCATTTATGATGAAACCTAATGAAATTCAAACTAGTGTGACAGACATAAATTAGTGAGTTACATGATTGACCTTCACGAACAACCTCCTTCACCCATGTTATTTAGTTTTTCAATATATAGTAATCATGGGCTCCCCATTTTAGATTACTGAACACCAGAAGTAATTGATCAAATATCTATTCATTCTATTTTATCTCCCAAGTCCTCAAAACCACCAATTTAGTTATATAAGCTCCAAAATAAGAGGGATTTAATGATAATACAAGTATTAGAGTTTCTTCAATTCATGAAACATCAAATACTTACATAAGGGTCTACTTCCTCATAGTCCATATAATGTAGGTTGAAGTCCTCTTCCTAAGATCATACCTATGTGATAACCTTCCCAAAGAACTTAAGTATACCCTAAGATTTTGGAGAAAGGCCCCTCCCATGTTTGGTTTAAAATTTTGTTTTTCCCTTATATCACTGGTACTTGGAATCCTCCAACTTGACCAAGTACCACCTGCAAGAGGAAGCCTCCAACTATCCCATGTATCACTAGAATAAGTAATACAGTTGGAAGCCTTTTAATATCACAAATTATTATCTCCACTTTTTAGTGTCCCTTGTTTAAGAGGGACAATTACAAGACCTCCTCAATTGTCTTCAGACATGTACGATCAGAACCAAAATCACACCAGTGTTCCCACTCAACAATAAATTCCTATGGTAATGGTATTCTAGAATTTATCTTATATAAAAGGCAGGATCTTCATAATGTCCTTAATCATACATTCCAATGGTAAATAGAATACATAACATTGTGATGAAATGTAATGGATTGTTCATCTTGGAAGAAATATCTACTTCCTATATCTCCACCCTCTTCCTCTCTTCCATCTATCATAATTGGAGGGTAGGGGGATCTTTAAAAGGGAATCCCTCCTAGGGTAATCTTATATTACTTCTTATAGAAAACTCACCCTCCTTCCATAAAATCACACTCATACACCAGTATAAAATGGAGATTCAATATATTTATAGACATCCAAATTCCTTTAATTTCTGACAATGAGAATGACTCATTTGAGCATAGATGTTAGTGATGATAATGTCATCATCATTATCAAATAGTAACCAAATAGGCCTCATATTTGGTATAAGAACAAATTATGATATCACACCATTATAGGGATATATCACCTCTAAAAAACATTAAATGGATATATTCTTGGTGAAGAAAACATGGGGATCCAATGTAGGGGTAATCCCCAACCATTCCAAACTACATGGGCATTGATTCCTATCAAGATAGGATATGTAAAATGATTCTCTGAGTTTCAAACAGAACACCACAGACTCCCCCTAATCTTATCTAGTTTGTATTCCTAGTAGGATCATATAAAACTTAAAGGTTGATATTCCTCATGGTACCTCAGGCAATTTCATCAGAAGTCCCATTCTATAATCTTCTAGTCATATTCTTCCAAGATGTATTTTCCACATGTCATAAAATTGTTTGGTTTTCTACTTGTCGCATGACCTTAAAATGTATGATTGGTCTTGTTATGTTGATCAAAATTATTCTTGTTATAATTTCAATCATGATGATACAAAAGAGTCCCCTTTCATGGGACATATCCAAAAATAGAAATAACTCCCTTCTCCCAATATGATGAAAAATTTTGGAGTGCATAACTATGTGGCTTAAAACATGCATCACAGGACAATGAACATAATAAATATTGATAACCTCAAACATTTACATATGGATTCATTGATGGATAACCTCAAATATATATATATATATATATATATATATTTATATGTATGTATCTATGCGTGGATACATCAATAGATAATATCCTTTACATATATATGGTTTACCATTAAATCATTCCTATAAATGATTATTAATAAATAGAGATTACTCATTCCACATTTTGAATTTAAAATAGATTCAGGAATAAATATTAAATAATTTATAGAGCATTAGAGTATTAAAAAACTCCACAAATTGGTGTGATGAGCCCGATATACCATCCTCTCATCCAATGAGAATTCACATGTGTCGTTGCTTAAGTTTCCCAATGATCACCTGCCTTTAGAAAGTAGGAAAATGATCCATCATGTATATGAGATTCATTATTGTTTTTTATTACATGAATTTACCCTTCTATAAACAATCCATCCATGAAAGTGTGTAATGAAAATGGTTAACCCAATATGAATGATTGTGTAACCTTAACCAACCCTCACAATCAATCTCGAAGCCCCAATTTTCATAAAAAATAGCCAGTTTCAAGTGTTTTGTTTATAAGGATATAAATACTGAAAATATATACAGTTATATGATTATCAACGGTGACAAAATATATCATTTCATTGTTTTTAAACCCTAGAGTGGGACATGAGGGATAATTTTGATAGCTGACGTCAAATTTGGATTGTGGTAGTGGTTTTCATGATAACCTCAGAACAACGATATTTCAGTTTTAATGGAAGGGTGATATGGTGTATCATACATTAAAGAGTTCCCTTTGAATTATCATAGGTCGGAACATAAATTTTAGGAATGATTATATAAAGAGTTCTATATAGTGGGTATAAAGAAACTATGTAATTTGTAGCTGAGTTTCCTATTTATATTATTGAATGAATGTTGGGGAATTATATTTGGTTTTTGAGAGAACAAATGACTTATGTGTCAATCTATGGAATTTAGTTAGAGTAAGTAAATGGAATATTTGATCCTTATGTTATAGAATGGTTTTGGGTTCTACTATGGATTACATCATTTTGGTACTCAAAAGTATAGTACACCAATGTATTAATATAATTGAGTATTCGTATGGTAAACCATGCCTATAGTTAGATATTGGGTATTAAATTTTGTAGACATTAAAACATCTGAGTAAATATTAGAGAAGTCAATGGTCTTTTCTGGACCAAATATTTAAATCATTGGAGGTAAATATCAATGCTCAAATGATTCTATGGATATTTACTCAATGGGAAATCATTTTAATATGAATCATTGGGTGTTTGAACCATATTATATTGGCCTAATGATATTATATAGGATGTTAGTGGAGTGTAGTATCATTTATAACTTCTCAAGAATGATTGGTTTTGCTAAGATCTAATTAGATTTTGGTATATAATTATAGATATTAATGGAAGGAATGATGGATTCAATGGATAAAATTTTGGATGGATGATAGTTTATAAGGATCTAGTGAGATTATAATATGATAATATATAATAGAAAACCATAAATGAGAGGTGGGTATTGGATATAAATGCTAATAGTAATTAAACAGATATATTTAATGATATTTATTGTTTTTGAGAAGGCATATTTTGGGTATTTTTTAACTACATAGACCTCTACATGTTGGTGGAATCAGGGAACAGTTGGATCTAAGTGGAAAGGGATTTAAAAAATTTATAATTCATAGAATTAATATCAATGAAATGGTGTAGTGGGTGTTTTTTGAATATAAAAATGGATGTTTTATAATTAAAAACTGGTATATAATAAATGGAGTGATATTTTTGATGTCCATGTAAATGGTGGATCAATGGGGGGATATTGAAGGACCCCTTTAATCTTGGTGCTATGAAACCGATATCATGATATAATACCACTAGAAATCCAATATAAGTGTAGTGGATCTATTCAACTCCATTTACTGACATGATCCATGTGTTCAACTAAAGGAAAAAATGGAATCCATTGGGATTATGGTGGAATCACTCGGTATTGATTTTAGTTTTTTTACTTATTCTAGGTGGATGTTTTTAAAAGAACCAACATACTCCTTCCTTTTAGCTTGCTAAGAAGAAACAAAGACTAGTCCCCTTTTTCTCTCCCCCATGGTTTTTAATGGAATAAAATATCTCATTACTTCTTTTTTGGTGTAAGATTATAGAAATAATAGTGGTTATATTCTTTTATTCCAAGGATAAGATAAAAAACAGGTGATTTTTAGTTTCATCCGCTATTGGAGGTGGTTAATTTTATATACATAAATTGGGGTTTTTATAGGTTTTCATATATATTCTAATTGATAGCTATTTAGATTGTTATATTAAATGGGTTAATACATATTAATACATGATATATGATCTTTAGTCAATTTCATTAGTTATTTTTTGTATAAAGTTGTATGTGTCATATATACATGGAAATTCGGGTTAAAGAGACATTAACATAAGATGAGAGGGTTCAAAATTTGTGGCAGAATATGTAGAACCTATTAATATAGGAATCAAAAAACTACACAAGGTGGGGTAATTTTAGTATAACCTAGGGATTATGTTTTCATTGGGTCGATGCGCCAATTATGTGTGATGGAATTCAAACAGGTGTTCGAGCATGATATAAATTTTCGGTGTCCTAGGATAGTCTTTTTAGTCATACTGGAGGATTTATCATGTTTTTTAAAAATGGTTGATGGTTTGGATGTGGGTTCCCCTTGTGAATTATTATTGGTGAAAGAGATGAGACTTTGTCTAGGTGAATTTGGTATCTCCTTATATGCTATCTAAAAGGATCATATGTAATGAATTATGATTAGTATTCTAAGGGTAAGGATCTAAAGAGGGATATTAAATTAAGAATGGGATAATAAATCAACCTCTTTATGAATATTTTACATAGGGAACTACTGTTGGAAAATGATAAACTCAGGTTCTATGGGCCATGGAATCACACCCATGTGGTGATCAAGAAAACATTAAGGGAACATGAACAATTCTATATAGATGGGAAAGGTGTCCTATTAATGGTAGGATAGTGGTTACATTATGTAATTAAAACTCACCTGATAGTCAAAATATTGGAATAATGTATGGTTTCCAAAAGAGTTTTTATCAACTAAATCATGTTTATTGAGAATGATGATTTTTTCCAATTATGTTCTATTTTCGAGTAGAGTGTACAAGGATTTGTGATTCCTGGGATTTTGTGTTTTTATTTGAGGTATAGGATTCATATTTTAGTACATCTGATGTGTGTAATGAACCAATGTTTATTTGAAGGATGGGTTTTTTAATTTTTTTAAACCACATGCTTATTGTGTTCTAATCCCAAATGTTTACATGTTGTGTTAGTTTAATTAAGGTGGAAACTATATGGAATGATGTTATACAGTATGGTGATTGTTATGGATAGGGTGAAGGATATATATAACAACTAGAAAAAACTATTATATATGTGGGCCATTCATGTGGCTATATGTTATATCCACAACAATCATGATCAAGGTTTTAATGAGTTAGATGTGGATTCTAGTCCACATAGACCCTATAGCCACATTCACAAATCCCATTACTATAGGATTTGAGAAAGAAAATATACAGCCACATTGTTTGGAACATTCATCTCACAGTGATAACTAAACATTTTCTTCCACTTTACATTGACAAATTTTACTCAGTTAATAGTATATTTATATATATATATTAATAATAAATTTAAAATATTTTGTTTAATTATAATTTTATTAATGACATAGTATTTTTGGTTCAGATACTTATAGTTGTGATCATATATGCACATAGATATAGATCATATATGAGATTCCCAATATCCATGGACATTAATGCCCACGTCAAAAGGGTTTGTGGTCAATGACCTTTTGCCATGGCCATATAAGACTGTGGTTATAGCTGTTTGAGTGAAAGTCCTAAAATCATAATCATGTAGCAATGTGGTCATTATAAAAGAATAGAGAATGTCATATAGAAGTTTGGATTTAGGTTTCTAGGTGAAGAGTCATATTAAAAATATTGCATATCACCATGGTTATAGGTTTACTATATAAATATTTTTTATGAGAGTTTATATGGGTTCTGAGGGTAATGATTTATAGCTACAATAATCATGGATAATGGTTATAAGTGTTCAGGTGAGGATAGCTATATCCAGGGTCATATAGGACCATATATGTAAGTGTATTGTATTGGATTCCTATTTCCACCATTATATAGGACTATAGATATGGGTTCATTCTCATATCCTTATAATAGGAAAACATCCTTCTCTCATTATAGTTGGTTAAACTATATCCACGAGCATGGGTTTGTATGGATATAAGTGATGTATAGGGATTATCCACTGAATGAGGCTAATATTCATTGTTAATATATATAAAATTCATGTGATATATTATTCACAAACACCATTTTAGTGAATTTTACAATTCAAACATCATTTCACATTATGATTGCAATTCCTTCTTAGAATGATCTATTATATGGTACATTTTATAACATCATTTAAAGTACCCCATGATATTGATTTTATTTTCATATTTAATTTTATAGTTTCTCATTATATTGGGAACAATTAATATGTGTGGATTGTGGGAAGATTCACATTGGAATACCACTAAAATGGGATTTCATACAAACAATTCTCGAGATGGCTGATTGGACACCAGCCCACTGATGAGAATGTGGGGCCCCCCACTACGGACCCAATAAAGCCCAAATTATAAGGTATGATAGAAGAAATATATAGTAACATATAATTCAAAAGGATCCAGTCCTAATTCGGTCTCCAAAGTGGTTATTAAGGTGTCCCATGTTAGAGATAAAATTCTGGGCCCGATTTTGCGTCCCATAAAACAGCACACCAATTTAATAATATCTCACAACCACAACATCATTTGGTATGATATTTTATATATATCTAGAAGATATTCAGATCTTCACATTTTTCTACTATGGATCGCTGTAATTTGGCAATCTAGAAGGCCATATTGGCACATATGTTCGTTGGATTCATGGTGGATTCCACTTTGAGTCAAAGATAAAGAATTCTCCTACCCCTAACTTTCCAACACCCTAGGCCAACCATAATCAAGTGGGATTCTTTTTACATTTGGTGGATTGACCCAAGGCTCTAAAAATGACTATTTGAGGTAGTGGTGGTGGAGGATTTTATCATATTTGCGCATTGTTTAATTTTAATGGTATGCTGCCAATTTGATGTTGCAATCACGTTCCATCAATTGTATGTTCTTGAATTACCATAGCTTCTTATAAAAGTTTTTCATATTCTCTTTTCTTATTCTTCTTTTTATCACATTGATACCGTTGTCTCAAGGTGTTAACTTTTTCACACCAAACATTGTGAGATTATCACACAATGGAGGAGTGATCATTATTTAATTATTTTTTATGTCTCCAATTCCTCCCTTATGAGTCTACTTCACGCTTCCATTGAAACAACAAGATCAATGGAGGCATAACCCACTTATGGGTTGATATAAGGGAGTATAAAAGGGTTAGACTGGATGTTATTTCTCACTCCATCAATTGATAATCCTTTCTTTTAAATGAGATTTTTTTGATGATTTCAAAACCACTTCATCCTTATTCAATTTAAGGTCACTCACTTCATGTGCTAATACGATCCATTACCTTGGAGTGCTCAAGACGTAGATCCATAAAGTGTATAGGTGATTAGTATTTGGGTGAGTAGGAATTAACCCATTAAGTGATGATTTTGATTAATCCCCTTAAATGAACCCATCACAAATATAAGAATTTGAAATATTTAAATAATAATCCATCCAATACCCCCCTTATAATAACCTAGGATCAACCCTTATCAAAATTTAAAATAAGATAATAAATATATTTTTTACTTAAACCCCTCTAAAATAAACACATTGTTGGACACTTAATATCCAAAAATAGTCCATATAATGTACATGTCTATTTGATACTTCTTAGGTCTCTGAGGATTCGACCACACAAGATACACTACAAGAGACTAATTAACCATAAAAACATGGGTAAATTTGGGGGAGAACAAATTTTGGCACCATTTTCAGGGACCTAAGTATGTTATCATAGACACTAGCTTCCTTTTCTTGTCGCAATTCACTAATCTCATCCCAAATATATTCAATATGGAAAACCCTTTTGAACAAATCCAATGATGGGGAACCTACCTTTACTTTGATAAATCCACACCAAGTGTGATATAAAATGACCATCAAAGTTTATATTGTTGATATTGTCAATATCCTATTGAGACACAATTTTTTAACTCTTATTCTCCACAAAACATTCCAACGTATAATGAGTTAAAATCCCAACATGGCCAATCAGAATATCCTCTTGTGGAATTCCAACATGTTAATTACCCTAAAAAATAGACCATGTTTCTAAACCCATTTCCCATCTTGATCCATATCATTTAATTAGGAAATTGTGTCATGAAATGGAAATAATTACTTCTGAAGTTTCATCCTTGAGAGTAGAACTACAAAGCATTGAAATAGCTATGGAACCCATTCCCATCCAGGTTTCCCATTCATCATCATTAATAGAGGAATCTTTTTAAACACCGGCATCTCATGAAAATGCAAAATAAATTTCATTTGAACCTACGATGCCTTAATAACATGAATTAATAGTTGATTGGTGTGTAAATTAAGAGGAATATTATTTTTTGTATTCATAAGATAGATATTTTACATCTTGGATTGAGTGTCCTAAATATTTCTCCATTAATGGTTTCTCATATCTAAAGATATCTACATTGTTCGGAGAAATAATGAACATTGAGTCCATACCAATTAATGAAACTAATATTTCCAATTTGGTGGTTGAAATATTCCATTGAAAATTAATCATTTTTGTTGAGAAATATAAAAAATGAAACTGATTTGGATTCAAAATCTCGACATGTGTCGAATGTCCTATCAAACTAGAGCTCAAAATTATTATCCTTCTTTCCTAGACAGAGTATCACTACATAGGTTATAATAATTAACATTCAATTAGAATTCATTATTCCCTTGAAACCAACAAATTTTGAATGATCCTTGATGTCATAGGAAAGACAATAGTGGAAACTAGATCAACAAATTCTGATATTCCTTGGATTTTCCTGCACATAGTAGAACATAGGATTGTATATGACACTAATTTTAAACAAAGAATAAATCTCAATAAAGTATAAGTGAAGAAATATGGAGTCTTTAAAATGTTTAAATTTGGTATTGGGTATGTTATGTGGGTTCATGTAGAGCTAATGCCATTAAAAAAAGTGATGCGTGGGAGGCAACCTGTGGTTTTCATGTTTCCAATCTTTTTTAATCATCTTTATTTTTTAGATAAGATTAAAAAAAAAATTTAAAAATTTAAATAAAATTAAAAAAATTATACTGTTGACCTGTTCTTCTATTATGAGTATGGATAGGTATGAAAGGGGAGCGCCATATTCATCTGTGTCACATGGTGTGATCCTTGAGTAATACCTTACCCAGAAATTTAAAAAGAAGAAAATGTATCATCAGTTAATTTTATTTTTATGCGTTTTTAGGTTAAAATAAAATAATAATAATAATAATAATAATAATAATAATAATAATTAAAAGGTCACATTGTAGGTCATGGGGAAAACCCCGTCACAATCGGAAAAGCTGTGGGGACTCGAACCCAAGACCGAAGGGAGATGGGGGGGCACGCGCTAACCACTGGCAGGAGATCATGGGATTAAAAAAAGTAGCACGATTTTCAACTTCAACCACCAGGTGACTTCATTCTGTGATCCTAGTTTTCAATTTTCTTTTTGAACTCCAATTCTCTGCCTCAACCCCCTTCTAAATTTTATTTTCATTAATCACTGGGGACAGTGTTATTTTATGTTGGGGGGGGGAGATAAATAAATTAGTTTTTGTGTAAAAAAATGAATGATTTGAAAAAGAGTGTTCCATAATGAAAGGAAAAGTATCTTTAACCTTGAACAAGATAACAGATATTGTACACATTGAAACTAAATATCACATAATTTAGCATGCCCTGATTATGATTTTAATCCATGTATAATTTCATGATCATAGATTTTGGAATGTGTGGTTTTCTAATGTGAAATTTCATCATCTATATTTTCATCTAAATAAAAAAAGATCACAATCCATTTCCTTTGGATAGTGGAGTATTAGTTTGAGTTCAAGGGGTCTTCCAAATAAATAATATTGGTTTGGTGATCATTTTCATTTTAATATGAGTATCCAATAAAAAATATGAAACAATAAATTTGCGCGTAGAGAAATTAAATGACCTAATGTGTGGCTTTCGACACATGCGGATCATGAATCCATAGTTTTATGGCCCTGATTTATTAATTTTATCTCTATTTGTGGTAATTTGAATTTTTTTTACTATGTTAACTCAAGATGATGCCTGAATATGTCAGCTTCACTTGGTGCCCTATGGTCTTTGAGCCTGTGAGTCATCATAAATGTCTCGGTACATGGGATAACTCTATTGAATTCAATTATAATTACCATGGAAAAACTTCAAAAAATCAATAATTTTTTTGGAATGCTAATATTTATATTGAAATGTGATTTTACGGGGTGCTTCCATCATTTCCCCTTGAATAAATATGAACCCCCCGTGTCAAATGTGATGCACAACACATCATCAATCTTAATTGATATTGGACAAAATATGAAGATTAATTTGATCAAAGAATGGGCTTGGGATTGGGATATGAAAATGAAAATATATTTTATTATATAAATTTAAAGGGTTTAATAATATTTTTATATAAGGGTATTTGGTGATCATGGTTTATTAAAATGTTCTTGTAAAATGGAATTAAAAATTTACATTTTTATGAGATATATTTCTCTCGGGACAAGAAAAACTCAGGATGGGGTGTGATTATCCACTAAATGGGGCTAATATTCATTGTTAATATATATAATATTCATGTTACATATTATTTATAAACACCATTTTATTGAATTTTACACTTTGAAAATCATTTCACATTATGATTGTAATACATTCATAAAAAGCACTATTATATGGTTCATTTTTTAACATCATTTAAAGAAACCAATTATCTTGATTTATTTAAATATTTAATTTTCAAGTTTTTCATTATATTTGGAACAATTCAAACATGTGGAGTGTTGAAATATTCACATTATAAGTCCACCAATATGGGATATCGTGCAAAACATTCTATAAAAGGCATATTGGACACCATCCCACTGATGATAATGTGGGGCCCAAAATACAGACCTAATGAAGCTGAAATTTTAATGGTATAATTGAATAGATATATAGGTACAAATAATTTTATTGGATCCCATGATAATTAGGCCTCTATTGTGGTTATTCAGGTGTACCATGTTAGAGATAAAATTCTGGGCAAGATTCTGTGGCCTAGAAAAAAATTCCACCAATTTAATCATATATCAGAAAACACAGATTCAATTGGGCTGAAATTTTACTGAGATCTTGGAGAAATCCAGAGATTCACTTTTGTCTTGTATGGGAAACTCTAATTTGGCCATCATGAAGGGGATCAAGGAGCGTCTGTTCAATGAATTCAAGATGGATCGCCCTTTGAGTCAAAGATAATGAAGTCTAGTCTCCCTTACTTTCCACCAACCTAGGTCTACCCAAATCAAGTGGAATGCTTTGTACTGTTGGAGGCTCGACCCAGGAATCCCAAAATTCTTATTTAAGGTAGTGGTGGGGGACGATTTTTTCATCTTAAAGCTTTGATTCATTTTAATGTTATGCTGCCAATTTGATATTGTAATCATGTTCCTTCAATTGTATGTTCTATAATTACCTAATATTCTTTTTAAAGGTTCTTCATATTCCATTTTTCCATTCTTATACTTATAATTTTGATATTTTTTTCTCAAGGTGTGAACTTTTTCGCACCAATCATTTGGGATTATCACCAAATAGTGGAGTGATCATTATTTCATTGTTTGTTTACTTGTCCAACTCCTCCCTTAGGAGTATACTTCCCGCTTCCATTAAAACCATAGGATAAATGGAGGGATAACCCACTTATGGGATGATCCAGGGGAGTAGAAATGGGATATATTGAATTTTATTTTTCACTCCATTAATGGATAATCATTTCTTTTAAATGAGTTTCTTATTTGATGATTTTAAAACCACTTCATTCTTATTGAATTGAAGTTCACTCACTTGAATTTCTAAAACGAACTTTTACCTTGGATTGCTCAAAAAATTGATCCTTCAAGTGTATAAGTGATTAGTATTAGGTTGAGTAGGAATTAAACCAATAAGTTTTGATTTTGTTTAATATCCTAATTAAACCCATCTCAAATATAATAAATTGAAATATTTTAAAAAAATAATGCATCCTATCCACCCTTTGTAATAACCTAGGATCAACCCCTCTCATAATTTGAATTCACTTAATACTTTTAGTGTTCACATAGACCCAAATAAAATCAACCCAACGTGGGCCACATAATATCCTAAAATATTTCACAGAATGTACATGTCTAAAGGTTACTTCTTAGGTCTCTAAGGATTCGACCCCCAAAGCTACACTATAAGAGACCACTTAACCCTATAAACTTGTGTATATTTTTGTGTTATCATATAGTAATGTCCATTTTCTACCTATGGATATAGGATTTGTATATATCTATTTTTAGTAGTGTGCTGTGATTTCCTATATTGTTGAGATTATAGTGAAAGGTTTATAATGTTCAGGACAAGAAAAGTTGAGGTTTCAACATCCCAACGTCACATGTCTCCCATAAAATTCACAAAAGATAAGATGGAATGATTTTTTGCATTTTTTGTATCACTTTGGTTAGTAAATACTACTAATAAATTATAACTTATTAATAAATATCAATGAGAAAGGGTTTTCACATAAACAAATCATACTTATCATGTTAAAAAAATAATGATATTTTGATAAGTGGTTTATATGTATTAGAAAAAACACAAAAAGTAAATGGAAACAAATAAACAACATTTAAATTATAAACTAGGATTGAAGAAATGAATATTTTAAAACATTTAATTCTACTAATCTTATACATACACTTGGGTGAATTTACCTTAGAAAAATTATTATTACTATCAATATGGTCATTCAATTTCACATACACCATAATAATCCTATATATTGTTTTCGTCAACCCATGAGTCACTTTCCCACTTTAGATATTTTTTCCTTTTATCACCTCTTTTCCTCCTCTATTTCATATATTATTTTTTAATATTTATCCATCCTTAATCTAAGGGAATGAAAACAACTTTTATTACCTTTTCCATGATTCCTGCTAACATCTGTTCTCATATTTTATTATCCCATTTATTGTGTATTTTCTTTTTGTTTTATGTATATTTCATCTCATTTTTTCATTCTCACAAGGTTTGAATCCTCAGTTTTTTTCATGATTCCCAAGGGTTTTTTATTGTTTTTTTTCTACAGATGAATCTTAAAATAATATTTATTATGTTATTATTCCTGTGGAAATATTATTTTCATAATGAAAATATTTTTCCCTTTGGTATTGTGACAATTGTAAGATAAAAACGAAATATATATATATATAAATGGACAATCTATAAAATTTAGAAAATCCACCAAATAAATAAAGGTAAAAATCATTATAAAATTTAAGAATATCACTATAAGAAATTAATGTATTGAAAATATTTCACGATTATGATTAAAAACCGTTTTAATTATCCCTATTAAATAATAGAGAATATACCTCACAAAATACTACATTTGATAATTTAATTGGACGAAAGTGAACCTAAATATGATTTAGGAAATGATGATTTTTGATAGATGGATGAGACACCTTTTATAAGTTTCAACCAACACTTATCCTCAAATGATAATCCCTCTATGAGGGTATGGTTGCACATAAATAATCATATCATCCTCCTTTGATAATCAAGGGGGTGGCACCTCCCTATGAAAAAACTATTAACATATCCCCAATATGAATATTTTATTAAGAATCCAATCAAATATCAGCACATCCATTCTATCTACTAAATAAGTTTTTAATATCTCTAGATGTATTCTCTGGTATCTATATCATCTAAACATATCAGATTCAATATCCTTCATTAATAAGTCTCGCATTTTTTATTTAGTTTATTTTTTATCAAATATTTCTTCCTCAATTACATATTAATAAAAGTGATAATATAGAAAAATGTAATTTATCCTGGAATGAAAATTGATTCCTTGAATTTTAAAAGTTTGTCTTACTATTACTAAATAATATAATATAATCATGATATTCCCAAGTTCCTCAAAAAACCATATTTTCTAAAAAACCACTTTATATACCTATGTATTTTTGAGTAATATTATGGGGTTATGAATAAATCAAAAACTAATTAAAACATTGTAATCTAGCACAAAGATCCTCTAGTATGTCTAAATACATAACCAATAGTGGATATCATCCCCAAAACCTTTTACAAAATCTAAATCAATATAGCATTTAATAGAAATATATGGTGTTCTAAATCATAATGAATCATTTTCTGTCTCCTTGAAAAATCTCAGATTCCTCTAAATTCTATTATAATCCTCTTGTCCAAGGTTCCCCATGTATTTACTAAATTTTCCTATACCATGTTTAATATTTTTTTCAACTAACAATAATAGTGAACATAAACCATCTACCTTAACTACTAATTCATATGGTATATGAGAAATCATCATCCACTCTACCTTATGGTTAAGACTCATCATTCAGGATCACTTCAAAATTTTATAAATACGGGTAGATATTATCTTATATTATTACATGATAAATTGTTTCAATACATTCAATAAGTAATCCATATATAATAACAATGTATCTCCAATTTTTGGTCAATAAATAAATAGAATAAAAAAATTATTTCTATTTCTAAGTACTTAATATACAAATCTATTTCAATTGAAGTCTTTATCCATTGGATCTGATCATTTTATATACTCGTAACCATTTTTCCCCAACATACAAAAAATTCATAATAAAATTATTACCATATGAACACCTAAAATATAAACATGGATTTAATGACGTATGATGTATCCATGAATCAAAAAATAAGAAAAAAATCTATTCAACCCACACATTAATTCCTACTTGAGAGCACAAAAATATATGTTTAACCTATAAACAATTTTCACATTTCCTTATTCTAAAAAAATATTCTATTTATAGAATACATATTTCTTCATCACGATGTCCATTTAAAATAGTTTTCTTTAAACATATCTTCTCTAGATGTAATCTTTATATAGCATAAATTTCTAGAACTAATTGAATAATAATTGGTTCAACAATAGGATAATATATATTTCATTGAAATCAGTACCCCCTTATTAACATATATTTTTTTAAAAATAGTCTCACAAGATATATTTGAACCCAATTCATTCCAATGCTCTTAATCATTAATCCCCTTTTTATTCCAATAATATTCTCTCTATGAGGTAACATAACATTATCCTAAGTATTATTCTTTTATAGGGATTTTAGTTTATCTTATATCACTACCATATATAAAGATATTTTTTAACATTAGATTTATTCGAAAAAAAAATTAAATTTTGTCTTAATATTCTTATAATGGGTTATAGATAATATTTCACTTAGTGAAAAATATTTAGTTTTATATTGGTGTTATTTTTCCAAAATTTTACCTTCGTGGTCTAGGCTTAACTGGTAATTGATTATCATGCCTGGGTAATCCCTCATAGGAAACATGTTCTTCCAATAATTCATCATATTCCTTGACTATTTTAGTTCCCATGTTCACTTTCCCTATGTGTCTATCAAATGTTATTTTCTCCCTTTTATCTGTGAAATTGAATCCTTATTGATGAAAAGTTTTTTTAAATTGGGCTCTCAAAAACAACTCACCTTCATGAAATTCTCATATCTCAAAAAAATGTATTTCTTAGATCTTGAATGAAACCTTGATATTTATTGATCCTTAAACAAATAATATATGAGACTTCAAAAATTATGTAATAAAGAATAGACATCGGGTATGTCGATGCTCATCTCCATTATAGTTTTTAGATAATTCACTACTGAAGGTGATCATGTAATCTCATAATAATTGATCTTCACTAATTCTACCCAGACCATATTGAAGACTCTAATAGTCTTCAAAATATCTCTAATTATATCCAATAATGTTTTTCCATCCATGATTACAATCCATTTTACTGTTTTTTCCACCATTTACAATCAATTGATTTATTCTTATTGAAATAATTTATCAACCTCTTCACATGTACATTCTCTATCATTTTATGTCCCCAGGAAATTGATCGTATTCCATATTCATAACCCTTTCATGTTTTGAATGATTTGAATACATTAAAAATGTATTCCTTCCTATTTTTTTAGTAAACCAAAAATATCCTAGAATAATCATTAGTGAATGATAAAAATTACCTTCTTCCTAACATGGATATTACTAGTGATTTTAAAATTTTAGAATAGATTAAACCAAAGATATACAGGCTTGATGTTGTTAACGTACCAAACTTGAACTTGTGATTATTTCTTTAAAAAAAGATCACAAAATGGAATAGATGCCATCATAATCCCAAAAAATCTATTATATAGTAAGAATATTATGTCTTCATTCAGAATTTTTTCCAATAATCTTATTATATACGGTTATTGGTGATTTTAGCAATGTAGTTAATGAGAAAACTATTTTTTCCTCATTATACATTCAACTTATAAGTTTCTATAATTTATTGTAGATTTTTTATCCCTTCATCACTTCCAGATATCCCATTACAATTTTCCTCACTCCTTCCTCAATGTAAGTCCAACATATAATGTTTTCAAATTATTCTAAAGCTAATGTATTCATATTCAGGACCTTAATATGGCACATTAATCAGATTGTTCAATACATACCATTATGAATCATCAGTTTTACAGTACCTAATCCAGTGATATTCATTCTGTGATATTTACCCATGTATAAAAATATTTATCAAACCATTCCCAAATATAAGCCATTCTTGATGTTTCCCCCATGTCAATAATCCACGAAACCTTAAGATGTTATCTACATTCTACTATCATCGCCAAATTAATAACCAGTATCTCCCTATTTCCAGAAGTACTCAACAAATATCCTTGACTATTATTTCCACAAACATTCTTATTTAAACATTAATTAATTATGTGAACATTATATTGACATATTTTACATTGGACGTTCTTCTTATTACTCAATAATTTTTACCTAATATAATTTTTTATTCCAATTGAACCATGCTCCATCATCCATATTTTCTACATTGTCATGGCCTACACTTAGTTTGATGTTATTAGTAATTTCCCATTATTCATCAACTAATTTTATTCTTCAACAAAAATATATTTTTCTTCATTGAATAGAAATACATAAATTTGTATATTTATGGGGAGTTTGATGATATGTTGATAATAAAAATTTTGAAAAATTCATATAAGAAACCTTAAATGATTAGTATCACTAATGTTTCAGCCCAATTCTTTTAGTTGAGTAAATAGGTTATTGATGGTTTTGATTTTTTCATTCATTGATGATGATCCCTAAATTATAATAAAATATAATTTTCACATCAAACAAATCATGGTGATCAGTGACTTGGCCTTGTATATCCCTTTTAGTGTATCCCTAACTTTATTTTCTATATTAAATTATTAATATAACCCTATATACAATAGCTAAATGGATAGTGGTATCATAATTCTCTTCCATGTACCTCAGATTTTTCTCTTCCACACCCACCAGTATTTTTCCAATAACTAGTATGAAATTATCCTTCCACAGAACCACTTAAATAACCATTTTCCACAATGGAAAATTATTCCTATATAATTAGTCGTGCTGGAATTTATTTTCATTATGTTCACTCAATCATCCTAGAAACACTTTGTTTCAAAATATTCTACATAATAATCCCCATAAAAAATTCTAATGTGAAACATCAATCGTAGTCCTAATCACATAAAATAGTAAATTTTTTTGAGAATTAATAATATCAAAAAAATAAAATAGCACCAGACCAATATAAAACAACCTGATATTATAGAATATATATTTCTCTTTACTAAATTCAATATGTTTGGTATATTTATTTATAAGAAACCATAATCTTAAATAATGAGTGATTTACTATTTAAATAATATAATTAAATGTGATTATAATTTCATAATATTTGTTTTCTCAGGTATGAATTTGATTAACCAAATTATGAAAAACATGTTTAAATGTTTTTAATTGCAGAAAAATTGTTGATTAATACCTGTGAACTATGTACTCTATTTTAAATATTATAAAAAATATCAATTTAGTTTAAAAAATTAGTTTTTATAAGTATTGAATACTCCAATATATTATGTATCATAATCACTAATGAACTAAAATTTTGAAGAAATATTTTTTTGTTGACTGTAATGAAATTAAAAATAAATCCAAAATTTATCATTAATTTTTTGTGGTGAAGAAAAAACTATTTGAATGTAAAAAAGAGTTATTTTCATAAAAAATGTTTTTTTTTGATATGAGGTTATTTTAATAAATTAAATTAATCACTATTTATGAAATATTATAAAGAAATGTTTAAATATTATTTTTAATAAAACATTTAATATTTAACTTAATTTTTTTCCTTTGAAAAATAAATTTAATAGAACCATTTTTAAATGAAAAAAATTCAAGAAATAGGGTTTACATGTTTTGTGTGTGAATAATAAAATTAATTTCCACCACCTCTAAGAATTCAACTTTGTAGAATGGATAACACATTTAGATTAAAAATAATTAATATAAGGTGAATTTTTGAAAATAATTTATTTCCATACTTAATAGTTACTTTGGTTAGAATCTAGTTACCATTTTAATACATAAAAGGTTTAAAGGATGGATTATCCTAATAGATAAGGTTTAAAATATGACAATAAAATTATTCTAATTTTGTTTTTTGATTAGATATTTAACCATCACATATAATCATAGAATCATTAGAAATTTAAATCCACTTTACATGAGTAAGACATATAATATATATAATATTTTTTCAAGTATTTATTATGTTTTTAACCACCTCACTTATAAAAGGGACCCTCCAAATATCAAATACCCACACCGCTTGATGAATTTAGTTTGACCAATATATCTGAAATAACTTATAAAAATTCCATCCTAGGACTTGTAAGAATGTTTCCACCAAAAAATCAATATATAAGGCTGAATGTGCCATCACAATGAAGTTTTCCCAAGAAGTTTTATAACTCTAAACTGAGTTCTTTCATGTTTATTTATTATTATACCTCCTTAAAACCAATAAAAACAATGATAGTATAGTAATATAATTATATTTAGTTTTCTTTAATTTTTATGTTAAAGACCTTTCTCTTCTCATTTTTCCATAAAATGGAAACAAGAACATTGCTTGTGTGTATGTGTGGAATGTTGTCTCCATGTAGGGATGTTTTCATTTTACAATTTCATCTCTCATCATTGATAATATAGATACAGTTTATGGATATATATGAATTTTATAACATTTTTATGATTATTTAAAAAAAATATCAACATTTGTATCCTCTCAGCCATTGGAATATGATTTAACCATAACCAAAGTTTTGAACCAGAACCCTCAGACTGAAACAATTAACAGAAAACAGACTTGTTTACACCCGAATAAGTATTTTAATGTGTAATTGTTAATGAAGGGTAATATGGAATAATAAGGTGGTGATATATAGTAATATATATGAATATTGTTATGTAATATATTTATAATAAATTTATATTTATTATATAAGAGTTTTGAATGTGTATGAAGTAATATGGGACATGATGTAATGGATGTTTTTCTAAATATTGTTTCACTGAGATATGTTTCCTGTTTTACAAATATTTTTCGTTATATGTTTTATATAATACCCAATTTATATGTTAAATAATGAATCTATTTATATAAATGGTTTATAGTTCGTTATTTTATTTTATTTCTTTCATGGGGTTATGAATCAAAAGTTACTGGAGCAATATGTGTTTATGATACAATTAAATATATTTTTTAGATTTTATATGTTAAATTTATAATGAGGTAAATTATATTATCCATAAAGTTTAAACCATATTTATTTTATTATGATATTTTTATCTCTATGTTATTTAAATAATATTTTATATTTTTCAATTCTTTGTTACTCAAAAATATTATGAAAATATTTTTAAGAAAAACTAGAATCTTATTATTTTGGTCCAGAATATTTGACTTTCATGTCCAATTTATTTAATTTTATTTTGAATAATTTTATTTTATATGATCCAACTATAGTTTAAATTAATCATAAAACATTTTTACTTTATTATTAATTTTTTAGAGATGAATTTTTACAATGCTTTGAAAACATTATATTTTTTATTTTTTAAAAAATGAATTAAATGAATCATCATTTAAATGTTTTCCCAAATAATATATTTTCCCAAAATAATGACCATAATATCATTTCAATATTTATTTATATGATTCCATGGTTATTTCAGAAGAATAAAATTTAAACAATATATTTTAAATTTTTTGTTTTAAAAGATACTTTGGCAAAATGATATTTTCTATTCTTTTTAAATAAATGATCAAATGTTATTTTAAAAATATTTTTATTCTTTGTAAATATCAATTGATGCTAATTATACTCTACTTGGAATAAGTTTTAATAATTCTAACCATTTCATTTCCAGGTATTTCTTATGATGATGATGTTTTATAAACGATTCTTTGATATAAATTTACTTCCAATAGGTTAATTAAGTTGTGGTGAAATCATAATAAAACCCGTTAATTCTCATATGATATGATTTTATGAATGTTATTATGATATTATGGTAGAATCATGTATTCTTTTTATTATGTGATAGTAGGGACCAGAATTATAAATCCCTTCAATGATTTTGGTTAACAATTATGTCTCATGCGATAATATGGTGTGGAATTGTGAGTGAATCCAATTCAATAAAAGCCTATGTCCTCTATAATAGTAAAAAACGTGAACATTGACTGAGGAAATGATGGAGTAGCAGGTGAAATAAATCTTCCATGGGAATATGACCACAATTATAGTAATTGATGTGATACTTGACTAAGGAAAGGCTTAACTAATCTTATGTGTAAACCACCCACTAATGCCTTATGCTTGTGATATATTCTTAGGGATCATGATTGGTTAGTAATGATTATTCACATCTATGACTTATGTATTTGGGTATGAAATATCCTACTTCTATGAATCATGATTAATAATCTTTAACATATGGGGTTTTACATTCATAAGTTATTATCATATTATCATACCGATATGTTTCTTGTATGATCACTTAGGATAATTGAATGATATATCCAATGTTTACCCTTACTAAGCATTAAAGCTCACAATTTTTTATGTTTATATATCCCTAGATTATGAATTGAGGTTTTATGAAGGATTTATATAAGACGAATATAAAATAAGAATATATATTTGGTATATGTTAAAGATATTTCCAAAAATATGTTTTTTTATTTATTCTCCAAATACACAAATTATTTATAATTATAGGGAATATATTATTATGGGGTGTTTTATATATTCATCTATAATGACATAATATTTATTTATTAAGTTATATTATTTTCTCATTTTGTATTATATAATAGTTTTGTTGTTTTTGGATATTAGTATTAGAAAACTTATTGATACCCCAAGGGATAAGTATAAGTAAAAGTATAAGATAACAACATGATATTTTCATAAGTTGGATATTGTGTAGTTCACTAGTAATGAAATACTGGTGTGGACACAAGCTAGTTGATTCATGATTTGAAAAAAAATGAATCTAGGGGTAATAACCCTAAAAAGGCTAGTTGGGTATTTACTTGATATTCACCTATTTCATGATAATTCGGCCTAAAAGCACACCTAGTTTAATAGTCATGGGGATATGCTTTAGATAATTTGGATTATATATTCAAACCATTATGAATTCTTTGAATATATATTAGATTGAACCCTATAATATCATGTGTTGGTAAGAATGATCCATAATTAAACTCAAATTAGAAATTAATTTCATTATCATATGATTACTAATTCTGGTTATTTTTGATGGATACTCACATAGATCATTTAATTTTTTATCAATAGATGAAATTAGGAGGAATAATGTGAATGAAAAATATGATATAAAATGTAATGACTACCATCCATTGAAATCAATTTAATTGTGATCCAAGATTAAAAAATAAGTTATCTCTAACCAAACTCTAGAATTAATATTATCCAATGGGAACTATCTGTAATTACAATCAATGTAAAAATTTAGTTCCATTAATGTTTAGAAGACACAGATAAAGGAGGAATGAAGATAAAATTTCTTATGTCTTCAAAAATTAGAAAGAAACACCCAGGTAAATTCCTCAAAAAAAATTATATTTTTTATGTGGATGGGGAGGGAATAAATTGTTAATATATGATGTAGAGACCCGTATCTTATCGTACATGGACATTACATTACTTTTGCGGAATACTTAGTACATAACAAAAACACACACACAAGGATCGTAATAGTTTAGTGTCTTTGGAAACTCGGAACGTAATCTTCTAATCGTGGTGAAAGATCTTCAATATCTCCCATAAAGATCTTCCCTTTTTTTTACCTATAAACCTTTCTTTATATCCTGGGGAAAAGAAAACATAAAAGGGTGAGCTCAAATGCTCAGTAAGGGTAAACAAAAGAAATATCAATCACATCATATACAAAAGAACATAGCTTTTTTGGAAATCTTAACCTGCAAAAGAGCTCATAATATCATAACATGGGATAAATCATAGAAGTGAAAATGAGATCCCCATAATCATAACATAAAACTTGAAACTTTGTGGCATGCACACATAATCATGTAAAATCATTTCTTGTTAGTCATGACTCATTGCCAAGACTATCTTAGTGGACAAAGTCCCTTTCTGAACCGAGTTCACTCCTCGTTTCAGTCCTGTATCACTGAACCGAAATAACCTTCCGTTCCAGCCATGTCTATCTCATGAGATATAAAATCATTACCCAATGCATTGGAGGGAGATATAGGTCCCACCCATCTTATAATGAATCCTTTCTTATGTGTGCCACATAATCATAAAACATACATCATCGCATAACACATATAACAAAAATGGGATTCTTGAAACATCATGACATCATAAATCAATTCATATATGATAAAGGAATTCATAAACATAATTCCATCACAACATATTCAAACCAATGTAAAAATATGGATAGAAATAGAACCCTTTATTATCTTAGATGGAAAATAATTTTGATAAAACACTTGAATTGAATTCTTGAGGAAAATATCCTTTCTTCTTCAAAAACATTTTTCCTTTCATAACATGTCATACAACTTTAAAATAAAAGAAGTTGATTAAAAATAAACTTGAAAACTTGTAAAGGAAACTTCTTTGAAGTAATGTTTTAAAAATCCATTCATGCCGTATAAGTTAAAAAAAACATTCTTTGTACTTTTGTCGAAAAAGTCAAAATGTACCTCGTACGATAAACGACAAAAGATTCCTTTCATATGTTTTTCTAAAAACTAACCAAAGGGTAAAATTGGATTTAAACCATTGTAGTTGGATGGAAATAATATTACATATTGAGGAAACATGGATGTAGATGATAAAATAAACCCCAGTAAATACTTACGAATAAACAATCTCGGATAAAAATGAGATTGTGATATTTCCCTTACCTTAGGTCCGACTTGCTTTGTAAGTGTCCGAACCTCCTGTATAATGATTTAAATCATGTTATTGACTTATTACAGAATCATATTCATTGTTATGATATCATATATGGTTCACTTATGACATTATATTACCCGTTCTTTTGGAAATTCCATGTTAAAGAAGCGTTTTGGGTAAAATCGTTTCATTTATCGTAGGTGTTTTGACTTGTTGTTCTTGACATCATCATTACTTATATCATGATTTACTTACATCCAAAATATAAAATATGATTTATATATCATATATATTCAGTATATATATATATATAATAGGTAGATAAATAAAATGAAAAACACCGTTCATGGAGACGGTAGTCCGTACGTACGCATGAACGCTGTTTTACTTTCATTATTGTCTTGAAATGGAAGTAAGTATATTACATAAATATATATATACATAGATCCAGTAGATTTATAATGTCATATATTTCATTATTATTTCTTATATATACTTTATAATCATTCTTAAATGGTTAACATGGAGAATGAATCTCATCGCGTCGTGGAGACGGTAGTCCGTACGTACGCACGAGCGATGATATCATTTCTATAAATATTGAATTGAATTGGAGTGGATTATAAAATATATCAGAATCAATATGATGTTGTAATAACTATGTATAGTTATTCTTTACACCATTATACCCATCCATGTAAGGTTGTGGTGGAAAATAGATTACACCACGGCGTGGAGACGGTATTCCGTACGTACGCACGCGCGGTGATTTCTTTTTCCGTAGGATGGATAGATGGTGAAATAGGGTTGTTTCATACATATAATAACATATCAGTATATGAGTGATACTGATGTTATTACTTCATAATGAAACAACCTAAGAAGAAGAAGTGGAAGAAGAAATAAAGATGAAAGAATTGGTAACGGTAATTACCTCTTCTTTGAAGTGCCTCTTTGAGACCTCCTCTTAGGGCACTAAAATGGGTCTTTGAGGAAGACCAGAACCTCTAGGATTATTCTAGGGAAGTGAAGAAGGAATTTTGGAAGGGGTTGGCCGAGCTTGAGTGCTCAATTTGGTGTGGGGAGGAGGGGGAGGAGGTGTCCTTTTATAGGGGAGGAGAGGGGCACCTTAGGAATTCTTAAAAATATTAATTTATAAAAAAATCTAACCCCACTTAAAAACCTCCACAAATGACTCATATTCGAAGATTATATGAGATAGGGTTGTAATCTCATCAACCAATCAAATTTAGACATGTTTGGGTATTATTTTAAACCTTATCAATTAGATTTAACTCTAAGTTAAATAATTTAACTTTTACCGTGTCTTTTTGTTTTCTTTCACTATATGGTTAATACACTTACTATAACATGCCAAACGAACCCCAAATTGTTTATTATTAATATATATATCCTTATCTAAGTCATTTGGCCGAACCTTAGATTTTTAGGAATAAAATAACAATTAATAATATAATATTTGATTTAAAAACTATTTTGTGTCAATTTTGACACTATTTGATATATGATTTTTTTGAAAGTCATAACAGAATTATATATTCGAACCAAGTTGATTAAATCAACACTAATATATCATAGTAACCTAGAAAATTAGTGGAATTCATAAAAAGTCTTAAATTACATTTATTTTGGTATTTATATTATCAATTATGTCAATATTTCATTAATAAGATAATTACTGCATCATCTTTGTGTCATAAATAAATTATATTATATGCTGTCTAAAAATTACAAATAAAATACCATCATGTAGGAAATATTTTTAGCTTTCTAATGAATATTTATAGTCGAATTTAGCTTATGCATAACCCCATATTAAAAATGATTTACTTATTAAACTTTGATTTTAACTATTTTAACCCTTCTTTAAATAAATTAATAATAAATGTCCTAATCTAATCCAAGTGGGCCTAAATGGTCATATTTTATTCCTAAGTTTGTTTTTGGTCGAATTACACTTGTCCAATAGAATTAGGACATGTGTTAGGGTAATATTAATATCATATTTACCCTTAGTTACCCTATTTACTATTAACCGTGGTAAAAAAAGTAAAAAGTTACTATTCACCAAAAAATTATTTTCATCTCATTGAACCACATTTTAGTCCTTGATATTAACCGTGTCTCTCGGATTTTCGAAATTCCATTCACAGAAGCGGTAAAATTAAGTTTTATGCAAAATTCCGTTTTTAACCTACCACTTAGTGGTTTCACTATTCATCAAAAATTGAAAGTTTTCAGAAAAATGCCAAAATTTCATCCTAAGCTATATTTCATATTCCGAATTCAAAAATGAAGTCTATTTTACCAAATTCATAACATAAAAGTTGCATTAATTAATTTTATAATTAAATCCCGCTGTTAAAACAAATAGCGTGTTTTTAAGAAACAATATCTATCAAAAGATTGACACTTGTTTATGTCTAGTTTAAATGTGAAATTACATCCAATGACCAACATTGTATTAAATTGTAAAAATATATTCTAAATATACTTTAAAACCACTCAAATTAATGATTTATCACTATTAATTATTTTGATTAAAAAAGTTGTTTTTAATTATAATTTAGTAATTTTCACTATTCATCAGAATATGAAAGTTATCCGAAAAGTACCAAAATTTCACCTTAGGCTAAATTCGATACTCCGAATCCAAAAATAAAGTTCATTTTGAAAAATAAGATTTACTGGATTTCAAAAAGTGGTTATTACTATTCATAACGGCTAGTTTTAATAATATTTTTATAGCATATCGTTGTTTAGTGAAACTCGGTATTGCGTACTACACACGCTATCGAGGAAGGTCGCGATTGCGTGTAATGCAAGTCAAGTCAAGGATGTGTGTTGTGCAAGCTCCTTTGGGTGTAGCGTACAACACAAGACATTAATAAAATTAAAAAGAATATTTTTTTATAAAATCTTGGGCTGTTACATTCTACCCCCCTTAAAATGAATTTCGCCCTCGAAATTCGTCGGGGTTATAAATGGTTTACTATTTCAAAGTTTCTTTAATATAAACCCACATCGTAAAAGGGAATACCAAAACTTGGCTTTAAAAACTAAAGTATGAAATGTAACGATTACCCAAATAAACTAATCACTGGGTTTCCACATAGGTGAAAATATGGATATGGAAGAGAAATCTAACCATCATGTTCTGATGGAGAGTGGTAGAGAACATGGCTATGGAAAATCCAGTAATCACAAATCCATAGATTTGTGACGATCTAAGGTACCATCTAATTCATCAGGTATAAGATCACTAGGACAACATTTTTTTGGTTTTCAAGATCATTTCCCTAAAGTTGAAAATTTGCTTAGAATAAATACTTACTTTATTTTGGTACAATATCACTGTTGTTCGTGCCTTGAACAATTTCCACTTCATCTCTTAAATAAATGAAGTTGAATTTGTTATTCGTGAAGTGTTAGCAGATCATGTGATAGAATGACGGGTGATTCCATCTGTCTCAAACAAAAGGTTAGCAAAAATTATATTCATAAATCGATCTATAGTGAGATTAATCATATATGGTTCCTAAAATGGACTTATACTTCATATATCATACTCCTTAATATAATAAAACTAGTTTCTACTAAACAGGGACTTCCTGTAGGTCAGTGGTAGGCGATAAAGGCCAGTCGCACTTCGGTTGTGGGTTCGATTCCCACAGCCTTGTCCGAAGCGATGGGCTGTCACCCGTCCTGCAGGTTGTCCTTTTTCTAAAACTATATTACTATAACATCTCATAATATCTAAAAAACTTCTATCCTTAAACAATACTAACTTATGTCCAACATAATCCATTCCAATCTTTAGGCTTATCCATAATACTACAGTCCATTCTCATAACATAGTGAAAACGATTACCAGAGATTTAATACCATCGTTGATCCCCATATATCATAAGATATATCTTGTTGGTCACATTCCAAACATTCAAAGGCCTTAATCTTGTACTCTCTTGAATACCCATTGAACCTTAGTGAAAACTTGAATGCAGTTAAAAGTTAACACTTTTCACATACCAAAATCCTCAAAATTCTATATACTCAAACCATGATATCACTTAGTCCTTATATCAATCATGAGCTCATGAATACTGTTAAACATTTCATTTTCTCGTTTTCGTTGCATAATATCTCAATCACTTTGAATACCACATTAGACCAATACACAAGTATTCCAATATTCCATGATACAACATTATTTTGGAATCCCATTACATAAAAACTTAATCATTCCACCACATCGTTGTCATATTCAACATTGCCAATAGTGATTGCATGTGACTTCCCTTTGTCCTTTGCCTTAAGCGGTTGCTCATGTCGATCATCACTAACCCTTGGATTAGGGCAATTATTAGCATAATGCCCCATTTCCTTGCACTTGAAGCATTGAAGTGTTGGCGGTGTGTTCTCTGCAGTGTTTGCTTTATTCACATCATTAGAAACCCTTTTTCCATTACTTCGACACTCAGCTGCTCGATGACCTTCTATTCCACACTTAAAACATTTTCTAGTCCCTTTAAGACAATCTCCACCATGCTTCTTTCCACACTTTGTGCATAAGGAAACATTCATCTTCTTTTCACCATTATTCTGAGATCTCTCCTTGAACTCCATCTTTCGTTTCTTGTCAAAACCATGAGATGGATATGTAACACCAACTTCTATTTCTACCTTGATAGCACAACGCACAATTTCTTCATAGCTACTGAAGTCTCTTATAGCTAATGCCCTTCGAAGACTTGGTTTTAAGCCACTGAAAAATCGATCAACTTTACTTTCAGGTTGGATGATAATGCCAGATGCATACCTTGCAAGTCTTGTAAAATTCGCTTCGTATATACCAACAGATTCATCATCCTTCTGTTTCAGCTCAAGAAACTCCTTTTCCATCTTCGTTCGAAGAATACGAGGGAAGTACTTACTGAAAAACAAGTTCTTGAACTCGTCCCATTCCATGGACTCAATTTCATCTCTTGGCCTCGTATTCTTGATAAGATTCCACCATTGATCAGCTTCACCTTCCAAACGATACACTGCTAGGATGACTTTATCATGTTCAGAACATTGAAGAACTGAAAATATCTTTTCAGTAGTACTAATCCATTGTTCAGCAACTAATGGATCAGTAGACCCACTGAAAGAAGGTGGACGCTGCCTCATGAAGGATTCAACAGAATGTTGCTCCTTCCTTTGCTCGTTTGGAAGTCCTGCATGATTCATAGCTTGAGAAAGTTGTGTGAGCATGGCTACAAGATTTTGCATTCCAGCTCCTATATCGTTTGGTTGCTCAGGGGGACAACCATTGCATTGCCCATCACATTCTGCATTAACACGGTTCCTTCGGGTTCCAGCCATCGTCTAAAACCCCAAAAGAATAGTGTGAGAGGCAAAAATCATGCTAGGGAAAACAACATAATAAAGGGGGAGTACCTTCAATATCCAACATCTTAGGTTTAATTCTATGATCATTAGCGTAATTCTATTACTATAACTTATACGTATACTTATCCCTAGGGACATCCCTAGACATACCTTAGAAATATCTCTAGGGATCTCACTAACGTTTTCGCATCCTAGTTTCCAAAGGTTGACTAAACCTTTCCTCTGATACCAACTGTAACAGTCTGGAATTACTTCCAGTGGACTATAGTTGATACCTATCAGGGCACTCCATGGGCGGCTACACCCCCTGGGCGGGACACACCACCATCCCCAGTGGCAGCCATTTCCACATGAAGCCCTTGGGCGGAGAGCCATGCTTCGTCCAACGCTCACATGTGAGAGTTCCCAAGGATCGGATACATTCCTACCTCCTTTGCCTCTGATACCAACTGTAGAGACCCGTATCTTATCGTACATGGACATTACATTACTTTTGCGGAATACTTAGTACATAACAAAAACACACACACAAGGATCGTAATAGTTTAGTGTCTTTGGAAACTCGGAACGTAATCTTCTAATCGTGGTGAAAGATCTTCAATATCTCCCATAAAGATCTTCCCTTTTTTTTTACCTATAAACCTTTCTTTATATCCTGGGGAAAAGAAAACATAAAAGGGTGAGCTCAAATGCTCAGTAAGGGTAAACAAAAGAAATATCAATCACATCATATACAAAAGAACATAGCTTTTTTGGAAATCTTAACCTGCAAAAGAGCTCATAATATCATAACATGGGATAAATCATAGAAGTGAAAATGAGATCCCCATAATCATAACATAAAACTTGAAACTTTGTGGCATGCACACATAATCATGGAAAATCATTTCTTGTTAGTCATGACTCATTGCCAAGACTATCTTAGTGGACAAAGTCCCTTTCTGAACCGAGTTCACTCCTCGTTTCAGTCCTGTATCACTGAACCGAAATAACCTTCCGTTCCAGCCATGTCTATCTCATGAGATATAAAATCATTACCCAATGCATTGGAGGGAGATATAGGTCCCACCCATCTTATAATGAATCCTTTCTTATGTGTGCCACATAATCATAAAACATACATCATCGCATAACACATATAACAAAAATGGGATTCTTGAAACATCATGACATCATAAATCAATTCATATATGATAAAGGAATTCATAAACATAATTCCATCACAACATAGTCAAACCAATGTAAAAATATGGATAGAAATAGAACCCTTTATTATCTTAGATGGAAAATAATTTTGATAAAACACTTGAATTGAATTCTTGAGGAAAATATCCTTTCTTCTTCAAAAACATTTTTCCTTTCATAACATGTCATACAACTTTAAAATAAAAGAAGTTGATTAAAAATAAACTTGAAAACTTGTAAAGGAAACTTCTTTGAAGTAATGTTTTAAAAATCCATTCATGCCTTATAAGTTAAAAAAAACATTCTTTGTACTTTTGTCGAAAAAGTCAAAATGTACCTCGTACGATAAACGACAAAAGATTCCTTTCATATGTTTTTCTAAAAACTAACCAAAGGGTAAAATTGGATTTAAACCATTGTAGTTGGATGGAAATAATATTACATATTGAGGAAACATGGATGTAGATGATAAAATAAACCCCAGTAAATACTTACGAATAAACAATCTCGGATAAAAATGAGATTGTGATATTTCCCTTACCTTAGGTCCGACTTGCTTTGTAAGTGTCCGAACCTCCTGTATAATGATTTAAATCATGTTATTGACTTATTACAGAATCATATTCATTGTTATGATATCATATATGGTTCACTTATGACATTATATTACCCGTTCTTTTGGAAATTCCATGTTAAAGAAGCGTTTTGGGTAAAATCGTTTCATTTATCGTAGGTGTTTTGACTTGTTGTTCTTGACATCATCATTACTTATATCATGATTTACTTACTTCCAGAATATAAAATATGATTTATATATCATATATATTCAGTATATATATATATATATAATAGGTAGATAAATAAAATGAAAAACACCGTTCATGGAGACGGTAGTCCGTACGTACGCATGAACGCTGTTTTACTTTCCTTATTGTCTTGAAATGGAAGTAAGTATATTACATACATATATATATACATAGATCCAGTAGATTTATAATGTCATATATTTCATTATTATTTCTTATATATACTTTATAATCATTCTTAAATGGTTAACATGGAGAATGAATCTCATCGCGTCGTGGAGACGGTAGTCCGTACGTACGCACGAGCGATGATATCATTTCTATAAATATTGAATTGAATTGGAGTGGATTATACAATATATCAGAATAAATATGATGTTGTAATAACTATGTATAGTTATTCTTTACACCATTATACCCATCCATGTAAGGTTGTGGTGGAAAATAGATTACACCACGGCGTGGAGACGGTATTCCGTACGTACGCACGCGCGGTGATTTCTTTTTCCGTAGGATGGATAGATGGTGAAATAGGGTTGTTTCATACATATAATAACATATCAGTATATGAGTGATACTGATGTTATTACTTCATAATGAAACAACCTAAGAAGAAGAAGTGGAAGAAGAAATAAAGATGAAAGAATTGGTAACGGTAATTACCTCTTCTTTGAAGTGCCTCTTTGAGACCTCCTCTTAGGGCACTAAAATGGGTCTTTGAGGAAGACCAGAACCTCTAGGATTATTCTAGAGAAGTTAAGAAAGGATTTTGGCAGGGGTTGGCCGAGCTTGAGTGCTCAATTTGGTGTGAGGAGGAGGGGGAGGAGGTGTCCTTTTATAGGGGAGGAGAGGGGCACCTTAGGAATTCTTAAAAATATTAATTTATAAAAAAATCTAACCCCACTTAAAAACCTCCACAAATGACTCATATTCGAAGATTATATGAGATAGGGTTGTAATCTCATCAACCAATCAAATTTAGACATGTTTGGGTATTATTTTAAACCTTATCAATTAGATTTAACTCTAAGTTAAATAATTTAACTTTTACCGTGTCTTTTTGTTTTCTTTCACTATATGGTTAATACACTTACTATAACATGCCAAACGAACCCCAAATTGTTTATTATTAATATATATATCCTTATCTAAGTCATTTGGCCGAACCTTAGATTTTTAGGAATAAAATAACAATTAATAATATAATATTTGATTTAAAAACTATTTTGTGTCAATTTTGACACTATTTGATATATGATTTTTTTGAAAGTCATAACAGAATTATATATTCGAACCAAGTTGATTAAATAAACACTAATATATCATAGTAACCTAGAAAATTAGTGGAATTCATAAAAAGTCTTAAATTACATTTATTTTGGTATTTATATTATCAATTATGTCAATATTTCATTAATAAGATAATTACTGCATCATCTTTGTGTCATAAATAAATTATATTATATGCTGTCTAAAAATTACAAATAAAATACCATCATGTAGGAAATCTTTTTAGCTTTCTAATGAATATTTATAGTCGAATTTAGTATATGTATAACCCCATATTAAAAATGATTTACTTATTAAACTTTGATTTTAACTATTTTAACCCTTCTTTAAATAAATTAATAATAAATGTCCTAATCTAATCCAAGTGGGCCTAAATGGTCATATTTTATTCCTAAGTTTGTTTTTGGTCGAATTACACTTGTCCAATAGAATTAGGACATGTGTTAGGGTAATATTAATATCATATTTACCCTTAGTTACCCTATTTACTATTAACCGTGGTAAAAAAAGTAAAAAGTTACTATTCACCAAAAAATTATTTTCATCTCATTGAACCACATTTTAGTCCTTGATATTAACCGTGTCTCTCGGATTTTCGAAATTCCATTCACAGAAGCGGTAAAATTAAGTTTTATGCAAAATTCCGTTTTTAACCTACCACTTAGTGGTTTCACTATTCATCAAAAATTGAAAGTTTTCAGAAAAATGCCAAAATTTCATCCTAAGCTATATTTCATATTCCGAATTCAAAAATGAAGTCTATTTTACCAAATTCATAACATAAAAGTTGCATTAATTAATTTTATAATTAAATCCCGTTGTTAAAACAAATAGCGTGTTTTTAAGAAACAATATCTATCAAAAGATTGACACTTGTTTATGTCTAGTTTAAATGTGAAATTACATCCAATGACCAACATTGTATTAAATTGTAAAAATATATTCTAAATATACTTTAAAACCACTCAAATTAATGATTTATCACTATTAATTATTTCGATTAAAAAAGTTGTTTTTAATTATAATTTAGTAATTTTCACTATTCATCAGAATATGAAAGTTATCCGAAAAGTACCAAAATTTCACCTTAGGCTAAATTCGATACTCCGAATCCAAAAATAAAGTTCATTTTGAAAAATAAGATTTACTGGATTTCAAAAAGTGGTTATTACTATTCATAACGGCTAGTTTTAATAATATTTTTATAGCATATCGTTGTTTAGTGAAACTCGGTATTGCGTACTACACACGCTATCGAGGAAGGTCGTGATTGCGTGTAATGCAAGTCAAGTCAAGGATGTGTGTTGTGCAAGCTCCTTTGGGTGTAGCGTACAACACAAGACATTAATAAAATTAAAAAGAATATTTTTTTATAAAATCTTGGGCTGTTACATATGATGCAAATTGTATATTATAATTATCATAAATATATGAAATGGAGTTAAACCTAAGTTAACCTTAATAGTAAAATGTCAAAAATATTTTATACTTTAAAACTATCTAAGTCTATTCTCTAATCCATGAGATAAAAATTATGATATGTATAAAATATTACCAAGACCAATTAAATAATTGAAAGCCTATGAAACAAAAACTTCAAATGTGGGACCTAAATAATGGAGTGGATTATGTTGCAAATATCATCGATTTAGAATTGTGAGTATTGTGTTTAGTACTTATTCATCCCACTAATTTATACCTTGAATACTTCATAAAAATATCATATCTCAACTCGATTTCTACATTTTTATTTATAAATTACCAAAAATTATTATGGTATGGTGATTTCAACTAAATTCTATAGCTCCTAACTGATTAAATTTTTTAAGAATGCACATCCTGAAAATATTGTTATTCTTATTTTAGTGGGATTTGATATGATGTTTGGAATGTATTGGATCTCTTCATATAGATCCCATAACAATATATTTGTAATGGATGTCACATTTGATATCCTGGATCATTTTCTGAATGTGAATGTATGTAGTTTAACATAAAATGGTAGTTAATTCAATTATATGTGTCTTAATACATTTTCATGAATATTATTTATCTAAAACGGATAGGGTAGATTCAACATTTAATATATGATGACCTTATCACTAATGTGAAAGTACTGATATATATACTATACGTAAAATATTTATTTATATATTCACTTTGAAAGAGTTTAATATGAACCAAAGGAAATGGTTGGAGTTGATTAGTGATTATGACTTTTCAATACATTACCACATAAGGAAGAACAGCAAGGTTGATAATGCTCTAATACAGAAGGTCTAAGATATTTTATCGATGATAAAGTATAAAATTGATCCAATACATATTTATTTAAAGAGTATATCTCATGAATTTATGGAAAAGGGGGAAACATCCTAAATTTATCATATCGGTGTTCTACCATCTATCCAAGTAAGGATTAAAGAGGATCAACTATTGGATATAGAAATGTATAAGAAGTCAACAAATGTTTCAATGATCAACCTATATTGTGATGGAATGATGAGAATTAAGATCGTATTAGGTTCCAATTCAATAGTAAAATTGAAAAAAGAGATACTCAATGAATCTCATTTTTCATAAATATATAATCATCATGAAATTATGAATATGTATAGAGATATTGAGGAGAAAGTTTCTAAGAGAAACATGAAAATTGATGTTTTAGAGTATATATCTCGATTTCTAGTATGTCAATAAGTAATGTCTGATTTATATATGTCTAAAGGGATGTTATAACCATTACCCAAAAAAGAATCGAAATGGGTATACATAACTATGTATTTCCTTATCAAACTCTCAAAAATAACTAACTACAATAATGTTATTAATAATTTAGCCAATAACCTAAAAAATTAGTAAATGTAATTATTATAAATGAATATTTTTCTCTAGATAAACAATATTGGATATATATTAAGTTGTATTATTTCATAGAGTATCATATTTTATTATATCTTCTTGGCATCTGATGTTTAACAAAAAAAATTACAAAATACATTACAATAATTTTAATCCAGGTTTGAGAATTAGAACAACATAAAATCCTCTGATAGATGATCAATTTTAGATAACCATTTAATCCCTGAAATATATTTTTAGATCCATTTTTATGGATTTCAATTGTAAATGGGGTCAACTTCCATCCTAATTTAATTAAGAAAAATTCAATAATGTATTAAAATATCACATTATGTATCCCTTTGTGGTTAGAAGTGTTGGACACCAACGTGATTTGATAAATTTGGAGAATGAAAGATATCAATGCGTGATCATTGAGGTAAAAAGGTAAATAATGATTGATCCATTCAGTAGTACATCAGGGAAGCTTGTATTTAATAAAAAATTTATACCAAAAAACATTATTGAGATATAGCATTAGAAGTTGGTGATAAAGTAATCCATGGAATATCACATTAGAATAAGGTCAAGAGATTTTTAAGTAAGGTAACTTAGATCACTAGATATATCATCCCTTTGAAAATTCATGATTATATGGAGATAGTTGTTTGTCTCTTGGTGCTTATAGTAAATCTCTCTCAAGTTATTTATGTGTTCCATGTGTCATTTTTGAGTAGGTACAAACCAGATTCTTGAAACACAATGAAACTAAATGTTTTACCATTTTTGAATAATATTTATCATGTTGAGTAGACAATGTATATTATAAATCTAAGAGAGAAAATTTTGGGGAACAAGCCCACTCTTCTAGTCGATGTTTTTTGGTGAATTAATAAATTTAAGGAAGCTATGTGGGAACCCTATGATGTGATTAGGCTGATGTATCCTAAATTATTTATATCAGAGTAATAAAAAATTTTCTATGAAATTTTTATAAGGGGGTAGAATGTATTACCTTAGAAGTTTAGAATATAAATTTATCTATATTTAATTGAACGTGATTGATATCTTTCATTATATGAAACCATAATCATAAATTAAATATGATATACTACAAAAATAATATTATTAAATGTTGATGTTATCACATAGCCATTTGATTAGAAGGCCTGAATAAAAATTACTAATGTATAAAAAATGAATAAGAAAATTCCTTAGGGAATGTTTATTTATTAATAAAAAGTAAATAAATACTCAATTTTAAATGTTAAAAATAATATATTTTTTTGTTAAAAGATAAATTTTTTTAAAGTGTTGTATTTTATATATATTATGAATTTGGATCACGAAGGAAATAAGATTTTGAGGAAATATATTGGTATTTTAATTAACGTAATATTAAAAAATATATTTATTACCAATTACTTATAAGTAAATATAAACACATTTTATGGTAAAAACAGTTAATTTTTTGGAAAATATTTTTTTTGCGCAATGGAATTTATTTTGTTAAATTTATTTAATAACTATTTATAAAATATTTTAAAAAATAGTTTCAATATAATATATTTATTAAAACAAATTAACATGAATCTAATGTTTATTATTAAGAATGGGATAATAATAAAATCATTTTATGCCTAAAAAACATTTCCTCTAAAAACGGTGATTACCTGTTTTATGTTGGGCTACTAGAATTAGTTTATAATTCATGGAGGAATTGAATATTTTAAAATTAAATAAATATTAGGAATAAAAATAGTTAATAATAGGTAAAAATTTCATCTTAATATTTTTCCATAATGAATAGTTATTGTGGTAAAAAATTCATTACCATTTTATGGGTCAAAATAGTAAAAATGGGTTATCTTAAAAGATAAGGTCTAAAATATCTCAAAACACTTGAATTAATTTAATTAGTACTTTTTTTATTAATATTGTTATATTAAATTTTTTTAAATTTTTAAAGACTTTACTTGACTATGAAATATATTATATAATAATGCTTCGAGTATTTACAAGTGTTCCACGGACCTCACTTATAAAAGTGCACCCACTATTCTCACTTATACACACCACATGAGACATTTAGA
Source organism: Viscum album (assembly GCA_963277665.1). Taxonomy (NCBI): domain Eukaryota; kingdom Viridiplantae; phylum Streptophyta; class Magnoliopsida; order Santalales; family Viscaceae; genus Viscum; species Viscum album. Next base: position 334,344,975 of record OY728134.1, read on the forward strand.
TAAAAAAATTATCACCCAAATAATCTCCAAAACATCCTCCACATAACCTATAATGTCATGGTCTATACAAAATATCAACCTAGAAGGAATAAGTTGTAATCCAAATGAGAGTTTTCAATGAATATCTATAACTCTTCACCAAGTTCATTCAAGTTAATTTCATATTATAAATAAAAAAAATATCATAACCATGATGGTAAAATAACATGATTATATATAATATTTATAAAATTTATTATGTTTATGGTAAAACCCATTTTATTTTCCTCTTCCATCCCATTTGAAATCAAAAAATCACTTTTGCATACATGTTGACTGCCAGATCCCTTAAGCAATATGTTTTATTTTTCATCACCATATCTCAAGAATGGTTATATAAATTGATTTAAATTATATATATTATTTTTATGAAATATTTATCATTATTAAAATATTTTAAATTATCAACTTTTTATCATCTAATCTTTTATAAAATGAAAATGTAGATTGGGCATACGTGTTGAATGCATCCTCCACAAAGAGATTTGATTTATTTTTTATTTATACTACACATGAATGTTATGAAGTATATATTTACATAATATATATGATAATTATATTATTAGAATTATTATACATTATTTATTTATCATTTACATTTATTTTATTTTAAACTTTTAAAAATGGAATGATTACTCGTGCATATGTATGCATTACCATATCTAAAAAGTGATGGAATTAATATTTTATCACCACTAAATATAAATGGTTATAAAATGGTATATAATGAATAAATATGATATTTATGAAATAATATATATTTTTTAAATTATTGAACTATGACCAAGGTGCGAGGAATGGAACCATCAATTTGAAACATGCAAGGAAAACAAACTACTTTTACCTGAATAACGATTTTGTTAAATAATTTTTAATAAAATGGTAATTTGAAATTATAATGGAATGAATATAGAAATATATATATATATAATATATTAATATTTAATATTTAATTAATATATATATAATTATTAAATCTTTACAATGAAATATGAAACATGAGGCAAGGGTTCTTCGTCCTAATATAGTTTCATTGAGACAAATTTCATGTCATGCACATATTTTAATTTACATGTTTTATAAATTTCAAATTTTATAGGTTACAAAATTATTCTTTTTATATCAATGGTATAGAAATTTAATTTTATGTTATTTTTTTAAGTGGATTATGATTCAATAGTTACCAAAGATGTATTGTTTTAGGCTACATTATCATTTCTTTTCAGGATTTTCTATGTTAAATTTCATGTGATGGAAATTATATGATCCATAAATTTTAAACCCCATATATTTTTTATAATATTTTTATTTCTATATTTTTAATTTATAATTTCTATTTTTCTAAACATTAATATTCAGAAATATCAAATCAATGTTTTTATGAAAATATGACCTTATTTCTATTTTTGGATAGGAATCATTTTTTTCCATATCCATGTCCCCTATTATTATTTTCAGGAATTTATTTTCTAGGATAAAATGATTTTTTAATTTGAATTTTAACCATATAATACATTCTTTTCAATGGTTTTAAAAATTAACTTCTATAATGTTTTTTGAACTTAATATTTATAAAATTTTATAAAATGTGTGAAAAGAATAATTAATTTTCTATTTAATGAATGTATTAATTTTACCAATGTTATGAACATTATATTATTTTAATCATACATTTAAATTTTCCATGGTTTCATTAAAAATATTATTTTCTCTATATTCTAGAATGTTTTTTAATGATGTTGAAGGAAAAGAATATTGTCTGTTATTTCAATGAAAATTTAAAATTCCCTTTCAAATGAATTATTAAGCACTTTCAATATATTTATATGTTCCATATTATCCATAGGGGTACATTATAATGATATCATACAATTTTTAGTGTATGTATCTATCTGTTTTGTCGCTTTTCATGGTTCGAAAGCCAGTGGTTCATGGAGGAGGATTAGAGGTGGTGTAGAGGTGTTTGTCTACTAAAAGCTGAAATCATAGAGAATTTACATAAAAATACGGGTTTTATGGATTACTTATGTTTCACCTCATATTTTTTTCATATATTATAATGGGTTTTGTCGCTAATGTTTTTTGAATCATGGAAATTATATTTCAAACATGCAATTTATTATGAAAATTAAATTTATCCTATGTGGTTTGAGGTGACTCTTTTTTTTAGTGAAATATAATGTTCCTTGTTTTTATGATTTAAATGAAAGGTTTATTCCACAAAAATCTCATATACGACACACTTTATAACATATAGTACCTTATTTTTTCTAAATTCTTACACTTCCCTCCCAAGTCTCCAGGAATATAGAAAAATACTTTTTATGTGGTTGGGAGTCCTTCAAAGGGGAATAATTTCCAGATTCTTTCTTCGATCCACAGTGGTCCAATGATAGTTATCCTTTTTTTACTTATGGTTCTTTTATCATGTTCCTATAAATAATTTATTTCTATATGATATAGATTAATTTACATAATCTAATAGAGTTTTGTTATGGTTGTCATAGTTGGGGTGCACCTCTTTAGAAAGATGTAGTCTTCTAAAAGGTGAGGTGATCAAGATCAGCAATATTGATTAATTATTTTGTGATGAATTTTTTCACCATTAATTTATGGTAATAAATTATTTTTTAATTTATATTATATGAAATTGGAAATTTATCAGGGTTTAGAGCATTATATAGAAGGGAAATTACCCTAATATTGATTGAACTGGAATAATAAAAAAATTGGATAATGATTGCGTGTTTTTAATGTTTTGTAATATGATAATAGTTTTCACATTTTTACTTGATAGTGTGATATATATTTATTGTTTTTATATTTTTTATTATATATATTATCTTTTTTTTTGTGGTAAAGAATTTTAAATAACATAAATACAGTATTTGTTAATTAAGTATTTCTATAATTATATTAGAGGCCTATTTGTAATCTAGTGATACTTGTAATTTGATAATGATCAATTTAATAAAAGTATTGATGTTTAATTAAATTTTTTATTTCATGAGATAAAAGAATTATATAATGAACATGGTCATGAAAATTCATGTTGATTATATAATTAAAATGTAATTTTAATAAATGCTTTCACATTAAGATTGGTGAAGCTAGAAGAAATGTTTTAATGAATGTTAAATAAATGATATATTATTATAGATAATTCCTTAGGTTTCATATAGTTGTAACATTTGAAATATGAATTACTTAATTCTAGATAAAATAAATTCTATGTGTTTGTTAAAGACAAATCGTTAGGGTCCTGAGTGCATATTTGCAAATAATTTCTATAACTATTCATTCTGGGAGTCATGAGATCGTGTTTGTTTATAAAAGATGAATACCAATTTTTATGTTTATTTTTCATGTTGACTATGTATTTTCATTCTAACTTGTGATGTTCTCTGGAGGTGATATTTTCCATGTGATGTGATACAAGCATATGATGGAAAATCCTAGGATGGACGAACAGATACTGGGTGGGGAGGTCCAAATGATGGGGAAGAAGTTAACACCAGTGATGGTGAGAGGCATGGGGATATGCATGAGGATTTATAGGTTGAAACTGGAGATGAAATAACATGTAGAATCTTAGATTACCAAGTAATCTACTTAAAGTTGAATTCATTCATGATATGAATATGTTAAATGTTCAATAGTTGGGTTACATATTTTTATCAGTATTCCATTCCGCACGTCATGATGCAAATGGATGTGATTGGTTGAAAGTATCCTCTTAATGGTGGCTAAAGACGGATTTTCTAGTGTACCAAGACTATTAAAAGTAATAATATTTAATAAATTAATTAACACATGAGTTTGATATTTATATAATAAAAAAGAGATCTAGATCTTCAGAGACCATGTACATAGGTTGGATTATGCATGCAAGGTATGGACTACGATTTTTTGGATAATGTGATGTAATGAAGAATAATGAAAAAATTTAATTATTGTATAATTAATTAAGTAATGTAAAGTGATTTGTTTAAGTAAAATTAGTTAGTTTAATTTTTCTCTTTAAAATGAATTTGTGATTTGAGGATATGGAGTATAAGTAGTGGGAGTTGAGAATCTGAGTGACATTACATATAGATTATTCTAAGGCAATGTTATTCCCATTTTTTTGTTGTGATAAATAATATATCTTATATATTCAGTAATTTCATATTCCAACTCATCCATTTTAGTTTGGGATACTGAAACCTTATAGAATTTGGGAGGGTGTTTTACCAAATATCTTGGTGAGAGGGTGAATGGATGACTACCCCCTCATGCCTCACTCATTATCTTAGCAGTTCATGTACTATTATGCATAGAGGGTAGTTTTCATATATATATATATTTGTTTTTGTATAGGGATGTGGTTGGTTATGGAACATGTGTCTTGGGTATAAAATGTAGAGGCTCATTATAGTTATGACATGTATAGACATTAATAGATTGATTAACCTAACTCGTTGAATGGTATGTGATGGCTTGATTTATAATACCTGATATATGATACCAGTCCTGCATCTTGTGATGGATACCAGAAACTACAAGGTTACTATATGGATATATTGTATCAAATAATGTGGTATTGTGACACATGAGGTGAATGTTGTTGTAATCAGTCTATGTGAAATTGGGATGGCCTAATTTTGTAGAGATATGGACCAAAAATTCTGATATTGTGGAAAAGTGGAAAACCAGTGACGAAGTGGTAGAAAGGTACCCTATATGTTTCATTACAGTAATATAAGATCAATTTTTTGTGATTATTGGGGAGATATAATCATGGCCAGGTTGGGTTCTTAGTTTTATTATTCAGGTGACAAGTAATATTTATAGTTATTTAATATTATTTAGAATTATATTTTTATATTTTTTACAAGAGGATCTGGAGATGATCCTACTAAGTATATTGTTATTCTCACCCACAGTATATGTACACTGTTCTAATTTTAGTTGGGGATATTAGAGATTGGGATATATATTACTATATTGTGGGTCGTAATGAGTTTTTTAGGATTCATGGTCAGTTTTTATTTTACCTTTATAATACTTACATATTCCTTTTTTGTTGTTTTATAATTGTACATTATTACATATATTTACAGGGTATTTATTTTATATATCTAGGTTAGTGTTATTTGGTGAATAAATATTAACTCTCTCTGCCACATATTATCTTAGAAAGTAATGAATATCATTTGTATTTTATTATAACCTCGATGTCAGTCCTCTTCCTGAGGCCTACTTGAAGCCTGAATCTTGAAGTCACTATATTTCATCTCTCTTTATTGGCCTAGGAGGGGTACTCTTTATGGGGATGGGTTCATGAACTAGTGGAATCATAGGTTCGGTTTAAGGGCTAAGAAGGAGTCTAGAGTTAGGAACATGTGAGGATGCATGGGTTGGTAGGGTAATAGTGTCAACTATGTTTAGAAAGTGATGTAATAATAGGAGACTGGATAATACATGGGTATTTATGAACCCTTGTGAACTAATTCAAGGACTATTTAGCTTATTGAGCATTCCAAATGAATTAATACTGGTTTTGGGGTAGACCCCTACAAATGGATTGTGCATCATCCTTCATTATTCATTTGTTTGAAATGGGTAGAACTTGGGATTGGATCATCATCAATGAAAAAATAATTAATTTTACGTATTTTATATTCTAGGATTAGGACTATTACAATTTTTTTAAGAATGGATCCATTTCTACAATCTCTCTGTGTTAGTTCCAAATATGTTCAACAAGGTGTTCTATCAAATCACTATAGAGTGGATGTCAATGCCGAGGAAAATTATAGAGGCACACTCTAAGGGTTTTAGTTCCATAGAATGTAGATGTACAAGGGCTCTGTATCACCTTTAGTCACATAATATTGGTTTAAGAAGTTTGAGATAGCCTTCATTTGATCTGTGATCTAATAGAAAATTTTTTTGGTTAGATGTAATGATATTGTGTTCAGAATTGAGGCAATGGTTGATCTCGTTCCATGGGGATCATAAGGAGTTTGTGGTTTCATGGTAGAAGTATTGACCATATATCTAAGTAGAGTTACATTATTCAACCATTAAGGAAGTTAATTTCTAGGATATTCTTACCAGGGGAGATCTATTATGTGGGGGTTTGGGATCAATTCTGAGAAACATATATGACATACTTCATAATAATTTTTAGATGAGGAGTCTTGGGAGACACATTATGATGTGCCTTTGTGTCCATAGATCTAGTACCAGGTCACCCCAATTACGAAGTCAATATATAATGAGGTATTGGAAAAGGTATAGGTCATTAATAAGATGCTAGATAGAACCAAATCAACACTATAAAAGAGTTTGCTGGATTCCTCATGATGTGGAGTTTTGGCCTAGGGGTCCCAATTTCTTGGATAGAAGATATTTTGATCATCCAGGGGTAGGTATTGTCTATAATCTTCTTAGATTCTCTAGAAATGGTGACTCTCTATAAAATTCCAATGGATTAGATTCATGTTATTTTAGAAATTGAGGTCTTTAATAGATGGAGTGAACAACCATTCTGGGCATCTAGTGTGCACTAAGTGTTCCACTATAGGTTTCACTACTATTAAAATTTATCTTAATCCAGTAATAGCATGGTGTTACATTTTTATATCATAAAAGACGAGGTGGAGTGGTAATTGGACATCCCTATGATGATCCTCATTCTTGGATAGCAGAGAGAAGTTGAGGATGTGTTCCTTGTAGGGTAATATAGTCCATAGAGAAGTCTTTGGTCAACATTATGCTCTTGCATGGCTACCATTGGTCAATACATTTGTTTTTCAAGGAATCATTTTCTAGTTTTCATCATGGTTTTACACTTTTTCATTTAAGAGAAACACCCTTCTTCACATCACATTTCCTTTTCCATTATTTTAGAATTGATGAGTATAAGATTCAAATTACATTGGCATTGAATACACCAGTTTGATGTTGATTTGACATGTATGAATTATGTAGTTATTTTGAGCTAGTTTTGGGGTATCACTACTCTTGGAAATACTTCTTATGATTATGGATATATCCATATGACATCATCCACAACATGGATTGGATATATATATATATATATATCAGTAAATTAGGGTTTTATTTAGTAGGTATGTTTTGTTTTATGATGGTGATGGAGATCCAGTAGTGTTCATTTTTCAACAAGACTCTTGGATGGGTTAGAGGCGTGGTATGTCCTTATCACCCATGATTGTTGATATGGTAATAATTTCATCGAATGTTCAACTATTCGTGATTCCTAAATATGTAGAAGAGTAACATTATTTCGTTATTTAGGATTTTTTAGTGTTACCCACTCGATGGGAGATCCAGTTTGGGATTGACCTACAGTTAGGAGTGTCTCCAATCGCATTTTGTTTTGTATAGGATGGCACTCTCTTATTGGTAAGTTTTGTGAGTACATCTGGAAGATCTAATCCAATGAGGATTATTTTAGACAATTGTCTCACCTTGGTGTGTGCTAGTTTTTCCCATGAAGAAGTACTATTGAAATCATTGAATAGATTATCTTCACTCAAACTATGTAATAATGAAGAATAACTATCCTCTTCCATAGTTTGATGACTTATTCAGTCTACTAGAGGGATAAATTTTGTCCTCTTCTTTGGGGTGTATCAGCTTTTTCCATGAAGAATGACTATAGAAATTACCATTATTGTACATATTATCATCACTAAAACTAGGTAAAAATGAAGAATAACTATCCTCTTCCATAGATTGATTACTTATGCAATTAGCTGGAGGGAGAAATTTTGTTCTCAAAGAACAATGTGTGTTTAGGATATAATCATTTGTTGGTGGGTGATAATGATATTATGAAGGGTAATTTTTTTTACTTCCATGGGAATTATATGTTCATCGGCATGTTGTCGATGTGACAAATGATCTATAAATGTTCATGGAGATGTTGAAAATTGTGTTCAAATAATTTTGGGTCATGTTCAGGGTGGACTTCATTGATGATGTCCTTGTATACTCTATTTCAATGGGGGATCTAGCTAGGTATCTACTTGTTGTTTTGGATTTTCTTCATCTTCATCAGTGGATTGTGATGTTATTGATTTATGATTTATAGGTTCTTGATCTTCATTTCCTAGGTAATTTCATGTCCCAATAGGGGGTTGGTGAAGATCCTTCGAAGATAGAGGTGTTTTCTGTGAATCCCCAATGATAGTTGAAAAAACATGTGGAGATTACTTGTTCTTGAAATATATTATAGGAGGTTCATAAATGTAATTTCTTAGGTTGAGGCTCTTATGACCAACTTTAACATAATGGATCAGGATTTCTTAGGGACTGAACAATGTTAGATGGATTTTGGGTACCAGAAGTAGAGGTTGTTCAGTGCACTAGTCCTTTGTTAACCAGTTGAAGGAGTTCAAATAGTGGTTCTCTATGATTCATAACTTCTTGTTTTCAGATTTTTTTTTTAGTAGTTATCATTTGTTTCTTGTGGGTCCCATAAGCTATTTTCCCATTATCATAACTCTATCACCCTTGATCTTGAGTTAGAAGTGGTTGTGTTTTCATTGATTTTTTTTTGGAAATCTCTTATGAGTGATTGTTTTCGAGTTTTTATCAATCATAAAAGATAGTTGTATGTCTTCGCCCAGTATAGATTCAATAGGAAACATTGACAGTGTATTTAACTCTTGCAAGATTAGTAATTTGATAATTCATATAAACCCCGGAAGGGAAATTTTATGGATGATATAATTAGGAGGTCATGTTGTGATTTTCTTCAGGAATTTGTGGATTTGGGGAGAGTTATGGAAGAGATATCAATGATTAATTTGTATTTGGGAGAGAATGGTGGTAGATGATTTCTTTTCTAGGTGATAGTGTAGTCATATTTCATTCAGCAAGTGAATGAATCCCACTTGAGGGGTTCCCAGGTAGAGGTATGGAGAGACAATGTTGTTTTTGGTGATTCCATAATTGTTGGCATGATGATGAATATCACCAAATGTTATTCTCGTGGAGTATTTTCATCCATTTTGTGTTGTTTTAGAGGGTTTCTCGGGAGTTCCATAACACACCCTCTGTGGTACATCCCATCATTACAAATAGATTCTGAGCTTTTAGAGGTCAGTTTTGGTGGCATGCATTGAAGCATATAGTTTAAATATTTGTGTTTTCATGTTTGGTCTACAATAATGTAAATTATAAGCACCAGGTTTCCAATGTTTTTCTACAGACATTAAATATTCCCCAATAGTAGTTGTAGGACATATCAATGGACTTCTTAACTATTTTACCTCGAATCTAATAGTGTCGATGATGCAATATGTGTGATCATGTATTATATGAGGAAATAATCCCACTTTACTGTGATCATGTTTTTTTGAACTGCGGAGGATTCATTGATTTAGTATATGTATGAGTGGTGATTCTCCATGGAATCCTAATGAAGATCATCTTTAATCATGATCCTCATTTTACATCTATAGTGTGGAGAGGTCGCAATTATATGTTTGGCCAAATTAATTCCATAGAATATCTTTTCATCCATAAATGAATGGAATGTTAGAGTGGACCATCCAGACTATTGAGGACATGTTGTGCAATTAAGTCCTAGATTTTAGAAGATTATGGATTTGGTACTTACCTTTGGGTGAGTTTTCATAGAAGAATAGTTTTCACTCAAACATTGTTATGGAACCATTTTAATGGTTTTGCAACTGACATTTCCATTCTTCATCGGCTGAATTGTGTTTGGGGAGGTAGAAATTATTATTCTTGTTATAGTGTTGAAATGGATAGAGATGGTTTAGGTGATATATGATAGAATGAAAGAAAAAATGGATCGTCTTAAATCAGATATTTGTGGTATGAAGAAACCACTAGAGTTTAAAATTACAGATCATGTTTTTCTGATGGTTAATCCTCATCAAAGGAATTGATGACTTGTTCATGGGAGTATCACTTCACTCCAATTTTTTTGTAACATTCAAGGCATTGGATAATGTTGATGCCATGAAGTATCAGATAGAAATTCACCAGAATATAATCTAGATAGCTGTTGTTTTGTGTGTGTCACATCTTCATCTTATCCTTCTTAATGACTCATACATCATCGATTGGGGGGAGATCTATGATGAAAATGATGTAACTATTAAAGTGCAGGCTTGGATATCTTAGGATACCAAGTAAGGTGTTTTAATTCTATGTTATTCCATTGGTTCATATCTTAGGGGAATATAGTTGTGTAGATGTGAGTACATAAGAACATGAGACGTAGATTTGTGATCAGTGTCCCGATCCATTTTTTGTTTTGATATTATCTTATAACCCTATTGTTTAGTGGTTTTGGACCATTCATTGTATATGAATTGGCCTCATATTTTTATTTTTTTGGCCATGATATCATTCAGAGGTTTCACCACTAGGAGATTGTTTAGAAATTGATGGTGGATGTTATGTGGTTTTCTGCATTCTTCCATTATGTGGGGTGGCTGACCCCCCATGATAATGAGATTTTTGAGAGGTATCTAAGAGGTTGAATGATTAGAAAATCCCTATCATTTTCCCTTTAGGTTTTGTTTGGGATTTTTTGAGGATGATAATTGTTTTATATGTATCTAATATAAGTGCTCAAATACATGTAGTGTACCTGTTTGAATGTTTCTAATGTCTGTGGTTCTTAAAGAAGCATTAATTGGGATATAGTGGTGTTTGGTTGCTAAAAGATGGAAGCATAGTAAATTTACATCATAACAAAGGGGTTATAGTGTAAGTGTGTTTTACAATGTAAGTATATTATATGGTATGAATGTTTTGGACGATTATATTTGTTTCACATTTAAATTACACTATAAACATGAAATTTATGACATGAATTCAATATAGGAATTATAGTTTATTCTAATTTGTTTCAATGATACTCTTTTTGTTGTATTTATAATGTCAATTAATGGTTTAAACTAAAAATATACCCAGTGTGGAATGCATTATGAATTTTAGTGCCTCATTTTTTCCCAAAACCATTATTTCCATCCCAAGGCTCTAGGAAGTTATAGAATTTTCTTCAAGAAATTGGGATCCCTTTAAAAGGGATTGAATCTCATTGTCCTTCTTTGATGAATAATTATTTGAGGTTTGTTCTCCCCTTTTCCCATATGGTTCTTCAATCATGTTCCTCCTATTTTATTAGTTCAATGTGATGGACGATCTTATCCATGTTCTAATGTATCTTTTTTGTTTTTGATGTGGTTGGGCACAATGACCTTGGATTGTTGAATTCATCTTGCATGATAGGTGATCGGGATCCATAACTTTGATTCGTTCTTGTGAGAAGAACCCTAATGCCTTTGATATAGGGGATTAATTGATTTTTATTTATTTGACATGGAATTATAAATTGAATGTGGTTTACCACTTTGAATTGGGGTGAAATTAACCTAATAAATATTGATCTGAATTAATTAATAAAATGTATTATTATCGTGTGTTGTTGAGGTTTATTCTTGTGACAATAGTTTTCAACCAGTTTTTATAGACAGTGTTACATATATGATGATCTTTTTTTAATATATGGTTATGATATAGATTATCATGTCATTATTTGTGGAAAATTTAATGAACATAAATTCAGTAATTGTTAATTTATTGGATTAAGAGTTAATGAAGTGGAATTTTTCTGATCTAACATTCATAGTAATTTCATGATTATCAGATTAAAACAAGTATTCATATTTAATTTAATTGGTAATTTCTTGAGATAATGTAATTAGGTAATGAACAAGATAATGGTTATTCTTGTTGATCATATATGTAAAATGGCATGTTTATAAATAATGGTACTTTAAGAATGTTGAAGATGGAAGAAATTATTAGAATCATGTTAAATAAATAATAGTTTCTTGTAGATTACACCATAGGATTATCAGAATTAGAACATTGGAATAATGATTCAGTTGATTCCTGATGTCATAAAAATCAATTGTTTGATAAAGACAAATATTTGGGGCTGTGAGGTCCCATTTTCTTATATGTAATGAATGCCTTGTGTTGGGAGTCTATATATATTGTTCGATTGTGAAGGTTGAATTAATTGTATAGGGCATATTTTCCATGTTTAATAGGTTTGTTGTTACTGTCTTGTGATGTTCTCTAGTTGTGATTTTTTATAAGAAATCTGATATGATCCTGGTATAGCTAATGTGATATGGTGCAGGGAGGCTTGGATGATGTGTCAGTAGATGATTCCTATGATAATGAGATGTGTTGGGATATGTATGAGTGTGTTAGGGATGAAATCAAAAATGATAGAATGGGTTAAAGATGGTATGACCCATTGATGTTATTAAATCTATATTATTTCTTAATATGATTCTATTTAATAGTCAATAACTAGGTTTTATATTTTATTTTCATTCCTTCTCCACTACTTGAAGAAGCTAGATGTTCTCGGTTGCATGTTTCTTCATGGGGGTAGCAAGGGATGATTTTCCTAGTGTAATTGGATTATTGAATGTATTAATGTTTAATAAATGAATTAACCTATGTGGTTTTTTGTTTCTATAATTGAAAATGATGTTTATCTTGTGAAATTGGGGAATCTGTTTGGATTATTCCTGGTTCAAAAGGACATGGATTCATTGGTTGTTGTATTGTAATATAGAATGGTAATTATGGTTAATTAATTGATAATGAATCAAATAAGCTAAATAGTATTATTCAATGGAAAGTACGTAATTTAATGTAGCTCATTAAGATGATTTTGTGCATATAAGATATATAGTCTTAGTAGTGGATGTTGGGAGTTTGAGTGATGTTAGTTGTAGTTTACTAAAATATTAGGTAATACCATATTATGGTTGTGAGATATATTATATCATGTATATTATTTGATTCCATATGCTAAACCACCAATGTCAGTTAGGGTGAATGACACCCAATGGACTCTAAGAGGGTGTTTTTCCCAATATACTTGTGGGGGTATGGATGAATGACTACCCTATTTGGCATTAATATCAACTCTTGGTAGTCCATGTGCTTTTATACATAGAGGTATATTTCCCTATATGTGTGTTTATGGAGGGATTCGATTGATTTGGTTTTCTCACACACATGTATATCTGGATATAGTTTCCATATTATTATTATATGTAAGATGTGGATAGGTTGTGATGGCATGAGGTACCTTACTAAATGTATGGGTTTTGGTGGATTGTGTTATAATACTAGATAAATGATACACATCATACTGGTTATGGTGACTCCCATAAACCAACTAGTTACTATATAGATATGTTTTACGGGTGATAGGGTGATGTTATTCATGAGGTGTATTTTGTGATACTTAGTTGATGTGTCTTCAGGCTAGCTTAATATTAGAGAGAGATGGATCATGATTTCTGACATTGGGGTAGATCAGAAATCTAGTGAGGAAAAATTAGTGGTGTACCCTTATCATTTCATTACTGTAATATATGTTCTCTAATATGTAATACATGGTGAAAGATAGCCATGGTGAGGTTCAGAAAATAATATACCTATTCAGGTAACTAGTTAGTATCACTATTGTTCATTTTGATTTACTAGGATTTCGTTAACTTTTACAGGAGAGGCTGTGGGGAGGATCCCATTAACTATACAACTATTGTCAACTCATTAATATATAATTTTTAGGTCAGTAGAGGTAGGTTGGATATAAGGATGCATATTACAATCTTATAGATGTTCATGATTTATGTGGGATATGCAGTCACAACTGAGTTTAGCTTTTTGGAATTTGTATTTTTCTTTTTTTATATTTTATTACTAAATGACATTACATATATGAACTTTGGATTTCTTTTATATATATGAGTATGGTTTATATTGGTGTATCTCTCTTTTCTCTATCTTCAACCTTTTCTCATATAGGGTAAGTCCTTAGTTTTTATATTAACTATACACTCGGTGCTAGTAACCAATCTAAGGCCTACAATAGGTGGGACCACTAGTACAAAAACCATTTTTTACATCGGTTTTTTTTTTTTGCTTTTTAACGTCGGTTTTTAGGCGATGTTATTGCGTGCGACGTTAAAAATATGTTTTTTTACGTCGGTTATTTAATAACCGACGTAAAAAATGGGGAAAAATAGTTCTTAACGTCGGTTTTTAAAAAACAGACGTGAAATACATTCTGGAAATGGCGATAAAAAGCCATTTTTTACGTCGTTTTTTGAAAAAACTGACGTTATTAGTCATTTTTTACGTCGGTTATTTAATAACCGACGTTAAAAGTTATTTTTAAATTTGTTTATTAAATAACCGACGTAAATAATGTTTAAAATCTTGTAGGAAATTTTCTAAGCTTTCATTTGACAGGTCATAGAGCTCAAATGGATTTACGGATCAAACGTTATGACCATCGGAAGTTTGATATTTTTTCGAGGAAAGATTGAATGAGCCAACCGTAGCTTCATATTAGAAAGAATTTTTGAATACGTAAGAGGATTTGTAGTTTTATCATGATATAAAGAATTATCCATCATTATAATAAATTAACAACCGTTAAATGGTATATCAATTAAGAAAAATACTCCTAGAAAATATAAATCATAGGAAAATAATTACAAATACCTTGATGAGGTCACGGAAATAAGAAATTGTTGATTCACGTTGAAGATAAAACAAGTTGATTCAATGGAACAATGATGATTGAATGAAATAATCGTAAAATGGTATGTCATTTAAGAAAACAAATCATAAAAACCATAAACCATGGATGTATGATTAAATACACCTAGACGAGATCGCGGAAAGAAGAAATAATTGATTCGCGTTTGAGAGAAAAAGAGTTGATTTGGGGGAATGATAATGGTTGAAATAAATGATCATAAAATTAAGATGGGTGTATAATGGAAACATATAATTTAGATTCCATGAGAAGACGCGATATTAAAAATTTTAGGCGGCAATTCAAAATTTCGATGTCGCGATGTAAAAAAATTGAAATTTCGCGTTCGCGAGATATTAAAATTTTCATTAACGTCGGTTTTATGATAACCGACGTGAAAAGATATTAAAATTTTCACTTATTTTTCTTGTCAGTTATTATAAAACCGATGTGAAAAATCAATCTTCGTCACTCTTTCACGTCGGTTATTAAATAACTGACGTGAAAAATCAATTTTCATGACTTTTTCACATCGGTTATTTAATAACCAACGTTAAAAGGTATTTTTCATGTCGGTTATTTCATAACCGACGTGACAAATATTTACAAAAATGTAGTTCATTTCTCATTCTTTAATTTGACAGGTCACGGAGCTCAAACGGAGTTTTGGATTAAAAGTTATGGCCTTCAGAAGTTTGACATCCTTAAGACATCGTTTAGAGATGATCAACTTCTGAAGGCCATAACTTTAAATCCGTAACTCCGTTTGAGCTCTGTGACCTGTCAAATTAAATCTTTAGAAATGAAATACAATTTTATAAACATTTTTCACGTCGGTTATTAAATAACTGACGTGAAAAATCAATTTTAATGACTTTTTCACGTCAGTTATTTAATAACTGACATGAAAAGTTATTTTTCACGTCGGTTATTTCATAATAGACGTGAAAAATGTATACAAAAATGTAGTTCATTTCGCAAGATTTAATTTGACAGGTCACAGAGCTCAAAAGGAGTTACGGATTAAAAGTTATGGCCTTCAGATGTTGGACATCCTTAAGACATCGTTTAGAGATGATCAACTTCTAAAGGCCATAACTTTTAATCCATAACTCCGTTTGAGCTCCATGACCTGTAAAATTAAAGCCTGAGAAATGAAATACATTTTTGTAAAAAAAATTCACATCAGTTGTAAAATAACCGACGTGAAAATACCTTTTAACGTCGGTTATTGAATAACCGACGTGAAAAATTCATGAAAATTGATTTTTCACGTCGGTTATTTAATAACCGACGTGAAAAATAAGTGAAAATTTTAATATATTTTCCTAGAAAAGGATTTTTCATGTCGTTTATTTAATAACCGACATGGAAAAGTGATGCACATTGATTTTTAACGTCGGTTATAGAATTACCGATGTGAAAAATCAAATAAAATGGATTTTTAACGTCGGTTCTTATATAACCGACATGAAAAATCGGAGAAAATATATTTTTACGTAGGTTATATAATAACCGACGTGAAAAATCGATTTTTAGATATTTTCACGTCAGTTATAAAAAACCGCCGTTAAAAATGGTAACGTAAAAAAATGTTTTTGTACTAGTGGACATAGGAATTCACCATCCTATTAAACTAATTTATGGCCGATGAGGGGTACTATTTGGGGGGAGCGTAATGAAAGACATCGTTTTTCAAGATATATTGAGTTGATAATTTTTTATGGATTATTTTATAAAACATATTAATTTCGCATGATTTAATTAAATAACGATGATATTATCTGTAAAAATTTTTATTTTATATAGGTAATGCTATGATGAATGTTTGAATGATCAAGTGGAACAATTATTTGAGGTTTTCTTTTTGTGATTTGTTTGATCATAAGTATATATCCCTCCAATAATTTATGTAAAAAATAATATCTCATGAGATGATATCGAATATAATAAGTGGTGAACCCATCTCGGTAAGGGGATCTACAGACTATGATAAACATAGCATTGGGTATTATCATAAGGAAATGATAGAATAGGGATTCAAACAAATCCAATGTGGAACTCTGACCAATATGAAAGTCATGGAGGTGATCCTTGACAAATGAAAGGATTCTCTATAAAAGTGTATATGCACTAAAATTATTTTTTATTATTATGTTAAAATATAATGGTTAATTATTGATTATTGATATTATGTACTACTATGTCTTATGTTTGTTTATAACAAATACTTATATTATGACTTGTTATTAATGATCATTTCTTAACTGGGTACTAATTTTATACGTCATGATCTTGTTATCATACCCATGTCATTATCATATTCCTAATTATGACCATTGATTGATATCTCATATTATTATTCTTATATAGATTTTGATCTCAACCTTTATTATGTTTCCATGTCCCCACATTATGAATAAAGGTTCTATGTAGATAATGTCTAATAAGGGAACAAGGCGATAGTATTTTTCTGGGAGATTTTTAAGATCCTTCATTAAATAGTTTGTTTTTTATTGAGTCTCCAAATAAACTAATCCTTTAAAATTTTGGTGTGTGTATTACAGTGAGTTTTAATCAATATTCATAAAAAATGATGTATAATGAATGTATAAAATGGTCCATTATACTCACAAAACCTCATTTTTCTAAAAAATATTTTTATCTAAAATTATTGTCTCATTAGTATATAAATAATTTCAAGATATAAATATAGTGAAAAATGTAGAAATAATTTGTCACTATATACATTATAAGTAATTATCTCAAAGGTTGTGTCATTGGATCGTAATCATTCTTATGAAGAGAAACTAAGGGTAATTATATATTGAAAATAGAATGTATTGTGGAACAATACCACTACCCTCTTCATTTCATTGTGGTAAAATAATAAATTTGAGTATTTTTTGTAGTAACCCAAGGATATTCTGATATATAGGTATCCTCATTTGTTTATATCATATTAACAATATTTTTAGGGATAAATAATAATTTTTTCCACTCCTCTAGTAAATGTTTTCTAGTGAAATAATAAATTTTAGGAAGCTATGTAGGAAACGTAATATGTGATGCATCAATGGTATCAACATTTATATGTATGAGTATAAAAACATTTGAGGGTGAAATCCATATAAGGTGGTAGAATGTAAAACCTAGATATTTGTTTAATAAATATTTATCTTTATTAAATTCAATGTTTTTGATATATTTCTTTATACAAAACATCATCATTAGAAAATTTGTACAATATAAAAATAATATTATTAAATGTGACTATTATCAAATGGAAATTGGATTGGAAAATATAAATACGACTTAAAAAATTATAAAATATATATATATATATAATATTTTTATAAATAAATAATATTCATTAATATCTAGGAAATAAATATTCAATTTTAAATGAATGAAATAATATCATTTTTGTCCAATGATCAATTTTTTCAATATGTTGTATTTCGCTATATATTATGTGTCTTGATAAATAATGAACTATAAATTTGATGAATTATTTTATTATTGAATAAAAATTAATAATAATTCATTTTTTGATTTATCAGTTGGATATTAGTGAATATAAATTCATTTGAAGCTAAATATAGTATTTTTTTTAGAAAATGGTTTTTTTAATAAATGTTTGTTATCCATATTAATGAAAATAATTATTATTTATAATATTATTATTATTAATATTGTAGAAAATATATTCAGTAAAATTATATCAAAAATATTTTAATGGTCTTAACTAGGAATTGTATTATACTAAAAAAGTCAAATTCCTTCGAAAATGGTTTTTATGTGTTTTATGTGTTGAAATTTGAATTAATTTCAATCACTTAATAGAATAAAAAATCTTCAAATTCATACCAAATATGGAATAAATGCAATCAATTGTAACACCACAAGCTTCCATGGTATGCTTCTCATTGAATAATACAGTATCATGTGTTGTACGCAACTTTGAGTTCTAACAAACACCACAACCAATCAAACTAGCCGTTATGAATATTAATACCCACATTTTGAAATTTTATAAATTTTATCTTTCAAAATGGACTTCATTTTTGTATTCTTAATATAAAAATTATCTAGGTTGAATTTTCGGTACTTTTCTGATAACTTTTATATTTTGATTAATAGTGAAAATTACTAAATATTAATTAAAAACAACTTTTTAAATCGAAATAATTAATATTGATAAATTATGAATTTAAATGATTCTAAAGTATAATTAGATTATATTTTTTCCATTCAATACAATGTTGGTAATTTGACATAATTTCACATTTAAACTATACATAAGTAGATGTCTATCTTTTGGTAGATATTATTTCTTAAAAACAAGCTTTTTGTTTTGACAATGGAAATTAATTTTAAATTAATTTCTTCCACTTCTCTGATTTGAATTTAGAAAAATGGATGCCCTATTTAGAATCATGAAGTAAAAATTCTGTAAATTGGTAACATTAATATTTATACATTTGGAATAATTGCTTCGGTAAAGATTTTATTTACTAAGGTCAGAGGGTAAATCTGGTAAATAAGGGTAAAAAATAGTATTATAATAATATTAAATTAACATAAAACGTGTCCTAACCCTATTGGAAGATAAAAATCCGACCATGGTCATCTTTTTGTAGATTTAGGGACCCCATAGAGCCACTTGTAAGTGATAATGACACTTTATATTAATTAAGTCAAAGTAAATACAAAAATGACATAAGCATATATCTTTTAGAAAAACAATTTTTACATAGAGTAATATATGTTATATTTTCTACTATAAATATTAATTAGAAATATAAAACTATTTCCTATATAATGGTATTTTATTTATAATTTTTAGACATTGAATAATTAAATTTATTTACGACATAATAGTGATGCAGTATAGTCCTTATTAATGAAAGAATCAAATAATTGGTATTATAAATGTTAAAATAAATATAATTTTAAAGTTTTGATGCCATAATTATTTGTTAATATGACATTTTAGGATTTATTAATTTAATTTTGTTTGAATTATTAATGTTTTTATGACTTTAACACAAATCAATTAGTGAATAGTTTCAAAATTGACATAAATGAGTTTTTAAAAACAGTATGAAAATATTAATTGATATTCTATTCCTAGAAATCAAATGCTCAGCCAAAAAACTTATATAATGATAGTTGTATCATTAATGGACCACTTTAGGGTCTCTTGGAAATTTATAGTAATTTTATTAACCATATAATATAAAAATAAAAATAGACATGGTAAATGTCGAACTAATTAACTAAGAGTTAAAACTAAAATATAAGGTTAATAAAATGACCCAAACCTATCTAAAACCTATTTGATGAAGGTATTTCAACCCATACCCAACTTTTTCCCAAAATAAATCAATTTGGAGCCATTATAAATTGAATATTAATTTATTATAAAATAATATTTTATGTTTTTCCTAAGGTGCCCCTCACCCCTCTTATAAAAGGAAACCCCCCCCCCTTCAATCTAATTCACACCTTCTAATATATTTGGCTCTTCCAAACCCTGCCCATATACTCTATAAACTATTTTACCTTTATCCTATAGTCCTTAGTTTTATCCGAAGCTAACCAAAGGATCCATTTTGATCAAATCAAAAGGAAGAACCCGAAGAAGAGGTAATGATTTCACCACCCTTTTTCAAGTTCCTTTCTTCTTAAACTTCCTTTTTCTATGATGTTTCCATATTAAAATAATAATTCCAGTATCTTCTATATACTATGATGTTATTATAATTATCGTACAACCAAATTCATTATTCTATCAACCCTTTGAATGACATGTCACCATTCGTGTGTACGTAGGGCTTACCGTCTCCATGTCGTATCAGAATTTTAAATGTTTTATATATTTATCTTTCAAAATCATTTTAATTAATGTCCATGTTTTCAAAATGATTTTAAGTATTTCTTTATAGAGACATGAATGTTTTGAAATGATAATTATATTCAAATGTTTTAAAGTGTTATGGGTCAGATTGATTCAAAAAACTTTTTTAAATTATATACATTATAATTGTGTGACTTTTAAATTATTTTACAAAAAATTTATTTCTCTCAATAAGTTTTACACCTCATTATCAACTTTGTTAGCATACTTTACTGGATATTATTTTTGATTGTGGTTCATTTATTATAAAACCATCTTCCATATTGTATTCAATGAGTTATGATAT
Organism: Viscum album; assembly: GCA_963277665.1. NCBI lineage: Eukaryota > Viridiplantae > Streptophyta > Magnoliopsida > Santalales > Viscaceae > Viscum > Viscum album. Next base: position 334,365,861 of record OY728134.1, read on the forward strand.
GTTTGACTCTGGATGTTCTATTTTTATACCATTATTGGTTAATGGTTAATGTATTGACATTTCTTATGCTAGTTTTAATATCAATGATTCTGTTATATTTCAAAATTTTCATATAAGGAATGTATTGGACTAATTAAGTGATTGGTGGAGCCCACCATAGCTCCTCGATGCATCGGTAGGTCTCATGAGACGACTAGACGTGGAATGTTATGAGGCCCTTTCCCAATTCTATATATGGTTTTGGCCGAGGCCTTAAAAAATTTTATACCTCTTGGTCGAGGCCTTGAAAAAATGATTTAGAATGTCTGGCATTATACATTCTCTCATTATGGAAAAAATATTGATGGTTCATGAGGTCATTAGACTAGTATAATACCCATGATTATGTTTTATTATGGAATTATTTACTCATCTCGTATTCTTTCCAAAAAAGTATTCATGTTTATTATTGGTAAAGGCATGTGGTTTCAATTATTCACCATGCTAAATATTTATGTCATTTTCCGCTGTATTAATTACCCATACTGAGTGTTTGAGCTCACCCCTTTCTTATGATTCATTTTCCAAAGATTTTAATAAGTGTATTATGATTGATATGATGGGTTAAGCAAAAGGAAATAATGGCATTCTCAAAGAACTATTTACGCTGTGTTTTATGTCTGAAATTTTAATGTAATGTTAATGTATGTAATCTATTTCCAAGACTACTCAACTAACCGGTCCTTCGGGACTTGATTCCTTATAATCATTCAAATGTATTAAAATAATACACTGACTCTGGGAAACTAGGGTAGGGGCTTTACAATTGGTATCAGTGGAAGTTTAATACAAACCTAGGAAACTAGATTTAGATAAACTATAATTAGATCACATAGCCCTAAGATAGACTTTGAGGATCTGTATAAAAGAACATCCTAGAATATTGGTATTTTAGAGATTTTGTTAGTTTTCTGAGAAAGACATCCATGTCTGGATACGAGCAGGTAGAGGCTACTCTGGCACAGATGTACCTAGGGCTAATACCCGAAAACACCGCTTTGAGCTATACTTGAATAGGAACTAGTGCATGAAAACTGGCCTTACTGCACTCTTGTTACGACACTCCTGGGGGATATACTTAGGATAATTCTGATTTTTATTATGAACCATTATGAAGGGTCTATGAGTATATAATTCCTCAATGAAAACATTTTTATGATTATGGATTATATCGATAAATTGTTCAATTTACATTAGATATTTTACATGTTTGGAATTATGAATTTATATTTTTAAACTGACCTAGTGTATGGCATTGTTTAGAAATGGCACCTGGTGGAAGGAATAGAAATCATATCAACACACGTATTCCAGGTAGTGATTTCCCTCCTACTCAAGAAAATAATAGTGGAGCTGGTTATACAACTGGTGCTGATCAGCTTATAACCATATTGGGACAACTCACTCATGTTATGAATAATAACCTTAACTGTATGGAGCACCATGATCTACAACGATGAGGATCAATGTTATATCACTTCATGAGGCAACAACTACCAACATTCAATGGGAATGCAAATCCATTGGTAGCTGAGCAATGGATAAGTTCCCTAAAAAAAATATTTCATGATTTTTGGAGTATTGGAAGGGAAAAAGTTGTCATGATAGTTTATTGCATCACTAGAGATGCTGATTAATAGAGGTCATTGATTTAAATCAAAAAGGAGGATGAAGAAGAATCAAGTATGTAATGGAGCGATTTTAAAGAGATTTTCATATAAAAATACTTTCCTCATGACCATCGAGAGAATATGGAAATACAATATCTCAGTCAAAGGCAAAAGGAGGATGAGAATGTGGTAAAGTCTGAGGCTAACTTAACAACGTTAGTAATCCATGCTACAGATTTTATAGGAATCCCAAGAAGTAAGATTGATCATTTAATTGATGGGTTAAACCATTTCTTTGTCGTGATTTAGTATCGCAATCCTTCTTGTCATACAAAGATATTGTCTGATGTTATATCAAGACTGAAAATGAATTCTATAAATCTTATGACAATAAAGAAAATCAAGAGAAGAAGAGAACGGGGGAGCAAGAGACAAGTAATGGAGAAAAGGGAATGAAGTATTTTCAAATATGTGATAATTTTGGGAAGAAACCCCATGGTACTTGCCTAAAAGGAATGGGAGTCTATTACATGTGTGGTGAAAAAAAGCCATCATACTCATGATTGCAAGGGAAAGAAAGTTTTTTTAAATTTGGATTGATATAATTGTAGAGAAATGGGGAATTATGAAAATGAATGTCCTAAGTTCCAAGGAAACATACCTCAGAAAAGGCAAAGGGAGCAAGGACATGCTTATGCTATTACAACAGTTAATGTTGAATAATTATTTCATTTCTGTTATTGGATTCAAGATCTATATTCTGGTTATAAGAATAATGTGATATATATAAGGATTGTATTGTAGTACTATTTAATTAAGGACTTGAGATTGTGTGGAACCACGAAAGGTGACTCAATAGAAGGTTAAAATTTTCGAAAATATATGGTTGAGAGGGAGATAAACCATAATATAGTTCTTGATACTGAGGTAGTCATTTTGGAATAATACATTATTGATTCGGATAAATTATATTGGATATTCTTGACTACCTTGAAACTGATTGATGATTTGTATATTCCATCATTTTTTGAGTTTACAACATTTTTTTGGATAGAAGAAGTATATCCAGTATTATATAATGAATAATGGAGCGTGAATGAAATAAATAAGGTTTTATGGTAATTCAGGATGTTGTAGTGTTTTAAATGAATACATGATGAAGGTTTTCACAAGTTATTCTGTGGAAAAAAATCTTCATTGTGTTTATCTTCCCTATAAATTTTGGACTGTGAGTTTGGACCGAATTTTTTTGGATAAGTCTAGTTTTATATTATTTTAGGATTTCAATAAAAAGGACATCTCGAAGGTTGGGCGACAACCCATTGCGTCCGGCAAGGCCGCGAGACTTGAACCTGTAACAGAAAGGTGAAAAGGGTGTATCAACTACTACTGACCCACATGATGTCCCAGGTTGAATAATTTAGTTTTTTTAAATGGTTTGGTTGATGAATTATAAATTCATTTTTTTTATAACCATATACGAATAAGATAAATTGAATATTTTTTATGTTATATTATCTTTTATAGTGAATGATGAGTTTGTGATAGAAATTAGTTAAAGGATGGAACTCCACTTGATAAGTATACATTTTTTTCTTCTCTTATTCTATGAAGAAAAAAAATCTTAAAATTTAGGTAAGGCATCTTAATACCAAAAATGGGTTATCCTAATACCTTACATTTTGTTGAACCGGTGGTATTTTAAATCATCATAGATCGGTGGATTTAAGGCCCACAATTCTACAGTTTTTTGTGATTGATGACATCAATCATTCCCTATAAATATTTACGTTTGTCCACCAATTATGTGTCTCTAATTTCCACCAATGTTCTCCTAATCGAGATCAAAATTTTGTGGTGACTTTTTGATCCCCCTTCTCCTCTCATTAAAACTAAATTTTATTAAACGAATTTCCAATGTGGGTTTTCCCACAAAGGTATTTTCTATTTCTAACCTTTTATTTTCAAAGAAAAATTTCAAATTTACAGGACCCAATTTATTGAATGAGGGGAGAATGTAACACCCCAATCATCCATGGTTCTCTTCTCTTTGAATAATACTCTAGCGTGTGTTGTACGCAACTTTGAGTTCTAACACACACCACAACCAATCAAACTATCCATTATGAATAGTAATACCCACTTTTTCAAATTTTATAAATTTTATCTTTCAAAATTGACTTCATTTTTGGATACAGAATATCTAAATTATCTTTGGGTGAGTTTTTGGTACATTTCTGATAAATTTCATATTTTGATGAATAGTGAAAATTAATAAATTTTAATTAAAAACTACATTTTTAATCAAAATAATTAATAAAGATAAATTACAAATTTGGATGATATTAAAGTATAATTAGATTATATTTTACCATTTAATCCAATTTTGGTCATTGGACATAATTTCACATTTAAACTAGTCATAAGCAAGTGCCAATCTTTTGATAGTTATTATTTCTTAAAAACGCGCTTTTTGTTTTGACAACAAGAATTAACTTTAAATTAATTTTTGACACTTTTGTGTTTTGAATTTATAAAAATGGATTCCATATTTAGAATCAGTACTTTCAAATTCTGTAAATAGGTAACATTTATTTTTAGACATTTGGAATAATTACTTTGGTAAATATTTTATTTACAAGGTCAAAGGGTAAATCCGGTAAATTGGGGTAAAATATTATATTATAATAATATTATATTACCCTAAAACGTGTCCTAACCCTATTATATGATACATTTCCGACCATGGGAATCTATGGGTCGATTTTGGGACCCCATGGAGTTACTTGTAATTGATAATCATACATAATATTAATTAAGTTAAAGTAAATACAAAAATGACAAAAGCATATGTCTTTTATAAAAACATTTTTGACATAGGGTTATATATGTTTTATTTTCTACTATAAATATTAATTAGAAAGATAAAACTATTTCCTAAATAATGGTATTTTATTTATAATTATTAGACATTGAATAATTAAATTTATTTTTGACACAATAATGATGTAGTATTTTCCTTATTAATGAAATAATCAAATTATTGGTATTATAAATGTTATAATAAATATAATTTGAACATTTTGATTACATTAAATAATTGTATGGGATAATATGATATGTTGGGATTTCTTAATTGAATTTGGATCGAATTAATAATGTTTTTATGACTTTATGAAAAATCAATTAGTGAATAGTGTCAAAATTTACATAAATGAGTTTAAAAAAAATATTATATTAGTAATTGATATTATATTCCTAAAAATATATGGTTTTGAAAAATGACTTATATAATGATTTTTGTTTCATTAATGGGCCACATGGGGGTCGTGTGAAATTTTATAGTATGTTTATGAACCATATAATATAAAAATACTAAGACAGATGGTAATTGTTAAACTAATTATCTAAGAGTTAAAACTAAAAGATATGGTTAATAAAGTGACCCAAACCTGTCTAAAACCTATTGTTTGAGTGGATTTATACCCATCCCCACCTTATCCTCGTAATAAATCATATTTTATCCATTATAAATCAAATATGAATTAATTATAAAATAATATTTTATGTTTTTCTAAAAGTGACACCCACCCCTCTTATAAAAGGACACCCCCTTCAATATAATTCACACCTTCAAAGCCATTTGGATTTGATAATCCCTACCCAAATATCGTCTCAAAAATCCTCCATTAATCCTATAGGCCTTATATTGATCATAATACCAACCTAAGGATCCCTTTTGATCAAATCAGATGGAAGAACCCGGAAAGAGGTAATGATATCACCACCCTATTTCATGTTCCTTTCTTATTCCTCATACTTTTTCTATATTGTTTCCATTAAAAAATAATAACTCTAGTATCTTCTATATACTAGGATGTTATTATATTTATGGTACAACCAAATTCATTATTCTATCCACCCTTTGAATGACATCTCACCATATGTGCGTACGTACGGCTTACCATCTCCACGTCGTGGTGTAATTGTTATTCAATACATTATTATTTTGATGAGTATAATAATGATTTGTATTTGATGTAAATAATAAATATAACATGATAAGTATTCATTATATATGATATAACATCCAATTACATATTATTTTAACATAAAAAGAATGAAATCTTCACTCGTGTGTACGTGTGGATTACTGTCTCCACGATGCGATGAGATTAATTTCCAAGTTCACCATTCATCGATGATTATAAAAATATATATTACTAATAAGTATGTAATATATGAAATAATAATGATACTAGAGATATATATATTTATATATATATAAGTATTTATGTACTTACATATATCTTATTCACTTACTTCTGTTCAATACTATATGAAAACAGAAACAACGTTTCAGCGTACGTACAGACTATTGTCTCCATAAAAGGAGTTTTCCATTTCATATATATGTATATTATACATATTTATATTCTAAATATATTTGAAATATAAATCGTGTTTTATATTCTGGAAGTATTTAAATCATGATCTAAGTGATACAATCAAGAGTAACAAGTTATAACACGTACGATAAAGAAAGTGATTATTACCCGAAATATTAATATAACATGGAAATTATTATTAAATGGGTAGTATAGAGTCATAAATGTATAACATATGATATCATAAATATTAATACGGTTCTGGTATAATGTAATAACATACTATAGTCATCATACATGAGGTTAAATATACCCTTGACTAACGGAAAGTGCAAGGTTGGGGTTTTCATCTCACTCCTTATTCCCATGAGATTCATACCAAATTGCCTATATTGCATTTTGTGTGGTGTTTGTACTACCCATAATTGAATTAATTGTGCAATAAACTTTAATTTATGTGTATTTACATATTAATTGTATGATACTTCTTTCATGGGGTGTATATTTCGTAAGTTCCCAAATTGGTAAGGGTTAATTTTCCAATCTAATTATTATCTGAGATTTTTTATGTGTAAGTATTTACGGGGAAATATTTATCATCCATGTCCATTTACCATAAAAATGATTTAAAAATGAAAATTTTAAGGATTTGAGAAATTTACTCTTTATCAAGATCAGAATTTTAAATATTATAATGATTTATCTTTCTAAATATTTTTAATTAATGTCCATGTTTTCAAAATGATTTTAAGGATTTATATATATATGGATATGAATGTTTTGAAATGATAACTCTTTTCAAAAGTTTTAAAGTGGTATGAGACACTATAATTCAAAAATCTGTTTTAAATTACTTCCTTTATAAATTTGTGACTTATAAATGATTTTACAAAAAGGTTATTTCTCTCAAAAGTTTTTACACGTCATTTTTGACTTTGTTAGCATCCTTTACTGGATATTATTTTTGATTGAGGTTGATTTATTATAATAGAATCTTCCATATTGTATTGAATGATTTATGATATGTTTGACTGTGGATGTTCTATTTTTATACTATTAATTGTTCATGGTTAAAGTATTGACATTTAGTATGCTATTTTTAATAAGTATTTTTATATTATATTTCAACCTTTTCATATGAGGAATGTTTTTGACTTGGTAAGTGACTGGTGGAGCCCGCTATAGCTTCTCGATGCATCGTTAGGTATCATGAGACAACTATACATGGAATTGGTCGAGGCCCATTCCCAATTAGATATATGGTTTTGATCATGTCCTTAATCAGTTTTAGACGTCTTGGTCGAGGCCTTGACAAAATGTTTTAGAATGTACGACATTATACATTCCCTCATTATGGAAGAAATATTGATGGTTCATATGGTCATTCAACTAGTAGAATACCCATGATTATGTTTTATTACGGCATTATTTACTGATCTTATATTCTTTCCATATAAGTATTCATGTTTATTATTGGTAAAGGCATGTGGTTTAAATTATTCACCATGATTAATATTTATGTCATTTTCTGCTATATTATGTACCCTTAATGTGTCTTTGAGATCACCCCATTCTTATGTTTCATTTTCCCAGGATTCCAAGAAATTTATTATGACTGATATGTACGGTTAAGCTAAATGGAATAATGGCGTTCTCAAAGAACTATTAACACTGTGTTTTATGTTTGAAATTGTAATGTAATGTTAATGTATTTAATCAATTTCCAATATTGCTAAACTGATCAGTCCTTCGAGACATGATTCCTTATAATCATAAGAATGTAGTAAAATAATGCACTGACTCTAGGTTACAGTGGTTTGGGCATTACATTTTGTATCAGAGGAAGTTTAGTACAGACCATGGAAACAATATTTAGACAAACTCTGATTTGAGCACATAGCCTTAAGATAGACTTTGAGGATTAGTATAGATGAAATTCCTAGAATATTGGTATTGTAGAGATTTTGTTAGTTTTATAAGAAATATATCCCTTTCTAGATATGAGTAGGTAGTGGCGGCTCTGGAACAGATGTAACTAGGATTAAAACCCGAAAACACCGCTTTGAGCTTGACTGGAATGGGAACTGGTGCACGACAATGGGTCGTGCTGCACTGTTGTTTACGACACTCCTAGGGGATATGATTTGTATAATTCTCATTTTGCATAAAAAACATTATGAAGGGTTTATGTGTATATAATTCCTCAAGGAAAATATTTTTATTATTATGGATTATAACCAAAAACTGTTCAATTTATATTAGGTGTTTTACATGTTTGTAATTATGAATTTTGATTCATAAACTATCCTAGTGTATGACATTGTTTAGAAATTGCACCTAGTGGATGGAATGGAAATTGTATCAATGAACGTACTCCATGTAGTGATTTTTCTCCTACTCAAGAAAATTGTTGTGGAGTTGGTGATACAACTGGTGCTGATCAGTTTATCACCACACTAGGACAACTCAGTCAGGTTATGAATAATAACATTTCCTGTATGGAGCACCCTGATCCACAATGTGGAGGATAAATGTTAGGTCGCTTCATGAGGAAAAAACCACAAACATTAAATGGGAATAAATATACATTGGTAGTTGAGAAATGGTTAAGTTCCCTAGAGAAAGTATTTCAGGCTTTAGGGAGTAGTGAAAGGGAAAAGGTTTTCATGGCTGTTTATCACCTCACTAGAGATGCTGATCAAGGGAGGTCATTGATTCAAAACAAGAAGGAGGGTGAGGAAGTATCAAGTATGGAATGGAGGTATTTTAATGATATTTTCATAGAAAAATACTTTCCTTATGACCATCGAGCGGATATGGAAAGACAATTTCTTAGTCTGAGGAAAAAAGAGCATGAGAATGTTGCAAGGTATGAGGCTAACTTTACGAGGACAGTAAGGCATGCTGTAGATTATATACGTAAACCAAGAATTAATATTGATCATTTCATTGATGGGTTAAATCTATTTTTTTGTCGAATTTTAGTATCCCAGCACTTCTCATCATAAAAAGATATTTTCTCATGTTCCTTCAAGATTGAAAAGGAATTCACTAAATCATACAACAATAAAGTAAAGTAAGAGAAGAAGAGAACGGTGGACCAAGAGAAAGGTAATGGGAAAAAGTGAAAGAAGGGTTTTTTATTATTTTACAATTGTGGGAAGAAACACCATGGTACTTTCATAAAAGGAATGGGTGTCTGTTACAAGTGTGGTGAAAAAGGCCACCAAGCTCATGACTGCAAAGGAAAGAAAGATGTTGTCAATGTGGAATGCTATAATTATAGATAAATGGGGCATTATAAAAATCAATTTCTTATGTGAAAAGGAAACATACCTCATTAAAGGCCAAGGGTGCAAGGACAAGACTATGATTTTACTATAGTTGATGTTGAAAAATTATTGTATTTGTGTTTTTGGAATCAAGAACTATATTCTGGTTATAAGAATAATGTGATAAATATAAGGATTGCACTACAGTATTATTTCAATAATGACTTGAGATTGTGTGGAACCATGAAAAGTGAATCAATAGTAGGTTAAATTTTTGGAAAATATATGGTTGAGAGAAATATAAACCATAATATGTTTATGATACTGAGGTAGTGATTTTATAATAATACATGATTGATTTGGATAAATTATATTGGATATTCTTGACTACCTTGAAACTGATTAATGATTTGTATATTCCATCATTGATTGAGTTTACAAAATTTTCAGATAGAACAAGTATATCCAGTATTCTATAATGAATAAGGGATCTGGAATGTAATCAATAAGGTTTTATGGTAATTCAGGATGTTGTAGTGTTTTAAAATAATACATGATGAAGGTGTTCACACATTATTCCATGGAAAAAAGGATCTTCATTGTGTTTATCTTCCCTAAAAATTTTGTTCTGTGAGTTTGGATAGAAATATTTTGGATAAGTCTAGTTTGAGAATATTTTTGGATTTCCATAAAAAGAACAACCTGGAGGTCGGGCGACAACCCGTCACGTCTGGCAAGGTCGCGAGACTTGAACCCGCAACTGAAGGGTGAAATGGGTGTATCACCTACCACTGACCCACATGATGTCCCAGATTGAATCATGTCGTTTTTTAATGGGTAATTTTGATGAATTATAAATTCATTTTTTAGGAACCCTATACAAACAGGATAAATAGAATATTTTTTAAGTTCAATTATCTTTTGAAGTGAAAGATGAGTTCGTGATAGAAACTACATAAAGAATGGCACTCTACTTGACAAGAATAAATTTGTTTCTTCTCTTATTCTATGAAGAAATAAATTAATAAAAATTAGTTAAGGTATCTTAAAACCAGAAATGTGTTATTCTAATACCTTACATTTTTTTTGAACTAATGGTACAATAAATCATCAAAGATTGGGGGTTTTGAGGCCCCCAACTCTACATTTGTTTATGATTTATGACCTCAGTAACACCCTATAAATATTTATGTTTCTACTCTAATTATTTCTCTCTAATTTCCACCAATTTTCTCAAAATAGTGATCAAAATTTGGTGGTGGATTTTTCATCCCCCTTCTCCTCTTTTTAAAACTAAATTTTATTAACCCAATTTCCAATGTGGGTTTTCCACACAAAGGTCTTTTCTATTTTCAAAGAAAAATTTAAAATTGTGAGGATAAAATTTATTGAAGGAGAGGAGATTGTAACACCCCAAGCTTCCCTGGTACGATTCTCTTTGAATAATATAGTATGGTGTGTTGGACGCAACTTCGAGTTCGAACACACACCACAACCAATCAAATTAGTCGTTATGATTTGTAATAACCACTTTTTTAATTTTATAAATTTCATCTTTCAAAATTGACTTCATTTTTTGATTAGTAATATAAAAATTATCTTAGGGTGAATTTTTCGTACTTATCAGATAACTTTCATATTTTGATGAATAGAGAAAATTAATAAATTTTAACTAAAAATAACTTGTTTAATCGAAATAATTAATAGTGATAAATTATGAATTTGAATGATTTTAAATTATAATTAGATTATATTTTTACCATTTAATCCAATGTTGGTCATTGGTAATAATTTCACATTTAAACTAGTCATAAGTAAGTTCCAATCTTTTGATAGTTATTATTTCATAAAAACACACTTTTTGTTTTGACAACATAAATTAATTGTAAATTAATTTCTGCCACTTATGTGTTTTGAATTTAGAAAAATGAATTCCATATTTATAATCATGAGGTATAAATTTTGTAAATAGGTAACTTTAATTTTTATACATTTAGAATAAATAATTCGGTAAATATTTTATTTACCAAGGTTAGAGGGTAAATCTGGTAAATAAAGGTATTAAATAATATTATAATAATTTTAAATTACCCTAAAATGTGTCCTAATCCTATTTAATGAAACATGTCTGACCATGGGAATCTTTGTTTTGGTTTTTGGACTCCATGGAGCCACTTGTATGTGATAATGACACTTAATATTAATGATGTTAAAGTAAATACAAAAATGCCATAAGCATATATCCTTTAACAAAACAATTTTTATATAGGGTTATTTATGATATATATTCTACTATAAATATTTTTTATAAAGGTAAAACTATTTCCTACATAATGGTTTTTTATTTATAATTTTTATATATTTAATAATTAAATTTATTTATTACACAATAATGATGCAATATTTTCCTTATTAATTAAAGAATCAAATAATTGGTAATATAAACGATAAAATAAATATAATTTGAAAGTTTTGATGACATAAAAGAATTTTATTGGTTACTATTACATGTTAGGATTGATTATTTAATATATTTTTGAATTAATAAAGTTATTATGACTTTATAAAAATCAATTAGGAAATTTTGTCAAAATTGACATAATTGAGTTTTTAAAACAATTATTATATTATTAATTGATATTCTATTACTAAAAATCGACAGTTAAGAAAAATGACTTATATAATGATATTTATATCATTAATGGACCACTTTGGTGTTTATAGGAAGTTTATAGTATGTTTATTAACCATATAATATAAAAATACAAAGAGACATTGTAAATGTCAAACTAATTAACTAAGTGTTAAAACTAAAAGATATTGTTAATAAAGTGACCCAAACCTGTCTAAAACCTATTGGATGAGTGAATTTCGACCCATACCCACCTTATAATTAAAATAAATCATATATTATCCCTTCTAAATCTATTATTAATTTATTATAAAATAATATTTTATGTTTTTTCTAAGTTACCCCCCACCCCTCTTATAAAAGGACACTCCCCCTTCAATCTAATTAACACATTATAATCCATTTTTCTCGGCCAAACCTAGCCCAAATAACCCCTCAAATATCCTCCCTTAATCATATAGGCCTTATTTTGGTCCGAAATCCAACCTAAGGATCCATTTTGATCAAATCAAAAGGATGAACCTGAAGAAGAGGTAATGATTTCACCACCCTCTTTTAAGTTCTTTTCTTCTTCCACTTCCTTTTTCTATGTTTTTTCCATTCTAAAATAATAAATACAGTATATCCTATATAATTTGATGTTATTATAATTATGGTACAACCAAATTCATTATTCTATCCACCCTTTGAATGACATGACACCATACGTGCGTATGTATGGCTTACAGTCTCCACGTCGTGGTGTAATTGTTATTCAATACATTATTATTTGGATGGGTATAATAATGATTTTTATTTGATGTAAATAATAAATAAACATGATAAGTATTCTTTGTATATGATATAACATCCATTTATATATTATTTTAATATCAAAATAATGATACTTTCGCTCGTGTGTACGTACGGATTACCATCTCCACGACGAGATGAGATTCATTACCACGTTCACCATTAATCAACGATTATAAAAATTTATACTAATAATAAGTTTGAAATATATGACATAATAATGCTAATGGAGAGATATATATTTATATAAATAAGTATTTTTGTACTTATATATATTATATGAACTTACTTCCGTTTAATACTATATGAAAACAGAAACATCGTTTATGCGTACATACGGACTACCGTCTCCATAAACGGTATTTTATATTTCATATATATGTCTATTATACATATTTATATTATAAATATATATGATATATAAATCATGTTTTATATTCTGGATGTATTTAAATCATGATCTAAGTGATACAATCAAAAGTGACAAGTTAAAACACGTACGATAAAGAAAGAGATTATTACCCAAAATATTTATATAACATGTAAATTATTATTAAATGGGTAGTATAAAGTCATAAATGAATACTATATGATATCATAAATATTAATAGGGTTTGGGTATAATTTAATAACATACTATAGTCGTCATACAAGAGGTTAAACATACCCTCGACTAAAGGAAAGTGCAAGGTAAGGGGTTTCATCTCACTCCTTATTCCCGTGATATTCATGCCAAATTGCCACTATTACATTTTGTGTGGTGTATGTACTGCCCATAATTGTATTCATTGTGTAATACACTTTAATTTATGTTTATTTACATATTCATTGTATGATACTTCTTTCATGGTTTTTATATTTCGTATGTTAACAAATTATAAAGGGTTAATTCCCCAATCTCATTATTATCTGAGATTGATTATGTGTAAGTATTTACAAGGGAATTTTTATCATCCATGTCCATTTTTCCTAAAAATGTTTTAAAAATTAATATTTTATGGATTTGTGAAAGGTACACATTATCAAGATTAGAATTTTAAATGTTTTAAATATTTTTTATTTCTAAATCTTTTTAATTAACTTCCATGTTTTCAATATGATTTTATGAATTTATTTATATGGACCTGAATATTTAGAAATGATAATTCTTTTCAAAAGTCTCAAAGTGGTATGGGACACTATGATTCAACAATATGTTTTAAATTACTTCAGTTATAAATTTTTTACTTTTAAATGATTTTACAAAAAGATTCTTTCTCTCAAAAAGTTTAACATGTCATTTTCAACTCTGTTAGCATCTTTTACTGGATATTATTTTTTATTGAGGTTGATTTATTATAATACAATCTTCATTGTTTTATTTAATGAGTTATGATATGTTTTACTGTGGATTTACATTTTTATACCATTCGTGGTTTATGGTTAAAGTATTGACATTTCATGTTCTAGTTTTAATACAAATGTTTATGTTATATTCCATCTTTTTCATATGACGAATGTATTGGACTTAGTAAGCGACAGGTGGACCCTACTGTAGCTCCTCAATGCATTGGTAGGTCTCATGAGAAAACTAGACGTGGAATTGGCCAAGGCCCTTTCCCAATTTGATATATTGTTTTGGCCGAGGCCTTAATCATTTTTAGACATCTTGGATGAGGCCTTGACAAAATGTTTAAGAATGTCCGACATTATACATTCCCTCATTATGGAAATAATATTGATTGTTTATGTGGTCTTTCGACTAGTATAATACCCAATATTATGTTTTATTATGGCATTATTCACTTAGCTCATATTATTTCCTTAAAATTATTCATGTTTATTATTGGTAAAGTCTTGTGGTTTCAATTATTCATCATGCTTAATATTTATGTCATTTTTCACTGTATTACTTACCCTTACCGAGTGTTTGAGCTCACCCCTTTCATATGTTTAAGTTTCCCCATATTCCAAGTTGTGTATAATGATTGATATGAAGGGTTAAGCTCATGGGAATAACGGAGTTCTCAAAGAACTATTTACGATGTGTTTTATGTTTGAAATTGTAATGTAATGTTAATGTATGTAATCTATTTTCAAGACTACTAAACCGATCGGTCCTTCAAGACTTGATTCCTTGTAATCATGCTTATGTATTAAAATAATGCACCGAATCTTGGTAACATGGGTCGGGAGTTACATTAATATTAGGTAAAAATTTCATCAATCTTTATTCCATAATGAATAGTAACTATTTAGAAACTATTGTTAATAGAGTAAAGGTTAAATGAGTTAAAAGAGGTGTTATCCTTACAAACATGGTTTAAAATATCAAAAAAAACATAATTTAATTTTATTGTTGGAATTTTATTTGATTTTTAACTTCTTATATTTAAATATTTGTCAATTTGGTGGCACTTTACATGAGTAATACATATAGTATATAATACTTTTTTAAGTATTTACACGTTTACCGCCAACCTTACTTATAAAAGGCCACCTCATATTATCATCCAATAACTCTTATTTATACATTTATATATTACAATATCTCCCAAATACAATCTAAATATTCCTACCCATTTCTTATTGGCCTTGGTCTGGGATAAATACCATCCAAGAAGGCTTAATGTGTAATCCAAATGTGTTTCTCAAAGAATATGTATAACTATTAACTGAGATATTTAATGTTTATTACTTATTAAACCTATATCAAAAAAAATAATAATCATTTTTTTATTAAAAAATAAGTGTATTTAATATTTAAAAATTTGATTATGTTTTTTGTACGACCATTTTTATTCTCATTTTCAATCATTTGGGAAATGAATACACTATTTTTACATACATGTGGACTACCTCCTCCATGAAGAAATGTGTTTCATTTTTCATCATTTTATCTCATGGATGTTTATATAGATATATTTATTTGATATATATTATGATTATAAATATTTAGGATTCTTAAGAGATAAAATATTTTATACCTTCTTATCCTATCATCCATCGAACAATGATAATGTTTCTCATGTGTACTTGTGGATTAATACTTCCACAAAACAGTGTAATTCATTTTTCATTTCCAATTTTCATGATTGATAAAAATGATAAATTTAATGAATATTTATTATATTTATTATATAATAATTATTATGTAATTTTTAATTATTATTTAACTTTTTTTACTTCCAACCTCTGAAAAATTGAAATATTACTCGTATGTACATATAAACTACCATCTTCATGATGTGATGTGATTAATTTTTCATCACCACATAGTATAGATGATTATAAAAGTATATATAAAGAATAAATATAATATTTATTAATTTAGTTATGTTATTTTTATGATGAAACCATGACCACCATGCATGGAATGAAACAATTGAACCGAAACATGCAAGGAAAACAAACTGTGTTTCACCTGAATAATGATTTCAATAATGAATTGTTAATAAAATTATAATTATAAATCATAATTGAATGATATAGAGTGATATATATATATATATATATATTACAATATCATAATATATTTATAAAAAATATTTGTTATTTATATAGGATATTTTAACATTGACGAAGCATGATGTGACTTGAGGCTAGAGTTCTTCACCCCAGTTTTATTTTGTTGAGTCATGTTTCATGGTAAGAAACCATTGGTGATTATATATCTACATTGATATGTTATATCATGAATATATATATATATATATATATTCATTATATATAAATATTCATTGGATGTTATTTCTTTCAATGGTGTTATGATTCAAAATTTTCCCAGGAAGTATGGTTTTAAATTACAATATCATTTTATTTTTGGGGTAGCTATGTTAAACATACAATGAGATAAATTATAAGATCCATAACTTATAAACCACATATACTTTTCATAATATTTTTATCCCTATGTTTTTTTGTATAATATCAATTTTTCTTCTAATTAGTGCTCAAAAATTATTAGTAAAATGTTTTTAATAAAGGAATATTTATTTCTCCTTTTTTCAGGAATATTATTATTTCATTAAAATGTTCATTAAAATAAAATTAAATAATATTATTTTATATGAACCAATTATTTTTTAATGTATTGTTCAAACATCTTGTAAATTATTTTTAAATATGTAAAAAATGAATTTTTATAATGTTTTTTGAATGAACAATTATTTATTTTTTACAAAAATACTGAAATAAAAATATTTATAAATTTTTAATAAATGAATATTTTTTCTCTATGCCATGAATATTATATTCATTGAAGGTTCCATTATAATTTTCCATTGTTATTTTTAAAAAATAAATTTTCTTTAATATTCTATAATTTTATATTTTTTAATGATACTGAAGGAAAATGACATTTTTACCTTATTTTAATGGAAATGTTCAAATGTGGTTCTAATGTTATTTTTCATCTGTGTAAATACCTGTCTATGATACTTATGATCCACTATGGATACCTTCTTATTATATCATCCAATTAATTCTCTATATATATTTTGATGATAATGGTTTATGTATGATTGAAGGAAATAGATTAATTTTCCATGGTTTAATTAAATAAAAATGAAATCATTAGCCAAATGGTTTCTTTTACATAGGTTCTTCAAAGAAAAGTGTATGTATGATCTTGTGGAAAAACCATGTATGGTTTTATTATGGTATTTTTGCGGCCAAAATTATATATCCCTCCAATACATTGGGTAATGATTTATATCTCATAAGATAATATAGAATGGAATGAAGAGTGAACCCAACTCAATAAGGGGTTCAACCTTCTCTTATTGTTTCACAAGTGGTCCATGACTAAGGAAATGATGAAATGTAGAGAGAACCAAATCAACTAGGGGACTCTAACCACTATAATACTCTTTTCGGTGAACCTTGAATAAGAAAGCTATTTTATATTCTTATGTTTATCCTAAAAACATATTTCATATGCTTATGAAAAGTTCTCATGAATAATTATTGATTTTTGATAATTTTACACTCTTATGTATTGTTGATTTTTTATGAAATAGTCATACGTAATGACACACAATTAGTGATCCGGGACTTATTTGGTCTAAACGTCATAAGTTATGATCATGTTATCATTCCTATGTGATTAACTTGTGCCCACTTGTGATCATCGATTGATATATTCTACTTGTATTCATACTACGATTATGAGCTCACACATTATTATGTATCTATTTCCATAGATAATGGAGAAATTTTTTATGTAGGGAATGTCTTGGATGAATACTAAATGAGATTTAATTTGTGGGAGACCTTAAAGATAAATTTTGAAATAATTATATTGTCAATATAGACTCTAAAGATAGTAAACCTTTACAGTTCTATGTAATCTATCATTATGTGGAGTATTGAATATTAATCTTAAATGATGTAGTACTTATGCATGAAATGTTTGGGTTGCCTCAAAATTAATTCTATGATACAAATCATCATGAATAAAAATTAATGGCCCTTCGGTATAGGGATTATTACGAGATAAAAATAAGGTGAAAAATTATGAAATAATTGGGCATTGGTTTTTATGCCACTACAAAAAATCATCCATTTAATATTTCTAGAAATCAATTTTATCTGTGATATCAAATAAATAATATTACAAATTTCATTAAAATCCTTTTTCTTATATTAGAGATAAAAAGACACAATCATAAAGGGGGCCCTTTATTAGATTTCCTTTATCAATAATAAATGCATATTTTATCAGTTATTTTTTAATGTTGATAAAAGTCATAATATTTTTTAAAAATGTGTCCAAAAAATTCACCCTTTTTCTATATTGATTTATCCACTCTAGTTTTTGTCAAGGATAAAAATTAAAAAACAATTATTGAATTCTATCCCTAGAATCTAATCCTCCAACCATATTATTTTTTCAATAACTCCCTTAATCAATGATTATACCATAAATTTAATATCCCAATTAACTAATTAGATACAGACACCTTTGAAGATTCAAACCGGTGACGTCCTCCTATAGGATGAACACCCATTCCACTGTTGCATATTCTATTCTTTGATATTTTATGATATATCTATTTATTATTACATATTTTAATTTTTTATCTCTATATGTCAATATATGTATTTATATTTAATTATATATTTATATATTTAATTATAATTATATATTTACATATTAATTTTATTCGATGTATTTAAAAAAATTCATATTTATTTTAAATAAATTCTTGTCTATGTGTATTTTTATATGTCTGTCAATGAAACTCTCTGTATATATTCATAATTGTGTGTGTGTATTTATATATGAATTTAAATATTTTTTAATAATTATATACTACAATGTATATAGATTCATATATATAGAGATACACAACAAGAACACATACCAATAGCCTATAATAATTTAAACGTTGTATATTGAAATGTTTATTTAGGTGTATATATATTTTTCAATTTATACATATTTAAATATATAAATATATATTTACATAAATTAAAATATGTATATAATTGTATTTTATTCATACACAATCACAGATATACATTAATATATAAATATTACAAATAATTTTTATATGTATATAAATATTCTTAAATTTTTATAAGGTTAATAAAATGGATAGATAATAATTTTAGATAATGTGGATAATATATGTCAATTAATATATGGTTTATATATTTAAAAATAATTTTAATATGTTAATTTGCCTAAATATACCATTATACCGGAAAAATATTATATGTAAATATATGAATATATATATATATACTCAAAAGGCTACGGTATGGTGAAATGCCCGACCCATATGATATATAATAAAGAGTGAAATGTAAAAAGTAACAAAATAGATTTAAATTAATGATTGTGAAAATCACCGAGAGGACCAGAAACAACATAAGATCTAAAATAGGAGGGTTGTATAAATAGTCACCTTGAAAAAACATCCCCAATTTCCTTCTATGAAAGTGAAACGACAACCCAATTGGCATCCCTAGAAACATTAATCAAATTCAACTGTATATCATCCAACTATTACAGAAATGTAATCCATTCTATCAGAGTCCTCCATGATACATTCTTTGAAAAATTTATTAAAGTCTCCAACATAATGGTTGAGTCAGACTCAATATAGATATAGTTCCCCTAAACCATATTTCATGTCTATATGGAAAAATAATTTCCAAAATTTATGCATCATATAAAAGCCCATTTCCACGATTCCAAATGTAAAATCATGTGACAAAACCATGATTCATATGTATTACCCCACTACACCCTATGATTCAATTTTCAACAAGATTCACCCCACCCAAATTTACTTTTATCCCATTTGAGATGGGAGGGATCCATCTAATTGAATTCATGATAAGAGGTTTGTTGACCCTTCCTGAAATAGCCTGAATGTGTAAAATACTATGGTCATTGAAATTGATGATCATGTAACCTATTGGAATATTTGCAGCATCTTGTGCATCCTTTGAATTGAGGTGATGTCTACTAAAAGATATGCCTTCTTGTTATAAAAATGGTTTTATTTCTTGATCTCCAAACATAAAAAATTAAATGTACAACAGTAATAAGGAGAAAATTATAAATATTATCACTGAAATTATATTTTTAATGTATTTTTAGAGCTCCATAATTCCATAATGAATGCAAATATTATATCTAAAAATCACCCATATATTGATCTATATCTTTTTTAACAAACGCAAAATGGAAAAAAAGACGATTCAAGAATTCTATATCTGTCCAATAGAGAACATAAACATGGGGAAATGAAAAACAATATTAATGTAGATGGGCATCCATTAGAAGCATCAAATTCTAGATTCTTCAATGTTGAATTGTTGTTTATGGAGAAAAAAGGGTCTCCAGAAACTAGTTAACCATTTAGGGACACTACCATTATTGGAAGATTTATCCCAGAGATCTCTTTTTCTATGAAATACTATATACGACTAGGAATCCAAATCCATATATTAGTGCCAATAAAATGATAATTATTAACCCAGTTAACTATTACAAGTAGAAGAAATTCTCGAGCAGCTATAATGTAGTTGTTAATATTAAAATGGTCATAATTTCTATTTTATACAGTATTTTTAACTGGGATTGCAATGTAATTTTAATAAAAGGTTCCTCCCCAATGTTATTGTAGTGGTACATTCCTAATAAATATTTTGAGAAATTCATCAGCTCTTTATAAGTGTATTTGATGGATAATTATACTCATGACGTCACATAGTGAGACTATCTTCTCTCATTCTTTGAAACAATACTCTCTTTCAGTAAAGATACCTTATCACTATTTGAGGTTAGGAGATTCCATGATAACTTATTAATTAACATCACATTTAATTTGGGGAGATCTTACAATGTTAATACCATCCATATCAATATACATAATGCACTCATTCAAAGAAATAGTCATAAACTTCCTTTCATTGGAACATCTTTTCTAAATGAATTTTCTAATCATGTTCTCAGACTTTTGGATAAAATTTGTTGGATATTTGCAGATTTTTAAATCATATATAACCATTAATATAATTATAGAATTAAATAAAATACCAGTCAATCTTCTGACATACTCCTTCCATTACACATGCCCAACTGTTTGGTCATCTTAGATTAAATTTTCTCCAGATGAATGTTATATAATTATCCATGAAATAAGGGAATGATAAGATATATAAAATAACCCTTTTAACACATATAAATTAGGTTATATTAAATTGATTTGAGATCTAGTAGACATTTTGAAAAAAATTAGACCACCACAAATGAAGATATAATTCTAACCAATGTTCAAAAATTTTGGTATCCCAACTAAAAACTAAATTTTATATGACTTTTGGGCCTTTTGGATATAAATGGAATATGGGTTTCCCACAATACTAAATAAATAATATATTTTTCAATAACCAATTTGAAATGTATTGAAGCGTAAATAGTCACCTAGATTAAAATTTGTTGTGGTTTTTAATTTAAGTCTTTTATTCAATTTATCTTATTAAATTAAATAAGTTATTAATTATTTCTATCTCTAAATGATAATTAAATTTCTATTGCTTGATACCAATTATTTTATTTGTAATTTTTATATTTTTTAATAATTTTATGAACCTTTTTTTACAAATTAATTTACATATTAAGTGTCAATACATATTTAGTATTAAATAGTTCATATTTAATAAAATATTTTATATTAATATTAATATTAATATATCTATATATTATTATATTATATTTAATTATACATAAAATGTATTTTAATGAATTATTCATTTCATCAGTTTCAAGAAACGCACATTACCACTGATCATGGGAACACCTTTACTAGAAAAAAGAAAAAATACGATAAACAGGAGCACTTATCAGTGCTAAAAATGAATTGAAAAATGGTACTCCTTAATTATTTATTTTTTATTGCTAATAATGGTTCCCTTTGGTGGTGATGTATGTTATAAATAATAAAAATACACCCATTATAATCATTTTTTAGCATTGATAAGTGGTTTCTCTAAATATCACAAAAAAAAATTTAGTGCATTGAAAAACCCCCGAAAATAAATAATTGTAAAAAATCACTGGAAAATATAAGGATCTCATTTTGGTAAGAGAGGGTATAGAAATTATATCAATATCACAAGTAATGTACTCTTATAATTATCCATATTGAATAATGTAGAATCAACAACACAAAATACCACACTTAAAATGTAATGGGGAGAAACTGAACCTGAAGAAGATTAAAGAGATATTAATTTCTCAGTCAGGGGAGAACCTCATTTTATAAGCTACTCCAAGCCCTGGTCCTTATCCTTTGATGGAAATCATAGGTGTCATATTCCCCATGCCTTACCAACCATGTCGAACCCCATTTAAAAATCAAGGGGAGACACTGTCCATGTGAAAAAACTACCATCATCCTTGATCTCATGCTTCAATTTTAATAACATGTTTAATCCTTTATATAAATGATTCTAGTCATTAACCATTCATATAATGATGTGTGTGAAAAAGGTGGTTTCACTGGAGTCAATGATGTTGTGTTATTGATGTTTTCATTCACTATGTCATGTGTTTGGTTCTCAAACGAATTATATATCATTATTTATTTTATTTCCCACCTATATGACTGGGTTTCCTAGAGTGTCCCATGGATTTTTGTATTATTTATAACATGGTGTTCATTTTCCACAATGTAAGATGGTCCTTTGTTCATTGTTACTCCACTTGTTGATTTATTATTATCTCTACTCTATGTTTTTCAATAATTCTACATAGTTTCATATATCTCAAAAAATAATGGACTCTCCATCTCTAATAGATACAGTGTGGCCATTATAAACACCTCCCTAGGAAAATCCTTCCATTTATGTAGTGGGTACAGCCTAAACCCCTTACTAAGTAACAGAGTTGGTGTGAACCACTCCATGTCTTTATTCAGTGTCCCATGGTGAGGTGGGGAATGTGAGAACCTCTTCCCAATACAATATGTTCTCATTTATTAATTACCAACCTTTAATAGTACTTAAAATATACACTAATAAGGGTGATGGATTTTATCAGTTCTAAAATAGAGCAGATAAAGGTGACCTTTATTTGTGCTAAAAAAAGAACTGGTAAAATGGAACATTTTGTCATTGATTTTTTTACTGATAATAAAGGTACCACATTATTAGTTCTTTTCTAATCATTGATAAAATCATCCATTTAAAATTTTATGAAAAGTACATATAAAGAGAATAATAACTAATTTATTTATTATATATATATATGTATTATTTTAAAAATATTATTTATAAAAACAAGTATGAACATATATACATAAATAAAGTATAGAAATATTGTTTCAATTTGTATATTAAAAAAACAAATTTGTTATCAATATCATTTCAATAATTATATATATATATATATCCCATATTAATATTTATCAAAAAAATGCTTAATGGTACATTTATATAAATTAATTAAATAATTTATATTCAAAAAAATATTAGTATTTTTTTAAACAGATATATAAATATATAAATGAGTATATAATTATTTAAATAGTTCATATTTGAATTTCTAATTAAATTTTAATAATAAAATTTTAAAAAATATACTTATATTTGAAAGTTTTTGT
The DNA here is from genome assembly GCA_963277665.1 of Viscum album. Lineage (NCBI taxonomy): Eukaryota > Viridiplantae > Streptophyta > Magnoliopsida > Santalales > Viscaceae > Viscum > Viscum album. The sequence goes on from OY728134.1 coordinate 334,389,696, forward strand.
ATGCATGTGTAAGTTTGTAGATTTATGTGTGTGTCTGTATGTGTATTAGTTTATGTGTATATGAATGTGTTTGTATGTTTATATATGTGATGTGTGTGTTTTTATAGATTTATGTTTGTGCAGGTGTATGTTTTCGTGTATTTGTGTATTTTTGTTCATATCTACGTGTATGTATGTATGAATGTATATGTGTAAGCATTAATATGTAAGTGCATGTATTAGTGTATATGTATGTATGGGTATGTATGTATATGTATGTGTAGGTGTATCTGTATGTGTTTGTGTATGTGCATGTATATGTGTATGTGTATGTGTATGTGAATGTATATGTGTAAGTGCATGTGTATTTGTATTTGTATGTGTATACGTATGTGTATGTGTATGTATGTTCATCTATATGAAAGTCTTTATGAGTATCTACATAATGTGTATCTTTGTTTATTCATTTAATATTTTTAATTTATTTTAAATATTTCACTATTTTAATATTTTTTGTAACTTATTAATTCTTAAAATTCATTCAATTTCAATATTTATTAATTTATTAATTTTGTAATATATTTAATTTTAAAAGTTATTCTAATATTTAGAAATATTTATAAATTTAATTAATGTAATAATAATATGAACTATTATTAAACATTATAACGACAAATAAGTAATTACAATTTTTTATATATATTCAATACAATATGTTCAACAACAATTTATAATAATATAATTATTTATTCATTCATTTTTACTTATTTTTCGATTTTTTTATTCATGTTATTAATGTTATTGATTTTCTTTTAACTATTTTTTAATCTGTTATGTTTTATTTGTTTATTTTAAATATTCCATCATTTAATATTATTTTTTTTCATTTATTATATTTAATATTTTTTGCGAATTTATTCAATTTTTAAAATTTATGGATATTTATTTATTATGTATTAAATTTTTAAATATTTTTAAATTTATATGATTAATATTTATACTTTCTTTATATATTATGTTTTAATATTATTTATACCATAAAATTATATATATTTTATTTCTATGAAATCATTTTTATTTTAATAATTTTTCATAGTCAATATAATTCATTTGTTATAATTTTTATTGATTTAATTAACATTATTTATTTTCTTATTTGATTTTATTTTTAATGTGTAAGTAACTAATGAAATTAATGTAACGAATTTCCTTTCAGAAGTATTTTTTTAATATATTAAATTTTATATATTTATTTTAATATTATTTCATTCAATATTTTTTATACATTTTTAATATATATTAATTTTTAATATTTTATAAATTTATTCATTTAAAATATTTATTTATAAATATTTATATATTAGGTTTTAATATTTTCAATATGTTTATGATTTATATGAGTAATACCTATTCATTTTTGTATACTAAATTTCATTCTTTTCAAAATGTTTTAAATGTATATAATTAACTTGTTTCACTTAATTTTTTTTAATTTTTTGTTATTCAAGTAGTTAGTATAAATCATTTTAAATAATATTGTATTTTACAAATTTAATATTATCAATTTATTCTTTTTTCTATAATTTTTATGTGTTTACAATTCATGAAATAATCTTATTAATTGATTTTAAGTTTTTTTCATAATTTATTAAATTTTATTCATTCATTTTTAATATTCCATCATTCAATAATTTTATTCATTTTTAATATTTATTAATTTTTATATTTCTTTGGAATTTATTAATTTTTTAATATTAATTTATTCATATTTATTTATAGTGTATTAATATTTTCAATATTTTTGTAATTTATTTTATTAATATTTCTTGATTTATGTCTATTAAGTTTCTATATTTTTGATATGTTTTATATTTATATAATAAATTTATTTAAATTCATTTTTTAATTTTAATATTTAATATTAATATTTTCTTATAATATTAATATTTATAATATTAATATTAATCATTTTTTCATTTTTTATGCATTTGTAATTCATTTAATTAATGTTATTGATTCACTTTTTTACTAGTTTTTTTAATTTTCAAATCTATTTATTCATCATTAATACTTATTAATTCAATAATAATATTTTATATTTTTTGAATTTTTCCATTTTTTAAAATTTATTTAAGTATATTTTTTTACACTTTTAATATTTTAAATATGTTGGTAATTTATATAATTAATTTACATAAATTTATTTTATTAGTTTTTTTAATTTAAATAGTTACAATAATTCTTTATTAATAATTTTATTATTTATTAATTAGGATTATTAATTTATTCATTTTTATTCATTTTCTATCATTTTAATTATTACAAGGTTATTTGCTAACAAATGTGTGTTTTATCATGGCTTAAACTTAACCATAGAGAAATTCTACTTTTGCTATTTTTTACCACTGATAAAAGTGGTATTAATCAGTTCTTATATTTTTCGAGCTCGTAAAATGTGTTGTTATCATCACTTTTAAGTAAGTACTGATAAAACCCATTTACCATTTTTAGATGAACCCAAACAAATTGCTTCTCCCTTGCTGCATTAAAGCTCTCACGAAACAGATCTTCTGCATAAGCTAAAATATTTTTTAGAAAACCAAACCTCAAAATCAAAGGTAAGAAATCCAAAACATGTTTCAGAGGGTTCTAAGTTGAAATTTCAAGTGTCTTTTCATGTTTTTTTGAGTTTTACTTATCTTGTTCTTTTAAATCAACTAAACTCGTTTATTTTGAGAAAATCAATCATCATAATCAAATGAATGATGTTAAGAACTTGTTTCTATGGACTCACCATCATACTTTCACATGTTTTTTTAAAAAAAATCCGAGTTTATCTTCTCATGGTCATCAATGTAGGGTCTTGAAAACACTACAAAGGGAAGGAATATTCTCTAGAAATTCAATGAACGAATTAGATGGAGATTTGATTGAACACTTGGAAAGAATATTGAAGATAGCAAAAATTGAAATGGACGAAAGTGGTTTTCGTAATAATTTCCAGTTATGGTATGTATATGTTAGTTCCCATGAACCAAATGGTATGCGGATGGACAATAAAATGCTGGAAAATGTGGTGTTGGCCAGTAATCTAGGTAGTTCATGGAATAAATGAGGAACAATGTTGATCCCCTGTAAACCATGTCATTGGTGGAATGGAGGTAGATAAAGACTCCCTATGAACCACATCATTGGAGAAATAGAGGTGGAGAAATCCCATCTCTGAACCATAGCATTGCGAACCATGTCATTGGAGGAATGGTGTAAGAGAAATTCCCCACATGAACCATGGCCTCACGAACCATGTTGATGGTTGAAATGTGATGGAGAATTAAACACCCACACAACGCCCCTGTGAACTTTGTTCGAAGACCGGACGAACTCGGTGGCATCCTATGAACCACAACCCACGAACTACAGCTCCACAAACCTCAGGGTTCTAAGTCATCCGCGGTCTGGGAAATTTTCTAATGTGATTCCACAAAGTTATTGTGTAACCCATAGGTACATGTTCCTTGACACTCTACAATAGAAGACTAAAGGTAGCCAAATGAAAAAAAACAAAAATGAGAGAGGAATTTCTGGGGAGCATTTAATTCATGGATGGAATGATTAGAATATAGAAAATCAACAAAGTATGATTTCTTGAATGGTTTCCACGATTTATAAACCCACCACGTACTATAAAAAAAGAAAATGTAATACCCACAATGAATTGACTGCTGACCTAATTTGTGAACCTTGAACCATATTACTTTTTTGGATTAACTTCCTGAGTACCACAGGGACATTGCCCCTTCTACAATCCAGCATACCACATAGTGCATCGCTATATGAATGAAACCCTGCACTGCGTAGCACTTCACTAAGCAGATGGAATGCAGCACCACATAAAACTAACCTATTAAGAATGCATCTAGGTCGATAGACAACCTCAGTACGTGGACATAATCTAGGTCCACATACCACTCCGGTATGCAGACAAAATCTAATTCCATGTAGCTCTTCGGTACGCGAATGTCCTCTTTACCCACATAATAACAATCTATGTAGAGGGATCTCCATCACACATGAAGAATAAGTATGTAGAGTGGGGTTCCATTAGCTGTTCCACCATCTGATTCCAATCATTCCCTTCCATTTCAATCAAAACCTCCAAATCCTATGAGTTAACAAGTCTATCGGCATCAGGTCAAAGCCTCTTCCAAAGTCACTAAACGGTGCAATAGTGCGTACTTCTGAGTTTACATACCCATGTTAATCATACCCACATGGGTATTCCTCACAAGGTTATGCACCCCTGGAATGTCTGTAAGTTTACATTCCCATGTAAACCTAGCTCCAAACCATGGAATAATCATGCAAACCTCCATATTCTAGGGATCAAGGGTAATTATTGGATTTTATATTCAATGAGGGACACTAAAAAGGTAAAGTGATCATCTTATTTTTTTTTCTTTTGGAGAGGATCAATTATGTCCCCTTTCTTAAGCTCATCCTGAGACATGTCTGCGTAGATTTAAAAACATAACTATCCCAGATATCAAAACAAGACAATAAATTGGTACATTCAATATCTACCAACCCCTCACTTTGGGTTCCAGTACCATTAATCCATAGATGATGTGGGACATGTGATCTTCAGTTCTGATGCCTCCTCATTTTTCTCAAACCAAGTAAGACTCACATGGGATAAGAGGTTTTTTTAACATGACATTCATATATCCCCAAAATATTGGAATCCTCTTATGTGTAATCCCAAACCAATCCTTAAAAAAACATGAGTCGGGATACTCCTCAGGGTTCCAGAATCATGGGATTCCTATTAGGTATATGCCCCAACTGAAATGAACTACAACCACACTAATTTTTGTTTTGGACTAGAACACATAGGATGCCTATCTGAAGGCCCAAGATCAAATGGGACTCATCATAATTATAAGTTTCAAATGAAATGTACAATTAGATCTCTAATTCCTACTCTAACCAAGAAATAAAGGATGGCTACATAAGGCATGAGCTCAGGGGATATTTTCCTTATAATTCATTCCTTTAAAATTCTTATAAACTCATTAGTGTAGCCTTATCAAAAGTTATCCCCTACATTTTTTATCTCAAATGGGTAGATCCCATGTGTATGCCCCCAATAATTTTACACCCCAAAAAAGTCCTCCTTGTGGGTATATGTTCCATTACCATCTGAAAAATGTGGGATCCTATTCCAATCATGACGATATGTAGGTGTCCCTCCTCATGGGTTCGACCTTGACCTCAAAATAGCTATTGTCCCCTTGAAGAATGTAAACTCCAGAGTGCCTCATCACATGGATTAAATTATCCCTATACAGGAAAAATATCATATATTCATCAATCGGTACGTAAGAGGGTAACATTGATGAAGAACATCAAATACATTTTTATTAATTTTTTAATGAACTTCCTTATATACATATAGATGATTCCAGACACAAGCATATTTCTGATTGATCTTGAAGCTTAGGGGTAATCTACTAACACATTCTCGGGAAAGAACCAAGGATTCACAAGAATATTAACACTAGTTAAATCTATAAGTGATTCGTGAAGTAGGTGATAATTCCCCCTAAAAGGGTTTGATGTGCCCGACCTTCAATCCTCTCATCAATTTAAGTACTTAAGTGTCATTGGCCAAATCTTAATCCAACAATCACCTACCATAGGAATGCATGTCCATGAATCATGGATACAAGGTACACTGGTTGATTTTAGATCCCAAGATAAACCTGTTGGGGACCATCCAAAGAAATCATACCTGGAATGGGCCAATTTCACTAATACACATCCCCTTTCAATCACCTTCCAGTACCATTCCACTATGGTGCCTCCTTCATAATAAAAAAAGACACACTTCCATATCCCGATGTGACCATCTTTCCCAACAAAAAAGGGGCCATGACATGATCAAGTCGAAATGAAACGGTCAAACAAACATTAAGCTCAATAATAGAAATCAATTTGATATTATCAATCGAAATCATTTTCTAGTCCTAGTATGATGCGACATTGGATGACACAAAAATGGTGAACTAGATGTGATTCCATAACCCAGCTGGCAGCATTATCCCACCAAAATCCCCTTCTATAACATAAAAGGAAGAGGGCCAACCCAAATCATCTGCTATGCATGTGATCATGAGATTCTAATTTTACAGGGGTTTTTGAAGGAACATTTTGTATATATTGTGGGTTACCAGAGTAATATTCAATCCAAATTTAATCTCAGCCACTAGCTCAGACACACATCTCAACAACCGCATAGGTGGCCGAGTCCCCGATGAAAAATATAACCCTATTGCCTACCTAGTGACTTCAATGATGAGTTTCAAATGAAATGATAAAAGAGTATAAACAAAATGGTACTATCCCCACTATGGAGGCTCTATAATAGTCCCTTTAGTCTAAAAATTATCTACAACCACCTCTTCAGCTCCATCCAGTAACCCAGCAAAGGGAATCTTCTCTAGCTGTCTCTGACTTCATTGGGAGCATGATCTGAGGGTATGAAAACATGTACATTTCCTAACTTAAAGAGGAAGATGGAATCAATGTTTTAAACTTCATCAGTCTTGCACAATGGTCTTACTCATGGGTCCCTTTAAGAGATAATTTTCACCATATTGGTCTGATGAATCATCCTTGCTCTGAAGAGGATATCATACTCAGAGAAGCTATTGATGTAAAATGGATATGGCCCCCTCAGGATTCCCTCATTGGGTGGAAAAATATGATGATTAGGAGTAGGTCATTGTTGTAGTTCCTAAGGGGGATATTTGTAACACCCTAAGCTTCCATGGTACGTTTCCCTTTGAATAATGAAATAGCTTTCATTGTACAGAACGTCGAGATTCTTACACACCGCGACCAATCATGCTAGACATTATTAATAGTAATTCCAATTTTTTAAACCTTCTAAATTTTATGTTTCAAAATGGACTTCATTTTTGAATTTGGATTATCTAAATTAGCTTATGGAAATTTTTTGGTATTTTTATGAAAAAATTCAATTTTTGATGAATAGTGAAAAACACTATGTTATTGGTTTAAACCGACATTTTATTGAAATAATTATATATTTCATTTAAATTTATTTTATTTAAAAATAGATACATAATACTTATATTTGTTCGTTTTAATACATTGGAGTCATTTTTTAATATGTTTCGATATATAAAAATAGTATTGAACTTTTTACCGTCTTTTACCGACCTCCTAGTAGCATTTGCAAATTTTCATAAAATTTAATTTTACGTCTTCTATGATTTGAATTTCAAAAATCCAAGAGAAACAGTTAATATTATTTTGTAAAATTTGGTTCAATAAGATGAAAATAATTTTTGGTGAATAGTAACATTTGACTATTATTTACCGCAGTTAAAAGTAATTAGGTTATCTAAGGGTAGAAAAGAATCATAATTACCCAAACACATGTCGTAATTCTATTAGATAAATATAATTCGACCAAAAACAACCATAGGAATAAAATATGATCCTATTTGGTCCACATGGATAAGATTAGGACATTTATTATTATTTTAATTAATGAAGATTGAAAATATTTAAATTCAATGTTTAATAACTAAACCCGTTTTTATATAGGGTTACAATCAATATAAATTCGACTAAAAATATTCATTATAAATATAATAATATTTCTGAAAATAATTGTATTTTATTTATAATTTCTAAACACCAAATAACTTATTTTATTTATGACACAATGACGATGTTGTAATTACCTTATTAATGAAATATTCAAATAATTGATATTATAAATTCCCAAATTAAAGTAAATGGAGTCTTCTAATGAATTATACTTATCTTATTACATAATATGACATGTTAGGGTTGGTTAAATAAATTTTATTTCAAGTGATAAATTGTTTATGGCATTCAAAATAAATCAAATACTAAATAGTGTCAAAATTAACATAATTGAGTTTAAAAAAAATACTATCTTATTAATTGATATAATATTCATAAAATATCTATGGTTCTGCCAAATTACATAAATAAGGATATATATATATATTAATAATTAACCACTTGGGGTTCGTTTTTATTGTTATAGTATTTTTATTAACAATATAATATAAAAATACAAAGAGACCTGGTAAATGTCAAACTATTTAATTAACAGTTCAATCTAAAATATAATGTTAATATGGAGACCTAAACATGTATAAAACATATTGGTTAAGAGTTTTTCGACCCATCACTACCTTATTGTAGAAAAAAATAATTTTTGAGCCATTAGGAACACAAAATTGTGTTATTATAATATAATTCTTCAATCTTTTCCTAAAGTGACCATCACATCTCTTATAAAATGGTTCTTCCCCTTCTCTTAATTTCACACCTCCAAATCCATTCGATTGGGCCATCCCCTCCCCAAAAATCCTCCCAACCTCCCTCACTTAATCTTAGAGGCCTTAATTTGATCATAAAGACAACTAATGGTTCCCTTTTGATCAACACAAAAGGAAACACCCAAAGTATAGCAAATAATTTCACCACACTCTTTCAAGTTCTTTTCTTTTTCCACATCCTCTTTCTTCGTTTTTTCCTAACCAAACTAATAAATACAGTACCTTATACATACTATGATGTTATTATAAATATGGTACAACAATATTTATTATTCTATCCATCCAATAACTGACAAAGTCACCATACATGTGTAGGTACGGCTTACCGTCTCCATGTTGTGTTGTACTTCGTTATTTAAACACATCAATATTTGTATAGGTATAATAATAACTATAACTGCTGTAAATAATATATATAACATGTTAATGATTCAGTATATATGATATAAAATCTAATTACATATGATATTGCCATCAATATAATGATATTGTCACTCGTGCATACGTACAGATTACCTTCTCTATGAACGTGATGATATTCATTTCCCCATTGTACCCATTCAAGAATAATTTTCATTTGATGATTAAAAATAATGTTTAAGAACCTAATATCTTCAGCATATGAATAAAATAGGTCCTATCCATAACAAACTTGGTTTACATAACCAATCATTTAAAGGAAAATGAGTCAGTTAACACCCAAAACGATGACAGTATTAAAATATTATTAACAATGAAATATTAGAAGATCATATATGATATCATATTTATGTATATAGTTATTTTATAATTTAATAAAAAAAATTAAATTCTATACAAGAGGTTAATATAATATCTACAAATGAAAATTATATGTTAAGGGTTTCTTTCACAAACTCATTATCATCTATGGTTGTCTTTACGTAAGTATCTACTAGGACCTATTTATCATCCACATCCGTGTTTTCATAAAAATGTATTTCAATTTTTTTTCTATTTACTAGAATACGGGTTAAAATATTTTATATGATTATTTTTCCTTATATGTTTTTAATTAAATCTTTCCATTGTCTTCCAAAAAAGGTACTTTATGACCTTTTCGAAAAATTAATGCAAGAATGTTTTTTTATCTTATATGGTGGGTGCCACTATTTTTATCCATTAGAACATCATCAAAGATTTCCTTACAAGATTATAAGAATATTTTAAAAAAAAATATTTTCTTTTATATTTTTTTATTCTTAAATGATATCAAAATAGAAAGAGACATTTCTATCAAATAGTTTTGATTTCATATATGTCAATATTCTTTGATAACTTTTACACTTGGATGAAGTTGATTTATTATGATACAAATATACCATATTTTATTTATGGTTTTGTAATATGTTTTATTGTGGATGTGTTATTTTTATACCATTCATGGTTTATGGTTAAAGTATTGACATTTCGTATACTAGATTGAATAAGAATGCTTAGGTTATGTTTCAACATTTTCATATGAAGAATGTGTTTGAATTAGTTTGTGATGGGTGGAGACTGTTATAGATCCTTAGTGCATTGGATGGTATAATGGGACAATTTGACGTGGAATTGTCCAAGACCTTTACAATTTGATATATGTTTTTGGATAAGGCCTAAATTATTTTTAGACTTCTTGTTTGAGGCCTTGAAAATATGTTCTATAATGTCCTTCATTATGCATTCTCTCATAATGAAAATAATAATGATGGTTCATGTGGTTATTAGACTACTAGAATACCAATGTCTATGATTTATTATTCCATTAATTACTCATATCATATTCCATCCATAAAGTATTCATGATTATTATATGTAAAGGCATGTGTTTTCAATTCATCAACATGGCTATTGTTTATATTATCTTTTGCTATATTGCTTACTCTTACTGAGTGTCTTAGCTCACCCCTTTCTTATGTTTCATTTTACCAAGATAAGAAAAAGATTGTTATGAGTGACTTGAAGGCATGTAATGACCCAAACTTTTTAAATAGTATATTAACTTACTCTTAATGATCTAATAGAGATGTTAATGGTTAATGCAGAAAGAGGAGTCAATGGCTTCATCCATTAGACTCGAACCTTATGAAGCCCACTTATCAGAGCTTGGGAAAGAGGTGGCATCTTTGGGCTTCGCTTTGGACCAAGCCCAAGCCGAACTCCAGTGTGTCAAGCTTGAACGGAAACGCCTACGAGAGAAGTTCAAGTTAGTAGAGATTACTACTAGGGTAATGTTATCTGAGCCTCCCTTAGATTCTCTCACCATAGCACACCTTACACTTAGGACTTATGCTGGTGTTATAAGGGGCTATGTGACGAGACCCTAGCTTCCTTGTGTAATCCTTTCGGGTGAATAAATTGAGATTTCTTCCTTTAATGATGTTTGTGAAATTTCAAATGTCCGGATAATTTTAGAATGTATTTTATTGATGAATTTTGAAAAAAGGATATTTTAAAATATTTATGAAAACCCCAAATAACTAATGATGTGTAATGATTTTCAAAAAATGGTCTTCTACAAAAGTTTTCAGTAAGGAATTTGGAGTCTAATAAGATCAACTTAATTTTTGATGAATAGTAAATTATGAATGGTGATTTTACGCTTAGGATTAGTAATGTGACAAAATTGATTAGTATTTGCACTCAAAGAATGTTTTAATATAATTTAGACACCTAGATTAAGTAATGTGATTCAATAAAATGCGTAAATAACGGTTTCATAAATGACTAATCAAGTAATAGTTTTTTTTCAGGTGAATAGTGTTTTTTAATTAAAAATTTAATTAAAAATAATTAGAAAATTATTTTATAAAAATGACTTTATTTTTGAACTCAGAGCATCGATATTATGTTATGGTAATTTTTGGGGATTTTTCTGAAAAAAATGAATTTTCGATGAATAGTGAAAGTATAGTTTTTAAGTTACAGGTGTTTAATGACATCAGTAAATGATGTATTAAGTATTTAATAAATATGGTCGACTTATGAATAGTAAGATAAGGTATTAGGTGTCCCAAGTGGCCAATACCATGGGCAAATACCATGGGCAAGCCCATGGTTTTTCCAAAACCACTAGTGAGGTGTCCCTTGGCCATTAATGCCTTGTCCCCTCACTTTCCCTATAAATACCAACCCTTTCCTCCTATAGTTTTCACTCCCAAAACCCCCCCTCAACGAAGTTCTGGTCTCCTTACCTTCCATGGAGTCCTCCCAAGGTGCCCCCAAGCCCTCAAGGTCCAAAACTTTGAGTTTCAAGAGTCATGTTTTAAGGTAAGGGATCTGACACCTCTCTTTCTTTTCATGCAATCTCTTTTATGTCATTCCTTTTATGATCTGTGTTCTTATGAGAGAGTATGTTCTTTTATATTCCTCTTACTGACCTTTTAATGTTCATATGATTATAGATTCCCTCTTACTCTCATCATTTCTTTTTATGAAAGTTTAAGTGACGTCGTTAGGCTGCCGAATTTTTAAGGGATTCTTTCACCCTTCTCATTTTTCAAGTTCGATTTTCATGTCAAGTCTTTCAAGTTCCTTTTTATTATATTTGGGTATGATCTCTATATCTATCATATGATCTCTTATGATCATATGATGAGAGACCCTATTTGATCTTGTCAATTCATTTTTATTGAGGTTTAAGTGACGCCGTTAGGATGCCGAATTTTCATAAGAGAAATCTAATTTTTTGTCATCCTTCCATGTTTTTAATTTCAAATGGTATGTCCTTAAAAATTCATTACCATGTCCATATATCCTTATTATTCTGTTCCCCTACTATTTTATGGATCATTTATGAGTGGGTGACCCATGTCCCCTCTCTTTTCAATGTTTTGTAAAACCCCGAAACATAGCCGTTATGCTGCAGAATTTTCGTCTCAAAATGCCTCTCTCTTTTCTCAAAATTATTTTATGTTATAAGGTGAATACTCAAAGCTCTTATTTCTACAAGGGTATTCACATATATATATCAAAATGTTCTATTTTAAATTCTGGTATTTACATACATGAGACCCACTTTCCCTTTTCGTGGGTTTAAAGTTACGTAAAGATCATGTCTTTAAAGCAGTTTTTAAAACGTTATGATTATGAAATGAAACCCATTTATTTTATGTGATGTGGGTTATTTATGAAATGGTTGATGATGATATATGTGGCTCACATGATAATAAAGGCAAATTTAAGGGTGCGCCCTGATAGCGTTCTAATGCATTGGGTAATGATGTAACCACTAGAGATTACAATTTTCACGATACCTTGGTGAATAACCTTGGTAATTTTCAATTGACACCTTGTGGATGGACCTTGGTGATATGTTCGTGATTGTCTATGTTAAATGATGTATCCACATCTTCAAGTTATGAAAAATGTTATTTTTATTATGAAATGCCTCATGGTTTCTTTCTCATGCCTTAACGTTCTTTTCATGTCCTTATTGAAGTATATCAAGTTCACTTGTAAAATGTTCCTCATGTTTCCCCTACTGGGCCTTCTTCTCACCCTTTCTTTTGATGTATGTCCCCAGGTTATGATATGCAGTAACGAACCTAGGATGAACTTAAGGAGAAGCCTTTCAAGTGTTTACGAAGAATGCTTTATGTTGTTTTCATGTATTATGTTCCTGGTTTCCAAGACACTAAACCTTAAAGATCCTCAGTTTTGTGTAATGTAATAAAAGTTTATGTTATAAAAATACGGGATGTTATAGTTGGTATCAAAGGATGGTTTAGTTATTTGTCTAGATTAGGATATAAAAACTTTAGGAAGAACCCTATAGAAAAGTTTAAATATAGGAAAACTTCCTGGTATTTTGGTAAGTATTGAGTAAGTGGTTTATCAAACAAATACATCCATGTCTGGATACGAGCAGGTATAGGCGGCTCTGGCACAGATGTACATAGGGGTAAAACCCGAAAACACCGCTTTGAGCAAGACTCGAACGGGTACTGGTGCACGATAACGGGCCTTGCTGCACTCTTGGTTACGACACTCCCGGGGGATATGATAGGTTAATCACAAGCTTTTTATGAAACATTATGAAGGAATTATAGAAAAGTGTAATTGTCTAAGCATGAAGTCTTAGTTAAAAGATTCATAAATGAAATAAGTTTCTTACTAAGGTATTATTCTTTTAGAAAATGGCGGGAAATAGGAGAAACCGTGCCGATGGTGACCGCAATGCACCATGTGCTGACGGCCCTCCGATGGAAGTCGGAATGGAAACGTTCATGCGAATGATGAACCAACTGACTGAAGTTATGAGTAATAACTTGAATCTAGCTGAGAGGCCGATCTCACCATAAAGGGAGAAACTTTATTTTGAGTCCTTTATGCATCAACGACCGCCAAAATTTAGTGGATCTACTGACCCATTGGTTGCGGAACAATGAATAAGCTCCATTGAAAAGATCTTTTCTGTACGTCATTGTTCGGAACAAGAAAAAGTCACCCTTGTTGTTTACCGCCTAGAGGGAGAAGCTGATCAGTGGTGGTCACTGATCAAAAACACGAAGCCACGAGGAGAGATGGAAGCTATGGAGTGGGAAGAATTCCGGGGAATATTCTTTAATAAGTATTTCCCACGTTCGATGAGAACGAGAATGGAGAAATAATTTCTTGAGCTGAAGAAAAAGGAGAATGAATCAGTTGGAACCTATGAGATAAACTTCACAAGGCTTTCCAATTTTACCTCAAGATTTGTCATGGACCCTAATGGGAAGGTTGATAGATTCTTTGGTGGACTACGACCTCATCTGCGGAAGAATCTAGCCAACAGGGTCTACGATAGCTATGAAGAAATAGTTCGAAGTGCTATGAAAGTTGAACTAGAGTTTGGGGAGACACAGTGGTCTCACAAATATAATGAAAAGAAGAGAACTATAGAACAAAGCCTGGGAAGAAGTTTTGATCAGGAAAGAGGAGGAAAGCATATGCAACATGCCACTTGCAATAAGTGTGGTAAGAAGCATTCAGGGAACTTCTTGAGCGGAAGTGGTAAGTGCTACAGGTGTGGAAGAGATGGCCATATTTCTCGGAATTGTCGTAGTGATGTGAATCCTCAACTTCCCAACACTAACGATAGAGGAAAGATGGTTCTGGACCTACCCGAAGTCACATGCTTCAAGTGTGGACAGCTTGGTCACTTTGCTAATCAATGTCCAAATCCGAGGGCGGTGGAGGGGAATCACCATCAACCTCAGCAGAGGCCAAGGGAGAAAGGTCGTGCTTTCTCTATCACAACAACTGAAGTTGAAGTTCCAAACGATGTGGTAGCAGGTACTCTTGTCGTCCTCTCAAAACTAGCAAGTACTTTATTTGATTCTGGTTCTACGCATTCCATTATTTCCTCCAAGGTTGCAAGAAATATAGAATCAATCCCCGAACTGCTAGAAGTAGAGTTTTCAGTCAAGACTTCAAGTGGGATTATCCTTACATCAACAGTATTTAGAGACTATAGTGTTTACTTTGGTGAGCACAATCTTATCACAAATCTAGTAGTCATTCCCATGATGGAATTCGACATTATACTAGGGATGGACTGGCTCTCAAAGTATAATTCTAAGATCAAATGCAGAAGTATGGAAATCTCAGTAGTCTTGAATGAATGACCTACAGTTATCTTCCAAGGATAGATATCCCGAACTGATCCCTATCTAGAATTACCTCCTATAGCTTTCTTTATGGAGTTAATCGGTGATGATTAAGAAGGAAAATGGAGCATACAAATAGAAGATGTTCCGATTGTTCAGGAATGCATGGATGTATTTCCTGAGGAGTTACCTGGACCTCCCCTAGAAAGAGAGGTAGAGTTCTCCATTGAACTCGAACCTGGGTCTCAACCGATATCAATGACTCTTTATAGAATGGCAAATGTGGAGCTAGAAGAGTTAAATAAACAACTCCAAGACTTTCTGGAGAAGGGGTTTATCCGACCAAGTGTGTCTCCGTGGGGAGCTCCAGTTCTCTTTGTGAAGAAGAAGGATAGATCAATGCGGCTATGCATTGATTATAGAGAACTGAATGAGATCACAGTGAAGAACAGATATCCTCTTCCAAGAATTGATGATTTATTTGACCAACTTCGTGGGGCTCAATTCTTCTCTAAGATTGACCTTCGATCTGGTTATCATCAACTAAGGGTGAAGAAGGAAGATATTCCAAAGACTGCCTTCCAATCAAGATATGGGCATTATGAGTTTACTATTATGCCCTTCGGCTTGACTAATGCTCCTACTATTTTCATGGATTTGATGAATAGAGTCTTT
The DNA here is from genome assembly GCA_963277665.1 of Viscum album. Taxonomy (NCBI): domain Eukaryota; kingdom Viridiplantae; phylum Streptophyta; class Magnoliopsida; order Santalales; family Viscaceae; genus Viscum; species Viscum album. The sequence continues at coordinate 334,405,345 of OY728134.1, forward strand.
AAGGACTACCTTGATAACTTTGTGGTAGTTTTTATTGATGATATTTTGATATATTCAAAAATTCGTGAGGAGCATGAAGATCATCTAAGGGTTATATTGAAAACTCTGTGGAAGGAGAGGCTCTTTAGGAAGTTCAGCATGTGTGAGTTTTGGTTATAACAAGTGGCTTTCTTGGGGCACATCGTATCCAATGAAGGAATCTCGGTTGACCCTGCAAAGACAATGTTTATGGAGGAGTGGCCTCAACCCACAACAGTAACTGAGATTCGTAGTTTCCTTGGTTTAGCGGGATATTATAGGAGGTTTGTGAAAAAAAATTCACGGCTTTCAAATCCACTAACCAAGTTCACTCGAAAAGGGGTTAAGTTCATCTGGACAAAGGAATGCGAGGAAAGTTTCCAAGAGATGAAGAAGAGATTGGTTACTGCACATGTGTTAACACTACCCTCTATCGGAGAAGGATTCGTTGTTTTTAGCGATGCACCTCTGAAAGGGCTTGGGTGCGTCCTCATGCAAAATGACAAGGTAATCGCTTATGCATCTCGACAGTTGAAGATTCATGAGCAGAATTATCCTACGCATGATCTAGAGCTGGCGGTAGTAATTTTTTCTCTAAAGATATGGAGGCACTATCTTTATGGGGAGAAATGTGATATATACACTGACCACCAAAGTCTAAAGTATATTTTCACAAAGAAAGAATTGAACATGAGACAGAGGAGATGGTTGGAGCTTATTAAAGACTATGATTGTTCAATTCATTATCACCCTGGAAGAGCAAATAAAGTCGCGGATGCATTAAGCAGGAAAGACCCTATTGTTCTGGCAACAATGAGGATCCTAGGAGATCCCTTGATTAAAGATCTAGTAAAACTGGACATGGGAACTATAAGGAAAGGGACATCATCAACCCTATCCCAAATGATTTCTCAACCTTCATTACTAGAGAAGATCAAGAAGGCTCAAAAAGAAGATCCTTTCCTGCAGGAGAAGATGGAGGTTGTAAAAGATGGGAAGTTAACTAATTTCAATATTGATCAAGAAGGTGTATTGAAATTTCGTACAAGACTATGTGTTCCATCTATTCCAGAGATAAAGAAAGAACCGATGTATGAAGCTCATAGCACTACTTTCTCTATACATCCGGGAAGCACTAAGATGTATACAGACCTTTGTGATCATTATTGGTGGGATAACATGAAGAGGGAGATTGCTGATTATAATACAAGGTGCCTGGTGTGGCCGCAAGTAAAGGCAGAAGGACAACTTCCTAAGGGGGTATTACAACCGCTACCCATACCAGTATGGAAGTGGGATAATATCACTATGGACTTTGTAACTGGTCTCCCGAAAACATCCAAAGGAAACAATGCGATATGGGTTATTGTGGACCGTCTCACCAAGACAGCCCATTTTATCTCTATTCGGGAAGATTTCTCTCTGGATCAGCTTGCCAAGATATATGTGAAGGAAGTGGTAAGGCTGCATGGGGTACCACTATCCATCGTGTCTGATCGTGACCCAAGATTCACATCAAAAATCTGGAGAAGTCTTCAACATGCTCTGAATACTGAATTGAATTTTAGTACGGCCTATCATCCTCAAACTGATGGCCAATCAGAAAGGACTATTCAGACACTCGAAGACATTCTGTGATTATGCTCAATAGAATTTAAGGGTGGATGGGATCAACACCTCCCATTAGTTGAGTTCTCCTATAACAACAGCTTCCATTCGAGTATTCAAATGGCATCCTATGAAGCTTTGTATGGAATGTGATGTAGAACTCCCACTTGTTGGGATGAAACTGGTGAGAGAAAGCTTCTTGGGCCTGATCTTGTGAAAGAGATGACAGAACAGGGTCATGCCATCCAACAACACATAAAGGCTGCTCAGAGTCGACAGAAGAGCTATGCTGACAATAGTCGAAGGGACTTGGAGTTTGGTGTTGGTGACAAAGTCTTCCTTCGAATTTCTCCACGGAAGAGAGTCATACGGTTTGGGAGGAAAGGGAAGCTCAACCCTAGGTACATTGGCCCCTATGAAATCCTTGATCGCATAGGAGCAGTGGCCTATCGTCTAGCACTTCCACCGAACCTAACTCAAGTTCATGATGTCTTCCATGTATCTCTCTTGAGGAAGTACATACCCGACCCTTCGCATGTACTGAACCCAGAGGTTGTACAACTGGAACATGACCTCTCTTATGAGGAGCATCCAGTGGAGATCTTGGACCGTAGAGACAAGGTTCTATGAAACAAGACTACCCACCTTGTGAATGTGTTGTGGAGGAATCATAAGTATGAAGAAGCGACTTGGGAGCCAGAGGAAACGATGAAGCAAAAGTACCCTCACCTTTTCGACTATGCCTCATGTATAAATTTCGAGGATGAAATTTCTTAAGGGGGGAAGAATGTAACGACCCAAACATTTTAAATAGTATATTAACTTACTCTTAATGATTTAATAGAGATGTAAATGGTTAATGTAGAAATAGGAGTCGATGGATTCATCCAGTAGACTCGAACCTTATGAAGCCCACTTATCAGAGCTTGGGAAAGAGGTGGCATCTTTGGGCTTCGCTTTGGACCAAGCACAAGCCGAACTCCAGCGTGTCAAGCTTGAACGGAAACGCCTATGGGAGAAGTTCAAGTTAGTAGAGATTACTACTAGGGCAATGTAATCTGAGCCTCCCTCATATTCTCTCACCATAGCACACCTTACACTTAGGTCTTATTCCGGTGTTATAAGGGGCTATGTGACGAAACCCTAGCTTCCTTGTGTAATCCTTTCGGGTGAATAAATTGAGATATCTTCCTTTAATGATGTTTGTGAAATTTCAAATGTCCAGATAATTTTAGAATGTATTTTATTGATGACTTTTGGAAAAAGGATATTTTAAAATATTTATGAAATCCCTAAATAACTAATGATGTGTAATGATTTTCAAAAAATGGTCTTCTACAAAAGTGTTCAGTAAGGAATTTGGAGTCTAATAAGATCAACTTAATTTTTGATGAATAGTAAATTATGAATAGTGATTTTACGCTTAGGATTAGTAATGTGACCAAATGGATTAGTATTTGCACTCAAAGAAAGTTTTAATATAATTTATACACCTAGATTATGTAATGTGATTCAATAAAATGGGTAAATAACGGTTTCATAAATGATTAATCAAGTATTAGTTTCTTTTCAGGTGAATAGTGTTTTTTAATTAAAAATTTAATTAAAAATAATTAGAAAATTATTTTTATAAAAATGACTTTATTTTTGAACTCAGAGCATCGATATTATGTTATGGTAATTTTTGGGGATTTTTCTGAAAAAAATGAATTTTCGATGAATAGTGAAAGTATAGTATTTAAGTTACGGGTGTTTAATGACATCATTAAATGATGTATTAAGTATTTAATAAATATGGTCGACTTATGAATCGTACGATAAGGTATGAGGTATCCCAAGTGGCCAATACCATGGGCAAATACCATGGGCAAGCCCATGGTTTTGCCAAAACCACTAGTGAGGTGTCCCTTGGCCATTAATGCCTTGTCCCCTCACTTTCCCTATAAATACCCACCATTTACTCATTTATTTTTCACTCCCAACTCTCCCCCAACGAATTTCTGGTCACCTTACCTTCAAAGGAGTCCTCCCAAGGTGCCCCCAATCCCTCAAGGTCCAAAACATTAAGTTTCAAGAGTCGCGTTTTAAGGTAAGGGATCCGACCCCTCTCTTTCTTTTCATGTAATCTCTTTTATGTCATTCCTTTTATGATCCATGTTCTTATGAGAGAGGATGTTATTTTATATTACTCTTACTGCCCTTTTCATGTTCATATGATGAGATATTCCTTCTTACTCTCATCATTTCGTTTTATGAAAGTTTAAGTGACGTCGTTAGGTTGCCGAATTTTTAAGGGATTTTTTCACCCTTCTCATTTTTCAAGTTCGATTTTCATGTCAAGTCTATCAAGTTCCTTTTTATTATGTTGCGGTATGATCTCTATATATATCATACTGATCTCTTATGATCATATGATTAGAGACCCTATTTGATCTTTTCAATTAATTTTTATTGAAGTTTAAGTGACGCCATTAGGATGCCGAATTTTCATAAGAGAAATCTAATTTTTTGTCTTCCTTCCAGGTTTTTCATTTCAAATGGTATGTCCTTAAAAATTCATTACCATGTCCATATATCCTACTTATTCTGTTCCCCTACTGCTTTATGGATCATTTATGAGTGGGTGACCCATGTCCCCTCTCTTTTCAATGTTTTGTAAAACCCCGAAACATAGCCGTTATGCTGCAGAATTTTCATCTCAAAATGCCTCTCTCTCTTTTCTCAAAATTATTTTATGTTATAAAGTGAATACTCAAAGCTCTTCTTTCTACAAGGGTATTCACATATATATCAAAATGTTCAATTTTAAATTCTGGGATTTACATACATGAGACCCACTTTACCTTTTCGTGGTTTTAAAGTGACATAAAGATCATGCCTTTAAAGCAGTTTTTAAAACGTTATGATTTTGAAATGAAACCCATTTATTTTGTGCTATGTGGGTTATTTATGAAATGTTTGATGATGATATATGTGGATCACATGATAATAAAGGCAAATTTAATGATGCCCCCTGATAGCGCTCCAATGCATTGGGTAATGATGTAACCACTAGAGATTACAATTTTCACGATACCTTGGTGAATAACCTTGGTAATTTTCAAATGACACCTTGGGGATGGACCTTGGTGATATGTTCATGATTGTCTATGTTAAATGATGTTGCCACATCTTTAAGTTATGAAAAATGTTATTTTTATTATGAAATTCCTCATGATTTTTTTCTCATGCCTTAATGTTCTTTTCATGTCCTTATTGAAGTATATCAAGTTCACTTGTAAAATGTTCCTCTTGTTTCCCCTACTGGGCCTTCTGCTCACCCTTTCTTTTTATGTATGTCCCAAGGTTATGAGATGCAGTAATGAACCTAGGATTAACTTAAGGATAAGCCTTTCAAGTGTTTAATAAGAATGCTTTATGTTGTTTTCATGTGTTATGTTCCTGGTTTCAAAGACACTAAACCTTAAAGATCCTCAGTTTTGTGTAATGTAATGAAAGTTTATGTTATAAAAAGACGGGATGTTATAAGGCATATCAAGGAGGCTTGAATGTTTCTAAGAGAATAAATTAGTGCTTTATTTCTTTTCAATTGGTAATGTTGATCTTATGTTTGTATCTTTTTACCAAATAATACTAAACTGATCGGTCCTTCAGGACGTGATTCCTTATATCATGTTAAATTTTATGTCATAATGCACTGACTCTAGGTAACTGGGTTCTTGGAATTATATTTGGTATTAGAGGAAATTTAGTACAAACCATGGAAACTAGATGAAGGAAAACTCTGATTAGAGCACATTACCTTAAGATAGACATTGAGGATTAGTATAGATGAACTTCCGAGAATTGTGGTACGGTATAAAGACTATGTGTTTTATAAGAAATAAATCCCTTTTTGGATACATGAAGGTAGAGGTTGATCTGGAACAGATGTATCTAGGGGTAAAACCTAAAAACACCGCTTTGAGCTGGACTCGAATGGGAACTCATCTATGACAACGTGCCTTATTGCACACTTTGTTATGACACTCCCAAGGGTTATGCCTAGGATAATTCTCATGTTCATAACAAACCATTATGAAGGATTTATGAGTATATACCTCATCAATGAAGATAAATATGATTATGGATCATATCCATAAACTGTTCAATTTATGTTAAGTGTTTTACAAGTTCAGAATTATGTATTGTGGTACAAAAACTAATCTATTTTATGCCACTTTTTAGAAATGGTGCCTAGTGGTAGGGATGGAAACTGTATCAATTAACATAATACATGTAGGGATTTCCCTCCTATAAAAGATAATTATAGTGGATCTGGTGATGCAACTGGTGTTGATTATCTTATCACCATACTGAGACAACTCAAAAAAGTTATGAATAATATCCTTACCCATATGGAGCACCCTAATCCACAATTCGGAGGATGAATGTCATACCTCTTCATGAAGAAAAAACAACCAACATTTAATGGGACTAGAAATACATTTGTATCAGAACAATGGATAAGATCCTTAGAAAAATATTTCATGTTTTGGGGGTAGTGAAAGGGAATAATTTTTCATGGAAGTTAATCGCCTCAGGAGAGATGAAAATCAATGGTGGTCAATGATTCAAAATAAAAATGAAGTTGAAGAAGTATCTAAAATTTAATTGAGATATTTTATTGATATTTTATTAGAAAAATACTTTCATGATGACCATCGAGTGGATATGTAATGACAACTTCTGATTCTGAGACAAAATGAGGATGAGAAATTGAAAATTATCAGGCTAACATTATAAGGATATCAAGGCATGATACAGAATATATATGTAACCCAATAAGTAACATTGATCATTTCATTTATGGGTTTAAACCATTTCTCCATCTACCATTAGTCTCTCAATCATTTTCATCATATGAAGATATTGTCTCATATGCTATTAATATAGAAAATGAATTTCTATTAGTCTTACAACTTTAATGAAAAGTAAGAGATGATGATATCTGCTGAAAACTCTGGGAAAGAAAATATGGAAACATGAAAGAAGGGAAGAGTTGGATTTCCACCCTTTGATAATTTTGGAAGGAAGAACTCTGGTTCAGTCTAAAAGGAAATGGAGTATGTGACAAATGTGGAAAGAAATTACATCATGTATGTGATTGTAAGGGTAGGAAAAAAATATACCAATTCTTAATGAAACAATTTCAGGGATATTGGACATTATTCACATTAATGTCCTAAGAGTCAAAGAAACATGCCTCTGAAAATCCCATGTGATCAAGGCTAAGCTTATGTGATCACTACTGTAGAGGTTGAAGCTCCAAAAGATGTAATGGAAGGTAATTAAATTGTTTCCTCTTGTTTATCCAATGATTTATTTGTTTTTGGATCATCATATTATTTCATATCATCCTAGTTTTCTATGAAAATTTGATATTACCAATTTTATATAACAAGGGAGTTGTCAGTCAAAACCCCTAAGGGAAGAATAATTGTAGCAATGTATTTGAATCAGCCCCCATTAAGTCATATTAACGATATTTATTTGCTAATGTAATCATCATACACATGATTAAATATGATTTAATCCTTGTTATGGATTGGTATTTGAACAATGATGTGAAAATTTATTGTAATAGGAATGAGGTTACAATTCTCTATGATGATAATGAGTAACTTATCTTTAGAAAAAAACACCACCATCTAATTCTTATCTGGATTGACCTCCAGTAGCTCTACTAAATTCATTTATTGGGGATGATGTGAATGAAATAATTATCTTCTGGGAAAGGAATGTTTGAATAGAGGACTTACCTATTGGTCAATAATATGTTGATGTGATTCCAGATGATTTACCTAGACATCCCCCAAAATGAGAAGATGTGTTTTCCTTTGATTTAATACATAGTTCAAGGCCTATAGAAAAGATCCCTTATAAAATGGCCACTGTGAAATTAGTGGAACTAAATAAATAACTAGAGGAATTGAGTAATAAGGGATTTATTTTCCTTAGTGTTTTTCTATGGGGAGCCACTATACATTTTGTTAAGAAGAAATACAGATCCTTCTGGTTTTGCATTGACTACCAGGAGATCAATACTATAACAATAAAGAACTACTATCTCCTACCTTGAATTGTTGATTTATTCGACCAATATCATGTAGCTCCATATTTTTCAATTATTGACCTTTGATCTTGATATCATCAGTTTTATGTGAAGAAGGAAGACATTCTGAAAATTGCATTTCAGACCAGCTATAAGAATTACAAGTTTACAGTAATGCCTTTTGGATAGAAAAATGCACCGTCTGTCTTCATGGATATAATTAATAGAGTTTTTCTGGAATATCTTGATGGCTTTTTAGTGGTATTTATTGATGATATCTTGGTATATTACAAATGCTACGATGATCATGAAGGAACTTTTGCATTATTCTAAAGACTCTTAAAATAAATGAATTAAATGGGAAGTTTAAGAATTTTGAATAATAGCTTCAAGAGAATTGTTTTCTTTGACATATTTTCTCTAAGTATTGAATATCTATTTATTCTTCAAAGACCAAGGAAATCCATGAATGGCCAGAACCAACGAGTATAACTGAGGTACGCAGTTTTATTGGTTTAGCAGGATATTATAAATGTTTCTTTCAGAATTTCTTCTAGTTGGCTGACCCATTTACTAAGATCACACATAAAGGGGTTTAATTTTTTTGGAAGGATGAGTGTGAAAAATGACTGGAAGAATTGATGATAAGATTAGTCAATGCTCCTATCATGAATCTACCGTCAATGAATGATGGGATTGTTATTTATAGTGATGCTTAAAAAATGGACTTGGATGTGTCCTTATTTTGAATGGTTTAGTTATTGCCTATGTATCATGATAGCTAAAAATTCTTGAGCAAAACTATCCAACTCATGATCTTGAGTTAGTACCTGTAATCTTTGCTCTGAAGATATCGAGACTCTATCTCTACGGTAAAAAATGTGATATTTATACTGTTCAAAAGAGTCTGAAATATATTTTCTCATAAAAATAACTAAACATGAGGGAAAGGATTGGACTGGATCTAATCAAGGATTATTATTTCACAATACAATACCACTCAGGAAAGGAAAATACAGTGACAGATGCTTTGAGAAGAAAGTATCATGGAGTTTTGAAAACGAAGAGAGTTGAAAGGGATTCCATTTTCATAGATCTAGTAAATATGGATATTTGAATAACCAAGGAAGCGAAACATCAATAATTTTTCAAATGGATGATAAAAAATTGTTATTAGAAAGGATAAAAGTTCTCAGACTAATGATGAGGAGTTTCTAAAGAAGATTAAAGCTATAAATGATGGGAGATTGAGTGAAAACGTATTAGAAGATAAATTTTGTAATTTTTTAAGATAATTTGTGTTCTTGATATACCTAATATAATAAGGTAATTTTTTGATGATGCTCATAGCTCTAATTTCTCTATACACCCTGGGAGCACCCAGATGTATAGAGATATGATGGAACATTTTTTGTGGGACAACATGAAGGGAGATATTGTTTATATTGTGTCAAGATGTATGGTTTTTCATCAAGTGAAAGTTGGAAGGGAACAACTTGGAGAAGTCATGAAACCTATTCCCATACGTGAGTGGAAATGGGATAATATTATGATAGACATTATCATGGGGCTACCAAATACTCCTAGATGGAATGATGCAATATGGGTCATTATTGATCATTTTACCAGGTCAGCACATATTCATGCTATTAAGGAATATTTACCACTTGAACGGCTAGAAAGAATATATATTAATGAATTTGTAAGACTCCATGGTGTACTTCTATCGATTGTTTCTGACCATGATTCCTATTTTACATCAAGAATTTAGAGAATCATCTGAAGGCCCTGAATACTAAACATCATTTTAGCACTGCCAACCACCCTCAAACCGATGGACAATCAGAAAAAACGATTCAAACCTTAGAATAAATTTTGAGATCTTGATCAAATGGCATTCAAGGTATGTGGGTTCAATATTAACCTCAAGTAGAATTTTCCTATAATAATATCTCCAATTCAAGTATTCAGATGGAACCATATGAAGCGTTTTATGGAATGAGATGTTGTACACTAACTTGTTGGGATATTTTTGGTGAAAGAATACTTGTAGGCCCATAACATTTTAAGGAAACAATATAAATTGTTAATGTTATCCAAACCCACATCAAAGAATCTCAAAGTAGGCAGAAGAGATTTCCCGATAACCAAAAAAATATTTTGAATTTTAGGTTGGAGATCATATTTTCTAGAAGGTATCTCCATGGAAGGGAGTTATAAAATTTCGTAAGAAGGGAAAATTAAGTCCTTGGTACATCATACCTGCCGAAATTCTAGAACGAATTGGGGATGTTTCTTACTATTTCAAAAATCCACCAAGTCTCTCCAAAGTTCAAGATGTGTTCCATGTATCACTATTGAAAAAATATATGCCTAACCCAATGCATGTACTCACCTATGAGAAAAACTAAACTATAACCTGATTTGTCTTATGGTGAAGATAATATCAAGATACTTGATACCAGAGAACTGATGTTGAGAAACCAGACGACTCGTTTGGTAAATATTCTATGTAGAAACCACAAAATGAAAGAGGAAACATGGGAACAAAGGGAACTTATAATGAAGAAATACCCATATTTTTTTTTGCGGTGATATTCTATAAATTTTTAAGATGAAATTATTTTAAGGAGGGAAGAATGTAACTCTCTAAGCTACCATGGTACGTTTCCCTTTGAGTAATGTAATATCTTGAATTGTACGCAACTTCGAGATTCTAACACACCGCGACCAATCAAACTAACCATTATGAATAGTAATAACCACTTTTTGAAATTTTCTATATTTTATTATTCCAAATGGGCATCATTTATGAGTTCAAAATATCTAAATTATATTAGAGTGAATCTTTGGTCTTTTTCTGAAAACATTCGATTGTTTGTGAATATTGAAAAACACTTCGTTATTGGTTAAAACCAAATTTTTTTTAAATAATTATTTGTTTTATTTTAATTTATTTTAGGTCAATATAGATACATAACACCCATATATGTTCAATGTAATTCAATAAAGTCATTTTATAATAAATTTAGATATATAAAAATTTTATTGAATGTTTTACCGTCTTTTACCCACCTCCCAGGAGCATTTTCTAATTTCCATAAAACCTAATTTTAGTGCTTTTGAGAGTTGAATTTAAAAAATATTAGAGACATAGTTAATATCAACAAGTAAAATGTGGTTTAATATGATGAAACTAATTTGTTGGTGAATAGTAAATTTTGACTTTTTTTACCACATTTAAAAGTAAATAGTGCAATTAAGGGTAAAAATGGTATCTTAATTACCCAAACACATGTCCTAATTATATTGTATAAGTATAATTAGACCAAAAACTACCTTAGGAATAAAATATGATCCTCTTTGGTCCTCATAGATTAGATAAAGACATTTATTATTATTTTATTTAAAGAAATATTCTTAGAGTTAAATTCAGTGTTTAATTACTAAACCATTTTTTATGTAGGGTTACACAAAATATCAATTAGACTATAAATATTCATTATAAATAAAAAATTATTTTCTAAATAATAATATTTTATTTATAATTTTTAGATGTAAAACAATTTAATATATTTATGACATAATGATAATGCAGTAATTACCTTATTAAGGAAATATTAATATAATTGATATTATAAATATCCAAATAAATGTAAATTGAGAATTATGATGAATTAAATAAATTTTAAAGATTAGTATGGAATTTTAGGGTTGGTTAAATAAATTTTATTCAAAGTGATAATGTTTTTATGGCTTTCAAATAAAATCAAATACTAAATAGTGTCAAAATTGACAAAATTGAGTTCTTAAAACAAATACTATATTAGTAAATGATTTAATATTATTAAAAATATATGGTTTATCCAAAGGATATATATAAGGTTATATATATTAAAAATTAACCAATTGGGTTTATTTTGTCTTGTCATAGTATGTTTATTAACCATTTTATATAAAAATACATAGAGACATGGTAAATGTCAAGCTATTTAACTAAGAGTTAAATCAAATAGATATGGTTAATATGGTGAAATAAACCTATCTAAACCCTATTAGTGGAGGTATTCAAAATCCATGCCGACCTTATACTTGAAATAAATCATTTTGGAGCGATCAGAAATCGAAAATGATTTAATTATAAAATAATATTTCAAGCTTTTTCTAATGTGACCCACACCTCTCATATAAAAGGGCACTTCTCCTTCTCTTAATTTCACACCTCCGAAGCCTTTTTTCTCAGCCAAAGACTTCCCAAATATCCACCCATCTTCCCGAAATTCATACTAGAGGACTTAATTTGATCATAATTCCAAACTAAGGATCCCTTTTGATCAACTCAAAATGAAACACCCGAAGTAGAGGTAATAATTACACCACACTCTTTCTAGTTCTTTTCTTCTTACACATACACATTTTTTTGGGTTTTTTACATACCAAAATAAGAAATCATGTACCTTGTACATACTATTATGTTATTATAAATATTTTATAACCGTATTTGTTATTATATCCATCCGATAAATGACAAAGTCATCATACGTGCGCACATACGGCTTACCGTCTCCATGGCGTGGTGTAGTTTGTTATTCAAACACTTCATTATTTGGATGGGTATAATAATGAGTTTTAATTATGTAAATAAAAAATATAACATGTTAATGATTATTTATATATGATATACCATTCAATTACATACTATTTCTCCATCAATATAATGATATTGGCGCTCGTGCGTGCGTACGAATTACCGTGTCCACAAACATGATGAGATTCTTTTCTCCATCCTAACCATTCAAGAATAATTTTAATTTTATGATTAAAAATAATGTTTAAGAACATAATATAATTTTTTATGAATCTAATACGTCCAATCCATAACAAACATGTCTTACACAACCAAGCATATAAAGGAAAACGAGTCTGTTAACACCCAAAACGGTGATACTACTAAAATATTATTAACAAAGCAATATTAGAATATCACTTATGAAATAAAATATATGTATATAGTTATTTTAAAATTTAATAACAATGTTATAACTATTATACAAGAGTTTAACATACCACTATCTAAGGAAAAGTACAATGTGAGGGTTAATTTCACAATCATGTTTCCATCCGAGGTTGTTTTTACGTATGTATATAACGAGACCTATTTAACATCCACATATGTGTTTTCTTAAAAATGTATTTCAAAACATTTTTACTATTTACATGAATCTGGGATAAATTCATTGATACTTTTATGTGACCTTATATGTTTTAAACAGAATCTTTCTGTTTTTTTCCAAACAATGTACTTAATGACCTTTTCGATAAAATTAAGGTAAGAATATTTTTTTAACTTATACGTCGGGTGTCACTAGTTTCAACCATTATAACATCATAAGAGGTTCCCTTACAAGATAATAAGAATATTTTCAAAATAAATATATTCTATTATAATTATTTGACTCTTAAATGATTTCAAAATAGAAAGAGATATTTCTCTCAATTTGTTTTTATTTCATCTATGTCAACATCCATTGATAAATTTCTCATTTGTTTGAAGTTGATTTGTTATGATACAAATATTACATATTTTATTTAAGGTTTTGTGATATGTTTGACTTTGGATGTGTTATTGTTATACCATTCATGGTTTATGGTTAGTGTTTTGACATTTCGAATACTAGTATTAATAAAATGTTTATGTTATGTTTCAACCATTTCATATGTGGGATGTATTGGACTTATTATGTGATGGGTGGAGCCTGATATAGCTCCTCGGTGAATCAGTAGGTATCAAAAGACAATTAGAAATGGAATTGGTCGAGGCCTTTCCCAATTTGAAATATGGCTTTGGCTGAGGCCTAAATCATTTTCTGACATTTTGGATGAGGCCTTGACAACAAGTTTCAGAATGTATGACATTATACATTCCCTCATTATGAAACTAATATTGATGGTTCATATGGTTATTCGACTATTAGAATACCCATTATTATGTTTTATTATGGAATTATTTACTCATCTAATATTCCTGCCATAATTTATTAATGTTTGTTATTTATAGGCATGCACTTTTAATTATACACCATGCCTAATGTTTATGTTATATTCCACTATATTGCTTTCTCTTACTATGCATTTGAGCTCACCCATTTCTTATGTTTCATTTTCCAATGATATGATGAAGTTGGTTATGAGTAACGTTCAGGAATATCTAGGGGGCTTGGATGTTTTTAATGGAATAAATTAGTGTTGTATTTATTTTAAAGTTGTAATGTTGAACTAGTGTATGTATCTTGTTTCCTAGAGTACTAGATTGATCAGTCCTTCAGGACATGATTCATTGTATGATACAAATGTTATGTAATAATGCACTGACTTAGGGTAACTGGGGTTAGGTGTTACACGACCCACCATATGTTTGCGGTAGGATATAGTGGGGAGACATACAACTCTCCCTTCTTTTTTGAAGAATTCCAAGGAAATTCGGAAGCAATATATGAGTGGACACAAATTCCTCCTCACTCCTATGAATACTAAAAATAAAATAGTGTGTAATAGTACGATCCAATGCACATTACTGCTGATTCACGCTAGTCCCACCACAGAGATAGAGTGGAAAATTAAAGTTATATACAAATATCTTCCAGTGTAAGAGAAGTTTATTTTCTAAATAGGACCTAAAACATCTATAAGCATGAAACAATTACTCATGATGCACCAAAAGGACACTTTCAAAATATTGATAAAAATAATGGGTAGTAATACAACAATATTACTGCATATGAATCCCACTAGCCAAAAATAGGGGAAAGAAAATATGAGTAGAGTTAAATTTCTATGGATGAAAATCATGCTTGTACGAAAAATATAGTGGAAAGTGAGAAGACCCAAATTCCTACTCAAAAATATGAATCCCAACAATTATAGATGGTGGAAAATAGTGAAAATAGCTTGCATATCCTATCTAGTTGGGAGAATACTCATTCCCCTTCCTCAACATAAGAGAATAACTAGTACCCACTTGCAACTCACGGAGGACTGGAGTAGGAAAAAACTCCTACTCCAACATCAAAATGGCAACATATATCTATTCCAGCAAAATAAGTATCATAGAACACTCTAGAAATGATGGTGGATCAGTTGTTGATTCCATAACATCTCCACAAGTCCATTAATGATGTCATTGCATAGGTGGAAAAATCAAGGAGTCAGACCCATGGACCATTATACATTGGACGTTTTAGACACCATGAAATGTGTTCCATGACCTTCTTTGCAAAATTCCCTCAATTGGGATTGAATGGTTCGCAATGTGACTCTGCATTTTTCATGTGGTTCAATGAAGATAGTGAAGGCACCGACCTGAAGGGATGGAACTGCAGCCCATCAATGATCCCTAGAAGGGGTGCAGAGCTATAGCCCTCACGGTATTGTGCAATTATTGTGAATAAGTCCTTAATGAAGCACCCAAGGTACCTTCACACAATCACCATTTCACCATCATTCTGGAGGATAATAAAGAAATTATTTTTTCTATGTCCTCACTCTAAAGTGGATATCATGACTATGGAAGCTGTAGATGTAAAAAAGACATGGGCCTCTCAGAAATCCCTCTAAGGGTGAAAATTCCTTATCAGGAGTAGGCCATTACAATAGTTCCTAAAGAGGAGATCCATCGTATGAATGAGGAAGAACACCATTGGCATACATAAAACTCTTCCTTCTCACTGAAATCCTTCCAATGTAATTTAGAAGTATTATATGAGTTAAAAACAACTCATGCTTACTCTTTTGAATACCATCCTGAAAATAGAGTGTAACCATATGATCTGATGCACATTTCCGCTAGTGTATGATGGGACCACCACACAGATCGAGAGGACAATTAAGTGCATAGGAAAATATCTACCAGTGCACAAGAAGCAGGTTATCTAAATATGAAATAAACTAGCTATAATTAGGAACTAATTAATGATGATGAATTAGAATTGCACTCTTTAAATACTGATAAAAATAATGGGTAGTCATACAACACTTCCAGTGCATATGAAGCCCACTAGTAAAATATAGTTGAACGTAAATAAGAGTACTGTGAAATTCATGTGGATGAAAATCAAGCTCGTGAGACAAATACAATTGAAAATGGTGAGACACAAATTACTAATTCCAAATATGAATCCCACAAATAATATATGGTGGAAAATATAGAAAATAGATACTATATCCCAATTAGTCAGGCGCAAACGCATTCCAATTTCATGACAATGGAGAACTACCAGTACCCACAAGCAACTCACGGAGGACCAGAGTAGACAGAAACTCGGAATCCTACATTGAAATGGGAACTGATACCTATTCCAGCTTAATATGTATCACAGAACACATTAGACATGATGCAAGATCAATTGTCTATTCCATAACATAACCTCCAGACCGTTCAAGATTTCATTTTATGGGCAAAAAAATGTTGGAGTCTGGTCCATTACCAGTTCTCCCTGCGAGGATACAGACACCATAAAATGTGTTCCATGAACTTCTCTACAAAATTTCCTCAAATTGGTTCAAAAAATTGGTTGTGTGACTCGGAATTTTTAATGGGGGTCATAGATGGTAGTTAAGACACTGTCCTGATGGGCCAGGACCACAGCCCGACACTGATCCCAATAAGGGGTTTAGGGCGTAGCCCACGCGGTATGGTGAAATTATTTTTTCTATGTCTCTAAAGCAGTTTCGAATGTACCAGAACACAAATACCTGTGCACCATCATTTTAGAGGAGAATGAAGAAATTATTTTTGCTCAGTCTTAAAATCAGCACCCTTGTAAGGCCATATCACTGGTGGAAAGCATGTATACTTTGGAACCACAAATCCCACGTGCAGCCACATGCATACCACAATTCAACCACACAACATACATGTGTCCCCAATCTTATTTCTCCTAGGGTTCTATTTCTTCCTACAAATAGAGACTTTGTCCTTCATTTCTAAGGATGAATTTCAATGTAACCCAGTTACTACTCTGGTCACCCTACTGCTTTTCCCAAGTATTCCAAAACGTTCAATGTAGTTCCTTAACACCTAGAGTGGAGGATTTAAAGGAGGATCATAAGAGTTAAGTCCTTTTACTATTTGAAATCCATAACACTATCATTCCTAAATCAGCCAACCTCACTGAATCATAAACACTGGCATGCCACTTATACCATTCACAAGAACATGAGCCCCCCACTTTCGAGATCACCTGTGAATACTCCTGAAGGCTTGATCCACGTCTCTCCCAAGTATTAACATACATTATTTTCATCACATTAGTGGAAATCAGGTCTCCCAAGTCTACTTTTGTGCCCATACTTTCACCCCAATACCAACATGGGTGCCTCTCTTTGATTAAAATATTCTCTTCAGTCTACAAGCCATCAAGCCCTCCTCAAATCCATTTATAGAAAGGATTCTTTTTCATGGGATCCCTTATCTAAAAGGGTTTTAGTTGTGAACTCCACCAAAACCTACTAACTCATCAATCCTTTGGGAAAGGCACATCAGTGTGTCTTCTATTTGAGTTTGTATATACGAATTCAGAGGTTTTCCACATTTGTTTCATGATGGGTTTATGCTTAATTAATCTCTTGTGGGTTTGTATATCCACATTCACATGGACCATTCTCCTAGGAATAGTGTTGGGAAGTTCCGAATTTGTAGGAGGGTTTGGGTTATGACCTCTCTCTTATCAAAGAGACCTGAAACCTCTTTTCTCTAGTAGATAAGGCATGATTCACAATTATTTATCCATTCAAGAGAATGAAAAGTCTCCCTCCCTTATCAGGATCAATTTTAGGGAATTCATCAATGTATAAACCCCTAACCATCATCCCTTATTTGTTTCATTGGACCCTTTTCCAATGTAATGATAACAGAGTGAAGGCTTGTTGCCTTTCCCTTGGGCACACTGGCCATCATAGGCTTGTCCTATTCTACTAACAAAGGAGGAATAGTGTGTGTTTCATTGTTGAATCTTTCGCATCCAGTTGTTTCTCACACCGATCATGACTCACGTGGGCCATGAGATTCATGATGATTTAAACATTTCTAAAAAACATCCATGTTTAATGAACTATGAGAACTCGGGTTCCCTGCATAATTTTGATATGTAGGAAGCCTTATCTGAGCCAAAGCTAACTAGAAATCCTATTCAGGAATCCAATCCTAATTCCCTTAATCTGGCCATCCTCATTAGGAATTTTCCCCATGTTGAACCCCTAAATCATCATGGAATTCTATTCAGGATGTAAGCCCAAACCCATTTCTCTCGAAGGACAATACTATCCTATGAGACTCATTGAGCTACTATGGCATTGATTATCATCCATATGGAATACGTCGGAACCCTTCCTGAGGTTCAAAACCAACACTTCAAATCAACCCTGTTCTTTTGGAGCCATATTCCTAATAGGGTCTAATCTTACATGGGAAACCAAATTCTTTCCATGTTCCTTGGGCTTCATAAGAATATGTCCCACACCAAACATTGACTGAGAACATTTCTCTTATATATTCGTACCACATGAAATTAAACTCTATGGCTAGGTCCTTATCACATGACCATAAAAGTTTTGATGTGTCCCATTTAGTGTCACTGAACTACGCGGGTTATGACTCCTTTCCCCAGGATACGTAGGAATCCCATTTTATGGATATTATCCCATCATCACACCAATTATTCATCTTCCTAAATGATAATAAATTCTAGAGTACCCCACATAGTGGCTTAAAAACCATTATCATCATAACGACGATTAAACTAATCTCTAAGTAGTATATAATATGATACCATTAACGAAGAACCTCTAATACATACATATGATTCTAAATTTTAAACATGTTTGTTAATGATCAAAAATTCTCAGATAAACATATTTTATTCTTGAAAAATTAATAAGTATTCGTGAACATATATTAAATTTTTAAAGAGGGTTCTGAAGAAGATAATAATTACCCCCAAAATGTTTTGATGAGTCCGACCTCCCATAATCTCGACCAATGCATGTTCATAAGTATCATGAAGTTCAAACATAATGAACACCTAACATTGGAAAGCTGGTCTTTGTTGGATAATGAACTGTTGGGTGATTCTGATTCCCTGAATAAATCCAATAGAAACTGCCATGAATCCATGATTATTAAAACTAGAACACATGTTTCAACAAACTATGAATCCAAAATTGTGAAGCCAATGTGAAACCTTAACCAAGTTAATAATGTTACCCACTTATTAATCCCCTATAAATTGATAAAGGAAGTCTAGATAAAGGAATCAATCATGCATGAATCCATTTAAAAGATGTATCTTTAATGGAGTTTATTGTTTTTGTATCAAATTTTTCTTTGAACATCCTTTAGTCCCAAATGGATATCCTCAAGATGATATCTATGAATTCCTGACTACTACTCTATCTAGATCCTCATCCATTGGAAGGACATTATTTCCCAACCAGCGACTTTAACGTTGGGACTCCAATGTGCTGGTAATGGATTACCATCAGCACAGTATAATCCCAATATTTGATGATGCCTGATAGGCCCTCCAGGTTAATATCTATCAACAATAATTTGGCCAATGTTGAATGATGGTCAAGAAGCAGACGACGAAAACCATTATCATCAACTGTTTCAGGTCCTTATCCCTGAAATGAAACAACCAATCCCTCTCGAACAATAATGAGGTAGGTGAAGAGGTCACTCCTGACCTCAATTAAATAAATCAAGAGACCTTCTTAAAGAAAACCACCAACAATTGCCACCATCAAAATCGTGCAGCAGTGAACCTCCAACATGATTGGGGTGCTGCCTATGGATGTTTGGCTCGGGTCCCTCAGACCCAGGAATTCTGGAAAACTACCAGGGACAATGTCCAGTAAACATGGAGTATGATTTTACCACTACACCCTCCAGAGAAGTCTATCAACCATACATGATGGAAGAAAACGAGAATGTACATTGACCCATCCGTCTAACATCAACTTCTCGGTAGACTCATCTGGAAACAACCCAAAAATACTATCATAAATATCTGGTGGAGTACCTTGAACAGACACATGCACCTATTTACAAATTATCTTCTAGTCAGCAGGCTCATCTGACCTCATTTAAAGAACCTGGTCAATCCAATGTGGTGGAAGCTTTTAAATAGAAATATACACCTTCTTACCATACAAAGCTATGCAAGCAGTCTCATCTACCAGTATTGATGGAACACCAACAACTATGCATGATAGAAAACATCCATCATGCACATAAACCTACCAGTTTTCATCAAGCCTATCAATAGTCTCGTTTGGCAGCACCCAAAGATGTCAGTTGGAATGTTATAATGAAAAATCTAGGGCAGACCCAACTCTCTTCCCCCATACATGAGTACCATCAATACCCATTGACTAGAAAATTAGGGCATGAGAATTCACATACACCTACTCATAATATGAAATGGACGTATATTCCTATTCTCGATACTGATTTCATGCAACAAATCTTATCAATGGTGAAAGGGAAGACACCAATTCAAAGATATATTCTAGAAGCAAGCTAGAGTATTATAACAAAAACATCAGTCGTACATGGGGAACCAACACATAAATATTTCCTCCAACCTATGATGACACATCAGCATGTCATCCTAGAGGGGATACATAGCTCTGTTCTTATTCAAGAGGGTCATGGGGAATACTCCCCCATTTCATATAGACAATAGGATTGGGAACATACAACTGTTCCAATTAGAGGTATTCAGTTTGTTCTAGTGACCAATCCAAGGCAGGAATATACACATGGTCATGATAAGCAATTATCCAATCAACTTTCCCCAACTATGTCTAATATATCATCCCTAAATATGTCTCCCCAAAAACGGTTGGAAAATCAAGAGATAGTCTACAATCTGAATCCTGTGAATTATGTAATTCATGAAGCCATCAGAAATTTATCTGTAGAAGCTCAAGATCCTACCATCTGAATACCAAATTATAAGATTAGTTGCATTAATTATGAATTTCTCCATCAGAACCTTAATCATGAAGTATTGCTTCATGAAAATTCAGTTAATCCAGAGACCCTCTCTTCGCATTGGAGCCATGGAAACCCTCTATGTGGCTAGAAGAACATGGAGAAAATGGATTTATCCCTTGCTGTAATCGACCATGGTGGTCACCCTCATGATGGAATTTGTTAAAAAAGTCCCTCCATAGAAGTATTTCACATTGTCATGATAATTCTATAATTGACAATTTAGTGATGAGAAGGATCTCCTATATCGAGGCACTTTCCAACACAAGGCTGGTCATGTCTGATCCCTTTTTAATGACAGGTGAAATAATTTCTCAACCAGAAGACATCATAAGTGAATGGATATTCTCAGAACTTTCCATGTATCATTTGTCTTCTATTATAGAGTGTCAACTTTGGTAAGACCATGTAAAGGAACGTCTGATAAAATATTTTGAATATATATTAAATATGAAAAAATATTTCCTAATGGAGAAATACCATCCATGTTCTAGCATTTGGAAAACTCTCAATGTAACATTCTAGAATTGAGGGTGGAAGATCGAATTAATGATGTCCTACTAAACTTATTAAATACTCTTCAACATTTGAAAACTAAATTATTATCCTATGGTTAATATAAAAATATTGAAAAGGTAATAGAACAATTGCAATGCCAAATTGACTTGGCATCTCTCTTGGTTTCATGTCAGCCAAAATATGAAAAATAGCAAAGAACCCTTTAGCATGCATGCCTCAATGCTCTAAAGCTGCTAAGAATGCCAATTTATGACACCCCATCTGGTGTTTGTATCAGAGGATGGGGTGCACATGGAGCATTACATTTCACTGAAATATAGAATCAGCAAAGCCTGCCAGATGTTGTCTCATGAAATGTTATTTCCCACAATCAGCTACAATCAACTGATTTTGAATGTAATCAAAGGTATACTCAAGAAAAATATTTAACAAGATCTTATCAGAGTCAGGCCCAAAGATACAAAGATATTGAGTGGCTTTTACATCTAGCATTTAATAAGCTTGACAAGGCCTCCTACTTAGAGGATGTCACCATCAGATAATGAAAATGTCTAAAATAGCATAGTGATCATCCTAAATAGGTTATTTGAGTGGTTTTTGGATAATGCACCTAGATAATTTTCTAACAAAAATTCGTAAAATTAGGAGAGAAACTGCACGAACCTTAAACATAGAAACTCAAGACACACACCCACATGAATTTCTAGGGTTTCATTTAATTCAATCATCAAGTTCATTAATCCATGTTCAAAGGTTATAAGAACAATAATAGGAACAGTCCTAACATGTAGTGTTGGGGGATTTTTCACATCTATAATACCCTCCTAAACAGAAGTTAGTTTTCTCTCGATTAGGGAAGAATCAATAGAGAGTGCATCCAAATGAACTATATATGGATTCCATTAAGGTTAATTAATACCAAGTAGTTTTTAGTAATTCATCATATAGGGTAATAAAGTCTAATTAAAGATATAGATGGAGACTATCTTACAAATATATTGACTTAATTCCATTAGTTCATTTTGTATCAGTGAATGTTATTAACACTATTGAAGAATATCATCTAGAAAATGTGTCTAGTATAGGGTAATCAGAAGATGAAGATCTAATTCATAATTAAATACACAGTAATTCAAATGAAGAAGGTGTACGTACCCAAAATCTAAGACTTACACAAAATTTATTTATGCCTTCAAAGTACCAACTACCACCCCTAAAAAAGGAATATAATAAGGGGAAAGTTAAAATTCATATTTAATATCACTTATACATAGGATAAAATAAATACCATTCAAATGAATAGATATTTTCACATCAAGAAGATGAGATTAATTAATTGAAAAGACTCAAAATTGAGTTACTTTAAAGCATCATTTCTACTAGAAGTTCCACCCAAACTTATCTTCAAATTGAACATCCTGTAGGAGCTCCTTAAAAAAGTGTATTTGATGTTACTATAGATGTAGATAATGAATTCCCTCCATTGGTTACACTGTAAGTACATGGCCAATAAAATCCTTACATGCATGTTCTTGTGGGTTATCCAAGGAAAACACAAACACACCCACTAGTGGTTTTGCCGATTTTAAACGCAGTTCAAGCTCCATCTACTATACGTGTAGATATTAACACTCATCTTGATATTCCCCAAGTTCATATGAAAAAAATTGAGGCATTAACAACTCGATTGGAATCCATGTAAGAATGACATGTGCAGTTTAGCCAGAAATGAAAGCTTACCCAGAATGGGTGGATATGATCCCTCCCTGAATTTTTTTTTGAATACCACATTCCCAATCTATAATGGTTATGGAGATCTAGAACAACACTTATCACTATTATTTTCTTGTTGTGATCCCATGATGGTAAATCCTCTACAAAAATAATTAGTAAATCTTTGGGGTTTTATGCAGTCATTAAAAAGAACCAGCATCTGTATGGTATACAGGTTTGCAATCTAAATCAATTACTAGATAGGAAGATCTTAATAATAAATTACTTCTTCAATTAATCTCAATCATACTGAAGAAAATGGTTTTTAATCTTAAAAATTTAAAACAAATGGATAATGGGAG
Organism: Viscum album; assembly: GCA_963277665.1. NCBI lineage: Eukaryota > Viridiplantae > Streptophyta > Magnoliopsida > Santalales > Viscaceae > Viscum > Viscum album. The sequence goes on from OY728134.1 coordinate 334,428,713, forward strand.
ACTTTCATATTTCACTGCTCTATGGAATGGATTAATATATTACATAAATCTGGTACTCCCCTAAGAATATTTGCTGCCAATTTTTGTGGAAAATTTGGGTAATGATTTATTCATACCACTGATACCTCTGAAATACATAGGTGGGTATCGAGAACGTGCATCAGTTTCTCAAAAGATGGATGATTCTATAATGGAAACTAAAGCTAAAACTCGTGTAATTCCATCTTCTCTACGATGAATAATAGGGAATGTATAGGCTGCTGTAGTTACACTTAATCAAGCCCATGTACCTTATTCAACATCATAATATTCATCATATAGAAGGGATCCAACTACCAAGCCATAGAAGTAATTACTACCCCATCAAGATGATCAAATATATCTTGGGAGTAAATAGTTTGAGGGGTTAAAGAAAAATGTTTATTTTTTTCTAGAATGAATAGGATCTCGATTACATCATCTCGACTATAGAAAATTTTATGGTATAGTTTCCAAAGCTAATGAAACAAAAAAAAGAAGAAGATGAATCTCTTTCAAATTTTTGTCCCTTTCCCCAGATGTTGGGTTTTACCATTAAAGAGTGTTTTGTTTTAAAAAAACACCTTACAAAAATGGTTGAATCCGGACTCATTAAACTAAAAAGTTCTTCAGCCCCAACAGCATGTGTTACTACTACTGATCCAGAAGAAGTAGGTGAATGACATATTGTAAAAAGTAAATAATGAAAAAAATAAGATGATTAGATTGTCCTGAAAATTTTCAACTGATCTCATTCCATTATAAGAAAATAGGTGAAATAACTGATTATTTATTCCCCCACTCTTGCAAAAAAAAGAAACATTTATCAATAGACCAGTCCTCAAAATTTCAATCCTCAAAGAAGAAATGTGATTATAAGGACTAAGTACAGTCAGAAGAAGATGAGCTTGTGTCAAGACCAATGTAGTCATTGACTCTGCAATATTTCATGCCATCTGTTTCAAAAATATGCAGTGGACCCACCAAACAACATATGAATAACTGACCTTTCATGTAGAATATTCAACTTATGAATAATTGATATTTGGTTCCATCAATGTTACCCACATAATGGATCCCTACACCAATTTTGATTTTGGTTATAATGATTCTAAGTTCCCTATATTGATCTAGGAAACCATAGTTAGTGTCCAATGTCGAGAATACATGGGAAGACATGGTTATTCTAGAACCCACTATTTTAACTCTACCATTGCTTGAACTATATATGCAGTAGAAACTCCTTGGAGAGCCCTTTAGCGGCCACAACAAGAATAATGATATTATTCCATACATGACCGATTTGGTCCTAAAATGATTATTTTGTAGTACTGAAAGAGGTTACACCATATTGATTTAATAAATTAGATATACCTAGTTAGTTGAATATGCTAAATATAGGAGTATTTCCAGTTTCTTCTACGACACATGGTATATCTACAATCGAAGTATCAAATTCCAAGGCACATACAAAACCGTATCTCCATGCATGGATACACAGACCCCTTAACAAATATTAAGATGTCTTGAAACAATTTTCCCAAGAAGTGGCTAGGTTGTATATTATGAATGTATTAAATCTGTAAAAATATCATTGTGAAGCACTTATTGAGGCATTTTCATGTCCTCAAGGGTTTGAATCTAAAGTTCTTGCTACTAAATTTTACCATGTAGATAATGATCCTGCAGAGTATCATGCACTTATATATTCTATCAATGAAGATATATATAATGTTGTATAGGGAAATATTCGGCCCTTATATCTATCAATAAGGGTCAAGGACATAGAAATCCAGCAAGACTTCATTAATAATAGCTCAGGATTAATCCTCATTTTTATTCATAAATTTCATCGGTGGGGCCTCACGGAATCATACATATCTCCTTCCACATTAATGTCGCAAGATTATGATAAGAATTAGAAATACCTTTGGGATAGATTACGCTCTAAACTCAGTTTGGAGATCTTTATTCTAATTCATATATAATGGATGTTCGTTAGGAGATAACTTTCAATATTCTTCTTGGAAGGCCTTGGATACATCAACATGCATTAATACCTTTTTCATACCATCAGTGTCTCAAATATTATTTCAATGGTCAAATCGATACATTTTATGTGATAGGGATCCATTCAAAATGTGTGAATCTTAACAAATTGAGGAATAATTTTATCACACGAAGGGAACGAATTCTATGGAAAATGAGGTAACCATAATTAATGCTCTTAATGTCTTGGAAATGATCCCATATAAAACATTCATACATTTGAGTACAAATTATTTGTTACTTGTTAATAAAATTAAATGTGTAAAACCAAATCCAAGAACATGCCCAGTGATTTTTAGTATGTCAATTGTGGAAATCGAGTCTGACAACATGAGATAAATTGTTGTTTCAACAAGAAGTGGTGAAATCTTAAATGGAGATGTCTTCATTTCATCCACAAAACTTCATCAAGCCTCTACATTGTAAATCTGATTAAAAGAAGTTATAGCACTACTAAAGGAAGTTAACGATGTTGATTCCCAATCCATCATCTCCTCTTTATTACCCCATGGAGACCCTTCATCATTAGTAGGGCCAGAAAAGGTGGCCACTTTTTTAGGATGTTAAAATACTGAGTCCTTCACTATCCCTAAAATTTTTTCTTCTTAATTTACAATGAAAGTAGAAATAGAAGAATTAAAACGTAATGAAAATGAAGAAAAAGATCTTAGGGATGATCCACCAGAATTTAAATAAGGTGTCTCCACCACTGTGGATGAGCTCAATGAATTATTTCTGGGTATATAAAAAGATCCACACCCCACTATAATTAGTGAGGCCATGACATATAAAGAGAAAGAGGTGTATAATCCCTTTATAAAGCGACATTGAGATATATTTAATTGGAATTATACATAGATTCTAGGACTTAATCCTGATGAAGGCACTCATCATTTGGGTTTTCCAAAAGAACATTGAGGATTCAAATAAGTAACAAGAAGATCACACCCAACCCATTCCTCTAAAACTAAATCTCAAGGTGATAAGATTATAAAGGGTAAAATTTTTAGGGGTTTTAAATATCCCAAATTGATGGCCAAAATTTTCCCAATGAAAAAGAAGAATGTGAAAATTAGTGTTTCCATTAATTTTAGAGATCCTAATCGTAATTTTCTCAATGATGTCTTTCTAGTTTCAATCACATAGATTTTAATTGATGAAAGAGATGGATATGAATATCTTTACTTCATGGATGGATACTTTGGGTATAATAAAATCCATATGAACACATATGATTAAAAATATACGACCTTCAGATCCACTCAAGGTGTTTTTTGTTATCAAGTATTGACCTTTGGCTTAATGAATGCATGTGAAATGAATCAACATGTCATGCACTAAATCTTCAAACCCTTTTGAGTGAAATGTATCGTTTGTTTTATGGTTGGTTTGGTGGTTAAATATTGAAAATATTATGTTCACTTGGATAATATAGAAACCATATTCAATAAACTTCGGCAAAACATTTTGAATAAGAACCCCTTGAAATGAGTTTTGGGGTAGCCTACGAAAAGTTCCTCAGCTTTTTTGTATGACATCGTGGTATCAAATATGATCCTAAGAAAACCAAATCAATCCATGTCATGTCGCCTCTTTGAAATTTGAAACATTTAAGTTAACTCCATGGACAAATGAACTATATTTTGTGCTTTATCTCTAATTTGACAGGCAAGTTTTTTCCCATTTCCAGATTAATGAACAAGGATGTTAATTAGAAATGGACTGAATAATTCCAAAAATCATATGATACAATCATGAAATATCTTTTATGTTTACTGGTATTAATGACACATATTCATCGAAAACCACTTATTCACTATGGGATATCTTTATAGGGATCAATAGGTTCCATTCTTGCCTAAAATACTGATGTTGGGAATGAAAACAATCTTTACTATCTCATTCAAACTATGATCGATGCTGAAACTCAGTGTTCAAGTATTAAATAGTGTTGCCTGGAAATAATCTTAGCAGTTCAAAAATTGAGGAACAACCTGCAACATCATGTGGTTTAGTCGGTATCTCGTAATAACCCACTCAGATGTATCCTAAGTAATTCTATACTTACAGGGCATCCGGCATGGTGGGAAGATATTTTGATACTTTTTGATATCTGTTTTGTGCCTTAGAAGGCAATAAAGGGCCAATCTCTAGATACCTTTCTCGCTTAACACCCACATGATGAAGACATATCCCCATGACATATCATTGAATACTGAACATCTTGATGAAGATGTCTTCGTTGTTAAAGATAATCCCCAAACATGGAAGATGTACTTTGATGGTGCCTTATTAAGTCCAATAGGGAAGAAAATGGAAAACCAAAAACTCATCAATGTTGGGTTTGGAATTGTTGTTATCTCCCCAAAAAAAGGGAGTGTTGTTTTATTCCTTCCTGTTATCTGAAGGTGGAACCAACAATGAAGATAAATATCAAACTCTCATCATAGGCATGAAATATGCACTTTAGGTTAAAATGAATCACTTGAATGTGAACGGTTATGTGGAGTTGTTGACAAAACATATCATTGGGGAATATTCTATCAGAAAAGAAGAGATAATCACATTAGGTGATTACATCATATGGTTAATTGCTTTATTTCCCTCAGAATGGACATTATCTTATTTCCAACAATCACTAAACAACCAAGATGAGGCATGAGTTAATGTTTCTACGACCTTGGAAGATCCAAATCGGGATGATAGAGTCATCAGTATAGCCCATCTTCATATTGTATCACCTTTTTTCAAACTATAATTGAGTAAATTATTGAAACTATCCCAATTTCTGATCCATAATGTCATACCACGGGATGGAAACACCCATCGTGGGATATCTACAAAATGGAGTACTTCCCCCATATATGGCAGAATAATAACAGATCTTACAACGAGCAGCCAAATATACAATTCATGATTGTCCATATCACTAGATGATCCTCTACAAATGAGGCTTTGATATAATACTCTTAATGTGTGTTGATAGAGAAGAAACGGCAATTTTCATGAAAGAAGTATATGACAATCCTGCTTTTTATTACAACTTAATCATGCTTTATTACATAAAACTTCACTTGATACAACAAAGAAGATCGATAGGTTTAGTGTCTTTTGGTCTTAGGATCATTACATAAAAACATAAAACATGTAATACAACATCTTTGTTGAAAACTTCCTTTACTTGACCACTATATTCCTTCATACTTAGCATTGCATGGGATAACCTTAGGACATTCATAAGAAAATGATGAGCTATAAAGACCAGTAAGGGAGTACACATGGAATAACATGAGGAGTACAATACATGATAGGCAATAGGCATGTCAATAGAGCATAAGAGAAACATGAACACAAAGACATGATAAAGCATGATAATCATAACATGGAAATGTTGCAACAATACTTAACATTGAATTAGCATGAGCTAAGGCTCATTGCACATGGAGCATGAGTAAAACCTCATTGCACATGAAGAACGAGTAAACCCTCGTTGCACTTAAATTATCATGAGTCAACAATCATTGCACATGTTGTATCATGATAATATACTTTACCCAATGCATTGGAGCGCTATAAGGGCGCACCCTTCTTAAACATTTCATTTCATGCATAAGTGTGCCACATGGATCATAAAACATGGATTCATAAAACATAATAATTTTTTCCACGATAAAGGAATGTGGAATTCATACATGAAACTTTGTAATCAATAAGTAAATGTTCATAAAGTTGAATAACCTTGATGGAGAAATGGGCATGGTATTCACTACACAATGACATTGGCTTAGAAAATCGGTGCGATTTCGGCAGCATAACAGCGTGACATATGAATTCATAAAAATTTTAATGAGAGAGAAAGGGGTTCCACATCATATTTACATGTAATAGACAGTAAATAGGTAATATAGATACATTTCCCAACAATTTTAATGGAATTTAGATTCATGATACAAAAGTATTTCTTGAATATAAAAGAGGAGAGAGAAGTTCCTTTCGGAATTTCGGCATAGTAACGAGTGTAATGGGAGGCATTTAATTAGAGATAAAGGGGTCTCCCAACATTAAAACAATAAGAGGGCAGTATGGGGAGGTGAAAAACCATACCCCAACATTCATAATTGAAATTAAAAGGGCAATACAACTTAAAGAAAATTGACAAAAAAGAGAAAGGAAGAAAAAACCCTTACTTGGAAGTGTGATTCCAAAGGCTAGAGAGAGTCTTGTGAGAGGATTATTGGGAGCTTGGGGCACCTTCGGAGGATTCTAGAGAGATTAGGGTAGAGTTTGGTCGAACTCCAAGGGCTTTGAGTGAGGAGGAAGTGGGAGCTTGGGTGGGTTTATATAGGAAAGGTGAGGGAATTCTTTATTATTTAGGTTTGGGTCCCCTTACATTAAATTAATTCAAACCACAAAACATCCCATGGTTTTTGCCCATGGATTTTGGAAAAGGAAAGAGGAAAACATTATTTTATAGGGCCAAGGTCCGATCATCTTAAAATAATATGGTTGCTTATGTAGAGGTGAGTCACACTCCCATGAAAATTAATTTAAAAAGGCAAAGTGTTGAATAAGTATTGAGGGCTCCATTAATGCTTTGAAAAGTAAGTCAAAAAAACACAAAATCACATTATTTTATTGATAAAACATATATTGGCTGAACATAAGGATTATGACATTTTATTACATCACCATTGTGTCATTATGATGTCGTAAAACACATTATATATTAAAATGGTATTTAATTTTTACCCAAATTTTTACCTATCTCAAAAAATTATGACAAATTCACCGTTGGATAATTTCGACATCCTGATTCCAAAAATAATATCTATTTTATCGAAATAATTTTCTAAATATGTGAATTTTCACTTTTAAAATAAAAACTGACATTTATAAAAAAATCACGGGTTTTGACAGAAATGGCTTTCAAACCATAATAAACAAATTTAATTGCATTCATTAAATTATAAGATCATTTATATTTAATAAAAATTAATTTAATATTAATAATAATATGTTATTAAAATATTATATAAATCAAAAATCCATTAATTTAATAAAATATAATTCTTAATTAAATAATAACTAAAAACACCATTTGTACTTTAAAAACTATTTACAATGTATCAAAAAAGACTAGAAATTATATTCATTATTATATACAAAAATAATGTACATGAACATAGTATTACTTATTTTTTACAAAACCCCTTAAAATAGCCGCATAAGACCTAAGGGTAAGGTGTGCGATGGTGATAGACTCTTGGGGCGGCTCGGATAACATCGCTCGAGTGGTAATCTATATCAACTTCCACTTTTCCCATAGATGATCATGTTCGAGCTTGAAATAATGAAGCTCTGCTTGGGCTTGGTCAAGGGGGAAGCCTAAAGATGCCACCTCTTTTCTGAGCTCTGACAAATGGGCTTCGTAAGGGTTAATTCTACTGGATGAGGCCATTGCTTCCTTTGTCAGAGTAAAATTGGGTTTGTTATAGCCTTATATTTATACTACTCATGTGATCACAGCTCAATGACTATAAATGTAACGGTCACAAATCTTATCATAAAACCAAAGAAGTTGACATATTATAAAGGCATTTTTCATAAAGAACCATTTAACTGGATCAAGAGGGATTTTCCATTAATGAAACTTTGGGTCATTACAATATTCCACCCTTATGTAATTTCACCCTAGAAATTTTCCTTTTCCCACACTAAAACAAATGTGGATAACTCAGCTTCATCATATCCTCCGACTCCCATGTTTCTTCTTCAAACTTGTGGTTTCTCTACAACACCTTGACAAGGGGCATTGTCTCATTTCGTAGAAATTTTTCTCTACGATCTAAGATCTTCACTAGTTTCTCCTCATAAGAAAGATCATCTTCCAATTGTACCACCTCTAAAGAGAGTACATGTGAAGGGTCTGGTATGATCTTCTGTAAGAGGGATACATGAAAGACATCATGCACTTTGGCCATAGTAGGTGGGAGTTCTAGTCGATAGGCCACATCCCCAACACGATCAAGAATCTCGAAGGGGCTGATGTACCTTGGACTTAACTTCCCTTTCTTTCCAAACCTCATGACCTTCTTCCATGGAGATATGCGTAAAAACACCATGTCTCTGAATTTAAACTCAAGGTCTTGTCGACGATTATACGCATAACTCTTCTATCGACTTTGGGTTACCTTGATATGCTGCTGAATGGTTTTCACCTTCTCCACCATTTCCTCGACCATTTCTGGTCCAAGCAGCTTACGTTCACCGACCTCATCCCAACATGCTGGTGTTCTGCATCTTTTCCCATACCGGGATTCATATGGTCCCATTTGGATGCTCGAGTGGAAACTGTTATTATAAGAACTCAACCAGAGGAAGATGTTGATACCATCCTCCTTTAAAGTCCATTGAGCACGCTCTCAACATATCCTCAAGTGTTTTGATAGTCTGCTCGGATTGGCCATCAGTTTGAGGATGATAGGCTGTACTGAAGGTCAGTTCAGTATTCAGAGCATGTTGAAGACTCTTCCAAAACTTAGATGTGAATCTTGGATCTCGGTCAGACACAATAGGTAGTGGTAATCCATGCAACCGTACCACATCCCTGATATATATCTGTGCCAGTTGATCCAAAGAGAAATCCACTCGAATAGCAATGAAGTGTGCAGTCCTTGTAAGACGATCCACAACAACCCAGATTGCATTGTTGCCTTTGGATGTCCTTGGAAGTCTGGTGAAAAAGTCCATGGTGATGTTCTCCCATTTCCATTCTAGTATGGGTAATGGTTGCATCATCCCCTTAGACTTCTGCCTCTCTGCCTTCACATGCTGACACACCAGGCACTTTGATGTATATTCAGCTATCTCCTTTTTCATATTATCCCACCAAAAGTTTTCTCGGATATCTCGATACATCTTTGTGCTCCCTGGGTGAATAGATAAATTTGATCTATGTGAATCATCCAGAAGTTCCTTCTTCAGCTCCAGACTTGATGGAACACATAGCCTTTTCCCAAACCGCTCAATTCCTTCCACATTAACATTAAAATCCGAGGATTTTCCCTTTTTGATAGGTTCCACTTTTTATTGAATTCCCACATCATTCTTTTGAGCATACCTTAACCTTTCCAAAAGAGATGGTTGAGAAATCATTTGTGAAAGGATAGATTATGTTCCCTTCTTTATGATTTCCACGTCCATATTCATCAAGTCTAAGAAGATTGGATCCTTCTCAATTCTCATCATTGATAGAATCGCTGGATCCTTTCTACATAGGGCATCCGCCACCTTGTTCGCTTTCCCAGGGTGGTAATGTATTGAACAGTCATAATCTTTGATGAGCTCTATCCATATTCTCTGGCGCATATTAAGCTCTTTCTGTGTGAATATATATTTAAGACTCTTGTGGTCTGTATATATCTCACATTTCTCTCCATAGAGATAATGCCGCCAGATTTTCAAGGCAAAGATCACCGCCACTAACTCCAGATCATGCATTAGATAATTTCTCTCATGGAGTTTCAACATCCTTGAGGCATAGGATATCACTTTATCATTTTTCATCAGCACACATCCTAATACCATCTTTGAGGAATCACTGAATACCACAAAAAGTTCCCCACTTGTGGGTAAGGTGAGCATGGGCGCAGTGATAAGCCTCCTTTTCAACTTTTTGAAGTTTTCTTCACATTCATCACTCCAATAAAACTTTACTCCCTTTCGAGTTATCTTGGTAAGAGGGTTGGACAATCGTGATAAATTTCTCACAAATCATCGATAATATCCAGCTATCCCCAAGAAGCTACGGATATCCGTTACCGATGTTGGCCTCGGACATCACTAAATTGCATTTGTTTTGGAGGGGTCCATAGATATCCCATTGCTTGTGATGATATGGCCCAAGAATGAGACCTCCTTCAACCAGAACTCACACTTTCTGTACTTTTCATAGAGATTTTCGTTGCGTAAAGTTTCTAGTAGAGTTCTTAAATGCTCCTCATGGTCCTCCTTGGTTTTAGAGTATATTAGAATATGATCTATAAAGACTACCACAAATTTGTCAAGGTAATCTCTAAAGACTCTATTCATCAAGTCCATGAATATTGTTGGAGCATTGGTGAGTCCGAAAGGCATTAATATGAATTCATAGTTCTCGTACATTGTACGAAAAGTAGTCTTGGGGATATCTTCCTTCTTCACCCTTACTTGATAATATCCCGAATGCAAGTCCACCTTGGAGAAGTATTTTTCTCCACGAAACTAATCGAACAATTCATCAATTCATGGGAGTGGATAATTTTTCTTTATCGTGATTTTGTTAAGTTCATGATAATCGATGCAAAGCCGCATTGACCCATCCTTCTTCTTGACGAAGAGGACTGGTGCACCCCATGGTGAATCACTTGGGCGTATAAACCCTTTATCCAGATTCTCCTGTAGTTGTTTCTTCAGCTCTTCAAGCTCAAAAACAACCATCCTATATGGAGTCTTGGATATTGGTAGTGCCCTAGGTATAAGTTCAATTGAGAACTCAACATCTTTTCTTGGAGGAAGACCAGGATGTTCCTTAGAAAACACTTCGGTGAATTCCCTCACAATAGGCATTTCTTAAAGGATGGTTTCTTCCTTGGACTCAATCATCTGAGCCAGATATGCATACTCATAAGGCAGTAATATCCATGCTTGAGATGATGGAGCTAAAGGAGATTCATCTTCCTCCAGACACTTGTAAAGAATCGGGGGTAGATTCTCCATATGGAGTGTGATTTCCCTCTCCCGACAATTTATGTTGGCTCTATATAAGGAAAGCCAGTCCATGCCAAGAATTGCATCAAATTCCACCAGAGGGAGTATGACGAGGTTCTCCGGGAAATTCAATCCACAGATTATAACAGGGGAGGACATATACTCATGGGATGTAGTGATTTTCCCATTTGCTGTACTCACCGACATATTTACTTCCATGATTTGTGGGGGTGATGGGATTGTTCTACTAATATTTTGAGATATAAAAGAGTGCATTGAACCGGAATCAAAAAGTATGTTCGCTATTCTTGAATGAATAACTAGCGTACCTGTCACAATTTCATTGTCAGGCTTCAATTCGGCAGAAGTGATGGCAAAAGATCTTCCTTGCTATCTTGGAGGTTGTTGGCTGCCTCCAAACACCCTTGGATTAGGGAACTGATTTGCAAAATGACCCTATTCTTTGAATTTATAGCATTGAATAATGCGTTGAGGATTGAACGGAGCGTTCCTCTCCTCTGTCACAGTCCCGAGTCCTTCTTGCCGACGGTTAATAGCTAGGTTCCCTTCTCTTCTACACCTGAAGCATTTTCTCGTCCCCTTAAGGCAATCTCCGGGGTGCTTCTTTCTGCACTTTTGGCAAGTGGGGTGCTGGAACTTCTTAGCGCTGTTTTATTTATCCATCGAACCACCAGCATTGAATTCCTCCTTACGCTTCTTGTCCCCATGATACCCATGTGATTCTCTGATCTCTATTTCAACCTTGAGGGCACATCGGACAATTTCCTCATAGTTGTCGTAGTCACGGATCGCTAATTTTTTCCGCAAACTAGGCTTCAGCCCACCAAAGAAGCGGTTAACCTTGCATTCGGGGGTAACGAAAAAGCCGGAAGTGTATCGTGCAAGCGTTGTGAAGTTTTCCTCATATGCTCCCACAGATTCTTCATCTTTCTGTTTGAGGGAAAGGAAGTCCCTTTCCATCTTAAGACGGAGGGTGCGCGGAAAATATTTATCGAAAAGCATCTTCCGGAATTCCTTCCATTAAAAATCCTCGATCTCCTCCTCAAGCTTTGTATTTTTGATCAACATCCACCATTGATCAGCTTCACCCACCATACGATAAGATGCCAGGAGAACCTTCTCTTGTTCAGAACATTGGAGGATGGAGAATATCTTTTCAATGGAGTTGATCCATTGTTCAGCGACCGTGGGATCGGATGATCCACTAAAAGTAGGAGGCCTTTTTCTCATAAAGCTCTCGGTAGAACCTTATTCTTTATTAGGGTGTGTTGAACGTTCCTCTTGACCCGTGTTTCTATTCAAAACTTGAGTTAGGTGAGATAGAAGCGTGACAAAGTTCGCGATTCCCGCTCTCATTGGATTGGGCATCTCATTAGTACAATCATCACACTGATCTTCACAACAATTTTTAGCCCGAGTTCTCCTATTACCGGCCATTGGATAGAATAAATGGAAAGTTAGGGGTAAAACATAAAGGGTAATCCAAAGACAAAATTTGATGACTTATAAATAAACTTTAATCTCTTTAACTCATGAGTCTATTGGATTCAATCCAGGCTTTTCATGATCTACTTTCTAACATATATTCTTTGGGGCATTTTTCCCTTAATAAGGGTTCATACCAAGATTGTGAATTTATCAAAACATATCCCCCGGGAGTGTCGTAACCAAGAGTGCAGCAAGGCCCGTTGTCATGCACCAGTTTCCATTCGAGTCAAGCTCAAAGCGGTGTTTTCGGGTTTTACCCCTAGGATACATTTGTGCCAGAGCCGCCTCTACCTGCTCGTATCCAGACAGGGATGTATTTGCTTGATAAACCACTTACTCAATACTTACCAAAACATATGGATGTTTTTGTTATACTTAGTCTTGTATCTAAGGCTTTACTAGGGTTTTCCTAATCCCAAAAATAACTAAACCTATCCTCTGATACCATCTATGACAACCCTTCTTTTTATTACAACTTAAACATGCTTTATTACATAAAACATCACTTGATACAACAAAGAAGATCAAGAGGTTTAGTGTCTTTGGGGATTAGGATCATTAAATAAAAACTTAAAACTTGAAATACAACATATTTATTGAATACTTCCTTTACTTGACCACTGCATTCCTTCGTACTTAGCATTGCATGGGATAACCTGAGGACATGCATAAGAAAAGGGTGAGCTATAAAGCCCAGTAAGGGAGTACACATGGAATAATATGAGGAGTACAATAAATGTTAGGCAATAGGAATGTCAATAGAGAATAAGAGAAACATGAACACAATGGCATGATAAAGCATGATAATTATAACATGGAAATGTGGCAACAACACATAACATTGAATTAGCATTAGCCAAGGCTCATTGCAAATGAAGCATGCGTAAACCCTCATTACACATGAATCACGAGTAAACCCTCGTTGAACTTGAATTAGCATGAGTCAACACTCATTTCACATGACGTATCATGATACAATAATTCACCCAATGCATTGGAGCTCTATAAGGGCGCACCATTCTTAAACATTTCATTTCATTCATAAGTGTGCCACATGGATCATAAAACATGGATTCATAAAACATAATCATTTATTACACGCTAAAGGAATGTGGAATTCAAACATGAAACATTACAATCCATATGTAAATGTGCATAAAGTTGAATACCCTTGATGGATAAATGGGCATGGTATTCACTACACAGTGACATTGGTTTAGAAAATCGGTGCGATTTCGGCAGCGTAACAGCGTGGCATAAGAATTCATAAAAAAGGTTGATGAGAGAGAAAGGGGTTACTCATCATATTTACATGTAATGGACAGTAAGGAGGTAATATAGATACATTTACCAACAATTTTAATGGAATTTAGATTCATGATACAAAAGTATTTCTTGAATATAAAAGAGGAGAGAGAAGTTCCTTTCGGAATTTCAGCATAGTAACAGGTGTACATGGGAGGAATTTAATGAGAGAGAAAGGGGTCTCCCAACATTCAAACAATAAGAGGGAAGTATGGGGGAGGTGAGAAACCATAAACCAACATTAATAATTGAAATTAAAAGGGCAATACAACTTAAAGAAAATTGACAAAAAAAGAGAAAGGAAGAAAATACCCTTACTTGGAAGTGTGCTTCCAAAGGATAGAGAGAGGCTTCTGAGAGGCTTCTTGGGAGCATGGGGCACCTTGTGAGGATTATAGATAGAGTAAGGATGATGTTGGACGAAATCCAAGGGATTTTAGTGAGGAGGAAGTGGGAGCTTGGGTGGCTTTATATAGGAAAGGTGAGGGAATTCTTTATTATTTAGGTTTGGGTCCCCTTACATTAAATTAATCCAAACCACAAACCATCCGATGGTTTTTGCACATGGTTTTTGGCAAAGGAAAGAGCAAAATATTATTTTATAGGGCCAAGGTACGAACTTCTTAAAATAATAAGGTTGCTTATGTGGAAGTGAGTCACACTCCCATGGAAATTAATTTAAAAAGGCAAAGTGTTGAATAAGTCTTGAGGGCTCCATTAATGATTTGAAAAGTAAGTCTAAAAAACCCAAAATCACATTATTTTAATGATAAAACATATATTGGCCGAACATAAGGATTATGAAATTTTATTACATCACCATTGGGTCATTATGATGTCATAAAACACATTATATATTTAAATGGTGTTTAATTTTTACCAAAAAATTTGACTGTCTCAGAAAATTATGAAAAATTCACCATTGGATAATTTCGATGTCCTGATTCCAAAAATAATATTTCTTTTATCTAAATAATTTTCTAAATATGTGAATTTTCACTTTTAAAATAAAAACCGACATTTATAAAAAATTCACGGGTTTTGACAGAAATTGCTTTCAAACCATAATAAAAAATTTTAATTGCATTCATAAAATTATAAGATCATTTATATTTAATAAAAATTAATTTAATAATAATAATAATATATTTGAAAATATTATTTAATTCAAAAATCGCTTAATTTAATAAAATATATTTCTTTTTTAAATAATAACTAAAAACACAATTTGTACTTTAAAAACTATTTACAGTGTATCAAAAATGACTAGAAATTATATTCATTATTATATACAAAAATAATGTACATGAACATAGTATTACTTATTTGTTACATAACCTCTTAAAATAGCTGCATAAGACCTAAGGGTAAGGTTTGTGATGGTGACAGACTCTTGGGCCGGCTCAGATAACATTGCTCGAGTGGTAATCTCTATCAACTTCCACTTTTCCCGTAGACGATCATGTTCGAGCTTGACAGAATGAAGCTCATATTGGTATTGATCAAGGGAGAATCCTAAATACGCCAGCTCTTTTCTGAGCTTCGACAAATGGGCTTTGTAATGGTTAATTCTACTGGATGTGGCCATCGCTTCTGTTGTCTGAGTAAAATTGGGTTTGTTAAAGCCTTATATTTATACTACGCATGTGATCACTGTTCAACGACTATAAAAGTAACGGTCACAAATCTTATCATAAAACCAAAGAATTTGACATATTATAAATACATTTTTCATAAAGAAACATTTAATTTGATCAAGATGGATTTTCTATTAATGAAACTTTGGGTCATTAAAAAGTACATTCAATAGCTTTTGGTGCTCACTAGTCTGGGCATTGGCTTTTTGATCAAATCTGATGGCTTGGATACATCTGGTCTTCAATGACATAGGATGACACATATTTCTCAAATAAATATCATCATTTCCATGTGCATACAAACTTAATTAATCGTCCCCCAGATCTGTTACATGTAGCTAAATAATTATTGCTATTTTCCACATGGGGAATGGATGTAGTAGGGATTTTTCCTCCAACTACAGTTAAGAATTTCAAGTGTATTCTTACTACTATTGACTTCTTTTCTAAATCAGATGAGGGAATTTATCTCAATGAATTCAGATCCAAAAGAATTTTTAGTTTTTTCACAACTAACATCATCAAAACATTTGGTGTCCCTCATAGTATAATGATGGAAAATGGCACCAATTTATATTATTCTAAGGTAATGTAGATATATTAGGATCCCAATATCAATTCCAACCATTAATTTCAATATCATGCGATGACCAATGGAAAAATAGAGGCATTCAATAAGACCATATCAAATATACTCCACAAGATAGTGGATTGAGATAATAAATCATGTCCTAATAAACATTTTCATGCTTTATGGTCTTATCAAAATACAACCCACACTACCACCCAGACAACTCTTTATTCATTGGTATATAGAAGAAAAGCAGTTTTTCCAATTAAAATTAAATTTCATTCACATAGAGATGCAATCTTTGATCAGTTGTCTATAGATGAGTGGCCTTAGAAATTTTTTGATGTGCTAAAGTTATTAGATGAAAAATATTGCTTACATTGCATAATTTGAAAATCTATCAAAACAAAATAGCACGATCCTTTTACTAGAAAGTCTCCCTATGATCATTTCTTCAAGGAGAATTGGTATTGGCCCTCAGGACTCCAATGATACCTAGAATCAAACCTCTAACGGTTGATCCAAAGTTTGATGGACCTTATTCCATACATAAGGTCTAATAAAATAGATCTTATGCCTTAATATCAATGGTAAGATCGCTTATTAAAACTTCAACCAATATGAGATTCTTGAATAAATAAGTTGTGTAGATGCACACATCCTCCTCATTGAAATATTAAAAGCTGCATAGCCCCCATGTCCTCACTGTAAGACATAAAACAGCATAGTACAGTCTCCCAGTTTCAAGACATTAAACTACATAATGACCATAAATGTCCATGATTTATGATAGTAAAATTTATAGCATCTTTTTCCATGTCGCATGATGTTAAAATATATGACATTATTTTTCCTTATTAAATTGAATTAAATTTTATGGCTAACATCTTCTATACATAAAAATAGGAGATTCGATAACAAATCCTCATTGACATAATTGCTACTATGTAGTGGCACATGAGTCACTCTCTTCCCTATGTTTGAGTCAGATCTGCCTGGGGACCACCTTTCAAGAACTATGTGGGGCTTGATTCCCATCTATTTGAGATATGTAGAGATGCCTGGATCTCTAATCTAAGGTGCAGCAACAACCATAAATTTTTTATTTCTTTTTTGTATTCCTGTATATGAATACAATCTATATAGATTTTTCCCTTATCATACTTGATACAATCAATATTCTATTTTGTGCGTTATGTTTAACCATTCTTCCAGATCGTCTCAAAAAACCATGTCTCCCATATCAAACTCGATTGGTGTAAGAAATAATTTTTTAAGGAACTATGTAAGACTTGTTTATCATCTATTTGAGATAGGCATAGACTTTTAGATCTCAAATTTGGGCCCTACCACAATATAAAACCCCCATATATTCTTTATAATAGAATCAAACCTGTGCAGGGAATGTTTAAAGAACTTTGTATGGTTTGATTATTTCCCCCCAAAAAGACATATAGTGACACTTGTGTTTTATCCCTTAGTCCAGCTACGATATTTCATTCTTTTCACATCAGTTCATCTTCTTTCTATTTTCATGATGTTAAAATGACAACAAATCTATGAATTTTTTTTTGGCTTGATTCATTCTCCAATAAGATACGTAGTGATCTTGTGTCTTATTCCTTGACTCAGCCATCACTTAATTATAGTACTCATATTCATCCCTTGTGTCATTATTGTGTTATAGAAGAATATTATACTCCTCCTTTTTTTCACAGTGAGCATATCTCATTGGGCTTAGGAATTGGGTAATATAATTATTTGTATAAATAAGGTGTATTAATTCCTTTTATTTTTAACAATGTTCTTAATACCTGACTTAAAACTGCACAGTACAATGTCCTCACTGCATGAATTAAAACTGAATAGTATAATGTCATCGTTGCATGACTTTAAACTACTGAACATAATATTGATTCAAATATTTCTTATTTTCATTGAGTATAATCCCTTCCTTCTTTCACACTCTTAATCTTGGATATTTAATATTTCCCGATCTTCATTATCATTCTAAAGGTTTTTTGTTTCTGATTTTCTAATACCTGAGAACTCTTTTTCATGACTATGCAATATGCGCCCTTAAGTGGAATTGCATACATTGCCTACATAATTGTCATGTCTGTCAAAATATTCCACTATTTGTCTATGCATCATATGACTTTATTGGCTTTGCATGATACAAATCCCATTATGGATTTTCTCAAATGATGTTTATTTTATTCTTGGTTATAGTGCCTTTTCCCCTTCAATAATTGATAACAATATACAAGAATTTATTTTTTAAAACATTAATTCATGTATATTTGTCCCCTTATCTTTTTCTCGATTTGAAAGTCTTCATGACCATGGTTTACACGTTATCTCTCCATGTGTTCCAAACAATATAAAAAAACCTTGGATCACTTGACGAAATATCATATATTGTTTCAAATTTTTTTCTTCATTATATTACCTAAAACTACTGACATCATACTCCCTACATTTGGCTAAGACCTTCGTTGAAATCCTATTCCCCCAATTCTTTGGAAATCATGATTTTAAGTAAAATATCGGTATTCAGGTACCTTTCATCATAAACCAAACCATATGCATGGGAAAATAACAATCTCCACAATCATTCATCAGCTTTTAGAAATAGGATGTCAAACTTCTGAAAGCTTTTTTTCTTGACTTTGCAGTACATGCCCCTAGGTGGCCTTTCATAAAATTTACCCACATATTGGTTCTCTTGGTCAAAAGATACCACTATTTGGATATGCATCATATGCCCCGGTTTGAACTACATAATACATCCCCTATAATAGGATTTGACAAATAATGGTAACTCTGTTATGGAAAAAGACTTCTTCTAATTATATTATCATTTTCACCATATCATTCCCCTTTTTAGAAATTCTTAAGTCATAGTTTACAATTTTCCATTCCATACAAGAATATGGTATTATGTTTCCAATAAAATTATCAATAAATTGGGAGAGTATCATACCATTGGTCAAAGATAATTTCCCTAAATTAATTCCATCCAATGTCCTCAGTGCATGACATAAAACTGCATGGTATAATTTCCTCACTACATGACTAAAAACTACAGAGTACAATGTCATCACACTATGAATTAAAATTGCACAGTTTGATATAAAAAAATCCCTTTTCAGATTAATTTAATACCATTCCTTATACAGAAAATTTTTATAGAAAATGTTTTATATTTCAGGAAATATGTCAACAAAGATAACGCTTTATTCTCAAAATTCATTTCCTTGGAAAATCCTCCCATTGTGGTCTTGAATGACCCAAATCTTATTTTCCATTGTCTATCAATAGTAAAATGTTAAATTATTAAAAAACTATTTTTCTATACTATGAGATATGTTCCCTTAGGTAGCCTCGCATATGTTTCCAACATAATATACATGTCAATCAAATGATGCTACTATTTGAATACGCGACATATTCCCTAATTGTCCCTACATAACAGAACCCTCATAAGAATATGGTCATATAATGGTATCTTTTTTATTGGAAAATGCATCCCTTATGTTTATACATGTTTTAGATTTTCTCACTATAAAAATCATGGCTCAAGATTCCCCTTGGATATATTTATAACAATATTAGATCAATTCTCATACATTAAGTCTTGTTTGGGATCAAAATTATAAATTTATCGTCAATTCTATTCGACCATGAACATTAGAACTTTATAATCCAATGTGTGTGACTCAAAACATCCAATAATAAGAGATGTGGTACTCACCAGAATGGGAACCTTCAAAGGGAACTCTAAAAAAAGTCGAGTCCCAACTCACTCAACATACATTTTGTAAGGATTAGGTAATATTGAGCAATGAAAATATAAAATATATAATGATTGTGGGGTTTCCTATTTAAAACTAGTAAAAATAAAACTATACTCACTAGGTTCCTTGACATAAGAAAAAAATTGAGAATCCTTCCAAATGTGAGGTAGCTCAAAAAATAATGAAATGATGATTGGAATATGTCAACGTTCACTAATTTTAACTTTGAAAAAGATTATATTCATTCAAAACAATTCAATTTCTAATGGGGGGGGGGGGAATTTGTACACACCATGAAATGTTTTCCAAGCACTTCTCTTTAAAATTCCATCAACTGGGCTCGAAAAGTTCATAGTACGACTCTAAATTTTTCATGGGGGTCAGTTATAGTAGTGAAGGTACTGGCCTGAAGGTTCGAGACTGAAGCCCGACACTGATCCCAAGAAGGGGAGAAGGGTGCAGACCCTGTGGTATGGTACAATTATCTTGTCTATGTCACTAAAGCAACACCCAAGGTACCTGCATGAAAAAACCTTTAAATCATCATGATGGAGTGGAATGAAGAAATTATTTTGGCTATGCCTTCAAAGTGGCACCATAGTTAGTCCAAAACACTGTTGGTGTGCAAGTATACTTAGCTACCACCCATCCAAAACCCAGCCACTTGTGCACCAAATTTATGTTGTGCAACATACCTGCACACCAAATCCCATTTCGCCTAGGGTCCTATTTTTTCCTATAAATAAACCCTTGGTATCTTTATTTGTAATGACAAATTTCCCTGAAGAACAAATACTACTCTGGTCACCCTAGTTCTTCGTCCAAGTCTCCCAAAACATTTAAGGATGTTCTTTAACACCCTGAGTTGAGTATTTGAAGGAGGATAATAGGACATAAGTCTTTTTTGTGTTTGAAATCCATAACACTTGCGCACCTAAATCGCCCAACCTCCTTGAATCAGAATCACTTGTGTGCCACTTATTCCATTCAAAAGAACTTCAGTTCCCCACTTCTGGTATCACATATGAATACTCCTAAAGGATTGAGACCTATCTTGCCAATAAATTGACATACATTTTATTCGTCTCTTAAGAGAACATCAAGTCGCCCTAGTCTACTTGTGCTCCAATACTTGCACACCAAAACCTACTTGGTAACATCTCCTTTATCCACCTATTCTCATTAATCTACAAGGCTCTAGCCCCCCTCAAATACATTATTGGAAAGTATTCTTCTTCATTGGCTCCCTTTTCTGAAATTGATTCTATTGAGACCTCCACCAAAACCTCTTGACTCATCAAACCATTGGGAAAGGCACATCAACATGTCTGATATTTGGGTTTGTATATCCACAATCATAGGTTTTAAACATTTGTTTCACAATGGGGTTAGGATTCATGAAGCATCTATGTGATTGTAAATCCACAGTCACATTGACCTTTCTCCCAGGATCATTGATCGTAAGTTCCCAGTTTGGAAGAGTATTTGGTTCTTAAACTCTCAATTCTCAAAGAGACATGGAACTGCAGGTGTCTAGTAGGGAAGGTTCAGTTCACAATTTCTTTTCCATTCAAGTGAATAAAAAGTCTCCCTCCCCTAACTGGATCAATTTAAGGGTATCCTTCCTAGTGTAATCCCCTAACCTTTATCCCTTCTTCCTTTCATTAGACCCTTTACCAATTTTATGAAAACAGAGGGAAGGCTCATTGCCTCGCTCTCATCCACCTTGTCTGTCGTACACTCGTCCTCTTCCACCAGTACAGGAGGAAAGTGTGTGGGTAATTATTGAATTTATCACATCCAATTGTTTCTCTCACCGAGAATGAATCATGTGGTCTTAGATATTTGTGATGATTACCACATTTACACAAACATACATGGTGAATGAACTATAAGAACTCTGATTCCCACCATAATTTGGATATGTAGGAAGCCTTCTCTAGACCCGAGATCACTGGATATACTCTTCCGGAATCCAATACTAATTCCCTTAATTTAGGAACCCTCATATGAAAAATAATAAAATTAAATATCTAAATAGTCAAGGCATTATTTTCAGGATGTAAGACGAAACTCATTTCAGTCCATGAACTACACTCTCCTAAGAGACTCATTGAACTATGTGGGACTTGATTCCCATCTAAATGGGATATATAAGAAGCCTCGATGAGGTTAAAACCCATGAAATCAAATTAACCATGTTCTTATTGGGCTATATTCCCAAAGGGGTATAATATTACACGGAAGCCCATATTCATTCCACGTTCCTTGGGATTATTAGGCATATGCCTCATACCAAACATTGACTAATAACCATTCACTTATATTTCCTTACCGCAGGACATAAAACTATATGGAGGTGTACTTATGACAAGACCATAAAATGTATGATGTGTCCCATTACGTGGAACCCAACCAAGAGGGTTTTATTTCATTTCACAAGGTACGAAGGTACAACTTTTTATGGGTACGATCCCAATATCAAAAAAAAATCATTATCTCCCTGGATGATAATAAATTCAGATTGCCCCACTGAGTGGATTAAAAACTAGTATCATCATAATGATGATTAAAAGAATATATTAATAGTATATAAGAGGATACCATTTATTGATAACCTCAATTACATACAAATGATTTTAAATTTTAAACATTTTAGTAAATGATTTCAGATGAAGAGGGAAACTTATATTATACATTGTAAATTAAAAATGATTCATGAAAATATCGTAAATTTATAAAGAGAGCCCCTAAGTAGACAATAATTTCCCCCAAAAGGGTGTGATGAGTCCGAACTCCCATCCTATTCACCATTGCATGTTTTTAAGTATCGTAATGTTCAAACATAATGAATTCCTACATTTGGAAAGTGGGTCCCTTTAAGATAAAGAACTGTTGGGTGTTTCCGGTTACATGTATAAATCCAATGGAAAATGAATGGAATTAGTGATTCTTAAAACTATAACACATGTATCAAGGAACTATGAAACATAGGGTATAGTGAACCAAGCCTTTTACATATAACATTAAATGATTTTATTCATGGTTATTCATTAGAATACAAGCCATGGATCATTATGTCTAGTGTCATGGATGACTAGGAACATATAACATAAAACATGGGGCTAAAAAAACCTTCATTATTTAATCTCAATAATATGATACATACATCCATTGAGCCCTTATATCTTCATAGGGTACCCTAGAAAACACATCAACAAATGGGTGAGCTAAAAATCCCAGTAAGGGAATGAACATAAGGATACGTCTTAAGATCATGAGTTAGGAGGCTTGACATAAAGATATACAAAGCATGGAACTTATAAAATTATATCATATAAGCATGGGTTAATATAAACATGGAATCATATAAATGTGGATGTTTCATAAAACATTTCTTTAGTATGGGTCAATTCTAGCCGCCAATCCCATTTCCCATTTTAGTACGGGTCAAGGATAATTGCCAATCCCATTTCACATCACATCTCATGAGACCTAACTTTACCCAATGCATTAGAGTGTTATCTGGGTGCACCCATCTAAACATTTTCATGAATATTATTGCAACATAAATATTCCTTCCACATAAATATTCATTCCACATAAATAATCATAAAAAAATTGTTCATAAACATAAGGATACCCATGGAAATAATTGGGTACCACAATCATGTCATAAACTATAACAAATGAGTGTCTCATGAAAGGGTACATGAATGAAAGGGATTAGAAAATACATGGATGGTCATAAGGTAATATAGGCATAAACCGTGGTACATGGGGAAAAATAAAAGTGACAACATATATGAAATTTATTTGAGGATCATTAGCATTAAAACATTTTTGTTCGGTTTTATGGAAAATACTATAGAGCATTTAATATAGTAACTAGAAAATTTATTTATATAAAACCAGAATTCAACAAAGATGTTTTTCATAAAAAATCCTGATTTTATGATGAAAATGATGTCTTAAAATAGATGATATAGTTCATTTTCAATTGATTATAAATTCAAGAAGTTCCTTTAAAATGATTGTGCTTATTGGGATGTATCGAGGAGGGATTCACATAAAATAATGTATATCCCCAAAAGAGAATGAGATATGGATCATGGAACATGGTTTTGGAGCATATAAATAGAATTTTTGTGTTTTAAATAAAAGTAAAAGACAAATAAAGTTTTGTAAAAAGAAAGATAGATCAACCTAAAGGAATAAAGGATGTTCGGGTAGAATCCATGACAGTTTATTGTCTTGGTATCAGGTTTAACTAAGAGGGCTCGATGAAAGAGATTAGGGGTTTATCATCACATATAAAAAAATTATTTGAGTATGGGGTGGTGGGTGTGAAAACATACCACATCACTTGGTATTACACAAAAAAGTCAAATCATAGAGAACAATCATGATTAAGAGGGAAAAGGAGAGGACCCGTTACCTTAAATCTGTTGGTGTTCTCCAATTGCTATTAAAGACCGGAATAAACAATTTAGTGTTATTAATTAATAATTCCAGATCCTATTATATATTTAATATATTTAAAATAACCCTTTTTAGTTAATTCAAGGCCTTCTTGATTATTTATAATGATCAATTTCTTTTTTCGGGCTCGTTTGTTTACGTGGTTTCAAAAGATCAGTTCACTTATATTCAAGTTTGGATAATCAAGAAACAAGGTCGTGGTTGTCCAAAAATGATGTTATATGATTTTATTGATAATCCAGTAGATGAAATGGTTTTATATTTAATTTTTTTATTTATATTGATGTTTAATTATTATATAAAACAAATGTGACAACCGTTTTTGTTAATTGGTTGGTTTGATTACAAAGAACATATTTTTCTTTATAACTTAATACAATTGTTAAAAAAATATTACAAAATTAAAATAGGATATATTACATATATATATTCTGGTTCAAACATAAAAAAAATGGGTTCACAACCATATTTTATGATGATAATATAAATTGATAAATTGTTTTCTTTGAATGTGATAAATTATCCCATCTCTAACAGTGCTTTCATTTCATTCAAACAAATGATGAGGAAAGGATAAAATATAATTAAGTATCCAATTAGAATAATATAATTCTATTACATTTATTCTACAAGAGTTATCAAACCATTTGGGTGAATGGAGGTGTTGAAAGAAACAAAAAGAAAATATCTTCAAAGAAAAGAAGGAATTGGAAAGAGGAATTTACCTCATGAGACTTCCTCCTTTGATAACCTTTTATGGGGAGAGGTTTTGGTATTTATAAAAGGATAGGAGATTTTTGACATGGGGGAGGATCTTGGGGATAGATTTTTGCAGAATATTGGAAAGGCACAAGGATTGAGAGGAGAGAACAGAAGAGGGAGTGAGGGGGGTTTTATAGTGGAGGAGAGGAGGGTTTTCCTAAATTTTTAATCATTAGTTTATTATTTCCTCACATGACAATGATTGGTAAGTATTAAATGAAAAAATAGTAATAAATGCATGTGAATTCGAACCAAATGGGCTTATATTAGCAGATTATCATCAATGACTCAATTAATTTGTTATTTATCATTTATTATAAATTATTGAATTCTACTATTCATAAAAAATCCGCTATTTCAGAAAAATCCCAAAAATTCACCCTAACTATTTTTTGACATGTAGAATCCAAAAAGGAAGTCCATTTTTCAAAAAATAATTTCTAAATATGATTAATTAAATATTTACTTAAAATCATAATTTATTATTAAAAACCAGTTTTAAAACAATAATTTACTTATTCTAAAATATAGTTATATCATAATTACACTTGAATAATATTTTAGGACTATCATAAGTAAGGCTACACTTCATTAGGGTATTTCCCAACTCATAAGGGTATGTAACTATTCATTAGGGTATGTTACTATTCACCAAAATTATTTTTTTCTTATCGGACACCAAATAACATACTGATCACTACCACATATATCATATTTTCAAATTTACAAAAATAGAATTGAAAAACATATGATTAATGTCCACATATCACTTACTAGTTGATGTTGTGTTTTCATGTTATTTTAAACATATTTATAAGAAGGGAAATTTTCCTTGAAAACATTGGGTCCTTACTAAGGGGTGATTCATCAACCAAATTAGATAATCACTCTAGATCATAAAAGCATCCATGCTCATGTCTTGGAGGCTCTATGTACATATTATTTGATACTAGGACAACCGTATCAGGAATAAAGAACCATTACAACTGCGCACACCAGTCAAAGTGATGGACACTCTAGGGAGGAAATATATCAGTTCTTTAACTCAAGATGTTTGTTGGAGTATCTCTAAAACAATGTAGGATCCAATCAAATAGGGTCCCATATATGAATTCCCCAATCAAAAATATGTCCCATGTTTCCATAACCAATAACCCAAACATGAAAGGTGGAAAAGGAAACCAAAAACTGAAAGGAACATTCATGATTAGGAAATTCTGGAAGCTAGTTTTCTTGAAAACATCAAACATATATCAATAGAGGATCCTCATCCTATCAATCCATTACCAAATTATGGAAGTGGTAGTAGACTTTTTAATGATCTTCCCCAAAATTTTACTTATAGAAACATTGATGGTATTCCCCTGAGCACCAATGAGGGCTTACTCTGTTGGCCTAAGATGATATATCATGATAACCTATATCTTGATTATTTTCAAGGTAGCCCTCCCTTTTACAAGATGATTGTATAGTAAAAATGACTTACCCTTGATATATTCCTCCCTAATAGTCCTCCCCAGGGTATAATTTGTAGATATAATTCTCTTTGAATTCAGACATCATGTTGTCATGGTAGTACTCTCCCTAATGGTTGTTGCTGCAATGGCACTCCATGTTGTGACACAATGCATTGAGAATTTCCTCCCCACTTTTTAGTAAATCCTGAAGGTCCTCCCCAGAATGTATAATGTATATATTCTCTCTATTGTTTGAGCTATGATGGTAGTCCTCTCTGTAACAGGCATCATTGTGGAGGTCCTCCCCTAAGTGATGTCTGGCACCAAGAAGGTCCTAATAAAGGTATATTACTTTGACATTGAATTGGTGTTTGGACACCAATCCATGATAGTAGTCATTTCCATCATGACACTGATATTGAAGGCCCACTCCACTATAAAAATTCACATTAGAGTAAAGTAACTCCACCTCTAGTCCAAATATTAGAAAGCCCCCATATTCTGAGGCGCATAGAAGGACACGGTCAGATATGCTAGAAACACTATCAATGAGAAGTGAAATCCTTTCTCAAATAGTAGATGGAATGGGGATATGCTCATCCTCTATAACGCAACTTCACCATTGATGCATTAATAAAATCATTAATATCCCCACCATTAAGGATGAAATCATCGTAAATCATGCAAGTAGGGAACAACTAGAGGAGTCCCTGGAGGGAGAAAAACAATATATGTTCCTTGTGAGACAATCATTTGATAGGTATGATAAAATAGTGATGTGTTGGCCACCAACCACTTCTCAGTGTGACATACCATGAGAATTGTTAGAAGAATTTATGCAAAACATTCATCTCAATATCTCTACAGCTCTCAGCTAGCCAAAAACAAAATTTCTTCCATATGAATGGTATATAGACCATATCAATTTATTGGGGAATATTCATTATAAAATTGAGCTTGATTCCCATATGTTTTCAAGGAGGTCATAATACGAGCTGAAAAAGTTGAACCTTTGATTGGAATGCCTCCAAACATAACAAAAATTTCATTTCGTCACTAGTGACGCACTATTTGGTTTTGATATTCTAAGATGGTGAAAACATAGAGATTTACACTTCACCACACTTTATTTCTAGTAAAACCCAATGGATATTGCATTATATAATGTAATCGTCCCAGGTTGGTAGTAAAATGAAGTACCAGTTCCAAGAAGATGACATGCTTGGAAATAATTGTCCATTTGTAAGTCTCAAAAGCTTCAGGCCTGATGAGAGAAGGACACCAAAAATCTACTAATATAGGAAACCGTGAATATCCAATAGGATACCCACATAAGGTAAGAAAATTAAAGATCAATTCTCTTGTCCTCAGTAGAAAAAAATTTAATCTGTGGATACGACACCATATTCTACTCAAAATCACTGGGAAATACATGAGATACATAAGGTGGTAATAGAAATTTCTACTCCCAAGGTACAATATAAACCCTATACCACAGGTCTAGGATAATTTTTAACACAAAATTATCCTATAGTACATAATATTCGAGCTGCAATTCAATTATAATGGAATGGGAGCAACACCAGCCCAAATGTCTAGGGGTATTTTAATATCAAATTCCCACCCAACATAAGTCTGTCTTCTCCTATAAAGGGAGAATGAAAAATAGTGAGGTTTCTCATTCTACCCTTTCTCATGATTCAACCCCAAGGGATGGAGGCATATCTCTAGACTTGATCTAGTTTCCCATTGATTCATCCTTTACCAAGAAACCCGAATTGTGTCATATAATGGAGGGAGGAAATCCAACCAAGGACACAAGTTGCTCCTCTACCATTCCTCACCTGGTATGACACCTAAAATAAGGTATGCATCAGTGAATATTGTGTATGTCAATCCCATTTAATTTACTTATGATAATATAAATGATGATAATGAAAGGAAATATGATTACCTTCTAGAGGTGGTCCACACCAAACATGATGTTGTGCATACCTGGAATCAATGGTTCAACTTAAATTCGGGCACTCCCTTAGTTAATCCCTCATTTCTACCTTTAAAAATCCATAGTATTTATAAGAATAAGAATAAGGATGCATAAAACCCACATCTTTATGCCAATGCAAACACATCCCTAACCCTAGAAGATAGATTCTCTTAGTAGGAGTAATAAATGAATGAGATAAAGAGAGTCAACACTGAGCTACTTCCAACAAGCTATCCTACTGGATATGTTCCTCAAGTAGAGCATCAACACACCATTATAATAGAGGTTCCTCTGCTATAAGGGATCATCCTAAAAAATTAATCATGGACAAAAAGATCCTTCAAGGATGCATTGTGGCTGCCAGTCTTCATGAACCGAGTCCTAGGAGGATACCAATATTTTCCAACAATGAGGAAATTACCAGAGAAAATCTAGAAAAATCCCCAAAGGATACCACTAACCACATATCCACATCATGTTCCAGTAGTTATAACACTACCAATATTTCTCCCTACTATACCCACTCTTTCTCAGGATCAATAGGACATGAATCATGGCCTCCTTAATACCATGTGGTTGTTGATAACTCAAATGGAAGCAATTGAAAGGAGATGCACTCTAATATAGTTGGAGAAGAATCCTAACCCCATTTGGGTGAGAAACATCCCATAGAAACCAAATTTTGGAGATCCCATACTCCTAGTGTTTTATGGATCATGGGACATAGAGAAACATCTGATTCACTACTTATCTTACTATGATCTTATGATGGGAACCTCAAAGCAATAAGAAGCCATTAAAATCAGATGTTATGTGCAAAAACTTCAAGGTTTATAAATTATTTAGTATACTAGTTTTACATATAATAAAATAATAGGATGGAAGGATCTACAATACTAGTTCTTATTCAGGTTCATCTCGACATTTCCAAACACAACCTTCAATATCCTCATGAACTGCAAATAGTGAGAGAATGAGTGATTCTCATACTTCATCCCTAGATTGAATGGTTTGACATACTCCAAAAACTGGTCACTCCCCAAATACAATATTCTTGTAATGTTCATCGATAATCTCCTAGAACAGCTGTGAACACCACTCATTCTGATAAAATATACAAGTCGGTTCCCTGAATTCTCTTCCATCTATCGAAGGATATAAGATACCTTGTAATGGACTAATCTCAAGTCCAGAGCAGCCCCATCATCTCTAGTATAATGTGAGGGAAGAGTTGAAGTAGCTTCTATCATGCTGAAGACACCACCTGCACCATCTCCGGCTCCTAGGCCTACACCTAGTCATGTACAACCTGTGGACCTTAGAATCCACACCCACTATGACAAGAGATGAAAAGGGGGATTAAAATGAATAAATTTATAGAATTAAGGAACAATGTTTACTCATTCATAGATGATAATGTTCATGGGTACTTCATAGCCGCAAGGAATTGCATCTTGATCATGATTCCATATACAAAAAGGGATGATGAATTAGGTCTTGACGACCAGACATATTACTATCCATTCCATCAAATATTGGGACACAACATCCGAGAGTGATTTGTCTTGAAGTACCTTTTGTGAAACATGATATATTCAGGACCAATCATGCTGGTACCACCTCCAGTGCACATGGAGTATGATTCTACCACTGACCCAAATGAAGAAGGCGATTGGAAAAGAGTTGTAAACAAAAAGGAGAAAAAGTTTGATAGTTGTATTACTTGTAAAATAATTAATTAAGACAACAGTATATACCTACCACAATTAAAGTAACCGACTGTTCCTCCAACAACTATCGATGCATAAAAAAAAACAATATCAACCCCACAATCCTCTAATGTTCAACCGCCTAAAAAGAAATCCAATCTAAAGAGAAGAAAGAAAGTGAATGAAGATGAATGTGGAACAAAAAAATGTTGGATTTTCATCTCCCATATTTTATGCTGTCATATTTTATGATACGGAAACACCCCAAAAAACAAATAGTGGGAATTTCCATGAAAAGTAGTATAATAGGAACCGCCAAACAAAAAAGAAATACAATATGAAGATGATGAGGTAGAGTCAACATAAAAATAGGAGATTGTTGTTGGCTCCATAAGGGTTATCTTCTTAATGTATTCCTTCTCTGTTGATGAATATAGTTATCAACTATAATTTTCCACACCCAATTGGTGAGTCAGAAGAAGAAACTAAAGAAGGTAAGGATATCATGGTAGATGCATCCATTGCTAAAATCAAGCTTAGGGACACACCCCCACTTAGATTATCATAATGGAAGAAACTCACGTAAGAACGCTATGATTTTTACCATTGGGACTTTAAAATTACCTTGACCGTATGGGATTACATCGTGGTCTAATACTCCGGGTGTATCCATTAGAGGAATAAAAAATCACTCATTTCCCCCGTTATGTGAGCATACCCGCCTAGACAAATTCAAAATGGATGGAAGCTCCTTCAAATCAGATCCAAAGGGTTGACCCATCATTATAAATTGATCAAGACCCTAAAAAAATGGGATAGAGAATCCTCAGGATGGAAATCTCTTGATTTTAGTATGAAAATATGATATTCTAAAGCAGGTGGATTTGGTATCATCCAACCATTAAATGATGGATGCACTGAATCAATCAACAGATATTAGAGATGCACTCATTGTAGCATTTTTTGCGTTCTTGGAAGATTTAATTTGAGGCAGCTATTGTTGAAGCTTACTAAATAGAGACCAATACTATAGAATTCCACTCAATTATCTCATTCATGGATCAAAATAAAGATGCTTCCATACAATGACATGTCAAACCCCTTTATGTGTTTGGATGGATAAATGGTATTGATATCCAAAAGGACCTCATTCGAAATGGTTCTAGAGTTAATCTTCTCCCATTATAAACAATTCGCAGGCTTGGATAAAATGAGGATGATCAAACAACCTACACCAACACTTTTTTGGGTTAAAATAAAAGAGAGCAGAATCCATTAGCCCAAATTAAGCTCAAAACCCAATTTGGTTGACCCCATAGATCAACAAAATTCTCTATTGGTTTAAAATAATAAAACCATCAACACCCTTCTAGAAATGCCCTAACAATATCAATATGAAACAATCCCATCCTCCTACCATAAATGACTCAAATATATTGTCAAAGGGTAGTGTGGAACATTGTAAACTAATAAGGCTCTCTTTCACTATTACGAGTCACACTATATCAATGAAATGTTTTATGAGGCAAATAAGAAACAACCCTCAGTTGAAATAATTGATTAATTTTCAACCTTAAAGGTTTTTAAATGTTTCTAACTGATCCCCTCAGGTGTCTAAAGTTGTAATACGTGATTTACCTCATTTAGATTGAGTGCATATTAATAAATTTGGATTTGGATTCAGTATTACCCATGTTCTTAGTCATGGACACTAAGACTTATAATTTTGAAAAGCTCATTGAATCCCAAAATAATGATGGAAATTCAGATGAAAATTCCCTCAAACCATCATCAAAGTAAATCCCTACATCACTTAATGAGGTGGGAGGAAGTATCATGCCACTCAGAATAGATGAGGAAACACATTTAACCCTCACTGCATCTTCTCTAAAGAATACTCCACCAATTGTCGTGGTAGACTAGATGACGTCACCTCCCAGACATCAAAATATAAATTCTTCCTACAACGATGGAGAAATCAGGTTAAGGATTTTTCCCTATAAGAATATGGATTGGAAGATGATGAGGATATAGAGGAGGAGGAAGAAGAAGACCTAATTGATACCCCCTAGCATTCGATGAATTTTTCTCTACACCATTGATGAACTCAAGGAAATCAACATGGGTGTGGAGGAAGACCCATGAACCACACTAATTAGAACAAAAATGAATCCTGATGGGAAAGAGGTATATACCTATTTCTTAAAGGGGATTAAAGATGTTTTCATATGGAACTATACAGAGATAAAATTCCACAACCCATAGGTGGCCACTCACCACCTAGGCATATAAGAAGATTACCATTGATACAAAACATTCTTCTAAAAGGACACACCAGACCCATCCTGTGAAAATAGATTCTAATGTTGAAAATATCATTAGATACAGCTTCAATTGGAATGTCCAATACACCATCTGGATAGAAAAATTCGTCCCCACCAAGAAGAAAAATATAATCATCAGAGTCTTCCTCTATATTAGGGACCTAAACTGGAACATCTAAAAAGTTTATTTCCTATTCCCAATCACAAAATTTCTTATCAATTCAACCATTGGATATCATGCTCTCTGTTTCATAGTAAACAATTCCGGATAAAACCAGGCCTGAATAGCCCTAAAATATGAAGAATCCTCCACCATTAGGGATCCACAATGAGTTTCATTATACAAGGAGATTCCTTTTAGTTTGAAAACTTCTTGCACAACATATCATTGTGACATGCACCGCATTTTCAAATGCATACTAGTAATGTTAGTTGATTAATATGTTGATGATCTAGTATTCAAATCACAATAATGCTCAGACCATCTAAACGATCTTAAAACCCTCTTCAATAATCTAAAACAACACAGTCTAAAAATGAACCCCCCAAATTTTGTTTTTTATTACTTTAGGGAAATTCATTAGCTTTATTATATTGCCTTGGGGAATTGTTTTTGACCAATAGAATAAATATTTCATCCTTGGTATGTTACCTCCTCACAAACTCACTAAGTTTAGAGGACTCCAAGGACACCTGGACTAAATTCGATGCTTGAAATCCAGCCTATCGGGAAAATTACATCACTTAACCATGTTGATGAAGAATGGGGAAGAATATCAAGGGATTAGAGACCGTTAGGAATAATTTGATAACATAAATAATTGTATCCTAAGTCCACTGGTGCGTATATCACATGTAAATGGAGGAAAACTCATTTTTTACATAAACACATTCTATAAATCCCTAGGCTCTTTCATCGCATAGAAGATTTATTCTAGTATAAACAATATTCTCTATTATATTCAATAGAATGAATTCCATTTTCTATCACATAGCAACCTATTAAAGTATATTCTCAGCCATATAATATTAACTAGATCCTTGTCAATGTGGGAGGTCATCCTGTAGTAGTTCGATATATGGGTCATTCCATAGAGTGACATCAAAGGCAATGCATTAACAATTTTTTTTCCAGAGCATCCCTTAATAGAGGTGGCCCCATTATATGTTGATATACCAGATGAGAATGTTTTATCTGTTCAAGAGGATCCCCATCTATAAGAGATTCACATCGACAGTTCCAATAAAAGCCTGATAGGATATATAATGGAAGACCCCTAGTTCAATATATTGGGGCTAGGAGTAATACTCATATCCACAGAAAAATTTGTTCTTCCCTATTACATCCTATTTTAAAAAGGATGCACATATAATGAAGTATATTACCCGACCCACATTGTAGTCCTAGAGTTTGAAAGTCAATAACAAAAAGAACATATAATTATTATAAGCAATTTGTAACTAGTAATCAATAAATTCAATGGTGACTATGCTATCAATAAAGTGGATTTGATCCCTTTGATGAATAGTGTTTGATAACTATTGTTGTAATTACCATCAATTCCAACATTTCCTTATGCCCCCCAATCACAAAATGAGCAAGATGATGAATTGGGAAATGAAGACATGGTTCTGGCCATCCCAGATCAGAATGAAACAGCAATCAGTATTTCTCGCTGAGGGATGGCCTTACCATTCTTACATGACAACATAGATGAAATCAATGAAATTAGTCCCATATCTGAGCCATATGGTCCAACCACTATATGGATGACTCCCATGGTAGATTAAATTCATAGTGGAGGGACCCTCTAGAAAGAACAAGAAGGGAGAAAATGTGAAGGTGGTCAATCAACTTCATGATGTATGATGACACAAATGGGCAAATGTCCCATTATAAGTAAGGCCTTGAAGAGTCCTTCTTCGGTGCACTGATGGGAAAAAGGACACCTCCATTATAAAAGATGTGGATTCCTGATCTTTTGGAGAACACTAATCAACATCTATGCTCTCATAGTAGATTAGAAGGCTAGGGAACTATTGGACCACCATGATATAGGATTTTTCAACTTTCAACAAGAAGTTCCATCCCTTCAATGTTCATAAAAATATCATCCACTTGTCTCCATGGTTACCTCACACAACCAAGTACTCTGGGCCATTCTCTATATCAGGAATGGATGTTGTGGGACCATACCCTCTGATCATGTCCATAAAATTCAGATATATTCTCATATAAATTTTCTTTTTTTATAAATGGATAGAATTTGTACCTCTCAAAAAGGTTGGGGAAAGAATAATAGTATGCTCTATGAAATCAAACATTATTACCATGTTTGGGATCCCTCATACCGACTAACTAACAAATATGTTTTTTTATTAAAATAGACCCCATTTTAAGGGGTGTGGGGGAACCCATGACATCATTGACATGGAAAAAACATACAACCCCAACTAATAATTATCCCAAGAATAAAATCTAACCATTATACAAGAGAAAATCTCCTACTAGAAAAAAAGAAATTAAAACCAACTTCCTCTATCCCAAAGCTAATTTGATAGTTATCCCATGAAAAATCGCACAGTCTTGGAACCGACAGCTGAATCCATACCTATCAAACATCTGATTCCGAATACCCATGGAATAGTGAAAACCAATTCCATACACCTCATCTGAAACATAATTATTGTAGAAAACGGTTCTCCAAAACCGTTAAGTTGTAAACCACTGAGGAAAAATAGATACAAAAAATTCACACATTCATACCACTGTATCACAAAATCAACACTGCAAAAACCATCACAGCTAGTAACTTGATCATCCACCTTGATGCTATCGTGATTTCACCCCGACTGATCAATATAATGATGCCAGATCTACTAATCATCTCCTATACCACCACACAAAACAACATCACCATTGAAGTATGAAACCTAAAAAAACTCATCCACATTGTCATAGCAATAGAAAAACATAGAAGAAGCATTCCAAAATTCAATACATTCCAAAATCCAAATTGCGTCAATGAAAAACTTCACGGATGTCCAATGGGATAAGGCATGTAATGCTTCCAAGCCACTTCCATAACATCGATCTACGCCAATCCAAATCACGTTAGAGAAGAAAAAGTAATAGGTGTCATGAAACTCAAGAAGTAGAGAACCATCCAAAATGGAGAAAACATATGAAATAATAGAGATCAAAAAGACCATCACCAGTCACCAAGACAATGATTTCATAATCCAAATCTAGATCCCATGGTCTCCTTCCATGTCGCCTATGGATATCACATCAGACCATCCAACATACACATCTAGCGAAGAAGTGGTATGATACTACCACAGATGCTAGAACATGGCCTTTAGTCTAGCACTACACTGCAGTGGGAACCCTATCCAATAGAGGTAGGGTTAGGTCTGTAATAGGCATGAAATGGTCAGCATCACCGATCGGTCGAGCCCATGTAGTCTCATGGCAACACTGTGATAAAATATCCCACCATGAGCACACAATATATGGAAGGAGGATCCAAGTCAATCCAAAGCGATGGAAGGGGGTAGTGGTGAGGAGAAACACCTAGCTGTGTAGTGGCCCTTAGAGGACCATACAATACTAACTAATATGTAGTAAAACATAGAATACCATACATTACTAACGAACAAAAACACCAATTTCATCTCTGTTGAACTGTACAAGCTATATCAGGAGAATGTCCTCAAGGCCTATTTTTAATTCCCGCTATCATGCACTGACAAATGGGATGATAAAAGCCATCAATAAGACCATATCCAATATACTATATAATATGGTAGAAAAGGATAAGAAATATTGGCCAAATAAATTCCTCCATACTCTGAGGGATTATAGGACCTTGGCATGAACCACCACTAAATCAACCCCATACTTATTAGTAGATATGGAAAGGTGGTTCTGCCGATTGAATTTCAACTACCTTTTCTTTGAAAGGACATCTGTGATCAACTGTCCATAGATGAGAAATACATGATATTTTTTGATGAGATAGAGTAGTTGGATTTGAACATATTTCACACTCTGAACCATTTGGAAGTTCACCATAATGGAATTAAACAAGCATTTAATATGATGGTTTTCCTCCGATCATTCCTTAAAGGAGAAATGGAGATAGTTCATGAAACCTGGATCATACTTGTAATGAAACCTTCAATATTGGAGCCAAAATAATAAAGACCATATGCTATTAACACAGTCTACCCCAATAGATAATATTCTATAATTTCAATGGATGGAAAGATCACACATATCCCACCAATGCATGGCTCTTGAAGAAGTACTTTTTGTAATCATATCAAACCCATCTTAGATGCGTGACATTAAACCTCATTGTCTTTACTATGTCTATATTATATTTCATTAAACTATGTGAAAAAGGTATTGATCCTATGACATTAAATTATATGATGAATTCAACTTAGCTACAATACATTAAACTGCATAAAAATATATTCATCCAGGATGTACGATGTTAAACAACTTAGCATCTATGTCCTTACCACAAGACATTAAACTACATAGTGATCATTTTGTCTAGTACAATGACTTGTTGTATATGAATCAGATCTGTGTGAGATAAAGGAAAACATGAAACCTTTTTATGCATGGGTCTGACCGACATAGATAGTGTATCTTGGAACTCTATATGACATGATTACCATTCATAAATGGGATACATAGTGATGTGTGATTCTACATCCTTGTCCAGCCACTAGTTAAATTCAACCATGATCTTTTCCCTTTGAATTGGTTAGACATGATCAGTGGAAATTATAAGTCCAAACTGAATGATTATAAACTACAAAGTGTGTCAATAACTATGTGTGGCTTGATTCTGGACCTCACAGGATACATAGAGAACCCTCAACCCTAATGATTTTCCAAATACCACATGATTGAAAATGACCCCTCTTTATTCCTATATAAGACCAGCATAGAGTGTATTTTATGAACTATATGTGTCTTGATTCTTTCTCCAATAGGATACATAGTGATTCCCAGATCCTTTATTCTTGTCCAACCATCATTCAATGAAACTACTCCTTTCCTATGGATGGGCCATACCGACACATAGAACATGTTTTCTGAAAAACATAGACATTGATTCTCAACTAATTGGGATATATAGGAAACCTTCACACGGTTCAAGCCCGACACTTCTATCACCTCCTATTTTTTAGATTAGTTCACATTTTCTTAACCACGTGACATTAAAATTCAAGTCCAAACATCCTTTATACATAATAGTTAATGGAATGTACAATAGTCCTAATCATAAGATGTTCAAATATAGGATAAAAGTTCTATTTCCATCTACATCTTGTGATATTTTTCTTAACTAAATGACACTAAACTATGTGGAACCTCTATCTTGATCCCATGATTTAAATCTAGATGATAAAACCATTTTAATCACATGACATTAAACTATATAGGGACCATCATGATCCAATACATGGTTCGTCACACATATGTCATATCTATGTCCAATGAAGACAAAAATGAACCTATATACTAGGAATCTAGGTCCCCATGAGAATTATCTACCTCTAGAACTACACATGACTTTATTCTTATCACCATATGATACATAGCGACACATGTGTCCCATGGCTTAGGTTCATCCACCAAAAGAAAGAGGGAAAAGAAGAAATAAAAAACTTAACCCCTCCATGTATATGGCCTAAAATTATGTAAGGTGGCATATAGAACTATGTAGGAATTGATTCTTACCTTCACTAGATAGGTAGAGACACTAGGATTTTATATCATGTTCCAAAAAATTCATGATTATACACACCACTATCATTCCTTCTATAATCCCTATACTATAAGAGAAACCCATGTTGTTCCTTGTTTCTCACACTGAGCATAGCTCATGAGAGCATAGGAATGGTGTTGAGGGTTTCCCCACACCAACAGAACACAATGGATGTGATAATATCTAAACCTCAAAATAATGGTTCAAAATTCTCTTTTTCTCTATGTACAGATAAAACATATGAAGATAATTTTCCTTTTATAATTACTTATGGGTTGATTCCGGTACTTACATTATATATAGTGACACGTGGATCCCATATTTATGCCTAACCATCATTCAAAAATATAATTCTCCCTTCCATGTATAGAGTTAAACCAATAAAGGGAACATTTTTCTAGAACTTTTTGTGGCTTGATTCTATCCCTTACAGTATATGTAGTGACTCTTGAATCCTATATCATGTTCTAGATGCCATAAAAAAATTTTCCCCTCTCTACGTACATCTTAAAATTTTAAGGGATATTCATAAGTCCTAACCACACTATGTTAAAATGCATGTTACCTCAAAAAATATGAAGGGTTGGATTCCCATTGAACAATTGAAAACATATTGATACCTGGGCCTTCCTAGGTCTATGCACATCAAATTAAATGCATCCACCTCTATATAATCTAGACCTGTGTAAGGAAATTCATTAGCACAAACCACATGGATTTAAATTGGATGTCCAAAGAATTCATAACCACATGACATTAGACTATAAGGTTTCTAAATAACTTAACATGTATTGATGTAGCGACAGTCAAGAAGGAAATTCCAATTGTAGGCACAATGAAAAGAATGAAAAAAATGAACCCAATCACCTACATGTGAAATGAAGATAAATGATGAGGATTTAAAATATGACTCTTCCATCGAGAAAAATTAAATAGCCCATGCTTCCAATTACATAAAAATTAGATCTATATAGAGGATATCATTCCTCACAACTAATCATTGTTTAAATATTTCTAACATACCAAGAAATCCATGATTCATCACTAAAAATCCATGCCCTAGGAAATCTAGATCACCATAGTCACCCATGGCTATAGGAAGTAGATGAATATTGTCTTCTAGAAAACATTGTTTGGCGATGCCCACAATTCCCTCGTGTCTCTGCATTTCTACCCATGAAATTTCTTATAAACCGAAGGAAAATTATTCTTTCAAAGTGGCTGTTACTACTTATATTCCCATTGGCTCCTAAGACTCACATAATCCCTCCTAACTCAATGGTTCCATGAATCATGGTTTACAACATCATTCTTGCTCTTGTCTGGGGCGTAGATGGAAAATCATGGCCTAATGACCTCATATTTACGCATGATCCCATTGAAAATTAATCCCTCCAGTATGATGATAAACTATGTTGTCAATGTTCTTTCCAAAATACATAAAAAATCGTGGACCCAAAAATACTATCTCATTTACAATGACTAACCCATTTCATCACTACATTAAGTTAAATTACATCGCGCAACACTGTTCATTTCATTTATCCTACCATCCCTAAGAGGTTTGGTGAAATACTTTCCTCCCCTTATTCCACAAAATAATTATTGCTCATATGAGATTGGTAATTTCAGCCGAGGAATCCCCAAAGAGACAGTATAAATCAATATACCATGTTTTATCCTATTCGTATGATTTTTAATGTCATATTAGTGTTTTACCCTCAATATTGAGAAACCTATTTTCCTTGCACAATGACCTTAAACTACAAGGTTACCAAAATATAGCTAAAATTCATCCACTCTTTATGAATGGACCAAACTTGTGTGGGGAATCTGATCATAGGACACCTAGATGTTCCAAACTAGGCCCTAATATGACAGGGGAGTTAGAATGTCTCGCCTCACATACATTTAAAATCTCTGTAGAGACACTCCAAATTCAGTGATAATCATGGAAAGGGATTTTATGATATATCCAAACCTACTCTCTCCATTCATAAAACTCCATGTTTTGAGTGATCTTGGATCACCATAACCCTTCAGGTCTATTGGGAATAGAAGGTTAGGGTCCTACGGACACATCTATTTTAGTATGCACGTAGTCCCATGGTGGCTCTGCATATGTTGCCCTAAAAAATGTAATGTCAACCAAAGGAAAATTTTTCCCCATGTGATTTTTTACCTAATTTCAAAATGGAAATGACTTATATGCCCCATGTCATTTATCTTATTCCACGAGCCCTAAAACCCATTGTTCACACACTATTACCAACCCACATCATAGACATATCAGAAAATCTCTAGAATTGTTTTCCTCTAGTTACTCAAGTCTTCAATATCAACATCCTAATCACAAGGCATTTAAACTGCATGATACTCATTACCTGATAATCACCCTATGGACATGTCACATAAAAGGGCTATTTACCCACATTCCCTATGCTTGAAATGAGTTTTCATAGGAATGTTTAAAACATGCCCTGCCGCACTGGGGAATCTAATTTCAAAACAAAAATTCCCCATCTGTATGCATGAATCAGATCTGCATAAGTATGATCCGTAAAATAACTATTTACATCATGATTCATGTCATCCAAAAATACACAGTGACATACAAATATCATATTTTAGATCCATCCATTAAATAGTATTGTCTCATCCCCACTTGTGATATGGTCAGTCTTGTATATGGAAACAACTCATATGGATAGGATAAAAATTCCTCCATTCATTCCAAGTATTCTTGATATATATCAACATGAAATTCCCCTATTTCATTATCAGGAACACCACTTCACCAACCATACTCAACATCTATAATGATTTGAATCCTCATAACCATCATTATACACTAAAAATGGGCCGATACTGTCTTGAGAACACCTTTGTTTGAAAATGATCAAAAATCCTTAATGAAACTTCATATGGTACCCAAAAATGTCATTTCAATCAATGTAAAATTCCTCCTTGTGAGAGCATTTTCCTATATCTATGCACACCTATAACTTCAATGTCTCACCACATTCCCTGGGTTTGGAAACCCCCAGATTATAGTTTATATATTCCCCACTTCACGTTATAAGGTGATAGAACATTGATAGATGAACGTCATGTTGAGATGGTATATCTGCCACCTCTGGTTATAGAAAAAAGGAAGACTTTAAACCATATGTCTCAAAAGCCCTGATTGTATGTCATTAAACTACACCATGCGTTACCACTCATTTCCATAAGACAAATTCTTTTAGGGGAAGATTCTAAATCATAACCACTATAATAGACCACATGCATTTATAAACTGATCCCTTAATAGGCCACATGATTTGGACCTCAATAGAAAAACAAATCCCATATTCTATACATATTTCCTAGACATCTAAAATGCATGGTAAATTTCATGTAGATACCTTTTTTTGACTATACCCTCAATTCCTCGGTGGCCTTTCATATGTTTCCCAAAACAATGGTTAGAAAACCAAATGAAAATTCATCCCTAGGAGAGGCCTTACCTAATTTGGTATGCCCCAGGGATTCCATGTCCTTTATCATGTCACATATGCAAAAATCACAAGTTAGGGTTAGGAAAAATAAATCTTCCTTGAAAGAAAGATTTCAGGACATTCTTATTTAATGAGTTCTAATTTGGTTACCACTCTCAATAATTTATGTAAAAATATTCTTAAACTAAAACATCAGGGAGGATAGATTAGAATAGAAATCCACATAGATTGGAGCATAATCAAGTGATAAAAATATGGAGGCAACCATGGTAGGAATATGGACTTTTTTTCCAACATCCTACCATGTCATCATCTACCACAATTGGTGATGGTGTATGGGATGAGAATCCATGTAAATTAGAATAGTAGAAAAAGGTGCAACCTGTTGAAGGCATCCAAATTTATTTGCAACACTATAAAGAGTGTAGGGTTCATAGATAGTTACCTTGTTCCCCTATTATTCATAAATATCACATGGGGTAAAGAATAATTCCAAAAAGATAAGTGAGAAACATCACTTAGCAATTCAGCCTCACTGTTAACACTCTATAATTTTTCACAGATGGTGGAGATGTTAATAAGAGATGGGAGAAATACCAAATGAGGAACCCTCCCAATATACCGATACTCATAGTAGGGTAAATTCTCCACCATCCACCCATTAAAAAATTGAATTAGTATGCTAAGATGATGTGGGGGTTTCCCTTCCTTTATCTTCTCTAATTGTTCATGGACTCTAGAAAGTGTAGTAACTACCAAGATAATGGGTTGTCCCTCTACAAATGTGGTTTCCATCAACAAATTGCAAGCCTAAAACTGGTATATACATCAAAATAGGTGAAGATACCTCAACTAAAATCATAGAAAAGAAACATGAGAATTTGAGATTGAGAGGTACGTTTGACCGAATTCCATACCCGTAGTTGGTGCATCCACTTGCGTCGAGGGTGGCATATTATAAACCTGATATTTTCTAATAATATGGAGTTAGGTGAGTCCAGATATGGTGAATCTTCATCCTAGGACCATTATCCCACAAGAACAACCCAATGAAATCCTAGAATGAAATAAGGGAATGACCATGGAGGGGTTGATTGAGTAATATTTCTTAAATGAAAAATAAATTAATCTCAAGTGAATATACTTGTTTATAATTCCCCCTTAAATTAGCCACTAGAAGAAACTCATCAAACATGTTTCCAAGAATGGGATGCCTGTTGACTTGATGGATGCCCCATAAATTAATCTATACCTCCTTGTATAATAGGTTGAAGGTATTGGTTCTTAAATACCAACGAATATATAGTTTTGGAAACATCTCGCATGGTGAATATATTACAAATTGGGAATCCCATGCTGCCTGATACAACTTTACAACTTCCGCCTAGCCAAGAGACTTCAAAAAAATCTGATGCACCCTGAATTCCAAAGAATAATCATTGGAGAATAATCCTCCTGATCTCAAGTACCATTTAGTGCTCCACCAACCATTGAGATTCTCATGAGGATGATTGATAATGGATGGGTACACTCATATGACCGGCCTCAAAAGAGGAGTTACAATGACAGTGTTTACTCTAATTCCATGCAGATACATTCAGTGTGAACATGTTCTCTTGAGTACAAGTGGTTATAAGTTCTTATATTGGTGAAATATTGTCCCGATCACACCCTCAAGATGCCTTAGGGAGAGTAATATTTTTTGTGTGATTGTTCAGTTGTAGGGGAACATTACCTATGATGCCAATGTTGTAAAGCGGAAACAGATAAGATATTAAATAGGTTGTGATCTTTGGTTAAAGGAGTCCTATGACATTACCCTTTTGCAGACTGATGTTAGATCGAAAATTGTCTTCTTAATTATCAACCATAACTTTCATATTCCTAGTCTTTTCTATTATGATAAAAGAACAAGCCATTATTCTACACAAAAAAGGCCACAAAAATGGTTAGCCCAACATTATGTTTGGTAGAAAATGGTTGAAAATCAGAAAAGTACTACAAGAAGTCCGCACAAAAGGAATCCACCTATTGAACCCCAAAAACAGTTTGTAGAATGCATTCACCATGAACCAATGGTTCATTGAATTCTCTACAAAACTATAGCCTGTGAAGCGATGGGCAGCAAACTGAATAAATTTCATACTAGGAAAACTGCATTCTAAGCCTAATTGTGAGGTCATCTGATGTTATGAATTCAATGTTTATGTAAGAAAGTTTAATGATTACTTTTAAAAGTTGAGGTTTAATATGTAGAGAAAGAAAACTACATGGTGTGTTTACTACATATAATTTAAAACATTCATTTTATGATTTAGGACTTGGTTTTGATATTAAATTGTCGGTTCAAGGAAGTGAACATCAGTGAAGAGTTCACAATAGATGAAATGAAAATCATAGTTTGTGAATGACACATTTTGTGAAGGAATTAAAATGTAGAAGTAGGGAAATCTGAGGGAACCTGGTGGAGAAACTTTCATTGATAAGTCTGGTAAATGAAAAAATACTTGGCCCCCTTTATATAGGCATGGTCCAGCAAATGGGTCCACCTTTATTACACAATTCAGTTCAGTTGAGGACCACATTCAACATCAGAATGGCCTCCTCTTCATCCGGATCGGAACCCATTATGATGGAGGGAATTTGTAGGGTCCTAAAAACACTATAATGGGAAAGAAAAATAATCCAACAAATAGGAAGAAGGAATAATTTTCCATTTAGATTAAATAATTGAGTAGAATATTGAAAAAATTGAAATTAGAAAATTACCAAAGTTGCCCATATTCTAATTTACAGGAATATTTTGCAATTGGAATTTCCTGAAAACTGAACTGTATGTGGAAGAACTGTGAAACACTGGCCCCTGAGGTATTGGTTAGAAAAAATGATGGTTTACTGAATAAATGAGGAATAACACTGATCCACCACAAACCAAATGATTTATATAGAAATTCCACTCCTGAACCACATCCCCATGAACCATTTCATTGTAGTAATGAAGGCATAAAAATTCCACTTGTATACCATAGCCCATAATCTATGTCATTTCCGTAATGGAGGCTGAAAAATTCCTCCCGTGAACCATGGCCTCGTAAACTATTTCATTGGAAAAAACATGATGGAGATGTACACCCACGCACACCATCCCTATAAACCCAGTTTTCAAACAATGATATGTTGTCGGTGTCCTATGAACCACATGATTCATGGGACCATGGTAGTGATTTATGCCTGTACGAACCACAACCTCACGAGTCACAGCCCTGCAATCCTCAGTTC
The DNA here is from genome assembly GCA_963277665.1 of Viscum album. Lineage (NCBI taxonomy): Eukaryota > Viridiplantae > Streptophyta > Magnoliopsida > Santalales > Viscaceae > Viscum > Viscum album. The sequence goes on from OY728134.1 coordinate 334,473,645, forward strand.
ACTGGGTCGCATGTGGACCTTTCAATTTCCACATGGGATTCCATAGGAGGATTCCTGTGACCCAAAGGTAAATCCTCCACAGTAATCTATAAAATACCCTAAAAGGATCCAAAAGAAAAAAAAGAAAAGTATATAGGATTTCTGGATAGGCTTGTAATTCACAGTTGGAAGGGTTCGAAGACAAAAAAGTGTCAAAGTACAAAATCATGAATGGTTTACAGTAGGTATGAACCCATCATGTACCATGAAAGGAAGAAAATATAATACTAATAATAATGAACATTCCATGGAAAAAATTGGTGAACAGTGAACCACATGAAATTCACATTTGATCTTTCTACGAAATGTAGGGACATTGCCACTTCTACAATTTGGAATTCCGCATAGTGAATATCTATTTAAACAAAACCATACACTATGTAGCTATGACGAACCAGGCCGGGTTGCCATCCAACTCGCCACCCGACCCGGTCCGCGACATGGTCCGAGGGGCCTTCTCGATCCCCACAGGGTGGCAAGTAGTTTCGGGCATCAAAATAAACCAGGTGAGAATGATTTTGGCCAATAACAAGGACAAATAACCCTAAACTAAACAAGCAGATAAATAAAAGAAAAAAAGACCAAACAACTTGGCCGCAAAAATGGGAATTAAAGAGGCGACATGACATACCTCAAGTGACCTTGTGGGTCAACACAAAACATAAAACACACTCGCTCCCAAAATCAACCCAAGGCTAAAACCATAAAATAAAAAGTAAAGTAGTGACCACAGAGATGCTCAGTATGAATGCAAAAATAGAACCACGTCCTATGCCCCCCGACTTTTGTAAGAAATCCAATTATTCCATTTTGAAAATTTGATATAATAAAATAATGTTTCTCCTTTTCAAATTCAAGTAACGAGTTTTCATTTTCAGGTAAAGCATTTTACACCCACTACATTTTCAAAATAGGTTTCAATCATGCATTAACATCTCAAAATGAAAAGAAACCAGTTTGGATTAAAATATGGTTTTCACAAACAAGACATCAAGTATGAAACAACTAAAAAGAAAGTTGCATCTCTAGAAGCATGTCACAAATGAGCACCATGGGTAATCCCTATAGGTAGCTTGAACAAGTGGGAACCTATAGACCTCGAACCTTGGTGAAACGTGTCTTAGAAGACCACGACCCTCAGAAAACATGGCTTAGAAGACCACGACCCTCAAGAAATGTGTCTTAGAAGACCATAACCCTCAAAAATTCCAATGTTTAGTTAGTGTTGTTGCGTCAATCCTGCTAGACAAACTGGGATGAACCCCTATCGTGTCATCTAGCATAATAGTCCTCGTCACCCACCTAGATACCCGGGTTTCCCGTTGTGCTCTATTTCAAGTGGTGGTGAGTTTTTCTTTATCATGAAAACATATATGAACTTAACATTTTCTTTATCAAAAACGCATTCAACCTCTCACCACTATTCTCCCTCCTTAAGCGCATTACCCCTATTTCATGTCACACAATGCATAAACATCAACGTTAGGCACATCATAACACTTTCAACATACAAATAATTTTCTAAAACAAAGGGGGTGTGCCTCAAGAGAGGTTTTTCTTTTTCATAAAACATTATTAAGGTTCCAAATGGGATTTATTACATAAAGAGAATACTTTTTTAAATTAACTAGCCAAAAGGCCAAACACCTTTGGAAATACACATTACCATTTCAAAACCAGTGAGGAAATCAATTTTTCAAGAAAAGGTCACTTAAGACCAATAGAATTAAAAATACATTTCTATTTCCAAAGATAAGGCATAATCATTTCAAGCAACTGTAACCGGATTTCACAGCATGTGTGTATAGAGTAAATGTAAAACATATTTTTAAAATAAGGAACAAATTATGAATCTCAAATTAAAGGCATAGACATAGAGGACCTACATCAAACTTGCCGCTATTTGTTGATGGCCACTCAAACCGACACTTGGCGCATACACGCACATCAATTTATACATATATATATATATACACCCACCCCTAGCTGCATTGCACATATTCCCCACGCCATGAAGGAATATGTACAGAGAGGGCATATATATATATATCTTACCCTTTGCATGTACCTGTAGGATGCCTCGAAACGTGTGGCCCAAAACAAATGAATCAAGGCCCAATGCACTACACATATAATTTAATAAATCAATTAATCACTGAAATGATCAATAAAACATTTCAAAATAACACATCAAGTATTTTCACCAACGACATGACACTAACATAACTCATAAAACCCCTTGATAATATTAAAATAAAAACACATAATCAATTTAACCATTTCCAATTACCTTTTCAAATCGTCACATAAGCAAGAACCAATTCCAAAACATGCATTTCATTGTTTAAACCATTTACGATTTATATTTAGAAATACACAACAACCCAAACTTGCCAAATTATGAAGTTCTATTTAAAAACCTACACCCAAACCCATTTCCATTGGAAATTTGATTCACACCACATGAAAAATTAAATAAACCATTTATACAATATATAAAACACCTAAAAAAAGGAAAAACAAGGTTTTACATGAAAAGTACACCCAAAGTGACAATAAAACATACTTTCCGTCTTTTGAAAGAACTTAAAAAACTTGTGGACAAATGTACAACAAGTAAAACAAATAGAAAATTTATTAAACACATAAAAATTAGCAATATAAAAAAATAATTACACTAAAAACATCCTCTAAACCACAAACGCACACTAAAAGCATACTAAAATTTAATCTGCAGCCCTTACATGGTCTAATAAGGAAAACTCACAAGTCATAAAACAAAACCAAGCATTACCGAAAGAATTTATATCCGAAATAGACCCCATTTCACACAAGCATTCCATATAAAAATCAATCCCAAGCTAATCTATTGCAAAAATAGCTTTTGCACCCAAAACAAAATACCGACAACTCAAAAATCACAAAACTCCAAAATTATAATTAAACCACAAAGAAGATTTTGATGAATCTTCACCTGAAGACAATGGAAAACCCAATTCCCTTGACGGCAGTGGTTAGAAATGGCCTTGACGGAACCCTACGAAACCTAAAAACAAGATTCAATCAAAAATCAAAACCCCAAAATCATTAGGGTTCTGCCAAAAATCATTAGGGTGATGGGGAGACACCAAATCAACCGAGGATGGAAGGATAAGAGGGAATAAACCCATACCATGAAAAATTGATCCAAAATTCGGTGGAAACAGATTGAAATCCAATCCGAAGAGGGAGCTCGGGAGGTAGCGTCGCGAGTGGAAAGGGCTCGGCCGGGGGGGGGGGGGGGGGGGGTCGCGCGGAGGTGAGGTAGCCTGATGGGAGGCATGTCTGAGAGAGCCTGCATAGAGGGAAGAGGGTGTGTCAGAGAGGGAGGGACCGTTGTTGGGTTGTGCAAGAGGGAGTTAGTAGGCGGTGCGATGTGAGGAGAGGGAGGTGCTGCATTAGGGGTGAGGGGGAGGAAGAGGGAAAAAAGAAAGAAAGGGGGAAAATTAAATAAAAGTAAAATAAATAGATAAAAGAAATATAGAAACAAACCCAAAAAATAAAACTAAATATAATAATAAAAATAGAATTATTATTATTATTATAATTAATAACTTTATGTAATTATTATAAACTAAATAATAATATTTTCATTATTATTATTACTAAATAGTTTTTTTCCAATTATTTTATTTTATTTTATTTTGATTTTAAATTAATAAATTTTTTTAAACATTGAAAAACCTAAAGTCAAGTAAAAAATAATTAATTAATTAATTAATTAATTAATTAACCACGACTGCAAGATACCAGGTTGATGTGTGATAGTAGCACTTCCATACATGGATAGAATTTATAACTATTTAGTATCACCATATATAAACCACATCTAGGTCCATGTACCACCTCGTTAGGCAGAAAACATTCAGGTCTGTGTACCACCTCAGTATATGAACAAAAACAAGGTCCGCGATCCACTCTGGTATGCAGATAGAATATAGATATGCATACCACTCTGATACATATTCGGCCTCTCAAACCTCATATAATCATGCTATGTGGATGGATCCCCATCTCATGTGATGAAAAGGTACGTGGAGTGGGGTTCAATTGGGCATTCCACCTTCCGGTTTACATAAATCCCTTATGATTATATTCCTTCATCTGAATCCCCTCCACTAACCAGTTCATCAGAATCTATGAAAAGACTATTCCAATGAAACCAAGCCCATATGATAAAATCAACAGGTGTACCTATGTGTCCCTATGATTTTACATATCCATGGTGTGTCTAGCCCCATTGGTAACCCTCACAAGGGTGTAGACCCCAAAATGTCTTTATGTTCCCATTCCCATGTTAACCAAGGGCCCATCCTTGGAATACTCATGTGAAACTCTGGTTTCTATATATCAAGTTCAATCATTGGATTTTACATTCAATGAAGGAAAGTGAAAAATCAAAGGTATTATTCAGTTTTCCCCATTGATCAAGAGAAATGCTTCTCCACTTTCCAAGAACCTTTCCCAATTAACTCTCCCTGGGATGAGTCCAAATCCTTTCCATAGGAGGTGTCACTCATTATCTTATTAGACATAACTAGAAACACCTCAAGATATATTTCAAAACATTTTTATACTAGATATCAATATGTGTGAGGAAATTGGTACATTCAACCCCCTGTTCATAAAGACTCTAGTACCATCAATCAACAGATGATGTGGGATATGCAATCATTAGATCCAATGCCTTCTCTTGTTTCTCAAACTGAACATGTCTCACATGGGCATAGAGGTTTTTTGCGATCGTGATATCTGCATAGCCCCAAAACATGGTTATACTCCAAGGTGTAATCCCCAAACAAACCTTAGAATAATCATGAGTTGAGATCATACTCATGGTTCCAAAATCACCAGCCTCCTCTAATGTATAAGCACCAAATGCAATGAACTATGAGAACTCTAATTCTTATTTTAGCTAAGATATATAGGATGTCGGTCTGAATGAAAAAGATATGAAGGGAGTCCTCTTATCTATATGTCCCTAACTAAATTAACTATGATAACATTGATTTGTTCTATAACTATGACATGTAGTATAGCTACCTAATGACAACGATTTTGGGAAATTATCATTTAAAATCGGTCCTAATAAAATTCCCCTAAACTAAATCGGGTAGCCTCTTTGATAGTAATCTATGAATTATTTCTCTATAATGGGTAGATACTATGTGTAAGCCCCAATCATAAACCACAAAAATAAATCCTAGAAGGTATAATTCCCAACTCCAACCGAGCTATGTGGGCTCTAAATCCTCTCACGAGGACACATAGGAAGCCGATCTCATGGGTTTGACCTGCACATAAAAACTTCTTCCTTCTACCTGGATAATGGTAAAATCCATAACTACTCATCATATGGTTTTAATAATAATTTTTTTTGTAAAATATCATATAATCATTAATTTATCCACAAGAGTGTTACATTGATAAAGAACCTCAAATACATGCTGACATCTTTGTCAATGGATAACCTCTGATATATAAAGATGATTCTGGACCCATGCATATTTATTATTGACCATGAAACCTAGGGGCAATCCATGGATGCATGATAGGAAAAGAACCAATAATTTAAGAACATATTAACATTGCCTAATTCTATTATAGATCTGGGAGTAGTCAATGATTCCCCAAAAATGGGTGTGATGAACCTATCCTCCCATCCCCTCAATCAATAGAGTCCATAAATGATATTGGAAAAATTGTCATCCCTAGAGTTCCTTACATTTGAAAGGAGGTCCCTGAATAATGGATTCAAGGGTCTTTGGGTGTTTCTAGATCCCCAAATAAACCCATTGGAGACCATCCGATGACATAGTACCCGACATGCTTTAATTTAACAAACACTCAACCCAATGAAATAACCAACCAAGACCATTCAACTATGGAAAATCCTTCACAATATAAAAATAAAAAACAACCATTTCGCAGTATGACCATCTCACCTACCAAAAAGGGGTGACAATGAGATTAGGTGGAATTGAAATAGTAAAACTGATGTGAAGCTTTAAAATATCAAGAAATGTTTTCTATCGAACCATTTTTCTCACCCTGGTACGATGTGAATCGGTATAAAAAATTATGTAATGGAACTTCCCAAACGTGTTCATCTGTAATAAGTATTTTTTTTATTATTTCACCCTATTTATTGGATGAACTATCCCTTTTAGGGTTATAGCCATTTTGTTTCATCGATCGTGATTGATTTTCTTGAATTTATGGTTGTCATTCATCATTTTATATAAAAGAATAGACCATTGATAGGGAATTCCAATAAAATAATTTAATAATGAGATTCCATGATATTAATTGAATATTTAACTGGGTTTTAGGGAAAAGAAAATAATTTGTATTGATTAGTTATTTAATTAATAGATTTGTTAATTTTTAGACTAGAAATCAATTTTTGTAATGGTATAAATAAGTACAGGCCTTTTTAATATTAATAAAATAAATATTATTCATTGGTATATGTTTTGGGTCAAACAAGTAACTATATTTTAAATGAGAATGATAGAAGGGTGTGATTAGTGGTTATTTTTTAAAAACATGACATGATATATGACACTCACATAGATGTGTGCGTATGTGTGTCTATTTCATTTTTATATTTAAAATCCTAAAATTATATATATATTGGTTTATATTTGTTTGATATGTTCAATATAAGTGCGTGTATATGTCTATATATATTTATATATTTTTATAGTAATAGTAGATAATATTATATTTAAATACTTTAACATCCAATAAAAACATCACATTTTATCATCACATTAAATTTATTCATGATTTGAATTTTCAAAGATTGTTTCTATAATAGCTATTCTGCTATGTTAATTATGGTTTAAAACAATTAATATTTATTCTTGGTGTATATATCAGTACTCTTTGGAAGGAAACAATTATGAATAAAAATTTGGACCCATTAGTCCTCACTTCACTTCAACAAATGAATGATCATTGAAAGAAAAATATTATTTGAAATTATTGGATCAACTATTTGAAATGTTTGAAATGAAACATACAGATGATATACTCCCATTAATACCCACAATTTGTGGGTAAAACTAGAAATTATAATCATATAAAATATATTTTCATATATTTCATTAGTTGTTCCTTTGTGTTTTTAAGGGAGCATTGGTTTCTCATTCCATTTTATTTTTATAATATATGTTTTCATTTTTTGTGTTCAATGCATGGATTATAAAAAAATAGATCGTACATGATGACACTTATCAATTGTTAAATCAATTAATTAAAAATTTTACAAATAATCTTATTATTATTCATTTTATATTTTTTTATAGAATATTTTGTTATGATAGGGTAGTGATTAAATATCAGCAGAATCATGGTTAGAAGATAGACCACGACCAAAATAATCATAAAGAATTATACAACATGATAAGCTTAAGGGCATATATTAAAATATTTCACTATTTAAACATATATCTAATAGAATTAATTAATTTTATAGAAGTATTGAAGTTTTTAAAACAAAATAATGATATTATTTGTAGTCATTACATTTACCAATTTAATATCATCAAAGAAAATAAATACAAACAAAACAGGATCAGTGGGGATAGGGTTTTTAAAGTAATGTAGTAAAAATGAATCCCCTCTAATAAAATTTACTCCCTCCAATTAAAAATGAGAAATATTGGATACTATAGTTTCATTGGTACCTTAGTCTCCCAGATAAGCTAAGTGATCCACTACATGATTCCCCTCCCACCAGGGGTCAGTCCCTTTTATATTATTGTTCAGCCGATAAATGAATTTCGTTATTTTGTTATAGATAGACCAAGGTTTGAAACCATTTCCATGAAAGGAATCCTGAAGGATCATGGAATCAGTTTCCACTTTTAAATGGGAAAAAATCTATCAGATGAAAAATGTAATCCTGGTAAGGACTGGATTGGCCTCTACAAGTAAAGAAATTTTCAATACCATAGTGAGCTATAAAATCCAAAATCACACACCCCTTATAATATATGACAACCCCACCTCCTCACATGTGACTAGAAATACATGCTCTATCTATTTTCATCTTCAGACCGTTCCCTAGGGGGACCACCACACCCATATTCCTTGTGGACTAGGGGTGGGATGTATGGTCATGGGAGAGGTTCCATGGAAAGATCCTAAGGATGGTGTGTACTTACATTTAATGAATAGGGTCACCATACCCACTAATAGGATCCCTATATTCATTATTATGTATATCCGAGTTTAATTTAACCTTTCATATCTATCTTGATTCATATCCTTCCATAAGCACCAGCTACCAGCGTTGAGGATTATGGGTCACACCGTTTTTTTCCAGACCCGTATTTTTTAACACTCGAAACCACCTTTAAAGTAATGGGGAATCATGATTTTCCATAGAGGAGTATTATATGCACTCTCCAATGAATCTATACATTTAATGGGCCTATTCCACTAAAAAGAATACGTGGTTAGAGCTCTCCTCCTACATGTTCTTGAAATAGTGGAAACTGGAGGCCATGCTAATTCCTATCTTCTTAATTTTATTAGTGGATGGAATTTATTGGTTATTAATTCTCTACACCAATGAATTATAATTCATTGTAATCTTGATAAAACACTTGAAATAATTACAACTGTGACATTGGGTTTCTAGATTGGATGATCTGTATAAGTCCTTAGAGTTGAATCTCCCCAAGTTTGAAGGTGTGAAAATGCATTTGTCAGATTTTGAGCTGATGCCAATTCTATCAAAGACCTATTGTTGTCACATGTCAAGAACTGATCTAAAAGAAGAATTATGTAGTCAAACTTATGAATGTATACACACATCATCGATATGTGACTTCATACAACTTATTTAATAATTTTATCAACATTATATCTACTTTATTATTCAACTGTCTTAACATTATTAACCACGGATTATTTTGTATATTTTTCCAAAGATTATGAAGTGGTGACTTCATCAAGAAACAATTATTCCCAAAACATATTTTCACTATAAAGGGTAAAAGATTCTTGGTGAAAATATATTTTTCGTTTTGTATTCAATATGGTTGATGTAACCTGTACAATGTTTTCTCAACAAAGTGTTATTTTTTCTTTAGTTGAACTTTTTATGTTTAGGAGTGTGTGATTTTAAATTAAAAATAACTCAAAGTGAAATTTTTTTATTTGTTAAGTAAATTTAATTTAAAAGCATGAATCACTCACTAAAAAGACAAACACATTTTGATTTCATTAATATTTTAGGAAAAATATTTAAAACCCATTTGTTACATGTTGGAATCAACAACATTTTAACATGAAACCTGGGGTTCTTGAAATAACTCAAATTGTGTTATATTAGATTAAAATTAACATTTTAGATATATTCACCAATATAATCACTGAAAACTAATTAAAATAAATCATTTTGACTTTATGTTTTACGAAAACAGTCCATAAATCATCCAGGATGAGTATGAATCTATAACATCCCAAAATGGATGCCACTAAACTAGTTCCTAAAGCTGGTTCTCCAAAAATCCTAAATCATGCCTCCTCATATGGTAGAGGCTTATGACAAGCTATGATGGTATAATGGTGGTATAGTAGAGAGAATATTCCCTTATATCACAGTAACAACATTGTAAATAACTAGACATTATTCAATTGGTAAATAAATAGGGTGCGTAAGTAGTAAATAAACTGAAATAGAATACGATAAAATAAAAAATTAAATGTTATAAAATCCAAAAAAAACTGTCTAATATATACAATATTGGTCACCCACTTGGCCAATCATACATTAAAATGTACATAAATGTTACTGAAAAAATTATTTTACTCTTCTACAAACTGCGATCAAGAACACATTTACTATTTAAAAGACATTGTTGAGCTACTCAAACTTGATCAAATGTTACCACACGAGCGTCTCTACCTAATCACACAACTACGGGCCTCATTTCTATCCATCATGTGTCTTTTCTCAATATTAAATTAATACATATGGCCTACACACAATCCAAGTTGAATGTATAGGTGTTAGAAATAGTCTAAGTAGGCCACCCCAATGAAGAACATATAAACCTACTTTCATAAGTGCATACTCATGAAATGTTCTTAATCTTGTTGATACCCAACTGAGGTAATAAATTCAACAATAACATATTATGGAATATAGTCAATCATCTGGTCAATAATCCCAATCAACCAAATCTGCATATGACTATGTTGGAATGTCCATGGGCCTATGAAATAATATATATATTTATACAACCATACACACACACACACACACACACATATATATATATATATATATGTATATAAATGAGAATGGAATTGACCCATGACATCAGACTATGGTTTGCATAAAGAATATCATAATGAAATATTGAATCCATAGTTGGTCCTTGGATCATTTATCTGAATAGCTGTGAATCCTATGACTATGGAATTGATCAAGATTTCATACCACTCAAGCTATGTATAATTAATTCAATCCACATGTTCTTAATCCCGAACGACAATACATAATTCCGCCATCACAATAATTTCTCTAACAAAGCTATTTCACCACATGTAGATACATGTCATTGCCATGGGTTCACCCATACCCAATAACTAATAAGAAGGATTCCATGTATTAAATGGAAATCCAATGAGTGAGATTTCATTCCACTCTACCTTCCTGTAATCCAATATGATTTTGGATTATCAGGTCAAGACTCATAAGAAATACCAACATTTCAAATTGGATAAACCCTAGGGGGGATGAGACTAAGGAGATATACATGTATTTCTATCTAGATTCAGTATAAAAACACGTAATATTTCAATAACTGGATCAAAATTATCATCTCTAAAAATGTACAGGTGATACAATTAAAATGCATCCATCGATCACAGTAATTATTCTAGGCATAAATTAAGACATCAAGTACATCCCTGGGGAATTCATAATCATCCAGCTGGATAGAGGAAATGTTCCTACCCAATAACCATTGGAATCCCCTATAATTCTAATGGACTATCCATTCCTAGAGTGACACAATACAAGAGGGGTTCATATAACTCTCCTAGCAACCTACCTCAGTATCCCTAAACTGGGGGAATCCTTGTAAAAAATGGGACATCTAGTAATAGTAATATTGAAATTAAATCATGTAAGGCTTGGATGATGGACCCCAGAAAGTATGTCTTGGGATCCCAATTGAATAAGGGTTAGAAGCCAGTTTATATGTAGAACGATGGGAAATCCCCATAAAATAATGCTCAATTTCCAGATCCCAGTAAGTACATCTGGAATTACCAAAATATAAAGCATCAATAAACAAATCCCATGATGTAAATATGATTATCAAGATAAAATAATAGTCAATAGAAAGGTATCATCAGTTGGTTCCTATGAATTTTATATAAAGACCCCAACAAATCATATTGTATCACTTTAGGTACATTGAACACAAAATAGGAAGCTCCTATATAATCAAAGATACATTATTAGTGCCCATGTGAATTCATAAAAAGAGTAGTGTTGGTGAGTAAATTCCTCAACCCACCACTACTGGCACATCATAATAGTATTACTAGTTTGGTACATGTTATTAGGTGACACTCAATACTATCTCTACCAATACAAACATCGCACTTGATTAGGGTCGGCCAAAAATTAGGTAATACACTAGGTCCCCTAAGTTGAAACAATAAGGAGGTGTATCAGTTGGGATCCTCATGGTTTACACAGAATTGACGTAATCCATCTTAGGATCCTCAATAGTGAATGTAAAAATAGTAATCATACATGAGATTCTTGATGGAAAGAAAGAAAATGCATCCAACCTGGGATCATCAGAATGTTACATAGGAAGAGGAGTCATACATGGTAACCTTAAAACAACTATATTTAGGAATAGGCGTCCTACAAGGGATCACAAAAATAATCAAATAGATCCTGCAAGTGACTACCTAGGTCAGTATGGAAGCAAATTAATCCCATAGGGGACCAGAAATAATAGTAGTAATGTATAGGAATCCAACATGAGATACTATATGTAAAATGGTAAACCAAATTTTTTTCCCAAAGGTAAAAGACATTGAATTACAATATAAAGATGTGGCTTGTGGACCACCTCATATCATGGCCTCTGAGTCTTAATAAATTGTTGGATTCGACTACTAAAGGGAGAAACTCCCCATTTATGAAAAAATTCTAAATGACACCTAGGTGTATTCAACTCACATAAAGGGTGGGACCATATTAATATATGTGAAAAACTATACAAAATGTACTAATAATGTTTCCAATTCAAAATTATAAGGGAAAATATATGAAAAACTACAAACAAGTAGCAGAGGGGTAGTATATAACATGTATACCCAAGTATACAACCAGTACTCCCAAAAGCCCATTTGAGAATGTACTCTAGCCAGGCTTTGAGTGAAAAAACCTTATGAAAAAACATATATGTCATGTACATAGTGTGAAACCTACAAGGGGTACCTTCCCATGTACCTCACATGTTCAGGCTATGTACATCTTTTGGTTGTTAACTTCTACACAACATGCATGGTGTCCTGTTGTGTACTTCTACAAATACAGGTTCTCTAACATGATATATATGTCTAGGTAATTGACTATAATATTGTGTTGTAGTATATGGTGTGTAGGCCCTATAAATGTAGTTTTCTTCAAAAGGTCGAATTCCCAAAATGGGAAAAAGAGACAACACGTTCCCTTTGAACTTCATGTTGTGTGATATAGATTTTGGAATTGAAAACCCCTTAAATTACATGAAACCCTATTTCTCTCCCCAAATATATTGATGACCCTTAATGGATACCAAGATTTAATAATAGGTGTTTTAAACATGAAACTAGTCAATATATGGAATTTACTAAAAAAACATAAAAACTACCTTCCTTTGGGCAGAATCTATTGAAGATTCACTCATTCCCATGATCCATAGAAGTTTCATGATTGTCTACGTACTCTCAATATCTATAGTAGTACCTTAATTCATCTCCCTGTCTCTAATTGTTAGTCCCCTTTTCTATATTTTCCATTTTAAGGGGAATCCATAGGGGTCGTACCTAAGAATCGAAAGATGAAAGATGGAAGAAAACGCAAAAATAAAATGTATGAATAGAAGGAAAAAATGATTCCATCCTTGACCCTCACACCCGACCAGATTTTATGCCCCTCATAGGGAAAAAAGAACATTACAGATGAAAATCTATTCAAAATATATAGCCAAACAGTTGTGTTGGAATAATTTTAATATATAATTAATTTTATATTAAAAATTAATTATTCCACAAAAATTCAAAAGGTTAAGAATTCCACCAAAATCCATTCCTAGGGTAAACACGTTATTCAAGGACCAACAGAGTAGTCATAAAAAATTTCTAAGACAATATTCTAGTGTAAAATGGTTATTTTAAACCCATAAAATCATCCATTATAAAAAAAATCATCTCAAATTTCTAATTTGGAAAAATATGAGGCCATAAAAATTCATCCAAACATTAATATAATACTGGATGTGTCTAGTATGACTCAAGGTGTGTGATTTTGGTATTAAAATTAAAATTTATATCAAAACACGTTTCACACACAAAACATTAATAATATACACTAATATTAACCAAATACATTATGATAATGATCTATAATTCATTTTTGATGTGTCAGAATCAAAAACATGTCAATAGAACCCATGGTGTATCTAGATGGACTCAAAGTGATTTTTTAAATAAATTTTAAGTTCAAAACTCATGTCACATACTCAAAATCAAGAAAAAATATTTTTATTTTTTTGATACTTTAGCTTAGAGAACCATTTCTCATTTTTATGTGTAAGAATCGCCATCATATTAATCTGATACACAGTTTGACTAGTATAAATCAATGTGTGTGTTTTATTTCTAAAAAATGAATGTTTAGTTAAAAATATTCCACTCAATGAAAACCAAGAAAACACTATTGTATTTTATTTATATTTTAGGGAAATTATCTATAAATATTTTTTAAGGATTAGAAATTAGTCATACATCTATATTATATATGATATGACTGGTATGACTCAATGTTCATTTTTTCAGTTTAAAAATAATATTTTAGTTCAAAACATGTGTCACTCATAAGAAAACAAGGACAAACACTCATACTGTATTGATACTTTAATAAAATGATCCCTATGTTATTTTATACATGTAATAATCTACTTCACATCAATCAAAAAATGGTGTGACCAATAAGACTTAAAGTGTGTGTTTTTATTTAAAATTAGCATTTTAGTTCAAACATGAATAACAAACAAAAATAAAAAGAAAACAATCATATTGTTTTTATTCATTAGTAATATTATCCATAATTTATTTTTATGTGTTAGAAACAATCACACCTCAAACTGATACACAGTGTTATTGAGATAACCCAAAATGTGTGTTTTTAGTTTAAAAGTTACATTTTTCTTAAAATTGTTAGTCAATCACTAAAAAATAAAAATTATCTATCATTGTCATAATAAATTATGAACGTTATTCATATTTATTGATTGATGTGCCAAAGTTATCCTCACATCAATCTGACATACGGTGTTACTGGTATAACTCAAAGTTTTTGTTTTTATTTTAAAAATTACATTTTAGTTAAAGTAGTATCTCTAACTAGAATCCCAAAAATAACATGAATTTTATTGATTTTTTTGTGAAAACAATCCATAAATAATTTTTGATGAAGAGGAATCTTACACATGTTAATCTAATTCCAAGTGTTAATGACAAGACTCAAAGTGCATGTTTTCTATTTAAAAATGATGTTTTAGTTCAAAACGTCTATTACTCTATAAAAACCAATATAAATTAACTATATTATCATTAGATATTATGATAATGATCTATGAGTCATTTTTTGATTTGTAGTAATCAACCACATGTCAATCAAACACACAGTGTGACAGGTATTATTCAATGTTCAAGTTTCTAGCTAACATTTTTGTTTGAAATACGTGTCACATACTCAAAATCCAGATAAAACATTCATATTGTTTTTATAATTTACTAAAATGATCCATTTAATTTTTGATGTGTATGAATCATCCATGCATCAATTTGATATATAGTTTAATTAGTATAACTCAAAGTGTGTATCATTAGTTTAAAAAAAGGAATTTGAGTTAAAAAAATATACTCACTTAAAACAAACAAAACACACTCAAATTTTCATGATATTTTTATTAAATGATACAAAAATAATTATTTTTTAATAGAAACTAGTCATACATTAATGTCATACATTAATGTCATACATTATGTGATCATTATTACAAAAAATGTGTTCTTTCAGTTTAGAAAATACATTTTAGTAGAAAACATGTTTTTGTGCCTAAAAACCAAATAAACACAATAATATTGTTTTTTGTACATAAATACAATTATTCAATAGTCATTTTTGACATGTAGGAATCAACTGCAAATCAATTAGACAAATGTTGTGATCAATATGACTCAAAGTGGATGTTCTTATTTAAAATTGTCATTTTAGTTCAAAACTTGTGTCACATACTCAAACCCAAGAAAACACATTCATATTGTTTTGTTATTTTAGGATACTTATCAACGAGTAATTTTTTGATTTACTATTCATCAACATGTCATTCTGATTCATCGAATAGCCTACATAACTCATATTTTATGTATTCAGTTTAAAGTAAAATTTTAGTTAAAAATGTATGTCACTCAATGAAAATTTATGAAATACAGTCGTGTAGTCTAGATAATATAATTAAATGTCATATAATTCATTTTTTTTCTTTATGAATCAGATACACATAAGTCTAATATGCAGTGCTATCGGTATAACTCAATGTATGTGTTTCTAGTTTAAAATTGGAATTTTTTATCAAATTTCAATGAATCATTAAAAAATAGTAAAAATTTCATAGATATTTTATGAAAGGTATCCATAAATAATTTTTTATCTGTATATATCAGTAACATGAAAATATGACACACGATCTAACCTGTATAACTTAAATTTCATATTTTTTAATAAATTCCTCTCTTAAACATCTTGGATCATCTTCTTATAGAGATAGTGTTGTGTTTCAGTCCCTTTATATATGGTGTTTTGGTGTTTCAAATTTATCTAGATGCTCTATCGTTGATATATTCTTCTTTATTTTTCAAGAGGGTACTCAAAAACAACACCCTAGGGTCTATTTTGCTTCTATAGTATGTGAAACCCCTGTGATTACATCTTCCCACCATACACAATACATTTCTTAACTGTAATTTCAAAACTATTCAAGTATTGACTTCCCACAGATCTTTTCAGGCCCATCGACATTAATATCATGACTTGCGGCCACCCGAGAGGTGGTTCAACATTCTTACATAGTTTATAACATATATTTAATAAATCTGGATCCCTTTGAAAATTAAGAATTGTTTATGGAATGGATTTAATTATAAATTGGATTAATAAGTTAATTTTAGTAATATATTTCATAATGTATAACTTGTATTAAATTTTGTTAATTGGAATATAAATGTATTTGGGATTATATCATGATGGAATTTGGATATAATTTCATGTTTAAAAAGTTTTCTTAATTGATATCTGAAAGAGAGTTGTTACAATTATTATGATAAATGGTAACATGGAATAAATGAATAAATTTTTTATGAGTATTATTTAGGAAAAATTAATCAATATAGAATATCTTAAAATGCTTGAAATTTCTTAATGAATTGGAATTATTTTTCTCTTATTTTTTATTGTGAACATGATACTTCATCTGTGTTGTGCCATGGAATCATTTAATGGGAACTAGCATGAAACTTTTAATTATGTCATGTATTATTTGGTTACTTTACCCTAGGAATGGTTAATTCACCATGGGAACAAGTATGTTTATGTAGTATGAGAATTCTCATAGTGTGTAATGTGATGTGGTTACAATAACTTTCTATGGTCTTGTACCCTAGGGACACATAAGCATCTCTAGCATTGGAATTTTCATAGAGTATAGTTTTACACGGTATCTTGATGTCCAATGTAGAGATAGATTGTTACCAAATACATGAAATGAGATATTCATATTAGTAAATAGAATACATCAATAGTATTGGTGATTTATTCTATGAAGGATAATATAATAATACAAAATGATATCTAGAATCAGGTCAAATTAGGATTGTCTAACCACAAGTGTCAACTTACGACTCAATGGTTGGTAGATTATTTTATATTGTATATTAATTTATGAATTTATTATCCTATTTGTCATATTTTATCATGAATTATTTATTTTATATGATTTCATTAAACACTATGGTTGTTGGCCTATAGATTTTTACTCACACTGTGTTATGGAACCATATTATTCCTAGTTAAACATCATAGATGTAGGTCTCAATATGGAAAATAGACTTTGTGCATGCATGAATTCTTTTATGGATGGGATTGGAGCATGGAGATGAGATTGGGAATTTGTTACATGACTAAGGTTGATGGAATATTTATTAAGAATTTTTTAGTAGTTTACATTTATAAATTCTTGAATGCCTTTTAGATTGATATACAGTAATGATTGGCATGGTTTTTTAATATTATTTGGAACGTTTATAATTAATCTTTCATCTACTTTAGATCTATGGAAGGATTGGTTTAAATTATTTTCATTGTAATTTTTATGATGTTTCAAAGGGTATAGTCCTCCTAATATAGTCCTTAAACTGTTTATACTAGTCAAAGCCTATGGTATACATGGAGGTGTTCTTGAGGTCATGGAACCACCTCTCTCAACCACATGATGAAGAATCAGATCGATGATGTTTCCATGTGGTTTCAAATCATTTTTATTTTTTGTTTCATCACAATTTTCGGAAGCTAATTTAGAGTCTATATGTTTTTTTTGAAGTAAACTCAACCATTGGATTACTTATCCCATGTGTGGGGAAAAATCGATGTTTCCATGGATGGTATTGTTGTCCATGAGGATCACATATTACATTTTCTGTTTTATTTCACCTTGGGTGATGCACTTGTTGTGTGATGTTACCCATTTATGAGATTTTATTCATGTGACGGTATAATATAAGATGAGTATGCATGCATCATGACAGGAATGTATGGAAATATGATGAAATTAATTGTTTATTCTAGGGACATTTTTAAATAATATGATCTACACCACATCATAAACCACGAAATGTAATACTTTAACATATCTAATAATAATGAATAATTGAAATTATTATGTCTTTCCAATTTTAGTATTAATAATTTTTTGTAGTAACATTGTGTTAGTGGGTCTGAATTTTTATCTTGACCTACTAATTTTGATCATGCTGTGTATCATGTGATATTATTTGTGTGTTGAACCTTGTAGATAAAAAACCTCTGCATTGTCTTCAGGTTGAGCTTCAGGAGAGTGGTGACCATCACACCCCTCACAAAGCTTTGACAGAACAACTTATAGCACTAGAGATATTCATGGATGATTATCTTTGTGATAGTTTCCTATAAACCATGTGATTCATGAAGAGTGAGAATACTGAGGCTGTGTATTTGAAATTTGATCTGACCAGTGAGTTCCAGATATAGGGCTCATCCATGTTCACTAGGGATGGAGGACCCTTAGGTATTTGAGTTCATGATCATGTCTATCTAAATTATCATCAATCACCTAGATACACTTTTAGGTAGGATGATGAATCATTCTATTTAATTTCTAAGAGGACCAACCAAGTGCTGGTGGGGCATCATATAGAAATCTAGACATAAAGATGAGATAACGTATAATGAATTTTAGGAGATTATATTGAGTCACTATTATATTGAGACACTAATGGATGATATAGCTAATAATTTTATGCACATGATTCATGGGATATAATTTGTGATGAACTAACTAAATGTTTTATTCAATTGATGTTTTCATCTCCACCCATGGAAGAAGATGAGAAAAGTATGGTGAATCACTTTTAGGATTGTATCTGTTATGATATCATGTAATAGGTTAATGTATTTCACCTATGATGCTTCTCTAATATGATACACTATGATCACATCACTAAAGGTAACATAAAATAAGTCTCTTAGTGGAAGGAATATTCTATCATCATGATGATCAAAGGGCTATTATTCATGAAGAAAGATGCGCCAAATGAGAGTTCCCACTACGGTAGTGGTTGGAAGACCATCTAGGGAGTGGATTGTAATATCAAGACCATGTATAATGGGTAGTTATTGAAATTCTGAAAGGACAGGCGCAAGATTTTCCACTTTCCATTCCCTATTGTGGAGTGTCACACTTGTGATCGGATGTTACACCTATAGAGTTTTTTTGAGAATAATGTAGTCGATTAGTGGTAGAGAATTAGGGCAAGAACTAGAATCTTGGAAGGACTCAAATAACCCTTAAAAACAGGTATCAATTGATCCAACAATCCCTTGGGTCATGGTATGGGACATGTTACCCTAAAACATGAGTGTAACATTCAATGAGAATAATCTTTTAATGGGAGTAATACTATACCCTGAGGAAGAGGGGTATGTCAGATTCTTGTTATGCATTCTAATCTATCCCGTTTGGATGTAAAATCATCCACTATCATAGGTATTATAATTTTTTCATTTACCCTTTCCTATGTTTTTTAGATATAGGAATTTCAAATTCTTTTATATAGGATAAATTTTCCAATGAATTGGGTTTGATTTTCATGAACTCAAATGAGGTTATGACCCTCAATACACCGTTAGAGTTATGATTAAAGGATATAAGATGCTTCAAAAATTGTTCTTTTGAAATTTCATGATATCATCTCTTTTAATATATTTCTATGCTATAAATGGATGGTTTTGTTTTAACTCATTGTATGGATTGGATATTTGTATACCATAATCATATAGAATGTTATAGGAGGATAGTTACTTTATAATCTCTATAAGGAGTTTCTTTATCAATAATTTCTAATGGGATCTATTGGTTGACTGTATAAGAATAATTTGATGAATATTTGATTATATAACTACCTAAGGTGCACAACTTTTTCTAGATGGTGGTAGTATTTGGTAGATTTATTTTTACTAGTAGTAGACCGCTTTTTGGACACCTTTTCTAAATAGTTTGCTGGCTTTCCTCCCAAGATGGAGATTAAGATGACTATCGAGTTAGTGATAGGGGTCAAACCAGTTTATATCCCAACATAGAAGATGACAACAGTGGCGCATCAAGAGTAGAAAATAATATTGTATGATATAGAATCTAAATGATTTATACATCCTATTAAATCACCACGAGGTTATCCATTGCTTCTCAGTAAGAATGGTTATGGTATTTATACATATATGAGGTATATAATAGGTATAACTAGAAAAAATTCAAGAACTAGTATCCTCTTCGATGCATTTATAGCATCTGTGATTAGTTGAAGTGTGATGAAATCCTTTTCAGGGAATAATTAATGACATATTACCATCATTTGAGGTTGGAACTATCTGACACAACTCAAAATACATTTAGAAGAAGGTATAACTTGTGTTAATTTTTGGTGATGACATTTCTTATGAAAAAACAAATTATATAATAATGGCCTTGAAGAATAGATAATTCATCACTTTCTTGACCATTTTTTGGTGGTGTTCATTAATGGAATCTTGGTGTGATCCCTATATAGAGACAAATCATTTCCATGATCTTAACGCCATCTTGAGTACACATAGACTTATTGAAGAATATGTTATGTTATCTAAATGAATATTCTATATAGAAATGGTTGACTTATTATATATTGTTATCTCATAGGTTGGAATGTAAATATACCAATAGAAGTTGAATGTTATGTTATTTTTGGAATATTTAATGAATTTCTATGAGATTAATCACTTTCAAGGACATCCTATCTATTACCGACATTTTATTCAGGACTTCTCACTTCATGCAGTGTAGATGTATTATATAACAAATAATGAAGTGATGTTTTTTTGGTCAAATAATTGTGAGAATTATTTCTATGAATTGAAGATAAGATCAAAATATGCAATAATCCTCCCCTTACCTGGGCCAGGTAAGGAATAAACTGTATACTACAACTACATCAGGTGTTGGGCTTGGATAAAAAATAATGTAGCAGAATCAAGTGGTTTTTTTCAATTCATATAGTTGAGGATTACTAATTGTAATTATATTACTTATTATATAATGTTAGATGGAATGATATATTCCTGATGATACAGGTGTAATTATCTTCTTGGAAATATGTTTTTTGTGAATACATACAACAAGAGACTAAATTCCATCTAGTTATAATGAGACCTAAACCTTTGGTAGTGCTTATGGGTTGAGTATCAATAGTATTTTGGCTACAATATATCTTAAAATCATGTAATTTGAAACATTAATAATGATTAATTGAGTAAGAAGATGTAATAATACATAGCATGAGAGTCTTGCTATCAGTGATGGTTGATGTCACTATTTTCATGGTTGTGTCTAGATATTGAAGAAACTCAATGGAGAGAAACCATGAAATCAAAATTTGTTATATCCATGATTCTAGACCTGATCAAGGGAGGTAAATTATTTGAACTGAATGGATTATCTCTAACGGACAAAAAATATGGAGGGGAGCCACCATCAGGGTGGTCTATTGAAATTGATGATGTTATTCTTATCTTTAGACATATTTGGGTTCCTAAATACATTTTTGAGGAGATGAGGAGTAAATTTTATGCTTATAAATGGATGGTACATCCTACTATAATAACAATGTTTTGTTATCTCTATTGAAAATACTTGTTTCCAGGTATATAGTAGATAAAAACCTTTATACTGTGATGCTTCACCAGTCAGTAGGTTAAAGATGAGCATAAGCGGCATGTTGGGTTTCTAAATCCATTTACCTTTATGTAATGTATGTTGTATGATTTCACAATGAAGTTTGTGTTATGATTTCATGGAAAACCTCTAAAAATGATGGAGTATGGGTGATCCTGGACCGACAGATGAAGGTATTTCAGTTATTTATATTCATGGAGTCCATAACTATTCATTATAAGGGAAACATCTTGGCATGAGATATATTTCAATTACATGGTGTTCCAACAAATATAAATTTTTATAAATATCCATAATTCATTTCATGGTTTTTTATGTTCCCTTAGAATCCAATATGATTATAGGTTCGTCGGAGAACATCCTCCCACCCTCAAACTAATGGAAAATCTGAGAAAACAATTCAAATTCAGAAGGATATGTTAGGAGCCTGTGTTTTGGAATTTGGTGGTTATTGGGAGAATATTATGTTACTCATAGGATTTTCATATAATATCATATTTTTGGGGTCAATCCAAATCGCTCATTTCGATGAAATATATGGATGGTTATGTTGTTCACGTTTGTACCACTTAGTGGCCAATGTGTTTGTGCTATTTGGACCTAGTCATGTGAAGGATACTTCTTTAAAGGATCAATTGATCAAAATTTTTTTAGTAACCATGAATATCTATTATAATTTTTACACGAAAAATCATAGAAAACCACTAGAGTTTGAGTTTATTCATCAATGTTTTCATAAGGTGTGGCCTAGGTTGGCAAAATGTGGCATTGATATATCTAAATTTTCATATATATTTATATATTTATATAATAGGATTATATAATGTTAATTAATGTTTTATAAGATAATTCCCAAGGTCTTGGTTTATTTTTTCTAGAATTATGAATGTAGGACTTAATGAAAGAAATCAGAAAAAAGTGGAAAAATGGGCTTTAAACGTCGTGTGAAATATATAAAATGTGTAGTACTCATCTACATCATGATTGTAGAGACACATACAATCCTGCCAATACATTAGATGAAGTGAATTCTATATAATTAATGTTCATATATTACACATCATGTGACTTTCAAAAATATAATCCCACTGAAATAGAATTAAATACATGATGTGTAGATTTTACACGAAATGGGATGTTCAAAGATCCAATCAATTCAATGAGTTTTCTAAAATAACCTTTGATATTCAAGCGTTTTTGAAGAAAATTATTGATCTAAAATACATGATGTGAAACCTGATTATATAAAATTCTGATGTTTTGAAAAATCCATTTAATGCTAGTACATGACATGAAGTATTAAGACGTTGTGTACTTTTCAAGCTTATTTATTTTCAAGAGCCTCTTCCATGATCTAGAGTTCTGAGTCCTATGGTTTCACTCATTATTATTTTTCTATTATCATTAGTTTCTCATTAAAAATCAGTTTTAATACATTCTATTAGTTTATTATCTATTCCATTTCATCTGTTGATATTTATACATTAGTTCTTCCTCCTTTGCAATTATATATTTATTTCAATTATCATTCTTAATAAAAAAGATATTATTCAACTATGGTTGTCGTTCCTTAACTATTTATTCATTTTCAGAATTTCTTTTATTGGATTTATATTTATTTTTAATCATTTATGTTTATTATTTAATGTTCTTAAATTATTGATTGCTTATCTATCAACTGTTTCATGTTAAGCTTATTATATCTTATATCAAATTGATATTGATCAATACCATCATGAATGGATAATACCCTTAGAGTTAGTAGTCGAGAGTAGTGGTGTTCTTTTCCTAATGTATCCATAAGTTGATCCTCAGTAACACTAAAGAAATTAATTTGTTTAAAATTATTTTTTATTACATTCCCTTTCCTATCCTTGAACATGGGAGGTGTAGTTGAACAAACCTAACATAGTTGGACTTGAGAAGGATATGACCATTGGCCTATGACACTTTCTACATATATGCTATGTTTAAGTCAAAAATATTGTTAGCTATACCTAAACCATGGGATTGTTGAAGCATAGATAGATACAATTGGTATGATCAAAACTAATCAATGACCTTTCTACTAATTCATAGACTAATCCATAAGACCATTCGTGATAGATTTATGATTATCTTCTTCTAATAGCTTGGAAATAGACCCTCTTCCATTTATAGTGATCAAAATTAAATCCAAACAACCTATTTTTAGAAAACCCAATCTTTAATGTTGAATGTGAGGAACTATTTCAAAGGGTTTTGTTTGAATAGTATATTTCTTACCAGTGATCCTTGTGTGTTAGACCCTAGATATCCACTTTATTATTCCTTAGTAGAAGGTGTTGATTGAGGCTAAAAAATTATAAAATGATGAAAAATCTCATTAATTCAATTATGTGTGTGAGGGCATCAAATTTATCCAATGTTTGAAAGGACCACTATTTCCAAGGAGAAATATAATTTGAATGAGACCCTAGATTACCTCCCCTCCCCCATTATTATTTTCGTTTCCCTTATTCTTTTTACCAGTTTATCCTTCAGGAGTACCTATATCCCCACTCTCTCTCTCTCTCTTTAATGGGTAGTGTATTTATTAGGGGAATATAAATTGCTCAAATAGACTTAATAACCTAACAAGGAGGAACATATTCAATTCGATCCAGAAACAGATCAGTCTTTAACTCCATACTGTGGCATTTCAATTGATAATCATGATAATAATGCATATCCTAACTAGAAAAATATTCAATGGGATCCACCTTCCAATAATGGAGAGAAAATATTGCTACATGAGCACACTATTTAGGACTATAGCTTTCTGTCAATTAGTGGTGTTATATCCATCATTATACTCCCTCCCATTTAGGTGCACACTTTTGACATAAATCATGGAATCATTCATATGATCCATAACATGGAAAAATTTAATGATCTTTATATTGAAGACCCCCATGAGAATATTTACGTCTTTTTAGAGTCTGTGTTACTTTCATAATCAGGGAATGTCAAATGATGAAATAACACTATGTGTCTCCGCATTCTATGTTCTGAAAAATCTATTGACTGGCTCAAATTCCAATCTCCCAAGTCGATTAGGACATGATAAATTCTTTACAAAAATTTAATGGAAATGCTCTTCACTCTGATATGGACATGGAAGTTGTGGATTGAAAATAAATTAATTTCATAGGTGGATGAAAAATTACCTTGCGAGGCATGGGAAAAATTTAATGATATCACTGTAATGTTCCCAAATCATGGACTTGATCTGTGGCTTCATCATCAAATTCCCTATCTAAACTCCGCCTTTATACATGAAATGTAGTGGAAGTCTCTGCTAATGGAGGACTAATTCAGAACACACCCAATGTGGGACAAGAAATTCTATATGATGTATTCAACAGTTTCATTCTATGGTAGAGTGATCAAGGACATCATCAACACATAGTACACTTTGTTTAGGAGAGTACCCTCCTTGCTGCAAAAGTAGAATCCCTAATTATGTATCTCAAAAATTTCAAGTAACCAATTGCACCACCACCCCCTCTATCTCTGGTAATGGATATACAATTTTGTGAGATGTAGTGAGGCTTGTACTCTTACCAATACATCATGGAAGGCATAGAGGAACTCTAATTCCATGATTTTAATTAAATCAATTTCCATTAACAAAAATAGAATTCTCAATAATATCAACCACAAAAATACCACAAGACTGGTCCTACAGTCACAAAAACAACCCAAACAAGGCTATTTTCATTGGATGAGTTTTCAAGGAACACAAAGGAATGAGGTTCCACCTAGTTACCCATATCAATTTGTAGTGCTTCAACCATATAAAAAATTACCCCTGTATCCCTTTCCACTGAGAGCTCGATACCAATTTAGGCAAGCTCCTCAAAGACCACCACAATATGGCCCACCTCTACATTCTAATATGAAAAACCCGATCAAAAAATATTAAAAAATATGATCAGGGAATGACTAAAAATGAGATAAATAATAAAACCCCCATAAATCCCTATGAAACCTCAAAACAATGGGTCAAATCTAAAAGACCTTATCAGACCAACAACCAGGTACATTGCCAAGTAACACATCGATGCACATGGGGGAGGAGGAAAAGCCAACAGTTGTTAAGATTAGTAATGTTCTTGACTTTTAGCAATAATTTAAATAGAATTAAAATATTCTCTAGGAACATTAAAGGAAACAATGATTAGTGAGGATGATAATAATAGCACCAAGTTATATGGTAATGAAACAAGCCTATAATAACAAAATAGTGAAAAATCATAAATAAATTTGAAAACTAAAATGGAAGATGTATGTATCGTAACACCATCATAAAAAACCCATATTCTATTACAATATTGAATGTGTAAAGAGTATATTAAAGGAAAAAAGATTATTTCACTATCGATGTTCAAAAAATTATACATTTACATCCCCTTCACAGAAGCTATTTTATTAGGCCAACCTATGACATTTTTAAAATGAATGTATCTTCAGAAAATAAAAGAAAATATAGAATACAAAGTTTGTATTTATTTAATATAATAATTCTATACTATCATTCATAATAAATATCCCTCTAAGATGTGAGAACTTGGTAGCTTATTGATTCTATGCACTATAGAGGAATGCATCTTCATAAGATCATTATATGAAAGCGGTTAGAGCATCAATCTTATGCCAATGAGAATATTTAAAAAAAATAGGAATAAAAGAACTAAATCTAAAAAATGCCATTAAAACTTGTAGATAGATCAATAATTTACCCTATAGGACCGCTTGAGTTTTTTATGTAAAATTTTAAATTTGAACTTTCCAATGGATTTCATCATCCTAAACATAGACTGAGGAGGAGGATTTCCAATTATTCTATGAAAAACATTCTTAGCCTCTACGAGGGAATTAATAAATGTGAATCAAGGGTGGGTGATATTCATATTTGGATATGAAAATCCATTTTGGGGCATAGTAAAGGATGATATATAAGGAAATAATTCATGACTACTAATATGTATTTCATATTGATGATAGAGATGAGTTTGTAACCATTAAAGGAGATAGAGTGGTCTTGTCCCCTAATGAAGATAAAGACTGTGATCATGAGAATGAAAATTTCATTGAACATTTGATAAGGATCACTATATGACTGTTCATATCTGTGGTCATCAATCCATGGTGCATGAAACTTATGTTAAATGAAACGTAAGAGGAATTACAAGAGATATTCATGTATTTTTATTATTATACTGAAGATTGATGGAGGTATGTCTATGTAAATTAGATCAAGTCATATAACACTATGATGAAAAATAATTTGTATTAATTTGGGAACAATTTCACTTAATGATCTAAGGAGGCATCTTCCTTTGACATAAAATCTAATAAAGGCATGGATGCTGATCTAGGGAAAATAAATGTTATAAAAGACTTAACTGAGATGACAATAGTGAAATTGATAAGGATAATTTAAGTCTATATAGTATTATACCAATGATTAATTATAAAATATGAATAATTATCCCACCTCCTAATAATGTTATTGTAAAAATAAATTTTCTTAGTTCACCAATAAGTTTTGAAGAGAATTTTATACCATAAATAATAGTATTGTGGCATCTACGATAATAAATTCATCATATTAGGAGATAAACTTAGATTCTATGTGTGATGTTAGTGACTTCAATGTTTGAACAATCTTAGGATAATGAGTTAGAAATATAATTTCACCAATTTAAAATGTCATTCAGAAATTGAATGATGATCTGGAAAACTATACAACTTTTAAAAATGAACTTATAGAATTTTTATATGCATTTGGAAATATTCATTCATTCCTTTTATTCTTTAATGTAGTT
Organism: Viscum album; assembly: GCA_963277665.1. Lineage (NCBI taxonomy): Eukaryota > Viridiplantae > Streptophyta > Magnoliopsida > Santalales > Viscaceae > Viscum > Viscum album. Next base: position 334,501,411 of record OY728134.1, read on the forward strand.
TTCTACACTGATCTTCAAGAACATAAACATCTACTAATGAAAAAGGATACCAAACCCCCTATGATAAGGTGGATCCTATGGTTGTAAGAGTTTGAAATTGTAATCAAATATACAAAAGGAACTTAGAACATTAGTGATGATAATTTATGTAGACCTCAACTACCCTGTGTTAATGGTGAAAATAATATTAAAAATGAGGATGACTTCCCTGATGAAACCATTTCCATGAAAAATAAGCAATCTTGACCATCGTTTTCAGATATTTTAAATTGTCACGTAATTGGATCACATTAACCTAAAAATACCTATAATTATAGGAAGAAGTATTTTTCCAAATCATCACATTATTACAAGAATAAGGCACTATTTTTTAGGTGTTGTGCTGATGGGTTAATCTGGTGCTCCATCCCAGAAGATGAAATACATATAATTGATGACATGTTTCACGCATCACTATAAAGAGGTAAAAATGGAACTCAATACACCACAACTAAAATCCTTCAATGATAGATATTCTAGACCATTCTTCATCATGGTGTAAGATACTTTTGTCAAACCTACAATCAGTTCCATATTATATGCACTATAGGGAAAAGAAATGAAATTTCCAAAAATCCTATCCTATAAATTTATGTCTTCATTAAATGGGAAATTGATTTCATGGGAACATTACCTAATTATTATGGTATGTTTAACATCCTAGTCGACATTGAATATGTTTTAAAATGTGTTGATGTTACTGCCACTAGTCATGACACAAAAAAGTGGGAGTGAAGTTTTTATTGAAAAATTTCTTTTCTGAATTTGTATTTCCACAATTACCCCTTAGTAATATAGGAACAAAATTTACAAGAAATGTTGTGAAAGGATTGTTGAAAAATATGGGATTTAGTATAACTCAGTTACTTCCTTCCACAAACAAATAAGTGTGATAGAATAAGTGTTAAATCTCAAAATTAAACAAATCTAGGAGAAAACAATGTCCACCTGTAGAAATTATTAGATTATCAAACACGATGACACACATTGGGTGTATCACATATCCTATAAAACAACCAAATACTCTAATATGTTCTGACTGGTTTATGAAAATCATTTCCATTATCTATTTTAAATATAGAATCGATCTTTTTAGGATATAGAAAATTTGAACTTGGATCCCAAAAAATCTAAAGAAGTAAGAATAATCCAGATAGATGATCTAGATGAATTAACAAGGTTTATTTTGACAATAGAAGAATATATAAATATATTATAATGAAGTTTCATGACCAAATAATCACATGTTGAATATTCATACTAGGTATAAAGTACTATTATTCAATTATTGATTAAAATTATTCCCTGAAATGGTAAAATTCAGTGGATGTTTCCCTACAATGTCATTATGGTTTTCCCTTATGGAGATATTGTGATTCAGAATTACAGAGAACCACCATTCATGGTTAATATAAAAAATTTAATAATTTGTCTTGATCTATTCCAAGATGGTTTCTTTGTCACTCTAAATTTCATCCAAACAAAAAAGAGCCTATTTATCAATATTTAGATAATCCCTTTAAGGGATGAAACATATATATTTTCTTGATTATTTTCAATAGTTTTCATATGTTATTTATTTTTCCTAATTCTATCACTTCTTTCTATCAGTCACCCTACACATCAGTGTACTCCCTCACTGTATTTATCTGAGCTAATATTCCTTAATGTCATATGTATGCACTTTCCATTTTCTGCTTCCAAATTTGCTGACCCCGTGGACTGATATTTTATCTAGTGAATTTATTTTGATTCTAACTATTTTTAGAGTTATCCCATTGAAAAATCACTATTCAACAAGTTCTTGATTATGAAAACTCAAGTTCAAATTTAAATTACTTTTTTTTCTTTGATTCTATTTATATCTCTCCAATGATGCTTTCCAGAATAGTAATGACATTATTTAATTTTATTTGATTGGAGTCTTTTATGAAATATATGGTGGATACACATGGATTAATTACTATTTTAACTTATCTAGGAGTAAATTTTCATTGAAAACTTGATTTAAACTTCAAATATGTTTACACATATTTAAATAAAATTCAATGTTATGTTGTGGATTATTGAAAACCAATTTTTTCATGTTTATAATTTTAGCATGATTACTAAGTCAGGTAATTTAAATCAAATTCCAGATTCCTGAAATTTCATTTGATTTTATTATCAATATATTTTATATAGTGAGTTATTTTCAGTTATTTTCTTAGAATCAATTTCCCAAGAGGATTAAAGACTTACACCATTATATTCTTTTCATAGCACATTTCTTAATAGATACTTGAGCCCTATAAAAATATTATGACTTGAATTAAAATCTTATTGAGGAAATGATTGAACAAAGGAATTTTTAAAATCATTGAGGCAACCAATATAAGCCACATTTTCTAAATACCCACCAGTGCATATTTTATTCTTTAAATTTTAATAGCCTTGAATAACCTTGTTAGCATGGATATGTTTCCAGACTTTTATCCCTTCCAACTCCACTCTATGTATGATGCATGATTATCCATTGAACATGTTTGGGGGAATTTTTACTACTAATACATATGGGATGTTATTATTTTAGATATGTATTTTGTATCTTTTACTAGATTTATATGGTATGGTATATGACTACTCTCAAACTTCTCTTATCTTAAATTATTCCTTTTAAAAAATGATGTATTGAAATAAATACAACAAAACATTGGGTTATATCCTAGGAAGGTAAAAAATAACCATTACCAGACTGATGAATCCTATGATGGATCATATGTTGTTAAGAGATAGATGTCAGATATGGACAAGACCTTATTTTCATAAAATAAATAAAAATAAAAAATATTAACATGTGGTGTATTCTTGATATGTACATGATATACTCATGTACCCACATTGAGTTGTGAATCACACACACAATTTATTCATGAGGAGTTACTTGATTACACCATTCATTATATATATGTATTTTAATTTAGATTTATCTCTCATATTATGCTTTATTTGTGTCACTTTCCCACCTACCCTTGTACTTAGAGTTATTTGAACCCAGTTGTTGAAGCCATCATGATTTATTTATTATTTTTCAGTACGAAGTAGTGAAGATAAACCCAATTCAATCAGAAGGTTTAGAACAGGTATTCATGGTATGATTATAACTCTAGTTACAATTTACCATGATTGATGAGAGAAATTTTTTTGTGAGGTAAATCTCAAAATGGATATAGTATTTAAGGAAAAGTTATGAAATTTTAATTAAAGAAATAAATAATTAGAACAATGTAATGAAATAAGATGCATGAAATTTTTTTACTATTGGACTAATATTGCAGGATTGAAATACTCTACTTACACTTAGTGTTCATTTCCTATTGTAACACATGCTTCTTATTTTAATTTTTTTCTTTTGGAATCCTAGTAGAGATGAATTATTCTTGAGGAAAAGAAAGTGTACAAGAAAGGGTGAATTTTAAATTATAAATTTTCATATACATATTGGATAATTTTATTAATGTTTATTAATTGTTTATTAGATAATGAAATTGGTCAGGGTTTTTTTTTCAATGTAATTAGGAAATTTGGGCATATAAGAAGAAATTCATAAAGGTTGAAAAAATATGCATTACACATCATGTACGACAAACATGATGTGTAGTCCTCATTCACAACTTACCTATAGAGCCATGGAACATCTAATGAATACTTTACATGAAGTGATGCTTATACACAACATGTAAATACATTTCAAAATGTGTGATTTTAAAAATATAAATCCCTTTAAAAGTATATTAAATATATGTTGTATAGAGTTTACGCAACCTGTGACGTTCGAAGATCCATCTATTCACAATTTTATACCAAGTATCCAATGAAATTCAATATTTTTTGTATTAAATTTTATATATGTAACAAACAATGTAGAATCTAATTATATTATGAGAAGATATTGAGATAGACACACTTAAAGTTATTACACTATTTTAGGGCATTACATGTCTCTTACTTTTCAGCCTATTTATTTTTAAGCACATTCTCCGTGCTCTAGTGTTCATTAACGTATGGTTTCTCCCATTTTTCATTCTTCATTTTCATTTTTTTCTAATCGAAATTAAATTTTATTTCATTTCATTAGTTGTTTTATCAACTAATTTTTAAAAATTTATCATTCTACATATTTTATTTATTTGTTTGAATTCTGTTTCATTTTCTTTGATCATTTTAAATACAGATCATTGTTCTCCAAAAATTATAGTCACCAATTCATTGATTTTTCATTCCAAGTAACTGTTTGATTGGACTTACATTTTTTAAATTTTTTATCTTTATTATTATCTATTATATATTAAGGATTACTAATTTCTCAATATATTCTTCATTATTATTAACAAGTCATATATTCCATTATTATGATCAATACTATTATTCAAAGCTAATATGTTTTGGGTTAGGGGTCAATAATAGGGGGTTTTTACTCTTATTGAGTCCATCAGTTGATCATTGGTAGCCCAATGACAAGTAATTGTGTTAAAAATTGTTTATCACAACCTCTTCCCAAACATTGACCATGATAGTTGCAATGGAACAAACCTAACCTATTAAGAGTTGATCTGAAAATGACCATTAGCTTGTGATGATTTCAACATATAAGTTATGTGTATTGAATATAGGTTATTTGATATACATGGACCAAGGGATAGTTTTGGGATCAGTAGATTTAATTTGTTTTACCAAAAACAATTGGTGACCCTACACCACATCTGAAGCTATGTCATAAGACCATTACAAAAATGATTTTGGATTATCCTCTAATAAGAGTCCTTAATTTGAATATTTTCACATATTATTTATCTAAATTAAACAAAAAATATGTAGCTTCATAAAAAAATATTCAAGTGTAAACATGAGTATACCATTAAAAGTGTTTTCTTGAATGGTTTCATTCCTAGCAGAGATCCCTTTTGGTTTGGCCATTTAATTCCACATTAGTATGCCCTAGTAGTGTGTATAGTATGGGACATAAATTTTTAATATGATCTATCCTCACATGAATTAAAAGATTCATGTGGGAGAATCATGAATCCAAGATAAGGGAATGATAGCACCCTGAACCACCAAGCCATCAGTTGTATTGGAAATAATCTATTCAGTAGAATATTAATTAGCCCTTCAACAACGCTATAGTTTTATGAATGATTTAGTTCACATGTAACAGCATCCATGATAACACCATGAACATTTTTATATGATTTATGTTTATGGTGATTGTCTTGATGTTGATTATTCCTTTTAAAATCATCTAGTACATATCATAGATAGTAGTGAGAAGAATATAATATGAAAGATTATTCCTCAAGTTTGATTGCAGTGGAAGCATGGGAGTGTTCTATAGGATACCTGAGAGAGGGAGTCCAATGTGAAATATTGGTGTCCCAAATTTATGACAGGCGGCCCATTATGATGCAAGGGAGCATAGCTCAGGGATGAGCAATTATATAGTGGGGATGTTTCCATATATTGCCTTTTCCAAGATATGCTTCTATATCTATTTTGTTTAAGATTCATTGAGTTTTTTAAAAGGATACATATTCATGTATTTAAGTGTTGTTTCATTGGTGTTTTATTATTAACTATTCCAAACCAGTGGAAACTAGAAGTGGCTAGCGGTGGGTGGCAATTTTGGAGATATTGTTGTAGGATCGAAATATAATATGAGATGCTCAATATACAAGAGGGGGGGTGAATTGTATACTTTAAAAATTCCTTTGGAACATTTAAAGTTAGTTAAGGAACTATAGTTTCCTTAAGAAAAGGAAAGGGTAAAGTTTAACAAAGTTAAACTAAGTAAATTCACAACACCTCTAACATCGAACTGAACTTGGAAAGGGATTCCAAAAGTAGGTTCCAGAAATATGATTCTGGAAATTGAATCAAAAGTTACAATATGAGATTCTACCTTAAAGCGTATAGAATCTACACTAATCAGAGTAAGTAAGGAAGTATAAGAAAGTTATACTTTCCTTAAGATACAAATTGCAGCGGAATAAAGACAAGTAGTAGAACTACTAGTAACAAGATAATAGTCTTTTAACCCAAAGAGAAGGGTATACAACAACCTTGGATAAAGGTCCCTTGATTTATACTTTCAAGCAAGTCTGTCTTACCCACACCAGGGTAAGCCCTCGATACGAAGATCGGAGTCTCTGTCTTGCTATCCCCGCAAGCCCTCAACTTCATGGTAGTTGGTAACCTCTGTCTTTCTCAGCAAGAAAGCCCTCGATCTTTAAGGTAGTCGGCACCTATGTCTTCCTATCCCCAGAAGCCCTCGAATGTAATCACCAACATTCGGAGTCGCATGAAGCTTTGAGAGTTAATAAGAGACTCTCTCTCTAAGAATCACTTCAACAGCATGTAGGCACAAAACTCAGTCGTTTTTCCAACAGCACCGAGCTCTTTCAAATGAGCTCCTATTTATAGGTAAGGTCGACTCCTACTCCAACGGTCATATTTTCCTTAAATTTAGGAGGGACCTGTACACGTGTCACTTAGACAACGGTTAGTTTATAACAAAATGGATGACATCGTTTTATAATAATGTAAGTGTAACAGAATGTACGACATCGTTTTAAACTCTAACAAAAAGGTTCAGAATAGAAACTTCAGAGTGAAGGTTCGGAGTGAATATATTCAGAGTGTATAAAACAATGATAACCAGATTCTGTTTAATAGGTGAGTTCGGAATGAGAATTCGGAATAGGAATTCGTCATCAGAAATCGTAATGAGAATTCGTCATCAGAATTCGTAATGAGAATTCGTCATCAGAATTCGTAATGAGAATTCATTCATCAGAATTCGTAATAGGAATTCGGAATGAGATTTCTTCATTAGAATTCGTAACGAGAATTCTTCTTCAGAATTCGTACTGAGAAATTCGGAATGGGATTTCTCCATTAGAATTCGTAATGAGAATTCTTCTTCAGAATTCGTATCCTGAATCTGGAATAGAACTTAGTCAGAATTCATATCCGGAATTCGGAATGAAACTTCCTTATAGTTCTTGTCCAGAACCGAATCCTAAAACAGAATGCTTTTATATCAAAGTTTTAATGACTCCGAGAAAACGAATCCGCATCTCATACTTAAGAAAAATATGAATGAAAATATGATAAGGATAATTTTCCTTATAAAAGTGATTTTCCTTAAGAAAGCAATTTTCCTTATAAAAGCGATTTTCCTTAAGAAAGCATTTTTCCTTAAAGATAAGGTGTTTGTGATTTTCAAAACAAGAAGGAATGGAAAAGTCATAAGGAAAACCTTATTGACTCAACAATCTCCCCCTTTTTGGAAAGCACAAACATCCTTACGAAAAAGCTATTCTAAGAAGAAAGAAACAAATTAAAGCTTATCTCCCTTGGTTTAAGAATATAGATGAATACGACTAACTCCTCCTTAGGCTTTGAAACTCTAAGGATCGTATTCATATTTCCGGAGTGATGTTTCATAAGAAGGTCTTCTTTAAGAAAAAAAACTCCCCCTTAAACAAACTCTTATTAGAGTTCTTTTTCCTTGGGTATTTTCCTTTCTCCCCCTTTGATAAACTCTTATTAGATTTCCTCTTTTTCTTAAGGATCTTTTCCTTCTCCCCCTTTGTGATTTTCAAAAAGAATTGGAGGGAATGGAAAAAATAACAAAGTACCTGAAAGATTAGTAATGACAGCAATAGAAACAACAAGCACAATTCTCATTAGATTTGAAATGTCATCAACAAAAAGACAGATTACAACAAAAAGATCGGATTGGTCATTTCGGCTCTTTCTCCTTCGACATTAACCCCTTAAGAATCGTCTTGATCTTCTTTAAGTCTTTGTGATCTTCCTCTGCTTGCTTCTCTAAGACGATTATTCTTGCTGACTGAGCTTCAATGATTTCTTCCTGAGCCTTCAACTTTTCTTCCTGAACTTTCATCTTCTCTTCCTGAGCCTTCATCCTTTCTTCAAACTCGATCTGATAATCCCTTTCATATTTCCAACTTTGATTAATGGAGTTGAGCTTTCCATTCAGATCTCTCACTTCCTGAATCCGAAAGTTCTTTTCCTCTGTCAATTTCTCTTCGAATGATGCAGTCAGCTCATTAATCTTCTTGTCCTCGGTTTGAAATGCATCCTTAACATTATCTTGAAACTCATCCAGCAACCTCATCTCTTCCACAGTTTTCTTAGACCAGCTTGTCATCCTTTTGCAAGATCTTTTATGTGCTTCGTAACCAACGAAGAATGTTTTGAACTGAGCTTCAATCTCAACACACTTATCCATTACCATCAATTCGGAGTCGGTTTTCTGATTCAGCGCATGTTGAAGCATCTGGCATCTAGAGTCAATGCTTGAGAAGGTTGTAATGGTTCCTACCAACTTCTTCAAAGATTGGACAACAAAATCATGCCCAAACAAAGATGACTCTGAATCTGAAATCTTGCTAGGAGAATTTTCTTCCTCAATAAGCTTCAACTTCCTCTTCGAAGAACAACCAGCTTCCTTCCTCATCTTCTTTTCCGAACTCGGGGTATCAGCAAGAATTTGTTTCCCCTTATCTTTTTCTGGAATAGAAATCTGTTCCGGAGATTTCTTCTCGCTATCAGAGACTTGAACAATATAATCTTCCTCATCAGCAACTTCTAAATTTTCCTTCTGAGCAGCATCAAGTGAAAGATGTTCTTCTTATCTCAGACAAGAAACTTCTTCTTCACCTTTCTCTTCTTCCAATTCAGGAGTGACAAGATTTGAAGATTGAGCTTCAGATGTTCGGAGCGACAAGTGTTCCGAAGGAGTTCCCTTGTATTCATCTACTTGTTTAAGCACATCTCCTGTCTCACCACTTCCTTCAGCAGCTTCTTCAACTTCTTCCACTTTCTCTACTTCCTCTGTACTTTTAGCAACATCCTCTTCTGGAGCATCAAGATTTCTTCCTGGAGTCTCAGGTAGAGATTCCAGAGAGAAAGTTCTCGGAACGGGAATGGTTGCTGAAACCATTTCGTTGAACTTTAACAATGCTTGCACAGCCTCGGCTTCTGACATTTTCTTCTTCAGTTTCTTCTCCTTTGCTTGTTTCTCGAGCTCATCAGCAGCCTTCTCTTTCAGAGCATTAGCCTCTGCAGGATCCAATCCGAACTGCGGATCCCCTTCTTTTCTCTTCTCCTTGTCAGCTCTCCACTTTGCTGCAACCATCAGTATAGGTATTCTTCTTCTTAGGCTTAGGAGGTGCGGAATGGACTTCCTTAGACTTAGGTTCCTCGGCTTCGACTACCACTTCTTTCTGCTTTCTCTTCCTTCCTGGCTTGGATGATTCCGGATCAGCAACTTTCGGAGCTACTTCTACTTGAGGAGGTAGATCAATAAAGATTCCAGACTTCTTGTCGAAAGCTACATTCATTATCTTAAGAGTGGCATCGCTGACTAGCATGATCTGGCACACCCTTGGTTTGGAACTACAGGCTACTTTGAAAGATTCCAGGCACCGAACTATGAGCTTCGATAATATTGCTGGGTACATAACGATCTGAGCTCTCAGATTCCCCTTCTTCAAATTTTCAATATTAAGAAGAATATGCTTCATCAAGTTGAACTTTCTTAGATTTATCAGGAAATCTAAGATATATATCTCACTTTTCTTTAGACTATCCTTATCTCCTTTTCTCGGTACAATAAGCCCTTGTACCCATAACTCCAGCATCCGGAAGTTTGTAGAAAGGCTTGCTATTTTGGGAGCCTTGTCATCATCTAATCTGAGAATTTCTAATGCCTTTTCCTTGTTTAAACTACCCAAAGAGTCTGGCAATACGTGGGAAATAAATTCAGCTTCACCTTCGTAACTTAACCCTACCAAGCTTTCAGCCTTGGTGTAAGAAAGCTTATATGTCTTGCCATACGATTTGAACGAAAACTTCTCTCTACTATCTTCCATGAAGAAAGCAACTGACTCATAAAATTCAACAAGAAAATCAGAGTAGACTTCATCTTGGTTGCCGGTTTTTGATACCGCAACATCTTCCCAGCCATTCAGCTTGATATTCTTTGAAATAAAGTTAGACTTTCGGAATCCAAACTTGTTTGGATCCGAGATTTCCAGACAATAAAATTTTTGGAACCCACATTTTCTTAGAAAAGTAAGCTTTATGAAAACCTAAGGATTGGGTTTTGTTTAAGGAACAATTTTTTTCCCAGTGACCACCACATTGACATTTAGTGCAAAATGGGGCACTTTGAGGAGCAAAATAATTGTTACTGAAAACTTGTTTTGCATGGGTATAACCAAATCCGGATTTATTTCTTAAAGGTCGTATTTGAGAATACATCTTATCAAAATTTTCTTTACCATGGGTACAGATTGATAAACACTTCTTTATGGAAAAAATTTCGGACTTGAGTTTTACAACCAAGTTTTTATCCTCAAAATCATTAGTTTTGCAACTAGTGTTAGGCTCGAAAACATTTTTCTTAGAAATTACTTTTTCTAATTCTTTGGAAAGTTTATTCTTCTCAGAACTTACTTCCTCAAGATTTTTTGAAATACTTTCAAAATCAGCATTTTTCTTATCAAGATCTTTAGAAAGATCTGATATCTCTTTAGTAAGAATAGAATTCCTAGAGTTTGCCTTATCGAGTTTCTTGTTGAGTTTGGAATTCTCAATCTCAAGAAGTTCAGCAAATCTAGAGACTTCTTCAAAAGTAGGTAAAGTATTTTCCTCATCAGAAGATGATTCTTCATCAGAAGAGTTATAATACTTACTATCATTAGGATTTAAGGATACATTTGTCAAAGATTCAGCATTTCGTACCTTAGCCATGAGACAATGATTATCAATAGGTAATCTAGATATAAGACCAAGATTCATCTGCCAGAAGATTCATATTCAGAAGATTCATCTGAAGAGTCACCACCAATGGCACTCCAGGTGTCATTAGCTTTCAGAACATTCTTAGCTTCGGCTTTATAATACTTCTTCCTGTTCCTGTCTGAATGTCTTTCCTTCCTTTCTTTCTTTTTGAGCATAGGGCAATCTGGTCTTATATGTCCAGCTCTTTTACATTCATAACAAGTAACTTCTCCATCTTTCTTATCTTTCATGTCCTTCTTCTTATACTTGGATTGAAAGTTTCTCTGTCCAGCTATCTTGTTCATCCTTCGAGCAAGATTGGCTAATTCATATTCTGAAACTTCACTTTCACTAGATTCGGATTGAAAAATAACTTTCTTAGACTTGGATCTGGTTACTCTCTCAGGAGTCTTAGCTTTCATCTGATTTGAAGTTGTAGTAAAAGCAACAGTACCATTTCCATTCTTTTTCTTGATGTTTTCAGCATCTCTCTTCATTCTGGTCTCATGTTGTAGAAGAGTTCCAAATAATTCATCAAGAGTAATTTGAGTGACCTTCCTGTTCTCATCTATAGCTGTTCTCTTGGATTCCCATTCATTGGGAATAATATCAATTATCTTGTCCACAAGAGCTTCATCATCTAAACCTTTCTCTCCCATAGACTGTAGACTGTTGACGATAGTCATAAATCTTTGTTGAACTTTACAGATAGGTTCTCTATAAGGAAAATTGAAGCCATGATATTCAGCTCTAAGCATTGCTCTTCTAGTCTCAATCACCTTAGATGTCCCAAAGTGTGTAACCTCTAACTTCTTCCATATACAGTTAGCTTCTTCACAAGAAGAAATTTGTCTATATATATTTCTAGTCATTGAACAAAGTAAAGTGTTTCGTACCTTATAGTTGAGTTGATATTCTTGCTTCTCCTGGTTAGTAAAGGTTCTGACTTCCTTGTCAAGAATTTTATAATCACCAGTAAGCATAACAAAGTTATCTACCCCAGTATTGATAACGAATGTCTTCATACGATCTCTCCAATATTCATAGTCATTACCATCACATATAGGTGGTCTTGTAGGATTTAGATTGTCAATCGAACCAACATTAATTCCCGCCATACTAAAAATAACTTTATACACAAACTTGTTAGTAGCAAAAGTTCGTAATCACAAAGTTCGGAATGGAAAAAGTTCGGAATGGATAAATCAGAATGACAAAGTTCGGAATGGAAAAGTGAGCAAGAAAAACTTGTATGTGAGTACAAGTATTTCAGTAACCTTGGCTCTGATACCAAATGTAAGAATGGTATAGAGTAAGAGGTTTCCAACCTCTGATACCAATTGTAGGATCGAAATATAATATGAGATGCTCAATATACAAGAGGGGGGTGAATTGTATACTTTAAAAATTCATTTGGAACCTTTAACGTTAGTTAAGGAACTATAGTTTCCTTAAGAAAAAGAAAAGGGTAAAGTTTAACAAAGTTAAACTAAGTAAATTCACAACACCTCTAACACCGAACTGAACTTGGAAAGGGATTCCAAAAGTAGGTTCCGGAAATATGATTCCAGAAATTGAATCAAAAGTTACAATATGAGATTCTACCTTAAAGCGTATAGAATCTACACTAATCAGAGTAAGTAAGGAAGTATAAGAAAGTTATACTTTCCTTAAGATACAAATTGCAGCGGAATAAAGACAAGTAGTAGAACTACTAGTAACAAGATAATAGTCTTTTAACCCAAAGAGAAGGGTATCCAACAACCTTGGATAAAGGTCCCTTGATTTATACTTTCATGCAAGTCTGTCTTACCCACACCAGGGTAAGCCCTCGATACGAAGATCGGAGTCTCTGTCTTGCTATCCCCGCAAGCCCTCAACTTCAAGGTAGTTGGTAACCTCTGTCTTTCTCAGCAAGAAAGCCCTCGATCTTTAAGGTAGTCGGCACCTCTGTCTTCCTATCCCCAGAAGCCCTCGAATGTAATCACCAACATTCGGAGTCGCACGAAGCTTTGAGAGTTAATAAGAGACTCTCTCTCTAAGAATCACTTCAACAGCATGTAGGCACAAAACTCAGTCGTTTTTCCAACAGCACCGAGCTCTTTCAAATGAGCTCCTATTTATAGGTAAGGTCGACTCCTCCTCCAACGGTCATATTTTCCTTAAAGTTCGGAGGGATCTGTACACGTGTCACTTAGACAACGGTTAGTTTATAACAAAATGGATGACATCGTTTTATAACAAAGTAAGTGTAACAGAATGTACGACATCGTTTTAAACTCTAACAAAAAGGTTCGGAATAGAAACATCGGAGTGAAGGTTCGGAGTGAATATATTCAGAGTGTATAAAACAATGATAATCAGATTCTGTTTAATAGGTGAGTTCGGAATGAGAATTCAGAATAGGAATTCGTCATCAGAAATCGTAATGAGAATTCGTCATCAGAATTCGTAATGAGAATTCGTCATCAGAATTCATAATGAGAATTCATTCATTAGAATTCGTAATAGGAATTCGGAATGAGATTTCTTCATTAGAATTCGTAATGATAATTCTTCTTCAGAATTCGTACTGAGAAATTCGGAAAGGGATTTCTTCATTAGAATTCGTAATGAGAATTCTTCTTCAGAATTTGTATCCTAAATCTGGAATAGAACTTAGTCAGAATTCATATCAGGAATTCGGAATGAAACTTCCTTATAGTTCTTGTCCAGAACCGAATCCTAAAACAGAATGCTTTTATATCAAAGTTTTAATGACTCCGAGAAAATGAATCCGAATCTCATACTTAAGAAAAATATGAATGAAAATATGATAAGGATAATTTTCCTTATAAAAGTGATTTTCCTTAAGAAAGCAATTTTCCTTATAAAAGCGATTTTCCTTAAGAAAGCATTTTTCCTTAAAGATAAGGTGTTTGTGATTTTCAAAACAAGAAGGAATGGAAAAGTCATAAGGAAAACCTTATTGACTCAACAATTTTACCACTACAGGATAGCCGGTGAGAAGCCTAAATGTATAGAAATCCTATAAGATTCTTGTCCACTATTATATGGTAAATCATTGATGGATAACCCTATAAAACTCCCCATGGCTGGCTTGTGGAGACCCGTTATCATTTCAGTGTGTTCTTCTATTGTGTAAGAGAAATGTTTGAATACAGATGGGCTGATATATCCTGGGAAAATTCCCATTTCACCCCACCCCACCACAAAAAAAAATCCTATTTCAAACACATGTATACTCATAAATAGACCCTAACATTGGATTTATGAATTTTATCTTTTCTTTAAGTCTCTGAAGGATTATTTAACCCATTTCCATGGGTTTTTGATACGTGGTTCTATTTATACAACTCGAAATGATGGGATGATCTTTGAATTTGTGAATTCATCTTGTATTCCTATTGGATCCTCCTCTTCCATACTTCATGGAGTGTGTTAATCACTATATATCATGGATCATGGTGTTGTATGTTGATTTTAATGCTCAATCATTGATATATTCTTCGCCATTCTTGAGTTGGGTAGTCTAAAACTCTTCCTTATGGTGTATTTTGTTTCGCCAGTATGTCAAACATGTATGATCAGGTTGTCATGCTATTTGTGTGAACATTAATAATTATAATTTCCAAATAAATAATCAGGGATATTTTTAGGTCCATTGTTATTGAGATCAAGACATAGAGACACCTGAGAGGTGTGAAAACCCATGACCCTAGGTTGGAACTATGATTGAATGAATAAATATCCCTTTTTTCAATTTAGAATTATTTATCAAATAGATTAAATTAATAATTTTAATCACATTTTTATTGTGGTAATTTGCAAGATAAAGGATCACTTGGATTGAATGTTGTTAATAGGAATGTAAATGGATTTCACATGATAACCTGACAGCATATGGTTATAATGTCAAGTAAACTGAAATTAGGCATAATCGATATGTGTAATAGAATTCATTTAATTATTATGATAATTAGTGACTTGGAGTAGTGTAATCTATGGTTGATGATTTTTAATTTCGATAAATTTAAACCACATGGAATATGTTAAAATATTTTTCATTATTTGATGAATTGAAATTCATTATCTTTTATTCCTTTTTTTGTAAAATGATTACTTCACCATTAGCATGGATAATACATCAATGGAACACATAAGTAGATCTAGAATAAAATTTTCATATAGTACTATATTAAATTATTACATTTACCTTAGCATGGGTAATTCACTATGAAAACATTTAAGTGGATCTAGAATGGGAATTTTTATTTTTTCCTATATGAAAAGGATAAATGCCCTTGGTATGGCCTTGCACCTTGGGAATACGTTATTGGAAATAGCATGTGAATTCAAATAGACTCTAGTATTACATGACAACTTGATGTCCGAGGGAGAGAAACAAGGTCATTTGATACATCAAATGGGTGATTTATCCTATATAAGAGAATACACCAATGGTATGGGTCATCCAACCTAAGAAGAAGAATACAACTTTAGAGAGAGATATCCTATATTAGGAAAATGAAGGTTTGGCTAACCTCAAGTGTCATCCCAATACAAATGTGTTGGAAGTTTATATAATGTTATGAATTAAATTAGGAATTAATGAAATTTTTATCGTATTATTTCATGGAAAATTCATTTTAGCTAGATATTTTAAACACCATGGGTGTCAGGTTGCTGAGTTTTACTCACACACTATGTGGGAGTCATTTAGTACCTATGAAGACTTCATGGATGAAAGTATTGACATGGGAAATGTTCCCCATGTATGATTAGTTTCTTTTTGGATTGGATCATAGAATAGATATGGGACTAGACAAGGTGTTTGGGTTTGGGGTTTTTTAGTCTTTATTATTATTATATTTCTAGTTGATCAGTTGTATGAATTTCAGTGTGACATTTAGTCTGACCTATAGTATAGAATGATAGGTTTTATCAACATTGATGGGATTTTTCATATTCATATCAAATATTCTATTGTGGTATGACATTTTTGACCTCATATATTTTTCTTGATTTATAATATGTTACAAAGGGTGTAGTTTCCCCACAATATCTCTTAGACCCCTGTCTCATGTCAGTAAACTCTATCATATGAGGAGGTGTTATTGTGGTTACATAACCACATGTTAATTTAATGTAAGGGAAAATAGAGATGGTGATGTTATAGTAAGAGTCATTAATGTAATCATAAGGATCATAAAAACTTTATAATGATGACTCAACATATGGATGACTTTCGGTATCTGTAAATATCACCTGGAAACATCATAATGATGAACCATGTTCTATGTAAGGATGACCGAAAAAATTTAGAAGGATTACCCATGGTTTATAAGGATATTTTTCAACCATTAAGGACAATTTTAATAACCCATAAGAGTCATTTTTCACAACTGTATGGGTCATTCACAAGATCCTAAGGATCATCCTTTATTAGTATTTTTTTTAAAAAATAGAATGAAAATCAGTATTTTCAAATTAAATATTATGAATAATGAAATATTAACAAAATGATGATAGAGTCGATATTTGTTGACCAAAAAATTTCAATTGTATAGTGATTCAATATGTAAGAAGAATATATGATATTCAAATCATGGTGAATAAAATCACCAAAGAGAAAAATAGGATGAGTGAGAACATAATGGATGTTGAGTTTGCTCTTAAATAATCAATAGAATTTAATTCTTGAATGAAATAATTGTGATGGTGTGCTAATATGTATTTCCATAATCTCTTGAAAAGCATGATGGAATTTAAGCCGAGTTTTCATGAGTAGGATTTATTCAATATCTGCAATATCGAGGACTATTGTGCTACTATAGAATTTGTAACAACCCGAGAAACCTTGTTTTGTTTTTTTGACAAGTTTGCTTTTCAATGTCACCCGTTAAGTGAACCAACAAACAACTAATAAGGTAATAATAATAAAATGAATCAAATGGATGAAAAATCCTTTTATTCAAATAAGAAACATCTTGTCTACAAACTCCACTGACCGAACAAGAAGATAAACTAACCGAAAATCCCAACTAAGAACTCGATTACAATAATGGGGAGACCGCTTAAAACCACTAAGAGCCCAAGAATGCGGTTGGGGTTTCGGGCGTCCATCATAATGAACATGAGGATGGCCGAAGACACTGCAATCGTTCTGAGAACCAAGAGAATCATACGAACCATCTCTCCTTTTCTCTTTAAGTCAACTGGATTGAGGAACACCCTGAGACCAGACCCTTTTATAAGCACCCTAATCTGACCGTTGAACCCCAAACGACTATAAATTTGACTATTGGTTTCGCCAAGAATATTATGTTTTATTTTGGCCGTTGGTTCCTCCTATCCTCTATGTTTTGTTTTTGACCGTTGGAAATAAGATGGCTTACCCCTGGAAGGTTTGGAAAATTAATTATGTAATTTGCTTCAAAATGACATCAATGTTAATTTAGTTACTTTATCTCTTGTTTTCCAAAAATGAGAATTTTATTTTATGTTTCAAAACGGAGAAAATTAATATTATTGTTTTTATTCCATTGTACATATTAATTTGAACAAATGAACTTTTACTTTCTAATTATATTAAACCTGATGGATTTTTGACCTCTATTAACTATTTTGGGAACTTTGTCAAATTCTGGTTATATTTACAAATTTTTCATCTTTTAACTTACACCAATACTGTTATTAATTTAAAAACATTGAAGATATTTATTTTATTGAAAAACCCTTAAAAATTAATAATTGATAATGAAATATAAATTTTTGTTTTTTTTTAAATTTTGCTAAACATGGGATTAAGAGACCAATTTATTTTTCTCTTCTTAATGGAGTGTATCCGAATGATTACATCAAATTATAAATTAAGATAATTATTATGTAATTCATCAAAGGAAAAATAAATAAACAAATAAACAAATAAATATATATTATGTTGAATAAACCAATTTTTTCTTTAATCGATTAAATGAACCTCTGGTTTATCCAAATATAATAATAAAAGATAAATAATTATGGTTTAAAAAAATATACTTAATATAATAAGATTAATAAAAATTATTGGTGTTTTAAAAATAATATATATATATAATAATATGTTTTGATTAAATCAATATATATATTTTTATTTGGACAATTACCTTTTTTTAAAAATAATAAAACCTGGATTTATCATTGATTTGATTAAAAAAACAATGCTGTCATAAATTAATAAAAAAATAGTAAAGAAACATTTTTTTAGAACTGTAGGAACCGCGTTTTTAAACGCCACAATGAACCCAGGAATTTCGATCCTCTCACTTTTGATCGCAGCCGTTGATTTCTTTTAATGTCGCGCCGATCATAAGCCATCCGATCTTCTCGGTGTAATCCTAGTCGTCCGCTGTTTTTCGGGTTATTCATCCTCGCGGATTCTTCTTCCACCGGCGCCTCACTTATTCTCCTACCTCGTGCTGCTATACTAGTAGAGTTAGGTCTTGTTTTCTTCTCTAGGCCTGTGAAGTAGGCCCGGCTGTCTCCTCCTTTCCTCATGTCGACATCGACTCCCCTCCCTCGGATACCTCCTTGCATGTATATCCTTGCCTTCTGTTTTCTTAAAAACCTTATTGCACTGAAGGGCTTGCATCCGGCTCCCTTGATCTCTCCAGCTCCTAGACCATGTCGCTACTTCATTTTCTTCCTCCTCATCTCCGAGAAAGGTAAGGGTCGTGTTCTTTTTTTTCTCTTAAGTTTGATTAAGCTTCGGGTTATATAGATATATATACGTATATACATGTTATATGTATATGTATATCTTCTTCATTTGTTCGTTCGGTTCCTCTTACATCGTCTACTTCTCCTCTCCGAGCAAGGTAAGAAGAAGGTTTTTAATCTGGTACAATTTGGTCAAGTTTCGGTTTATATAAATGTGTAAATATATATACATGTTATATATATACATATTGTGTGTGTGAAACTGGTGCAAACCTAGACAATGGGATCCCTCTTGGCTTAAAGAACCAATTAGGAGTAAGGGGGAAAATCCACTTCATCGTTTCTTACCATTTATGTAAGTTTTATATAGTTATACACTTTTTGTATAATTGTGTATAAAAATATACTTGACCATATAAACTTGTTTTAACTATTCCTAGAACCGATCTTGTCAGTCTCTTTGTGAAAACCTAACATTGTGGTAAGGGTTCGAAGGATCTGTTTTTATTTGGGTGCGGGTTCTTACATTTTACACCTTGTGTTAATATATGTATGTATATATATACATTTATATACACATATGTATAAGATGATATATGCAAGTATACA
Organism: Viscum album; assembly: GCA_963277665.1. Lineage (NCBI taxonomy): Eukaryota > Viridiplantae > Streptophyta > Magnoliopsida > Santalales > Viscaceae > Viscum > Viscum album. Next base: position 334,520,614 of record OY728134.1, read on the forward strand.
ACCTTTTCTCAATGTTTATAATGCTGATTTTTTCTTTTCGCCAATAAAGAAAATGGAGATTTTGAGTAATTGAATGAATGGGTAATATTATGCAAGTGGATGAAGTATATTGTTATATAAATATATACATGTGGTTATATCAATGTGTATATACATTAATATGAACTTGGTTCCCATGTTTTGTAATTTATTACAATATAGCATGATGAAGTTTATGGGTTGGTTTGATTTCAAAATTACTCTTGCAATTGAGAATTTTCATTTATCACTACTCTTGATAAATCAGAATTTTGCTTTGTGAAAATGGTTAGTATGGACTCCTTAATATTTTACAAGTGCATACATGTATTCATAGGTATGTACTCACGTTCATGAAACAACCTTGTTGTATGCAAGGTTGACTTTTTTTTCAATAAGGGTTTATGGTAATTATGTTCACCGCTTTTTTTTCTTTTATGGAAAATAACTCCAGATGTATTTACCAAATATAAATTTTGTTTAAGAGATATTTTTGGAGTGTGGTTTAATGTGCTAAACCCATGCATATGTGTAGGTATACATATCATTATGATGTCTTCAGTTACGAGTTCTCTTTTGGATGTTTGAAAACTTTATAAAAAAAGGGGGCATGTTATTTAAAGTGCTAATAAAATAGTTTACATAATTATATACATGATTTCCCCAAGATGGACTTGATTATGCACATTGTAACCCCAACTGCCTATATTAAACACCAATGATATCGATTTAGCTTTATATGTGTATGTTATGAACAACCTTTCTTTAATTGGGTATTATGACGTTATGGAATGTTAAGTGTTATGTTTATTTTCTTAAAACCCATGTTTTCAAATGTTAAGACAACTTTTTATGTGCACAGAGCTTTAGCATGCATGTCATAATGTTTTTAATGATTAAATTGCCTTCATGTAATGAATATTTATGAGAAAATGGGGTTTAATTATGAATGTATGGAACCTTATGAATGAATGACCAAGTCAAGATATGCGAGGGATGTATAGGGCTTACATGTGACGTGTGTGCCCGGAATTTTATAGCGCAACAAGAATGATGTGACGGGTGCGCCCATAATTATACAACACTCCAACGCATTGGGTAAAGAAGGAGTCTAATGAGACGATTATATGCGATAGACTTGTCAGTTAGCCATGACTCGAGCTATCAAGGAAATGGGGTGGGCAATGATCCTTGACCCATTAAGTATGTTATACGGTCTGGACAAAAGGTCTTGACAAAGTCTAGTATTATACATTCCCTCTGCATGTAATGATAAAGGTCATCCAGGGGTTAATTCAACTAACATGACAACCCCTAGTTGAAAGCTCCTGTGACCATGAAAATGTAATTTATGTGTCAAGAACTGTTTTTCATATGGTAAACTGTTAGTTGATCTGTATTTTTCTCATGAACCATGATATGCATGTTTTCCCTGCTTATCCATAGAATTCTTTTAGAATTAAAATAACCTTGTTTGAATATTATGCAATGTTTATTTTTCTTATGTTGCGCTCTCTGATCATGTTTACATTAAAGCTTATTTCAAGCACGTGCTTCTCTGTGCAAGTGGTTTTCAAAAATGACGGATTTCATGTTTTACGAAAAGATAATGTTTTATTTTAGGAAAGTGTTTTAATCTCTTCAAAAGGACATCTTTGAGAAAGGATTTTCTTAAAATATTTTTAAAACCCCTTACTGGGCATTTTTTCTCACCTTACGTTTTTGTTTACAATTTTTCAAGCATGGTTGGTACCAATTAAGTAAATCAGAAGTAGCTAGTTTCCCAGAATCTTGAGCCTCGTGATCTTCTATAGTAATGGGACATGATATTTATTTTGTAATGATGTAATGTTAAGTATTTAATATATCATTAAGCACCCTGGTTTTTGGGGGTTGCTATAGTTGGTATCAGAGGATGGGTTCAGGAAAATCTGGAAAACCAGGTAATATAAATGTATTGCTATGACTAACTAAGTAAAAATGTGGCAACTTTTATATAGCTGATGTACCTACCGACCTTTTGTCACTTCCCACTAAGGCTCTAGAGAACATTGTATCTCTAGGTAGCCGTGAGAACATTTTGAATTATACCCAAATTCGCATGACGTGTAACCACCTGTATGACATGTCAAACTCACCTAGGGTGATTAGTCATCACCGGGAATTGGGGATGGATTATCTCCTAATGATGATGACCCAATTTCCCTCTTATGCACGTCGGGGAAGGTATCATGAAGGAATCTTCCGAGTGTTCACAACCAGCGAGGAATTTGGCACTATGCTTGATAACCCTTTTCAAGAAGCTGCTGCTGCCAAAGACCTCCGAGCGGCTTACCTGTGCCAAATTTTGCATTATAGCTTCTGGGGCCAGTTAATGGAATTTAGAGTGTTGGAAAATGAGTCTACCTGTGTGTCTCTTAGGCAAGAAGTTTACACCGATGTTTCCAAACTCCTTACCCCTCACGCTAAACTCAGGAGGTGTTATAAATGTTCCCATGAATTTAGTCCTAATTGTTCATCCTGTGTGTGGTTTGAAGAGTTAGGAAGTTTTGCCACTCTTTGTGGTGTACGTCTTGTAAACTCGGACTTTCCCATGTAAACTTTTGCATAAATGGAAGGTTCTTGGTTCCTTTCATGTCTCCACCTTATCAATATGGTTAAGAGTTTCCTTTCGCTGTTGTTTTCAGATGGATGGTCAAACAAACTTCTCATCACTACCCGATGAGTTGGTAGAAGTCATCATGATCAGGGCATACACGGTGGATTATCCGTCCTTTCTTCACCTGTGAGGGTCCTGCCAGCATTTGCTCGATCTAGAAAATGGTCTCGAGATTCTTCGGTTATGTCAAGAGGACGATCGCGTCTTTCACCTCATCGCCACTGCTCAACTCCCTTGCTTTAGGCGAAGGGGAAGGTACCATGAAGGCCTGTTCCAGTGTTTTACTCTGGCACAGAACATTTCTGCCAGAGCGTGCTTCCTCGTGGCTGCTCAGAATGGACACCTTAGTGCCGCCTACATGTTCCAAGTCTTGAATCTCAGTCTTCTCAACCGCATCATCCCTCTCTACTACCTCGAGCGTGATGTGTCCAGAAGAGTTATCAGGGAGTTCATCTACTCGGACGTTTCTGAGCATTGCATCGCACAAGCCCCCCTTTGGAAGCCTGTGTGCAGTATGCATGAACAGGAGTTCAAGGAGTACTGTTCGAGGTGCATCTGGGATAGTGAAACGGAAAAGTTGTGTGCCAACTTCGGTATCCTGTTAACCGAGCCAGATCCACTATTTCGGTAGTGTTCTACATATGGGGTTTCAGCTTTTCTTTTCTTTTTATAATAGAATTGTGAGGGCGCAATTCTTTGAGGCGGGAAGTAATGTAACAACCCGAGAAACCATGTTTTGTTTTTTTTGACAAGTTTTCTTTTCAATGTCACCCGTTAAGTGAACCAACAAACAAATAATAAGGTAATAATAATAAAATGCATCAAATGTATGAAAATTCCTTTTATTAAAATAAGAAAAATCTTGGCTACAACCTCCACTGGCAGAACAAGAAGATAAACTAGCCAAAAATCCCAACTAAGAACCCGATTACAATAATGGGGAGACTGCTTAAAACCACTAAGACCCCGAGAATGCGGTAGGGGTTTTGGGAATCCATCATAATGAACATGAGGATGGCCGAAGCCACTGCAATCATGATGAACACCAAGGGAATCATACGAACCATCTCTCCTTTTCTCCTTCAGTCACTTTGAGTGAGGAACACCCCGAGATGAGACCCTTTTATAAGCACCCTAATCTGACCGTTGAACCCCAAACAGCTATAAATTTGACCGTTGGTTTCCCCAAGAATATTATGTTTTATTTTGACCATTGGTTCCTCCTATCCTCTATGTTTTGTTTATGACCATTGGAAATAAGATGGCTTACCCCTGGAAGGTTTGGAAAATTAATTATGTAATTTGCTTCAAAATGTCATCAATGTTAATTGAGTTAATTTATCTCTTTTTTTCCCAAAATTAGAATTTTATTTTATGTTTCAAAACAACGAAAATTAATATTATTTTTTTTCTTCCATTATACATATTAATTTAAACAGTTTAACTTTTACTTTCTAATTATATTAAACATGATGGATTTTTGACCTCTATTAACTATTTTGGGAACTTTGTCAAATTATGGGTTTATTTAAAAATTTTTAATCTTTAAACTTACACAAGTAATGTTATTAATTTAAAAACAAAGAAGATATTTGTTTGATTGAAAAACCCTTAAAATAATAATAATTGATAAGGAAATATGAATTTATGCTTTTTTTAAAAATTGTGCTGAATGTGGGATTAAGCGACCAATTTCTTTTTCTCTTCTTAAAGGATTGTATCCGAATGTTTACATAAAATTATAAATTAAGATAATTATTATGTAATTCAGAAAAGGACAAATAAATAAATAAATAAACAAATAAATATATATTATGTTGAATAAACCAATGTTTTCTTTAATCGATTAAATGAACCTCTGGTTTTTCCAAATATAATATTAAAAGATCAATAATTATGGTTTAAAAAAATATACATAATATAATATGATTAATAAATATTATTGGTGTTTTAAAAATAATATATATATATATATATAATAATATGTTTTGATTAAATCAATATATATATTTTTATTTGGCCAATGAACTTTTTTTTAAAATAATAAAAGCTGGATTAATCATTGATTTTTAAAAAAAACAATGTTGTAATAAATTAATAAAAAAATAGTAAAAAAACTTTTTTTAGAACTGTAGGAACCACATTTTTAAACGCTGCAACGAACCCTGGCCATCCAATCCTCTCCATTTTGATCACGGCCATTGATTTCTTTTAATGCTGCGCCAATCCTAAGTTGTCCGATCTTCTCGGTGTAATCCTTGCTGTCAGCTATTTTTCACGTATTTCTTCCCCGCAGCTTTTTCTACCACCCGCGCCTCACTTCTTCTCCTACCTCGCGCCGCTATACCAGTAGAGTTAGGTTTCGTTTTCTTCTCTATGCTGGTGAAGTATATCCGTCTGTCTCCTCCTTTCCTCAAGTCGACACCGACTCCCCTCCCTTGGATACCTCCTTGCATGTGGATCCTTGCCTTCTGTTTTTTTTAAAAACCTTGTTGCACCGAAGGGCATGCATCCAGCTCCCTTGATCTCTCCAGCTCCTGGACCTCATTGCTACTTCGTTTTCTTCCTCCTCCTCTCTGAGTAAGGTAAGGGTCGTGTTCTTTTTTTCTCTTGAGTTTGTTTAAGCTTAGGGTTATATAGATATATATACGTATATACATGTTATATGTATATTTATGTCTTCTGCGTTTGTTCTTTCAGTTCTTCTTGCCTAGACTACTTCTCCTCTCCGAGCAAGGTAAGAAGCAGGTTTTTAATATGGTACGGTTTGGTCAAGTTTCGGTTTATATAAATGTGTAAATATATATACATGTTATATATATACATATGGTGTGTGTGAAACCGGTGCAAACCTAGACCATGGGATCCCTCTCGGCTTAAAGAACCGATTAAGAGTAAGGGGGGAAATCCTCTTCATCTCTTACTACCATTTATGTATGTTTTATATAGTTATAAACTTGTTTTATAATTTTGTATAAAAATATACAGGACCATATAAACCTATTTTAACTATTCCTAGAACCGATCTTGTCAGTCTCTTTGTGAAAACATAAAATCGGGGTAAGGTTTCGAAGGATCTGTTTTTATTTGGGTGTGGGTTCTTACATTTTACACCTTGTGTTTATATATGTATGTATATATATAAATTTATATACACATATGTATAAGATGATATACGCAAGTATATAACCTTTTCTCAATGTTTATAACCTTGATTTTTCCTTTCACCTATAAAAAAATGGAGATTTTGAGTAATTGAATGAATGGGTAAAATTATGCAAGTGAATTAAGTATATTGTTATATAAATATATACATGTGGTTATATCAATGTGTATATACATTAATATGAACTTGGTTCCCATGTTTTTTAATTTATTACAATATAGCATGATGAAGTTTATGGGTTGGTTTGATTTCAAAATTATTCTTGCAATTGAGAATTTTCATTTATCACTACTCTTGATAAATCAGGATTTTGCTTTGGGAAAATGGTTAGTATGGACTCCTTAAACTTTTACAAGTGCATACATGTATTCATAGGTATGTACTCATGTTCATGAAACAACTTTGTTGTATGTAAGGCTAACTCTTTGTCAATAAGGGTTTATAGAAATTATGTTCACCCCTTTTTCTTCTTTTATGGAAAAGAACTCCGGATGTATTTACCAAATATAAATTTTGTTTAAGAGATATTTTTGGAGTGTGGATTAATGTGCTAAACCCATGCATATGTGTAGGTATACATATCATTATGATGTCATCAATTACGAGTTCTGTTTTAGATGTTTGAAAACATTATAAAAAAAGGGGCCATGTTATTTAAAGTGCTAATAAAAGAGTTTACACAATTATATACATGATTTCCCCAATATAGACTTGATTATGCACATTGTAACCCCATATGCCTATATTAAACACCCATGATATCCATTTATCATCATATGTGTATGTTATAAATGACCATGATTTAATTGGGTATTATGATGTTATGGAATGTTAAGTGTTATGTTTATTTTCTTAAAACCCATGTTTTAAAAAGTTAAGATAACTTTTTATGTGCACGGAGCTTTAGCATGCATGTCATAATGTTTTTAATGATTAAACTGCCGTCATGTTATGAATACGTATGAGAAAATGGGGTTTAATTATGAATGTATGGAACCTTATGAATGAATGACCAAGTCAAGATATGTGAGGGATGTATAGGGATTACATGTGACAGGTGTGCCTGGAATTATATAGCGCAATAAGAATGATGTTACGGGTGCGCCCGAAATTATACAGCGCTCCAATGCATTGGGTAAAGCAGGAGTCTCATGAGACGATTATGTGCGACGGTCTTGGCAGTTATCCTTGGCTCGAGCTATCAAGGAAACGGGGTGAGCAGTGAGCCTTGACCCGTTAAGTATGTTATACGGTCTTGACGAAAGGTCTTGACTAAGTCTAGTATTATACATTCCCTCTACATGTAATGATAAATGTCAACCAGGGGTTAGTTCGACTAACAGGAAAACCCCTAGTTTAAAACTCCTGTGACCATGAAAATGTAATTTATGTGTCAATAACTGTTTTTCATATGGTAAACTGTTAGTTGATCTGTATTTTTCTCATGAACCATTATATGCATGTTGTCCCTACATAGCCACATAATTCTTTTAGAATTAATGTAAACTTTTTTGAATATTATGAAATGTTTATTTTTCTTATGTTGCGCTCTCTGATCATGTTTACTTTAAAGCTTATTTCAAGTACGTGATTCTCTGTGCAAGTGGTTTTCAAAATTGATGGATTTCATGTTTTAAGAAAAGATATTGTTTTGTTTTAGGAAAGTGTTTTACTCTCTTAAAAAGGACTTCTTTGAGAAAGGATTTTCTTAAAATGTTTTTAAAACCCCTTACTGGGCATTTTTTCTCACCCTACGTTTTTGTTTAAAATTTTTCAGGCATGGTTGGTACCAATGAAGTTAATCGGAAGCAGCTGGTTTCCCAGAATCCTGAGCCTCGCGATCTTCTGTAGTAATGGGACATGATATTTATTTTGTAATGATGTAATGTTAAGTATATCATGTCTCATTAATCACCCTGGTTTTTGGGTGTCGCTACAGAATTCTTCAAACCTTGAGATGGTTTAAGATGTGTTTTGTTGTTGTTAATACAGTTAATTGAAGAAGAAATCAATGTTGGGTATTTTTCTTAATTCACAAAGGCATTAATTTTATAACTATTTTTAATCATGTTTAATGATTATGTTTTTCTTTAGTATTCTATTCATCAATTTAAATGAGAAGAAATGATGTGAGGGTTATTTTCAGAATACACTCGATATAAGAATTAAATGTAGCGGTGAAATTTTTTTGATCATGGGAATATGCCCAAATAAAAAGAAACCTTCGTTATGAATCATTCATATAATTTGACCATTTCGGTTATAAGAATTCTATAGCAAAGAGACGGGATAAAATCATGGAGATGGAGATGACACTTGATCATAGTGATGGGTTATTCTTTGGTGTAGAAGAATCACTACTAGAAATATGACCTTTCCTAACGCAGGAACTTTAACATACCTCATCAAATCACGAATAAATCATAGAAATCATAAGACATAAAAGGTAACTTGAGGCATTCATAACATTCTTACGTAGGGAGTAACCCTCTTGGTTACGTTTGGAATACCCACCATAGTATATTCCCTAAATCTCTTCGAGAAACCTTAACGTTTCACTCCTTCGCGTTACTCAATGCATTGGAGAGCTATATCAGGCTCACCCTCCCTTAGTTTATCACGGAACCACCTGTATTTATAAACAATTCCCAAGAACCATAACATAATCATAGCAAATAACTTAAGCATAAAGGAAATATAACATTCCCAATGCAATAACCGTATAACATTTTATGATATTTAATATACTAAATCCTTTCTAAAATCAATTTTCAAAACCATTTAAAACATTTAATAAAGAGATTTTTGGATCAAAGTGTCCCATACCACCTTGAAGATTTTAAAATTTGAAACCATTAATGTCCATATAAATAAATCCTTAAAACCATTTTGAAAACATTGATATTAATGATAAATATTGATAAGAATAAATCATTAAAAAAATATTTTTGTTAAAGGGTTTTTAACAAAATGAGAGACTTGAATACAATAATTAAGGAATAATATAACTTTATATTATCATGAGAATAAATGGATTCATGATATAATAATCCAAAGGACAGTATATACACCATATAAGAGTGAATTGGTGCATAACAACAATTAAGTCACAATAGAAATGTAAAATGAGATGAAATCCCTTATAAAAAAGGTATCCTTAAATTAAGGATAAATCAATCTCATAATTATGTGTGAAATATATATATACACCCAATATACGTGGATATTAAGTGTAAAATAATCAAAGGTCATTCACACATATTCAAAGGATGTTATATTCAATAACTACATGTTGAACCCAATGAAATCAAAATTGGGTTAAGAAGTTCCCTTGACAGCCTAATGGCATCACATCAAATTTTATAGAAAGCGTTGATGAGAGAGATAAAGGGTATCTCATAACATGGACATAAAATTTATGGCAGTAAGGATATATAAGAACATATCACCACATAATAAGATGAATATTAAAAGACATAACAAAAGAAGTCTTTTAAAAAGAGGAGGGTGAAAGCTCCCCTTACCGAGTTGGGTAACTTTCAAAACGTACACCCCATGGAAGAAGGGTCATTTAATGAAGATGTAAATACCCATAAATGAAATTATACTACACAAAGTGTATAATTATGGGCAGTACATACACCACTCAAAGGAAATAGTGGCAAACGTAGCATAAATGTCACATGAATAAAAGTGTGATGAAAAACCCCTTACGAAAACTCGGCAGCCTAACGACGCCACTTAAAACATCCAAAAATGGATTTATGAGATCAAATAGGGTCTATAATAATATGAAAATAAAAATTAAAGTATTAGGAATATAAAATAACATCCCCAAACATAATAAATATGATCTTAAAAGAAATGACATAAAAGAGAGTACTTAAAAAGGAAGAGAGGGGTATGATCCCTTACCTCAAGTCCGACTTGACTCGATTATTCTTTAACGTCCAGAATAATAAACTTGAGTTAATTTATAATTTCTTAATAACCTTATTCAAGTTAATTATTCATTTTATATCACTTATTGTAATGTTATAAACATTATGTAATCATTTAAGTTAATATTGTTTGTTTTGTCGATATTTGGTTCTTAAGTCGAAAGTGGACTTCTTACAATTATATATTGTTCATGTGGTCAATGGTTCATTATGTACAGAATGATATTAATGATTTGGATATCATATATATCCAGCATATACATGTATTTATAATATTACATAATCATTTAGAGGTACGAAATGAAATGCACCGTTCATTGAGACGGTAAGCCGTAGGTACGCATGAACGCTACTTTCATTTCTATGTCATATTAATGGAATTAAAGCTAAATGAGAGATCTGTATATTTTAATTCAAGAATTATATTAATCATTTATATGTAACATAAATAATATATATCCATTATATATATGTACTTATAATAGTACATTACATTTGGGGATAAGAAATGAAATGCACCGTTCATGGAGACGGTATGTCGTACGTACGCATGAACGCTATTTTCATTTCTATCTCATACATTAATGGAAAGAAAATAATAATTATATAAAGGTATATTTTAATTCTAGTATAACATCATATATAATAATTTTAAATCCATCCTTTATATGTCCCACATATGGCATTAACGAATCAAATCACTTTGAGGGGGCGGTAGTCCGCACTTAATAAAATGAAGATATCACGTTTACCCATAATGGAAACCATAAAGGTATGCCTTAAATGAAAAATACAGAAGATTAAGTAAAACATAAACATATTATATATCATATATATATAGTGACATCTTAATGGCCACCTTTGAAGGTGTTATATTAGTGTTGAACAATTATCGTTTCGTGAGGCAGAAATTCTCCATCCACAGAAACAATATGTTCATTAACCATTAGATGAAGGTGTCTATAAGAGTAGCTCGAATAAATTTTATAACAACATCCTTGTATATTGATGATACTGGAGTTGTTACAAATTAAATGAATAAAAAGAGTTTAGGAGATTGGAGGAGCAAAATAAAACAAAAGAACACAGGAGAAGACACTGCCTTTAAATCAAGAAACTCTTTTTGATTTGCGCTCAAAGGATTCCTTGGAAAGACTTCTGCCAAAATTGAGGCTTATAGGAGTAATATAAGTATGTGGAGAGACAATATGGGCAGGGGTTGGCCAAGCCAAAGGCTTTGGATGTGTGGGTAAGGAGGTAGAGGTGGGGGCCTTTTATAAGAGGAGAGGAGGGTCACTCTTGGAATGTAAAGAAATGTTACTTCATTCTCAAATGATTTTAGGATTTTAAAGGTCCCACATTGATTTGTATCAAGTATAAGGTTCTAAGGGTTCTAAATAAACCCATCCAATAAGTTTTTGACATGTTTAGGTCTTAGATTTTACATTATCTTTTTATTTTATTTAAATTGTAAAATAATGAGGTAATCGCTGCATCATCATAATGTCATAAATAATTAAATTTATATAATATCTAAAAATTATAAAAAAACTACTATGATGTATGAAATATTTTTATCTTTCCAATAAATATTTATAGTAAAAAATCTGACTAGTATAACGCTATGTAAAAATTTGTTTTAGTAAAACAACTCATGTTTGTGGCATTTTAATTTTAACATTAAATAAAAAGATATTAATGTAATTTTCCTACTTAATTGGATCCATGGGGTACCAAATATGACCCATGGATTTTCGTGGACGGACATGACACATACAATAAGGGTAGGACATGTTTCTAGGTCATTTCATATTATTAAAACATTATTTTTACATTAAACTACACTAATTACCTCTAATCGCGATTAATAAACATAAAAGTTACTATTCACCAAAAAATGATTTTAATCCCATTGAACAAAATTTTACTTCCTAATGACAACCATGTATGTTGAATTTTTGAGATTCAAAACACAGAGGTGGTAAAATTTCATTTAAACAAAAAATCAGTTTTTTAAGTACCACTTAGTGGTTTCACTATTCATCAAAAATTAAAGTTTTTCAGAAAAATACCAAAACTTCACCCTAACCTATTTTTGATATTCCAAATTAAAAAGTGATGCCTATTTTACAAAATTTGAAATATATAAGTTTCATTAATTAATTTAATAGTTAATTCCCGCTGTCGAAACAAATTGCGTGTTTTTATGAAACAAAAAGTATCAAAAGATAGACACTAGTTTATGTCCGATTTCAAAGTGAAAACAATTCCAATGACCAATATTGGATTAAATGGTAAAAATATATTCTAATTTCACTATAAAACCAATCCAAAAGATAATCTAATCATATAAATAAATTAGATTAAAAAGTGGTTTTGAATTAAAATACAACATTTTTCACTATTCATAAAAAATGAACTTTATCGGAAAAATACCAAAAATTTACGCAATGTGAATTTGATGTCCCGATTCTAAAGAAGAATATTATTTTGTCATATATAACACATAATATTGTCCGAAAGTGGATTTAAAATAGGATCACCATGAAAAGGCGGTTAATCGACCTTGAAAAGAATATTAGAATGTTTACGCTTAAAAACTGGATTCATTCGCATTGTTAATCCTATAACATTTATTGTAAAAAGTAAAAATATTTGAAAAACATATATAATCTTTTTCTATTTAGTTCTTTTCATTCCTGCCATTATAATGGCTAGGATTTAACTACCATTTAAAATAATATTATTTTATTATTAGAGTGCAACATAAGATTTCAAAGAAACATGTTGTTGCATATTGGGTACGCCATCGAGCATAGAGTTCCCTTTAAAGTAATATTAATATATTATTCAAAAATATGGATAAATATGAAAATTTCATATTTTTTATTTACCTGGGGTATTACATCCTTCCCCCCTTTTGGGAATTGCATCCTCACAATTTTAAAATTGGGCTTCGAAACATCATTGAAAATCCCACATCGGAATAAGGGTCAATAAAACAATCACTTTAAAAGAAAGAAAGAGGAGTACAGAGGTCACCCGAGTTAACCCATACTAGGATTCCATGTAACAAAACATGGACATGAAGGAGAAAAAAAGGGTCATGTTCTGATGTAGAGTGATAAAAAACATGTTTAGGAGAAATTTAACCACAAGAAAAACACAAACTTCTGATGGGTTAAACGGTGTTCGATTTCCCAGTAGGAAAAGTTAACAGACAACATTTTTGTTCTAAGTTACTCTTCATTGAGGAATTTATTTTTGAGCTTAACTAAATCATAATGAAACATACTTACTTGTCACGTAGACTTTCAACAGTTACTAGATTCCTTAATCCAACTCATATTTTATCCAAAAGACAAGTATTTAGGAAGACTTTCTCGCATTAAGAGTACTATAAACAAGTTCTTGAGAATAAACTAATCCAAAAAAGAGACCTATATATTTCCCATGTCTTTAGACAAAAAACCAAAACCAAAATTTTTAGTATGAGATAAGATAATCCACAAAAGGATAACCATTTATAAAAAGAAAATCTATTCTTAATCTCCAAAATTTGTCAAACAAAACCCAAAGTTCAACAAGGAAGATTCGATAAATAACCTTTCCATAAAATTATTCAAAGTAAACCAAACTAAGATTTAAACCCAAATATTTGAAGGATTTAGTCACATAGTCTTCCAAGGTATAAATTAACACTTATCTTCAAATAACATCAGTTGCTCTAAATGTCTCATATTGAAAAGTAATTAACCTAATCAATATCCTCCAAGATAGGTTAATAATTCCCAAAATCAGCTTATTCTAGATTCATAAGATCATCTAACTAAAAAGAATTGGTCAAACTAACCAGGGAATTCATGTAGTACATTGGTAGGCGATAAATACCAGTCGCACTTTGGTTGTGGGTTCAATTACAACAGCTTTGTCCGACGCGACGGGTTGTCACACGGTCTGTGTGTTGTCCCTTTTCTAAAACTATATAATTCATAAAACATTTCCCAAAACGAGATAAAATCTTCAAAAATTATCATAACATATTTTAACCTGAAGTTTATCTCATGCCTTTCATTTTCCATCAAATCATAGAGTAACCCATAATTACCTAAAAAGTATGTATCATATAAACCCTAATGGTTACCTTTATAATTATTACCTGAACATCCAAATCGAGTTTGTCATCTCGTATATGATGCATTAGATAACTCACCAAGGTTCATGTGGTTGGTCATGACTTACTTGATAATTGGTTTAGTACAACCATGATATTCCTCATTGAATTCCCCCATTTCATTCAGTCTCTTAATCAGAGAACCACCACAGTTTCCATCAAACCCATTGTCACTTTGGTGCCTGCTAGACCCATCCATTTACTAAAAACAGAAATGTCAGTGTGCGTATATCAACAAAATCATCATGTACTAATGAGGAATATAAACACTAAGATATACTTACTCATTCACTTTATCTAAAAACTATGACTCTTTCTGAAATCCTAGCCATTATGGTAATTTCACTTATACTTATAGAATAAACTAACCTCTAAATTTATCTAAACTGACCTCTGATACCAACTATAAGGACTCAGCCTTAAACAATACTTAATATTGAGTTATTACAAGATTACACATTGGGGATCTTTTTAGGTTTAGAGTTTTAGAGAATTAGGACATAACTATTACATCTCAAAGATTACAAAGTATACACATCTACTCAGCTTCAATTTTTTTTTCCACAAAATAAAAACTCTTGAACAAAAGAGTTATGTCTAGTTCCTTGTTTTAGACATCCTGAAATTTCCTTGATCCCATCCTTGACCCTATTCAACTTTATGTCCTGTGAAAAACATTTCAAAAAAACTTTGGATTAGCATAAAAAGCTCAGTAGGGGTTATAGAAATATTGAAAGAAATCATTAGTTCATGTATACATAAGAATCAATGAGATCATACATTACTCATAAAACATAAGCACGTTAACATACCAAATTAAATAATAAGATTTATGAATAACTCATAAAAAACATAAGACATAAAGGTAACTTGAGGCATTCATAACATTCTTACGCAGGGAGTAAACCTCTTGGTTACGGTTAGAATACCCATCACCGTATATTCCCTAAATCTCTTCGGAGAAACCTTAAAGTTTAACTCATTCACGTTACCCAATGCATTGGAGAGCTATATTGAGCTCACCTGCCCTTAGTTTATCATGGAACCACCCGTCTTCATAAACAATACCCATGAACCATAACATAATCATAACACATAACTTAAGCATAAAGGAAATATAACATTCCCAATACAATAACCGTATAACATTATAAGATATTGAATATACTTAATCCTTTCTAAAAACCATTTTCAAAACCATTTAAAACATTAAATAAAGATATTTTTGAATCAAAGTGTCCCATACCACCTTGAAGATTTTAAAATTTTAAACCATTAATATACATATAAATTAATCCTTAAAACCATTTTGAAAACATGGATATTAATGACAAATATTTATAAGAATAAATAATTAAAAAACAATATTTTAGTTGAAGGGGTTTTAACAAAATGAGAGACACTTGAATAAAATAATTAACGAATAACATAACTTAGTAATATCAAGAGAATAAATGGATTCATGATATAATATTCCAAAGGATAGTATATAAACCATATAAGAGTTAATTGGTGCATAACAACAATGAAGTCCCAATAGAAATGTAAAATGAGATGAAATCCCTTATAAAAATGGTATCCTTAAAATAAGGATAAATCAATCTCATAATTATGTGTGAAAAATATAAATACACGCAATATATGTGGATATTAAGTGTAAAATAATCAAAGGTCATTCACACATATTCAAATGATTACATATTCAATAACTACATGTTGAACCCAAAGAAATCAAAATTGGGTTATGAAGTTCCCTTGACAGCCTACCGACGACACATCAAATTTTAGAGAAAGAGTTTTTGAGAGAGATAACGGGTATCTCTTCACTTGGAGATAATATTTAAGGCAATAAGGATATATAAGAACATATCACCACATAGTAAGATGAAAATTAAAAGACATCACAAAAGAAGTCTTTTAAAAAGAGGAGGGTGAAAGGTCCCCTTACCGAGTTGAGTAACTTTTGAAACGTACACCCTATGGAAGAAGGGTCATACAATGAAGATGTAAATACCCATAAATGAAATTATACTACACAAAGTGTATAATAATGGGCAGTACATACAACACTCAAATGAAATAGTGGCAAACATAACATAAATGTCACGGGAATAAAAGTGTGATGAAAAATCCCTTACGAAAACTCGGCAGCCTAACGACACCACTTAAAACATCCAAAAATTGATTTATGAGATCAAATAGGGTATCTAATAATATGACCATAAAAATTAAAGTATGAGTAACATAAAAGAACATCCCCAAACATAAGAAAGATGATCTTAAAAGAAATGACATAAAAGAGAGTACTTAAAAAGAAGGAGAGGGGTAGGATCCCTTATCTCGGGTCCGACTTGACTCGATCATTCTTTAACATCCTGAATAATAAACATGAGTTAATTTATACTTTCTTAAGAACCATATTCAAGTTTATTATTCCTTTTATATTACTTATTTCAATGTTATAAACATTATATAATCATTTAAGTTAATAATGTTTTTTTTGTCGATATTTGGTTCTTAAGTCGAAAGTAGACTTCTTACAATTACATGTTGTTCGTGTGGTCAAATTTTCATTATGTCCAGAATGATATTCATGATTTGGATATCATATATATGATATATATCCACCATATACATGTATTTATAATATTACATAATCATTTAGAGGTAATAAATGAAATGCACTGTTCATGGAGACGGTAAGCCGTACGTACGCATGAATGCTACTTTCATTTCTATGTCATATTAATGAAAGTAAAACTAAATGAGAGATATGTATATTTTAATTTCATAATTATATTAATAATTTAGATGTAACATAAATCATATATATACAATATATATATGTACTTATAATAGTACATTACATTTGGGGATATGAAATGGAATGCACCGTTCACGGAGACGGTAAGCCGTACGTACGCATGAACGCTACTTTCACATCTATCTCATACATTAATGGAATGAAAATAATAATGATATAAAGGTATATTATGATTCTAGTATAACATCATATATAATAATTTTAAATCCATACTTTATACGTCCCACATATGGTATTAACGAATCAAATCACTTTGAGGGGGCGGTAGTCCGCACTTTTTAAAATGAAGATATCGCGTTTTCCCATAATGGAAACCATAAAGGTATGAATTAAATGAAAAATACAGAAGCTTAAGTAATAAATAAACATATGATATATCATATATAAATATAGTGACATCTTAATTTCCACCTTTGAAGGTTTTATATGAGTGTTGAATAATCATCGTTTCGTGTGGAAGAAATTCGCCATCCACAGAAAGAGTATGTTCTTTAACCATTAGATGAAGGTGTGGGTAATTTTAGCTCGAATAATTTTTATAAAAACATCATAGTATATTTAATATACTGTATTTGTTACAAAAATATTGAATAAAAAGAGTTTAGGGGGTTGGAGAAGCAAAATAAAACAAAAGAACCCAAGAGAAGACAGTACCTTTAAATCGGGTAACTCTTTTTGATTTGAGATCAAAGGCTTCTTTGGAAAGACTTATGCCCAAAGTAAGTCTTATAGGAGTAAGATAGGGATGTGTAGAGGCAAAATGGGTAGGGTTTGGCCGATACAAAGGCTTTGGAAGTGTGGGTAAGGAGGTAGAGGTGGGGGGATTTTATAAGAGGAGAGGAGGGTCACTCTTGGAAAGTAAAGAAATGTTACTTTATTTTCAAATGATATTCGGATTTTAAAGGTCCCAAATTGATGTGTTTCGAGGATAAGGTGATAAGGGTTCTAAATATACCCATACAATAGGTTTTTTACATGTTTAGGTCTTAGATTTTACATTATCGTTTTATTTTATTTAAATTGTTAAATAATGAGGTAATCGCTGCATCATCATGATGTCATAAATAATTAAATTTATTTAATTTCTAAAAATTATAAAAAAACTACTATGATGTAGGAAATCATTTTATCTTTCCAATGAATATTTATAGTCAAAACTCAGACAAGTATAACCCTATTTACAAATCGTTTTAGTAAAACAACTCATGTTTGTGACATTTTAATTTTAACATTAAATAAAAAGATATTAATGTCATTTTCCTACTAAAGTGGCTCCATGGGGTCCCAAAGTTGACCCATGGATTTTCTTGGTCGGACATGATGCATCCAATAATGGTAGGACATGTGTCTAGGTCATTTCATATTATTAAAACATTATTTTTAACTTAAACTACACTAATTACCTCTAATCGCGATTAATAAACATAAAAGTTACTATTCACCAAAAAATTATTTTAATCTCATTGAACCACATTTTACTTCCTAATTATAACCATGTATGTAATATTTTTTAAATTAAAAACATAGAGGTGGTAAAACTTCATTTAAACAAAAAATCAGTTTTTTAAGTACCACTTAGTGGTTTCATTATTCATCAAAAATTGAAGTTTTTCAGAAAAATACAAAAACTTCACCCTTAGCTATAATTGTTATTCCGAATTCAAAAGTGATGCCTATTTTAAAAAATTAAAAACATAAAAGTTGCATTAATTAATTTAATAATTAATTCCTGCTGTCAAAACAAATAGCGTGTTTTTATGAAACAAAAATTATCAAATGACTGACACTAGTTTAAGTCCGATTTCAAAGTGAAACTAATTCCAATGACCACTATTGGATTAAATGGTAAAAATATATTCTAATTTAACTTTAAAACAAATCCAATAGATAATCTAATCATATAAATAAATTATATTAAAAAGAGGTTTTGAATTAAAATAGAACATTTTTCACTATTCATAAAAAATGAACTTTATCGGAAAAATACCAAAAATTTACGCAAAGTGAATTTTGATGTCCCGATTATAAAGAAGAATTTTATTTTGTCAAATATATCACATAATATTGTCAAAAAGTGGATTTAAAAGAGGTTCTCCATCAAAAGGCGGTTAATCGACCTTTAATAGAATATTAGAATGTTTACGCTTAAAAACTGGATTCATTTGCATTTTTAATCCTCTAACATTTATTGTAAAAAGTAAAAATATTTGACAAAAATATATAATCATTTCGTAGTTAGTTCTGTTCATTCCTGCCGTTACAATGGCTAGGCATTAACTACCATTTAAAATAATATTATTTTATTATTAGAGTGTAATGTAAGATTTCAAAGAAACTTGTTGTTGCATATTGGGTACGCCCTCGAGCATAGCGTTCCCTTTAAAGTAATATTTATATTTTATTCCAAAATATGGATAAATATGAAAATGTCATATTCTTTATTTGCCTAGGGTTTACATCCACAATAGTAAAACACACACTAATAGTCTTAATAATCCAAAATACATAAGAGACACCGATGCACTGATGAGGAACCATTCCCAAATCCAAAAAAAACATATCTAAGCTCTCAATACTACAAAACTTGATTAAAAAATTAAAATTTTATGATATAAATGTTTTAATACTTCCCATTAGAAATATAATGAAAAAAATTGCAATATTTGAACCAAGGTACATATGAAAGTGGATAGTATACAACTGTGTAAGAAAACTACAAGACTTCCCACACACACTTCTGAGATAAGAAAAAGTTGTCTCAAAATAACAAATAAATATATATATAACCACTAGGAGAGTATAACAAATCTATAAGATAATATACAATGTAAATGTAGTGTACATAACTCACACCATGAAGGCCTCCTGTGAACCCACACACCCATGCATGTATCCAACCAATTAATTTCCCATATTAAATGTCATTGGGTAGTCTATACACAAGATAGGTACATGTCCTACAAGAACCAAGACATCACCTAGTGGAAAAATCTAGTGTTCCCCAACACAGACATTGGCATGCATGTTCAAACCAAAAATCCCTCAATAATTATCATGAAATAATGCACCAATGTCCATACCAATTTCACTGTAACACCCCAGGATTTTTATGAGATATATATTTTTTAAAATTTCTTTGATATATTGTGTTGTTTTCTGCACATAGATAAGCTTTTTCTATATGAAACACCAAAATATCTGGAGGTATACACAGCATTATGCATGTATTATATTACACATAATTTTAATTCATTTTGATTGAATTCATTTCGTGCAATACCCAGTTTCGTAGAAAAACTAATTAAAATTATGTTACCTTATAACATAGAAATTATAATTGTGATTTTGAAAATCTTTAATTTAATTGTGAAAATTTTATTAAAACACATATATATAATTAATTATTTGATGAGAAATTAATTATAAATTAAAATCAGACCCTTTTTAAATAAACCGGAATGTCTTTCTGAAAACTATTTAAATGCATATGAGTGAGTCTATAAAATAATAATATTACTCTTGATGGATTTTGCAAATAAATTATATATGTAATATAGCCAATATAATTTTTAAAATTCATAGAATATTTTTTCTATACATGATAAAAAATAAACTTTTTGATAAATGAGGTATTTTTCAAAAAAAAAATCTAGTTTTACCCCCTTTTGATGGAGAGCCCATTTTATATATAGTTTTGACACTTTTATATATTCAATTTATGAAATTAAACATCTCATATGGAATATGGACATGAAAATTTTGTTTGGTTGAATTTTTGGTATTTTTTCAAATTGGTTCATTTTTTATGAGTAATGAAATCTATATGTTTTTTACAAAAAAACTATATTTTCTTTTAAGGTATTAGATATATAAAACTAGGTTCTAGACTGGTTTTAAATTTTAATTATTTAATTTAAATCTAAATTTGTTCAATTATATATTTTAAAAAACACATATTTTTTTTATAAAAATCATTTTAAAAGTAAATTTTACTGACAAACAAATTTTCATAACATTTATTGATTTTATTTTAAATTTAATTATGTAACATAGGTGTTTTGATTTTAAAAAGAGATGTAAAATTTGTACTTAGGAGTTATAAATTTGATATGTAGGTCCCTTTTGTTCATGGCCAATAAGAATAGTAAATATTGAAAAATTTTATTTCCTTGGTAAAGGGTTAATTATGTAATATAGTTTAAAATAAAATTATAAAGACCTTAAATGACCCTAAAGTAAAAAAAAAATTAATAAATTTAATTCTTCTCTTAACACTCTTGGATAGAAATTATATCATTTAATGGAAATTATTCCATAAATACGACTTCAATAATATTTAAGTAAAAGAAATGCACATTGTGTCATTTCCAATGCCTTTAATATCAATTATGTGTCCATATAAAAACAAATTGGTGGTATACGTGAAAGTAAACCGAATATTTTTACATAGTAAACACATTTCCTAATATAAATTCAATTATTACATTTTAGGGCCACTTTGGAGATATTATCAAATTTAAAATATTTTATTTAATGAAAATTTAATGATGTCACATTCATGTTTAAAATTATAAATCCTATTTAATATAAGGTTTTAAAAACTATAAATTCAACTATCAATACTAATTTAAAATTTAAAATAATTTTATTTATCATTATAATTTATTTTAAACATTTAGTAAATAATTAATTACCTTTAAATTTTATACATTGTCGATGTAGAAGTTATTTAACTAATGGAAAATCAATAAATAATTATTATTTAAATGATAATTACCTTTTAAAGACCAAAATACACTGAAAAATATCATATTTTTAGAGTCTATATCGACCATAATAATCATATGGTGTATTTATTTACCATTTGGATACATATGGAAAAGATTATAACTCATATAAATTTATATAATGTGATGTAAATGTTGTAATATTCATGATTTAATAAATATAAAATTTTTAATATAAGATTTTATAAAAGATATATTTGAATAAAAAATTTCATATAAAATATAGAATAATTATATTCATTATTTTATTTTATTTAAAAATTTTATAAAAATAGAATTATATTAAAAAATTAAACAATACTTGTGTAGTAATTCTTTTATTTATGAAAATTACAAATTAATGTTACTAAAAATATTCAAATAAATATATTTTTGGATAATTAATATATCCAATTAATATTATAAATTTCCATTACCTCTTATGAATGTAATAAATTATTTGGATTGGGATAACATCTTATCTTGATATTTTTAAAAAATAATAAATTGAAATGTGTCAAAATTGAAAGTATTGATTGAATATCAAAAGTATGTATTATGAAATATTTTAAAAATACTATCATATTATAAAAATATTGAATAATAATGATATGGTTCAAAATATTATAAATCATTAATTTATGGTCTAATCTATATAAAATATAAAACATTACAGTATCTTATCTTATTAATATTTGTTATATGAGTTAAAATTAAATCGGAAAACTGATTGTTAAATTGAAATGATAAGGTTTAAATGGAAATAAAATCCTATATTAAAGTTATGGTATGATGATATTAAAAACTTATCTCCTTTCAAATTATTATCAATGACAATTTTTAGGATCTTTGTGGTTTTAATTTTTTTTAAATAAATATTCTTTGATATCCCAATGGTGCCCCCAACCAAAATTATAAACAGGAACATCCTCCCATACAAATTCACTTCACATTGAGAATTAAAGATCTTATATCACCTACAAATTCACCATATTAAATTTTTTAGAAATATTATAGAGGTTTTTATATTCTCAAAAGACCAATTAATGTTCCTTTATGAAAATATCTAGATGTAGCTTATCAAAGAATAGGTAATATTCTCTAGTGATTATTTCTAATTTATTTCTTATTATTGTTCCTCTTCACGAGTTTCTTTCATAATAAATTAATATATTCAGTGTAAATTATATTATGATATGTTACTGTTGATATGGAACAACCTTACTAAACATTATATCCATTCTTTGAAAAACAAAATCACCACACTTCCATATATACTACTCACCATCTCTATGTTGGGGCGTAACATGTTATTCCTCACCATTTTACTTGGATGGGTGTAATAATGTAAATAATAAGTATATATTATTACTATAACATTATATTTATTCTTAAATATTATAGACAACAACTTCTTCAATACCATAACAAAATTATGGGAATGATATAGTCGCTTGTGCGTCTGTACATCCTACCATCTCTATGATATGATGATACTCATTATACATGATCATCATTAATGAATGATTATATAAATGAATGGAATGAATAGATATGATATATATTACACTAATAAAATTCTATAAATGATATATATATATAACCTAAGAAGAAGAAAATAACTTATCTGCCCAACATGCGTAAGAAAATAAGGAAGTTAATACCCAATGGATGAGTAATAATGTAATTAACAAATAAGAAATAATATGATCGATTCTTATATTAAAAAATTAATTTGATTCTAGAATAAGTGAATTAATTTTTTTTAATCCTAAAATATGATTTTCGGACATGTACAAAGGTACCGAGACCAATGGTTAAGTATAATTTCTTGAAATCATTATTATCCGAGATTACTTCTATGTAAGCATTTTCTAGGGATTATTTCTCATCAATGTCTATGTTTTGAAAAAATGATATCATATTTTTTTATTGGTATCTTATGTATGATTAAATTAATTTTTACCCATTTTTTAATTTTTACTTCATAGTATGAATAAAATTATTCTTTCATATTCTATATGAGGTATATTTTTGTTATTTATCAGAAAAAGTATGAGAAGATTTTTTTAACATACATGAAATGAATGGATTTTTACACTTTCATAACTCCTTATTACCATTAATCCTAATTTACATGAATTTATGTTCATTTTAAAAACGTTATTTTCTTATAAAATTTGATAGTATTTTAATTAAAAAAAATATTTTTGAAGAGGAAAGTATATTTTCCTTATGAATTAATCTCAATTATTATATCAAAATTATTTTCTATCTAAGATGTAATTATTTAATAGTATTATGTTTCAAATATATTTTCCATATTATTCCATGGATATTTTATGTTTATGATGGAATTCTATTTATGAAGTAAATTTTTTTACATATATTATGTTATGAATGTAGTTTAAGAAACCCATTTTATTGATTAGGTTATGCAATAGTGAATCACTTTTTTTGTGTGGAACCCGTAAGAATGATTTCATTATAATATGGGTGGGACCTATATGTACCTCCCTGAATTGGGTAATAATTTATAGCTCATGATATTGACTGGACTGGAAAATCATTTAAATATTAATCAGTAATGCAAGGTCATAAGGGTATGTAAACCCAGTTTAGTAATATAATGCTGGAACGAGAAGTGAACTTGGTTCTGTAATGTACTTTGTCTGGTATTATAGCCGTGGAAATTAGACTTGGATAATATGGGAATGATTTTATATGATTATTTATTCCTCCAATGCATGTTTTTTCCAATGCTATTTCTTCATGTCTAATGTCCCTTTATGTTTTATACCTTATGAACTACTAAAATTTACAGCATGTCTCATGATTATGATATATGTTGAACATGGTATGGTTTTCAAAAGCTTTGTTCATGTTATTACATTATTATATTTATGCAATGTTTAATATTTTTTGCTTACCCTTACTGAGCATATGAGCTCACCCTTTTCATATGTTTTCCATTCCCTGGCATATAAAGAAAGGTTTTAGGTCAGAAAACTAAATGCAAACATATTAATGGGAGATGATGATGGTATTTAACTAAATTAGTATCATGTGTTCCAATATTCAAAATGAATTAAACTAAAATGGAATTCATTAGTTTTATTGTATAATTTTTTATGTATTCTTTAAAAAGAATATAATTTATAAATATGCTAGTCTTTGGTATTAGCATTTGGTATTAGAGAAAAGGTTAAGTTAAACATTGGAAAATAGTATGTGAAAGATTTATTGAGATCCCGACATATATTTTAAAGGATATTTGTTGGGATGCCACTATGGTTATATTTAACTATATGTTTCAGTCTTAGAATTTTGGTAACAATCATGAGTAACCTATGATTATACCTATGGTTTCATATATTGAAATATTATATGTGATTTCCTTGGTTATATGATATTAATCTATAATACTAGTTTCTCTAATTTTTCAATTGAGTCATAGTCAATTTCAGAATTATATATAACATCGTTAACATTGACTGCTTCAGATGTGTAAAGTATGTTAATTTTGAAAATGGATTTCTTAAGTGGGAATATTATGAAGATAATCTCGAAGGTGGAGTGTGTATTAGTTATATTGATGAGGATAAAGAGATTATAAATGACATGTAAAAGGTATGTGATGATATTCCAGTTTTTTATACCATAAACATAAGAACCATGATTAGATTAAGGTTAAGGAACCTTCATACATGATTCACATATCCTAATATGGGAATGAATAAAATATTGAATTTTGAGTAATGGTTTATTAATAAAGTTGTATTATTGAGTTGTATATGTATCATAATTCAATGATTTTGTTTTATGAATCATAAAATATATTGGAATTTTCAGTATAACGTTTTCATTATGGATTGGAATGGATATGTTGAAAACTTATAAGTACCTAGAAAAGTGATTTCTGGGTAATGTAATGTAATTGGAAAGAACATGATTATGGGAAACCAAACCATTAATATGTATCTTATGTTAATATAATGATGTTTGTTTAATGATATGTTGGATACTAATATGTATATTGGATGATTCTAGCTTCTTGGGAACTAATTAAGGATTTTTTGACAGGAGGGTTATGCTATCATGGAAGAAGTATAATACTTTTTTACACCTAAGGAATAATCATATAACTATTGGAGTATGGAAACATTCATGTTTTAAATAAGGATATGGGGTAAATTCTATTATTACCATGATTTAATAGAATGTGTGACGAAGGTTTTCACATGTTTGTAATGTTACCAACAAGAGATACATTATGATATATGGTGGATAAATGTTAATCCAAGTCAGTGTACCTATTTCTAAAAATTTAGAATTATTAAATTTCAAAAATATTATTAGGTTTTAAACTTTGGGATATTATAAGTTATGCTCCTGATGAAGTTGGTTAGATTAATTTATTATCTCACAATAGGTTGACTTATGCATATTCAATAACGTATTCTACGATTTATGTTGCACTAAAGACTGAAAGAATAACCTATCATTATTTTTATGTTTTTCAGGATCGAATACCATTTGTAATGAGAAATTTAATTTTATTTAATAGAAAAATATATGAAGTGGAAATTCATCAAGGAATATGGAAAAGATGAAATTGTACCTAATCATGTTAGTATTTCTTCTCATTATACAACATCAGGGAAAGGACATTGAAACCAAAACACATTCACTATTACCTTAATTTTCTATTATTCTCATGGAACCTTAAATAATCGTAGATTTATGGAATTTTGATTATTAACATTCAACTAAATTTGTTACCTAACAATCTCCATCAGAACATGATGATTATATTTCCCTTCCATATCCATGTTTTCAATTTCTAACAATTTTCTCGTATGTGGAAACCTAGTTATGAGTGACGTGGGGTAACCATTATGTTTCTGAAGTTACTTTTTAAAAGGAATTTTTATTCTTTTTTCCCTATGTGGGCTTCAATTGGAGAATATTTAATGTATTAAATCTTTTATAACGCCGATTAATTACAAGGGAAATTTCATTTTAAGGGGGATAGAATGTAACACCTCTAGATTTTTATGAGATTGATTTTTTTAAATTTCATTGATGTCTTCAGTTGTACTCTACACCATGATAAATTTTTACTATGGGTAACAATAGATTATCTTGTAGTATATGAAACACTATGTTTGGCTAGAGTTACAAAAAATTTCATGTCCTTCTGATCGAATACATTTCATGAAAAACCATGTTTTAGAAAAGAACTATATAAAATTATGTTACCTTACAGCCTAAGAATTATAATTGCAAATGTAAAAATTATTTATGAATTATGATATTATTATTTACACATATATATAAAATATATCCATTATTGGTCAATTAATATTGAATATAAATAAAACCCCAATTAAATAAAATGAAATGTTTTTTAGAAAAACTTTTTAAATTAATATATGTGAATTAATAATATAATAATATCACTCTTGATGGAATTTATTAATGAATTATATATTAAATATATTCAATATAATTTTTAAAATTCATAATATATAACTTATATACATAATTTAAGAAAAAATTCATTTTTATTGATAAAAGATGTTTTTTTCAAAAATAATCATTTTCACCACCTTTTGATGGGGTAGCCAATTTAAATTGATTTTTTGGACAATTTTATATAAAATATTAAAAATAATAAAATTATTATTTGGAAGAGTGGGGTCAAATTTTATAGTGGTTGAATTTTTGGTGTTTTCTGTTAAGTTTTATTTTTTTATGAATAGTGAAATTAAGAATATTTTATTAAAAATATATATTCTTTTAAGGTATTTATAAGATAAAATTATATTCGTTTTTGGTTTTTAATTTTAATTAGTTCATTTCAATATAAATTAGTACAATTAATTATTTTTAAATACATATATTTATTATGACAACATTTTCCTTTTTAAAATGACATTATTCCGAAAACCCATTTTTTGAATTTTATCAATTTTATTTTATATTTATTTCTAAAACTTATGTGTTTAATATTTTCAAAAATTGATGTAAAATTTAGATTCATGAAGTCCAATTTTTTTAAGTTGGTACCTTTTGTTTTTTTACCTATATGAATAGTGTTAAGGGTTAATTTTGTTACCATGATAAAGGGTAAATTAAGAAAAATAGTTTAATAATAAAATTATAATGACTATAAAATGTCCAAAAAAATGAAAAAAAAATTTATCTGATCAATTGAATTCGACTCTTAAAACTCAAGGATCACAATTATGTCATTTTATGGATACTTTTTTAAGAAAATTACTTAATTAATAATTTAATCCAAGAAATCCATAAAGTGTCATTTTCTTTGTCTTCAAAATCTATTATGTGTCCATATACGACAATTGGGTGGTATCCAAGAAACAAAATTTACTTTTTTATGGAACATATTTCCTAATATAAATAATATTTTGGTGTTTTGGGTTTACATGGGAGATATTACGGTATTTATAATATTTTATTTAATGAAAATTTAATAATGTCGCATTTGTGTTTTAAATAATATTTCATTTTTAATATGACGTTATGTAGAAAATATAGTTGACTATAAAGCCTCATTTTAGAGAAAAAATGTTAATATTTGTCATGATAATTTTTTTAATTATTTTGAAATAAATAATTACATAAAAATCATATACATGGATGAAGAAAAAAATTATTTAATTGATGAAAAATCAATAAAAGAATTTTTATTAAAATTAAAATAACCATTAAATGACCAAAAGACATGAAAAAATATTATTCTTAGAGTATATATAGATCATAATAAATCTAGGGTTGATTTATTGGCCATTTTAAGCTATATGGAAAAGATTATGATACATATAATATTTTATTTAAAGTGTTGTAAAAGTTGTTACATTCATGTTTTTATAAATATACCATTTTAAATATAGTATTTTCTTGATGATATATTCAACTACGTATATTCATATAAAATATAAAATAATTATATTAATTATGTTTTTTATTTTCAATTTTTATTCATAAAAAAATAATATTAAATAATTATACAATTGAGATGTAGTAATTATTTTATTAATGGAAATATCAAATTATTATTTTTAAAAATAATAAGATAAATAAAATTTTCAGTAATTAATATATCCAACAATTTAATAGAAAACATTCACCCAATAAAAATATAAGAATTTTTTTTAGGATAACATCATATATTGATATTTTTAATAAACAATAAATTGAATATCATCAAAATTTACAATACCGGTGGTTTTTCAAATGAATATATTAATAAATTAATTAAAAATCCGAAAACATTTAAAAAAATATATAACAATTATGATAAGGTCTAAAATTTTCTAATGTTTTCAATTATTGTCTAATTTATATCAAATGATAAAAAATTGACACTTTTTTAATATTGAAATATTTTTAACCTTTGTTAAAATTAAATTGAATAACAAGGTGAAAAATTAAAATTATGGGAATTAAATGGATTGATAAAATCATCTAAAAATTATTTTTTTATGTTATTAAAACCTTATCACTTCTCATATTTGATTATATATCATTATGGAGGTTTTTAATTTGGTTTGAATTTGTTGTAAATTAATATTTTTATAAATCACAAAGGTTCCCCCAACCTCGATTATAAAATAGTGCATTCTCTGTCAAAACTTGATTTCACATTGAACCTTAAATAAAAAAAATTTTCCACACAATTTTCTTCTAAACATCATTAGTCGCATTCTATATATTATGGTATTCTGAAATGACCAACTCTAGTAACATTAATAGGAGATATTATGGGAGCTCATCAAAGAAGAGGTAATCTTCTCTACTAATTATTTCTTACATAATTATTCTTATAATTACTCATCACGTGTTGTTTAATTGATAAAGTAATAATTATTGTTTAAATTATATTATAATATGTTATTTTTTATGGAACACTCATATTTGACCTTCTATCCATCTTACAAAAAATGAAATCGACATGTCTGTGTATGTACAACTTACCATCACCACACCATGGTGTAATATGTTATTCATCACCTATTTACATGGATTGGTGTAATGATTAAAATAATTACTATATATTTTTATTATAACATGATATTTATTATTTAATATTATTCACACCATTCCTTTAATATCATACAACAATTATGAGAATAATGTCGTTGCTCGTGCTTACATACGACCAACCCCCACCAAGATGAAATGTGATTAATTCTACATGATATTCATTAAATAATGATTATGTAGATGAATTGAAAGAATTAATATTATATATATTATACGAATATAATTTGGTAAAATAATTAAAAATAAACTAAATAGTGTAACATGAACATATCTGACAAACATGCGTATGAAAATAAATATGTAAATACCCGATGGTTAAGTAATAAAGTTATTCAAAAATGGGTAATAATATGATCAATTATAATATTATAAACTGGAATTTGATTCTAAAAAATGATAATGAAATTATTTAAACCATTACACATGAGGTTTGTACATTTACAGAAATCCCAGGCCTATGGTAAGGGATAATTTTGAGATATCATTATTATCTGATATTTTTTATATATAAGTATTTACTTTGGATTATTTATCAAACATCTCCATTATTTAAAAAATTCATTCATAAAATGTTTTAATATTATTATATTTATTTTTAAATTCATTTATACCTATTTTTATTTCTTCATACATGGTTAGAAATGAATCTTTCATTAATTTTCTAAATAAGTTACTTTTTGACTTTTTGGGAAATAGTATGAGAAAAACGTTTTTTAACCCTTACGAAATGAATAGATTATTAAAATTTAATGAATCCTTATTTCCATGAATCTTACCTTACATTATTTCATTGTTATCTCCTAATAAATTTATTTCAGTTTAAATTGCATAGTATTTTTTGAAAATAAAATATTTTTAAAGAAGAATGGATATTTTCCTTATTAATTAAATTCACATGTTCCATCAATATTATTTTCCATATAAGATGGAATTATTTAATAGGGTTTTGTTTCAAGAATACTATCCCTACTATTCCTATGGTTTTATGATATTTATGATAGAATTATTAAAATTAAATACATTTTTTACATGATTTATGTAATATATGATGTTTAAGAAACCCATTTTATTCCTTGGGTTATGCTATGATTTTTGATTTATGTTTTTGTGCAACACTTAATAAGGATTTCATTAGGAGATGAGTGGGACCTATATTTATCTAGAATGCATTGGGTAATGATTTATGTCTCATGATATTGACATGACTGGAATGGTTAATAATTTGGCTCAATAATGTTGAGAAGGAATGGTAAATAACCATGTTACCTAATATATCACTGAATGAAGAGTGAACTCATTTCAATAATAGACATTGTCCACTATGATGATCTTGTAAATGATCCTAGTATAATATGGAAATGATTTTTTGTTATTTTTTATTTTCTACAAAACCATGTTTTATGTCAATTCTCATTTCTCAGGGCTCATGTCCCATTATGTTCTAATCATTATGAACTCCCAATATATATTTCATGTCTTGAGATTCTGATATCTTTTTATCACAGTATGATTTAGTTCAAACTATTACATTCTTATTTTCATGTTTTGTATGATATTTTCATTTTTCACCCTTACAAAGCATCTGATCTCACTATTTTCATATGTTTTCTTTTATCCAAGATATAATGAATGGTTTTTGGTAGGAAAACTAAAGGTAATGATCTTTAGTGGAGATGATTCATAGAATGATTTAATTTACACAATTACATTCTTATGATCATGTTTTGTTTGATATTTTCATATTTCCCCCTTACTAAACATCTGAACTCACTCTTTTCATATATTTTATTTTCCCCTGGGTATAATGAATGGTTTTAGGGTGTAAAACTAATGTTAATGATATTTAGTGGAGATGATGATGATATTTCACGATATATGAATAATGTGTTCCATGTTTTCAAAGGATCTTATCTAATCTAGACGTTGGGAATTTTTCTGTAATATATTAAGTGTTCCACAAAATTATTTTAATGTCCATGTACATTATATTTGGGTATTTAAATTCTCACACCCATAAAAATTATTTATAAAACAAATACGACTTAAAAAAAATTCCAAAAAATTGGGTTCATCACCCACAACCAATGGTCTCAAAATAAATAAGTGAAATAAATCATCATAGGTATTTTATTGTAAAATATAATCACTATATTTGAAATTTGAAACCTCAATGTTCTATGTAAATGATGAGTGAGAGAGAATCTACAAGCCTCTAACGTTCCCTTTTGAATGAATCTGTCCTAATATCACAGATCCTGGGTTTACCACCTACCAATGATAAAACCACAAAAAATCCCCCTCAAAACCCATAATCAACCAAATACCAATGCATCAAATCTCCATTATATGGTTTTCTAGATCGAGAGAGAGTGTCTAATAAAAGTAAGAGACAAATAACCTTAAATAATACCTTTGATTCCAAGGACCAACACTTATATATTTCAAAATATCACACTTTAGATTCAATGGAATCCCAAAAATCCTTGAGTTGGTCATAGTGTATTGAGATCCCTATCCAACAAAGGAATAATGAGTGTTTCATTTTATAAATTGGGTTAAAAATATAAAATATTTGGATTAAATTTATTACATCACATTACTGTGTTGCATGGTTTGGAAAACCATGTGTTAACCCTTCTACTCATCACTATAAAACAAATTATAGTGTTTTAAGTTTTACCTCTAACGTGATCCAACAATAAAACTACCATGATCAGTCATTTTAATTTCCCACCATTACATGGGAAATTAACATATTTTCTAATAACCATGGCCCAATCATGAACCATCAAAAATCCCTAAAAGTAATCCTGAAATCATTCAGAAACTTCTATCCATTCATTTCATATAAATATATAAAATAAAATATAAAATACCTAAAATAATAGGTGTTTCATTTTTTATGACATTTAACTTTATATTCTTATAATGATTAAGGTTTGTGGGGTCTTGGAAGAGCTCTTATCATTTCTCCTACATGAAATTTTATCACCACAAGTATCCTATTGGAATTGAACATTCTTCTAGAATACCTAAAATAGATATATATGTTTTTAATGAAATATATGGTCTTGAATATCCATAACATAAATAATGGTGTTTATAAAAGTTTCATCAAGATCTATAGTGACACGGAACAAACTAATCACATGTTTAAGTTCAGTCAGATACTTATTTACATTAGACATGTGATAGAAATTTTAAATAGAGATAAACATGGACCCAACTAGTCACATGGTTTGGTTCAGTCTGGTACTTCATTAGATTAGATATGGGAAACACATTTTAAATCGAAGGGAACCATAGCGATAAATCCAACTAATAAGAAACATCACCAATGCGTTTAATAATTTTAAATGATTCTACATTTCGAGGATCTAATATCCCATTCATACCAAAAAAGAAGTCCCCCAATCTTTCTGTCTCTCATAAGAATACCTGATTATCCACATCAGAAAGAAAATTGTCATTAAAATGATCTATATATGATTTTTATGGTTTTAGGTCATATATATACATTTCTATATCATCAAAATTTGAAAAATAATCCTTGGAAAATGGCTTGGTATGATTAGTGATGTTTCCCTGATTTTTATCCAACAATGTGGGGATTAAAATGAAGAATCATATAATAGCTCAGACAGAGCCATTTGTATCATTGATAGTTAACAATTATTGTGTTAAAACATCACAAATGGTAAATGATATCCCCATGAGACTTAAAAATCCTTAACATATGCCCTAATCATTTCATCCATGTTATGTATAATATGTTATGACTTCCCATTTATTTTGGGATGATATGTGGTACCTATAGACGATTGAGTTCCATGGTTTTATTGAAAAGACTTAAAAAATAATTATTTGAGTAAGGGGAATCATTCATAGAAAATAAAAAAATAACCCCATGTAGAATCACCACATCTCAAATATAGATCATTGCTAATTCATATACCATATTCATTTCCAAGATTAAAATAAAGTGCATCGACTTCATGCGTTGGTATATAGTCACCAAAATAGCGTAATACAT
Organism: Viscum album; assembly: GCA_963277665.1. Taxonomy (NCBI): domain Eukaryota; kingdom Viridiplantae; phylum Streptophyta; class Magnoliopsida; order Santalales; family Viscaceae; genus Viscum; species Viscum album. The sequence continues at coordinate 334,554,268 of OY728134.1, forward strand.
CCATATCATTTTTTGGTAAACTAGTGATAATGACAATAGTAATTTGATCCCATTTCGACATGGGTATAGGTAATGATTGTATCATGTAAGTTGGTCATATATGTTTTAGCTGCTCTTTTTGGAAATTTATACATCTCCTAACATTCTCATACACCTCACTATTCAGACTCACCAACCAAAATATTATTTTTATTATCTTATACATTTTCTAAGCACCTATGTTGATATCACACTTATTGTTGTTATAATTAGAAATAATTTATTATTATATTAATGGAATAATATAAATTTAATTCGAAAGTTTAACATAGATTTAAAAATGTGTTTTCCATTCATTAATGGCCTCCCTAACATAGAGGTTTGGCCATACAGTATATATAATTAGGTTCAGACTATTGAGCCCCCTGTAAATTTTAAAAATGTCAGGAATACAATTGAAAAGAATGAAAATGAAGAAATAATTATACTCCATAAAATCCAATTTCACATCGGAGAACACTACCAATAGTTTCCATTAGACTCAGGCAGCTCTAACCAGTTGGTTTTATGAATTAAAACTTAAAGTATAAACCATTGAATTATCTTTTCCCAAGTGTATAAACTAATATGAAGTAAAAAATATAGATATATTCCATTCAATTTAATTTTATAATGTTTATTTCCCATTGTTAAAAGACATCTTTCATGATTCTATGATATGTAAACACATTGAAAAATTTACCAAATAAAGGGTGGTGCAATTTTCTATGGCACAGACCATCACAGCTAATTCCATGTTGTGTTTTGGATAGTTATTTTCAATTATTCTCATTTATCATTAATTTTATTCTAAAATATTATCTCTTCGCATGGGAATACAACCTAATAAAAATACCAAATAATCACAAAAGGCAATTAAGTCATCATGGGCTTCTAAAATGGTAAGTATAGTCATCGAAGTGATCTGAGCCTTTAGTTCATTGGAATACATCTAAAAATATCCACTTGAATAGAATGTAATACCCTTACTTGTTAATGAAAAAAAGTGGTGGATATAATAAAATTCATGGGAAAAGAAGTTAAAATACCCTATTAATACAATAAACATTATATCTTAATGATTATATTAGGTTTTTGCTAAGAAACGATGACCTCAATTTTATAATGATTGAATGTTAATATTTTATCTGAAATTTTATTCCCATAAAAGTGAACATAAGATAAAAAAATCAAAAATATAGAATTTTTCATAAGGATAATGCTCTCGTAATATTCTCTATTCAATATCCAAGTTCCATTCATGGCCATTATTCATGTGAGAATACACCAATTTGTCATCTAAAAATACCATAATGAAAGAATCTAGGTATATATGAAGGATATGATTTATCAATATCATTAATACCACTTGTTACACCATAAATACAGTAACCTAAGAATGATATTTACTTAACTATATTATTATAATATATATGTATCACACCACATTGAATCAATCAGTTAATAAGTCTTGGAAAACTAGATACATACTTAATTGTAATATTACAGTATAAATATAAATAATAGAATAATAAACATTATTTCATCTTTAAAATCATTCATAATATCCTTTTTAATATCGTAGGAAATGGGAAATAGATAAAGGGTGCTCTTAGATGCTCAGTAAGGGTTACATACATCGAAATCCACCCTGAGTAAAAAAGGCATAATCTATATGGTAGGGTTGATAATCAAAACACATGAAATTCAATCAAAAACACAATTTAAAAAAAAATAAATTACTAATAACATCATATAAATCACATGAATAACAGAACACTAATTATTAATAATGGATATGCATAAATCAAGATATTTTGAATTTTACACCATGCCCTCGAACTAGGAATCATTTTGTAAAGTCCTATCATCCCTAACCTAGTTATTAATAAAAGGGTATCTATAAACCAAAAACCAATTTATTATAGAATATTATATTGTTTATTCTTAGGAGACATGTTGATTCATCAAGCATGTAGCCATATCTTGTCCCCACCAATCACTTTGATATCCCATTCATTCTACATATTTTTACTAATTAAATAAATTTATTTTAAAATTTATTTATAAGACAAAAATTAACTACATTTAATCAAGAATATATACAACATCAATATTTCTATTATAAATGAGATAAATTACTCAATATTATTCGTTAAAATGATACATTACCTTGATATGTTATATAGTTGAGTCATAATTAAATTAATAAAAATGATTCTAAATTCATCAATGGCATTAATAATATATATATAATGTAGAAAAATAATTTCCAATGAATAGAAGACAGTCATAGAGAAAATGATAATAAGAAAGTTATTGATATCATAATAATTTATAATCCATTTTCATTAAAGGATGATAGAAGACCAAAAATTCATTATAAATAATGCTATTATAGTAAGGAAATTCATTATAAAAGAAAATAAAAGATATTAGTTAAAATGAATTCCTTATAACATTGTGTATTAATGGAGTTAAAAATCACTTTGCAACATACTTTTCATTTAATTAAGATAATAATACCCATTTCATTTAATTCCATTTAAAGTAATAATTCCAGAAATGTTTTGATTTTTTTGGGAAAAATAACCAAGAAAAAATTTAACGAAAACCATATAGAAAATTGTAGTCATGATAGTGGGAAATCTTATTCAAGTAGTGTTTTTTGAAACAAATATTTTTTTTCACCTTTGGTAAAAATTACCACATTCTGAAAGTGAAAATGATGTTCAATTTAAAAATATTTATATAAGGTAAATCATTTTTGAAATGTAATTTAATAATTATTTTGTTAATATTAAAAAATATTACTGAGAAAATTAAAATGAAAATATTAACATGGAAGAAAAAATTTTGGAAGGAATATTTCCAAATAAGAAATTTTATTTAAAGAAAGTAACATAGAAGTAAAATACTTGATCATTATTGATCCCAAAAGAGAATACATGGAAAATAAACATGTAAAACCCCAAATAAATAAATATGAATATAATGTTTTTGTTTAATAATTTTAGCATCATATAGTTTTCCAAAAGGAAATATGAACATAAAGAACCCCAAATTGATATTATAACATATATCCATTAGCATGGGTATTCACTTAGTCATAAATGTTTAATAATATTGTATAATGAATTAAAATTTATTAAATAGATTCTTAAGAATATTTTTCTTCGATATTATATTTTTATTTCCTTTTATAATGATTTTAATCCTATTCCTTGAATAATTTTTTCACACTTAATCCACATTAAGGTTGTTTAATCAATTTATGAAAAATTACATTTTTATATTGTTTCTGGTCAAATGTATCATGAAATAATTACATTATCTCTATGATGTTAATAATTCCCTGAATATAACTTTTATTCATTACTTAATTTTTTAATCAGTTATTCATAGGGGTAATAGAAGAATTGATCCCATCATTTCACGGATGTGGTAGCCAACACACATGCACGAGTGAATCTATTATTCTCCAATGGTAGTATGTGTTATATGGTTTAAGAAATATTATATTTCCAAATTCAAGATTATTTTATAAATAAAATATATTCTTTATTTTATACATATTTATAATCATCCATGTAAAACGGTGAGGAAAAATAAATTGCATCGCTACTTAGAGATAGTAGGTCCTACGTACGCACAAGGAATGTTTTTGTTTTCCATAGGATGGAAATGATGTTGAAAATAGTCTTAAAATAATAATAATAAGAACATATCATAATATTTTAGACATTTTATTCATTATATTAGTATGTATAAAATAAATTTAATGATATTAAAAGAAGAATTGAACTTTGAAATAGTCAGGTATGGTGATTACATCTTCTTTGAGAGACTTCCTTTAGCATGCCCCTTTAGACATTATAGAATGATCTTATAGTAAAATAAGGATATCAATAATGTAGGAAAGTAATCTAGGATTGTTTTTGTATAGTTATTATAAAATATATAGTGATTACATTTTATGACTATGGTAAGAGAAAAAGTTCTTTTTTATTTGAGAGGGGAGACACAAATATGGAATTACATAATTGTTTTAAATAATATAAAGTACTTTTCGTTGTAATGTGTATCCAAATTATCATATACTATATGATGATAAATTTAATGTATAAATATAACTGTCCAATAGGTTTTATGTATTTTTTCTATACTGAAGCATTATTCTATTATTTGAATCACTTTCAACACATTTTACCCATAACTGTGGTGACACATACTTACTATGGATAGTTTTAATTATGATAAAATTAACTTAATAACTAATATTATTAATTATGATCCCAAAAATGTAATCCATTTTACATTATTCAAATATAATAAGTGTCAAAATATACTTTTTATATACCTTTGTAAAATGAAATGAAAATAATTTTTTGAAAAATGTCTGTTCTAACCACAAATTAGTTTTTTTATAAAAAAGAAATATAATTGTTGATTAAAATTAGATAAATGAGATAATTTTAAATCATGTTATATTATTTTCCATTGAAACTAAACCAAAAGTGATATTTACATTCTAAACACTTGATAAAAAAATTTCAATTTAATAAAAAACATTGCTTTGATCTTTAAAATGTTAAACATATATTCCTATGTTCAAAATATTATTTTTATATAGATTATATTAAATATTAAATATATATATCATCTATAATTTTTTTTTAAAAAATATCTTCATATTCTTATATCATTATAATTTCATAAAATTGATAGATTTTCAAAATTGTTATTTTCAGTATACACATAAAAAATTAACTATATCTAAAATATTTTAAACAATAATCCTTAGATAATTTTGAAATGGTAAATTTTAATATTAAATTTATTTTTCTAAATTTAAATTTTAATATATGTTAATTAATATTTAATCATAAATTTGAAAATTGATATCTGCATTATTTTATTGTTTTATTATAATAAAAATACTACTTAATATAATTTAATCTCATGTCTTACAATCTAACTAGATTCAAATATATCATCCATTAAATTTTAACAAGGTAACTTCTTGAATAGATGTGGGTAGCTCTTATGTCACCCCTTATATTTTTTGATTTCTCCAAAGTATATTAATTAATCATGTTTTTTGATTCCACAACAGTTATTCTCTAGTTTTAATAAACTGGATATACTATATATAGTAATATAAATCATGATCAAATTCTATTTCTATATAGGTGAGAACATGAATTATTTCCTTCATGTAAAAACTCAATAAATAGATATTGAACACATTATGAACATTAGGGAGGATATCTAGATTTTCCGAATGATAATCCACTGCTCGAATTCTTTATAAAATTTTAAAAATCAGGATATACCAAGGACATAGCTTCCTATTCATTCCAATCCCTATTAAACCCTTAAATGAAGATAATTTCGAGAAAACAAGATCCCCTGCATTAAATTATAAATGCTATATTCAATTATGTACATAGCTATTTTTTATTCTTTGATCTTCCATGATATGACTATAAATAGTTATCATATTCTCAGTTGTATCCTCAACATGTTATTGGCCTTAAAATATTCCTATTTCCTACTTATCCAAACCAAAAAAATGTACATCCTATTTTCTTATACAATACTTCTTATGGTTCCATTTTAATTCTTCAATGGAAAGAATTATATAATAAAAAATCTCCCAATTTAAAATTATAATCCCACATGCCTTGAATGTAATGTGAGAATGAAATAAAAAATTATTATACTATTTGAATAGTCTTTTCAGATTGCCCAATTTTCTAAGGATGATAAATAATGATAAAATGTTTCTCAGTGTCTAGAGCCTTTTGTTGAGTTTTACGAAGTTAAAATGTAATCCATGGGTCATGATCTGATAATATTTAAAAAAGGTTAAATATGAAGTTTAACAAGACATTTTTATAAAGCCACTAGAGGCACTCAAGAAGTAGATATTTCTATACAATGAGAAATTGAATGGAATTGGTAATTTGATAAATAATAACTCATTTGAAATAATTGTTTTAGATTTTCTGGAAATCTATTGAATGTGCCCAATGTTATATCATCCCATTTCCACATAGGAGTAGGTTGATGTTATATGACTCTATGAGGCTATTATCTATCATTCATTACTAGTTCAAAAATCACGTATATTGATATATATGTAAGGACCCAGTTAGAGTAATGAACCACTGAGAGGGGGGATGAATCAGTAGTACCACTTTTTCTTTCTTTTATGTTACCTTAAAAAGAAACCAACCTTTATCTCCTGTTAAAGATATACATCCCTACTGAGAAATAAACAAGCACACATCCAAAGGAATACAACAATTTACAAGGTTCACTATTGAATAAGAATATGTACGTCCTTGGTTTGGTTGGAAACAATCCATCACCATACAATCCACTAATACAACAATCCTTGGATTACCATGAATAGGATATACCCTTACACTCGTGAAGCACTGTGAAACAATCACTCTAGTGCGTGTTCACCCTCTTAGCACAATAGGGAAAAGTCTCTTTTCTTGTAACAACTTATGTTACATACACTTCATTTAAAATACACAAGTGTAATCAAGTTCAGCACAAATATCCAATTCCTTAACCAGAAGAAAATAAAGGACTCCTTGGACTTGAGATAGATCAATTACAGTCTAAAAAAACCATTCTGAATATCCACTCCGAATTCTTCACTTCGAATTTTATTCTTCACTCTGATTCTTCAATCTGAGTCTTCTTCAGTCTGAGAAACTCAATTTGGTGATAGCCAGTACTGATTCTGCATTCCGAGTCTCCACTCTAAATCCACCACTCTGAATTCTCTACTCCAAATTCTCCACTCTGAATTTTATTCTTCAATCTTAATTCACCACTTCTATTTTCCACTCTGAATTTCCTTCTTCACTCTAAATTCTCTACTCCAAATTCATTACGCAAAATTTACTTCCTCACTCCGAATTTTCTAAATCATAGAAACTAAATACGGTGTTAATTAGTTTCAAATTTTTTGTTTTAATTGAGACTGTAATGAAACTCTATCAGCCAAGCACTTCTTTCTCTCTCTATATTATCAGAGCTTCTCTCACTGCTTGATCATCCCATTTTCATTTTTTACTCTTATTTTTTTATAGGTGCTCAAAAGTGTGGTTAGGCGGGAAACCAAAATATTTTCCCGCTTACTTAAATTCACCCAAATATTAATTTCTCCTGAAATCTAGGAGTAATTAAGACTTTGTCAATGCTTCTAAAAACATCTTGAATCATCCTCCACTTCTCTTGATTTAGAAATTTGGCCTTTTCTGGATCTGACCTTCTAGCTTATCTGCATCACATTCTCGGATCCACCCTTCTTGGCATGACCTTCTCAGATTCACCCTCTTGAATCTTCGGTATGAATCCATTTCAATTCTCAGCATGACTCTTCATCCCTTATCGATATGGATTTTGGTTCTCAGAATGGCTCTTCATAATTCTCAAAATGACTCTTTATGTTTCTCATAATGACTCTTGGTTCTCGATACGACTTCTTCAATTCTTGGTACGACCTCGGATACAGGAAGTAGACTCCGCACTTCTGGGTACGAACTTCTGACATAGGATGTCGACTCCACAAATATTGTTCATGATGTAGACTCTACACTTTTGGCTCCGAACTTCTGACACAGGAAGTTGACTCTGCAAATGTTATTCAGGAAGTAAACTCCGTACTTCTGGCTCTGAACTTCTCAACTTCAAGACTCCAAATTCCAGACTCTGAATTTCAGACTCCGAATTCTAGACTCTGAATTCCAGGTGTCCTTCCTTTATGAAAACTTCTTCAATATCAACAAAAGACAATCCATGAAAAAAAAACTCTTCCTTCAGTTTTTTCCTAACAATCTCCCCATTTGGATTTTGTTTTCAATAAAGTTTTCATAAATCACCAAACTTTGAAACCTCAAGCAATGGAGTAGTTATCAATAATTCTAAGCCTATGTAATCTAACTCATTGTAGGAAACAAGAATCATTGACAGCAGAACCATGCTGTCTATTAGGTAGTGAATATGACATCTTCATATTCCTTTTATAACATCTTTATTTGTCCTGTAATCAAATTCAAGTTCATTCCTACATCCACTTCATGAAAATAGTTAGAAAATTTCACAAACACAAACACTACAGAGATCATAGCTTACCCACAAATCTCTCAATAAACAATAGATTTATGATACAAACAACTTCTCCCCCTTGACAAAAAAATCCAAATGTAAAAAGAGAGAGGGGATGGAACAACATACCATAGCCTTGAAGAGAAAGAGGTTGGACACCCATGTTCAACCTCAATCTTAGGAATGATTCCTTTGGTAGAGGTTTTAGGAAGATATTAGAAACTTGTTTAGTAGATGAATCATATTCAAGTTTAAGTTCATTATTCTCCACATGCTTTTTGATGAAATGATATTTGATGTCAATATGAACTGATCAAGAATGTTGGGCTGAATTCTTAGTAATATTAATTGTGCATTGATTATCACAACCCAAGAGAAAGGGAAGTTTTAATTCAAATAACAAATCTTCCAAATGTGTCTTCATCTAGATAAGTTGAGTGGTGGCCATGGTGGAAGCAACATATTCAGCTTTAGCCATACTAAGTGTCACTGAATTTTTCTTCTTCGAGTTCCAGCCAAAATAACTTTTTCCTATAAAGAACACTCCACCAGATGTGCATCTTTTATCATCAACATTTCCTGCCCAATCTGCATCTGAATAGCCAAATAGATCAATGTTATTTGAGCCACTATACTTGATTCCGAATTCTTCTGTGCCTTTTATATATCTGATAATTCTTTTTCCAGTAAAAAAATATGATTCTTTAGGAGCACTCTGAAATCTTGAACATAAGGTAACAACAAAAACAATATATGGTCTTGATGCAGTTAGGTATAACAAACTTCCAATCACCTTCGATATTCTTTCTGATCAACTTCTTTTCATTCATCATCTTTTCTTAGGTTCATTCCCAATAGGATAGGAGTTAATACAGGTTTTGAGTTTTCCATCTCAAACGTCTTAATATGTTCCTTATCATACATTTCTTGGGAGAGAAAAATTAATTCTTTCTGTTGCAAAATTTTTGACCCAAGAAAGTATCTCATTTCACCCAACATGGACATCTAAAAGACATTCTTCATTTCTTCATCAAACCATTCACAACCTATTTCATCATTCCCAGCTAAAATAATGTCTTCAACATAGACAATCACAATGAGAGAATGGTCTTGGCCTTCATTGATGTACAAATTGATATCAACCCTCCCTTTCTTGAAGTTCATATTTTTTAAGCAAGTATCCACTTTGAAATACCATGCTCTTGGAGCTTTCTTTAACCCATAAAAGGATTTTTTTTCAACCTGCACACATAACATTCATTCTTCGCAAAATCAATAACACATTTTTTTCTCAATATAAACTTCTTCATTGAGATAACCATTAAGAAATGCGGGTTTAACCTCTATTTGAATGATTTTGTAGCCTCAATGTGCTGCAATAGAAGGAATGAATCTGATAGTTTCTAATCTGGCTATCGGAGCATAATCTTATTAAATTTCAATTCCTTCAATCTAAGAGTAGCCTTTTCAAACAAATATTTCTTTATTTCTAATAATTTCACCTTCTTCATTGAACTTATTCTGGAGGACCCATTTGGTGCCAATAATGTTCTTACCTTAAGGCTTGGGTACGAGTTCCCATGTGTTGTTATTTTAAATATGATCCAATTCTTCATTCATGGATTGAACCCATTCCAGACGCTCAAAGGCTTCGTTAACATCATTTGGTTACACTTTGGAATACATGGAAGTATGTGATATAGAATTACTTGTTCTTCTTGTTTGAACTGTGTGAAGTTGATCACCAATAATATTCTGAGCTTGCACTTGTTTCATCAGCCTTGGATAAGTTTTTCATGTGCCTTCCTCATCAATTGATATGGCCAAATTCGATTCGTCATCTTGATTAGGATTATAATTCATTGCATCCTTATCAGAATCATTAACTTCATCTTCCTCTTCTTCCTTGTTTGTCTGGACATGCTTATCTTTTCCCGGAGTTTCAATGACTTTTACATCAACTACATCCACAATTCATCCAGTTTCTTTATTAAAGCATCTATAACCTCTTCCTTCTAGTGTATATCCAAGAACAATTCAGTCTTCCCCTTTCTGCTTGAATTTTCCAATGCTTCCTCTTTTCTTCATTATAATGCATGGGATCGCAAAAACATTAGCATGCTTCATACTTGGAGTAATTCTATAGAAAAGTTAATATGGAGTTTTTTTGATTGAGCATGTAGAAACATCGGTTTTGAATATAAACCGCTATACTTGTAGCTTTCCTCCAAAAGTAATGAGTAAGGCCATGTTCAAGCAACATGGTTCTTCCCATTTCCCCCAAGATTCTGTTCCTCCTTTCAGCAACCCCTTTTTTTATGTGTATATGGATCACTATATTCATGGAGAATCCCATTCTTCTCAAGATAGTATTCAAATTCTTCACTTCTATACTCACCACCATTATCTATTCTCAACTTCTTCACAGTGTACTCACATTCTTTATCAGCTTTCCTTATGATGCTTTTAAACATTTTTAGGGAATCTGACTTGTGCTTCAAAAACATAACACACGTAATGCGAGTAAAATCATTAATGAAAGTGATTAAGTACTTGTCTCCATTTTTTGATTGTTTTCTCATCGGCCCAAATATATCCGAATCTATTAGTTCAAGGGGTTTTTTAGAACAAATGTCAAACTTCTTATGCACAACACTTGTAATATTCTCTTTCTGAAAGGTAGTGTAACACCAATCTCTTCTTCTGGGAAAATATGGAATATCTCAATCACTGTCCCTTTGAGATAACTTGCTTATATTTCTCTCAGAGATGTGTTCAAGTCTTCTGTGCCAAAACTAATTTTTTTTCCACTATGCTCATGTAATAAGAGTTTTGTGAATTTCCATCTTGAAAAAAATTTACTTCGGTTTTTTGGCCTCTTGTAACAATATTCCCATCTTATTCACTATTCACAATAAATCGATCTTTATTGAAGATAACGTTTTTAACATCATCACACAATTATGATAAACTCAGCATGTTGTGATTCAGCCCATCAACATACTGAGTTTTCTTGGACATTAATTTTTCCTTTCCAATGATGGCTAATCCAACACCATTGATTTTTAAAGATTCATCATTGCCAAATGTCATTGTGCCTTATTTAAACATATTCATATTCTTTAGAAACTTCAAGTCTCTTGTCATATGTGAAGAACACCCACTATCAACTATCCAAGGTCATTATTCCTTTATAACTTTTAGAGCAGTTTCAATAACAAGATATTTTTATTCTTTCACTTCTTTATTCACCTTAGGCTTAAAAAAATTATGAACTTTTTTATGAGACGATAACAGTATAAGACATCTTTTTGAACAGTGTCTAGGTTTTTCACAACATTCACAAATGGTCTTCAGAGGCTAGAACCTATTTTCTGTCTTGACATCATTCTTTTCAAATTTTTTCTCTAAAACCTTCTTACTCTTATTACTTTGAGGAGATTGACTACCCCTAAATCTCTACCATTCATAACATGTGGAGTGATTGTAATAATGTTGATTGAACCAACACATATTTTCTGTATGCCCGAATCCACCACAATACCAACAGTACCCATAGAAGGAATACCTTCCTCTATAGCTCTTGTTCTGATACTTCTTTGTTGATCTTTATTCAGCCCCACCAACCATTCTTTTGTTAGCAAGATTGCTCTACTAGAATTCTACCTTCTATGATATTGCTTGTTTTTCACCAGTGTTAGACATAGATTTCCTTGGAACTTCATAGTTCCCATTAACGCTGGTCTTGGCCACATAAGTTACTTTCTCAACTTTCTTCTTCACAGAAACCACCTTATTCTTCTGTTGAATTTTCTCAGAATGTGCTTGTTCAGAGAATTCACCAACATCGGCAGTTGATTTTTGAAAACAAATGTTTTTTTATTCAACTTCAGAGAGCTTCTTTTGAACAAGTTCTAATTATTCCTCTTTATCCTTCAGCTCAACTCTTATGTGATCATTTTGATTTTTCTCATCATCAAGAGACTTATTCAAGTCTTCAAACTCTTTCTCATGTTCTTATTTATCATTGGATTGATTGGATGCTGAGAAACATTTATCTTCCAAATTTTGGTTATGCTTCTCCAACCGTCTGATCTTCCTTAAACATTCCTTTAATTCTTCTTTCAGATGCATCTCAAGCTGAGTTTTTTATTCATCCGAGCTGCTGCTTCTGAAATCCTCATCATTCACTATTTCAATGAATGTATTCTCAACACCATGCTCAACAGATTTTTCAGATCCAACATCACTTTCTTCATCTTCCTCATTTATGGATAGGAATGTATTTGAAGAACTTCTTTTCTTAACCCAACATTCCTTTACCACTCCGCTTCTTCCATAACTTTCTTGGCTTTATTTCTTTTCATCATTGTCTCTTTCATTCTCCCTTCGAGGATAGTTAGCCACAAAGTTAACAATGCCTCCACATTCAAAACACATCAATGGAAGTCCTCCCTTGTATTTACTGATGCCTCTTTTAACATTTTTTAAAAATAAGGATAAAATATCATTAATATTTTTACATACCTCTCTTTCAGAGTCATATTCACCACCATATTCTTCAATCAAGATCTTCTTAGAATTTTACTTCTTCATGGATTTGAAAGATAATTCTCTGTCAACCATGGTCTTGGTCTTCATATCCTTTTCCCTTATCATCTCATAAGTAATGGGAGTGTTATGAAAATCATAAAGAGATAGAGTCTCTGAATCTCTTTCTTCTAATGAAGATACCTTTGCATCGAATCTATCAGCAAGAATCCCCAAGATCTTTTCCACCATAGTAGAGTCATTCAGCTCTTCACCAAGACATATGATAGTACTAACAATATCGTTTACCCTGGTAAAGAAATCCCCAACAGATTTATGCTCTCCCATCTTCAAGTCTTCATACTTCAATCTCCAGATTCAAAGTTTTTCCTTCTTGAATTTTGTATTGACATCGTATATGTTTTTCAGTTTGTCCCATATACCATTGGTTGTGGCCACTCCTTTTAATCACAAGAATTCACTTTTATAAAGTGAAGACAATATATCATTATTGGATCTTCCATCATTCTCCAAAAACTTCTTTTCAACATGTGTAAGTGGAACATTGTCTTCAGTGGGGGGAAGCCCAACTGTTGCATCTTCAAGAACTTCCTAACTAATAGACATGAGATACGGTATCATTCTATCCTTCTAGATGTGATAGTTATTCCCATCGAATATCGGAATGACATTATAGTTCACATAATTCAGATTCTCCATCATCAAGGAAAACAAAGGAAACCTCCCTCTGATACCACTTGTAAGGACCCAGTTAGAATAATGAACCACTGAGAGGGGGGGGGGGGTGAATCAGTGGTACCCCATTTTTCTTTATTTAAAGTTCCTTTAAAAAGCGAACAACCTTTGTATCCTATTAAAGATATACCTCCCTACGGAGAAACAAATAAGCACACATCCAAAAGAACACAGAAATTTACAAGGTTCACTATTCAATAAGAATAGGTACGTCCTTGGTGTGGTTGGAAACAATCCAGCACCATACTATCCACTAAAAAAAATCATTGGATTACATAGAGTATGATATACCCTTGCACTCGCGAGGCACTGTGAAACAATCATTCTAGTGCATGTGCACTAGATCTAGAATACATGATGTTTAGAAAATTATTGATCTAAAATACATGATGTGAAACCTGATTATATAAAATTCTGATGTTTAGAAAAATCCATTTAATGCTAGTACATGACATGAAGGATTAAGACGTTGTGTACTTTTCAAGCTTATTTATTTTCAAGAGCCCCTGCCATGATCTAGAGTTCTGAGTCCTATGGTTTCACTCATTATTATTTTCCTATTATCATTAGTTTCTCATTAAAAATCAGTTTTAATACATTCTATTAGTTTATTATCTATTCCATTTCATCTGTTGATATTTATACATTAGTTCTTCCTCCTTTGCAATTATATATTTATTTTAATTATCATTCTTAATAAAAAAGATATTATTCAACTATGGTTGTCGTTCCTTAACTATTTATTCATTTTCAGAATTTTTTTATTGGATTTATATTTATTTTTAATCATTTATGTTTATTATTTAATGTTCTTAAATTATTGATTGCTTATCTGTCAACTGTTTCATGTTAATCTTATTATATATTATATCAAATTGATATTGATCAATACCATCATGAATGGATAATACCCTTAGAGTTATTAGTAGAGAGTAGTGGTGTTCTTTTCCTAATGTATCCATAAGTTGATCCTCAGTAACACTAAAGAAAGTAATTTGTTTAAAAATTATTTTTTATTACATTCCCTTTCCTATCCTTGAACATGTGAGGTGTAGTTGAAAAAACCTAACATAGTTGGACTTGAGAAGGATATGAACATTGGCCTATGACACTTTCTACATATATGCTATGTTTAAGTCAAAAATATTGTTAGCTATACCTAAACCATGGGATTGTTGAATCATAGATAGATACAATGGGTATGATCAAAACTAATCAATGAACTTTCTACTAATTCATAGACTAATCCATAAGACCATTCATGATAGATTTATGATTATCTTCTTCTAATAGCTTGGAAATGGACCCTCTTCCATTTAAAGTGATCAAAATTAAATCCAAACAACCTATTTTTAGAAAACCCAATCTTTAATGTTGAATGTGAGGAACTATTTCAAAGGGTTTTGTTTGAATAGTATATTTCTTACCAGTGATCCTTGTGTGTTAGACCCTAGATATCCACTTTATTATTCCTTAGTAGAAAGTGTTGATTGAGACTAAAAAATTATAAAATGATGAAAAATCTCATTAATTCAATTATTTGTGTGAGGGCATCAAATTTTTCCAATGTTTGAAAGGACCACTATTTCCAAGGAGAAATATAATTTGAATGAGACCCTAGATTACCCCCCCTCCCCCATTATTATTTTCGTTTCCCTTATTCTTTTTACCAGTTTATCCTTCAGGAGTACCTATATCCCCACACTCTCTCTCTCTCTCTCTCTTTAATGGGTAGTGTATTTATTAGGGGAATATAAATTGCTCAAATAGACTTAATAACCTAACAAGGAGGAACTTATTCAATTCGATCCAGAAACAGATCAGTCTTTAACTCCATATTATGGCATTTTAATTGATAATCATGATAATAATGCATATCCTAACTAGAAAAATATTCAATGGGATCCACCTACCAATAATGGAGAGAAAATATTGCTAAATGAGCACACTATTTAGGACTATATCTTTCTGTCAATTAGTGGTGTTATATCCATCATTATACTCCCTCCCATTTAGGTGCACACTTTTGACATAAATCATGGAATCATTCATATGATCCATAACATGGAAAAATTTAATGATCTTTATATTGAAGACCCCCATGAGAATATTTACGTCTTTTTAGAGTCTGTGATACTTTCATAATCAGGGAATGTCAACTGATGAAATAACACTACGTGTCCCCGCATTCTATGTTCTGAAAAATCTATTGACTGGCTCAAATTCCACTCTCCCAAGTCGATTAGGACATGATAAATTCTTTACAAAAATTTAATGGAAATGATCTTCACTCTGATATGGACATGGAAGTTGTGGATTGAAAATAAATGAATTTCATAGGTGGATGAAAAATCACCTTGCGAGGCATGGGAAAAATTTAATGATATCACTGTAATGTTCCCAAATCATGGACTTGATCTGTGGCTTCATCATCAAATTCTCTATCTAAACTCCGTCTTTATACATGAAATGTAGTGGAAGTCTCTGCTAATGGAGGAATAATTCAGAACACACCCAATGTGGGACAATAAATTCTAGATGATGTATCCAACAATTTCATTCTATGGTAGAGTGATCAAGGACATCATCAACACATAGTACACTTTGTTTAGGAGAGTACCCTCCTTGCTGCAAAAGTAGAATCCCTAACTATGTATCTCAAAAAATTCAAGTAACCAATTGCACCATCACCCCCTCTATCTCTGGTAATGGATATACAATTTTGTGAGATGTAGTGAGGCTTGTACTCTTACCAATACATCATGGAAGGCATAGAGGAACTCTAATTCCATGATTTTAATTAAATCAATTTCCATTAACAAAAATAAAATTCTCAATAATATCAACCACAAAAATACCACAAGACTAGTCCTACAGTCACAAAAACAACCCAAACAAGGCTATTTTCATTGGATGAGTTTTCAAGGAACACAAAGGAATAAGGTTCCACCTAGTTACCCATATCAATTTATAGTGCTTCAACCATATAAAAAATTACCCCTATATCCCTTTCCACTGAGAGCTCGATACCAATTTAGGCAAGCTCCTCAAAGACCACCACAATATGGCCCACCTCTACATTTTAATCTAAAAAACCTGATCAAAATTTTTTAAAAAATATGATCAGGGAATGACTAAAAATGAGATAAATAAGAAAAACCCCATAAAATCCCTATGAAACCTCAAAACAATGGGTCAAATCTCAAAGACCTTATCAGACCAACAACCAGATACATTTCCAAGTAACACATCGATGCACATGGGGGAGGAGGCAAAGCCAACAGTTGTTAAGATTAGTAATGTTCTTGACTTTTAGTAATAATTTAAATAGAATTAAAATATTCTCTAGGAACATTAAAGGAAACAATGATTAGTGAGGATGATAATAATAGCACTATGTTATATGGTAATGAAACAAGCCTATAATCAAAAAATAGTGAAAAATCATAAATAAATTTGAAAACTAAAATGGAAGATGTATGTATCGTAACACCATCATAAAAAACCCCTATTCTATTACAATATTGAATGTGTAAAGAGTATATTAAAGGAAAAAATATTATTTCACTATCAATGTTAAAAAAATTATACATTTACATCCCCTTCACAGAAGCCATTTTTTTAGGCCAACCTATGACATTTTTAAAATGAATGTATCTTCAGAAAATAAAAGAAAATATAGAATACAAAGTTTGTATTTCTTTAATATAATAATTCTATACTATCATTCATAAGAAATATCCCTCTAAGATGTGATAACCTAGTAGCTTATTGATTCTATGCACTATAGATGAATGCATCTTCATAAGATCATTATATGAAATTGGTTAGAGCATCAATCTTATGCCAATGAGAATATTTAAAAATATAGGAATAAAAGAACTAAATCTAAAAAATGCCATTAAATATTGTAGATAGATCAATAATTTACCCTATAGGACCTCTTGAGTTTTTTATGTGAAATTTTAAAATTGAACATTCCAATGGATTTCATCATCCTAAACATAGAGGGAGGAGGAGGATTTCCAATTCTTCTATGACAAACATTGTTAGCCTCTACGAGGGAATTAATAAATGTGAATCAAGGGTGGTTGATATTCATATTTGGATATGAAAATCCATTTTGGGGCATAGTAAAGGATTATATATAAGGAAATAATTCATGACTATTAATATGTATTTAATATTGATGATAGAGATGAGTTTATAACCATTAAGGGAGATAGAGTGGTCTTGTCCCCTAATGAAGATAAAGACTGTGATAATGAGAATGAAAATTTCATTGAACATTTGATAAGGATCACTATATGACTGTTCATATCTGTGGTCATCAATCCATGGTGCATGAAACATATGTTAAATGAAACATAAGAGGAATTACAAGAGATATTCATGTATTTTTATTGTTATATTGAAGATTTATGGAGGTATGTCTATGTAAATTAGATCAAGTCATATAACACTATGATGAAAAATAATTTGTATTAATTTGGGAACAATTTCACTTAATGATCTAAGGAGGCATCTTCCTTTGACATAAAATCTAATAAAGGCATAGATGCTGATCTAGGGAAAATAAATGTGATAAAAGACTTAACTGAGACGACAATAGTGAAATTGATAAGGATAATTTAGGTCTATATAGTATTATACCAATGATTAATTATAAAATATGAATAATTATCCCACCTCCTAATAATGTTATTGTAAAAATAAATTTTCTTAGTTCACCAATAAGTTTTGAAGAGAATTTTATACCATAAATAATAGTATTGTGGCATCTACTATAATAAATTCATCATATTAGGAGATAAACTTAGATTCTATGTGTGATGTTAGTGACTTCAATGTTTGAACTATCTTAGGATAATGAGTTAGAAATATACTTTCACCAATTTAAAATGTCATTCACAAATTGAATGATGATCTGGAAAACTATACAACTTTTAAAAATGAACTTATAGAATTTTTATATGCATTTGGAAATATTCATTCATACCTTTTATTCTTTAATGTAGTTTTCTACACTGATCTTCCAGAACATAAACATCTACTAATGAAAAAGGATACCAAACCCCCTGTGATAAGGTGGATCCTATGGTTGTAAGAGTTTGAAATTGTAATCAAATATACAAAAGGAACTTAGAACGTTAGTGATGATAATTTATGTAGACCTCAACTACCCTGTGTTAATGGTGAAAATAATATTAAAAATGAGGATGACTTCCCTGATGAAACCATTTCCATGAAAAATAAGCAATCTTGACCGTCGTTTTCAGATATTTTAAATTGTCACATAATTGGATCACATTAACCTAAAAATACCTATAATTATAGGAAGAAATATTTTTCCAAATCATCACATTATTAGAAGAATAAGGAACTATTTTTTAGGTGTTGTGCTGATGGGTTAATCTGGTGCTCCATCCCAGAAGATGAAATACATATAATTCATGACATGTTTCACGCATCACTATAAATAGGTAATAATGGAACTCAATACACCACAACTAAAATCCTTCAATGACAGATATTCTAGACCATTCTTCATCAAGGTGTAAGATACTCTTGTCAAACCTACAATCAGTGCCATATTATATGCACTATAGGGAAAAGAAATGAAATTTCCAAAAATCCCATCCTATAAATTTATGTCTTCATTAAATGGGAAATTGATTTCATGGGAACATTACCTAATTATTATGGTATGTTTAAAATCCTAGTCGACATTGAATATGTTTTAAAATGTGTTGATGTTGCTGCCACTAGTCATGACACAAAAAAGTGGGAGTGAAGTTTTTATAGAAAAATTTCTTTTCCGAATTTGTATTTCCACAATTACCCCTTACTAATATAGGAACAAAATTTACCAGAAATGTTGTGAAAGGATTGTTGAAAAATATGGGATTCAGTATAACTCAGTTAGTTCCTTCCACCAACAAACAGGTGTGATAGAATAAGTGTTAAATCTGAAAATTAAACAAATCTAGGAGAATACAATGACAACCTGTAGAAATTATTAGATTATCAAACACGATGACACACATTGGGTGTATCACATATCCTATAAAACAACCAAATACTCTAATATGTTCTGACTGGTTTATGAAAATCGTTGCCATTATCTATTTTAAATATAGAATCGATCTTTTTAGGAAATAGAAAATTTGATCATGGATCCCAAAAACTCTAAAGAAGTAAGAATAATCCAAATAGATGATCTAGATGAATTAAGAAGGTTTATTTTGATAATAGAAGAATATATAAAGATATTATAATGAAGTTTCATGACCAAAGAATCACATGTTGAATATTCATACTAGGTATAAAGTACTATTATTCAATTCTTGATTAAAATTATTCCCTGAAATGGTAAAATTCAGTGGATGTTTCCCTACAATGTCATTATGGTTTTCCCTTATGGAGATATTGTGATTCAGAATTACAGAGAACCACCATTCATAGTTAATATAAAAAATTTAATAATTTATCTTGATCTATTCCAAGATGGTTTCTTTGTCACTCTAAATTTCATCCAAACAAAAAAGAGCCTATTTATCAATATTTAGATAATCCCTTTAAGGGATGAAACAGATATATTTTCTTGATTATTTTCAATAGTTTTCATATGTTATTTATTTTTACTAATTCTATCACTTCTTTCTATCAGTCACCCTACACATCAGTGTACTCCCTCACTGTATTTATCTGAGCTAATATTCCTTAATTTCATATGTTTGCACTTTCCATTTTCTCCTTCCAAATTTGCTGACCCCATGGACAGATATTTTATCTAGTGAATTTATTTTGATTCTAACTATTTTTGGAGTTATCCCATTGAAAAATCACTATTCAACAAGATCTTGATTATGAAAACACAAGTTCAAATTTAAATTACTTTTTTTTCTTTGATTCAATTTATATCTCTCCAATGATGCTTTCCGGAATAGTAAAGACATTATTTAATTTTATTTGATTGGAGTATTTTATGAAATATATGGTGGATACACATGGTTTAATTACTATTTGAACTTATCTAGGAGTAAATTTTAATTGAAAACTTGATTTAAACTTCAAATATGTTTACACATATTTAAATAAAATTCAATGTTATGTTGGGGATTATTGAAAACCAATTTTTTCATGTTTATAATTTTAGCATGATTACTATGTCAGGTAATTTAAATCAAATTCCAGATTCCTGAAATTTCATTTGATTTACTTATCAATATATTTTATATAGTGAGTTATTTTCAGTTATTTTCTTAGAATCAATTTCCCAATAGGATTAAAGACATACACCATTATATTCATTTCATAGCACATTTCATAATAGATACTTGATCCCTATAAAAATATTATGAATTCAATTAAAATCTTATTGAGGAAATGATTGAACAAAGGAATTTTTAAAATCATTGAGGCAACCAATATAAGCCACATTTTTTAAATACCCACCAGTGCATATTTTATTCTTTAAATTTTAATATCCTTGAATAACCTTGTTAGCATGGATTTGTTTCCAGACTATTATCCCTTCCAACTCCACTCTATGTATGATGCATGATTATCCATTAAACATGTTTGGGGGAATTTTCACTACTAATACATATGGGATGTTATTATTTTAGATATGTATTTTGGATCTTTTACTAGATTGATATGGTATGGTATATGACTACTCTCAAACATCTCTTATCTTAAATTATTCCTTTAAAAAAAATGATGTATAGAAATAAATACAACAAAACGTTGGGTTATGTCCTAGGAAGGTAAAAAATAACCATTACCAGACTGATGAATACTATGATGGATCATATGTTGTTAAGAGATAGATGTCAGATATGGACAAGACCATATTTTCATAAAATAAATAAAAATTAAAAATATTAATATGTGGTGTATTCTTGATATGTACATGATATACTCATGGAACCACATTGAGTTGTGAATCACACACACATTTTATTCATGATGATTTACTTGATTACACCATTCATTATATATATGCATTTTAATTTAGATTTATCTCTCATATTATGCTTTATTTGTGTCACTTTCCCACCTACCCTTGTACTTAGAGTTATTTGAACCCAGTTGTTGAAGCCATCATGATTTATTTATTATTTTTCAGTACGAAGTAGTGAAGATAAACCCAATTCAATCAGATGGTTTAGAACATGTATTCATGGTATGATTATTACTCTAGTTTCAATTTACCATGACTGATGAGAGAAATTTTTTTGTGAGGTAAATCTCAAAATGGATATAGTATTTAAGGAAAAGTTATGAAATTTTAATTAAAGCAATAAATAATTAGAACAATGTAATGAAATAAGATGCATGAAATTTTTTTACTATTGGACTAATATTGCAGGATTGAAATACTCTACTTACACTTAGTGTTCATTTCCTATTGTAACACATGCTTCTTATTTTAATTTTTTTCTTTTGGAATCCTAGTAGAGATGAATTATTCTTGAGGAAAAGAAAGTGTACAAGAATGGGTGAATTTTAAATTATAAATTTTCATATACATATTGGATAATTTTTTTAGTTTTTATTAATTGTTTATTAGATAATGAAATTGGTCAGGGTTTTTTTTCAAAGTAATTAGGAAATTTGGGCATATAAGAAGAAATTCATAAAGGTTGAAAAAATATGCATTACACATCATGTATGACAAACATGATGTGTAGTCCTCATTCACAACTTACCTATAGAGCCATGGACCATCTAATGAATACTTTACATGAAGTGATGCTTATACACAACATGTAAATACATTTCAAAATGTGTGATTTTAAAAATATAAATCCCTTTAAAAGTATATTAAATATATGTTGTATAGAGTTTACGCAAAGTGTGACGTTCGAAGATCCATCTAATCACAATTTTATACCAAGTATCCAATGAAATTCAATATTTTTTGTATTAAATATTATATATGTAACACACAATGTAGAATCTAATTATATTATGAGAAGATGTTGAGACAGACCCACTTAAAGTTATTACACTATTTTAGGGCATTACATGTCTCTTACTTTTCAGCCTATTTATTTTTAAGCACATTCGCCATGCTCTAGTGTTCATTAACGTATGGTTTCTCCCATTTTTCATTATTCATTTTCATTTTTTTCTAATCGAAATTAAATTTTATTTCATTTCATTAGTTGTTTTATCAACTAATTTTTAAAAATTTATCATTCTACATATTTTATTCATTTGTTTGAATTCTGTTTCATTTTATTTGATCATTTTCAATGCAGATCATTGTTCTCCAAAAATTATAGTCACCCCTTCATTGATTTTTCATTCCAAGTAACTGTTTGATTGGACTTACATTTTTTTAAATTTTTTATCTTTATTGCTATCTATTATATATTAAGGATTACTAATTTCTCAATATATTCTTCATTATTATTAACAAGTCATATATTCCATTATTTTGATCAATACTATTATTCAAAGCTAATATGTTTAGGGTTAGGGGTCAATAATAGGGGGTTTTTAGTCTTATTGAGTCCATCAGTTGATCATTGGTAGCACAATGACAAGTAATTGTGTTAAAAATTGTTTATCACAACCTCTTCCCAAACATTGACCATGATAGTTGCAATGGAACAAACCTAACCTATTAAGAGTTGATCTGAAAATGACCATTATCTTGTGATGATTTCAAGATATAAGATATGTGTATTGAATATAGGTTATTTGATATAAATTGACCAAGGGATAGTTTTGGGATTAGTAGATTTAATTTGTTTTACCAAAAACAATTGGTGACCCTACACCACATCCGAAGCTATGTCATAAGACCATTACAACAAATATTTTGGATTATCCTCTAATAAGAGTCCTTAATTTGAATCTTTTCACATATTATTTATCTAAATTAAACAAAAAATATGTAGCTTCATAAAAAAATATTCAAGTGTAAACATGAGTATACCATTAAAAATGTTTTCTTGAATGGTTTCATTCCTAGCAGAGATCCCTTTTGGTTTGGCCATTTAATTCCACATTAGTATGCCCTAGTAGTGTGTATAGTATGGGACATAAATTTTTAATATGATATATCCTCACATGAATTAAAAGATTCATGTGGGAGAATCATGAATCCAAGATAAGGGAATGATAGCACCATGAACCACCAAGCCATCAGTTGTATTGGAAATAATCTATTCAGTAGAATATTAATTAGCCCTTCAACAACGCTATAGTTTTATGAATGATTTATTTCACATGTAACAGCATCCATGATAACACCACGAACATTTTTATATGATTTATGTTTATGGTGATTGTCTTGATGTTGATTATTCCTTTGAAAATCATCTAGTACATATCATAGATAGTAGTGAGAAGAATATAATATGAAAGATTATTCCTCAAGTTTGATTGCAGTGGAAGCATGGGAGTGTTCTATAGGATACCTGAGAGAGCGAGTCCAATGTGAAATATTGGTGTCCCAAATTTATGATAGGTGGCCCATTATGATGCATGGGAGCATAGCTCAGGGATGAGCAATTATATAGTGGGGATGTTTCCATATATTGTCTTTTCCAAGATATGCTTCTATATCTATTTTGTTTAAGATTCATTGAGTTTTTTAAAAGGATACATATTCATGTATTTAAGTGTTGTTTCATTGGTGTTTTATTAATAACTAATCCAAACCAGTGAAAACTAGAAGTGGCTAGCGGTGGGTGGCAATTTTGGAGATATTGTACCACTAATGGATAGCGGTGAGAAGCCTAAATGTATAGAAATCCTATAAGAGGCTTGTCCACTATTATATGGTGAATCAATGATAGATAACCCTACAAAAGACCCCATTGATGGCTTGTGGAGACCCGTTATCATTTCAGTGTGTTATTCTATTGTGTAAGAGCAATGTTGGAATACAGATGGGCTGATATATCCTGGGAAAATTCCCATTTCACCCCACCCCACCACAAAAAAATCCTATTTCAAACACATGTATACTCATAACTAGACCCTAACATTGGATTTATGAATTTTCGGGTTTCTTTAAGTCTCTGAAGGATTATTTAACCCCTTTCCATGGTTTTTTGATACGTGGTTCTATTTATACAACTCGAAATGATGGGATGATCTTTGAATTTGTGAATTCATCTTGTATTCCTATTGGATCCTCCTCTTCCATACTTCATGGAGTGTATTAATCACTATATATCATGGATCATGGTGTTGTGTGTTGATTTTAATGCTCAATCATTGATATATTCTTCGCCATTCTTGAGTTGGGTAGTCTAAAACAATTCCTTATGGTGTATTTTGTTTCGCCAGTATGTCAAACACGTATGATCAGGTTGTCATGCTATTTATGTGAACATTAATAATTAGAATTTCCAAATACATAATCAGGGATATTGTTGGGTCCATTTTTATTGAGATCAAGACATAGAGACACTTGAGAGGTGTGAAAACCCATGACCCTAGGTTGGAACTATGATTGAATGAATAAATATCCCTTTTTTCAATTTAGAATTATTTATCAAATAGATTAAATTAATAATTTTAATCACATTTTTATTGTGGTAATTTGCAAGATAAAGGATCACTTGTATTGAATGTTGTTAATAGGAATGTAAATGGATTTCTCATGATAACCTGACAGCATATGGTTATAATGTCAAGTAAACTGAAATTAGGCATAATCGATATGTGTAATAGAATTCATTTAATTATTATGATAATTAGTGACTTGGAGTAGTGTAATCTATGGTTGATGACTTTTAATTTGGATAAATTTAAACCACATGGAATATGTTAAAATATTTCTCATTATTTGATGAATTGAAATTTATTATCTTTTATTCCTTTTTTGTAAAATGGTTACTTCACCATTAGCATGGATAATACTTCAATGGAACACATAAGTAGATCTAGAATAAAATTTTCATATAGTACTATATTAAATTATTACATTTACCTTAGCATGGGTAATTCACTATGAAAACATGTAAGTGGATCTAGAATGGGAATTTTTATTTTGTCTTATATGAAAAGGATAAATTCCCTTGGTATGGCCTTGCACCTTGGGAATACGTTATTGGAAATAGCATGTGAATTCACATAGACTCTAGTATTACATGACTACTTGATGTCCGAGGGAGAGAAACAGGGTCATTTGATACATCATATGGGTGATTTATCCTATATAAGAGAATACACCAATGGTATGGGTCATCCAACCTAAGAAGAAGAATACACCTTTAGAGAGAGAGATCCTATATTAGGACAATGAAGTTTAGGCTAACCTCAAGTGTCATCCCAATACAAATGTGTTGGAAGTTTATATAATGTTATGAATTAAATTAGGAATTAATGAAATTTTTATCATATTTTTTCATGGAAAATTCATTTTAGCTAGATATTTTAAACACCATGGGTGTCAGGTTGCTGAGTTTTACTCACACACTATGTGGGAGTCATTTAGTACCTATGAAGACTTCATGGATGAAAGTATTGACATGGGAAATGTTCCCTATGCATGATTAGTTTCTTTTTGGATGGGATCATAGAATAGACATGGGACTAGACATGGTGTTTGGGTTTGGGGTTTTTTAGTCTTTATTATGATTATGTTTCTAGTTGATCAGTTGTATGAATTTCAGTGTGACATTTAGTCTGACCTATAGTATAGAATGATAGGGTTTATCAACATTGATGGGATTTTTCATATTCATATCAAATATTCTATTGTGGTATTACATTGTTGACTTCATATATTTTTCTTGATTTATAATATGTTACAAAGGGTATAGTTTCCCCACAATATCTCTTAGACCCTTGTCTCATGTCAATAAACTCTATCATATGAGGATGTGTTATTGTGGTTACAAAACCACATGTCAATTTAATGTAAGGGAAAACAGAGATGGTGATGTTATAGTAAGAGTCATTAATGTAATCATAAGGATCATAAAAACTTCATAATGATGACTCAACATATGGATGACTTTCGGTATCTGTAAATATCACCTGGAAACATCATAATGATGAACCATGTTCTATGTAAGGATGATCGAAAAAATTTAGAAGGATTAGCCATGGTTTATAAGGATATTTTTCAACCTTTAAGGACAATTTTAATAACCCATAATAGTAATTTTTCACAACTGTATGGGTCATTCACAAGATCCTAAGGATCATCCTTTATTAGTATTTTTTAAAAAAAAATTAGAATGAAAATCAGTATTTTAAAATTAAATATTATGAATAATGAAATATTAACAAAATTATGACAGAGTCAATATTTGTTGACCAAAAAATTTCAATTGTATAGTGATTCAATATGTAAGAAGAATATATTATATTCAAATCATGGTGAATAAAATCACCAAAGAGAAAACGAGGATGAGTGAGAACATAATGGATGTTGAGTTTGCTCTTAAATAATCAATAGAATTTAATTCTAGAATGAAATAATTGTGATGGTGTGCTAATATGTATTTCCATAATCTCTTGAAAAGCAGGATGTAATTTAAGCCGAGTTTTCATGAGTTGGATTTATTCAATATCTGCAATATCGAGGACTATTGTGCTACTATAGAATATCTAACAACCCGAGAAACCTTGTTTTGTTTTTTTGACAAGTTTGCTTTTCAATGTCACCCGTTAAGTGAACTAACAAACAACTAATTAGGTAATAATAATAAAATGCATCAAATGGATGAAAAATCCTTTTATTCAAATAAGAAACATCTAGTATACAAACTCCACTGACCGAACAAGAAGATAAACTAACCGAAAATCCCAACTAAGAACCCGATTACAATAATGGGGAGACCGCTTAAAACCACTAAGAGCCCAAGAATGCGGTAGGGGTTTCGAGCGTCCATCATAATTAATATGAGGATGGACGAAGCCACTGCAATCGTTCTGAGAACCAAGAAAATCATACGAACCATCTCTCATTTTCTCTTTAAGTCAACTGGCTTGAGGAACTCCCCGAGACCAGACCCTTTTATAAGCACCCTAATCTGACCGTTGAACCCCAAACGACTATAAATTTGACTGTTGGTTTCGCCAAGAATATTATGTTTTATTTTGGCTGTTGGTTCCTCATATCCTCTATGTTTTGTTTTCGACCGCTGGAAATAAGATGGCTTACCCCTTGAAGGTTCGGAAAATTAATTATTTAATTTGCTTCAAAATGACATCAATGTTAATTTAGTTAATTTATCTCTTGTTTTCCAAAAATGAGAATTTTATTTTATGTTTCAAAATGAGGAAAATTAATATTATTGTTTTTCTTCCATTGTACATATTAATTTGAATAATTGAACATTTACTTTCTAATTATATTAAACCTGATGGATTTTTGACCTCTATTAACTATTTTGGGAACTTTGTCAAATTCTGGTTATATTTACAAATTTTTCATCTTTAAATTTACACAAATACTATTATTAATTTAAAAACATTGAAGATATTTATTTTATTGAAAAACCCATAAAAAAAATAATTGATAAGGAAATATAAATTGATGTTTTTTTAACAATTGTGCTAAACATGGGATTAAGAAACCAATTTATTTTTCTCTTCTTAAAGGAGTGTATCCGAATGTTTACATCAAATTATAAATTAAGATAATTATTATGTAATTCATCAAAGGAAAAATAAATAAATAAATAAACAAATAAATATATATTATGTTGAATAAACCAATTTTTTCTTTATTCGATTAAATGAACCTCTGGTTTTTCCAAATATAATAATAAAAGATCAATAATTATGGTTTAAAAAAATATACTTAATATAATAAGATTAATAAAAATTATTGGTGTTTTAAAAATAATATACATATATATAATAATATGTTTTGATTAAATCAATATATATTTTTTTATTTGGACAATTACCTTTTTTTTTAAATAATAAAAGCTGTATTTATCATTGATTTGATTAAAAAAACAATGCTATAATAAATTAATAAAAAAATAGTAAAGCAGCTTTTTTTTAGAACTATAGGAACCGCGTTTTTAAACGCCGCAATGAACCCTGGCATTTCGATCCTCTCCCTTTTGATCGTGGCCGTTGATTTCTTTTAATGTTGCGCCGATCCTAAGACATCTGATCTTCTCGGTGTAATCCTAGTCGTCCGCTGATTTTCAGGTTATTCATCCTCGCAACTTCTTCTTCCACCGGCGCCTCACTTCTTCTCCTACCTCGCGCCGCTATACAAGTAGAGTTAGGTCCCGTTTTCTTCTCTAGGCATGTGAAGTAGGCCCATCTGTCTCCTCCTTTCCTCATGTCGACATCGACTCCCCTCCCTCGGATACCTCCTTGCATGTGTATCCTTGACTTCTGTTTTCTTAAAAACCTTGTTGCACTGAAGGGCTTGCATCCGGCTCCCTTGATCTCTCCAGCTCCTTGACCTTGTCGCTACTTCATTTTCTTCCTCCTCCTCTCCGAGCAAGGTAAGGGTCGTGTTCTTTTTTTTCTCTTAAGTTTGATTAAGCTTCGGGTTATATAGATATATATACGTATATACATGTTATATGTATATGTATATCTTCTGCGTTTGTTCATTCGGTTCCTCTTACCTCATCTACTTCTCCTCTCCGAGCAAGGTAAGAAGAAGGTTTTTAATCTGGTACAGTTTGGTCAAGTTTTGGTTTATATAAATGTGTAAATATATATACATGTTATATATATACATATGGTGTGTGTGAAACTGGTGCAAACCTAGACCATGTGATCCCTCTTGGCTTAAAGAACCGATTAGGATTATGGGGGAAAATCCACTTCATCGTTTCTTACCATTTATGTAAGTTTTATATAGTTATACACTTGTTGTATAATTGTGTATAAAAATATACTGGACCATATAAACATGTTTTAACTATTCCTAGAACCGATCTTGTCAGTCTCTTTTTGAAAACCTAAAATTGTGGTAAGGGTTCGAAGGATCTGTTTTTATTTGGGAGCGGGTTCTTACATTTTACACCTTGTGTTTATATATGTATGTATATATATACATTTATATACACATATGTATAAGATGATATATGCAGGTATACAACCTTTTCTCAATGTTTATAATGCTGATGTTTTCTTTTCACCTATAAAGAAAATGGAGATTTTGAGTAATTGAATGAATGGGTAAAATTATGCAAGTGAATGAAGTATATTGTTATATAAATATATACATGTGGTTATATCAATGTGTATATTCATTAATATGAACTTGGTTCCCATGTTTTGTAATTTATTACAATATAGCATGATGAAGTTTATGGGTTGGTTTGATTTCAAAATTATTCTTGCAATTGAGAATTTTCATTTATCACTACTCTTGATAAATCAGAATTTTGCTTTGTGAAAATGGTTAGTATGGACTCCTTAATATTTTACAAGTGCATACATGAATTCATAGGTATGTACTCACGTTCATGAAACAACCTTGTTGTATGCAAGGTTGACTTTTTGTCAATAAGGGTTTATGGTAATTATGTTCACCGCTTTTCTTTCTTTTATGGAAAAGAACTCCAGATGTATTTACCAAATATAAATTTTTTTTAAGAGATATTTTTGGAGTATGGTTTAATGTGCTAAACCCATGCATATGTGTAGGTATACATATCATTATGATGTCTTCAGTTACGAGTTCTCTTTTGGATGTTTGAAAACTTTATAAAAAAAGGGTGAATGTTATTTAAAGTGCTAATAAAATAGTTTACATAATTATATTCATGATTTCCCCAAGATGGACTTGATTATGCACATTGTAACCCCAACTGCCTATATTAAACACCAATGATATCCATTTATCATTATATGTGTACGTTATGAACAACCAAGCTTTAATTGGGTATTATGACGTTATGGATTGTTAAGTGTTATGTTTATTTTCTTAAAACCCATTTTTCAAATGTTAAGACAACTTTTTATGTGCACAGAGCTTTAGAATGCATGTCATAATGTTTTTAATGATTAAACTGCCTTCATGTTATGAATATGTATGAGAAAATGGGGTTTAATTATGAATGTATGGAACCTTATGAATGAATGACCAAGTCAAGATATGTGAGGGATGTATAGGGCTTACATGTGACGGGTGTGCCCGGAATTATATAGCGCAACAGGAATGATGTGACGGGTGCGCCCAGAATTATACAACACTCCAACGCATTGGGTAAAGCAGGAGTCTAATGAGATGATTATATGTGACGGTCTTGGCCGTTAGCCATGACTCGAGCTCTCAAGGAAATGGGGTGGGAAATGATCCTTGACCCATTAAGTATGTTATACGGTCTGGAAAAAAGTTCTTGACAAAGTCTAGTATTATACATTCCCTCTGCATGTAATGATAAAGGTCAACCAGGGGTTAATTCAACTAACATGAAAACCCCTAGTTGAAAGCTCCCGTGACCATGAAAATGTAATTTATGTGTCAAGAACTATTTTTCATATGGTAAACTGTTAGTTGATCTGTATTTTTCTCATGAACCATTATATTCATGTTTTCCCTGCTTATCCATAGAATTCTTTTAGAATTAAAGTAACCTTGTTTGAATATTATGCAATGTTAATTTTTCTTATGTTGCGCTCTCTGATCATGTTTACTTTAAAGCTTATTTCAAGCACATGCTTCTCTGTGCAAGTGGTTTTCAAAAATGATGGATTTCATGTTTTATGAAAAGATAATGTTTTATTTTAGGAAAGTGTTTTACTCTCTTCAAAAGGACTTCTTTGAGAAAGTATTTTCTTAAAATATTTTTAAAACCCCTTACTGGGCATTTTTTCTCACCTTACGTTTTTGTTTACAATTTTTCAAGCATTGTTGGTACCAATTAAGTTAATCAGAAGCAGCTGGTTTCCCAGAATCTTGAGTCTCGTGATCTTCTGTAGTAATGGGACATGATATTTATTTTGTAATGATGTAATGTTAAGTATATCATATATCATTAAGCACCCTGGTTTTTGGGGGTTGCTACAGTTGGTATCAGAGGATGGGTTCAGGAAAATCTGGAAAACCAGGTAATATAAATGTATTGATATGACTAACTAAGTAAAAATGTGGTAACTTTCATATGGATGATGTACCTACCGACCTTTTGTCACTTCCCACTGAGGCTCTAGAGAACATTGTATCTCTAGCTATCCGTGAGAACTTTCTGAATTATGCCCAAATTCGCATGACGTGTAACCACCTGTATGACGTGTCAAACTCACCTAGGGTGCTTAGTCTTCACCGGGGATTGGGGATGGATTATCTTCTAATGATGATGACCCAATTTCCCTCTTATGCATGTCGGGGAAGGTGTCACGAAGGACTCTTCCGAGTGTTCACAACTAGCAAGGAATTTGGCACTATGCTTGATAACCCTTTTCAAGAAGCTGCTACTGCCAGAGACCTCCGAGCGGCTTACCTGTGCCAAATTTTGCATTATAGATTCTGGGGCCTGTTAATGGAATTTAGAGTGTTGGAAAATGATTCTACCCGTGTGTCTCTTAGGCAAGAAGTTTACACCGATGTTTCCAAACTCCTTACCCCTCACGCTAAACTCAGGAGGTGTTATAAATGTTCCCATCACTTTAGTCCTAATTGTTCAGCCTGTGTGTGGTTTGAAGAGTTAGGAAGTTTTGCCACTCTTTGTGGTGTACGTCTTGTAAACTCGGACATTCCCATGTAAACTTTTGCATAAATGGAAGGTTCTTGGTTCCTTTCATGTCTCCACCTTATCAATATGGTTAAGAGTTTCCTTTCGATGTTGTTTTCAGATGGATGGTCAAACAAACTTCTCATCACTACTCGATGAGTTGGTAGAAGTCATCTTGATCTGGGCCTGCACGGTGGATTATCCGTCCTTTCTTCACCTGTGAGGGTCCTGCCAGCGTTTGCTCGATCTAGAAAATGGTCCTGAGATTCTTCGATTATGTCAAGAGGACGATCACGTCTTTCACCTCATCGCCACTGCTCAAATCCCCTGCTTTAGGCGAAGGGGAAGGTACCATGAAGGCTTGTTCCAGTGTTTTACTCTGGCACAGAACATTTCTGCCAGAGCGTGCTTCCTCGTGGCTGCTCAGAATGGACACCTTAGTGCCGCCTACATGTTCCAAGTCTTGAATCTCAGTCTTCTCAACCGCATCATCCCTCTCGACTACCTCGAGCATGATGTGTCCAGAAGAGTTATCAGGGAGTTCATCTACTCGGACGTTTCTGAGCATTGCATCGCACAAGCCTCCCTTTAGAGGCCTGTGTGCAGTACGCATGAACATGAGTTCAAGGAGTACTGTTCGAGGTGTATCTGGGATAGTGAAACGGAAAAGTTGTGTGCCAACTTCGGTATCCCGTTAACCGAGCCAGATCCACTATTTCGGTAGTGTTATACATATGGGGTTTCATCTTTTATTTATGATAGAATTGCGAGGGTGCAATTCTTTGAGGGGGGAAGTAATGTAACAACCCGGGAAACCATATTTTGTTTTTTTGACAAGTTTTCTTTTCAATGTCACCCGTTAAGTGAACCAACAAACAACTAATAAGGTAATAATAATAAAATGCATCAAATGGATGAAAAATCCTTTTATTCAAATAAGAAAAATCTTGGCTACAACCTCCATTGACCGAAAAAGAAGATAAACTAGCCAAAAATCCCAACTAAGGACCCGATTACAATAATGGGGAGACCGCTTAAAACCACTAAGAACCCAAGAATGCGGTAGGGGTTTTGGGAATCCATCATAATGAACATGAGGATGGCTGAAGCCACTGCAATCATGATGAGCACCAAGGGAATCATACGAACCATCTCTCCTTTTCTCCTTCAGTCACCTGGAGTGAGGAACACCCCGAGACGAGACCCTTTTATAAGCACCCTAATCTGACCGTTGAACCCCAAATGGCTATAAATTTGACCGTTGGTTTCCCCAAGAATATTATGTTTTATTTTGACCATTGGTTCCTCCTATCCTCTAAGTTTTGTTTATGACCATTGGAAATAAGATGGCTTACCCCTGGAAGGTTTGGAAAATTAATTATGTAATTTGCTTCAAAATGACATCAATGTTAATTGAGTTAATTTATCTCTTTTTTTCCCAAAATGAGAATTTTATTTTATGTTTCAAAACAGCGAAAATTAATATTATTTTTTTCTTCCATTATACATATTAATTTAAACAATTGAACTTTTACTTTCTAATTATATTAAACTTGATGGATTTTTGACCTCTATTAACTATTTTGGGAACTTTGTCAAATTATGGTTTTATTTAAAAATTTTTCATCTTTAAACTTACACAGATACTGTTATTAATTTAAAAAAAAGAAGATATTTGTTTTATTGAAAGACCCTTAAAATAATAATAATTGATAAGGAAATATGAATTTATGCTTTTTTTTAACTTGTGCTGAATGTGGGATTAAGCGACCAATTTCTTTTTCTCTTCTTAAAGGATTGTATCCGAATGTTTACATCAAATTATAAATTAAGATAATTATTATGTAATTCAGCAAAGGAAAAATAAATAAATAAATAAACAAATAAATATATATTATGTTGAATAAACCAATGTTTTCTTTAATCGATTAAATGAACCTCTGGTTTTTCCAAATATAATATTAAAAGATCAATAATTATGGTTTAAAAAATATACTTAATATAATATGATTAATAAAAATTATTGGTGTTTTAAGAATAAAATATATAATATAATTATATGTTTTGATTAAATAAATATATATATTTTTATTTAGCCAATGACCTTTTTTTAAAATAATAAAAGCTGGATTAATCATTGATTTTTTTAAAAAAAATAGTGTTGTAATAAATTAATAAAAAAATAGTAAAAAAACATTTTTTTAGAACTGTAGGAACCACATTTTTAAACGCCGCAACGAACCCTGGCCATCCAATCCTCTCCCTTTTGATCACGGCCATTTATTTCTATTATTGTCGCGCCAATCCTAAGCCGTCTGATCTTCTCGGTGCAATCCTTTCCGTCAGCGGTTTTTCACGTTTTTCTTCCCCACAACTTTTTCTACCACCCGCGCCTCACTTCTTCTCCTACCTCGCGCCGCTGTACCAGTAGAGTTAGGTTTCGTTTTCTTCTCTATGCCGGTGAAGTAGGCCCGTCTGTCTCCTCCTTTCCTCAAGTCAACACTGACTCCCCTCCCTCGGATACCTCCTTGCATGTGGATCCTTGCCTTCTGTTTTTTTTAAGAACCTTGTTGCACCTAAGGGCTTGCATCCGGCTCCCTTGATCTCTCCAGCTCCTGGACCTCGTTGCTACTTCGTTTTCTTCCTCCTCCTCTCTGAGCAAGGTAAGGGTCGTGTTCTTTTTTTTCTCTTCAGTTTGTTTAAGCTTAGGGTTATATAGATATATATACGTATATACATGTTATCTGTATATTTATGTCTTCTGTGTTTGTTCTTTCGGTTCTTCTTGCCTCGACTACTTATCCTCTCCGAGCAAGGTAAGAAGCAGTTTTTTAATATTGTATGGTTTGGTCATGTTTCGGTTTATATAAATGTGTAAATATATATACATGTTATATATATACATATGGTGTGTGTGAAACCGGTGCAAACCTAGACCATGGGATCCCTCTCGGCTTAAAGAACCGATTATGAGTAAGGGGGGAAATCCTCTTCATCACTTCCTACCATTTATGTATGTTTTATATAGTTATACACTTGTTTTATAATTTTGTATAAAAATATACAGGACCATATAAACCTGTTTTAACTATTCCTAGAACCGATCTTGTTAGTCTCTTTGTGAAAACCGAAAATTGGGGTAAGGGTTCGAAGGATCTGTTTTTATTTGGGTGTGGGTTCTTACATTTTACACCTTGTGTTTATATATGTATGTATATATATACATTTATATACACATATGTATAAGATGATATACGCAAGTATACAACCTTTTCTCAATGTTTATAACCCTGATTTTTCCTTTCGCCTATAAAAAATGGAGATTTTGAGTAATTGAATGAATGGGTAAAATTATGCAAGTGAATTAAGTATATTGTTATATAAATATATACATGTGGTTATATCAATGTGTATATACATTAATATGAACTTGGTTCCCATGTTTTGTAATTTATTACAATATTGCATGATGAAGTTTATGGGTTGGTTTGATTTCAAAATTATTCTTGCAATTAAGAATTTTCATTTATCACTACTCTTGATAAATCAGGATTTTGCTTTGGGAAAATGGTTAGTATGGACTCCTTAATCTTTTACAAGTGCATACATGTATTCATAGGTATGTACTCATGTTCATGAAACAACCTTGTTGTATGGAAGGCTAACTCTTTGTCAAAAAATTTTTATGGAAATTATGTTCACCCCTTTTTCTTCTTTTATGGAAAAGAACTCCGGATGTATTTACCAAATATAAATTTTGTTTAAGATATATTTTTGGAGTATGGTTTAATTTGCTAAACCCATGCATATGTGTAGGTATACATATCATTATGATGTCATCAATTACGAGTTCTCTTTTAGATGTTTGAAAACTTTATAAAAAAGGGGTCATGTTATTTAACGTGCTAATAAAAGAGTTTACACAATTATATACATGATTTTCCCAAGATGGACTTGATTATGCACATTTTAACCCCAAATGCCTATATTAAACACCAATGATATCCATTTATCATCATATGTGTAAGTTATGAATGACCATGATTTAATTGTGTATTATGATGTTATGGAATGTTAAGTGTTATGTTTATTTTCTTAAAACCCATGTTTTCAAATGTTAAGATAACTTTTTATGTGCACCGAGCTTTAGCATGCATGTCATAATGTTTTTAATGATTAAACTGCCTTCATGTTATGAATACGTATGAGAAAATGGGGTTTAATTATGAATGTATGGAACCTTATGAATGAATGACCAAGTCAAGATATGTGAGGGATGTATAGGGCTTACATGTGACAGGTGTGCCCGGAATTATATAGCGCAACAAGAATGATGTGACGGGTGCGCCCTGAATTATACAGCGCTCCAATGCATTGGGTAAAGCAGGAGTCTCATGAGACGATTATGTGTGACGGTCTTGGCAGTTAGCCTTGGCTCGAGCTATCAAGGAAACGGGGTGAGCAATGAGCCTTGACCCGTTAAGTATGTTATACGGTCTTGACGAAAGGACTTGACTTAGTCTAGTATTATTCATTCCCTCTACATGTAATGATAAAGGTCAACCAGGGGTTAGTTCAACTAACAGGACAACCCCTAGTTTAAAACTCCTGTGACCATGAAAATGTAATTTATGTGTCAATAACTGTTTTTCAAATGGTAAACTGTTAGTTGATCTGTATTTTTCTCATGAACCATGATATGCATGTTTTCTCTACATAGCCACATAATTCTTTTAGAATTAAAGTAAATTTTTTTGAATATTATGCAATGTTTATTTTTCTTATGTTCCTCTCTCTGATCATGTTTACTTTAAATCTTATTTCAAGTACGTGCTTCTCTGTGAAAGTGGTTTACAAAAATGATGGATTTCATGTTTTAAGAAAAGATATTGTTTTGTTTTAGGAAAGTGTTTTACTCTATTCAAAAGGACTTCTTTGAGAATGGATTTTCATAAAATGTTTTTAAAACCCCTTACTGGGCGTTTTTGCTCACCCTACGTTTTTGTTTAAAAATTTTCAGGCATGGTTGGTACCAATGATGTTAATCGGAAGCAGCTGGTTTCCCAGAATCCTGAGCCTCGCGATCTTCTGTAGTAATGGGACATGATATTTATTTTGTAATGATGTAATGTTAAGTATATCATGTCTCATTAAGCACCCTGGTTTTTGGGTGTCGCTACAGAATTCTTCACACCATGAGATGGTTTAAGATGTGTTTTTTTGTTGTTAATATAGTTAATTGAAGAAGAAATCAATGTTGGGTATTTTTCTTAATTCACAAAGGCATTAATTTTATAACTATTTTTAATCATGTTTAATGATGATGTTTTTTCATTAGTATTCTATTCATCAATTTAAATGAGAAGAAATGATTTGAGGGTTATTTTCAGAACACTCGATATAAGAATTAAATGTAGCGGTGGAAATTTTTTGATCATGGGAATATGCCCAAATAAAAAGAAAATTTCGTTATGAATCATTATTATAATTTGTACCATTTCAGTTATAATAATTCTATAACAAAGAGACGGGATAAAATCATGGAGATGGAGATGACACTTGATCCTAGTGATGAGTTATTCTTTGGTGTAGAAGAATCACTACAAGAAATATGACCTTTCCCAACGCAGGAACTTTAACATACCTCATCAAATTATGAATAAATCATAGAAATCATAAGACATAAAAGGTAACTTGAGGCATTCATAACATTCTTACGTAGGGAGTAACCCTCTTGGTTACGTTTGGAATACCCACATACTCCCTAAATCTCTTCGAGAAACCTTAACGTTTCACTCCTTCGCGTTACCCAATGCATTGGAGAGCTATATCAGGCTCACCCTCCCTTAGTTTATCACGGAACCACCCGTCTTTATAAACAATGCCCAAGAACCATAACATAATCATAGCACATAACTTAAGCATAAAGTAAATATAACATTCCCAATGAAATAACCGTATAACATTTTAAGATATTGAATATACTGAATCCTTTCTAAAAACCATTTTCAAAACCATTTAAAACATTTAATAAAGAGATTTTTAGATCAAAGTGTCCCATACCACCTTGAAGATTTTAAAATTTTAAACCATTAATATCCATATAAATAAATCCTTAAAACCATTTTTAAAACATTGATATTAATGATAAATATTGATAAGAATAAATCATTAAAAAAATATTTTTGTTAAAGGGTTTTTAACAAAATGAGAGACTTGAATACAATAATTAAGGAATAATATAACTTTATATTATCATGAGAACAAATGGAATCATGATATAATATTCCAAAGGACAGTATATACACCATATAAGAGTGAATTGTTGCATAACAACAATTAAGTCTCAATAGAAATGTAAAATGTGATGAAATCCCTTATAAAAAAGGTATCCTTAAATTAAGGATAAATCAATCTCATGATTATGTGTGAAATATATATATACACCCAATATACGTGGATATTAAGTGTAAAATAATCAAAGGTCATTCACACATATTCAAAGGATGACATATTCAATAACTACATGTTGAACCCAATGAAATCAAAATTGGGTTAAGAAGTTCCCTTGACAGCCTAATGGCATCACATCAAATTTTAGAGAAAGAGTTGATGAGAGAGATAAAGGGTATCTCATAACTTGGACATAAAATTTATGGAAGTAAGGATATATAAGAACATATCACCACATAATAAGATGAATATTAAAAGACATAACAAAATAAGCCTTTTAAAAAGAGGAGGGTGAAAGGTCCCCTTACCGAGTTGGGTAACTTTCAAAACGTACACCCCATGGAAGAAGGGTCATATAATGAAGATGTAAATACCCATAAATAAAATTATACTATACAAAGTGTATAATTATGGGCAGTACATACACCACTCAAAGGAAATAGTGGCAAACGTAGCATAAATGTCACATGAATAAAAGTGTGATGAAAAACCCCTTACGAAAACTCGGCAGCCTAACGACGCCACTTAAAACATCCAAAAATGGATTTATGAGATCAAATAGGGTCTCTAATAATAATAAAATAAAAATTAAAGTATTATTAATATAAAATAACATCCCCAAACATAATAAAGATGATCTTAAAAGAAATGACATAAAAGAGAGTACTTAAAAAGGAATAGAGGTGTAGGATCCCTTACCTCAAGTCCGACTTGACTCGATCATTCTTTAACGTCCAGAATAATAAACTTGAGTTAATTTATAATTTCTTAAGAACGTTATTCAAGTAAATTATTCATTTTATATCACTTATTGTAATGTTATAAACATTATGTAATCATTTAAGTTAATAATGTTTGTTTTGCCGATATTTGGTTCTTAAGTCGAAAGTGGACTTCTTACAATTACATATTGTTCATGTGGTCAAAGGTTCATTATGTCCAGAATGATATTAATGATTTGGATATCATATATATCATATATATCCAGCATATACATGTATTTATAATATTACATAATCATTTAGAGGTAAGAAATGAAATGCACCGTTCATTGAGACGGTAAGCCGTAGGTACGCATGAACGCTACTTTCATTTCTATGTCATATTAATGGAATTAAAGCTAAATGAGAGATATGTATATTTTAATTCAAGAATTATGTTAATAATTTATATGTAACAAAAATAATATATATCCATTATATATATGTAATTATAATAGTACATTACATTTGGGGATAAGAAATGAAATGCACCGTTCATGGAGACGGTAAGTCGTACGTACGCATGAACGCTATTTTCATTTCTATCTCATACTTTAATGGAAAGAAAATAATAATTATATAAAGGTATATTATAATTCTAGTATAAAATCATATATAATATTTTTAAATACATCCTTTATATGTCCCACATATGGCATTAACGATTCAAATCACTTTGAGGGGGCGGTAGTCCGCACTTAATAAAATGAAGATATCACGTTTACCCATAATGGAAACCATAAAGGTTTGCCTTAAATGAAAAATACAGAAGCTTAAGTAAAACATAAACATATTATATATCATATATATATAGTGACATCTTAATGGCCACCTTTGAAAGTGTTATATGAGTGTTGAACAATCATCGTTTCGTGAGGTAGAAATTCTCCATCCACAGAAACAATATGTTCATTAACCATTAGATGAAGGTGTCTATAAGTGTAGCTCGAATAAATTTTATAACAACATCATTGTATATTGAAGATACTGGATTTGTTACAAAATAAATGAATAAAAAGAGTTTAGGGGATTGGAGGAGCAAAATAAAACAAAAGAACACAAGAGAAGACACTACCTTTAAATCAGGTAACTCTTTTTGATTTGCGCTCAAAGGCTTCCTTGGAAAGACTTCTGCCAAAAGTGAGGCTTATAGGAGTAATATAGGTATGTGGAGAGACAAAATGGGCAGGGTTTGGCCGAGCCAAAGGCTTTGGATGTGTGGGTAAGGAGGTAGAGGTGGGGGCCTTTTATAAGAGGAGAGGAGGGGCACTCTTGGAAAGTAAAGAAATGTTACTTTATTTTCAAATGATTTTAGGATTTTAAGGTCCCACATTGATGTGTATCTAGGATAAGGTTCTAAGGGTTCTAAATATACCCATCCAATAAGTTTTTGACATGTTTAGGTCTTATAATTTACATTATCTTTTTATTTTATTTAAATTGTAAAATAATGAGGTAATCGCTGCATCATCATAATGTCATAAATAATTAAATTTATTTAATATCTAAAAATTATAAAAAAATAATATGATGTATGAAATATTTTTATCTTTCCAAAAAATATTTTTTAGTAAAAAATCTGACTAGTATAACCCTATGTAAAAAATTGTTTTAGTAAAACAACTCATGTTTGTGACATTTTAATTTTAACATTAAATAAAAAGATATTAATGTCATTTCCTACAAAAGTGGATCCATTGGGTACCAAATATGACACATGGATTTTCGTGGTCGGACATGACACATCCAATAAGGGTAGTACATGTTTATAGGTCATTTCATATTATTAAAACATTATTTTTACATTAAACTACACTAATTACCTTTAATCGCGATTAATAAACATAAAAGTTACTATTCACCAAAAAATTATTTTAATCCCATTGAACAACATTTTACTTCTTAATGACAACCATGTATATTGGATTTTTGAGATTCAAAACACAGAGGTGGTAAAATTTCATTTAAACGAAAAATCAGTTTTTTAAGTACCACTTAGTGGTTTCACTATTCATCAAAAATTAAAGTTTTTCAGAAAAATACCAAAACTTCACCCTAACCTATTTTTGATATTCCAAATTCAAAAGTGATGCCTATTTTACAAAATTTAACATATAGATGTTTCATTAATTAATTTAATAGTAAATTCCCGCTATTGAAACAAATAGCGTGTTTTTATGAAACAAAAAGTATCAAAAGATTGACACTAGTTTAAGTCTGATTTCAAAGTGAAAACAATTCCAATGACCACTATTGGATTAAATGGTAAAAATATATTCTAATTTCACTTTAAAACCAATACAAAAGATAATCTAATCATATAAATAAATTAGATTAAAAAGTGGTATTGAATTAAAATACAACATTTTCACCATTCATAAAAAATGAACTTTATCGGAAAAATACCAAAAATTTATGCAAAGTGAATTTGATGCCCCGATTCTAAAGAAGAATATTATTTTGTCATATATAACACATAATATTTTCCAAAAGTGGATTTAAAATAGGATCACCATCAAAAGGCGGTTAATCGACCTTGAAAAGAATATTAGAATGTTTACGCTTAAAAACTGGATTCATTCACATTTTTAATCCTCTAACATTTATTGTAAAAAGTAAAAATATTTGAAAAACATATATAATCTTTTTCTAGTTAGTTATTTTCATTCCTACCATTATAATTGCTAGGCGTTAACTACCATTTAAAATAATATTATTTTATTATTAGAGTGCAACGTAAGATTTCAAAGAAACTTGTTGTTGCATATTGGGTACGCCATCGAGCATAGAGTTCCCTTTAACGTAATATTAATATTTTATTCAAAAATATGGATAAATATGAAAATTTCATATTTTTTATTTACCTGGGGTATTACATCCTTCCCCCCTTTTGGGAATTGCGTCCTCACAATTTTAAAATTGGGCTTGGAAACATCATTGAAAATCCCACATCGGAATAAGGGTCAATAAAACAATCACTTTAAAAGAAAAAAAGAGGAGTACTGAGGTCACCCGAGTTAACCCATACTAGGATTCCATGTAACAAAACATGGACATGAAGGAGAAAAAGGGTCATGTTCTGATGTACAGTGATAGAAAACATGTTTAGGAGAAATTTAACCACAAGAAAAACACAAACTTCTGATGGGTTAAACGGTGTTCGATTTCCCAGTAGGAAAAGTTAACAGACAACATTTTTGTTTTAAGTTACTCTTCATTGAGGAATTTATTTTTGAGCTTAACTAAATCATAATGAAACATACTTACTTGTCACGTAGACTTTCAACAGTTACTAGATTCCTTAATCCAACTCATATTTTATCCAAAAGACAAGTATTTAGGAAGACTTGTTCGCATTAAGAGTACTATAAACAAGTTCTTGAGAATCACCTAATCCAAAAAAGAGACCTATATATTTCCCATGTCTTTAGACAAAAAACCAAAACTAAAATTGTTAGTATGAGATAAGATAATCCACAAAAGGATAACCCTTTATAAAAAGAAAATCTATTCTTAATCTCCAAAATTTGTCAAACAAAACCCAAAGTTCAACAAGGACGATTCGATAAATAACTTTTCCATAAAATTATTCAAAGTAAAACAAACTAAGATTTAAACCCAAATATTTGAAGGATTTAGTCACATAGTCTTCCAAGGTATAAATTAACACTTATCATCAAATAACATCAGTTTCTCTAAATGTCTCATATTCAAAAGTAATTTACCTAATCACATATCCTCTAAGATAGGTTAATA
Source organism: Viscum album (assembly GCA_963277665.1). Lineage (NCBI taxonomy): Eukaryota > Viridiplantae > Streptophyta > Magnoliopsida > Santalales > Viscaceae > Viscum > Viscum album. Next base: position 334,597,316 of record OY728134.1, read on the forward strand.
ATTCCCAAAATCAGCTTATTCTAGATTCATAAGATCATCTAACTAAAAAGAATTGGTCAAACTAACCAGGTACTTCATGTAGTACAGTGGTAGGCGATAAATACCAGTCGCACTTTGGTTGTAGGTTCAATTACCACAACATTATCCGACGCGACGGGTTGTCACACGGTCTGTGTGTTGTCCCTTTTCTAAAACTATATAATTCATAAAACATTTCCCAAAACGTGATAAAATCTTCAAAAATTATCATAACATATTTTAACCTGAAGATTATCTCATGCCTTTCATTTTCCATCATATCATAGAGTAACCTATAATTACCTAAAAAGTATGTATCATATAAACCCTAATGGTTACCTTTATAATTATTACATGAACATCCAAATCGAGTTTGTCATCTCGTACATGATGCATTAGAGAACTCACCAAGGTTCAAGTGGTTGGTCATGACTTACTTGATAGTTGGTTTAGTACAACCATGATATTCCTCATTGAATTCCCCCATTTCATTCAGTCTCTTAATCAGAGAACCACCACAGTTTCCATCAAACCCATTGTCACTTTGGTGCCTGCTAGATCCATCCATTTACTAAAAACAGAAATGTCAGTGTGTGTATATCAACAAAATCATCATGTACTAATGAGGAATATAAACAGTAAGATATACTTACTCATTCACTTTATCTAAAAACTATGACTCTTTCTGAAATCCTAGCCATTATGGTAATTTCACTTATGCTTATTGAATAAACTAACCTCTAAATTTATCTAAACTGACCTCTGATACCAACTATAAGGCCTCAGCCTTAAACAATACTTAATATTGAGTTATTACAAGATTACACATTGGGGATCTTTTCAGGTTTAGAGTTTTAGAAAATTAGCACATAACTATTACATCTCAAAGATTACAATGTATACACATCTACTCATCTTCCATTTTTTTCCACAAAATAAAAACTCTTCAACAAAAGAGTCATGTCTAGTTCCTTGTTTTAGACATCCTGAAATTTCCTTGATCCCATCCTTGACCCTATTCAACTTTATGTCCTGTGAAAAACATTTCAAAAAAACTTGGGATTAGAATAAAAAGCTCAGTAGGGGTTATAGAAATATTGAAAGAAATCATTAGTCCATGTATACATAAGAATCAATGAGATCATACATTACTCATAAAACATAAGCACGTTAACATACAAAATTAAATAATAAGATTTATGAATAACTCATAAATATCATAAGACATAAAGGTAACTTGAGGCATTCATAACATTCTTACGCAGGGAGTAAACCTCTTGGTTACGTTTAGAATACCCATCATTGTATATTCCCTAAATCTCTTTGGAGAAACCTTAAAGTTTAACTCATTCACGTTACCCAATGCATTGGAGAGCTATATCGAGCTCACCTGCCCTTAGTTTATCATGGAACCACCCGTCTTCATAAACAATACCCATGAACCATAACATAATCATAACACATAACTTATGCATAAAGGAAATATAACATTCCCAATGCAATAACCGAATAACATTATAAGATATTGAATATACTTAGTCCTTTCTAAAAACCATTTTCAAAACCATTTAAAACATTAAATAAAGATATTTTTGAATCCAAGTGTCCCATTCCACCTTGAAGATTTTAAAATTTTAAAACATTAATATCCATATAAATAAATCCTTAAAACCATTTTGAAAACATGGATATTAATGAGAAATATTTATAAGAATAAATAATTAAAAAACAATATTTTAGTTGAAGGGTTTTTAACAAAATGAGAGACACTTGAATAAAATAATTAACGAATAACATAACTTAGTAATATCAAGAGAATAAATGGATTCATGATATAATATTCCAAAGGACAGTATATACACCATATAAGAGTGAATTGGTGCATAACAACAATGAAGTCTCAATAGAAATGTAAAATGAGATGAAATCCCTTATAAAAAAGGTATCCTTAAAATAAGGATAAATCAATCTCATAATTATGTGTGAAAAATATAAATACACGCAATATATGTGGATATTAAGTGTAAAAGAATCAAAGGTCATTCACACATATTCAAAGGATGACATATTCAATAACTACATGTTGAACCCAAAGAAATCAAAATTGGGTTATGAAGTTCCCTTGACAGCCTACCGACGTCACATCAAATTTTAGAGAAAGAGTTTATGAGAGAGATAAAGGGTATCTCTTCACTTGGAGATAATATTTAAGGCAATAAGGATATATAAGAACATATCACCACATAGTAAGATGAAAATTAAAATACATAACAAAATAAGTCTTTTAAAAAGAGGAGGGTGAAAGGTCCCCTTACCGAGTTGGGTAACTTTCGAAACGTACACCCTATGGAAGAAGGGTCATACAATGAAGATGTAAATACCCATAAATGAAATTATACTACACAAAGTGTATAATAATGGGTAGTACATACAACACTCAAATGAAATAGTGGAAAACATAACATAAATGTCACGGGAATAAAAGTGTGATGAAAAATCCCTTACGAAAACTCGGCAGCCTAACGACACCACTTAAAACATCCAAAAATTGATTTATAAGATAAAATAGGGTCTCTCATAATATGACCATAAATATTAATGTATTAGTGACATAAAATAACATCCCCAAACATAATAAAGATGATCTTAAAAGAAATGATATAAAAGAGAGTACTTAAAAAGAAGGAGAGGGGTAGGATCCCTTACCTCGGGTCCGACTTGACTCGATCATTCTTTAACATCCTGAATAATAAACATGAGTTAATTTATACTTTCTTAAGAACCTTATTCAAGTTCATTATTCCTTTTAAATTACTTATTTCAATGTTATAAACATTATCTAATCATTTAAGTTAATAATGTCTTTTTGTCGATATTTGGTTCTTAAGACGAAAGTAGACTTCTTACAATTACATGATGTTCGTGTGGTCAAATTTTCATTATGTCCAGAATGATATTCATGATTTGGATATCATATATATGATATATATATATAATATACATGTATTTATAATATTACATAATCATTTAGAGGTAAGGAATGAAATGCACTGTTCATGGAGACGGTAAGTCGTACGTACGCATGAATGCTACTTTCATTTCTATGTCATATTAATGGAATTAAAACTAAATGAGAGATATGTATATTTTAATTTCATAATTATATTAATAATTTAGATGTAACATAAATCATATATATACAATATATATATGTACTTATAATAGTACATTACATTTGGGGATATGAAATGGAATGCACCGTTCACGGAGACGGTAAGCCGTACGTACGCATGAACGCTACTTTCATTTCTATATCATACTTTAATGGAAAGAAAATAATAATGATATAAAGGTATATTATGATTCTATTATAACATCATATATAATAATTTTAAATCCATCCTTTATAAGTCCCACATATGGCATTAACGAATCAAATCACTTTGAGGGGGCGGTAGTCCGCACTTTTTAAAATGAAGATATCGCGTTTACCCATAATGGAAACCATATAGGTATGAATTAAATGAGAAATACATAAGCTTAAGTAAAACATAAACATATTATATATCATATATAAATATAGTGACATATTAATGTCCACCTTTGATGGTTTTATATGAGTGTTGAATAATCATCGTTTCGTGTGGAAGAAATTCGCCATCCACAGAAACAGTATGTTCTTTAACCATTAGATGAAGGTGCGGGTAAGTGTAGCTCGAATAATTTTTATAAAAACATACTAGTATATTTAATATACTGTATTTGTTACAAAATAAATGAATAAAAAGAGTTTATGGGGTTGGAGAATCAAAATAAAACAAAAGAACACAAGAGAAGACACTACCTTAAAATCAGGTAACTCTTTTTGATTTGAGATCAAAGGCTTCTTTGGAAAGAATTATGCCCAAAGTAAGGCTTCCAAGAGTAAGATAGGGATTTGGAGAGGAAAAATGGGTAGGGTTTTGGCCGATACAAAGGCTTTGGAAGTGTGGGTAAGGAGGTAGAGGTGGGGGCCTTTTATAAGAGGAGAGGAGGGGCACTCTTGGAAAGTAAAGAAATGTTACTTTATTTTCAAATGATATTCGGATTTTAAAGGTCCCAAATTGATGTGTTTCGAGGATAAGGTGATAAGGGTTCGAAATATACCCATAAAATAGGTTTTATACATGTGTAGGTCTTAGATTTTACATTATCTTTTTATTTTATTTAAATTGTTAAATAATGAGGTAATCGCTGCATCATCATGATGTCATAAATAATTAAATTTATTTAATTTCTAAAAATTATAAAAAAAACTAATATGATGTAGTAAATCTTTTTATCTTTCCAATTAATATTTATAGTCAAAACTCAGACTAGTATAACCCTATTTACAAATCGTTTTAGTAAAACAACTCATGTTTGTGACATTTTAATTTTAACATTAAATAAAAAGATATTAATGTCATTTTCCTACTAAAGTGGCCCCATGGGGTCCCAATGTTGACCCATGGATTTTATTGGTCGGCCCTGATGTATACAATAATTGTAGGACATGTGTCTAGGTCATTTCATATTATTAAAACATTATTTTTAACTTAAACTACTCTAATTACCTCTAATAGCGATTAATAAACATAAAAGTTACTATTCACCAAAAAATTATTTTAATCCCATTGAACCACATTTTACTTCCTAATAATAACCATGTATGTCATATTTTTTAAATTAAAAACATACAGGTGGTAAAACTTCATTTAAACGAAAAATCAGTTTTTTAAGTACCACTTAGTGGTTTCACTATTCATCAAAAATTGAAGTTTTTCAGAAAAATACAAAAACTTCACCCTTAGCTATATTTGTTATTCCGAATTCAAAAGTGATGCCTATTTTAAAAAAATTAAAAACATAAAAGTTGAATTAATTAATTTAATAATTAATTCCTACTGTCAAAACATATAGCGTGTTTTTATGAAACAAAAATTATCAAAAGATTGACACTAGTTTAAGTCTGATTTCAAAGTGAAACTAATTCCAATGACCACTATTGGATTAAATGGTAAAAATATGTTCTAATTTCACTTTAAAACCAATCCAATAGATAATCTAATCATATAAATAAATTATATTAAAAAGAGGTTTTGAATTAAAATATAACATTTTTCACTATTTATAAAAAAATGAACTTTATCGGAAAAATACCAAAAATTTACACAAAGTGAATTTTGATGTCCCGATTATAAAGAAGAATTTTATTTTGTCAAATATAACAAATAATATTTTCAAAAAGTGGATTTAAAAGAGGTTCTCCATCAAAAGGCGGTTAATCGACCTTTAATAGAATATTAGAATGTTTACGCTTAAAAACTGGATTCATTCGCATTTTTAATCCTCTAACAATTATTGTAAAAAGTAAAAATATTTGACAAACATATATAATCATTTCGTAGTTAGTTCTGTTCATTCCCACCATTACAACGGCTAGGCGTTAACTACCATTTAAAATAATATTATTTTATTATTAGAGTGCAATGTAAGATTTCAATGAAACTTGTTGTTGCATATTGGGTACGCCCTCGAGCATAGCGTTCCCTTTAAAGTAATATTAATATTTTATTCAAAAATATGGATAAATATGAATATGTCATATTCTTTATTTACCTAGGGTGTTATATTCACAATAGTAAAACACACACTAATAGTCTTAATAATCAAAAATACATAAGAGACACTGATGCACTGATGAGGAACCATTCCCAAATCCACAAAAAACATATCTAAGCTCTCAATACTACAAAACATGATTAAAAAATTAACATTTTATGATATAAATGTTTTAATACTTCCCCTTAGAAATATAATGATAAAAAATGGAAATATTTGAACCAAGGTACATATGAAAGTGGATAGTATACAACTGTGTAGGAAAACTACAAGACTTCCCACACACACTATTGAGATAAGAAAAAGTTGTCTCAAAATAACAAATAAATATATATATAACCACTAGGAGAGTATAAAAAATCTAGAAGATAATATACAATGTAAATTTAGTGTACATAACTCACACCATGAAGGCCTCCTGTGAACCCACACACCCATGCATGTATCCAACCAATTAATTTCCCATATTAAATGTCATTGGGTAGTCTATACACAAGATAGGTACATGTCCTACAAGAACGAAGACATCACCTAGTAGAAAAATCTAGTGTTCCCCAACACCAACATTGGCATGCATGTTCAAACCAAAAATCCCTCAATAATTATCATGAAATAATGCACCAATGTCCATACCAATTTCACTGTAACACCCCAGGAATTTTATGAGATATATATTTTTTAAAATTTCTTTGATATATTGTATTGTTTTATACACATAGATAAGCTTTCTCTATATGCAACACCAAAATATCTGGAGGTATACACAACATTATGCATGTATTATATTACACAGAATTTTAATTCCTTTTGATTGAATTCATTTCGTGCAATACCCAGTTTCGTAGAAAAACTAATTATAATTATGTTACCTTATAACATAGAAATTATAATTATGATTTTGAAAATATTTAATTTAATTATGAAAATTTTATTAAAACACATATATATAATTAATTATTTGATGAGAAATTAATTATAAATTAAAATCAGACCCTTTTTAAATAAACGGGAATGTCTTTCTGAAAACTATTTAAATGCATATGAGTGAGTCTATAAAATAATAATATTACTCTTGATGGATTTTGATAATAAATTATATATGTAATATAGCCAATATAAATTTTAAAATTCTTAGAATATTTTTTCTATACATGATAAAAAAATAAACTTTTTGATAAATGAGGTATTTTTCAAAAAAAAATCTAGTTTTACCACCTTTTGAGGGAGATCCCATTTTATATATAGTTTTGACACTTTTATATATTCAATTTATGAAATTAAACATCTCATATGGAATATGGACATCAAAATTTGGTTTGGTTGAATTTTTGGTATTTTTTCAAATTGGTTCATTTTTTATGAGTATTGAAATCTATATGTTTTTTACAAAAAAACTATATTTTCTTTTAAGGTATTAGATATATAAAATTAGGTTCTAGACTGGTTTTAAATTTTAATTATTTAATTTAAATCTAAATTTGTTCAATTTTATATTTTAAAAAACACATGTTTTTTATAAAAATCATTTTAAAATTAAATTTTACTGACAAACAAATTTTCATAACATTTATTGATTTTATTTTAAATTTAATTATGTAACATAGGTGTTTGGATTTTAAAAAGGGATGTATAATTTGTACTTAGGAGTTATAAATTTGATATGTAGGTCCCTTTTGTTCATGGCCAATAAGAATAGTAAATATGGAAAATTTTATTTCCTTGGTAAAGGGTTAATTATGTAATATAGGTTAAAAAAATTATAAAGACCTTAAATGAACCAAAAGTAAAAAAAAATATTTAATACATTTAATTCTTCTCTTAACACTCTTGGATAGAAATTATATCATTTAATGGAAATTATTCCATAAATACGACTTCAATAATATTTAAGAAAAAGAAATGCACATTGTGTCATTTCCATTGCCTTTAATATCAATTATGTGTCCATATAGGAACAAATTGGTGGTATACGTGAAAGTAAACTGAATATTTTAACATAATAAACACATTTCCTAATATAAATTCAATTATTACATTTTGGGGCCACTTTGGAGATATTATCAAATTTAAAATATTTTATTTAATGAAAATTTAATGATGTCACATTCATGTTTAAAATTATAAATCCTATTTAATATAAGGTTGTAAAAACTATAAATTCAACTATAAATACTAATTTAAAATTCAAAATAATTTTATTTATCATTATAGTTTATTTTAATCATTTAGTAAATAATTAATTACCTTTAAATTTTATACATTGTCCATGTATAAGTTATTTAACTGACGGAAAATCAATAAATAATTATTATTAAAATGATAATTACCTTTTAAAGACCAAAATACACTGAAAAAATATCATATTTTTAGAGTCTATATCGACCATAATAATAATATGGTGTATTTATTTACCATTTGGATACATATGGAAAAGATTATGACTCATATAAATTTATATAATGTGATGTAAATGTTGTAATATTCATGATTTAATAAATATAAAATTTTTAATATAAGATTTTATAAAAGATATATTTGAATAAAAATTTTCATATAAAATATAGAATAATTATATTCAATATTTTATTTTATTTAAAATTTTTATAAAAATAGATTTATATTAAAAAATTAAACAATACTTTTGTAGTAATTATTTTATTTATGAAAATTACAAATTAATGTTACTAAAAATATTCAAATAAATATATTTTTGGATAATTAATATATCCAATTAATATTATAAATTTCCATTACCTCTTATGAATGTAATAAATTATTTGGATTGGGATAACATCTTATCTTGATATTTTTAAAAAATAATAAATTGAAATGTGTCAAAATTGAAAGTATTGATTGTATATCAAAAGTATGTATGATGAAATATTTTAAAAATACTATCATATTATAAAAATATTGAATAATAATGATATGGTTCAAAATATTATAAATCATTAATTTATGGTCTAATCTATATAAAATATAAAACATTATAGTATCTTAATTTATTAATATTTGTTATATGAGTTAAAATTAAATCGGAAAACTGATTGTTAAATTAAAATGTTATGGTTTAAATGGAAATAAAATCCTATATTAAAGTTATGGTATGATGATATTAAAAACTTATCTCCTTGCAAATTATTATCAATGACAATTTTTAGGATCTTTGTTGTTTTAATTTTTTTTTAAATAAATATTCTTTGATATCCCAATGGTGCCCCCAACCTAAATTATAAACGGGAACATCCTCCCCTACAAATTCACTTCACATTGAGCATTAAAGATCTTATATCACCTACAAATTCACAATATTAAATTTTTTAGAAATATTATAGAGGTTTTTATATTCTCAATAGACCAATTAATGTTCCTTTATGAAAATATCTAGATGGAGCTTATCAGAGAATATGTAATATTCTCTAGTGATTATTTCTAATTTATTTCTTATTATTGTTCCTCTTCACGAGTTTATTTCATAATAAATTAATATATTCAGTGTAAATTATATTATGATATGTTATTGTTGATATGGAACAACCTTACTAAACGTTATATCCATTCTTTGAAAAACAAAATCACCACACTTCCATATATACTACTCACCATCTCTATGTTGGGGCGTAACATGTTATTCCTCACCATTTTACTTGGATTGGTGTAATAATGTAAATAATAACTATATACTATTACTATAACATTATATTTATTCTTAAATATTATAGACAACAACTTCTTCAATACCATAACAAAATTATGGGAATGATATAGTCGCTTGTGCGTCTGTACATCCTACCATCTCTATGATATGATGAAACTCATTATACATGATCATCATTAATGAATGATTATATAAATAAATGTAATGAATAGATATGATATATATTACACTAATAAAATTCTATAAATGATATATATATATAACCTAAGTAGAAGAAAATAACTTATCTGCCCAACATGCGTATGAAAATAAGGAAGTTAATACCCAATGGATGAGTAATAATGTAATTAACAAAAAAGAAATAATATGATCGATTCTTATATTAAAAAATTAATTTGATTCTAGAATAAGTGAATTAATTTTTTTTGAATCCTAAAATATGAAGTTCGGACATGTACAAAGGTACCCAGACCTATGGTAAAGTATAATTTCTTGAAATCATTATTATCCGAGATTACGTCTATGTAAGCATTTTCTAGGGATTATTTCTCATCAATGTCTATGTTTTGAAAAAAATGATATCATATTTTTTTATTGGTATCTTATGTATGATTAAATTAATTTTTAACCATTTTTTAATTTTTACTTCATAGTATGAATAAAATTATTCTTTCATATTCTATATGAGGTATTTTTTTGTAATTTATCAGAAAAAGTATGAGAAGATTTTTTTAACATACATGAAATGAATGGATTTTTACACTTTAATAACTCCTTATTACCATTATGCCTAATTTACATGAATTTATGTTCATTTTAAAAACGTTGTTTTCTTTTAAAATTTGTTAGTATTTTAATTAAAAAAATATTTTTGAAGAGGAAAGTATATTTTCCTTATGAATTAATCTCAATTATTATATCAAAATTAGTTTCCATCTAAGATGTAATTATTTAATAGTATTATGTTTCAAAAATATTTTCCATATTATTCCATGGATATTTTATGTTTATGATGGAATTCTATTTATGAAGTAAATTTTTTTACATATATTATGTTATGAATGTAGTTTAAGAAACCCATTTTATTCATTAGGTTATGCAATAGTGAATCACTTTTTTTTGTGTGGAATGCGTAAGAATGATTTCATTATAATATGGGTGGGACCTATATGTACCTCCATGAATTGGGTAATAATTTATATCTCATGATATTGACTGGACTGGAAAATCATTTAAATATTAATTAGTAATGCAAGGTCATAAGGGTTTGTAAACCCAGTTTAGTAATATAATGCTGGAACGAGAAGTGAACTTGGTTCTGTAATGTACTTTGTCTGGTATTATAGCCATGGCAATTAGACTTGGATAATATGGGAATGATTTTATATGATTATTTATTCCTCAAATGCATGTTTTTTTCCAATGCTATTTCTTCGTGTCTAATGTTCCTTTATGTTTTATGCCTTATGAACTTCTAAAATTTACAGCATGTCTCATGATTATGATATATGTTGAACATGGAATGGTTTTCAAAAGCTTTGTTCATGTTATTACATTATTATATTTATGCAATGTTTAATATTTTTTGTTTACCCTTACTGAGCATATGAGCTCACCCTTTTCATATGTTTTCCATTCCCTGGCATATAAAGAAAGGTTTTTGGTCAGAAACCTAAATGAAAACATATTAATGGGAGATGATGATGGTATTTAACTAAATTAGTACAATGTGTTCCAATATTCAAAATGAATTAAACTAAAATGGAATTCATTAGTTTTATTGTATAATTTTTTTATGTATTCTTTAAAAATAATATAATTTATAAATTTGCTAGTCTTTGGTATTTACATTTGGTATCAGAGAAAAGGTTAAGTTAAACATTGGAAAATAGTATGTGAAAGATTTAGTGATATCCCGACATATATATTAAAGGATATTTGTTGGGATGTCACTATGGTTATATTTAACTATATGTTTCAGTATTAGAATTTTGGTAACAATCATGAGTAACCTATGATTATACCTATGGTTTCATATATTGAAATATTATATGTGATTTCCTTGGTTATATGATATTCATCTATAATACTAGTTTCTCTAATTTTTCAATTTAGTCATAGTCAATTTCAGAATTATATAGAAGATCATTAACATTGACTGCTTCAGATGTGTAAAGTATGTTAATTTTGAAAATGGATTTCATAAGTGGGAATATCATGAAGATAATCTCGAAGGTGGAGTGTGTATTAGTTATATTGATGAGGATAAAGAGATTATAAATGACATGTAAAAGGTATGTGATGATATTCCAGTTTTTTATACCATAAACATAAGAACCATGATTAGATTAAGGTTAAGAAACCTTCATACACGATTCACATATCCTAATATGGGAATGAATATAATATTGAATTTTGAGTAATGGTTTACTAATAAAGTTGGATTATTGAGTTGTATATGTTTCATAATTCAATGATTATGTTTTATGAATCATAAAATATATTGGAATTTTCAGTATAACGTTTTCATTAAGAATTGGAATGGATATGTTGAATACTTATAAGTACCTAGAAAAGTGATTTCTGGGTAATGTAATGTAATTGGAAAGAACATGATTATGGGAAACCAAACCATTAATATGTCTCTTATGTTAATATAATGTTGTTTGTTTAATGATATGTTGGATACTAATATGTATATTGGATGATTCTAGCTTCTTGGGAACTAATTAAGGATTTTTTGACAGGAGGGTTATGCTATCATGGAAGAAGTATAATACTCTTTTACACCTAAGGAATAATCATATAACTTTTGGAGTATGGAAACATTCATGTTTTAAATAAGGATATGGGTTAAATTCTATTATTACCATGATTTAATAGAATGTGTGACGAAGGTTTTCACATGTTTGTAATGTTTCCAACAAGAGATACATTATGATATATGGTGGATAAATGTTAATCCAAGTCAGTGTACCTATTTCTAAAAATTTAGAATTATTAAATTTCAAAAATATTGTTAGGTTTTAAATTTTGGGATATTATAAGTTATGCTCATGATGAAGTTGGTTAGATTAATTTATTATCTCACAATAGGTTGACTTATGCATATTCAATAACGTATTCTATGATTTTTGTTGCACTAAAGACTGAAAGAATAACCTATCATTATTTTTATGTTTTTCATGATCGAATAACATTTGTAATGAGAAATTTAATTTTATTTAATAGAAAAATATATGAAGTGTAAATTCATCAAGGAATATGGAAAATATGAAATTGTACCTAATCATGTTAGTATTTCTTCTCATTATACAACATCAGGGAAAGGACATTGAAACCAAAACACATTCACTATTACCTTAATTTTCTATTATTCTCATGGAACCTTAAATAATCGTAGATTTATGGAATTTTGATTATTAACATTCAACTAAAATTATTAGCTAACAATCTCCATCAGAACATGATGATTATATTTCCCTTCCATATCCATGTTTTCAATTTCTAACAATTTTCTCGTATGTGGAAACCTAGTTATGAGTGACGTGGGGTAACCATTATTTTTCTGAAGTTACTTTTTAAAAGGAATTTTTATTATTTTTTCCCTATGTGGGCTTCAATTAGAGAAAATTTAATGTATTAAATCTTTTATAACGCCGATTAATTTCAAGGGAAATTTCATTTTAAGGGGGATAGAATGTAACACCTCTAGATTTTTATGAGATTGATTTTTTAAAATTTCATTGATGTCTTCAGTTGTACTCTACACCATGATAAATTTGTACTATGGGTAACACCAAATTATCTTGTAGTATATGAAACACTATGCTTGGCTAGAGTTACAAAAAATTTCATGTCCTTATGATCGAATACATTTCACGAAAAACAATGTTTTAGAAAACAACTATATAAAATTATGTTACCTTACAGCCTAAGAATTATAATTGCAAATGTAAAAATTATTTATGAATTATTATATTATTATTTACACATATATATAATATATATTCTTTATTGGTCAATTAATATTGAATATAAATAAAACCCCAATTAAATAAAATGAAGTGTTTTTTTGAGAAACTTTTTAAATGAATATATGTGAATTATTAATATAATAATATCACTCTGGATGGAATTTGTTAATGAATTATATATTTAATATATTCAATATAATTTTTAAAATTCATAATATATAACTTATATACATAATTTAAGAAAATATTCATTTTTATTGAAAAAAGAAGTTTTTTTTCAAAATTAATCATTTTCACAACCTTTTGATGGTGTACCCAATTTAAATTGATTTTTTGGAAAATTTTATATATAATATTAAAAATAATAAACTTATTATTTGGAAGAGTGGGGTCAAATTTTATATTGGTTGAATTTTTTCGTGTTTTCTGTTAAGTTTTATTTTTTTTATGAATAGTGAAATTAAGAATATTTTATTAAAAATATACATTCTTTTAAGGTATTTATAAGATAAAATTATATTCGTTTTTGGTTTTTAATTTTAATTAGTTCATTTCAATATAAATTAGTACAATTAATTATTTTTAAATACATATATTTATTATGACAACATTTTCCTTTTTAAAATGACATTATTCCGAAAATCCATTTTTTGAATTTTATCAATTTTATTTTATATATATTTCTAAAACTTATGTGTTTAATATTTTCAAAAATTGATGTAAAGTTTAGATTCATGAGGTCCAATTTTTTTAAGTTGGTACCTTTTGTTTTTTACCTATATGAATAGTGTTAAGGGTTAATTTTGTTACCATGATAAAGGGTAAATTAAGAAAAATAGTTTAATAATAAAATTATAATGACTATAAAATGTCCCAAAAAATGAAAAAAAAATTATCTGATCAATTTAATTCGACTCTTAAAACTCAAGGATCACAATTATGTCATTTTATGGATACTTTTTTAAGAAAATTACTTAATTAATAATTTAATCCAAGAAATCCATAAAGTGTCATTTTCTTTGTCTTCAAAATCTATTATGTGTCCATATACGACAATTGGCTGGTATCCAAGAAACAAAATTTACTTTTTTATGGAACATATTTCCTAATATAAATAATATTTTGGTGTTTTGGGTTTACATGGGAGATATTACAGTATTTATAATATTTTATTTAATGAAAATTTAATAATTTCGCATTTGTGTTTTAAATAATATTTCATTTTTAATATGACATTATATAGAAAATATAGTTGACTATAAAGCCTCATTTTAGAGAGAAAATGTTAATATTTGTCATGATAATTTTTTTAATTATTGTGAAATAAATAATTACATAAAAATAATATACATGGATGATGAAAAAAATTATTTAATTGATGAAAAATCAATAAAGGAATTTTTATTAAAATTAAAATAACCATTAAATGACCAAAAGACATGAAAATATATTATTCTTAGAGTATATATAGATCATAATAAATCTAGGGTTGATTTATTGGTCATTTTAAGATATATGGAAAAGATTATGATACATATAATATTTTATTTAAAGTGTTGTAAAAGTTGTTACATTCATGTTTTTATAAATATAACATTTTAAATATAGTATTTTCTTGATGATATATTCAACTACGTATATTCATATAAAATATAAAATAATTATATTAATTATGTTTTTTATCTTCAATTTTTATCCATAAAAAAATAATATTAAATAATTATACAATTGAGATGTAGTAATTATTTTATTAATGGAAATAACAAATTATTATTTTTAAAAAGAATAAGATAAATAAAATTTTCGGTAATTAATATATCCAACAATTTAATAGAAAACATTCACCCAATAAAAATATAAGAATTGTTTTTAGGATAACATCATATATTGATATTTTTAATAAACAATAAATTGAATATCATCAAAATTTACAATACCGGTGGTTTTTCAAATGAATATATTAATAAATTAATTAAAAATCCGAAAACATTTAAAAAAATATATAATAATTATGATAAGGTCTAAAATTTTCTAATGTTTTCAATTATTGTCTAATTTATATCAAATGATAAAAAATTGACACTTTTTTAATATTGAAATATTTTTAACCTTTGTTAAAATTAAATTGAATAACTAGGTGAAAAATTAAAATTATGGGAATTAAATGGATTGATAAAATCATCTAAAAATTATTTTTTTATGTTATTAAAACCTTATCACTTCTCATATTTGATTATATATCATTATGGAGGTTTTTAATTTGGTTTGAATTTGTTGTAATTTAATATTTTTATAAATCACAAAGGTTCCCCCAACCTCGATTATAAAATAGTGCATTCTCTGTAAAAACTTAATTTCACATTGAACCTTAAATAAAAATTTTGTTACACACAATTTTCTTCTAAACATCATTAGTCGCATTCTATATATTCTGGTATTCTGAAATGACCAACTCTAGTAACATTAATAGGAGATATTGTGGGAGCTCATCAAAGAAGAGGTAATCTTCTCTACTAATTATTTCTTACTTAATTATTCTTATAATTACTCATCACATGTTGTTTCATTGATAAAGTAATAATTATTGTTTAAATTATATTATAATATGTTATTTTTTATGGAACACTCATATTTGACCTTCTATCCATCTTACAAAAAATGAAATCGACATGTCTGTGTATGTACAACTTACCATCTCCACACCATGGTGTAATATGTTATTCATCACCTATTTACATGGATTGGTGTAATGATAAAAATAATTACTATATATTTTTATTATAACATGATATTTAATATTTAATATTATTTACACCATTCCTTTAATACCATACAAAAATTATGAGAATAATGTCGTTGCTCGTGCTTACATACGACCAACCCCCACCAAGATCAGATGTGATTAATTCTACATGATATTCATTAAATAATGATTATGTAGATGAATTGAAAGAATGAATATTATATATATTATACTAATATAATTTGGTTAAATAATTAAAAATAAACTAAATAGTGTAACATGAACATATCTGACAAACATGCATATGAAAAGAAATATGTAAATACCCAATGGTTAAGTAATAAAGTTATTCAAAAATGGGTAATAATATGATCAATTATAATATTATAAACTGGAATTTGATTCTAAAAAATGATAATGAAATTATTTAAACCATTACACGTGAGGTTTTGTACATTTACAGAAATCCCAGGCCTATGGTAAGGGATAATTTCGAGATATCATTATTATCTGAGATTTTATATATATATGTATTTTCATTGGATTATTTATCAAACATCTCCATTATTTAAAAAATTCATTCATAAAATGTTTTAATATTATTATATTTATTTTTAAATTCATTTATACCTATTTTTATTTCTTCCTATATGGTTAGAAATGAATCTTTCATTAATTTTCTAAATAAGTTACTTTTTGACTTTTTGGGAAATAGTATGAGAAAACATTTTTTAACCATTACGAAATGAATAGATTATTAAAATTTAATGAATCCTTATTTCCATGAATCTTACCTTACATTGTTTCATTGTTATTTCCTAATAAATTTATTTCAGTTTAAATTGCATAGTATTTTATGAATATAAAATATTTTTAAAGAAGAATGGATATTTTCCTTATTAATTAAATTCATGTGTTCCATCAATATTATTTTCCATATAAGATGGAAATATTTAATAGGGTTTTATTTCAAGAATACTATCCCTACTATTCCTATGGTTTTATGGTATTTATGATAGAATTATAGAAATTAAATACATTTTTACATGATTTATGTAATATATGATGTTTAAGAAACCCATTTTATTCCTTGGGTTATGCTATGATTTTTGATTTATGTTTTTGTGCAACACTTAATAAGGATTTCATTAGAAGATGGGTGGGACCTATATTTATCTACAATGCATTGGGTAATGATTTATGTCTCATGATATTGACATGACTGGAATGATTAATAATTTGGCTCAATAATGTTGAGAAGGAATGGTAAATAACCATGTTCCCTAATATATCACTGAATGAAGAGTGAACTCATTTCAATAATAGACTTTGTCCACTATGATGATCTTGGCAATGATCCTAGTATAATATGGAAATGATTTTCTGTTATTTATTGTTTTCTACAAAACCATGTTTTATGTCAATTCTCATTTCTCAAGGCTCATGTCCCATTATGTTCTAATCATTATGAACTCCCAATATATATTTCATGTCTTGAGATTCTGATATTTTTTTATCACAGTATGATTTAGTTCAAAATATTACATTCTTATTTTCATGTTTTGTATGATATTTTCATTTTTCACCCTTACAAAGCATCTGATCTAACTATTTTCATATGTTTTCTTTTCTCCAAGATATAATGAATGATTTTTGGTAGGAAAACTAAAGGTAATGATCTTTAGTGGAGATGATTCATAGAATGATTTAATTTACACAATTACATTCTTATAGTCATGTTTTGTTTTGATATTTTCATATTTCCCCCTTACTGAACATCTGAGCTCACTCTTTTCATATATTTTATTTTCCCCAGGGTATAATGAATGGTTTTAGGGTGGAAAACTAATGTTAATGATATTTAGTGGAGATGATGATGATATTTCACGATATATAAATAATGTGTTCCATGTTTTCAAAGGATCTTATCCAATCTAGACGTTGGGAATTTTTCTGTAATATATTAAGTGTTCCACAAAATTATTGTAATGTCCTTGTACATTATATTTGGGTTTTTAAATTCTCACACCCATAAAAATTATTTATAAAACAAATACGACTTAAAAAAAATTCCAAAAAATTGGGTTCATCACCCACAACCCATGGTCTCAAAATAAATAAGTAAAATAAATCATCATAGGTAATTTGTTGTAAAATATAATCACTATATTTGAAATTTGAAACCTCCATGTTCTATGTAAATGATGAGTGAGGTAGAATATACAAGCCTCTAACGTGCCCTTTTGAATGAATCTGTCCTAATTTCACATATCCGGGGTTTACCACCCACCAATGATAAAACCACAAAAAATCACCCTCAAAACCCATAATCAACCAAATACCAATGAATCAAATCTCCATTATATGGTTTTCTAGATCGAGAGAGAGTGTGTAATAAAAGTAAGAGACAAATAAACTTAAATAATACCTTTGATTCCAAGGACCAACACTTATATATTTCGAGATATCGCACTTTAGATTGAATGGAATCCCAAAAATCCTTGAGTTGGTCATAGTGTATTGAGATCCCTATCCAACAAAGGAATAATGAGTTTTTCATTTTATAAATTGGGTTAAAGATATAAAATATTTGGATTAAATTTATTACATCACATTACTGTGTTGAATGGTTTGGAAAACCATGTTTCAACCCTTTTACTCATCACGATCAAACAAATTATAGTGTTTTAAGTTTTACCTCTAACGTGATCCAACAATAAAACTACCATGATCAGTCATTTTAATTTCCCACCATTACATGGGAAATTCACATATTTTCTAATAACCATGGCCCAATCATGAACCATAAAAAATCCCTAAAAGTAATCCTGAAATCATTCAGAAACTTCTATCCATTCATTTTATATATATATATAAAATAAAAGATAAAATACCTAAAATAATAGGTGTTTCATTTTTTCTGACATTTAACATTATGTTCTTATAATGATTAAGGTTTGTGGGGTCTTGGAAGAGCTCTTCTCATTTCTCCTACATGAAATTTTATCACCACAAGTATCCTATTGGAATTGAACATTCTTCTAGAATACCTATGATAGATATATATGTTTTTAATGAAATATATGGTCTTGAATATCCATAACAAAAATAATGGTGTTTATAAAAGTTTCATAAAGATCTATAGTGACAGGGAACAAACTAATCACATGTTTAAGTTCAGTATGATACTTATTTACTTTAGACATGTGATAGAAATTTTAAATAGAGATAAACATGGACCCAACTAGTCACATGGTTTGGTTCAGTCTAGTACTTCATTAGTTTAGATATGGGAAACACATTTTAAATCGAAGGGAACCATAGCGATAAATACAACTAATAAGAAACATCACCAATGCGTTTAATAATTTTAAATGATTCTACATTTCGAGGATCTAATATCCCATTCATACCAAAAAAGAAGCCCCCCAATCTTTCTGTCTCTCATAAGAATACATGATTATCCACATCAGAAAGAAAATTGTCATTAAAATGATCTATATATGATTTTTATGGTTTTAGGTCATATATATACATTTCTAGATCATCAAAATTTTAAAAATAATCCTTGGAAAATGACTTGGTATGATTAGTGATGTTCCCTGATTTTTATCCAACAATGTGGGGATTAAAATGAAGAATCATATAATAGATCAGGCAGAGCCATTTTTATCATTGATAGTTAAAAATTATTGTGTTAAAACATCACAAATGGTAAATGATCTCCCCATGATACTTAAAAATCCTTAACATATGACCTAATCATTTCATCCATGTTATGGATAATATGTTATGACTTCCCAATTATTTTGGGATGATATGTGCTACCTATATACGATTGAGTTCCATGGTTTTATTGAAAATACTTAAAAAATAATTATTTGAGTAAGGGGAATCATTCATAGAAAATAAAAAAATAACCCAATGTAGAATCACCACATCTAAAATATAGATCATTGCTAATTCATATACCATATTCATTTCCAAGATTAAAATAAAGTGCATCGACTTCATGCGTTGGTATATAGTCACCAAAATAGCGTAATATATCCATATCATTTTTTGGTAAACTAGTGATAATGTCAATAGTAATTTGATCCCATTTAGACATGGGTATAGGTAATGATTGTATCATGTAAGTTGGTCATATATGTTTTAGCTGCTCTTTTTGGAAATTTATACATCTCCTAACATTCTCATACACCTCACAATTCAGACTCACCAACCAAAATATTATTTTTATTATCTTATACATTTTCTAAGCACCTTTGTTGATATCACACTTATTGTTGTCATAATTAGAAATAATTTATTATTATATTAATGGAATAATATAAATTGAATTCTAAAGTTTAACATAGATTTAAAAATGTGTTTTCCATTCATTAATGGCCTCCCTAGCATAGAGGTTTGACCATACAGTATATATAATTAGGTTCAGACTATTGAGCCCCCTGTAAATTTTAAAAATTTCAGGAATACAATTTAAAACAATGAAAATGAAGAAATAATTATACTCTATAAAATCCAATTTCACATCGGAGAACACTACCAATAGTTTCCATTAGACTCAGGCAGCTCTAACCACTTGGTTTTATGAATTACAACTTAAAGTATAAACCATTGAATTATCTTTTCCCAAGTGTATAAACTAATATAAAGTAAAAAATATAGAGATATTCCATTCAATTTTATTTAATAATGTTTATTTCCCATTGTGAAAAGACATGTTTCATGATTCTATGATATGTAAACACATTGAAAAATTTACCAAATGAAGGGTGGTGCAATTTTCTATGGCACAGACCATCATAGATAATTCCATGTTGTGTGTTGGATAGTTATTTTCAATTATTCTCATTTATCATTAATTTTATTCTAAAATATTATCTCTTTGCATGGGAATACAACCTAATCAAAATACCAAATAATCACAAAAGGTAATTAATACATCATGGGCTTCTAAAATGGTAAGTATAGTCATCGAAGTGATCTGAGCCTTTAGTTCATTAGAATATATCTAAAAATATCCACTTGAATAGAATGTAATACCCTTCCTTGTTAATGAAACAAAATGGTGGATATAATAAAATTCATGGGAAAAGAAGTTAAAATACCCTATTAATACAATAAGCATTATATCTTAATGATTATCTAAGGTTGTTGCTAAGAAACGATGACCTCAATTTTATAATGATTGAATGTTAATATTTTATCTGAAATTATATTCCCATAAAAGTGAACATAAGATAAGAAAAATTCAAAAATATAGAATTTTTCATAAGTATAATTCTCTCGTAATATTCTCTATTCAATATCCAAGTTCCATTCATGGCCATTCTTCATGTGAGAATACACCAATTTGTCATCTAAAAATACCATAATGAAAGAATATAGGTATCTATGAAGGATATGATTTATCAATATCATTAATACCACTTGTAACACCCTAAATACAATAACCTAGGAATAATATTTACTTCACTATATTTGTATAATATATAGGTATCACAGCACATTGAATCAATCAGTTAATA
Source organism: Viscum album (assembly GCA_963277665.1). Lineage (NCBI taxonomy): Eukaryota > Viridiplantae > Streptophyta > Magnoliopsida > Santalales > Viscaceae > Viscum > Viscum album. The sequence goes on from OY728134.1 coordinate 334,618,892, forward strand.
AGTCTTGGAAAACTAGATACATACTTAATTGTAATATTACACTATAAATATAAATAATAGAATAATAAACATTATTTCATCATTAAAATCAATCATAATATCCTTTTTAATATCATAGGAAATGGGAAATAAATAAAGGGTGCTCTTAGTTGCTCAGTAAGGGTTACATACATCGAAATCCACCCTGATTAAAAAAGGCATAATCTATATGGTAGGGTTGATAATCAAAACACATGAAATTAAATCAAAAACATAATTTTTTAAAAAAAATAAATTACTAATAACATCATATAAATCACATGAATAATGGAACACTAATTATTAATAATGGATATGCATAAATCAAGAAATTTTGAATTTTACACCATGCCCTCGAACTAGTTATCATGAATCATTTTGTAAAGTCCTATCATCCCTAACCTAGTTATTAATAAAAGGGTATCTATAAACCAAAAACCAATTTATTATAGAATATTATATTGTTTATTCTTAGGAGACATGTTGATTCATCGAGCATGTAGCCATATCTTTTCCCCACCAATCACTTCGATATCCCATTCATTCTACATATTTTTACTAATTAAATAAATTTATTTGAAAATTTATTTATAAGACAAAAATTAACTACATTTAATCAATAATATATACAACATCAATATTTCTATTATAAATGAGATAAATCACTCAATATTATTCATTAAAATGATACATTACCTCGATATGTTATATAGTTGAGCCATAATTAAATTAATAAAAATGATTCTAAATTCATCAATGGCATTAATAATATATATATAATGTAGAAAAATAATTTCCAATGAATAGAAGACATTCATAGAGAAAATGATAATAAGAAAGTTATTGATATCATAATAATTTATAATCCATTTTCATTAAAGGATGATAGAAGACCAAAAATTCATTATAAATAATGCTTTTATAGTAAGGAAATTCATTATAAAAGAAAATAAAAGATATTAGTTAAAATGAATTCCTTATAACATTGCGTATTAATGGAGTTAAAAATCACTTTGCAACATACTTTTCATTTAATGAAGATAATAATACCCATTTCTTTTAATTCCATTTAAAGTAATAATTCCAGAAATGATTTTTTTTTTGGGAAAAATAACCAAGGAAAAATTTAACGAAAACCTTATAGAAAATTGTAGTCACGATAGTGGGAAATCTTATTCAAGTAGTGTTTTTTGAAACAAATATTTTTTCCCACCTTTGGTAAAAATTACCACATTCTAAAAGTGAAAATGACGTTCAATTTAAACATATTTATATAAGGTAAATAATTTTTGAAATGTAATTTAATAATTATTTTGTTAATATTAAATAATATTACTGAGAAAATTAAAATGAAAATATTAACATGGAAGAAAAAATTTTGGATGGAATATTTCTAAATAAGCAATTTTATTTAAAGAAAGTAACATAGAAGTAAAATACTTGATCATTATTGATCCCAAAAGAGAATAAATGGAAAATAAACATGTAAAACCCCAAATAAATAAATATGAATATAGTGTTTTTGTTTAATAATTTTTGCATCATATAATTTTCCAAAAGGAAATCTAAACATAAAGAACCCCAAATTGATATTATAACATATATCCATTAGCATGGGTATTCACTTAGTCATAAATGTTTAATAATCTTCTATAATGAATTAAAATTTATTAAATAGATTCTTAAGAATATTTTTCTTCGATATTATATTTTTATTTCCTTTTATAATGATTTTAATCCTAATCCTTGAATAATTTTTTCACACTTAAACCACTTTAAGGTTGTTTAATCAATTTATCAAAAATTACATTTTTATATTGTTTCTGGTCAAATGTGTCATGAAATAATTACATTATCTCTATGATGTTAATAATTCCCTGAATATAACTTTTATTCATTACTTAATTTTTTAATCAGTTATTCATAGGGGTAATAGAATAATTGATCCCATCATTCCACGGATGTGGTAGCCAACACACATGCACGAGTGAATCTATTATTCTCCAATGGTAGTAAGTGTCATATGGTTGAAGAAATATTATATTTCCAAATTCAAGATTATTTTATAAATAAAATATATTCTTTATTTTATACATATTTATAATCATCCATGTAAAACGGTGAGGAAAAATAAATTACATCGCTACATAGAGATAGTAGGTCCTACGTACGCACAAGGAATGTTTTTGTTTTCCATAAGATGGAAATGATGTTGAAAATAGTCTTAAAATAATAATAATAAGAACATATCATAATATTTGAGACATTTTTTTCATTATATTAGTATGTATAAAATAAATTTAATGATGTTACAAGAAGAATTGACCTTTGAAATAGTCAGGTATGGTGATTACATCTTCTTTGAGAGACTTCCTTTAGCATGCCCCTTTAGAAATTATAGAATGATCTTATAGTAAAATCAGGATATCAATAATGTAGGCAAGTAATCTAGGATTGTTTTTGTATAGTTATTATAAAATATATAGTGATTACATTTTATGACTATGGTAAGAGAAAAAGTTCTGTTTTATTTGAGAGGGGAGACACAAATATGGAATTACATAATTGTTTTAAATAATATAAAGTACTTTTCGTTTTAATGTGTATCCAAATTATCATATACTATATGATGATAAATTTAATGTATAAATATAACTGTCCAATAGGTTTTATGTATTTTTTCTATACTGAAGCATTATTCTTTTATTTGAATCACTTTTAACACATTTTACCCATAACTGTGGTGACACATACTTACTATGGATAGTTTTAATTATGAAAAAATTAACTTAATAACTAATATTATTAATTATGGTCCCAAAAATGTAATCCATTTTACATTATTCAAATATAATAAGTGTCAAAATATATTTTTATATACCTTCGTAAAATGAAATGAAAATAATTTTTAGAAAAATGTATGTTCTAACCACAAATTAGTTTTTTTATAAAAAATAAATAAAATTGTTGATTAAAATTAGATAAATAAGATAATTTTAAATCATGTTATATTATTTTCCATTATAACTAAACCAAAAGTGATATTTACATTCTAAACACTTGATAAAAAAATTTCAATTTAATAAAAAACATTGCTTTGATCTTTAAAATGTTAAACATATATTCCTATGTTCAAAATATTATTTTTATATAGATTATATTAAATATTTAATATATATATCATCTATAATTTTTTTTTTAAAAAAATATCTTCATATTCTTATATCTTTATAATTTCATAAAATTGATAGATTTTCAAAATTGTTATTTTCAGTATACACCTAAAAAATTAACTATATCTAAAATATTTTAAACAATAATCCTTAGATATTTTCGAAATGGTAAATTTTAATATTAAATTTATTTTTCTAAATTAAAATTTTAATATATGTTAATTAATATTTAATCATATATTTGAAAATTGATATGTGCATTATTTTATTGTTTTATTATAATAAAAATACTACTTAATATAATTGAATCTCATGTCTTACAATCTAACTAGATTCAAATATATCATCCTTTAAATTTTAAGAATGTAACTTCTTGAATAGATGTGGGTAGCTCTTATGTCACCCCTTATATTTTTTGATTTCTCCAAAGTATATTAATTAATCATGTTTTTTGATTCCACAACAGTTATTCTCTAGTTTTAATAAACTGGATATACTCTATATAGTAATATAAATAATGATCAAATTATATTTCTATATAGGTGAGAACATGAATTATTTCTGTCATGTAAAAACTCAATAAATAGATATTGAACACATTATGAACATTAGGGAGGATATCTAGATTTTCCGAATGTTAATCCACTGCTCGAATTCTGTATAAAATTTTAAAAATCAGGATATACCAAGGATATAGCTTCCCATTCATTCCAATCCCTATTAAACCCTTAAATGAAGATAATTTCGAGAAAACAAGATCCCCTTCATGAAATTATAAATTCTATATTCAATTATGCACAGAGCCATTTTTTATTCTTTGATCTTCCATGATATGACTATAAATAGTTATCATATTCTCAGTTGTATCCTCAAAATGTTATTGGCCTTAAAAGATTCCTATTTCCTACTTATCCAAACCAAAAAATGTACATCCTATTTTCCTATACAATACATCTTATGGTTCCATTTTAATTCTTCAATGTAATGAATTATATAATAAAAAATCCCCCAATTTAAAATTATAATCCCACATGCCTTGAATGTAATGTGAGAATGAAATAAAAAATTATTATACTATTTGAATAGTCTTTTCAGATTGCCCAATTTTCTATGGATGATAAATAATGATAAAATGTTTCTCAGTGTCTAGAGCCTTTTGTTGAGTTTTACGAAATTAAAATGTAATCCATGGGTCATGATCCGATAAAATTTAAAAAAGGTTAAATATTAAGTTTAACAAGACATTTTTATAAAGCCACTAGAGGCACTCAAGAAATAGATATTTCTATACAATGAGAAATTGAATGGAATTGGTAATTTGATAAATAATAACTCATCTGAAATAATTGTTTGAGATTTTCTGGAAATCTATTGAATGTGCCCAATGTTATATCATCCCATTTCCACATAGGAGTAGGTTGATGTTATATGACTATATGAGGCTATTATCTATCATTCATTACTCGTTCAAAAATCACGTATATTGATATATATGTAAGGACCCAGTTAGAGTAATGAACCACTGAGAGGGGGGATGAATCAGTAGTACCCCTTTTTCTTTCTTTTATGTTACCTTAAAAAGAAACCAACCTTTATCTCCTGTTAAAGATATACATCCCTACTGAGAAATAAACAAGCACACATCCAAAGGAATACAACAATTTACAAGGTTCACTATTGAATAAGAATAGGTACGTCCTTGGTTTGGTTGGAAACAATCCAGCACCATACAATCCACTAATACAACAATCCTTGGATTACCATGAGTAGGATATACCCTTACACTCGTGAAGCACTGTGAAACAATCACTCCAGTGCGTGCGCACCCTCTTAGAACAATAGGGCAAAGTCTCTTTTCTTGTAACAACTTATGTTACCTACACTTCCTTTAAAATACACAAGTGTAATCAAGTTCAGCACAAATATCCAATTCCTTAACCAGAAGAAAATAAAGGACTCCTTGGACTTGAGATAGATCAATTATAGTCTAAACAACCCATTCTGAATATCCACTCCGAATTCTTCACTTCGAATTTTATTCTTCACCCCGATTCTTCAATCTGAGTCTTCTTCAGTCTGAGAAACTCAATTTGGTGATAGCCAGTACTGATTCTGCATTCCGAGTCTCCACTCTAAATCCACCACTCTGAATTCTCTACTCCAAATTCTCCACACTGAATTTTCTTCTTCACTCTGAATTCACCACTTCTATTTTCCACTCTGAATTTCCTTCTTCACTCTAAATTCTCTACTCCAAATTCTTTACGCAAAATTTACTTCCTCACTCCGAATTTTCTAAATCTTAGAAACTAAATACGGTGTTAATTAGTTTCAAATTTTTTGTTATAATTGAGACTGCAATGAAACTCTATCAGCCAAGCACTTCTTTCTCTCTCTAGATTATCAGAGCATCTCTCACTGCTTGATCATCCCATTTTCATTTTTTACTCTGATTTTTTTTATAGGTGCTAAAAAGTGTGCTTAGGCGGGAAACCAAAATATTTTCCCGCTTACTTAAATTCACCCAAATATTAATTTCTCCTGAAATTTAGGAGTAATTAAGACTTTTTCAATGATTCTAAAAACATCTTGAATCATCCTCCACTTCTCTTGATTTAGAACTTTGGCATTTTTTGGATCTGACCTTCTAGCTTATCTGCATCACATTCTCGGATCCACCCTTCTTGGCATGACCTTCTCAGATTCACCCTTCTTGAATCTCCGGTATGAATCCATTTCAATTCTCAGCATGACTCTTCATCCCTTCTCGATATGGATTTTGGTTCTCAGAATGGCTCTTCCTAATTCTCAAAATGGCTCTTTCTGTTTCTCATAATGACTCTTGGTTCTCGATACGACTTCTTCGATTCTTGGTACGACCTCGGATACAGGAAGTAGACTCCGCACTTCTGGGTATGAACTTCTGACATAGGATGTCGACTCCACAAATTATGTTCATGATGTAGACTCTACACTTTTGGCTCCGAACATCTGACACAGGAAGTTGACTCCGCAAATGTTATTCAGGAAGTAAACTTCGTACTTCTGGCTCTGAAATTCTCAACTTCCAGACTCCAAATTCCAGACTCTGAATTTCAGACTCCGAATTCTAGACTCTGAATTCCAGGTGTCCTTCCTTTATGAAAACTTCTTCAATATCAACAAAATAAAATCCATGAAAACAAACACTTCCTTCAGTTTTGTCCTAACAATCTCCCCATTTGGATTTTGTTTTCAATAAAGTTTTCATAAATCACCAAACTTTGAAACCTCAAGCAATGGAGTAGTTATCAATAATTCTAAGCCTACGTGATCTAACACATTGTAGGAAACAAGAATCATTGACAGCAGAACCATGCTGTCTATTAGGTAGTGAATATGACATCTTCATCTTCCTTTTATAACATCTTTATTTGTCCTATAATCAAATTCAAGTTCATTCCTACATCCACTTCATGAAAATAGTTAGAAAATTTCACAAACACAAACACTACAGAGATGACAGCTTACCCACAACTCTCTCATTAAACAATAGATTTATGATACAAACAACTTCTCCCCCTTGAAAAAAAAATCCAAATGTAAAAAGAGAGAGGGGATGGAACAACATACCTTAGCCTTGAAGAGAAAGAGGTTGGACACCCATGTTCAACCTCAATCTTAGGAATGATTCCTTTGGTAGAGGTTTTAGGAAGATATTAGCAACTTGTTTAGTAGATGAATCATATTCAAGTTTAAGATCATTATTCTCTACATGCTTTTTGATGAAATGATATTTGATGTCAATATGAACTGATCAAGAATGTTGGGCTGAATTCATAGTAAGATTAATTGTGCATTGATTATCACAACCCAAGAGAAAGGGCAGTTTTAATTCAAATAACAAATCTTCCAAATGTGTCTTCATCTAGATAGGTTGAGTGGCGGCCATGGTGGAAGCAACATATTCAGATTTATCCATACTAAATGTCACTGAATTTTTCTTCTTCAAGTGCCAGCCAAAATAACTTTTTCCTATAAAGAACACTCCACCAGATGTGCATCTTTTATCATCAACATTTCCTGCCCAATCTGCATCTGAATAGCCAAATAGATCAATGTTATTTGAGCCACTATACTTGATTCCGAATTCTCATGTGCCTTTTATGTATTTGAGAATTCTTTTTCCAGTAACAAAATATGATTCTTTAGGAGCACTCTGAAATCTTGAACATAAGGTAACAACAAAAACAATATATGGTCTTGATGCAGTTAGGTATAACAAACTTCCAATCAGCTTCGATATTCTTTCTGATCAACTTCTTTTCATTCATCATCTTTTCTTAGCTTCATTCCCAATAGGATAGGAGTTAATACAGGTTTTGAGTTTTCCATCTCAAACTTCTTAATATGTTCCTTATCATACATTTCTTGTGAGAGAAAAAAGAATTCTTTCTGTTACAAAATTTTTGACCCAAGAAAGTATCTCATTTCACCCAACATGGACATCTAAAAGACATTCTTCATTTCTTCATCAAACCATTCACAACCTATTTCATCATTCCCAGCAAAAATAATGTCTTCAACATAGACAATCACAATGAGAGAATGGTCTTGGCCTTCATTGATGTACAAATTGATATCAACCCTCCCTTTCTTGAAGTTCATATTTTTTAAGCAAGTATCCACTTTGAAATACCATGCTCTTGGAGCATTCTTTAACCCATAAAAGGATTTTTTTCAACCTTCACACATAACATTCATTCTTCGCAAAATCAATAACACATGTTTTCTCAATATAAACTCCGTCATTGAGATCACCATTAAGAAATGCGGGTTTATCCTCTATTTGAATGATTTTGTAGCCTCGATGTGCTGCAATAGAAAGAATGATTCTGATAGTTTCTAATCTGGCTATCGGAGCATAATTTTATTAAATTTCAATTCCTTCAATCTAAGAGTAGCCTTTGCAAACAAATATTTCTTTATTTCTAATAATTTCACCTTCTTCATTGAACATATTCTGGAGGACCCATTTGGCGCCAATAATGTTCTTACCTTAAGGCTTGGGTACGAGTTCCCATGTGTTGTTCTTTTAAATCTGATCCAATTCTTCATTCATGGATTGAACCCATTCCAGACAATCAATGGCTTTGTTAACATCATTTGGTTACACTTTGGAATACATGGAAGTATGTGATATAGAATTACTTGTTCTTCTTGTTTGAACTGTGTGAAGTTGATCACCAATAATATTCTGAGAGTGCACTTGTTTCATCAGCCTTGGATAAGTTTTTAATGTGCCTTCCTCATCAATTGATATGGACAAATTCGATTCTTCATCTTGATTAGGATTATAATTCATTTCATCCTTATCAGAATCGTTAACTTCATCTTCCTCTTCTTCCTTGTTTGTCTGGACATGCTTATCTTTTCCCGGAGTTTCAAGGACTTTTACATCAACTACATCCACAATTAATCCAGTTTCTTTATTAAAGCATCTATAACCTCTTCCTTCTAGTGTATATCCAAGAACAATTCAGTCTTCCCCTTTCTTCTTGAATTTTCCACTGCTTCCTCTTTTCTTCATTATAATGCATGGGATCGCAAAAACGTTAGCATGCTTCATACTTGGAGTAATTCTATAGAAACTTTAATATGGAGTTTTTTTGATTGAGGCATGTAGAAACATCGGTTTTGAATATAAACAGCTATACTTGTAGAATTCCTCCAAAAGTAATGAGTAAGGCCATGTTCAAGCAACATGGTTCTTCCCATTTCCCCCAAGATTCTGTTCCTCCTTTCAGCAACCCCTTTTTTTATGTGTATATGGAGCACTATATTCATGCAGAATCCCATTCTTCTCAAGATAGTCTTCAAATTATTCACTTCTATACTCACCACCATTATCTATTCTCAACTTCATCACAGTGTACTCACATTCTTTATCAGTTTTCCTTCTGAAGCTTTTAAACATTTTCAGGGAATCTGACTTGTGCTTCAAAAACATCACACACGTAATGCAAGTAAAATCATTAATGAAAGTGATTAAGTACTTGTCTCCATTTTTTGATTGTTTTCTCATCGGCCCAAATATATCCAAATGTATTAGTTCAAGGGGTTTTTTAGAACAAATGTCAACTTCTTATGCACAACACTTGTAATATTCTCTTTCTGAAAGGTAGTGTAACACCAATCTCTTCTTTTGGGAAAATATGGAATATCTCAATCACTGTCCCTTTGAGATAACTTGCTCATATTTCTCTGACAGATGTGTTCAAGTCTTCTGTGCCACAACTAATTTTGTTTCCACTATGCTCATGTAATAAGAGTTTTGTGAATTTCCATCTTGAAACAAATTTACTTTGGTTTATTGGCCTCTTGTAACAATATGCCCATCCTATTCACTTTTCACAATAAATCCATCTTTATTGAAGATAACTTTTTTAACCTCATCACACAATTATGATACACTCAGCATGTTGTGATTAAGCCCATCAACATACTGAGTTTTCTTGGTCATTAATTTTTCCTTTCCAATGATGGCTAATCCAACACCTTTGATTTTTAAAGATTCATCATTGCCAAATGTCATTGTTCCTTCTTTAAACATCTTCATATTCTTTAGAAACTTAATGTCTCTTGTCATATGTGAATAACACCCACTATCAAGTATCCAAGGTCATTCTTCCTTTATAACTTTTAGAGCAGTTTTAACAACAAGATATTTTTATTCATTCACTTATTTCTTCACCTTAGGCTTATGAAAATTATGAACTTTTTTATGAGACAATAACAGTATAAGACATCTTTTTGCACAGTGTCTAGATTTTTCACAACATTCACAAATGGTCTTCAGAGGTTAGAACCTATTTTCTGTCTTGACATCATTCTTTTCAAAAAATTTCTCTAAAACCTTCTTACTCTTATTCCTTTGAGGAGATTTACTACCCCTAAATCTCTACCATTCATAACATGTGGGGTGATTGAAATAATGTTGATTGAACCAACACATATTTTCTGTATGCCCGAATCCACCACAATACCAACAGTACCCATAGTAGGAATACCTTCCTCTATAGATCTTGTTCTGATACTTCTTTGTTGATCTTTATTCATCCCCACCATCCATTCTTTTGTTATCAAGATTGCTCTACTGGAATTCTACCTTCTATGATTTTTCTTGTTTTTCACCAGTGTTAGACATAGATTTCCTTGAAACTTCAAAGTTCCCATTAACGCTGGTCTTGGCCAAATAAGTTACTTTCTCAACTTTCTTCTTCACAACAACCACCTTATTCTTCTGTTGAATTTTCTCAGAATGTGCTTGTTGAGAGCATTCACCAACATCAGTAGTTGAGTTTTGAAAACAAATGTTTTTAAATTCAACTTCAGAGAGCTTCTTTTGAACAAGTTCTAATTATTCCTCTTTATCATTCAGCTCAACTCTTATGTGATCATTTTGATTTTTCTCATCATCAAGAGACTTCTTCAAGTCTTCAAACTCTTTCTCATGTTCTTATTTATCATTGGCTTGATTGGATGCTGAGAAACATTTATCTTCCAAATTTTGGTTAAGCTTCTCCAGCCGTCTGATCTTCCTTAAACATTCCTTTAATTCTTCTTTCAGATGCATCTCAAGCTGAGTTTTTATTCTTCCGAGCTACTGCTTCTGAAATCCTCATCATTCACTATTTCAATGAATGTATTCTCAACACCATGCTCAACAGATTTTTCAGATCCAACATCACTTTCTTCATCTTCCTCATTTATGGATAGGAATGTATTTGAAGAACTTCTTTTCTTAACCCAACATTCCTTTACCACTCTGCTTCTTCCATAACTTTCTTGGCTTTATTTCTTTTCATCATTGTCTCTTTCATTCTCCCTTCAAGGATAGTTAGCCACAAAGTTAACAATGCCTCCATATTCAAAACACATCAATGGAAGTTATCCCTTGTATTTACTGATGCCTCTTTTAACATTTTTTAAAAATAAGGATAAAATATCATTAATATTTTTACATACCTCTCTTTCAGAGTCATATTCACCACCATATTCTTCAATCAAGATCTTCTTAGAATTTTACTTCTTCATGGATTTGAAAGATAATTCTCTATCAACCATGGTCTTTGTCTTCATATCCTTTTCCCTTCTCATCTCATAGGTAATGAGAGTGTTATGAAAATCATAAAGAGATAGAGTCTCTGAATCTCTTTCTTCTAATGAAGATACCTTTGCATCGAATCTATCAGCAAGAATCCCCAAGATCTTTTCCACCATAGTAGAGTCATTCAGCTCTTCACCAAGACATATGATAGTACTAACAATATCGTTTACCCTGGTGAAGAAATCCCCAACAGATTTATGCTCTCCCATCTTCAAGTCTTCATACTTCAATCTCCAGATTCGAAGTTTTTCCTTCTTGAATTTTGTATTGACTTTGTATATGTTTTTCAGTTTGTGCCATATACCATTGGTTGTGGCCACTCCTTTTAATCACAAGAATTCACTTTTACAAAGTGAAGACTATATATCATTATTGGCTCTTCCATCATTTCCCAAAAACTTCTTGTCAACATGTGTAAGTGGAACATTGTCTTCAGTGGGGGGAAACCCAACTGTTGCATCTTCAAGAACATCATAAATAATAGACATGAGATACGGTATCATTCTCTCCTTCTAGATGTGATAGTTCTTCCCATCGAATATCAGAATGCCTTTATAGTTCAAATAATTCAGATTCTCCATCATCAAGGAAAACAATGGCAACCTCCCTCTGATAGCACTTGTAAGGACCCAGTTAGAGTAATGAACCACTGAGAGGGGGGGTGTGAATCAGTGGTACCCCATTTTTCCTTATTTAAAGTTCCCTTAAAAAGAGAACAACCTTTGTAGCCTATTAAAGATATACCTCCCTGCTGAGAAACAAATAAGCACACATCCAAAAGAACACAGAAATTTACAAGGTTCACTATTCAATAAGAATAGCTACGTCCTTGGTGTGGTTGGAAACAATCCAGCACCATACTATCCACTAAAAAAATCCTTGGATTACAAAGAGTATGATATACCCTTACACTCGTGAGGCACTGTGAAACAATCACTCTAGTGCATGTGCACCCTCTTAGCACAATAGGGAAAAGTCTCTTTTCTTGTAAAAACTTATGTTATCTGTACTTCCTTTCAAATACACAAGTGTAAGGAAGTTCATCACAAATCATCACTTCCTTACCCATAAGAAAGGCAAGGACACCTTGGACTTGAGATAGATCAATTTCAGTCCAAACATCCCATTCTGAATCTCCACTCCGAATTCTTCACTCTGAAATCTCCACTCCAAATTTTCTTCTTCACTCTGATTTTTCAATACGAGTCTTATTCACTCTGATAAACTCAATACAAGGATAGCCAGTACTGATTCCACATTCCGAGTCTCCACTTCGAATCCTCCACTCCAAATTCTCTAGTATGAATTCTCTACACTAAATTCTCCACTCTGAATTTTCTTCTTCACTCTAAATTCACCACTTCGAATTTTCCACTCCAAATTTCATTCTTCACTCTGAATTCTCCACTAAAATTTTTTTACTCCGAATTTACTTATTCACTCCGAATTTTCTCAATCCGAGAAACTCAATAAAGTCATAACTAGTATAAAATTTTTCATTTCAATTAAGACAGGAATGAAACTCTGTCGGACAAGCACTTCTTTCTCTCTCTATATTACTAGAGCTTCTCTCACTTCTTGATCATCACATTTTCACCTTGTACCATGATCTCCTTTTATAGTTCCTCTAAAGTGTGCTTAGGCAGGAAACGAAAATTTTTTCCTGCTTACTTAAATTCACCCAAATCTTAATTTCTCCTGAAATCTCGGAGTAATTATGACATTGTCAACGCTTCTAGAAACTTCGCGAATCTTCCTCCACATCTCTTGATTTAGAACATTGGCCTTTTCCGGATCTGAACTTCTAGCATCTCGGCATTACCTTCTTGGATCCACCCTTCATGGCATGAATTTCTCAGATTCACCCTTCTTGAATATTCTGTATGAATTCATTTCAATTATTGGCATGACTCTTCATCACATCTCGGTATGGATTTTGGTTCCCAGAACGGCTCGTCCTGATTCTCGGAAAGGCTCTTCTTGATTCTCAGGATGACTTTTGGTTCTCAATACAAATTCTTTGATTCTAGGTACGACTTCCAATACAATAAGTAGACTCTGCACTTATATTCAAGAAGTAGACTCCGCACTTCTGTTTAGGAAGTAGACTCTGCACTTCTGGCTACGAACTTTTGACATAGGATGTCGACTCCACAAATTCTATTCAGGAATTATAATCTGCACTTCTGGCTCGGAACTTTTGACAGAGGAAGTCGACTACGTAAATGTTATGAAAGAAGTAGACTCTACACTTCTGGCTCTGAACTTCTCAACATCAAGACTCCGAATTCCAGACTCTGAATTTCAGACTCCAAAATTCCAGGTGTCCTTCCTTTATGAAAACTTCCTCAAGATCAATAAAAGGCAATCCATGCAAACAAACTCTTCCATCAATTTGGTCCTAACAATATAGTCTACAATTCATAATTTTATATTATACCACCAAAACCTTTCTATCAAATCACGATAAATTTTGGTGCTAACAAGGTTTGTATATATAAATTTGAGATATGAGATTCATCTAATAATATTTTTTTTTCTCAGTCATTGATGGAACACATAGACACTTTACAAATTTCAATATACCCTCATTATATTTGAAGTATACTAAATTAATATCATTCATGGATTTGATTTCTTTTAATAAAATGTTATCATCATGTTAGGAATGTTTTATTTTATACCATAAGGATGGTTTATAAATAATTTGGAATAGATCTTATGTGTATCATTAATTAATTATTCCCATATTTTAAATCTATATATGACATTTATAATTATTCATTTCTGTCAAAATACCTTGATCCTTCTTACTCAATACATCAACCACCATATTTTCATTCATATGGTTGTAGTGTGTTCTGAAATCATAATCCATGAGTAGTTATGGACTACACGATTTCCTCATATAGAACAATTTATATGATAATATTAATTTTTAACTTTTATGATCCTCTTATATTTCACATTTTCACCTTAAAGGTACATCCACCATAACTTAAAAGAAATATTATGAGTGGATATTGATGGGTCCTAAAAAATTTTATTTCAATAAGAAAATAATACCATTAATTTGAAAAATGGTAAAATAGAAACCATATATATTATCAATGGAAATGGTTAAAGTAGAAGAAATTGAAAAGGAAGAAGTGATTTTGTGAAGTGGAAATCTCTTCACAGATCGTTGATCCTTATAGTGGTATGTTGAACTATGCATTGTACTTAAACTATTTAGATTGTAGGATAGAGATTGTAGTGTCAAAAACCGAAAATTAAATTGATTTAGTTTTTTGAAATGATGTGGTAATTTCAACTTCCATGAATTAATAACCCCACAAAACTAAATATTTCACCGGATGATGTTGCATCACTAGCACCTAAACACAATACCCCCTGGAAAAGTCGTCTGTGAACATTTGTATTTTACATGGGAACCTTCAAATGGAGGCCTCCCAGAACATCAAAATAGACTGAACCAATAGTTGGTCATTCCATTCCTCTATTAATGGATTTAAAGGGAGATCAAAGAAAATATAGAAACATATAGATGAAATAAAAAGAAAATGTTTATAATGAGGTGGGGGTTAAATCCCTCCCATAACAGAAGCACTTTTCGGATGCCATTCGGTGAACCATATGTTTGTTGGACACATGCGAACTCTATCATGAGAACCATATGTGGAAGAACCTTTTTAGAAGATTCCATTAGGATAAAATGTCATTTTCGAACAGGAGGTGTCAACTTTGTACCCCATGAATTTACAAAAATTACATCATGGGTTTCTGCTTCAAGGACAACACCTCATGAATGATGGTTCACATACAACTTCTTCCAATATGGACCCTCTTCAACCATCCCTTGGAAGATGATTCATTACGTTCATCCCCAACTCCTACATGGATAGTCCTATATTAAGAAACCAATTCACCCAGTGGTATATATTATGGGGATGCACCCCTATAGAGCTGATTGGGATCATTGCTAGACTACGGTCCTTAAAGGACCCCAGAACACCCTTAGATGGGATGGGTGATTCAGATAGTCAAATTTTTCTTATTTATGTGATGGATCTTGTACCCACATTGGTAGGAACTTTTTAAACCTATAAATCAGTAATCCTCAACAATTAACATATTCACACATAGAAGGATAAAAAAACAATTTTACTTGGTTCACCACTAAGGGATTGTCCCATGAGCATAAGCTGAAATATTGTCAATCGTACCTAAATCCACTAATATTTAGTGTATGTAGAATATAGAAGATTTTGACATTTTCACTAAATGATTGGTGTACTACCTATATAATTTTTTAGGGATAGCACACTACATCCCTCTGATCACTTTTGTTGACTCCCCCTAGATTACATCTTTGAGATGAGTCTAATTCAATTTATCCACATGAAGGTAATTTCAATGTTTTCTCATTGATGTATTTTTTCTGAACCTAACACGAGACTCTACAAGCACTGTTGACCAGAGTTGAAGCTATTTTAACCATTTTTTAGTTAAACTGATGTTCAATAATTCCATTCGTGAATCTCCTTCATGAATCTCACTCCATTAAAAATAACCCCTAACTTTGAGGAATACACTACCTTCCTAAAGCACATATGCCTTCATGAAACACACTACCTTTTCAATGTACCTCTACCTTCTTGGTACAAAAACCATTCATGAAGCTCAGTGATTCAAAATGGAATACATCATCACCATAGAGCACCTTTTTCTCAAAATCATTTACATCAGAAAAGACCATACAAGTATTTTACTAAGATTAAGCTCCCATGGAATGTTAGTTTCATAGAGAACCATTAGTGTCATGAAATCAGAGTGATTCCAGATTATCATTGGAAGAATTCCTTGAATCTATATAGGGCTATCATTTTATTTATAGGATTGGCCATTCATGTAGCTCCACGACTAACAACATAATTTTTGGAACCGTCAAAAACATCTTCATGCAAATCCTAATTTTTCAAATCACTATTGGGATTTTATGTTTCCACGATTCTCTCCATCCAAAAATTTGGGCCTCTATGATTCGAAAATTCTTTTAATTTTGGATATCACAATCACGATCGAAATGCTCCAATTCTATACCATTTGTGATGCTAATCGTAATCGGGGATCACACAGACAGAATTCATTAATCCTTCATGAAACACACATAATGAATCCCTTATTCATGAAATTCATTCCTTTACTATATTTTCATAAGGCCTAGAAGAAAGTAAAATTTTCCTAATCATTGACATCTTTCATATTTTGGACCCCCAAAAATTTGAAAACACTGGGAAATAATGCCACCTTAAATACTATTCACATCTTAAACTATATTATCCCATATCACGAAAGCTTTCTTTTCTTCCATTCTAGGATTGAAAAAAACCACAAACCATTCTCCATTTATAGAATAGAATAGCCATCGTTCCAAAAGACCCATCCCTTTGAGGCTGTCCCTTTGATACGTTCACTAAACCCTATGAAAGTTGTTGATTCATAGCATGAAATTTCTATTTCAGGTCGATGACATTTTCAGTTGTCCCCTTATAATCCATTAAATACCTTGCGTCAAGATACTCCTCATCAGACTCATAAAAACCCATCACCTACCACATGTGCTAGGATGAACTAGAAATTGTGTCTTTTTTGTAAGTCCTACACAATTATTTTCTAGGATTCTTCCACCTATATGTCCTGCCAAATGACAATAAAATATATAGAACTTATCCTATATTCATGACATTAAAAAATAGTATATTGTATATGTAAAAAATAGGATTCATCCTATGAAAAATATGATATTCATTATGAACTTGTATTAAGATTTCACAGGCAATAATCATGTGATTAATACTAATCATTCCAAGGGGAATTCATCTAGGAGTAAGCCCTAACAAACAAAGGCACTCCTCCTAAGTTAGTACCCCATCCTTTGTTGTAAGAGGTTTTTTTTATTGATCCTATTTTCCTCAACCTAGGATATAGTTAGATGGATCACAAGAAGTGATAATCCCAGCTTTGAAAATAAAAGAGGTAATAGTCATGCTCAATGTCATGTCTATTTTTCTCTCTCTCTGGGATCCAACGCCATCTATCAGCAGACATAGTTTGATGTGAAATATTTAGATCCACTCCATCCTCTCATTTCTCACATGAATCATGACTCATGTGTTTATAAAGGTTGGCAGAAGTCATGATATCTGTGCGACCATAAATCCTATAAAGGGATTCCCATATAGTATAAACCTAAATCACATTCCTTAAAATGGGATGATTTCATGCATAAACTTCAACCAACAACTCAAATAGGCATCTTGCATGGTGTAAGCCCCAGAAAAATCACCCATGGTCCGCTCATATGTGTATTCCCGAATCATGCTATGTTAATGGGATTACTCTATGGTGTATGTCCTAGTTAATAGAACTACTTGTGATTTCATTCCAAATTAACTAGGATACATAGAAATCTTCCCGGAGGTCCAAACATGATATTCAAACCCAAACTATTATTATCTAGGAGACATTCTTAATAAGGTCATATCCACCCAAGAGAAAATTTCTCTTGCGGGTATCTTGGGATGCCTCGATATAAGTCATACACCATCCATGACTACGAAAATATTCTCAGGGAAATCCTTATCTGATGACGTTAAACATCATGGTTTTGTCCTCATAACATGAAATTAAAAGGTGATGTGTCTGATTTAGTTATACCAAACAATATGGTTTCTGATTCCTCTCCCAAGGATATGTAGGATGTAAATCCTATGAATTTGATTCCAAAAACTAAATAACCCATGTCCCCTCCAGATAATGATAAAATCCAATGAACCACATCACAAATCTGAGAACTAGTGTCATCCCCATAAATTACCACTAAATCCAATATATATCTACAAAAGGTTTTGATTTATCGAGATCAACATAAACATATAAATCCCCCCATTAATGCAGGACCTTGGATTCATATAGATTATTCCAAAACCATTTGTAATCCTGACATATCATTACCTTGGTGTAATCCATTTATAAATTCTTGTGAATGAACAAAGGAGTCATGATCATGACTTAAATCATCAATACAGTCCCAAAATAGACAATAACATCACCTAAAAGTGTGTGATGAGTCTGACTTCAAGACCTCTTGACTAATGTGAATTCATATGTGTCATTGGAAAAAACATATTTTCAATTTTTACATTTGAAACATAGGTCACTGAATCATTGATTTATGAGTCTTTGGGTATTTATAACTCCATGGACATACCTGTTGGATACTATTCAATGATATTATACTCAAAATTAGTGATTTCACACCTATTAACCCCCTGAAATCAACCCAATCAAGCATAAACCCTATTCAGGATGAAACCAATAATCCTGATCATGGGTTTGATAATTTAGTTCATTAATATTTAACTTTATCGATGAATAGGCAAATTTTAAATCATTTTTTATATGGTCACTTCTGTGTCCAATATTTAATGAAATTGTATATATCACAAATCCATCGCTTCCTAATCATAAACCCAATATTAGTGTGTTCAAGAATTTCCTAATAACTCTCTAAAACATTCTTTAAATTATTCTGACCATATGAACTTAATCCTTTTATGTGTAAAATTGGGTAAAATGTTATCTAATTGAGATTTTTTTAAAAAAATCATACATATAAAGATGAAAATATAGGGAACCTATATACCTCAGTTATATTCATTATAATTATTTATAAAATGACAATAATTATATTTTATGAATGAAATGGATATTCAATCATTGAAAAAAATATTGGAAATAAAATAAAATACGTAAATCTATAATTCTCGTTTTCTTAATTTTTCAAATAACTCATTTTCAGGCAGAGTCTTACGGCCCTTATAGTGAACCTCAGTAGTAGTTGATCATGCAAGTCTCAATGTGGTCTCAACATCATGAATCACTAAGTTATTATAAGAATTTGTGTTATCCATTCTTTTCTTTGTAAAATAGGTTGTTTCCCCGAAATTGGTGTATAGCCAACATTTATATTTTATGATACATAAGAATTATTCGCAGATAAATCTTGTGAATATCATACATTTTTTGAATATTAATATATCTTTTATAGATACGATAATGAAATTATTATGATAATCATTAAATATGTTTTTCATCAAATCCATAAAAAAAGAGGGTTCATTAGTCAATCCCAAGGGAGTTACTATAAATTTGTAATGTACATACCTCATAAAAAATGTGATATTAAGAATATGTTCCATATTCACTCATAGTTGATAAATCTCAGAATGAACATAAATGATTGAAAAATATTCAACTCAATTTAGTTGATCGGACAAGTCAACAATTCAAGGATGAGGATACTTGTTCTTTATATAAATGATACTGATTTACCTATAGTCGATTAACAAAATCATAGCACACTATTTCATCATAATAAAAATTATTGGGGCTCCCAATGGAGAAAAACCGGGATATATAAACCTATAATACATCAACTCCAGTAGTTGTTTCATTAGTTCCACTAATTCCTCTATTTACATCTTGTAGGGTTACTTAAACACATGAAGTTAATTAGGGATGAGATAAATAGAAAACAAATTTCATGACCCGTCCCCGGGGCCCATGTCTTAACTACCCCAATCCCGCCTTCCATAGTCCAAAGGCAAGCGACTAGCTCCAAATGCATAAATCCATTTAACTGGGAAGGCATTGCCTTTATAAAACGTAAACTCACACAACCAGATATCAAGAGGAAGAAAACAATATGTAAATCAGTATAACAAGTGTGCTGAAAATACAAAGGGTTCGGAAATACAAGATCAAAATAAAGGTACTCATACAAATGAAAGAAAGTAAAACTGAAAAGGAAAATAGATGGAAGTTGGAAGCAGCTCCGGGATCGTCCTCTAGGTTCCTACCTAAAGGTTACGTACAGATGTCCTCCTCATCACTTCATGTCTATCGGTCCACTCCATGTGCCGTCATGACGAGTGTCCACCTATGGGTACCGTGCAGTCTTCATAGACTCCACCTTGGTCAGCACTGTCTGTCGTCTGCATCCGACACAACGAGGTGCAGGGGTAGCCCGTGTTGGGGTGAGTATAACGATATTCAGTAGGGACCCCAAGACCCTCATGGTCTCACAAAAATTCATTAAGGATAAACCACAAAGAATGATCTCAACAGATAAACTTTACTTATGTATATGTACATACATATACCTAAGTTATCAAATAACCCATCTCAATCATGAGGAATACACAAAGGTCATTAACTCAGCTCAAACTGGAATTTTCATTCA
Source organism: Viscum album (assembly GCA_963277665.1). Classification (NCBI taxonomy): domain Eukaryota; kingdom Viridiplantae; phylum Streptophyta; class Magnoliopsida; order Santalales; family Viscaceae; genus Viscum; species Viscum album. Next base: position 334,639,539 of record OY728134.1, read on the forward strand.
CGATGCCGAAACCACGGCTGTTGGAGAACTCCTCCTCTATCAAGTACAGTAGTCTTGTCGCGACTCTGAGGTGCTACTCACTAACCATAGACTGCTAAGGTACTCCTCATGTTGAATACCACGGGTCTGTCACCCCAACACAGTAGCGCTTCCCACCATGGGTCTGCCGCCCTAACACAATATCTCACCCCCTAATAGACAACAGAGGTACTCCTACTATAGAGTACCACGGATCTGTCAGCCCAACACAATAGCACTCCTCCGCCATGTGTCTATCGCCCCAACACAGTAGTGCTCCCCACTGGGCTAGTCAAGTCACTCCGAATCGAATCGGACAAGCAGTCATCATGTCTCAGCCATCTACAAGGTCTTTGTACTCCGTACGCTCATCTCCGTGAGGATCTCATCCACGAGATACTAGTCGATACTTCCAAGTGTCACGTAATCTCACATGGAAGTATCTCAAATTACCTCTTTGTTATAGGGGTCTCCACGCAACAGACAATGCATCAATCGGACGCCCGATCTGTGAGTTATTATCATTTTTGTTCTAGGGACTCTGTTGGATTTTGAGTACAATCCAACCCGGCCATACTCCAACAGCTTCCAAACCTCAAGTGGAGTATTCCAAAAGAACCTTCTCATCAAAAGAAATTCAACAAAGTTGACGGTACATCAATCAGACATACGGTCATTAAGTTATAAGTGTTTCTGCTCTGAGGGCCCGGTTGGTTTTGGTTTCGAACCAACCTGACCGTTTTTTCGAATTCGACAAATTCTCACATAGAGTATCGCAAAAGTACCACCTCGTCATAAGGTTCCTAGTTCTGCATACGGTGTGTCGATTGGATGCACGGTCGTGAAGATATTTACATTTAAGCATACGGGCCTGGCCCGTTAGGCCCAGTGGGCTGGCGGGTCGGTCCAACCCGGTTCGGCGGGTCCTACCCGGCTTGGGGTGTCGGCTGAGCCTTTAGAAATGCCACCCTACCTAGTGGCAGGCGCAGCCCAGCTCGAAGGCAGGTGTGGCCCGACCCCACGCGGTCCGGCCTGACCGACTGGCCAAGCGGCTCGGCCCGAAGGGGCCGAGCCGTTCGTGGTGGGGGGCGCGGCCCCCCACTTGCCCGAACCGGCAGCGCTGCCCTCCAAAAATGACCGACATAAGCTAGCCAAACTTCATGGTGCAAGCGGCCCACTTCTGCTGGCCGGATTTCATCCAGTGCGGTGCCCTCCTGGCACCGCGGTCCGACTCATCCCAGCCGGCAGCCTCCCAGCTGGTTCACCCGCCGAGCGGCCCACAAAACACGGGCCGTAGTATTCCGCAGTGCAGCAAACCTTTTGGCGCCCCAGTCCTCCTTTAGTCTAGCTGGCTTTAGCCAGCTGATTCTCTGTCAGTCGAGCGGCCCTCAGTTGCAGACCACAGTTCCCCACCATGCGGCCGGCATACAACAGCCTCTTTTTCTCCGGTCGCTGCCATCCTTTCTGTCACTATCGCCATAGAAAATGAACAAGGATCAATGGAGGGTCTTTGGTCCGTGTTCATTCGGCCCGCACCCTCTGCGTTTGGTGGTATAACATGGACAATAACAATCCACGGTTTCAATGAAGGATGAAGCACAATTTTTAAACAAATAAAAAATTGAAACAAACCCCCTACCGCGAATAAAGGTTCATGGTAGTCGAGCGTCACAGAAGATGATGTCGCGGAGGTCGGGCGTCGTGATATACAGACGTCGTTTCCGTTGATGTCAGGGTGTGTCCAGAGGGATGCATTGATGGATAATTCATTCACGTTCTTCGTCGGATTCATTCTTTGTTGAGGGAAGAACGGTGTATTCTCCCAAGCCTTTCCAAAAATGTACCCATGCCTCAAAAGAAACAATAGGCACTCTATAATTATATTTGTACCATGCAATTCAAAATATTTCAAAAAGATTCACGACAACACACATAATTATTTAATTGAGTGGCTCAACCCATTAATTAGAATAGTTGGCATAGTTTAGAGGTGGAGAGACTCCACCATAATAAATGGCAATTTCTCAAAATTAAAGAGAGAGAAAGAGGGAGAGGAAGAGTTCTCATAATTAATGGGGTTTTATCACAATAAAGAAAGAGGAGTTAATTGGGGGGGGGTTTGAAGACAGTAATGGGAGTTGAAATGTTGGGGATCGTGTGGGCCCCACATCTCAAATATCCACACATGGGAAGATAGGTGGGTGTGGGCCCCACTAATAACTTCCCATGGGAGGAAATAACTTCCATAGATATATAAAATTTTTATATCAACTTTATTTTACTTTTTCCAATTTCCCCAAAAATTAACTCTCAACCCACATAAAACACAACTGCGGTAAAGATCCATTTAAGAAATTATAGATGTTGTAAGTTCATTGGTGTCCTCAGATTTCAATTCCGATCCCCAGTTAAAAAGATAGAAAACCCCGCACTTACGTTTACTAAACGTATCTGAACAAAACTTTTGAAATTGATTCCGGGCACACCAGGCCTCGGAATACAGTGCTGTTAGAATCTACAGACTCATAAAATTTCAAAGAATAAAGAAAAAAAATTCATTGACAATTATGGGTATTTAAATTACTCCCACCCTCAGAGATTTACGTCCCTGTAAAGCTACAACACACACTAGGGAAACTAAAGGGGTAAGCATGCATCTGAGCCTCTTACTCCCATGTGCTCCAAGGGAGGTTCCTATGCTGCCAGTGAATGCGCAGAAGATGAATCAACCGTCCATGTAGGACACGCTCCAGTCGATCCTCAATCTGTATTGGTACCTCCCCGAATTTTTCCCCTTCTTCAATGTCCAGCTTCCCATCATCGATGATGTGGGGCGGTTCATGCATGTATCTCCTAAGTTGAGATATGTGGAAGACGTCATGCACCCGGTGCAACTGAGGTGGAAGGGTCAGGCGGTAAGCCACCTTGCCTACTCTACTGAGAACCTGGAATGGTCCGATTAAAAGCATAGATAACTTGCTGCCCTGGCCAAATCTCCACAGACCTCATCGAGGTGAGACCTATAGGAATACATGGTCACTATCCACAAACTCCAGTGGTCTCTATATCCTATCAGCATAGGAATTTTGTCTGCTCTGTGCAGTCTTCATCCACTCCTCTATGATTGGAACCTTCTACATCGTAGCCTACACCATCTCTGGGCCTACAAGAGTTGCTATGATTTCCCCTTTGCCGAAAAAGATAAATCTGGTATCATCTTATAGATGAACCACATTTTTTTCCTAATACAGTCAATCCTGACATGAATAGTACAATTCATGTTTGGGATGACATCGTAAGGCCTCGACGCTACTACTATGAGATCCAACTATTACTCTCATCTCCAAGGGTTGAGTCACACTGTCGGCATCAGTGTGTGGTCACTGGGTCCCCACCAGTAGGAATATCAAAAGTAAGGGTCAGGTGAACCGTTTTAACTGGAACCTCTTGGTATCAACCATACAAAAGGGACAGGAAATTAAACATCGCAATGATAAGTGTCTTTTATTTCTGCAGATCGTAGTACAAAGATACATAACAACCACAAACAACAACAGCAACATAGAAACTAGAAGAACCAAGAACAAAGACCTCCATTCCTAGAACTAGTCCCGCTCATGTTCACCAGCATCCGGAGCTCCATAGTCGTATTCTTCAGCTGCCTGAAGTTGTGCTCTCCCATATCCACCCATTCCCTACGGTCGGGGTGGACCTCCTTGTGGTGGTGGTGGCAGCACCTCGAAGCATCATACACCACTGGTTGTATGGCCATCTCCTCTTCCTCGGTCTGGTAGGTTCCTCTACTACCTGCTTCTCATCTGCAAGACAGGTCGGGTAGTCTCATGCCAAGTGACCCTTCCTACCACATGCATAGCACTTCCTGCTCCTCCTATAGCGGGCTCTGTTTAGTGTCCCTCACACAAAAGAACCTGTATCTCGAGGTCTCCAACCTGTTGGCCTAGTACACTTGGATATTAGTTTCATCTATCTACTGTCGACCGCAGAAGACTTTGCTATGGCTGGAAAGCCTTGCAGAGAGAGTAGTAGCTCCTGAGCCTGCATAGAGCGTAGAGTCTCTGGTATAAACACCACTATGAAATAACTCTCAATGTTTCCCCAGGTGAAGGTCGTATCATCGCAAAACTGGAGCATCTGTCACCACCACCTCTTAGCTGCTCCCAGAAAGAGACTAACAGCTAGGTAAACCATCAAGTCAGCGGGTGTCCCAGCTGTGTGAAAAGCTCATGCTACAAACTCCAGTCAGTACCTAGCCACCTAAAAATACGACTCACCTCAAAACCTATGAGTCCTCTGTCAATGGAACTCATGCAAAACATTCAAGAAGCATTCACTCTATACTGCTGGGGCAAGTGATAACGGTAGCCCAGTGGGTAATGATACCATTGGTTCCTCTGTTGTGATGGGGCTATGCACTGTGGCCTCACTGCTCGGTGGTCTAGCTCCACGCTCTCTACTCGGAACCTGTGTTGACTGACTGGGTGAATACATCCTGAAAGAAAAATATGTGACATGATCAAAAGACTATACCTGGTGATCTGACCATTTTTGAGCTGACAAAAAGAAAAATTTTGAAAACTCACACGCAATCAGTGTTTTCATGCACGGAGTGAAAAATCAGAAGTCAGTGTCCTGGTGTATGGATACATCGGCTGCCGCACCAACACTGGACTCCCTGAACTGAAAACCACACTCTGTATGTTTAAAACAACTGCCTAATAGAAAAGAAAATATCAGAGTCCTATGTTCTATGGTAGAACCGACTCCTCTGATACCAATTTTTCATGACCTGTCCCCTAGGGCCCATGTCGTAACTACCCCAAGCCTGCCTTCCATAGGCCAGGGGATGGAGGCTAGCACCAAAGGCATAAATCCATTTAATTGGGAAGGCATGGCCTTTATAAAACAAAAACTCACACAACTAGAGATCAAGCGGGAGCAAACAATAAGTAAATCAGTATAAAAAGTGTCTTGAAAATACAATAGGGCTGGAAATACAATCCCAAAAGAATTGTACAGCTAAAACTGAAAGAACGTACAATTGAAAAGGTAAACAGATGGAAGTTTGAAGCATCTCCCAGATCATCCTACATGTTATAACCTAAAGGGTAGGTATAGATGTCCTACTCAGGACTTTGCATCTATCAGTCCCCTCCATGTGTTGTCATGCCGAGTGTCCACCTCCGAGTACCGTCTAGTCCTCTTACACTCTGCCTTGGTCAGTTCTGTCCATCATCTGCATCCATCACAACATGTTGTGGGCATAACCCGTGCAGGGGTGAGTATTACGATACTCAGTAGGGACCCTAAGACCCTCATGGTCTCACAAAAATTTCACAAGGATAAACCAGAAAGAATTATCTCACAGATAACCTTTACTTATGTATATGTCCATACATATACCTAAGTTATCTAGTAACCCATCTCAATCACGAGGAAAACACAAAGGTCATTATCTTAGCTCAAACCAGAATTTTCATTCACGATGTCGTAACCACGGCTACTGGAGAATTCCTCCTCTATCAAGTACAATAGTCATGTCGTGACTCTGAGGCACTACTCACTAACCTTAGACTGCTGAGTTACTCTTCCTGTCAAGTACCGTGGGTCTGTAACCCCAACACAGTAGCTCTTCCCACCATGGGTCTGCCGCCCCAAAACAGTAGCGCACCCCCTAATAGCCTACAGAGGTACTCCTCATATCAAGTATCGCGGGTATGTCACCCCAACACAGTAGAGATCCTCCGCCATGGGTTTTTATCCACAACACAATAGCACTCCCCACTAGGCTAGTCAAGTCACTCCGAATCTAATCGGACAAGCAGTCAACATGTCTCAGCCATCTATAAGGTCTCCATACGCTCGTCTTTATGAGGATCCGATCCACGAGCTACTGGTCAGTACTTCTAGGTGTCACGTAATATAACATGGAACTATCTCAAAGGACCGCTTCGTTATAGGGGTCTCAATGCAACAGACGACGCGTCAATCGGACTCTTGGTCTGTGAGTTATTATCATTTCTGTTCCAGGGGTTCGGTTGGATTTTGGGTAAAATCCAACCCGACCATACTCCAACTGCATCCAATCCTCAAGTGGAGTGTGCCAAATGAACCGTCTCATCAGTAGAAATTCAACATAGTCGACGACACATCAATTGGACGTCTGGTCCTTAAGTTATAAGTGTTTCTGCTCTGAGGGACCGGTTGGTTTCAGTTTCGAACCAACCCGTCCATTTTTAGAAAGTCTTCCAATTCTCTCTTAGAGTATCTCAAAATTAATTCCTCGTTGTGAGGGTCCTAGTTTCGTATATGGTTCGTCGATCGAATGCACGGTTATGAAGATATTCGCATTTAGGCGTACAGGCCCGGCCCGTTAGGCCCAGTGGGCTGGCTGGTTGGTCCGACCTAGTTCGGCGTGTCCAACCCGACAAGAGGTGTCAGCTCGGCCTGAAGAAATGTGACCCAGGTTGGTGGAAAGCACGGCCCGGTGTGGCGGGGCGTGGCCCGACCAGCCGCAGACAAGGTCGGAAGGCTGAGCGACGCGAAGCGGCTCCGCCCTCCCTAACCGGCCAACCGAAGCTGGCCAGCCTTCATGGTGCAAGAGGATCGCTTCGGTGGGACACAGTTCATCCAGCACGACACCCTCATGGCACGACGGTCCTGCTCAGCCCAGCCGAGAGCCAGCCAGCTAGTTCACCCGACGAGCGGCCCGCAGAACACGGGCCGCGCTCTTCTGCTGCATGACAACCTTTGTGGTGACGCGGTCCTCCTTCGGTCCGATCGTCTTTATCCATCCAGTTCTTTGTCGGTCGATCAGCATGCGGTAGTAGCCCATGGTACCTCTCCAAGAATCCGATATACGACAGCTGCTTTTTCTCCGGTCACCGCCATCCCCTCTATCACCGTTGCCACTGAAAAAGAACAAGGATCAAAGGAGGTTCATCAGGCCATGTTCATTCGGCCCACACCCTCCATGTTAGGTTGTATCACATGGCCAATAACGACCCACGGTTTCAATGAACGATGAAGCACAATTTTTAAACAGTTAAAAATTGAAACAAACCCCCTACCTAGAATAATGGTTCACGGTAGTCGAGCATCACAGAAGACGGCATCACAGAGGTTGGGCATCGTGGTATACAGACGTCGTTTCCATTGACGTCAGGGAGTGTCCAGAGGGAAGCATCGATGTAAAAGTCTTCTGCGTTCTTCGTCGGAGTCATTCTTCGTTGAAGGAAGAACAATGTATTCTCACAAGCCTTTCCAAAAAATAGCCAATACTCAAAAAAAACAATAGGCTCTATATATATATAGGTGTTATGGAATTGAAAATATTTCAAAAGGATTCACGACACCACTCATAATTATTTAATTGAGTATCTCATCCCATTAATTAGAAGAGTTGGCATAGGTGAGAGGTAGAGACACTCCACCATAATAAATGGGGAGTTGTCAAAATTAAAGAGAGAGAGAGAGGGAGAGGAAGAGTTCTCAAAATTAATGGGGGGTTATCACAATAAGGGAAGAGGAGTTAATTGGGGGGGGGGGGTGAAGAGAGTTATGGGAGATGAAATGTTGGGGCTCGTGTGGGCCCCACCTCTCAAATATCCACACATGGTAATTTGGGTGGGTGTGGGCCCCACCAATAACTTCCCATATATATATATATAATATTTTTCTAACAATTTTATTTATCTTCTTCCAATTTCTCCAAAAATTAACTCTCAACCCACATAAAACGCAACTCTCGTAAAGGCCCCCTTAAGCAATTATCAGCGCTGTGAGTTCATTGGTATCCTCATTATTCAATTCTGAGCATCGGTTCAAAATATAAAAAAACTCGTTCTTACGTTTACTGAACATACACGAAAAAAACATTGGAAATTGATTAGGGGCACACTGGGCCTCAGAATCAAGTTCCATCAGAAGATACAGACTCGTAAAATTACAAATAATTAATAAAAATAATGTCCTTGAAAATTCCAGGTCTTTACAACAAAACTTATTCACCATGAGGACATCCAAGTTGTTCATAAATAAATACATTAATGAATTCCATTAAAATAGCTAACATATTGTGTTATTAAGGATATATTTTCCATTCATAGGTTGTGTAATCTATTATTCCCCAATAATTTAATTAGTAATATCTACTAAAGGTGTATCTAGTTGTTATTTAGATATTTTAGTCTCCCCTATAAAGATAAGGGACCCTACACCTCCACTAAGAATCATAATCTATTTTTATTGGATATAAATATTTGAATTATAAGTTGAAAGATAGTCCATGATAAGGATTATATCAATGTCAACCATAGGTATCATAATCAATTTTCCAAATATTTTATTTTTTTATTTTATATTGGGATCATCATGACATATCCTTATTGAAATATTATTTCCACTAGGTGTCTTCATTGAAAACTCCATTATTATGGTTCTGGGGAAATATCTAATTTTCATAGAATGTAAGGATACTATGAAAAGGATAGAGGATTTAAAATCAAAAAAATAATTAGATAAATTCAAATTTACAAGAAAATTAACAACCACCACATCTTTAGTTACATTAAACGCATCTATAGTGATCACATAAACTTAGGCTTCGCTCATTTTCCTCTTCTATAGGAGGTTCCCTTAATTCTTGGTACATTTGATTGATTAATACCCAATTTCTATATAGATGATGCATTGGATAATAATATTTTATTTATTTTCATTACATTTTAGAGGATTATAATCCCTTTCTGTACAATTAATATAAATTACTCTTCCAATTAAGAAATCACTTTAGTGTTTATTTCAATAATTACTAGAAATTATAAATCCCATATTTCAGTATTTCTTCTTTGAAGTATATGTTTTTTCATAGTTCTCAACCAACCTCATATTTTCATTATTTCCCATAAATATATAAGACATTGAAAATTATTTAACAATCATCATGGAAATTTAAAATACATAATAAGATAATTTTTTTTTGAGAATCCAATACCCTTATGAGACTCAAATTAAGCATGTCAATGAAATGGTCAATATTAAATTCTACATTATGTATTTAGTTGGAAACATACCTAAATAATGTTGTAAATTTAGCCTCAAATTATTTAACACATTCGTCTTTAATCGGATTTAATGTGAGGAAAATACTCACTATTTGAATGTCATTATTATTAAGGAATGTATAGATTGAATAATATGATAAGAAGACGTATTTTAAACTAAGACATCATTCTTAATAAATGGATATGTGTAAACTAAATACCCATCTAAAATTCCAAGCCAACTATTTTTTCTGATGTGACCGGATGATGCATATAGGGGATTTCTATAAATGGGACCACATATCACTTGCACATCCTATGAGTTACAGATATGTTTAATGATCAATACAGTTAATTATAAATATACAATATTAGTCAAAGTAGACATTATTAAATAAAGAAAACTTGGAATTAATATTTCCCTATTAAATCAAATAACATACATAATATGATTATTTCTTCTACTACCATATATACGAAATAGAATATGGTCAAAAAAATCCTTCAATTAACCAAAATACTTTTAAATTCAACAAATACATTAAAAATATGGGCAAGAGTGAGAAAAATAATAATCACTAAATAATAGAGTGATAGAGGTCATGAATATAAGAAAGTGAATGATATCAAAATAAGTTATAATACATTATCACTAAGGGATGATAAGAGATCATTTATTCATTATAATTAATTGTTTTATAGTGTAAAAATTATATAGATAACAAAATATAATAAATAAATTAAAAATAATTTCTTTGTAACTTAAAGCAAGAAAATAGTTATAAATAAATTCTTAAAATACTTTTCATTCCTTTATAAAAATAATATCCTTTTCATTTAGTATAATATTAAAAAAAGACTAAAAAATAGAGAAAATGTTATTTTTGAATATAACCATTTAAAATGTTAATGTAATATTAAATTAAATGAGTATTCATGATAGTGGGAAAATCTATTCATGTGTTTTATCTTAAACTAAATATTTCATTCATATTGTCACTAAAAATTACCACATTTGGGAAATGACAAGAATCTACCATTTAATTTCATTATAAAAAGTAAAATATAGGTAAAATGAAATTAAATTTATTAAATACAATATTAATAACATTTTTAATTTTTTTCCATTTATTATTGTCCTTTTATAGTGTTTTTAAATCAATTCATTGAATATTATTTAATTATATCGACCACAATAAGCTAGTTTAGTCAATTTATCCAATAATACATCTCTATCTTTTCCATTGATAAAGGGGTAATTAAATGGATATAAGATATCTTAAATATTATTAATTTATTGAATAAAATTTTATTTATTGTAAAAAAAATTATAATTATCCATTATGGGTTTTAATTTATTATCAAATCGCATGGCTTTTTTCAATGTGGTAATCCATACATATGAAGGAGCGTCACTATCATTTTCTAAGGGTTGGATGTGAAAAAGGTAGATGATGTATTATATTTACAGAATCATTATTATGTTGTAAATATAATATATATTTAATTAGATCCATATTTATAACCATACAAGTAAAATATTGATGAAAAATGAATTCTACTTCAGTATGGCGATGATAGGTCGTATGTCTACACGAGCGATGTTTTAATTTTCCATAGAATGAAAAGGATGTAGAATATGGTTTTCCCATAATCATAATAACTTATAAATATATTTTTTCATACCAATATAATTATTTTAGGATATATAAAAACATATTTATAGTATGTATAAGAAGAAATAAACTTTCAAAGAGTTGTGTAATACAATTACCTCTTCTTTGAGAGACCTCATTTGGCGTACTCCTTAATACTTCTTATGATGGGATTAGAGAATGATAAATGACTCAATAAAAAATTGAAGTAGTTTGGGAAGTTTTTTGGTTAATTATTGGCTGATCTTGAAGTATCTTGTTCTGGAATAAGGGATGAGAGTAGGTTTAATTTTATAAGTTATGGGAGGGTCAAACAGGTAATTACTTAATGTATTTTAATAATATAAAGTAATTTTTGGTAAATGTGTATATAAATTGTCATATATTCAAATATGATAATTTTGGTTCAAAACAATATCATCCAATGGGGTCTAGTCAAGTGTGATTTTTTGAATCATGAAGCTTTATCCCTTTATTTTGTACTTTTTAACCCGTTTTCCCATAACCGAGGTGATAAATATTTTACATTATTACTATTCACGACGAATTAAAATTAAGTTGATGAAATTTAGTTATATTAAGTATTATAATTCCAAATAATCTAACATTTTTAAATGACTAAACTCCCAATATTGGTATAAATAACTTTTAATGTATGTTCACAAAACACAAGAAATTCTGCTTTTTGAAAAATATTTTTTTAAGCATAAAAATGACTTTACTGAAAAATAAAGAATACTTTTGATTAAAAGGTTATTAGTTTGATTATTTTAAATAAAAGGAGACTTTTTTTCAGTGAAACTATACCATAACCAAAATTTACCTTGTAAATAACTGATTAAATGTAAATAAACAAAAACAAATTCTATTTGTACAAAAACCATACTAAGAATTCCAGAAAATAATAATAATATATTACAATTTCCATAATTAATTTTTTATATGATTTTTATTATTTTTTAAATACATTTATATTATTTAAAATTATTTCATTTTATTTTTTTTATTATTACATCATTATAATTTCATAAAAGTGATAGTTTTTCAAAATTTCAATTTTTCACAATTCACCTAAAATTTAACTATTTAAAAAAATATAAAAAATTAATGATTATAAAAATTTTACATCATAAATTCAATATTGGAATTATTTTCTAAATATTTTAGTTATATTATTTTTAGTTTCAATGACATTCATGAATAATGTTATGTGTATTATGTTATTGTTTCTTTTAAATTAAATGTGTATTTATTATTACTGAATCGTGGGAGTTACATGACATGTAAAATAATCTGACCAAAGGGTATGAGAATGTATTACATGTGTCCATAAGGTCTTATAAAATTTATCTTGTAGATGTCTCCTTTCCTACATCAATTTTGTTGGTACTTGATTAGAGGTCAATTTTGGAGAACCACTTGGATCCCATTAACTGATCAAATAGATCATTAATTTGAGGGAGATGATATAAATTATTTTTCATAATCTGTTAAACATTTAGTATTTGACCCAGTTTTATATTATACCATCTACTTTCATTAACAAATGAAATGACGTACCCAATGGCAATGTAATTGGTATTATAAAAACATTTATTTTCAATAATTTCTATTGGACATTCAGTTCTCATATTTATATTAATTCCATTATATATGATGGCATTGAAATATGAATGATTCCTTAGAGTATATCAATATAACATTACACTCAATTTTGTAGTAGTTGTCTATAGTGATTTTTTGAAAAAAATTTATGTTATTGATATACTATTTTAGAATGATTCCTATATTCAATTACATCAATAGTCCACAATGTAATTATATCCAGTTGATATGATATGGTCACAAAATTTTCCCCTAAAGCTCTTTATCTAACCCCATTAATATCCCATTACACATTGAATAACTAAACAAATATATTAGGAGATGTAAATTTTACTCACCGAACATTGAATTCAATATAATCCTTGGATGATAATAGCGAATCCTTTCCCAAGATGAGATAGAAGTTGTCCATTTCTATGAAAGTGATCTCACAAATAAATTGGACCCACTAAATGGAGATGAAACATTTCATTAAATTGAGTCCCCTAGAATCTGTTTTCTCGATAAGTGTCTTGATGTTAATAATATATTACATAATTTTAGTGGAAAATCATAGTTGTTTTTCCACCCAAGACGAAATAAATGAATGGAAAACACTTATTCCACACAACACATCTATTTGGTTAGAATCAATTAGAATGATTAGTCACTTTTTTTTGGGACCATCATCATTGGATGGCATAATTTTGTCATCTCCAAAATGGTTTAGATACACTCCCCTTGATTGATCCCTAATTCTATTTCCAAGTCTCTCAATTTTTAACATTTTTATATTTCCATAAAAAACTGTTTCAGAGTCACAATCGAACAATTTAATTACATAAATTCTTTTAATCATATGAATAATAAAAAACATACATATGATTAATTCTTTTTGGGATGTCTTTTAAACAATCGCATGATATGGAAATGTCATTATTTAAACTCATGATGATGAGTTGATGACAAAAAAAGATGTCTTTAACAATAATTTTTTATCCTGGCCCACCATGGTATCATGATGTTTAGTATAAAGTGGTTAGTTATGAATTTTATAGTCTACATTTATTATCTCATGCATCATATATCTATTGTTACCATTCATGACCAACAGACTTTACCAAACAGATATCAATTGTAACCTCATGACCCAACCCACTCTGTTGATAATTATTACAGTTACACTAATTGTAGGCGAAATCTAGTGAACACTTGAGGCTTATAATAAATTACAATGATAATTTCAATCATTGAGGATGACATAGCCTGAAACATAACATAACCTATAATAGGAAAACTACAATATAATAATATATAAATGATATAATAATTACAAAAAACAAAATAAAAAAATAGAAAATGAATAGAGGATCATATTTATAAAAGTAAAATAGACTCTAAAACAAAAATACATTATAAAACTAAGTCACTAATGTGGAACCATTAGAAACTTTATAATTGAACATCACAAAGATCCAACTACCATATTACATGACTGCAGCATCAAAATGATTCAATAGGAAAGTATGAAACCTTCCCACAAACTATATCATGATAAAAAATGCATACATATTAACCGGGGTTAATATGTAGGGGGTGAGTATACAATCTAGTAGGAAAACCATAATACTACAACACATCAAACTAAGAAAATAATTTTTTACCTCATAAAAATATAAATTAGTATAATATAATGAGGAAAAAAACTATGATACAATGAAACAACAATGAAAAAAACTTACACAATAATCTTATCTCATGAACCCGCACACCCATTAATGTGTAGAAACATTGAATTAACCATATATATAGTCCAATGAATATTCCATACACATGTGTGGTACATATACCTAGAGACACAAGTCATCAATAGATGGTATAATCTAGTGTTCCCTAAATCCATTATAGATTACTATGTCTGAACCAAAAGGCCCCCAACATCAATCATTAAATCATGCACCCGTTTCAATACTAATTTCTCACACTGTATACATTTTTTGAATACAAATATCACTATAATATTTTTTAACACATTTTGGATATCACCCATAACCAATGGATTCAAAATTAAGTGAAAAAATTCATCATCATATATTTTTCCATTATAAAATATACAAAATATATTTAGAAAACTAAAGCCTCTATGTATTAAGAAAAGGTGGAGTATGAGAGAGTCCACCCACTTATAACGTTATTGATATGAAGTATCAAACCATGATTTCATTGGTCCTAGATATTTCCACCATTCAATAATAAACACCCATGAAGTCCCCATCAAAACAAATCCTCATTCAAATATTATTCCATGAAAAATGCCATATAAGGTTTCTCTGAATATAAATTAATTAGAACAAGAAATATATAAAAAACACATGATTATTCATTTGATTCCGAGGACCAATGTTCCTAGATTCTAGGATATCATGATTTGTAAGGATTGTAATCCCTAAAATCACCCAGAGGATCTTTTATTATAAAGAACTCTATCCATATGTTTATGAATGAAGGTTATGAGGGAAAACATGGGATTAAAATACAATTTTTAGACTTAATTACTTATGTTGCTAGATTTGGATTCATGGTTTGGAAATCAAAGTGTCAACCATTTGATTCATCATGACCATGAAGATTCCAAAGTCATATGGTTACCTCATGGCTTACCCAAACTGCGTTCCGTCTCTATTACAATCATCAGGGACCCCTTTCATCTAACATTTTCACTTTTTAAATCCACATGGTTTTCCCTAATTGTATGAAAACTATGCACCCTATAGAATCTATCCAAGACATCTTGAATACTTTTTAAAACTCATAGACCCATCTCACTTCCATTCCAGTCTTCTAAATATATAATCAAATGGATAAATACATCAAATAAGAGGTGTTACGAATGATTCTGTATATGTTATTCAATTTTTATTCACAAATTAGATTTAAATGCTAATAACCATGATCAAAATCCAGGAAATTTATTTTATTATAGTGTTCTTATACGTTTTTTATAATTAAGTAATAATGATCTCTAATTATAGAATAGTGCATCATATTTTCACCTACCATTCTCAGTTGGTTATTATCCAATTAGGGAGTTTTCATTTCCCATTTCTATGTTACATGAAAAAAAATCTTGTATTTTGGGTCTCCACTTCATTAACTTATACATTGGCCCACTTATCGTAAGGTGTGTTGTGCTTTATATCCATTTATAGTATGATATGTACTTTTATTTCTTCAAATATTTGGGTATATAATTAAATAATAACATTATTAAAATAATTGAAAATTATGCTTTTAGTTTTTATCCTCTATAAATAAACAATATGACAATTATATATCATTGAATTTTTTCTTTAATTTTTTCTCTCAAAATATAATAATGAAATTTTTCCATATTAATATTAATATGTTTTGAAAACATAGAGAAAATATTAACGTAGTAAAGAATCATGGGGTTAAAATTAATAATTCAAAAGTATTATTTTTATTTATGAAATTTTGTATATTTAATTTATTTTTGAATGTTTTCCCTTTTTTATATTCATAGTTGTATTTATAGAATCATATTTAAATTTAAATTCCAAAATAAAAAAACTTATATTTAATACATGAGTTTTTAGATGATAATTTGTCATATATGGATTTTTTATGTTATAATATGGTGAATACGAGGAAGGGGTGATTTGTTTCAAAATTTTACAGATGAAATGTTTCAAACCACATGTTTTATATCCTTTCTTATAATAATTAAAAATACAAATGAAAAAAGTATATCAATCCAGAAAAATTTAATTTTCATTTATTTTAATATTATTTACAATATTAGGATTCGACATGGTTAAATCATGAAGAATTTAGGATCTAATGACTACGAATATTTTCAATCTTATAGTTCTGATCAAATAAATGAAACAATTAATCATATTTAAGTAATGTAATGTGGGAAAAACCAACAATTGAACTCCTATATGGGGATGTCGAAAAACCATTATATATAGGTTCTAGGAAATTCATTCTTTTATCAATAATTATATGAATGTTGAACTTAAAATACAAGAATGTATTGATGGAAATGTTTTTATATAATTTATACAACTATAGAAAGACACACTGCACAATGACATTGTATTTCAAGATTCAAATTATATTGTGAGAAATATATTATGCTCAATTGGATTGGGGAATAAGAAGATACATTTGTTCACTAATGATAGTGTGTTATATTAGAAGGAATATAATGGTCTTTTATAGTGTCCTAAATATAAGGAATCCCAATTTAATTGGAAATAAAAATAGGATGTTAATTAATAGATTAGGTAAAATAACAAAACTCATGAAAATATAATATGTTGTTTTCCTACAATTATTCATTTAAAAAATTTATTTGAAAATAAAAATGATGAAATAATATTATTTTTTATTTTAGATGAATGGTTATCTTATGAAAAATTATTTCATTTCATGAATTTTCTATAATTGAAGTAAATTGATCAACTCTTTCATAAATTTTAAAATAATGTTATAAATCTCATACATGGGATATGTATATATATACTGAATCAATATTGGATCCTTAGTAGAAAAAATAGTTCATTTCTTTTTTTTGGGTAATTTAAAACTTCTCTATAGAATTTTATATGAATAAAAAATATATCATCTTTATTTTAAGGATTATCAACCAAAATAATCAAGAAATGAACATATTTTTTACTTATAACTGTTAATTAATGATTTGAAAATATAATGAGAAGAAGGTATTAGAGTTTATGATTCATATAAAAATAAATATTTTCAATTATGTTAAATCATAATGTTCAATATAAAAAACGTAATAGATTATTGAGAATTTTCTACATAGAGTTTTTAGTGATATTATGTTTTTCCAATTAGCGAATAGGAGACTTCATTTCATCATCTACAACACTGGAGGAAAAAACAGTACTTGGGTAATCAAATGTTTTGGTATATGAATCACTCTTATCAAATATTAAAATAAGAATTCAATGAATCAAAAGAATTTTATATGTCTCCAAATCCTTGGAAAAGCGGTTAATATTTGGAGGGGGTAAAAACATTTATTTCATATTTTGAAGTACAAAAATATTTGTTAATGAATTAAATTTATATAGGAAAAGATAAATATTTTTTAAACTTCCATATTGGAAATATCGTGATATAAAACATAACATAGATTTGATTCAAATTGGGGGAAATATATGTGATATTTTTATCGGAAAATGTTTTCATATTATATCATAAATGAATTATGGTTTGAAAGAATGAATATATTTATTGTCAATGGGAATACATTTTATGTTAGCTCCCAATCCTCGTAGAAAACAAAAATACATGCCTCTAGCTTGTCATACATTATCTAAGATGGAGATAAATAGTTTTCGCAGTGCCTCCATGTTATCAAATTTCATCAAGGTTATTATTAGAATGTAAATAATTTAATGAAACTAAATAATTTGATTATTTTTTGCAATATATCTCATAAATTTAATTTTATGATACAACAACTCACATCAGTTTCATTACATGGAATACTAACAATTTATATCACAATTAATGTCGTCAATATATTTTTCTTCCTAATTAAATTTTTAATAAAGTTATGCATATAAATTAATTGAATAATTTGGATAATGATGAATTAATTATACCTTTTAAACATTAAAGGTACTTGAAACCAATTTTTTAATATCATGGTGAATTAAATGGGTCATTTGGTGTGATTTGTAAATCCTTATGGTCCTATATATATATGTTGGACGCAACATTTTGAAATATATATAATGATGTTGAAACATTATCTAATTTTTCTTTATCAACTAAAATACTCCTTTATTTAGATCAATATATATTAAGAGGAGAAAACATTTTGTACATACTACTGGTCTATAATGGGGCATATTGGTATGCCTACACCTCAATATTAATAAACCTGTTTTTTGGGAATAAGGATCCATGGATTAAAAATAAAGTTGTTGAAAGATGATTAAATAGTGAATGTATGTTTATATATCTTGAATAAAAAAATATAAATCTCCTCTATATATAAAAAACATATTATGGTGATAAAACTTCCCTATCCTATGTAAAAAGATATATAGTTTTAAAATGATTATAAGGAAACATTATTTCCACCATTTAATGAAATTGTCCATAGTATTTATGAACTATTAGAAACATCCATATGGTTACACTATTCGAGAAAATGATATAGCCATGGTATATGATTGTGGATATTGGATATATACATGGATAAAATAGCCATGTTTTTTAACATAATTACTAAATCCTCATATGTTTTAACCATATTACATGACCTAGGATTTTGGGTTTCCACATAGATCAAACTAAAACCATGAGTATGAACCTATGGCAATATGGTTTCATAGGAAAACAATTCACCTTGTGGTTTTTGAACATGTGTCTCTCATATATAAAATACTTTTCTACTACACCAAAACACATATTAATAACAGAGATATATTTATATATCTATGTGTGTGGCAGATAATTTTGAAATATATTTTATTATAATTATTAAATTAATCATTCATTTTTACTGGTATGAAAGGCTATTTCCATAGGTGTACTATGAAGTGGGTATATCCCCCTTATAACCATGGGAAACTTTCACCAGTGAAAATAGTTTTTCACAGCATAGGCTATTTCAATGTGCTGGGAGAACCCATTTCAAAACATAACTTTTAGCCATATGCACCATCAATCGTGGTTATAGGGTTCTCCCATGAACCCTATAGACTCTAAGAACAGGTGATGATAGCATCTATTATTGGCACACCCATGGGGTGAATAAGTATATAATGAATTTCCCATTCAATTTTTTTGTGAATTTTTTACCACGGTGGCATGGGTAAACATATATCTATGGGCATGGGATATATGTACATATATATCATATATAACATCAATCATTTTTCTGAGGTCTATAAGTGACCTATATCCATGAGGATGCCCATATTTGGCTATATTTCCAAGGATATTGTTATTTTTTTTCTAATGTTGGTGGGAGGGTCATGTTTGAATGTGTTAACAAGGAGTGGGTAAGAAAATAATGGCTATACATTTTACTCCACAGACCAGGACAACACAAGTTCTTTCCAGAACACCATTTTATTAATTTTCACTGAAGTAGTTTTTTTTAGTGTAAATGAGACAAACCCATAATTCTTTTTAATTTCATATTATATAGATATTTAATACTTATGGTATATTTATTTCATTAATTTTTGTGTTTCAATGGTCATGTTTAAATGGGTTTTCGATAATTGTTGTGTTAAACATGAGTAATTTTTTATTAACATAGTAGATATGAATATATTAGGATATAAAAAAACAATCTAATACAGGAACACATGAGAAACAAATTGTATAAATTTCTGATCTACAAAATATATAGTAGGCTATTACTTTTCAGTAAAAAATCATTTTGTCAATGAAAAAGTTGGAGAAAATGATGAATTATATGAGATCTCTAGTTCTATAGTAAGATTATCATATGATATTTAATAACACATTGTAGATATGGTTCAATCATAAAATAATGATCATAAATAAAGAATAAATGAAAATAATCCTGTAGTAATCTCCTAATATAAAAACAACTTTATAATTTTTCATAGTTATATTTTCCAATTATAATAAAAGTGAGATATATTTTTTTAAAATTATATTGTTTATTTAAGTTGCATATTTTATCCAATGTTGAAACAACCATGAATCGAGTAACCTAGAGATTGATTCTAATTTTTTAAATTGAAATATATACAAGGGTTCTAATTTTGATTGACTGATTAGTTTATTAGTCTTGTAGAACCAGATACGTATGTGATATCCATTTTACAGTGGGAATTGAAGAAAAAATATAACAAAATAAATTTCTTAGCATCCCTGAAAAACATTAAAATACATCATATTCATATCATGGGGAATGGAATCAAAATAAGGGTGAGCTAAAATTCCAAATAAGGGTTATGTACAGTTTGTTCTACCAAGGTTATACATGGAATTTTTATTAAAAAATGTATATAACTAAAATAAAAGTATATTTAATCAATTAATTGATTAGAAAATACAACCATGGAAAATATAAATGAAATAAACTCATCGATAAAATTAATTGTATTGTCAATAAAAGAAATTGCTAATATTGGACTTCATGATATCAAACATCATGATATATATACTATCATGAATTTTGAAAATATAGTTTAAAACTATGGGTTGGTATACACAAATATACATTTAATTTTACATACCAATTTATGTCATGAGATCTATCATTCCATTTAGGTTCTATCTACAACCGATCCCCACCCATCATTGCATGTAAAATTTATTACTCATATATTGAATGACCAATTCAATTTATAAACAATATTCTACATCAATAAGTTTTTATATTGAGTAATGAAAATTGATTTACCATGATTTTATACAGTCAATCATGTAACATTCCTAATTAAACTCTTTATGTAAAAATGGTACAAAATTTATGAAATATTCATATCCATGATGAATGTTTTAAGGGTACTTAAGAGAAATATAATGTTCAATGATCACATTAAGCTAAATGTTTCAATATAATTTTAAATATCATAAAATTGATAAGAGATAAGACTTGGCCATAGATTCATTCGAAATATAGGTTTTAAAATAAAATCAAATCCTTGGAAGTATAAAAGGTATGTAATTTAAATAGTAAAAAATATTTAATTAAAGTGTTTTATTTATAAAACAATTGAAAACACATAGAATAATATTAATATCATTAAACGGTTATGGTAGTAGAAAATTATGCTAAATCTTTATTTGTTAAAATGAAAATTACTTTTGAATTTTTCTCTATAATTTCCCTTTTCATAAAATAGTAGAAATATTCCTTTAATTTTACTTATAAAATTAATGTAATACATAAAATTTTCATAATAAATCATTTATGTAATTAAAGTGTAATTTGTAATTTCTATTGAAAAATGTGTATATTTAAGAAAAATATAGCTGATCAAAATGTAAATAATTTTTTTAAATATAACCATTTATTTGATTGATTAATGTTACAAAGAGAGTAAAATTATGATGAAATTATAGAAATCATTAAATATAGAGGGGGAACTATTAGATAATTTGAAGTATAATTTTAATATTCCTTCAATTAAAAAAATCCTAATAGAAATTTTAATTTTCAAATACATTTGAATTTATTTGGTGATATTTAAATTATAACACATGGAATGAATAAACATAAATTGAAACATTAATAATTAGGAATAAATAATCATTCATTTTAAATATTTTAATGGGTCAGTATATACATCACATAAAAGTGAATATATGAATAATAAAAAATATGTCTCAATTGGTAGAAATTGAGACTCCATCCCTTTCAAAGATCATATTATTTTGGTAATAATTATTACATAAATATGTTATGTGTATAAAATATAATTCCCCCTAAAAAATTAAAAATAAATCATAAAATAATATAAATAAATTACACATATAATCTTATAATATTGAAGATAATGGATAATTAATGGGACACAATTAAAATAAACTGTGTTATGAAACCCCTTAACAGATGGTGAATTTCACGCCAAAATTTCATGGATGAAATAATTTGAATTGTTACATAAAATACAATGATTTATGGATTATTAATGTTATAACATGAAAAAGGGTAGGGTATACACAAAATAAACTATTTCATAACATTAAAATTTGCCTCTATTAAATGAAATTGAGATAGAATATTTTAAGTCATGATTTATTTTAGTTTAAAATGGTTTAACCTTGTTTATAATGGTTTTAAATGTGTTATTTAGTCATAATATGACCATATTAATATTCATAATATAATATATTATCTTATAATGAGATAATATCACCCATTCATTAATAATATTTCATTATTATTATTATTATTTTGGATGTCAAATGCTTTGTAACACCCCGCCCCTACCTCATTGGATTGAGGAGGCGGTGAGGGTTACTCGGCCTTAAGTGACGTTCCCAAGGTGCTAAAGGCTGGAAATAAATGCCAAGGTCTCCGAGAACAATTGTGGAACAATTTTCCCTTGAGAAAAAACCAACCAAACAACCACAACTAAATGATTCATGTCACAAAACCAAACTCATACATTTCTGAAGACAACCAGATGATACAGAATCTTACATGCCAACACAACCCAATACAACCTCAGTGGACAATGCGAAAAACTCAACAAGAACACCATGAGACATCACACCACCAAAGCTCCACACCATGCTCCAAGCTCTAAGTTCCACCAATACATCACAACGCAGCACTAAAGGAGGTTGATACCTTACCTTTTCTAAGATCATGGTACACAACATCTGCAAAGACTCCAACGTGACAAAGCAAGGGGTGAGTACTAAAACTCAGTAGGATTTCCCCAAATGACTTCCATACAGAAGCCACTATGTTAAAACTATTATAACATTTATATAAAACAGTTTATAAAAAATAAAACACAAGTGCAACCATTTTTCATAAGCCAAACATGCCCTTACCAGGACATCACATCCCCACCAAGTGACCAAGGTAAAGACAACCAACAAGTCACAACCATTCCACCATTTACCCATTATCACAACAATTCCATCTTGCAAAGTAGTACACAACAAAACAATCATATCGGTGGCGCTTCCGTCTAACCTGTTTCATCCATTTACAACTAGTGGCTCTTCCCATCCACGTATCATTGATGGGGGGCCTTCCGTCCATTATCCATCCCCCTTTATTATAGTGGTACTTCCCAACCACTTCCAAACAACAATTCAACCAATCACAACCAAGCATATAATCCATCATGGTCACAACAACATCATGTAATCAACCGATTCCATTATATGTCAATTCACTTATAAAAATAACCCATTTTTTGAAAACCATTTTTCATGCCAAACCCTATTTCAATAAAAAAAACTTTTTATTGAAAACCATTTCTATAAATTATTTTCACAAATCAACCATAGAATCCCATTTTAAAATCTCTATTTTATAATCTGCAACAAAAGCATTTCCCCACAAAAACCTCTTTTTCCCAAAAATCCCCAAAACATCACCCAAGGGATTTTCCACTAATTATTAACATCAAAACATAATTAATTTTCAAGCACAAAAATTTAATTTTAACAAAGAACCACTAGTTCTAACCATGTGCAGTCGAGAGAGAATCCAACCACCTTTTGGGTTCCCGAGAAATCGACCCACGAAAAACCACTCCTCAAAACTGGCTAACGCACCACGAGAACCTCTCTAGATACCCTCCCCTAACCACAACAAGCATAAAAACATCATCCAAGGCAAACCCAACCCTATATCTACACAAAACACATGTAGATCTAGAAAACAAAGAAACATAGGGAAGTATATCTAGAGGAAAACACAAGAGAATCAAGAGGAGAGACTTAGCTGAGAGAAACCACCGTCAATCCACCTTGAAACCCCTTCGAATCGCGTCCAAAACAAGTGGAAGAGCACCACTAACCCCTGAGAACCCAAAAACCTGAGTGTGGATCATGTGGGAGGATGAGAGGAGTGAAATTAGGCAATCCCAAGTGAGCCTGGAACTTATAACCCTAACTTTATGTGGTCGCATGGTTAGCTCACACGGTTTGGAAAACCGTGCGCTAATAGTGTGCACGACACTACCTCGAGAGCCGGGGTTCGCACGGTTTCCTCACAGGGTTTAAGAAATCTTGCACAGGCCATGCGAGGCCTACTTTCTTGAGAATAGGGGACTGCACCGTTTCCTGGGGAACCCACGCGGTTTCCTACGGAACCCGCACGGTTTCCACTAACCGTGCTCAAACCGTGCATCCTTTTAAAAGCCTAAAAACTCATCCAAAACCATTCCAAAATCTCCCAAAATCTTCCTAACTCATTCCATGCACATTAAATAAATAAAATACATAAAAAAGGCCACATACCTCAAACCGAGGGTGCTACATTATCCCCAACATTGGACTTTATGTCCCTGGAAAGTAGTGAACCCGCCCTTTGCCGAAAGAGCTCAGGACACTGCTCAACCATCTCTTTCTCCCGGTCACAAGTCTCTTCTTGAATTTAACCATTTTCCACAAAACATGAACTAAAATGATGCTTTTAACATGAAATACTTTCTGTTGCCTATCATAAACTTGAACTGGCATGTGCACCAACAAATCATTCAGTTCTAGATCAACTTGATGCCATCGAATCACATGGTCACGATCCGACTGATACTTTTTCAACTGCGACACATGAAACACATTTTGCAACACACTGAACATAGGTGGAAAGTCCAAATTATATGCCACATCACTAACCCACTCATGAACCTCAAAAGGTCCAATATACCTTTGAGGTATCTTCCCTTACTTCCCAAACCGACGATGTACCATCCTAGGAGAGATCCTCAAGAACACATGATCACTCACCTCAAATGACAACGACTGTCGACGATGATCCGCATATTATTTATGAAGACTCTGAGCCATATTCATTCTCTACCTTATCAACATGATCTTCCCCATATTCTCCTGGACAAGACTTGGTCCAACAATCAAGGACTCACCTGTTTCCACCCAAAATAGTGGAGAACGACACAACCGTTCGTACAATTATTCAAACGGAGAAATCTGTATGGATGTCTGATAACTGTTATTGTTCGAGAACTCAACCAACGACATGTGATCCTCCCACGGGCCACAACAATCCATTACACAAGACCGAAACATATCCTCCAGTGTTTGTATCGTCCTCTCGGATTGACCATCTGTATGAGGGTGATACGCAGTGCACATAGTCAACTATGTCCAAAGGGCTTGCTGCAAGGATTTCCAAAAATGAGATGTAAACCTCGGATCTCTATCTGATACAATAAAAATTGGAACACCATGCCTCTTTACCACCTTTAAAATATAGATTTTGGATAGATACTCCACCGTATGAGATTCACGAATCGGGATGAAATGGGCCGACTTCGTTAGCTGATCCACTATCACCCAAATGCTATCGTGCTTCTTGACCTTTCTTGGGAGACCTGTGACAAAATCCATCGCTATCTGCTCCCACTTCCAAACAGGGAATGGTAAAGACTGCAACATTCATGATGGCCTATGATGCTCTGCCTTGACCTGCTGATAAGTGAAGCATCTCGAAACAAACGCATCCACACTTCTCTTCATACCAGCACACCAAAACTACACTTTAAAATATTTATACATCTTCTGAATTCTATGATGAACATCCCACCTGGAATGATGATACACCCTGAGAATATCCTCCTGACAAGCAACTTGTAAAACCATCTGATTCAGAAATCACAAACCTGAATATCCATTCAGTTGCTAGGCCAACCAAGTTAAGAATCAACAAAACCGTAAAGAAGATCACTCTATTGTCATGGGCATCACATTCCAACCCCATATCAGTCACAACTGACATCAACTACCACTGGTCTGATGCCAGTTTCATCACCTGAGAATATGATTTTCTACTTAATGCATCAGTCACGTAATTTCCCTTACCTGGTCTGTACATCAAGTCAAAATCAAACATTTGGAGATATTCCATCCATCTCCTTTACCTCATGTTCAAATCCCTTTGTGAGAAAATGATCATCAACCTCTTATGATCTTCATATACCATGAATTTCTCACCAAAGAGATAATGACGCCATACTTCCAAAGCATGGAGCACTGCTGCCAACTCCAAATCATGAGTTAGGTAGTACTTTTCATGCACTCTCAACTGTTGTGAGCCATATGCAACCACATGATTCCCTTGTATGAGAACGCACCCTAACCATGATCCAAATGCATCACAATACACCACGTACCCTTTTCTTGATTCTAGAAAAACCATGATTGGTGATGATGTAAGACAACCCTTTAGCTCTTCGAAACACTGTCGACACTATTCATTCCACAGTAATGGAAAATTCTTTATTTTTAAAGATGTCTTTGGTGAATCCATACGTGAAAAATCATGAACAAAATTATGATAATACCTAGCTAGACCAATGAAACTACGTATCTCAAACATATTATTTAGCGGTTTCCATGAGACAAAATCCGCTATCTTTTCTTGATCCACTGAAACACCCCTTTCAGAAATTACATGTCCATGAAAACAAACTTCATGTATCAAAAAGTCACACTTAGACAACATGTCATACAACCAATGATCCCTCATGATCCCCAGCGATGTTGCCAAGTGCTGCTCATGCTCCACCCTTGTCTTTGAATACACCAGAATATCGTCAACAAACACCACCACAAATGAATCCAGATATCTATGAAATATCTGATTCATCAATACCGTAAACACCACTGGCGCATTCGTTAGACCAAAGGGCATAACTATGTATTCATAATGGACATATCTACTTCTGAAAGCTATTTTAGAAATATCCTCCTTCCTCGCCCGCAATAGATGATATCCCAACCTCAGGTCGATCTTGGAGAACCACTTGGCTCCCCTCAACTAGTCGAACAAATCATAAATTCGTGGAAGTGGATATCTATTCTTTATCATAACTTGGTTAAGTCTACGATAATAAAAACATATCCTTAAGGTTTCATCTTCCTTTTTCACAAATAACACTAGCACTGCTCGCAGAGACGTGCTAGGCTGGATAAACTCCTTGTTTTCTAACTCTTCCAACTGGATTTTTAATTTTTTCAATTTATCTAGGGCCATTCGATAAGAAGGAACTGAGATAGGACTGGTCCCTGGAAATAGATCAACCTTAATCTCTACTACTCTTATGGGAGGTAACCCAGAGAATTCTTCAGGAAAAACATCCATGAACTGATCCACCACTACTGGAAGAACACTCTTCTCAACACCCTTGATGGATTACAATGAAAACATTTCCAACTGAAATGATAACGTACCCTCTGCTGGTGCCAACAAACCCAGTGCACCCTACCTTTCATGATTCTCTCCTCTGAAGAGATATCTAACGCCATCGTGTGTCGTAAAAGCCACTGTCTGTGAATCACAGTCGATGTGGGCCTTAAAAGCCATCAGCCAATCCATTCCCAAGATTACATCATAACCATCCATCTCAAGCATTGATAAATTCCACACTATCTCAACCTCACCCACAATGATACACCATTCTCTATACAAGAAGGATCTACACTCTCTTCAACCAAGAGGAGTTTGAAGTTTCAAAACGAAGGGCATCATTTCTACCCTTATACCCTACAAATCAACCACACGTGCAGCAATAAAATATTGTGAAGCACCCATATCAAACAACACATGAATCGAGGTAGAATTTAAAAGAATAGTACCTCACACCGTGGATGGTCCCGAATGATCATCCACCACAACCTTTTCAGCTCCGAACACATGTTTGCTTGCCACACTCTGCTCTTTATTGCTTTGCTGAGGCATCATGGTATTCTGAGAATAGCCATGACCCACTTTACTCTACTGCCGAGGGGTATACTGCTACCCCCGTCCCGTCGAAGCATATGATATATGCGATCCCTGAGGAGTGTCACGCGCTCCATTCCTTGGAGCATTCCAACAATAACACTACAGATGCCCCATCTAGTTACAATTATGACATGATCGAGGTTGTGTCGTACAATCCTGCTTGATGTGGCCTATAGAACCACACTTAAAACATCCCAACTTGCGTTGGGGCTTTGGAGGAAGATTTACTGATCCACATGCCTTGGTTAATCCCCACCATTTCCACTACCCACAGCTTGGAAAGCATACACTATACTTTGCACTAGCTACTGGTTCACCTGAGGCTCAGGTGCAACCACATTCTCAGCAGCCTCCTCCAGTTGGTCTCTACGACGCCTACCCGATGCCATTTTTATAAATATAAAACAAAAAACCATGTGTCTCACTTTCTTAGACATCACGAAATCCAATTTCATATCACATTACACAACACTATCAGAACAAGGCTTTCCACCAGTTCACATTTTTCAACATGTGCCAAGTTTCACCATTTTAAATACCAAACCATTTTGAAAATACCAAATTATTCACATTTCAATTTCACATATTCTTATCACATCATAAATAATTATACCCCAATGAAATACGCATCCTAGAGGGAAGTCATTTCTACCTTTCATGTCATGAACATCTCATTGGCTACACCCACGACAATGAGATATCCAATGCCTATAAGTGTCTCCAAAACACTTACGTACCCAACTCCCTGGTAACTTGAATTTCATCATAAAAGGGTTAGCTACGTCCTTTTATGCTATACATTCCATGTTCTGACAATCCTATGCCTTGATATCATCGCGACTCAAGGAGTATACCACAATGAATGTCAACACCAAATTCTAGAATCAACTCCAAAGTACATAACAAACTGATACCACTAGTAACACCCCGCCCCTACCTCATTGGCTTAAGGAGGTGGTGAGGGTTACTTGGCCATAAGTGACGTTCCCAAGGCACTAAAGGCTTGAAATAAATGCAGAGGGCATCGAGAACCATTGGGGAATGATTTTCCCTTGAGAAAAAACCAACCATACAACCACAACTAAATGATGCATATCAAAAAACCAAACTCATACATTACCAAAACAACCAGATGATCCAGAATCTCACATTCCAACACAACCTAATACAACCTCAGAGTAAAATGCAGAAGTCTCAATAAGAACACCACAATCTCTGACAACACCCCAACTCCACACCAAGCTCCAAGCTCCAAGATCCACCAAGACATCACAACAAACCACTAAAGGAGGTTGATACCTTAACTTTTCCCACATCACGGTACACAACATCTGCAAAGACAGCAACATGCCAAAGTAGGGAGTGAGTACTAAAACTCAGTAGGATTTCCCCAAATGACATTCCTACACACGCCACTAGGATAAAACCATTAGAAAATTTATATGAAATAGTTTACATAAAATAAAACACTAGTGCAACCATTTTTCATAAGCCAAATGTTCCATTACCAGGCCATCACATCCACACCAATCGACCAAGGGAAAGACAACCAACAAGTCACAACCATTCCATCATTTATCCATTATCACAACAATACCATATTGCAATGTAGTACACAACAAAACCATCATAACACTGGCGCTTCCGCCCAACCTGTTTCATCCATTTACAACTAGTGGCTCTTCTCGTCCACTTATCATTGATGGTGGTCATTCTATCCACTATCCACCCCCCTTTATTATAGTGGTACTACCCACCCACTTCCACAAAACAATTCAACCAATCCCAACCAAGAATACAATCCATCATTGTCATAAAAACATCATGTAATCAACCAATTCCATTACATGTCAATTCAATTCAACAAATCACCCATTTATTGAAAATCATTTTCCATGCCAAACCCTATTTCAATAAAACAACATTTTTATTGAAAATAATTTCTATCAATGATTTTTTCAAATCAACCATAGCATCCCATTTTAAAATCTCCATTTTAAAATTCGCAATAAAAGAATTTCACCACAAAATCCTTTTTTCCCAAAATCCCCAAAACATCACCCAAGGGATTTTCCACCAATTTCCCACATGAAAACACAATTAATTTTAAGCACAAAAAATTAGTTTTAAAAAAGTAAAACTATTTATAACCAATATGATTTGAGAGAGAAGCCACCTACCTTTAGGGTTCTCGAGAAATTGACCCACGAACAACCGCTCCTCAAAACTGGTGAACTCCCCACCGGCACCTCTCTAGATCCCCTGCCCTAACCATAACAAGCCTCAAAAACATCATCCAAGGCAACCCCAACCCTATTTCTACACAAAACAAGTGTAGATCTAGAAAACCAAGAAAGGGAAAGATGTAGATCTAGAGGTAAATGCAAGAGAAGAAAGAGGAGAGACTTACCCCGGAGAAACCACCTTGAATCCACCATGAAACCCCTTCGAACCACCTCCAAAACGAGTGGGATAGCACCCCAAACCCCTGAGACCCTGAGCCCCCAAGTGAGTCTCTAGTGGGAGGAAGAGAGGAGTGAAATGGGGAAATCTCGATTGAGATCGGAACTTATAACCCTAACTTCACGCGGCTGCATGGTTTCCTTGCATGGATTGGCAAACCATGCATAGGCCGTGTGAGGCCTACTACCTCAAGAACAAGGGTCTTCACGGTTTCTTGGGGGAACCCACACAGTTTCCACTAACTGTGCTCAAACCGTGCAACCCTTTAAAATCATCCAAAGTCATCCAAAACCATTCCAAACTCTCCCAACCTCTTCCCAACTCATTCTATACACTTTAAATACATAAAACTGCATAAACAATGGCCACATACCTCAAATCGGGGGTGATACATGCTTTATTCTCCCATGCATGTTTTGTCATGGGAGTTCAGATCCTTGTGAAGAAGATAAAGTTATGTAATTTACCAAATTATATTATTATAATAAATATTAAATTTATTCATTATATATAATTTTATATCATTATTGAAGTTTGGACATGGAAAATGAATCATATCCCTTCATGGAGATAGTAGGTCATATGTATGGGTGAGCGATAGTATCATATAATTAATTGTAGAAAGAGAAACTAAATGAATGTTATGTAAATTTTATAAAATAAATATAATGTTATAGGTTTCATATATATTTATTACTTCAATTATTATGACTATTTGTGTGAGTCAGTGGTGGAAAACAATTTACATCCGTTCAGGAGGCAGTAGTCCACTATGTACATGAGTAATGGTTTTGTTTCTCATATGATGGAGAAGGAGACGAATAGTTATTATTATATAAACATATTATCATATAATTATACGTGATATAATAATTTTATTATATTGTATGTGTTATTAGATAATTTTATGTGGTAAAAGAATAATTTTAAAAGAAAGATCTCAGAGAAGACAATTAGATTTTCATAGAAGATCCTCCATTCGATAACTTATTAAGGACCATATGGTTGGTATTTTGGGGATAAAAAGAGAATTATATTGTGTAAAATTATTTTGGATATATATTTTGGTTAGTTTTGGTCAAAAAAAACTCTTGATATATGTGAATAATTGAGGGTAGCGTGGCCTTCTATAATTTTGATGAGTGGCACACATGTAATAGTTCAATGTTTTTCAATAATTTCTTGTCACTTTCATGCAAATATGTGTACAAAATGGCTCATATTATAAGGGTAAAATCATAAGGTTAACATAAAACAAACCAATTGGGTTTGAAAATTTTTTTATACCAATTTCAAATTTTTCTTTATAGATTAACCCTTGGTAAACCCGTTTTTACCTTATCCATCGTAATTAATATTTTCTAATTTATATATTAATTCTAAAAAAATATTAAGTTGTACTTATAAAATAATTATAAGTATTTTGATTCAAATATTTTAATCTACTTCATCAAATTCAATTAATATAAGTGTTTTTATTTAATTTTTAAATAATCCCAAAAATTGTGTTAAAATCAAGTTTTCAAGAAAAAACATTTTCATGAATAAGATGATATATTATTAACTCTATGAATAGTAATCATATTTATATGTAGTGGAATTAATAAATTTAGAAACATAATTTATATATTTAATTGAAATCATTAATTAGAAAATATTATTTTAATTATTTAAAATAGAACGATGTTAAGTCTATTGTAAAAACTACTTTCTAGAAAATATCCATTTTACACCCAAATGATATTATATTTATATAAATCATGTAGATCATAAAAAAATTAATTATAAATATGATAATAAATTATTGAAAATTAGATGAGGGGTATTTAATAAATATATTTTTTATTATTCATAAATCTTATTACTGTGAAAAATATTTCAAAAAATCATTTTATGGTTATTTTTACCAAGTATTTTCAAAAAATTTATACATCCAATAAAATTAAAATTTTGGTGCCATGAAATATTAAAATATAAACATTATTTTATTTTTAAAATAATAAATTTCTATAATTTAGGCTCGGTTGTAACATTATTCCCTCCTATAAAAATTTCACCCACATAATCTTCATATATATTACCTTCTAAACAAATGAGGGTGGTTCTCTAACACAACATCCTTCGGTTCCCACTTTTCATCCCACAATTTATGATTAGTCCAAATTATTTTTAATATTATTCTCATCCAATCCCACAATACTTGTTCCCAAGTGTCACGAATATGGATACAATATTCACTTTAAGATATATTAAGCTCCAGTTCAATTTCTTCAAAGGTGAGAACACCTGTTCAGTTTCGAATGTACCTACATAAAAATGATATATGGAAAAAATCATTTACATTAGAGATACTAAGAGACATTTACAAATAGTAATCAACAAATCTAGTTATATTTACAATTTTTAAAGGTTTAATGTACCTTGGACTCTATTTCCCTTTCTCACTAAACCTGACAACACTATTCCTTTGAGATACTTTCATGAAAACATGACCCCCCACTTCAAATTCCAAATACTTATTCCTATTTTTAGAATAACTCTATTTTTTAATATGACGTTATTTAATATGATACTAAATAGTATTTACCTTTTTATATTTATCCTTTATATATTCTGGGGCTACAAGTTTCCTTTCTCCAACTTCATCCCAACAAGATGGAGTATGACATATCATTCCATATAACGCATCATAAAATTCCATTTTAATACTTAAATGGAATATATTATTATAGTATAACTATAAAAAATGTAAAAAATGTTCCCATATACCATCAATGATAATCTATAATGAACTCAACATGTCATCAATTATTTGAAAATTCCTTTTATATGGTCCCTCAGTTTGAGGATGGAATGTGGTGCTAAAATGATTCTTTGTATTAATAAAAATATAAATAATCCTCAAAAAAATTTATTTAATTATGGAATAATTATTAGAAAAAAACTATATAGGTTAACTATGAATTATAAAAATATAATTAATGTTTATTAATGAAAAATAATTTCATATTTGTATAGGTGATCTACAATAACCAATATTTCACCATTCATTATAGAAGTATTTGGTAGTATCATGAAAAAGAACATGGTAATTTCATCCCATTATCACTTTTTAATGGGTTAAAGTATTTTAATACTCTTGGATGTTACCTCTTAGACAACACCTATTGATAAACTACATATCTTTAGACATAATTAGTAATTTTTCACTTCATATTATCCTAAATAATTCATTAAGATAACTATAAATTTTTGTGATGTATTGATAAATTTGAGCTATGGGAATCATCCAAAAATCCATTTCTATCTTAGGTATGGAAGGAACACATTGTCACATTCCAAATATCATAATTTCATCTTCACAAATTAATTCTTCTGAATTCCCATTATTTATAAAATTACTTTTCTTCTAAAAATTTCCATCATCAGTTCAGGAAATTTTTATCTTTTCAAATGAAGATGGTTTTCTAGTTATTTAAAAAAATTAGAGATGTATTTCTTTTCTTAATAGTCCCCATATTTTTAATTTTCACATCCATTCTCATAGGACTATTATCAATCCTCATTTGGTCTATAAATCCATGATGTTTCTAACTCAATGTATCTGATACCTTATTTTACTTTACTAGGGAAAATGTTTTGAGAAATCATAATCCTTTAGTAATTCAAGCCATATCTTCTTCTTCATATTGAGATATTTCAGTGAAATGATCTATTTTATTCTTCTGTGGTCTATTTACATATCACATCATTCACCATAGATACAATTTATACCTATTTTCAAGGAAAATAATATGATGTAAAAATCATGATCATGAGTTAGATTGTTTTTTTTTTCACGATTATTATACAACCACGATCCCAATGTAATATCTTTGTCAATATGAAAAATGACACAACCAGTTCCCTTCTTTTTTCATCACTAAATATAAATAATTCTTCATTTCTTAATGATAGATTAAAAATAATAGCATTGAATAATATAATATTAAATTATTTAAAAAAATTTAAATATTCTTTTATCAATGGGAACATAAACCATTTACATGTAAAATTTATTAATGACTTAACCAGTTGTAATTTTTTTTGAACAAAAATCCAATAGTAACCTACCAGACCAAAGAAATAATGTACATCATTTATGTTCATTAGTATATACCATTTGTTGACTACTATTGTCTCCATTATATTAACTGATATTTTATCCTTGGAGACAATATATCCAAAAAAATTAACTTTACAAATATATAATTTATTATTTGTAAGAGTTAGTATCCCAAGAGAGGGTAAATTTAGTACCAAATAAAATTTTCTATTAAAAATGGATTATTTTGAAATCTCCCAAATTTCTTAAATATGACCATGTTTAGAATAATAATAAGTTTTATTAATTTCATAATCATTCTAAGGATCCCTGAAAATATTGATTAGATCTCATTAGTATAATATATAATTTTATTTAATCCGTTGAAATCAGTTTTCTTGATCAAAATACTCAATGATTAAAAAATTAAGAAAAACTATAAAATTATAATTTTGTTTATAGATGGAAAAGTTTTAAATTTTAAAGAGAAAATAATGTAAAACAAAATTAAAAAACACAACATAAAAATTAACACAATTGAATCAGTACCAATTTTTCGTTCAGTCCTCTCAACATTATGATCACCCGCTATCAAGAAGTTTATATAAAATAACCTCATTAATCTAGAACCTATATTTGGATTAAAAAATAGTCTACAAATATCCAAGTCACACATGAACTCATCCATAATTATTTGAGAGAGTAAAAAGGCCACATAGGGACCTTTACCACTATTATATATGGGAAAAAATATAATAATGTGTTTGCTAAGAAATCTAGTATCATACTGTTCAGTGTAGAGAATAGTATGCATATATAAATCAATTATAGGACACACTTCTCAAAAGTAATAAATATAAATATAATCAAGACATCAAGGAGTGTAGAGATTAGATATGATTGACCATTTTAATTGCTACTTTTTACTCTTAATTAGACTAAGTATTGAAGATTGAGTTAGGTTCTTTTGAAATCATTAGGAAAATAGAGTTCTGCAACTCTTTTTTCAAATTGGTGGAAATCATTGGATGTGACGATCTTTGGCTTCTTCAGAATAGAATTTATATCAGGTGAGCTCTTTGATTTTTCAATCAGGTTTAGTTATTTTTCTTTTGAATATTTATAGAAATTCAGGATATTTCTATCCACATCATTTTTTCTATTTTTCATGGTGTTCTCTATATGACTCAATTTTTATTTTTCGTGAGGGACTATGTTCTAATTTTATCAGCAGCAGTAGGGACATCTAAATGAGTTAATTCCTCATACTTATTCATCTGACGTGATTTATATCAAACATTTATGATATAATTATTAATATTGACAATGTAATTATGTTATATTAAGAAATAAATTATATATATGTAACTAAAAATATTTTAATTATTAAAAGCAGTGTTAGTTTCTTAAGATTATTCATCGATAAATTCTAATAGTGTCAAATTCTTGTGGTATAAAGCTATAGTGGTATCAATATATGGATGTTTCAATATCTTTCAGTATCAAGATCTGACAGTATGACACTAACAGTGACTTAGAATTACACAAATTTTGAATTTTCAGATAGTGTCTCAACTAATGGAGTCTAGTTTGATGGTGTCTCAGATATTGAAAATTATTCTTATGTTGGTGGAATGAGTCGGGTGGTAAGACACCAATAGTGTCACATATGAAGGTATCTCATACTTATCCATACTTTCATTTTGGTGTCATGACATCCAGGTGGTGTGTCAATCAACAATGCTTCATAATTTTTCAATTCTTCGATCTAGTGGTATGATAGTCTGACATTTTGATGTACTAGAATGATCTGAGACATAGAGATTTTTGTGTTAGCGGTGTTTCATGGGAAATACTGTCCAACTCAGTGGTGCCTCATACATAAAAATATTCATCACATATTCTCATAATACACATTAATTACATGTAAACAAAAAAATAATTAGTATTATTAAATACATCATTTTGTGATCATAAAAACTATGAGGTCAACAAAATCCCCCCGTTTGATTGATATAAAATCATGGCATCCAAAAAATATTATAAATATAAAAACCTGAAAACCAATGTATTACAAAAGTTTATCCATGATATCCAAGGTAATATCCTAATATGAATCATGGATTATCATTCACAGAATGTCACGATTATTCAATGAAAATAGTATGTATCAAATATAAAAACATGTATCAAATATTTAAAACTGATAGTATCAAGGAAAATAAATTTTATAAAATCATGGGAACATTATTTAATTAAATATAATTAGGTACTCCATTAGAATTCTCCTCATTGAATATGTAATAAATATTCTCCCCCTTTTTGGATTATCAAAATGGTAAATAATATATAGAAATGCAAGTAGAATAATCAAATTAAAATATATGAAAGTCATTCAGTAGTAAACAGTCATAACGAAAGATAATAAATAAATTAAAAATTTCGAGAATAATTTATTAGAATATATATTCCATCAAAATCATTAATGATTAATCCATAAAAATAGATAAGTTAAGGATTGGAAAAGCATTACATTAGGTATTTTCCCTTATCATTTAATTTTTATTGCTTATATATATAAGGATGTAGGATCATCCTAAGGTAGAGTAGAGGGATTACTGGTATAATTAATAAGAAGATCCCAATTTTGGTGATATTCCAAAACAAAAACCGGCATGAGAAGATGTCCAACATTCACATGTTCTATATAAAAAGGATGAGAAAAGGCTGGAAGTGGTACATGGGAATCAACAATAACTCCATTTCCAATAGAAAACTATTGAGTAATCAGAATGGATAACTTATCAACCACTAATTTTCATTGTTAATGAACAAAGAACGTCATGAGATTTATGAAATCTATTATGATATGACCAGCCCTTTCCCTTGAACTAAAAAAGTCACCCTTCTCGTCCATAAACATTTTCAACACAATGGTTATCTCCCTGAGACATCTAACATTCTCTTTGAATGATTTATTTATACGAGGGATTCAAATATTTTCAACCATGAATATAAATTTTGAATCCATAGCATGATTGTTATAACTATGATAGAGACAATGTAATTTAGACTTGGTAATAGTATCTCTATCATCATGCATATATTTTTAATATGTAGAAACCAACTTGTGAAAATCTTCAAAATTATAAAAACATCTTCTCAATATCTATTGGGGATATCCTATGCACTTCCTAAGGAACTAGAATATATAGCTATAAGATCATGTCAAACTAATATCCTAAACTGATCAAAATCAAACACTAGTAGAGGAATTACATCATAAAAATAATATGTGGATGTATCCCCAATACTTTTAACGATATCATCCAATGATGCTCTAAATTAATATTTCATTTCATCGACCAATGATTTGAGATTTTCCATCTCATTTCAAATCCATTTATTGTGAATTTTAAACTCATCTATGGGATTCATAAATCTAAGTTGGATATTCTGAATAACTAACTCAAATAGATAATTATAGTCCTCTTCATAGTGATATTTCAAAAGAGGGGATTGATTCCTTACAAAATTGTGAATCTCATACATTATCCTTTCACCAAAAACAATTATTTTAGCTTGAGTGACTATATTAATTGAAACAAATGGTGGTGATAAAACATGTATTGGTAATATAGGTCTCACAGAACATAAACATTCACGAATACAATCAATATAAACTTTATCTACAAATCATCTTTTAGAAACACCATCAACATTGACTTCTGATTCTTAACGAATTAGAGGGATTTTTTTTTAAAAAAGATAAGTTTCACGACTCCTATTCCATATGTCAAATAAAACTCCAAAAAAATATACTATGTCTGATTGTACCAAACTTGTAGAAATGACTTGAACTTCTTAATTAATCTGACCTTCTCAACACTGACTAGCCAATTGTGTTCAACATTGGTAGGCTCAGCTTCTACCTATGTATCATTAGTGGGCGTATCTTGCATCTCAACAGACATTATAGCATCAATAATAGTTAACTCACCTTCAACATTTCCATATATAGGATAATTATGAACATATATAACAACTAACTATTTTCTTCCAAATTCTTCCTTAATTAGTTCATTTTTCTCTTTCTCAAAAACATGTTGTTCAACAGAAACTATGAATCTCATCATATTAGCCAAAGTATAATCTAAGACTTCTTGAACTATGTAAATAGATATGGATTCAAAGTCATAAATAGATTGACTTTCATATATTATCTCCACTGATTTAGAATGCTCCCCATCAAAAAATTCAACCTTAAGATCTGGAGGCATCTCCACATCCTTTTTCTTGATTCAACCACTATCATTGTTAGGATAAGAATTAAATTCACCACCACTTCCATCATCTACATACCATTTTTTATTTCCATATTATTATTCCTAATCATCATTATCATTATCATTTTTTGTGGATTTGGAACTTTTATATTGAAAAAATCAAGAGACCACAATCTTTTCTTCATCACACATAACTAACATCTAACTTTTCTGGAAACCTTTTTGGTGGACTAGGAGATCCATAAGTGATGGGGGAGGATATTATAGAATTTTTACGGTAACTCACTACATAAAAAATTTTTCTTCTTCCACATCTTCATCAATAACTGCTTCCTAATACAAGATCATACAACATCATCATGCTTCAAACTAGGACTACTTTCATCGTTTGGTCTTGCTGAATTATCAAGATTATTATAATCAATGTACAACATCTCAGAATATCTAATACATTTTTTACATGGGTTAAAGCAGATTTTCATTCCTTAAAATGTTGCATTGGTTATGAAAAAAATAAACCCATTCAATCAAAAAATCTTGATCAACACGAACTAGGTCCTTTTCCTTTAAAATTTATGAAATCATCATAGGATAGATAAAATAATTTATTCTATAGGATGGTATTACGATCTCTCAAATATATACCATATGATATAAGAAGATATTAATATTCTGAAATTCAATCATAAGAAATAATACATTAACAAATTTAAGTCTTAGTGCTGCAAAAACACTCTTCCTTGGGAAAAAATGTGTTGTAATTACATTAAAAAATTCTCCTTCCAATTACGAGGCAACATGCCTTCAAAATGTGACATATCTTATTATCATAGCCATAACATCCTTAATCATATATAAATCAATGGTTTGTATAATATTACTTTCATAGTAATCATAGACTCCATAATGAGATATATTTAAACACCTGTACCATTTTCTTGAATAAAAACAAAATAACATTCCTTTTACATGAATTTTAATATAATACGCACCATATTTATCAAACACAGACTCTATGTTATAATAAAACTCATGTACCAGCCTTGGGTAAAAAGGACTCTCATTTAACAAAATTCATTCTAACCACCCTTTGTTTTCAATAACCTTTAGTACCGGATACTTATTCGATAGCATCAACTTCAAGCATAGTTCTTTTTCTAGTAAAACAACCCTACTAGCATGCTTAGGGTTAGCTGCAGCAACTAGAGGAGGAGCACTTGATTCCTTTTTCTAATTCATTGAAGGTCTTTCCTTAAATGGAGAAGAAACTAAAGGTCTTATCATTCTAGGAAATCATATCAACAATGAAAACTCAGTGGAGATTAAGTTGAACGTTTGAATAGTGAGAGATGAAAGGGTTTTACTATGATTGAGTAATATACCAAAATATGGAATGGGTATCAAGGTTTATTAAGAAAACAATTATTCCATTTTCATGTCATTTTGAATTATAGGTATTTTTAATTTGATATTATATGTATAAAATCAAAATCAAAATCGATACAAAAAAATTCATCGGCTTTCAGTAAATAAATAAACTAGGAAAAAACTGATGGTAATCGAAAAGAAGCAAAATTTTACAAAGGCATTAAATCAAAGACATGATAACTCAACAGTTTTAAAACCAATGATATGACAAACCAACCATATAAAAACCAATTTTATGTCAAAAAATGGAATGAAAAACCAAATTTATGACAACCAAGAGTACAAAAAAAAGGTATGAAAACCAACAGTATGACATCAAAGATTATACATAACAAAAATTTATTTTTCCGAATTCATGTTTGATATAATTCATTATTTTATTGTTCAAAGGATTAATAAATATTTAAGAATATTATACTTAAAGAAAAATTTATCATATAAACTAATGTTACATTTTAATACACAATGAAACTAGAGACATGTATAAAAAGTGACATGTTCTAGAGATGATTTTTCTATCTAATGTTAATCCACCAAAATCATCATCATAATAGCTTACTAAATCAAATTATTTTATTATTGTTTAAGAAATACTAAATTAGTAGTAAATTTTAGGTATTTGGAAATTCTTGTAATATAAAGTCATTGTGACTCCATTGGGTTTGGTTGAAAGTGAACACACATACGCATACTAAACATAATATCTTGTAGAATAGTTTTAATGTAGAGAATTCTTAAAATCATAGCATTGTATCTGGTTTTATCAACTAGTTTCCCAGTTTCATAAATATTTAATTTACATGTGTTACTCATAGGTGTGTTACTAAATTTAGTGCTATCTCGAATAAATCATTTCAAATGGTCTCTTATATATTTACATTGAATCAAAGTAATTCGTTATTTTTTTGAATCATCTGATAACCAATAATGAATTTGTTTTCACCCACTGAACTCATTTGAAATTCATTATAATTCATTTTAAAAAAAATCAAAACAAATGGAATTTTTTAAGATCCAGAATTAATATCATCAACATATATTTTTACTACTAAAACATCTTTTGAAATCCGCATTATGAAAAAAAGATATATTAGAGATACCTTCTAAAAATACTTTTTAAATTATAATTTTATTCCCATCATACCATAATCTAGGAGATTGTATTAAACAATATAAATCAGTAGTTAATTTGAAAACAATATTGGGAATATGAGGATTTTGAAAATTAGGGGGTTTTGTACAAATATATCCAAACTATAAAACAATTTATGAATGAACTCTTGACATACGTTTGATGGTGTTTGAAATATATAAGTGCTATATAGTAAATAAGGATTATTATAAATTCCTTTAGGATAGATGTGTCATGTTTTCCACATATTAATTTCCTCTTTCTTGACTATCACCTTCCGTAAATATTCTAGCCTTGATTATAACTATATTACTTGAATCATACACATTATTTTCAAACTCCCCTTTAGTTCCAATAGTGATGGTATCCTTGGGTCTATCTACAAGTTCCCAAACATTTTTTCATTCAATATTATTTGACTCTTCATAAAAATAAATCATGCATAATTCATAATTAATTTCTTCATTGATGTTCATAGGTTCATGGATAGTCATGAAATCTTGATGATAAACCTAATTTTTAATAAAATATATAGTTTTATTTCCACTCTTTAGATCACCTAAAACATAATCTAATGTATGGTAGTAAATAGATTTATCATCTCAAGAGAAATAGGGGTTGTTCACTTCTTGATTTTCATGTTTAGTTTCAAAAAGGTCTAGACATGATTTTGAATATGAATATTTTTATGACTTTTTTATAGTTGAATCAAATGGTTTGGAATTTAGGTTTAGTGAAGATAAATCATCCACAACATTTTCTAAAGATTTAATATGCTCTTGTGTATCCATTTCATAAAATTTGACATGGAATAATTATTCAATACATTGTGAGTTCTCATTGAAATCTCTAAAGGCTTTACTAAAAATTGCATAACTATAGAAAATTCACTCATCACATTTCGAATAAAATTTTACCATGATATCTTTAATATTAAGAAT
The DNA here is from genome assembly GCA_963277665.1 of Viscum album. Taxonomy (NCBI): domain Eukaryota; kingdom Viridiplantae; phylum Streptophyta; class Magnoliopsida; order Santalales; family Viscaceae; genus Viscum; species Viscum album. The sequence continues at coordinate 334,681,682 of OY728134.1, forward strand.
AAGGACTTTTAAACCAAAAACTCAAAAGAAATTATCCATATGTTTCTTATTATTCCGCAACTCAAAAGGGTTATTCTTAAAGATATGTCTAAATTAGACTCTATTGATGATATAATAGGTTTTATTGACAATATATTCCAAAAAATTGATGGTTTCATCATAATCCTCTTGAATTGTATGGGATATCTATTGTGTAGTTTAATTTAATCATTCATCAACTCAATTCTACTTAGGGGTCCTAGGAGTACAGATGTTGTGAGTGTAGCAATCTTGTGATAAAATGATTCAAAATGTTGATATTCATACTCACAAACATTGTAAATCCATATGGTTTTAATCCTAAGTCCACTATGTTTTTCTATAGACACTGCATACTTGGTAAATTAAAGGAATGCTTCAATATTGTGAGCTACAAAATAAACCATAGTGTTCCTAGAAAATTCATCTTCAAGAATATAAACATAGTGAATTTAAATAAGATGTTAAACTCTAGAAGGTCAAAAAACCATTTACACCAACTAGAGTCATTCAGATGTTTATACATTGCTATTTAGTATAAAAAAAACTATATGTTGTTTTCCTTTTTGAAAGGTGTTACATACTTCATCAGTTGGGAACTGGAGTTTATATATATCCCTAACTACCCCTTTTTTAATGAGCATACTAAGTGAGTAAATAATGTCATGGCCTAGTCTCCAATTCCAAATCCCAGGTTCCTTATAAAACTCACTTAAACATGAAACATTATTAAAGACTAATCAATATATGTATACACTATAAACATTATCATTTCACAAGGAAGTAAAAATTAAACCATTTTTTGAATCAAAAACATTTTCAATAAACATTTTAAAAATTAAAATGAAAACTATCATTACAAAATTGATAGATTCTCAGAAGATTATATTTTAATTAATCTAAATATAGAACAATAGAAATTAAAACTGAATTTCGGTTACAAATATAGCCTAGGCCAATGAATTTTTCTTTTTTAATTATCACCAAAGTTGAAATGGACACCATAAACAGGGATGATAATTTTTAATTTAGAGTAATCTCCTATCATAAATCTTTAAAAGATGGTATCCAAGTACCATAGTCATATCTTGGGGGTCTTCAATAAGTTTTCCTACAAAATAGGTTTTAAACAAGAAATGATTTCAATACCCGAATCTGTTTCATCCCATAAATGTTATTAATATTGGCATTGGGAACCCAAATTTTCCTCATGGGTTTACTATAAATATATTTTAGACTATTTGAAATAAAAATTTTGTTAGGTACTTTTAGAAAAATTATTATTAGTAGATATTTCATGTTTGGATTTAGGAACTAAATAATTCTTAGTTATTCTCCTCTGTCCAGTTTTGTATCCAATCCCAGTAACATATTAGGGAGAAACATGTTTTCTAAAAAAATCAATATCTCTCTACCATTTGTGAATTTTCTAATGCATTATTTCAATATCTCATTTTAAGATTATGTTCATTGTTTTATTTGAGAATTTGAACATTATATCCTTTTCATTAGACATATAAAAATTAATGTTTACAGTTAGAGATTAATGTCTTTTAAAAACATTGTATTTATCTTTGAACACATTAAGCTATATGGTATCGTATTTTAGTAATCAAATAATTATTCATTTGATGTAGGTTCATAATCATGGTTTTCATTATTATATTTATCAGATTCATCTGACCCAGGTACATGAAGAACATCAGAATCTGTAGGTAAACTGGATAACTCTTTGACTTTCATCATAAAGCACATATTTTTATGTCCATATTCTTATTTAGTGATGAATACTAGCCACTAGTTCTATCCATATATTATATTGAGTTGGATTTCATGGATTTCTTGTAACTAATATTATTTCTTCATATTTCCATTCTTATTTCATCTTAGGACAATCATATTTTAAATGACCTTTTCATTTTCATTCGTAGAATAAAACATCATTTTGATCATCATCCTTTTTCTTAAGTTTCATATATTATAATAATTTCTTTTAAAATTTGGTTTTTTTTAAAAAAAATCATACAATGATTGTGAAACCTTCAGGATAGATGATCCATTTCAACATCACTATTAGAAGTAGATTCACAATTACAGAAATCTAAATCTTATACCTAATTCTTTTCTTTTCCCTTTATATTTTCATGGGGATGTAATCTTGAATGCTACTGAATTAACCTTGTGGTCCTCATCCTCCTAAAATTTTACCTTTTTTCTTCTTCTCAAATCATAATCTTACCAATTAATTCTTACATTGGCATGTTACTTATATCGCATGGTTCTCTTATTAAAACTGATGTGCCTCTCCATCATTCTGTTAAATATATCAGCAACCCACATTATCATGTCCTTGTTAGATATGTGTTTTCATAGTGAGAACGTGATATTTAAAATCTCTTTAAACATATTGTACAAATAATAAATGGGATCAACTTATTTCATCTTAATATTTTTATATTTAAAACTATTTTTATTAAGTCTCATTTCCATAATATTAGTTGTTCCCTTATGGGAAATAAACAATTTTCCCCAAATTTAAATATCATATTTATAGGAATAAATCCTTTAAAAATCATGATCACTAAGTTAATATTATAAGAAATTCATGGTTTTAAAATTATTATTATAAGCAACCTCAGCTGGATCATACTAAGTTCTTTTAAATGTTGTAGGTAATTTATACTCTTCTACTATAGAGGACCCGATTTCAAATAAAAACATTCAATGTAAATTTTCAATTTTATTTTCCATTGGGAATATTTTTTCAAATAAAAAAAGTTGGGTTTTTGGTACCAGATCCTTTTTATCTTTTATACATATTAAAATAATAACAAATAAATATAAATAAATATAAATTTTGAATTTATAAAAATGTTAATATCCTTAATGAAAAACTATAAGCACAGTTAAAAAGTATTTGAAAAGATTTTTATCCATTTGATTACAAATATTGGTTGTAATTCACTGACCCAAGAAGCCGAGAGTCACTGCATTATTACATATCACTTGCATGATCACAATGGATCACATCTCAAAAGACCGATTAGTTTAGTATCCTTGGAAGTACTAGATACATTCAAAAGTTTTACATTACATCATAAAATAGAAAACTACAACAACATTGTTTCCATAGACAACACTTAGATACCATAGACTATCCCTAAAAGTTAGTAATAATATACTTTTCACGTCATGGGAAAAATAAAATATAGAAAGGGGTGAGGTCATATGCTCAGTAAGGATAATAATATAGTGGAAACTTTCATAAATAAGCATAAACATATAAGGCAACATATAAGACTATAACAAATTCCTTTTAAATTTGAACATCAGTATAAAATGGAAAAGATAAAATCATTTAATTCCATTTAATTATTCAATAAGATATTATAATAGTCCAATAATCACATGCAATATCAATAGTCACTTTCACAATGATGGAATGCATAATGCCAGACTTTCATAACCACTTATTCAAGGCCTTGTGCCAGGACTACAAATAAGATTTTGTCAAGGCCTTGTGCTAAGACACTAGTTTGTCTCATGAGACCTACTGATGCATCATGGAGCTATAGTGGGATCCAACCATCACTTACTAAATCCAACACATTCTTCATATGAAAAAGTTGAAACATAATCTGAACATTTTTATTAAAAATATCATAAAAAATGACAATATTTTAAGCACAAACAATGAATGGTATGAAAATAGCACATCCACAGTCAAACATAACTCATTAAACACAATATGGAAGATTCATTATAATAGATCAACCTTAATAAAGAATAATTAATTATATTGACATAGATGAAAATAATCATCAAACTATTTGAGAGAAATATCCCCCATTTCTTGAAAACCTTAAAAAGTCACTATTTATCAAGAAGTCTTTTAAAATAGATTTTTGAATTAATGTGTCTCATACCAACTTGAAACATTTAGAAGGAATTTTAATTTTAAAACTTTAATGTAAATATAAATAAATCCTTTAAACCGTTTTTAAAACATGTAAATTAATGATAATGATTTAGAATAATAAATCTTTAAAACATTTTAAAAAGATATTTTAGTTAGAGTTCTTAACCAAAAGAGAGACCCTTGAAAAAAAATAATTGCAGTAATAAAAACATTATTATATCATGGTATTAAAGGGATTCCTGATATACTATGTCAAAATACATAATATACACCATATAAAAGTAAATTGGCGCATAACAACAAAGAAGTCTCAATGGAATGTAAATTGATATAAAATCACTTATAAAGACCATATCCTTGGGTTAAGGATAACTCAACGATGTCATTATGTGTGAAAAATATAAATACACTAAATATTATTGGATATTCAGTGTATATCAATCAGAGGACATTCACAAATATTCTTGTAAAAACAACACCAATGAATTAGATATTTGACTCAATAAATGGAGATTGAGTTGAAAATGCTTTTATCAAGTTCATATCTATGACTTGAGAATTTATCAATGGAGTGATTATGTGTATCAAAAATATATCCTTAGTAGAGGAGTGGGAATTACCATAAAAATAATAAAAAGTTATTCCACACATAATCATGGGGTAAAATAATCAATGAAGTATGTGTAAAGTGGAATGAGTGAAAATTGAAAATTGAAATTCCCTTACAAATTTGGTAACGTACGAAAAAAAACGTATCATGAAAGATGGATCATAAAATGAAGAATTAATTAATAATAAATTAATGGATATTACACAAAGAATACAATCATTAGGTAGTACATAAAACACACAAATGGAAATAGTGGCAGCGTGGCATGAATCTGTCAGAAATAGGAAGTGAGATGAAAACCCTAACATCGTTATAATCAATCAAGTCATACAGACAAATTTTAAAAACAGAAAAATGAATCACATAATACCACAAATATAAAGATAATAATTATAATATATATATATGTCAAATGACAGTACACAATACACCACATTTAATAAATAAGTGGCGAATAATTGAAATCTCTTGGAATTAAAAGTGAGATTAGAAACCCCATAAGTCATAATTTTCCTTAGTAGAGTGTAGGTTAAACCCCTGTATAATGGTGAGATAATTGTTATTAAATTATAAAAGAATCATATACATTAATATGATATCATATATTATCTTTTAATATTTCTTTGTTAATAATATTTTAGTATTATCGTCATTTCGTGTGTTAACTGATTCGATTTCATTTATATGATTTATTATTTGAGTCATATTTTTTATGGATGGGATGTATCTTATTCATATCTAGATTTATAAAAAGTATTTAAATATTATTTTTAATAATCTAATGAAAATTATTCTTGAATAGATACGATGTGGAATGCATCTCATCGCGTTCATGGAGATGGTAATTTGTACGTACGAATGAGTAACAATATCATGATTTTGATATTAAAATAAAATATTATTGGATGGAATATCATATAAAAATAATTTTTATCATGTTATATTTTTTATTTACATTAATTAAAAATCATTATTATACCCATCAAAATAATAATGTATTGAATAATAATTAAACCACAACGTGGAGACGGTACGTACACACGTATGGTGTCATGTCATTCAATTGATGGATAGAATTATGAATTTGGTTGTACCATAATTATAATTACATCACAGTATATAGAATGAACTTGAGATATTATTTTAGAATGGAATCATCGAAGAAATGTGAAGTGGAAGAAGAAAGGAACGTCAAAGAGGTGACGAAATATTTACCACTTCTTCAGGTTCTTTCTTTAGATTTGATCAAAATGGCTCCTTAGGTTTGGATTTCTGAGTAACGTAAGGCATCTAGGATGATGGTAGGATAGTTTATATGGTATTTGGGTAGGAGTTGGACGAGAAAAATGGCTTTGAAGGTGTGAATTAGAGAGAAGGGGGAGTTCCCATTTATCAGATGGGTGAGGGGCGCCTTCAGAAAAACTAGAAATATTATTTTATAATAAAATAATTATCAGTTTAAAATGGCCCCAAAATGGATTATTTAAGGGATAATGTGGGGATGGGTCAAAAACCACTTGATTAATAGGTTTTAGATTTGTTTGTGTCCCTATATTAACTTTATCATTTAGAATTATCTCTTAGTTAAATAGTTTAAAATTTACCATGTCTCTTTGTATTTTAATATTATATGGTTAATAAACATACTATATACTTCAAAGATAACCCCAAGTGGTTCATTAATAACACACCTATAATTTTGAAAGTCTTTTGGCAGAACATTATATTTTTAGGAATATAATATCAATTAATATTATAACATTTGGATTAATAAATCTTTTATGTCAATTTTGACACTATTGCGTATTTTTTGGCTAAATTCCTAAAAGTATTATTATTTCGAATAGAATTCATCTAACTAACCCTAAAATGCCATATTAACCTATAAAATTAGTTGAATTCATAAAAAGTCCCATATTTAATATATTTTGATATTTATAATATGAATTATTTTAATATTTCATTAATTGAGTAATTTTTGCACCATCAAGGTGTCATAAATAAATTAAATTATTTAATGTTCAAAAAATATAAATAAAATACCATTATGTATTAAATCTTATTTATCTTTCTAATTAATATTTATTGTCAAATTTAGATTATATATAAACCCATATTAAAAAATTTTTAGTTATTAAACATTGATTATAACTCTTTTAACTCTTTTTTAAATAAAATAATAATAAATGTCCTAATCTAATCCAAGTGAACCTAAAGGATAATATGTTACTCCTATGTTTGTTTTTTTCTGTCGAATTACACTTATCCAACAGAATTAGGACATGTTTTAGGGTAATAGTAATAACATTTTTACCCTCAAATACCATATTTACTTTTAATCGTGGTAAATAAAAGTGAAAAAGTTACTTTTCACCAAAAATTAATTTCATCTTATTAAACCACATTTTTCATAGTGATATCAACCGTGTATCTAGGATTTTTTAAATTCCACTCAAAAAAGTGGTAAAATTAGGTTTTATGTGAATTTTAAAATTCTCCTAGGAGATGGGTAAAAGAATGTTAAAAGATTAATAAAATTTTTATATATAGAAAATTATTATAAACTAACTCCAATGGATTACATTGAACATATATAGGTATTATATATCTATTTTGTCCTCAAATATCATTAAATAAAATTTGGTGTTAATCTATAACTAAGTGTTTTCCACTATTCATTAAAAATCGATAATGTTTAGAAAAATGCCAAAAATTCACCCTACGATAATTTCATTATTTTGAATCCAAAAAATGAAGTTAATTTTGAAATATTAAATTTATAAAATTTCAAAATGTGGGTATTAATATTCATTAAAACTTGTTTGATTGGTCGTAGTGTGTTAGAATCTCAAAGTTACGTATAATGCAACCTATTACATTATTCAAAGGGAAACGTACCATGGAAGTCTTGGGCATGGGAACATAATTTAATGTCCCAAATCGGAAAAAGAGTCAATAAAACTATAACTTTAAAGGAAAGAAAGAGAAGTACAAAGTTCCCCTGAGATAACCCAAACTAGGATTCCATGTTGGAAAACATGGATATGGAAGATAAACTAAGTGTTAAGTTCTGATGGAGAGGGATAGAAAACATGATCAAGAGAAATTTAACAAGAAGAGAACCACAAACTTGTGATGGGAAAAATATTCATTTGTTTCCTAGAAGTTAAAGTAAATGGACAACGTTTTTTAAGATAAATTTCATAAAGATGAGGAATTTATTTATGAGATTTAATAAGAACATAAAAATATACACCTACTTTTTATATAGAGATTCATTCACTAATAAATTTTTCCCACTAACCTATTTTTTAAACGATGAGTATTCAGGATGGCTTGTTCACATCGGAAGAGCTAGAATCAACTTTTAGTGAATAAAATGATCCAAAAAAGGGTAAACTATATATTTAACTTGTCTTTAGATATTAATCAAAACCAAAATGGCTAGTACAAGATCAGATGATCCCCCAAAAGGATATTCTTTTAGAAAAAGAAACAATAATCATAATTTCTAAAATTAAACCAACAATATCCCAATGTTAAATAAATACCATTCAATAAATAATTGTCCTCAAAATCCTTCAATATAATCCAAACTAATATTGAAACCCAAAACATAGAAGAACTTGTTTATCTAATCTTCCACGTTAAATTGTATCTACAAATGACATCGACTAATCCTAATTTCTCATACATAAAATTAATTAACCTAATCACATATTCTCTATTATAGTTTAATCATTTCTATAAATAACCCAAATCACTATAAATCCACAATAAAAACATAGATAAAAATTCACAATTAATCCTCAAATGAAATCCCATATTATTCTAATTTCCATAGGCATGTAGTGTTACCAACATAGCGAACATCTTCCAAAATTCGATTTTATCAATTAATCACAGAATCATTTTAAAATACTAAGGGTATTCATTTGATAAGACATAAGATCCGAAAACAACTTATTATTGATCAATAAAATCATTTAACTAAAAATAATTAGTCACACTAACTATGTACATTACGTATTCCCGTGGTAGGTGATAAATCCCAATCGCACTATGGTTGTGGGGTCTATTACCATAGATTTTTCCAATGTGATGGCTTTTCCCATGGTCTGGATGTTGTCCTATTTCAAAAAAAATATATTTTATAACATTACCAAAATGAGATAAATTCTTCAAAATAACCATAACATAATTTAACGACATATTTTTCTCATACCATTCATTTTCATCCCAAAAATATAATAACTTGTAATTTCCTCAATTCCATTGATCAAATGGTTATTTATAACTAAATCCCCAAAAGAAAAGATAATTCTTCCTCAAATATTATTTTCACATGACAAACATTAGGGTTATAAATAAAAGAGAAAGTTATTCCAAAGTAATCCCATCAACAAGGAGAACTAATACTATTAAACATTTTTCTAACCATTTATTTTCACATAACTTCTTCTTTGACCAAGAAAATATTCTATAGAATAGATAATTCACTCAGGTAATGGCCAGGTCCCCTACATTTATGTAAAATTACTGTAAATGGATTCTTCAGAACGTTTGTATTTTCTTATATAGTACTCTTCATTTTTCCTTGGAAATTCATTACATTATGTCCTTATTTACCACATGTAAATCATTACTTTATTCCATTGAGACACTTTCATGGGTGTCTACTTACACATTTCCTACATGATGGAAATTTAGGATTCTTTTCTCTATGGTCTCCACTGCTAGAGCTCTTATCATTTATCACCATTATCTTCTTTGTTGAGTTTGGGAGTTGGTTATTATATATGATGTTGATCATAATTTTGGAAAACAGATTTGGCATGAATACGATATCTTTTACACCTATCAAGATTCCATTTTTTTTCTCATTTCCACCACTGTACCACCCTTGTACATAATTCTCAAAGTTACTATGACTTTCATGGAATCAATCCATTGACTAAAACCAGAAAGAATTGTGTGAGTAACTGTAGTCCTAAAATCATTTAGAGAATATCAAGACACTATATTTTCAATTCAAAACACATTAGGATTAACCAAGGTCATTTAATCTCATCTTATATTAAAATCCTTCGAATTGGATTGTAAATAAAATTTAAATTATCCTAAGTATATCCCCCAGGAGTGTTGTAACCAAGAGTGCAGCAAGGCCTGTTGATGTGCACCCATTCAAGTTTGACTCAAGCTCAAAGTAGTGTTTTTGGGTTTTACCCCTAGGTACTTCTGTTTCAGAGCCGTATCTACCTGCTCATATCCAGATAGAGAGGTTTTTCTTGGAAAACTCACAAAATCTATACAATAAATTTTTTTTAGGAAATTCATCAATACTAATCCTAAAAGTCTATCTTAGGGATATGTGCTCTAATCATAGATTATCTAAATATAGTTTCCAAGGTTTATACTAAACATTCTCTGATACCAACTATAACACCGCGACCCAAGAATCTCAGAGTCAATACATTACTATGTATCATTGGCATGATCACAAAGGATCAATTCTCGAAAGACTGCTTAGTTTAGTTTCCATGGATGTACTAGATACATTCATAAGGGTTATATTATATCATAAAATAGAAAACTACAATAACATCATTTCCATAGACAACCCTGAGATCCCATAGACTTTCGCTTCAGGTCTATTATAATATACTTCATTGCATCCTACGAAAAATAAAACATAAAATGGGGTGAGCTTAGATTCTTAGTAAGGATAACAATATAGAGGAAACTTTCCTAAATAATTATAAACATTTAAGTCAATGAATAAGACTAAAACAAAATAATTTTCAACATGAACATCAGCATAATATGTAAAAGTTAAAATCGAATAATTTCATTTACTTATTCACATAGATATTCTACTAGTCGAATAATCACATACAATATCAATATCTACTTTCACAATGATGGAATTCATAATGCCAGACTTTCATAACCACATAGTTATGGCCAGGTGCCTAGAGTACAAATAAGATTTTGTCAAGGCGTTGTGCAATGAAACTATTTTGTCTCCTAAGACCTACCGATGCATCGAGGAGATATAGCGGGATCTACCCATCACTTACTAAGTCCAATTCATTCTTCATATGAAAAGGTTGAAACATAATCTGAACATTTGTAATAAAACAAGCATACAAAATGTCAATATTTTAACCACAACCCATGAATGGAATAAAAATAGCACATCCACAGTCAAACATAACTCATTCAATACAATATAAAAGATTGTAATATAATAGATCAACCTCAATAGAGAATAATGAATGATATTTACATAGATGAAAATAATTATCAAACTATTTGAGAGAAATATCCCCTTTTTCATGAAAACATTTAAAAGTCACTATTTATCAAGAAGTCGATTAAAATAGATTTTTTATTAAATGTGTCCCATATGATATTAAATATTTTAAAATGAATATTAATTTTAAAATTTTAATTTCCATATAAATAAATCTTTAATATCATTTTTAAAACATGGACATTAAAGAGAACAATTTAGAATAATAAATCTTTAAAATGTTTTAAAATGATATTTTAGTTATAGTTCCTAACCAAAATAGATACACTTGAATATAAATAATTGAGGTAATAAAAGCATTATTATATCATGGAAATAAAGATATTCATGATATACTATGTCAATGTACATTATATACACAATATTAAATTGAATTAGCACATAACAACAATGCAGTCTCAATGGAATGTAAATTGAGATGAAATCTCTTATAAATATTGTATCCTTAGTTAAGGATAATTAAAAGACATAATAATGTGTGAAAAAAATAAATACACTAAATATTATTAGATATTCAGTTTAAATCAATCATTGGACATTCACACAAATTCTTGTGAAAACAAAACTAATGAATTGGATGTTTAACTCAATAAATAGAGATTGTGTTGAAATTTCTCATATCAAATTCATATAGATAACATGTGAATTTATCAAAAGAGTGATTATGTGTATTAAAATTATATTCACAGAATACGGAGTGGAAATTACCATGAAAATAATAAATAGCTATTCCACACATATTCATTGGGTAAAATAATCAATGAAGGTTGCGTAAAGCCGAATGTGTGGAAATTGAAATTTGAAATTCCCTTACCAATTGGGTAACATACGAAACATACATCCCGTGAAATATGGATCATTAAACTAAGATATCATTACTCATAAATTATAGTATATTACAAAAATAATACAATCATTTGGTAGTACATACACCACATAAAAGTAAATAGTTGCAGTATGGCATGAATCTCACAGAAATAGCAATTGAGATGAAAACCCTTACATTGTTATAATCAATAATGTTGTATGGACAATTGTTAATAAAAAAATTGAATAAAAAATATCATGAATATATAGATAATCATGATAATATATATATCAAATGACAATACAAAAAACACCACATTTAATAAATATGTGGGGAACAATGGAAATCTCACCGAATTAAAAGTGAGACAAGAAACCCCTTACATCGTACTTTTCCTTGGTCGAGGGTAGGTCATCCTCCTATATAATGGTAAAATAATTATTATTAAATTATAAAATAATCATCTACATTGATATGATATCATATATTATATTTTAATATTACTTTGTTAACAATATTTTAGTATTATCGTCGTTACGGGTGTTAATTGGTTCGTTTTCCTATATATGCTTTTTTATTTGAGTCATATATGTTATGGATGGGATGTATCATATTAATATCCATAATGATATCAAATATTAAAACATTATTTTTAATCATCTAATGAAAATTATTCTTGAATGGATACGATGGAGAATGAATCTCATCGCATTCGTGGAGACGGTAATCTGTACGTATGCACGAGCAACAATATCATTCTTTAATATAAAAATTACATATTATTTGATGGTATATCATATATAAAGAATATTTTTACATGTTATATTTATTATTTACATTAATTATACATCATTTTTATACCCATCCCAATAATAATGTATTGAATAACAATTACACCACGACATGGATAGTGTAAGTCGTATGTACGCATGTATGGTATCATGTCATTCAAAGGATGGATAGAATAATGAATTTGGTTGTAAAATATTTATAATAACATTACAGTATATAGAAGATATTGTATTTATTATTTTATAATGGAAACAAAAAATAAAAAGGAAGTGGAAGAATAAATGAACTTGAAAGATGTGATGAAATATTTACCTCTTCTTTGTGTTCATCCTTTTGATTTGATAAAAATAGATCCATAGGTTGGATTTATGACTAAAGTAAGGCCACTAAAATGATGGGAGGATAGTTGATAGGGTATTTGGGCAGGGTATGGACAATAAGAATGGCTTTGAAGGTGTGAATTATAGAGAAGGCTGAGTGCCCTTTTATACGAGGGGTGAGGGTCACCTTAAGAAAAGATAGAAATATTATTTTATAATAAAATAATTTTTGGTTTCTGATTGCTCCAAAATGTTTTATTTAAGGGATAATTTGGGTATGGGTTGCAAACCACTCAACCAGTAGGTATTAGACAGGTTTGGGTCCCTATATTAACTTTATCTTTTAGATTTAACTCTTAGTTAAATAGCTTGAACCTTACCATGTATCTTTGTATTTTTATATTATATGGTTAATAAACATACTATATACTACAATGAGAACCCCAAGTGATTAATTAATAATACACCTATCATTATATAAGACCTCTCTCCTAACTGTAGATTTTTAAAAATTTAATATCAATTAATAATATAAAATGTGTTTTAAAAACTCTTTTATTGAAATTTATACACCATTTGGTATTTTGTTTTTTCTAAATTTATAACAACATTATTACATAGAAAAAATTCTTCTAACTAACCCTAAATTGTCATTTTATACTAAAAAATTAGTGGAATTCATAAAAAGTCTCAAATTACATTTATTTGGATTTTTATTATATAAATTATTTTAATATTTCATTAATTAAGTAATTTCTACCTCATCACTGCGTCATAAATAAATTAAATTATTTAACATATAAAATAAATAAATAAAATTGTATTTTTCATTAAATAATTTTATCTTTCTAATGAATATTTATAGCAAATTTATCTTATGTATAAACGTATATTAAAAAATTTTCAGTTATTAAACTTTGATTTTAACTCTTTTAACTCTTTTTTAAATAAAATATTAATAAATTCCCTAATCTAATACAAGCAAACCTAAAGGATAATATTTTACTACTAATGTTGTTCTTGGTTGAATTAATCATATCTAACAGAATTAGGACATGTGTTAGGTTAATAATAAAATCATTTTTACCCTTAAATACCCTAGTTACTTTTAGTCGTGGTGAATAAAAGTAAAAAAGTTAGTATTCACCGAAAATTATTTTCATCTTATTAAACCAAATTTTTCTAACAAATATCAACCATGTCTCTTATATTTTTGAAATTCCATTCACAGAAGTGTTAAATTGATGTTTTATGTGAATTTAAAAATTCTCCTAAGAGGTGGGTAAAAGATGGTGAATAGTTAAATATGTTTTTTATATATCAAAAATTATTATAAACTGACTCTAGTTAATTACAATGAACTTATATAGTTATTATGTATCTATTTTGAACCAAAATACCATTATATTAAATAACTATGTATTTAACTAAAATTCAGTTTTAATCTATATCTCAGTGTTTTTAGTATTCCTCAAAAATTGAATGTTTTTAATAAAATGCCAAAAATTCACCCTATGATAATTTCGATATTCATAATCCAAAAATGAAGTCCATTTTTAATGATAAAATTTATAAAATTTCAACAAGTGGGTATTACTATTTATAGCGGCTAGTTTGGTTTATCGCGATGCGTTAAAATATTGAATTTGTGTACAATGCAAGCTATTACATTATTCAAAGGGAAATGTACTGTGGAATTCTTGGGGTGTTACATTGGTCGGAGTATGTATCTCAAGAGGGGGTTAATTGAGTACCCAATAAAAGGTTTGGTTAATGCAGATTATATTTAAATCCCCCAAAAAATTTAAATTTGGCTATGTTTATAAAATTATGTAGTATGATATATATCTTAATCTATCTAAATATTTCTCAAAAAATAGATTAGGTATCCAAAGATAATATGTAAATGGTATTCTCAAATCAAGAAATAAATACGAGTAATAACCCTATATTAATCATATTGCACGAAACATCATATGTAACATTAATAAAATCAATAAAAAGTCACGTAAAACCAACCCCATTCATTCCATTAGTCCAGTTTACTATTATTATTGTTCAATTTAAAAAGATTCACCCAATGGAATGAAAAATTTTGATATTCGTAAAATGTGCATAAATATGATATAACATGGATCCCTTACCTCAAAAGAAGATTTACAATTTTCTATGAAAACCCAAACCATAATATGATGAATCATAGGGCCCCAACCACACAAAGAATACACTAATCATTCTGAAACATTGATATATCTCAACCAAATCACATCTAAATAAACCCCCAACTCTAGAAATCATAAAATTTGTGATATCTCCGAAGAAACAAGGAATACATTGAAGAGAAAGAAAAAATAACTCACTCTAAATCACTAATATTGAATCCCAAAATACAAATGATGAATGCCAAATATCAAATTTAATTAGTGGAGGGTTTCAAATGAATCTATGAATACTTTTTAAATATTGAAGAAGTGATTTAAATTGTATGACAAATATCTCACTTTAAAATAAAACCAACACTATACAATATAATTAAATGAAGAAAACTATAGACATGTGTATTATTCTCTAATGATCTTTTGATACATGTTCATCTTTATATGTATTTGATGAAAGTCAAATAAGGGAAGTCGAGTGACATCCCCTCTAAATTGTGTATGAATAGTCTACAATGAATCATATGATTATTGGATGATATTATTCTTCGACACACATAGTACTGGAATCTCATGTGAAAAGAAGGACAAAAAAAAGATAACTTTGGGTTTCAGGGATTTTTGTCTAAATAACAGAGAATTACACCCATATCAATCATGTGGATATATTTTATACATGTTTTATAAGACACACCTCAACATCATTCATTTATTTATGCATTACAATACATGAAAAAATGATCTGGTAAATATATGCATTTATTAATGAATGCTCCACCTTTTTTATATTTTATCTTGTGAAACTATATAATAAATGATAGGTTTTGGGAATAGAAAATAGAAACATATCTTCAAAACCATAAAAACAAATTGATACATCCTATGGATGAATGAAAACCATATATATCATATATATTAAAGGATTTAGTGTATATATCCCCTAATCTACCAATAGCATGAAATACTTATTGACATTGTGTCATTTCATCGTATGTTTTATCATATACAATAACCCATGAAATCATGTCCCAAAATAATTTTTAGATATTTTCCAAAACACTTTTATAAATCCATCATCAACTTCACCTTGTATCACATCATATACAATACCTTGTGAATACCTCTCTAAAACACTTTTGGATGAACTCTAAAAAATTTATAATATCTATTTGATTTGAACTCATTCCTCATTCATTAAAGAACAAATTTTTACCTCACAATCCCTTATAGAGTTTTAAAAATATGAATATATACTTTTATATATGTAACAAATAAATAACTGTTGAAAATCATCAATACTAGTAACATTATAAATGGATCTGGCATGATCTCTATAAAACACATGTATCTCAACTTATTTTTCCACAAATATGCATCATATGAAAGCATGAATTTATATATTTCTCCATTTTAAGATATCATGTGACCATGGTACACAAAATATGTCAATCCCATATAGAAAACTCATTTGTTATCAAATATTCTGGTATTGACTGATTTGATCAATGAACACATTACATGTCATTCATCCTTATAGATAAGTACAACACATGTACCTTATCTGAATAGATATTCAATGCCTAGGTTTGGCCCCACAATCCCATCATACATCTCAATTAAGGGACCATATTTCATACTCATCATACAAGAGAAAAAATATCATATTGGTTATCCTTTAACTAATAACATGATCAAAAATATACCGAACCTCCCTCATATTAGATAAGTATATATGTTGACCCTAATATGTAGGGTATTAATGTATAATGGTTATCATGATTTTCATATCACTTATCTCAGGTAATAATCACTCAATTATGTTCCATGCAGTCCTAGAATACCAATGGAATTTATCTGACACTATATGTGGTATTCATAGCATGTATCGATCACACAAAATGAATCATGTTTTTTTTCTTCATGAGCATATTTTCTATCATTATACAAGAATCCTACACTTTCTAACCTTAATTTATCAGTATAACATGTAATACCCCATGATGATCATTGGTTATGAATATAATCAAATTATTAATTTGAAAGGTCCATTATAATTTCACATCGTGAAATGTATATATATATTTATTTATATTTATTTATTTATTTTTGTGGAAAATGTGAAAGAATGATAAAATAGAGCTTTCCTTGAATGTGATATAATTCAACATTATTAAACTCTTTATTAATGTTTATAAAAACTTACGTAAGCACTATTTTTTCATATAATAAATCTTAAATTTCTATATCATCCTTATGTTTTCAGCACATTCATGGATTTTAACACATTACATCATATTTAATCCCTATCAAATGTAGATATGATTATATGATAAAATAGTCCCATTAATCTATTAATTCCGAAACATCTATAACGAAATCTAGTTTCAATAATGGTGTGATTTTGAAATCACATTCCTGGTTATTCTTCTTTTGAACATATTCCAACATCAAAACTTCACGACATAAAATTTTACATTCTCATCTTCCTTTTTCCACTTATAACTCTTTATAAGTTTATCATCATCATCATCCTTGGAACCCAATTCTATAAAACATTCTCTTTGATCTAATGTGATTACCTACATTATTCTTCACTAGTCCTCTTAATTTTTTTAGGATAAGGTGAAAATTAACATAACACAACAACTAAATAAAACGCTTATAATTATCTTTAATATCATACACTTAAATATTTTGGGATATATGGTTTAATTAACATTTAATTTTTACAAGTACAATCCTTTGAGAAATATAATCTAACACTTTCATGATGACAAAATGAAATTATTTACATTTTTCTTCATCACCACATATCCTACACACTTTTAGTACATTGAGTAAACAATAAATCTATTTTTTTATTTTTATAATTCTTTAAGAAATATTAATATTCACATTCTAAATGGTAAGTAAACAAAAAAATAACCTGTGTTAGGAAATAAAATTTATTTACTTTTAATTGAAATATATAACCAATAAATTATTGTTTAATATGTTATATGATATTCTATATGGTTTAAACATTTATTCTTTAAAATTAAAAAAATTATAATGTACCAAAAATGGGCGGCTAGAACACATTACCTAACATTTTTACAAATATGCCAATAAAATTTTATCATGGATATAAACTTGAATCCATATATTCTTCTCTAAACATGTTATAAAACATAATGATTCATAAACTATGTGTATAAAATTAATCATCTCATGTTATTCATAATAATTCCTTATTATCAATCATATTATCTTATCATATAAGGAAATGAGATAATGATACACTTATTTTTCAAAGATTAATTCGAGCTTGATAAATTTCGTTACATTTAGATCCTCAATGTAGTAACTATAAATATCATCTCATGAATTAAAACATCAATCCTAATGAGTTATTACTTTATTTTTTAACTCTTATATATTTAAAACACATTGGAAAATATAGATTTGGTATCAAATACCTTTCAAAATATTATAATATATTACTATAAAATACATTCATGACATTGGAATTCCATCGGGTTTTACAAATTCTTATAGGTATTTCTTAGAAAATCCATTCATTATAAATTATTAATTTTCCTTCTTAATAACCATAGGTTTCATGGATATTGATTTAAATTGTGATGAATCGTTTTTTGACTTATCATCCAACATTTTTATCTTTCGATTTGATGTTTTATCTACATATACCATATATAAAAAATAGATCATACTCATCATATTCCTATTACATATATATTCCCAACACATTGACAATATCATGCAAAGTTGATTTGAATAAAATGATATTTTAAGATCATTTCCCTATATGACAGTAGTATATATTTCCTATCAAGAATTATCCATTTCTAGTTTCTTCTTAAAGAATTTAATAAAATTAAAAAACCATACACCATTTTTTTAGAACATCCATATCAATTAATATAAACAACAATTATATACATGTAATTTTCTTTGAGATAAAAATAAAAATCTTATAACAAGTTTATCCAGTATTTATGTATCAAAGATATCAATGAAAGGACTCCTTTTCTATAATACATGAATGAAAATTTGAAGCATCGATAAATTTCATCTCTTGGCCTTATGTACATTCAAAATTAGAAACATACAGTTGATTTAAAATATTTTTTATAATATCAAAATTTAAATTTATGAGAAATAATGTTTTAATAAAACCTCTAGTCTCATCGAGTTATCAAGTTATACAATTTATTGAATATTATTTTACACGACCAATCATATTGAGTATATGAGACTATAATTACTAAAAATTTTGACGTATTAACAAATATTAAGTAAATTAATGGATAATAAGATTCCCTCATTATTTATTCATCTCATACCTTTCAATCAAAGAATGAATCCCTCCATGATTCCATGATAATCTATAATTATTAGTGGAATAATTTCGACACTAGGTTATTAAAGAAAGAATTGTTCCAACACATTGAAATTTCCTTTTATAAACCACCAATCATACTTAAGTACTTTTTTTATGTTACAAAACATAAGAATATATGAAATTAAACCTATAACTTCCAAGGATTAATATTAATTTTTAGTTTAATTACAATGATATTACTCATCTACAATAGAGGATTTTATCAGCTAAGAATCTTATTTTATTAACCATTTGAAACAGAAATTTAATAAATGAGACCCTAATAAAATAGTGCCCCCTATTAGTATCCATAATACATATTAGTGGGAGAAGATACAAATTTCACACTGAAAGGATTCTAATATGGTGTTTCTATCTCCACATAATTTTTTAGGCATTACATCATCACAATAATATCATATATGTCATTTGGAGATACAAATAAACAACCCCTTTTCCAATCCATCATATGGGTAAAACCAACTATAATCCCATGGTATCATAATCCTATCATGGTCTCCTGAATAGTGTAATAAAAAATCTCTACAAACAAGCTACCAAAGTACTATCCTACTGCACTAATCTAAGGAAAAACCTCAAAAAAAATGTTCATGTGTCATTCATCATTACATACATTGCACAAGATAATCTATGGTCACCCTAATATGGTTTGACCCACATTTTAGGATGCCTGAGGCCTTGACATGTGATTTTTTGGAAGGAATGTAACACTTAGTATTACAAGGGGATTTTAATCCCACCTTATTTTATAAAGATATTTGATTTTATCTATGAATACTTGTAATTTAGTTTTGAATCATATTATTTCTAGAAAACTAATAATATTAACACATATTGATGTGTTACACATGATATTGCCCACAAGTTTGTGTTAATCACCCGAAAATTGAATTCTAACATAATCATACATATCTTAATGCATCATGTAGATAAGGTACATGAATAATTTATGTAAAATTTTAGAGTTAAAAAATATTTAAAATCATTATATGAGTAATCCAATAGAAAAAATATAAACATCATTCCCTAACTGTGAAAAGGGAATAAAAATCCATGTATGAAGGTAGTTTAGCCCCATGTTCCTCTAACTGAGGATAAATTAACCAAGGGAGAATTAAATTCATGATATAACTAATACATAATATGCACAAATTATATTCAACATAATCCAATTTCAAAACCTCAATTTCTATCTTAGGGTAAGGTATATGAAAAACTAAATGCATTTTCATACCAATCATGTAATAAAAGGATCTATCCATAAGTAATTTAACAATTAATCTAAATTTTACATCATTTATCATATAAAAAGTTTATTACTATGAATAAAATATGGGATAAACTTTAAATTAATGAACAATTCAAATATTTAAACATTTATGACCATGAATGATGAATTCATAAATAAAATCCAACTATATACACATTTATAATTCTATTGTTAACATATATGAAAATTCAATAATTCTTATTATAAAAATTTTATATTCCTTCTATTATGAATGATATCATATATAACATTATATCATATTTCCATTTTTTATATATGATATTTCATGAATTATAATCTATTATAATCAAATTTATATTATGTAATTATTTTACATAATATAAATATCTTATACATAATATTATTCAACTGAGGATTATTTTATTCACCAAAAACATTTGGCATGACGTACATTATATTTAAATAAATATTCTTTAATTTGAAAAATTCAATTTAATTTATCATGAATAGTTCATAATAAAAAATAAACAACTTATAATTGGCCTAATTTCATAGTTTATAACCCATTATTAATTATATATTTTGATTTATAAATAAATGTTTTAATTTCTATATCATAAGTCATATTATTTAGTTTTTAAAAAAAAATTATTTAAATATTAACATTTAATATTTGAGAATAAAATGTCTCATAATAATTTATATAATTTTTTAAAAATCATATATAAGTAATTAGTAAATTTATAAATTCCCGATAAAATAAATATTCAATAATTACATTTTTAGTATGATTTTTAAACACATTATAATCTATTAAAAGAATTTAACATTTTAAAAATAAATTAATAAAACATTATTTTAAGCATTATGAAAAATACATATTCTTTATTGGGGTATACTTCCTGCACCCTTACAGAGATAGTAAATGTAAGGGTAAATAGTCATGACCATTACATAGTCCATACCACAAATATGTACTGATCACTAACCTTGATGTGAACTATTCATGTAAAGGTTAAACATGGATTACTCATACATGAACAACTTCACATACAGTTAATCTACTATACATAAAGGTAACCATGCAATGACCTTTAGGAAGGGATTAAAAACATATTATTCCCATTAAATAAATAAGGATCTCGTATTGAATCATGGTTGCTTTTATTAGCCCATAAAAAAGATTTAAAACCATTGCATAACCATTACACAATAATTTTTTTCCATTATGATTTCCTCAGATATCCATACATGGATTCCCATGTATAAGTATTTAAAATATGAATTTTTTTATCTCCATAATATAGGTAACACAATGGTCTCCATTACAAATCCCATTTGTTTAAAGGTAACACTTTGTCTACCTTTATGTATCCTTGCTACGTAAGCGTAAACTGTGTTTCTATATTTCAGAAAAACTAGAAAAAGGCTGATTTTTTACTTGTTTCTTCATTTTGAATTTATATTTCATAAATCTTATTCATAGATCCTTTGATATTAATAACCAGTTTGAACTAAAACTAGTACCACTTGTGAGACAATAGAGAAGAATTTTAAACACTAGTTGGAGGATCTCCCTTTTTTAGAAAAATTAATGTGTAATAAATACTGAAATTAATAACACTATAAAAATGCACAAAATTATCCCAATAGATTATTGTATGTCTTCATATTTATATGCATTTAATAAATGTCCCATAAGGGCATCCTAAATAAATACCCCCATATGGTCTATCCATGACCTATGCTATATCATCTGTTTTTTAGGTGAGATTATTCTTCAATTAATGATTTCATAGAATCTTGTATGTAATGATTCAAGAATAAGAAATATTCATGTCTCGATGTTTTTTCAAAGAATACTAGAGGCACAACCACTTCCACCACATGGAACTAGTTTTTAGAAGTTTTAGAATATTCTACTCATCAAATTTATTTATTCATGCATTACAATTCATGAATAAATCTTTAGAAAGTATATGAATTCATAATATGAATTCTTCACCTATAATACATTTTATCACTAGAAAAAACATAAAAAATAATAACTTACATTGGAATATAAAATTTTTGCATCTCTTAAAAAGACTCAAACCACAACAATACAACCCATGCAATAAAATTTCCTATATATTTATCATATATATTTATAAAACATTTGGTAGTATATGTATATTACTTAGTTCTCCCAAAATCACTTGTGAATAAAATAATGTACGATGTAATTAAACGGGGAATGGTGGAAATTGGGGGGAGGTTGAAATTTATAGTATCATGATACCCTACCACCAAAGATACCAAAATGAGGGTAGAGAGTTAATTACCTCTGAGCCCTACCACCAGTAGGACATGGGATGGATACTAGCAATGAGGGTATAAAAATCTAATTAAATATGTTGCATTCCACTCTATAAATTTATTTAATTTTCAGATAATATAAATAATCCACATGAAACTCCATGACATTATATAAAATACAACAAAACCATCCCTCAATTCATGTATAAACAAAAATGATATAGATAATAGTAGCCATGGTAAATACCCAAAAGCAAAGATAATATAGTGACAGAACAACTATCTTAAGATCTGAGCTAGTAAAATCTAAAAAATATATATATCCCTCTTGGAAACCTGAAAATTGTTTTATATATACAAGGTGAACATATAGGTATACCCAGTAAGAAAACAAGAGCCTCTTCTTCACATGTGAAAGAAGCATACTAATGCACCATTGAGAAAATATATAAATCAATATCACTTAAAGGGGTTATGTATCCATCCCACAACATCAAGTCACACTCACCTAATAATGAAAAAAATGTTTAATAATGTAATAAGAAACATATCGATGAATGGTACCCAACACCACATTCCCACTGATTATCCACTATCAAAACCCAACATCATATATCTTGGTGCTCTGATATATTATAAATAAAATATAACTCCACCCCACATCAGGGTAAAATCACATCATTCTCCCAGACACTAAGGCCACCTCCCCACAACATTTTCACATCACATCATGCCTATGGACACACAATCCATCACTTCAAAACATTAAACAAAGAATTAGGATGTCATAAACATGAAGGACATCAACCTCACTCCATCCCCCTACCATGGATGACCCCCACCATAAGACACCCCAAATAACATTCATATCCTATCTCACGTGAAAAAACATCGTCCTTTGATCCATAGAACAGTAATATCACATCATGCCAGAAAACAATTGTGCCATCACCTAGTGCACTAACAGACCACTAGCCATCAATTCATAAGAATAACTACTCACCTAGAAGATAGAGTGGTAAAGCATGAGGATCCAACCATCCATCCTCATCATTGGGATGTTAGTAAAAAAATACTTCCCATGTGTGAATGTATGGGTGTCAGCACATAGTGATCGGCAAGGGTGGGGTACATATAAAAATCACAAGTAATATACAGGTATACACATATTTCCACACACAACATGAACTTATGATTTCACAACCAAGAACTAAAAAACTCACAACATCGCCACTTTTTCTTCCATCTCTAAATTCAAAACACCACATAAACCACAAGCCACATCACACCACAAAATAATTCATTTATCAAACCCCTATTTTTCAAAGGGGTGTGGCTCCAGGGGAGGTGGAAACTGATCCCATGCTTGTTTCCAATGCTCCCCAGGGCCTCGTCAGTTGTCCTTGGTCAATTGAGTATATCATCCGAAAGTTTCAGGGTATCCTTGGAATCAATACCATAGGGGCCCATATATGGCGTGAGGGAAATAATGTCGTGGACTACCTTGCCTCAAATTTTTGATTAGGACTGGAGGCTCTCCTCATTCACACACCTTAATGTCTGAAACTAATGGGGATTAAAATTCATTGAGGGGATTCCCCAGACCTTCATCATTTTATACCCCTGTAGTCTCTTTTCCTTGGCTTCTTGTGTGACAACTTGTGTGTCCCATTTCTTATTATTGAATAAAAATTTGAATGATGATTATTATTAAGCATCATCCACATTTAAAAACACAACTCATCATTTATTTGTACATTAAGAATTTCCTTCCCAATATTCTGACAAAAACCTTTACTATTTGAATATTTATTACATAATTATTTCAGTATTATTCAAGAATATATTAAAAAAAACCACACATCACATGTTGCTCATGATATCCATCACACCATAATCTCACTGCCCCAAAATCATGAAATAAAACCACCCACACACCTCCCCAAAATCACATCCAAAATACACCCATCGTTCCACTCCAAAATACATATCAAAAAAACCACCACTTCATCAAGGTAAAATCAAATCCAAACAAGCACCACCTCACTGCCCAAAAATCCTGGCCAACCCACTCTCACTTAACTCCCTCAAAATCATGGCTAAAAACCACCACCCCATCACTCCAAAATCATGACCATTTATAACCCATCTTCCCCACATCACATTGAAAGAAAACATCTCCACTCCACATCATGTCCACACATAACAACAAATTAATGGTAATTTTATAGATTAAATTTAGTGGATTTTATGACATTGCATTTTATTTAAGGTTTTTTATGACACAGACAATAATATAAGATAAATAGTTTATCTAGACAAATATAAGTGGTTAATTAATTTCAATTATTTGGATGATTTTTTAAAATTAAAAATATAAATATAAATAAAAATACATAACATCCATCAAAACAAATTCCACCAATGACCATAATAATTAGGGTGGTGTCAATCCCATAAATTCCATCAGATAACAATAATATCAATGTTGTAAAACATAAGAATCATTACCCCTTACCATATTATATTTAAATTAACAAATTATTAATAATTAATTAAAACATAAAAACCAGAAACCATAAATGAATATCAGTAAACCTCTCAATAATGATACATAATAAAGAAAAAAAGTATTCCCTACCTCAAAAAATATTTTCTAACTCGTTGTGCACTACATAGTATAATGGAAACCCCAATAAACAATAATCACACCTAGGAAACCGAGATAAACTTACACGACACCCAAATATCATCAAATAACAACCCATCCCACAACGCAAGATAAATCCATACCACCACTGTGGATCCCCGAGGGAAGAGTAAGAGGAAACTAACCAAGAAGAAAGAAGTGTTTAGCATCGATCACCAATAAGCAACTATCAGAACCAACAAATCAAGGTTGATTTTGAGGGGGATAAAAAGTCACCCTGATGTGACTAGGGCTCATCTAGATTTAGATTAAATGAATTGTGGCTAAATGAAAAATATTTAGAAGATAAAATAACATAAAATCTAAAAACCTTTAAGTTTCTCAATGTGTAACCATTACACGGTGTTTAATAGACATGTTTCTAAAAAAATCAGATTTCATTGAAAATTAGTCACATCCTAATTTTTCTATAGATGCTATGATTTTCACATGAATTATGTGTAATCCATATCATGGGTTTTATCAATACCAATTTAGAATTCTTCGACTCACTAGTTATACAAGTCTTGAAATACCAGTTCACATCGTGTAAACATTACAAGACAAGAATTCTTTACAAAAGATCTTTTCTACCTCCAGCCTCCACTAAACCACATGAAACCTCTTAAATCCTCCTTTTGAGATCCTCTAATACTTGAAAATGAAAAAGTAATTTTCTATGGAGGTGTGGACCGTTGCATAAGATACTTATCAATTAATTCATTCCCTTGAGAATGAAAATGAAACCTCAAAAATGGGGTCTGAACAACAACCCCATAAGACACATCTAATGGATCTCATCATACGTAAAACAGTAATACCATCCATGAACATCGAATAAATTGGAAACAAACCATTTTGAAAAACATCATCACTACAAAACCACATCAAAACAACCATCCAAAATCCACACATTGAAATCTAACTAATTCACTACCCCAAACATACGAGTCAGAAAATTTCATCATCCATGTCAAGTTACCATATGCTCTAGGTGGTACTGATTCAACCACATCGGGTTAATTGAATTTCATTATA
Organism: Viscum album; assembly: GCA_963277665.1. Classification (NCBI taxonomy): domain Eukaryota; kingdom Viridiplantae; phylum Streptophyta; class Magnoliopsida; order Santalales; family Viscaceae; genus Viscum; species Viscum album. The sequence continues at coordinate 334,708,282 of OY728134.1, forward strand.
ATGTACATTGATTCGAAATCTGATCCCCTTATCATATGTCAAAACATTATCACACACCATACATTATGGGAAAATTTATATCATAAAATATAAATATCCAAACATCACATCCCAGTAATAACATTGTAAAGATAAACTCCAAACAACTCCATCTACTGGTTACAAATCACCATTTCATGTTCCCAAGTACTCTCATTAAGGCCACCATGCTGGCATAACTAAAAAACAATTGAAAGGATCCATCCATGCATCACAATTTCTTGGTGATCCTTGATCTCTACTAGACACTCACAGATCTTCATGTCTTCCTTGATATCAAATTATCCCTAATCAATGACTTGGGAGTCAACATGAAGATACTGATGAAGTGGGGAGATGTGGAAGATGTTGTCGATCCTCCCCAGTTACGGTGAAAAGTCCAACTAACATGATACCTCATCAATATTCTTGAACATCTTAAAAGGCTCAAAAAATTTGGAGAATGATTACCTAAACCTATCCTTTATTTCTCTCAACAAGCATAAACCATTAAAAACATATGGTCATGAAACATGAAATCCAAGGGCCTCATCTTACGTTTGACATAAGAAATATTTTGGTCCTACACTAATTTCATCATATCATGAATAAGATGATCCTCCTCTGTCATGGTCTTTACCACATAGTGACAAAGAATTACTACATTCCAAACCCCTATACAACAAAATGGATAATGGAACAATATCTTATAAAAATCCTCTACTAGGGACATTCTAATGAATGAGTGATTGATTTTGTTGACAACAAACATATCCAATTGTAGGTGTTATACCAAATATCCAGAAAATATCAATATGCATGCCTACAAAAAAACATATTATATCATGATGGTACAATCCATCTACCCATCCATTTGAAGGTTTATAGAGGTGCTATGGAATATATGAATGCCAAAAGGAAGATGTAACACCCTACAGACACATGAGGTAAAATTTTCATCCTGATCTAAGACTATTGACATTATAAATCCATGAAACTTCACCATGTTATCAACATACCTCTTAATAATATCATCTAATATAACTAACTTTGTAATTTCTATGAAGTCGTTTGATTGCCTCAATGAATCCACAATATTCTATATGACATCACAACATCCCTAAGATTATGGTATCCTTGTGATAAATAAATTGATATGTATTCCCATTTAAACTAGAGAATATCCAAGGGATACAAAAAACCACCAGAAACACGATTCATGACCATTATCTACGGTAAAACCAAGCACATCAGCACATACTCCAACACTTCACATTTCATCTCTGGCCACCAAAAAAACCTCCTCAATCTATGGTACATGTAATGGATGGTGCCTACCTGATTAGTTAGTTTTCTATTGTTGGGGTTTGGAGGTGTTGTGGAGTTTTCTTAATGAGTTTTTTATAGTTTTTAGTAGAGGATGGAGCTATATAAAATCTTATGCAAGAAATACATTCCATGTAATGGTTATTCCTAGATTGTGTAGTCAGCTGGTACATAGATTTTAATTCATGTAAGGGTTATCCCATGAGATGATTAAATGTCTTGTTATAGGGATTCATGAAGTCTATTAAATAAAGGTTGAGGTAATTAATTTCTCAGAAAAATTTGATATTTTAGAAAAGATGAGGATTACACACCCTATAAAATTTACACAATGATAATCTGACAGTTTTCTATGTTTTAAGATAATTTGTTGGATAAATATTTTTTATTCTACCACACCTCTCTCCCTTTTGTTTTGGGAGAGCCCATGGTTACTTGACGATACCATATATCCCTCTTCCCCATTATTCCATTTATTCCTCTCAATAATTGTTCATTGGCGATTTATGATTATTTAATCTCCCTTTTTTGATGTTTTATTTTATTTGTATCTCATAGATTTACTGTGGTGAAGTTGTTTTGGTCTGGGATATGAGTTAGGCTGCGTTTTGATGATATTTTGGTGAACTGTTGGTTGATTGTTATTTTTTTCATGGATTGGTTTTTATTTTTGGCCATTTATTCTTTACCATACAGTGTTCATCAGGTTAGGAAAGCTTTTTTGGGGAAGTTAATCCCTATTTATTGTTATTCTGTAACATTCATACTGAGTTTTATAATAAACCTACACTTTTTTTACAAAATAATATCTCATTTCATACATTAAATTACATATAATAAAACCCAAAATATTTATAATTCTAGTGTCTTTGGGAATTAGGAACAAAAAAACATTTTGACTATGGGATACAATAACATTATCAAAAACTTCCTTAACAAGCTTCTAAAATTCCATATATTTATAAAATTGATCTTGATAACATGGGGAAAAACATAAGAACATGGGTGAGCTATAAATCCCATTAATGGAGTAAACAAGGAATAATATGAAGAAAATAATACCTATTAGACAATAGTTATATCAATTAGTAGTAAAATGAACATGAATAACAAGACATGATATAACATGATAATCATAACATGGGAAATGTGGAAACAACATAAAATAATGATTCATAAACATATGTCATGTATAAAACTGCCAATACATAATGGTTGAAATCCTCAAAAAGGAATCAGTTTCACTCCCAGTCCCAGCATTATGTATGATGATACTACACATAACCTAATGCATTGGAACGCTATCTGGATGCACCCATCATATTCATTACATTATCATGCTTAAGTGTGTCATGTCGATCTTACAACATGGATTCATTCAATATCATAATTTATTCCACAATAATGGAATATATAATAGATAAATTTCCATGCCCAATTTATTATTAAATGTTCATAAAGGTGAATGCGCCTTATATAAAAATTGGTATTGCATTTACTAACCAATTGTTTTGGAATGGAAAATCGTGGTGAAATTTTGGCAGCATAACGATATTATTAAAAAATAATAAAAATAATTGATGAAAGAGAAAGGGAATTATCATAATTTTAAATTAAAATTTACAATAATTGAGACATGGTAAGACATGTATCATCATAAGGAAATGTAAATTTGAAGAAATTTCATAATGAAATTTGAATAAATAATATATGGGTGAGGATCCCTTATAAAATATTGGCATTGTAACTCCTTAGGTAAGGGTACAAATGAGTGAGGCTAAATAATACCTCACACAAAGAAAATAAAATATATAGTAATGTAATTATTATAAATAAAAAAATATATATAACTAAAATTAAAAATATCAAATTCCAAGGAAGGTTATTGAATTTGAAAGGATGAGATGAAGGTCTGTTACATAAAAGTATAACTCCAAAATAATTGAAGGGGATTCATGAGAGGTTGGGGGATCCTTGGGATGACAATAGGGATTGGATGAAACATTATATACATGATCCAATTATTTATTGTGAATAGAAATGGGTGCATGGGTGAGTTTATATAAGAGAATAAGGGAATTTCTTTATTATTTGGGTTTTAGGATCTAAAAATATCCAAAACACAAAACCATTTGTAAGAACCTGAATCTTCGTTTCAGGTATGTGTTTTCGTCTCTAGTCATTTTTCTAGAAAAAGAAGAAAATTTGGAAAATTTCAAAATACACGTCGTGTACTTTGATGCCACACAGGTCATGTGTTGGCTGTGTCCGGGCTACACAAACAGTGTGTAGGGGTGATGTGGAGGCCATATAAGGTGGAGTATGGAAATGCCTAGTACACGCCTTGTACCCAAGAAGTACACTCTGTGTACGTTTTTTTTCATTAAAAGCACCGGGGTTGCGTCTAATTGCCAGAATGACCTTCTTCTAGGTCTTATTCAGTTGAGAGCTCCCGTACGGCCGTGATTCTTCTCCGAGCCCCCGAGTTTCCGTCTCATCTCTATTTCAGCCGCCGTCAATTGGGTTGGGATCTCCTCGGTAAGCTATCTCTTCAGAATTAGCCTTTCTCCATGATTTTCCCTCTTTATAGAGATATCTTGGGTTATGAATTTTGGACGTTTTCCTAGATCTTTGATGTTATAAGGAGAATCAATCATCGTGGTTCAAGTATATGGACCTCCTAGCATCGAGGTAGGTGGTTTGTGTCGTTCTGTAGGATGTATTTGAATATTTTGTGCAATTACACAAATTCCCTTGAATGGGGTATTGTGTGTTTCCAATTTTTTTCCTGTTGTTTTTCTGTATTGCATGATTGCTTGAGTAGAGGTCAATGCTTGTAAATAGGGTAATTTTTACTGTGATGTGGATGTTTTTCAATGAATTTTTTTCGTGTTAGGAGTTTTTTCATTTTCCATGCCCTGATTTAGGATAGTAGAAATATTTTAATGTTATGATATTGTGGCTTAGAGTGATAGAAAAGTAGTTCTTGGGGGTTACATGGTGCAATACGTGGGCTATGCATGTTTGCTTTACACGGGTCTGTGAAAACATAGTGTAGTGGACGATAGGGAGAATGGACGTAAGGGCTTCTCCAGAGTGTCTTATTAATTTGATATGAGACCAAAGGGGGGATTGATGATGATTGCTTCCTCATAGAGTCTTTAGTTCTTCAACGCGGACCACAGGGGGAATGAGACGTTGAGTGCTTCCCTAGAGATCCTTTAGTAGGATACGAGACTATATGGAGAATCGATGGTGAGTGCTTACTCAAAGAGTCTATTCTTCAGCTGAACCAGATGGGTGAGACTGTGTGTCCGTCCAGAGGGTTTCTAGTACTTGTAGGTTGAACCATAAGGGTTAGGATATGGGTACTACCAATGGTGTTACATGTTGTTATACTTTTTGATTGGATGTTACTTTTGTACTTTATAAGCTAGACATGGTGGATTATAGATACAGTGTGCTTTCCTATTTACGGATTCCTGTACTTTTACTTGCCATGTATTAACTGACTATTAGGCACAAATCTTTGGGTGGTTTCCTACTGGGACCTTGTCTCACACCCCGTTTGGGCCATGATTTTGGGCCCAAATAGACTATATTGTTGTCAGTATAGATAAGGGAAAGCGCCCTTCTACTTCAGGTACTTGACTTGATGTGGAACTGGAGAGCATGGGACCAATCTATGGCTTGCAATGTTGAGGATTTTACCTGTTTTCTTTTTATCATTGGTTTAGTATTGTATTTCAGAATTGTGAATTGTTTGGTTGCTTTCCTAGACATATGTATCATGCATCATTTTAAATATATGTGTCTGTGCTCCAGTTGTTTACTGTTAGTGTTCCGCTGTTTATCGTTTACTCTTGTATGGATGGTTACAGTTTCTAATGTTTGTTTATTTGTTTTTCTTCCACATTGTACTCTGCTAATGGGGGAATAGTTTCCCCACTATCACAACCAAGTCCCTCGATGCTAGTTGGCAGCCTCTACTGTATGGGGAAATGTGCTTGAGTCCATGTTACCAACTGGGTATGGGGACTGTGTGTCCCTCTAGAGGGTTGCTAGTACTTATTGGTTGAACCATAAGGGTTAGGCTGTGAGATCTACCCAGGGGTTACCTTTTGTTCTACATGTTGATTGGATGTTACTTGTATACATTATATGCTAGACACTATGGATTTTAGCTACTGTGTGCTTTCCTATTTACTACTTCATGTACTTTAACTTGCCATGTATTCACTGACTATTAGGCATAGATCTTTGGGTGGTTGCCTACTGGGACCTTGTCTACCCTGTTTGGACCATTCTTTTGGGCCCAAACTGACAATATTGTTGCAGTTATAGATAAGGGCAAGCACCCTTCTTCTATAGGTTCTTGACTTGCTGTGGATCTGGAGAGCATGAAATCAAGCTATGTCTTACGATGGTGAGGAGTTTACATGTTTTCATTTTCACTTTGGTTTTGTATTGTATTTAATCATTGTGACTTGTTTGGATTCTTTCCTAGACATATTAATCATGAATCATTTTGTATATATGTGTGTGTGATCTAGTTGATTACTGTTTGTCTTCTGTTGTTTATCGTTTACTCTTCTATGGATGGTTATGGTTTCTGCTGTTGTCTATTTGTTTTTCCTCCGATGTGTACTCTGCCAATGAGGGCATAGGTATAATGGATGTAAGGTTGATATGTGGGCTATGCATGTTTTTTTTACATGGGGCTGTGAGAACCTAGTGTAGTGGACCATGGGGAGAATGGACGTAAGGGATTCTCCAGAGTGTTTTATTAATTTGATGTGAGACCAAAGAGGAATTGATGATGACTACTTCCTGAGAGACTCTGTAGTTCCTTAACGTAGGCCATAGGTGGAATGAGATGTTGACTGCTTCCCTAGAGATCATCTAGTACATTATGAGACTATAGGGGGAATTTACAGTGAGTTCTTGATTAGAGAGTCTATTCTTCAACTGAACCAGAGCGTTGATACTCTCTGTTCCCTCAGAGGGTTTCTAGTACTTGTAGGTAGAACCAGAAGGGTTGGGCTGTGAGAACTCAACATGGGGTTACCAGTTGTTCTACTTGTTGATTGGATGTTACTTGTGTACTTTATATGATAGACATTGTGGATTGTAGCTATAGTCTGCTTTCCTGTTTACTGCTTCCAGTACTTTTATTTTCCATGTATTCACTAACTGTTAGGCATAGATCTATGGGTGGTTGCCTACTGAGACCTTGTCCCACACCCTGTTTGGGCCATACTTTTGGTCCCAAACAGACTATATTGTTGCAGGTATAGATAAGGTAAAGCACTGTTCTACTTCAGGTACTTGACATGGTGTGGAGCTGGAGAGCATGGGACCAAGCTAAGGCTTGCGATGCTGAAGAGTTTACCTATTTTCTTTTGCTCTTTTATTTAGTATTTTATTTCATCATTGTGACTCGTTTGGATTCTTTCATAGACATATGTATGATGCAACATTTTATATATATGTGTGTGTTCTCTAGTTGGTAACTTTTAGTCTTACGTTGTTTATCATTTACTCTTGTATGGATGGTTACAGTTTCTGCTATTGTCTATTGGTTTTTCTTCTGCTGTGTACTCTGCCAATGAGGGCATAGTTTCCCCACTATCACAACCAAGGCCCTAATAGCTAGTCGGCAGCCTCTGGTGTTTGGGGAAATGCGCTTGATGCCATGTGACCAACAGGGTACGGGGCACCTCTGGGTGGCTTCCAGAATCAGGACGTTACACCATTCCTAATTATTTCCCATGGTATTTCCAAAAGGGAGTGGATTGTATTATTTTATATGCCCAATGGACGAAATAATTAAAATAATTCGATTTCTTATGTTGATGAGAGTCACACTCTTAAGGAAATTATTTAAAACATTAAAATAATTTATATGTTTTGGAAGATTGATAATTGTTTAATAAAATAAAATAAAATAACAAGTTATTTTTAAGTAAAACAAATATTTGGTCAGGGATTCTTTTTATATTATTAATTACATCTCCTTTTGGTCATTATGATGCCATAATACAAAATGAATATTTATATGATATTGGATTTTTACCCCAAAATTCTACAATCTCATAAAATTATGAAAAATTCATTATTGGATAAATTAAACATTATTATTCCAAATATAATATTCATTTTATCGAAATATATTTAAAAATAAATTAATTTTCTCATTTAAAATAAAAAAAATAAAATTTAGGAGTAAATGCTACATTTTTTACGATAACATTTTTTCAAACCCTCATAAAAATTATATGATCATTTATATTCAATAAGTATTACTTATTAACAAAAATTTGTAAAAAAATTTATATATTTTAAAAGCATAGTAATTCATAAATTCATTAATTGAATTTAAATATTATTTAAATAAATATCATTTATAAAGTAATGATAATATGATGACAATAAATACAAAATTATATTAATATTAATGTCCATAATCATAATTCTAGGGTATTGATACAGATCCTATTAGTATACCTGAAAAATCCCTAAGAGTAATTTGTGTGATGATGGGACATTCATGGGTGGTTAAGCTAACATGGCTTGGGTTGGGATTTCGTTGATCTTGAACTTCTCCAATAAACAGTTTCATTCGTTCTTATGTTATTGGATCTAGAATTGTTCTCGGCTGAGATCAAATCTTTGAGATGTTATCTCCCAAGGAAGCTCAAATAAATGGGAATCATATTGTTGGATCCAATTGGTTGAGGATTTCATGATCCTTTTCTATGTCAATTGGTCTTGTTAAAACCACATATATATATATATATACTAATTATGCGATCACATTTCAATGAATATATTATCAATGGAAATGATTCATAAATGTCATTTAAATATAATTGGATATAGTAAAACATTATCAGTTCTTGTTATTTCAATAACCATATTACATAATAAGACAAATAATTAAATAATAAGGGGGATTTCATTTATAACAATTTGGGTCATTACAATATTCCCCCATATGAAATTCTTCTATAAAAATATTCATTTCCCACACCAAAAGAGATAAGGGTAACTCTGCTTTATCACCTCCACCAGTTCTCACATTACTTTTTAAGACATTTGATTTATCGACAAGACTTTTAGAAGATTAATTTTGTTATTTTATAGAAATTTTCTATAGTATATATTATCATTATAGTTTTTTCTTCATAGTAAATATCATTATCTAATGGTACCACATCGAGATTGAGAATATTTGATGATTTTATTATGAACTTCTTCGTGGGGGATTCATGGAACACATCATGTACTTGAGATATGTTCATTGAGAGTTTTAGTAAATATTCCACCACTCCAATGTGATCATGGATTTAAAATGGGAAGATGTATCTTGGAATAAGATTACCATTATTCCCAAGTCTCATAACTATCATTCGTAGAGATATGAGGAGGAAAACCATGTTTCCTGCATAAAAATCTAGGTATCATAGATGATTGTCGGCATAGATCATATGTTGACTCTGATCATCCTTGAGGAGCTACTTAATGGTCTTATACTTTCCTACAATTTTAGGACCTGGATGTTTTCATTCCCCATCTCCATCCCAGCATGTGGGGGGTTTTATCCTCTTCCTATAATGTGCTTCATTGGGACCCATTTGGATGCTCGAGGTGAAACTATTTTTGTAAGAGAACATGACCATAAAATAATGTTGGTTCAATACTAATTTGATTTTCATAGAACATGCTCAATAAATTTATTCTAGTGTATGAATAATACCCTCATATTGGCTATCCGTTCAAGGATGATAACATATAGTAAATTTTATATCATTATTTAGTTCATTTTGGAGACTTTTCAATAACATAGAGGTGAATCTCATATATTAATCAAATACCATCAGTAGTGGTAATCAATGCTACCTCACCACTTTTATAATGTATATCCATGAATGTCAAACAAGTGGGGAGTCCTCTCGAATTGTGATAAAGTGATATGACTTTGTAAGATGATCCATAACATCACTTATATCATTATTTCTTTTAGATTTCTTAATATGTTCGGTGAAAAAGTCCATGGTGGTGTTCTCTAATTTCCATTTTTTTATGATTAATGGTAGCATCATCCTGTTATATTTCTTCCTTTAACCATTCTCAAGAGGGAATACTAGCCACTTTGATGAATATTCAAGAATTTTGTTCTTTATATATTACTACTAATATTTTTCATGGATATCTGGATACATCTTTGTGATTCCTGGGTAAATAGAGAACGTTGAATTATGATCATCATCCATCCATTCATTCTCTTACTAAAGATTTGATGAAACACATAGAATTGTCCCAAATCGTGACATTCATTTTTCATAAATTTTAATTTCTATGGATTTCCATTTTCTCATAGACCAAAACTTTTTATGTTTTTTAAGAATCATTTATTTTATCTATTGGGGATAGTTTACCTGTAATTTAATAAAGTATTGATGATGTTCCATCATTAATTATTTCAATGTCTATCATTTTGATATATATGAAGTTTGCATTCTACTCAATTATAATCCTTGATAAAGATGATGGATCTTTTATACATATAGAAATTTACTCCTTATTTAATTAATGAGGATGGTAGTGAATTGAGAAGTCATAATCATAAATGAGTTCTAACCATCTGTGGTAGAACCTCTTAAGATATTTTTATGTGAATATATTTTTGAGGCTCTTATGATTGGTATATATCTGACACTTATCCACAAGAAATAATGTTGCTATAATTTCAATGAAAATATTATAGCTTCCAAATCCGGTTCATGAGTGGGATTTTTTTCTCATTTATTTTCCACAACCTTGTAGCATGAGCCATGAATTTGTCATTCTACATTTATACACAACACAATCTCTTTTTCGATGAATCAATGAATACTGTGAAAATTTATCCACTTGTGACTCGGCTGAGAATAGGGCCAGTGATAAGTCTCTATTTCATCTCCATGAATATTTCTTCAGATTCATAATTCTATGAAAACATGACTATCTTTTGATTTAGTTTGTTAAGAGGGTTTGATAATCATTATAAATTTCCAACAAATCATCGATAATACTCAGTTAACGCAAGTAAAATAAAAATATCTTTCATATAAGTTAGCGTCACCCTTACATTAATGTCATATATCACAGAAGGGTCCATTGATTTCCCACTGATAGTGAAGATATTCTAAATGAATGTTTCTTTTTTCAAATAGAACTCACATTTGATGAACTTTTCATAGAGCTTCTCCATTAATAAGTACTTTAACATTATACAATGATGCACCTCTTTAACCTCATTTCATTAAGAGTAAATTAGAATATCATCTATAGATACTTCTAGAAAATTTTCATGGTAATATATAATGACTCTATCCATCAAGTCCACTATGATTTTTGTATAATTATTGAGCCTGATGGAATCACTATGAACTCATAGTTATTTTACCTTGTATGAATAGTTGCATTGGGGATATCTTCTTTCTTCACACATACATGATAGTATGACAACCAAAAATCCACCATGGAGAAGTATTTTACTCCACATAGATGATAAAAAAATCATTTGTCCATGGAAGTGGACACTTATTCCCTTTGATGATCATTTTGAGCTAATAATAATCAATTTAAGGGATCATTTTCCCATAAATCATCTTTTTGAAGGGTACTTGTGCACCACATGGTAAAGCACTTGGGCGAATAAAACATTTAACTAGAATATAATATAGTTGTTTCTTTATCTCTTCACATTCCAGAAAAATTATTCTACAAAGATTCATATTTATTGGAAACACTCCATGTATAATATAGAAATAATATTCAACCTCTTAGTAAGGAGAAAGACCAGGAAATTACTCTTGAAACACATCAGCATATTCCATCACAATAGGTATGTCTTTGAGGATGGTTCATTCAGTAGAATAAATAGTTTCAATGATATATGATGGATCATAGGGAAATAATATCCATTATTGAGATGATGGTGTTAAGGAAGATTCTACCTACCCCATTCAATTATATGGAATTAGGGGTCAATTAACAATTCAGAGTGTGAGTTCCTTCTCTAAGTGGTTTATGTTGGCCCTATATACGGAAATTCAATCCATTCTTATAATTTCATCAAATTCCATAAAAGGATTATGATAAGGTTTGATTTGAAGTTCATCCCACTAATTTTGACATGGGAGGAGTTATATACATGGGATGTAATAATTCCCCCAAATTCTATTTTCTCCTACATATCTACTTCCATTCTTTTGGGTTTTTTCGAACAGTTATAATAAAATATTTTATATAAAGGAATGTATAGAAAAAATTAATAATTATATTCTTTATTCATTAATAAATAACTAGTTTACCAATCACTATTTTTTTTTCAGGATCCACTATAGTGGTATTGAACTAAAAAGATTCCCCTTGCTTCCTTGGAGGCACTTGTCTATCTTCAGAAACCCTTACCTTAAAGAATTGATTGGAAAAGATCCATGGTTTATTGAATCTGAAGTAATGGACAATTAAATTAGAGTTTAACATAGAATTATTTTCCTTTATTGTATTAGTGAGTTTCAAATGTTGTAAATTGTTATCTAGTTACAATTCCTTCCAACAAAAAAAATCATTTCTTTATCCCCCTTATATAATTTATGAGGGTTCTTTTTCCCTATCCTTTGAAAATTGGGATGCTGAAATTTTGTGGCATGAATAGATTTCACTATCAAACCGCAATAATTAATAAAATATTTCACTTATTATCCCCATGAAAAATTTTGGATTTAATTATCTATATTTCTACATTCAGGGAACAATAGAGAATTTCCTCATAGCAGTCAATGTCACAGATCATCAAGAAATTTTATAGACTAGTTTTTATCCCACTAAAGAGGCGACCAACCATGAAGTTATGGGTAATAAAACTTTAGAGCTATATTCTAAATGTCTTGTGATGTTTTCCTTGTATGTCATGATATATTCATCATATTTTTTCTTGAGTACGAGTAAATCCACATCCATTTTTATATGGATAGTGTGATGAATATATTTATCGAATCAAATTTTCTAGAATTCCATCCACAACATCACTTTGATCTCTTCCTCTGGATGTGTAAAGTTGATTAATTTCCACCATTGATCATCTTCACCATCTATATGATAAACAACTAGTAGAAACTTCTATTATGCAAAACATTTAAATATAGATATTATCATCAAATGGTGTTGATCCATTGTTCCACTATTAAGGGATTATATGATTCATTGACTATTTGGGCCCTTTGTCCCATGTAGCTCTAAATTGTGACTTATTCTATATTAGATGGGTTTGGATGCTCCTCCCGATCTAGGTTTCTATTCTAAACCTGCGTTAACTGAGAGTGTATCATGACATCTTTTTTATTCATTCCCCCATTAGATTTGGAATATTTTTAGAGAAGTCATCACATTGCCCGTCACATTTATTGTTTAACCAAATTCTTGTATTTCATGCCATTGGATGGAATAAAAGAAAAATTAGGGATGATTAGTTTAAGAAACTATACACATTAGGGTGAATCAAATAACATTAAAGGGGTAACTTGTAAATTACATTTGCCTCATTCACATAAGAGTTTCTAGGATTTAATCTATGTTTTCCATGATCTATTTCCAAACATATATTTTTGTGGGAATTTTTATCCCATAATAATGGGTTGCAATGAGATTATGAATTTACCAAATAAAATCCATCAGGAGTATTAAAATTGTTCAGCAGTATGGTCCATTGATGTGTACCAGTTTACATTATCTCAAGTCCAGGACATCGTGTCGATGTTGTTAATTTGAGGTTTATATATGCTAGAACAACATCCAATAATAGTTTCTAGACATGGATATACATTATTGATAATGTACATAGTATATAACAACCCAAATATAAGGATTTTGTCTTATAATTACTCTTATCCATAAGGATTTCTCTAGAGTTATCAAATCGTAATCCCAAAAAATGAAAATTTTACATTTTTATCAGCTATAACATCCTTTATCATTGTTATGAATTAAAAATTTATTTTCACCTAAAATAAAACATAATACAAACAATAATATTTATAAGTCTAGGTAAATTGGGAATTATGATCATATAATAACATCATAGACATGGGATATAATAATATTTTTAAAAACATCTTTAACAGTCTTCTAAAATTCCATGTCTTTTTAAAGACACATGAGATAAACAGGGGGAAAATGAATGGAGTGAGATATAAAGGCCAGTAATGGAATAAAAAATTCATAACCTAAATAATATAATACAAGTTAAAAAATATGAATATAAATGTGGAATAAAAGGAACCTTAATAATAATACGTGATTAACATTTTAATCATAACATGGTAAACGAGACAACAAATTAATACATAGAATCATAAATATTGGTCAAGGATAAACCCACTAATACATCTGGATGGAAAAAGTCCAATAAAGGAATAATATTCACTCCAATTACCGACATTAAATATCATGATACTAAACATTACCAATGCATTGGAGTGATATCTGGTTGCACCCATTATATTCATTTCTTTCATATGCTTCAGTGTGACACATAGATATTAAAATATGGACACGTTCAACATTATAATTTACTTTCTGATATAATAGTCTTGAATAAATACATGTGAGTATCCAATTAATAATTATATGTTCATAAAGGTGAATTACCTTGATAGAGAAATTGGTATGGTATTCATTGCACAATTGTATTGGCATAGAAAATCATGGTGAAATTTTAGCAAAATAAAGACGTCATGTAAAATTCGTAAAAATGGTTGGTGAGAGATAAAGGGGTCTATCATGATTTTGAAATCAAATTTTTTTTAATAAGTACATTTAAATTAATTTCCCACCCTTATGAAATGGAAATATAATGCATATGTTCATTAAAAATTTGAATAATGAATAGAATGTTGAGGCTCTCTTACATAATTTTGGAATAGTAAAGGCTTAGTTAAGGGTCTAAATAATGGAGGATAAAAGATAAATTACTAAAATAACATAAAATTGATAGTAAGGGAATGATTATAAATGATTTAAAATAAAACCAATTGAAATTAAATGAACTAATTTTGAAGAAGGTTATTGAATTTTAAAGGAGGAGAGGAAGCTCCCTTACATGAGGGTGAGATTCCAAAATCATTGTAGGGTCTTAATGAGATCTTGGAAAAACTTGGTATGATAATAGATAGTGGAGGAAAGAGTGTAGATATTATATTCAGATTTTTATTAAAGAGATATGGGATCATGGGTGGTTTTATATATTGGAAGAGTAGGATTTCGTTATTATTTTGGTTTGGGAGACTGCATAATAAAACATCCAAAACCAAAAATCCCCCAATTTTTTCCCATAAGTTCTCCAAAATGGTCTGGGTTTTTTTATTTTACATTCATTGCAAGAGGTGAGTCACACTCTTACTGAAATGATTTAAAAAAGTCAAAATATATTGTAGGTTTTGAATCATTCATAATGGATTTGAAAAATAAATAATATAATCAAAAAAAATATTATATTAATGAAAAACATAAATTTGTTCTTGGATGGCTTTAAAATTATTTTTTACATCCATTTCTGGTCATTATGATGTCATAATACACAATGTTTATTTATAAAGTAATTAATTTTTATCCCAAAACCCGATTATCTCAGAAAATAATAAAAAAAACACTATTTTGTAATTTCAAAATTCTTATTCCAAAAATAATATTAATTTTAACTATATACGTTTCAAAATGTTTTAATTTTCACTTATAAAATAAAAAATTATATTTATTGAGAATTGCGTGGTTTTTTACAATTATAGTTTTTCTATCCTTATAAAAAACATTATTTGACCTCAAAAAAATCATATGAAAATTAATATTATGTAAAACTATATAAAAATAACATTTTATTAAAATAAAATTTATTTAAAAATCCATTAATTCCTTAATTCCTTAATTGATTTTAAATATTATCCAAATAAAATAAATTTGTAACATGTTAATAATGGGATGAAAATATATTTTCCATTCTATACAAAATAATGAACATACTAATAAATCTTGGCTCTTGATACATATCTCTTTAATATACATGGAATCTTCCTTAGAGTATAGTTCATGATTGTTGTATTTTCATGGCATGGTTCTCCAAATATAGTTTGGGCTATGATCTCACTGAGCTTGAACTTCTCCTATAAATGGTTTCAATCATGCTTAAGTTATTAGATCTCATCTTGGGATTGGTCGTGGTAAAATTCCATAGATTATATTTACTTCAAAATATTTGATAAATATGATTTATAGGGAATAATCTTATTGGTTGATACCATCACATCCATTTTCTGTGTCCATTAGATTTATTAATTGCCTATATTTATCTCATCATGTGATCAATATTCAAAGAATATATTATAAGTGTTGATGATATATAATAGTAATTTAACTAAAATTGTATATAATAAGTCATTGTAAGTTCATATGATTTCTATGACTATATTACTTAATAATATATTTAATTAAATCTAATGGTGAATTTTATTTATATTAGTTCGGGCCATTACTGGTTTGATCATGGTTATCTGTGGGAGATGGTTATGTAGGCTTAGTAAAAGATAAGGAATAGGTTAAATTGAACTTTATGGGCAATGTGTTTTGATTCACATGTTGTTACATCTTTTTATTATTGTGATTGTATGGGATTGCTGCTCTACTGAAAATTTTTGTCATTAGGGTATTTATTAATGCTAGATATTCAGGTTGTGATTGTCCATTTTTTAGTGATTTATGTCATATAACCCTGAAATTGAAATTTGATAACTCGTTTTATTTGGATAAAAATTTCATTCCCCATGGATGTAATTTTAGTTATTATTCCCTTAAAATAAAGAGGAATATGATTAAATCCCCTTTGAAAATATGAAAAATGTCTTATGATGTTTTATGATGTGTGGCCATAATTTTGGTGAGATGATGTATTGTTTATGAATGGTAGTGGAATATGGTATCTGATGGTTTGATGGCCAGTCATTTATTGCATTGATGTGGTTTATTTTTTGTGGTTCTAGTATGTGTGGTGGTTTTTTGTATTTTCTTTTGGATGCAGAGGTGGTCGCTTTTTTGGTATTTTTTTGGGGTGGTGATGTGGTTGTTGTTTGTCTATGACTTTTTTTTAGTGATATGATGGTGTTATGGAGATGATAAGCTATTTTGGATGTTTGTTTTTGTTAGGCTAGTTGGTCAGATAGAAATGGAATAAATAATAATTTAATAATGATAGAAATGTATGGGGTTTTGGTTTATTTAATGTGATGGAAATTACTGAGGAATAATTAAATGGTGGGCTATGTGTGTTAAAATGTGTTTTATTTTAAATAATAAAATTAATTGGATAGATAATAGGAATTTTTTGGAAATTTTTAATGAGGCATTTGGATTGTTTTTTGGGTAATGCATTTAGAGTTGGCAGGGAATGTTGTGATTTTGTGAGTGGATTAGTGTTTGGTTGTGAACTAATAAGATGTGATTGTGTGTGGATATATGTATATTATTTTTTATTCATTTGGATTTCAAAACACACCCCACCCATAATGATAATAATGTTCTGAAACCCACATAATCAAGTTTTTCCTTTTTCCCTGACATATGGCGAGGAGGATAGATTGTTGGGTACAAGATTTGTCACAAGAATCAATTTTAAGTGATGAAGTTATTGAATATGATTTTATGTATGGATGTGTTTTAGAGCATTATATGTTGCTTCTGGAGGAACAGATGTCTTTGGGAGGGATGTGATGTGATTGGGCT
Organism: Viscum album; assembly: GCA_963277665.1. Classification (NCBI taxonomy): domain Eukaryota; kingdom Viridiplantae; phylum Streptophyta; class Magnoliopsida; order Santalales; family Viscaceae; genus Viscum; species Viscum album. The sequence goes on from OY728134.1 coordinate 334,725,445, forward strand.
TTTGGAATGGTGAACCCAAGTGTCTTTGGGAAAGATGAGATAGAGACAAAGTGTCTGCGAGAGAGATAATATTGGATGAGGGGGCTTATGACTGTGGCCGTTCATGGTAGGGTAATGGATTGAGGTTTATTTCCATCATTTTCATGATACCCTACTTTTCCAATTATGGGTGTGGATGTGTGATGGACCATGTTTTTTCGGGTGAGATGTGTTGTGGTCGTGCTTGTTGGGAGGTGAGCCCAGGTGTTTGTGAGCATGATGTGGTGTGACTATGACTGTGGGGTAGTGAGACCAGGTGTCTATGAGAATGATATGGTGTGACTATTCTAGTTATTCAATGTGGTATATGGAAGATATGTGTAGAGACCCGTAGCTTATCGTACATTGACATTACATTACTTTTGCGGAACACTTATTACATAACAAAAACACACACACAAGGACCGTAATAGTTTAGTGTGTTTGGAAACTCGGAACGTAATATTCTAATCTTGGTGACAGATCTTCAATATCTCCCATAAAGATCATCCCTTTTTTTCTACCTAAAACCTTTCTTTATATCCTGGGGAAAAGAAAACATTAAAGGGTGAGCTCAAATGCTCAGTAAGGGTAAACAAAAGAAATATCAATCACATCATATACATAAGAACATAGCTTTTGGAAATCTTAACCTGCAAAAGAGCTCATAATATCATAACATGGGATAAATCATAGAAGTGAAAATGAGATCCCCATAATCATAACATAAAACTTGAAACTTTGTGGCATGCACACATAATCATGGAAAATCATTTCTTGTTAGTCATGACTCATTGCCAAGACTATCTTAGTGGACAAAGTCCCTTTCTGAACCGAGTTCACTCCTCGTTTCAGTCCTGTATCACTGAACCGAAATAACCTTCTGTTCCAGCCATGTCTATCTCATGAGATATAAAATCTTTACCCAATGCATTGGAGGGAGATATAGGTCCCACCCATCTTATAATGAATCCTTTCTTATGTGTGCCACATAATCATAAAACATACATCATCGCATAACACATGTAACAAAAATGGGATTCTTGAAACATCATGACATCATAAATCAATTCATATAAGATAAAGGAATTCATAAAAATTATTCCATCACAACATGATCAAATCAATGTAATAATAGGGATAAAAACAGAACCCTTTATTATCTTAGATGGAAAATAATTTTGATAAAACACTTGAACTCCATTCTTGAGGAAAATATCCTTTCTTCTTCAAAAACATTTTTCCTTTCATAACATGTCATATAACTTTAAAATAAAAGAAGTTGATTAAAAATAAACTTGAAAACTTGTAAAGGAAGCTTCTTGGAAATAATGTTTTAAAAATCCATTCATTCCGTATAAGTTAAAAAACATTCTTCTCGTACTTTTGTCGGAAAAGTCAAAAAAGTACCTCGTACGAAAAAAACGACAAAAGATTCCTTTCATATTCTTTACTAAAAACTCACCTAAGGGTAAAATTGGATTTAAACTATTGCAAGTGGATGGAGAAAATATTACATATTGAGGGAACATGGATGTGGATGATAAAATACACCCCAGTAAATACTTACGAATAAACAATCTCGGATAAAAATGAGATTGTGATATTTCCCTTACCTTAGGTCCGACTTGCTTTGTAAGTGTCCGAACCTCCTGTATAATGATTTAAATCATGTTATTGACTTATTACAGAATCATATTCATTGTTATGATATCATATATGGTTCACTTATGACATTATATTACCCGTTCTTTTGTAAATTCCATGTTAAAGAAGCGTTTTGGGTAAAATCGTTTCATTTATCGTACGTGTTTTGACTTGTTGTTCTTGACATCATTATTACTTATATCATGATTTACATACTTCCAGAATATAAAATATGATTTATATATCATATATATTCAGTATATATATATATATATATATATATAATAGGTAGATAAATAAAATGAAAAACACCGTTCATGGAGACGGTAGTCCGTACGTACGCATGAACGCTGTTTTCCTTTCCTTATTGTATTGAAATGGAAGTAAGTAGATGACATAAATATGTATATATATACATAAATCCAGTAGCTTTATAATGTCATATATTTCATTATTATTTCTTATATATACATTATAATCATTCTTAAATGGTTAACATGGAGAATGAATCTCATCGCGTCGTGGAGACGGTATTCCGTACGTACGCACGAGCAATGATATCATTTCTATAAATATTGAATTGAATTGGAGTGGATTATAAAATATATCAGAATCAATATGATGTTGTAATAACTATGTATAGTTATTCTTTACACCATTATACCCATCCATGTAAGGTGGTGGTGGAAAATAGATTACACCACGGCATGGAGACGGTATTCCGTACGTACGCACGCGCGGTGATTTCTTTTTCCGTAGGATGGATAGATGGTGAAATAGGGTTGTTTCATACTTATAATAACATATCAGTATATGAGTAATACTGATGTTATTACTTCATAATGAAACAACCTAAGAAGAAGAAGTGGAAGATGAAATAAAGATGAAAGAATTGGTAACGGTAATTACCTCTTCTTTGAAGCGCCTTTTGGAGACCTCCTCTTAGGGCACTAAAATTGGTCTTTGAGGAAGACCAGAACCTCTAGGATGTTGCTAGGGAAGTGGAGAGGAGAAATTGGCAGGGGTTGGCCGAGCTTGAGTGCTCAAATTGGTGTGAGGAGGAAGGGGAGGAGGTGTCCTTTTATAAGGGAGGAGAGGGGCACCTTAGGAATACCTCAAAATATTATTTTATATTAAAGTTAAAATCGGTTTATAATGGTTCCAAAGGGTCTTATTTCGAAGCTAAAGTGGGGATGGGTCAAAATCCTATCAACCAATAGGATTTAGACAAGTTTAGGGTATTATTTTAACCTTATCAATTAGATTTAACTCTAAGTTAAATAATTTAACTTTTACCGTGTCTTTTTGTTTTCTTTCACTATATGGTTAATAAACATACTATAACATTCCAAACGAACCCCAAATTGTATATGATTAATACATATATCCTTATCTAAGTCAGTTGGCCGAACCTTAGATTTTTAGGAATAAAATAACAATTAATAATATAATATTTGATTTAAAAACTATTTTGTGTCAATTTTGACACTATTTGATATATGATTTTTGTGAAAGTCATAACAGAATTATATGTTCGAACCAAGTTGATTAAATCAACACTAATATATCATATTAACCTAGAAAATTAGTGGAATTCATAAAAAGTCTCAAATTACATTTATTTTGGTGTTTATAACATCAATTATGTCAATATTTCATTAACAAGATAATTACTGCATCATCTTTGTGTCATAAATAAATTAAATTATTTGATTTCTAAAAATTACAAATAAAATACCATCATGTATTAAATATTTTTAGCTTTCCAATGAATATTTACAATCGAATTTATCTTATGTATACCCCCATATTAAAAATGATTTACTTATTAAACTTTGATTTTAACTATTTTAACCCTTCTTTAAATAAATTAATAATAAATGTCCTAATCTAATCCAAGTGGGCCTAAATGGTCATATTTTATTCCTATGTTTGTTTTTGGTCGAATTACACTTATCCAATAGAATTAGGACATGTGTTAGGGTAATAGTAATATCATATTTACCCTTAGTTACCCTATTTACTTTTAACCGTGGTAAAAAAAAGTAAAAAGTTACTATTCACCAAAAATTATTTTCATCTCATTGAACCACATTTTAGTCCTTGATATTAACCGTGTCTGCCGGATTTTCGAAATTCCATTCCCAGAAGCGGTAAAATTAAGTTTTATGCAAAATTCTGTTTTTAACCTACCACTTAGTAGTTTCACTATTCATTAAAAAATGAAGGTTTTCAGAAAAATGCCAAAATTTCATCCTAAGCTATATTTCATATTCCGAATTCAAAAATGAAGTCTATTTTACCAAATTCATAACATAGAAGTTGATTTAATTAATTTTATAATTAAATCCCACTATTAAAACAAATAGCGTGTTTTTAAGAAACAATATCTATCAAAAGATTGACACTTGTTTATGTCTGGTTTAAATGTGAAATTACGTCCAATGACCAACATTGTATTAAATTGTATAAATATATTCTAAATATACTTTAAAACCACTCAAATTAATGTTTTATCACTATTAATTATTTCGATTAAAAAAGTTGTTTTTAATTATAATTTAGTAATTTTCACTATTCATCAGAATATGAATGTTATCCGAAATGTACCAAAATTTCACCTTAGGCTAAATTCGATACTCCGAATCCAAAAATGAAGTTCATTTTGAAAAGTAAGATTTACAGAATTTTAAAAAGTGGTTATTACTATTCATACCGGCTAGTTTTAATAATATTTTTATAGCATATCGTTGTTTAGTGAAACTCGGTATTGCGTATTACACACGCTATCGAGGAAGGTCGCGATTGCGTGTAATGAAAGGCAAGTCAAGGATGCGTGTTGTGCAAGCTCCTTTTGGTGTAGCGTATAACACAAGACATTAGTAAAATAAAAAGAATATTTTTTCATAAAATCTCGGGCTGTTACATTCTACCCCCCTTAAAATGAATTTCGCCCTCGAAATTCGTCGGGGTTATAAATGGTTTACTATTTGAAATTTCTTTAATAGAAACCCACATCGTAAAAGGGAATACCAAAACCAATCTTTAAAAACAAAAGTATGAAACGTAACGGTTACCCAAATAAACTAATCATTGGGTTTCCACATAGGTGAAAATATGGATATGGAAGAGAAATCTAACCATCATGTTCTGATGGAGAGTGGTAGATAACATGGCTATGGAAAAGCCAGTAATCACAAATCCATAGATTTGTGATGATATAAGGTACCATCTGATTCATCAGGTATAAGATCACTGGGACAACATTTTTGGTTTTCAAGATCATTTCCCTAAAGTTGAAAATTTGCTTAGAATAAATACTTACTTTATTTTGGTACAATCTCACTTTTGTTCGTGCCTTGAACAATTTCTACTTCATCTCTTAAATAAATGAAGTTGAATTTGTTATTCGTGAAGTGTTAGCAGATCATGTGATAGAATGACGGGTCATTCCATCTGTCTCAAACAAAAGGTTAGCAAAAATTATATACATAAGTCGATCTATAGTGATATTAATCATATATAGTTCCTAAAATGGACTTATACTTCATATATCATACTGCTTAATATAATAAAACTAGTTTCTACTAAACAGGGACTTCCTGTAGTCCAGTGGTAGGCGATAAAGGCCAGTCGCACTTCGGTTGTGGGTTCGATTCCCACAGCCTTGTCCGAAGCGATGGGCTGTCGCCCATCCTGCAGGTTGTCCTTTTTCTAAAACTATATTACTATAACATCCCATAAATAATATCGAAAATCTTCTATCCTTAAACAATACTAACTTATGTCCAACATAATCCAGTCTAATCTTTAGGCTTATCCATAATACTGCAGTCCATTCTCATAACATAGTGGAAATGATTACCAGAGATTTAATACCATCGTTGATCCCCATATATCATAAGATATGTTATGTTGGTCACATTCCAAACATTCAAAGGCCTTAATCTTGTACTCTCTTGAATACCCATTGAACCTTATTGAAAACACGAATTCTATTAAAAGTTAACTCTTTCCACATACCAAAATCCTCAAAATTCTATATACTAACACCATGATATCACTTAGTCCTTATATCAATCATGAGCTCATGAATACTATTAAACATTTCATTTTCTCATCTTCATTATGCGCATATCATCTTATTTCCAAAAAATATCTCAATCACTTTGAATATCACATCAATAAATATTGCAATACTCAATGATACAACATTATTTTGGAATCCCATTACATAAACACTTAATCATTCCACCACATCGTTGTCATATTCAACATCGCCAATAGTGATCGCATGTGATTTCCCTTTGTCCTTTGCCTTCAGTGGTTGCTCATGTTGATCATCACTAACCCTTGGATTAGGGCAATTATTAGCATAATGCCCCATTTCCTTGCACTTGAAGCATTGAAGTGTTGGTGGTGCGTTCTCTGTAGTGTTTACTTTATTCACATCATTAGAAACCCTTTTTCCATTACTTCGACACTCAGCTGCTCGATGACCTTCTTTTCCACACTTAAAACATTTTCTAGTCCCTTTAAGACAATCTCCACCATGCTTCTTTCCACACTTTGTGCATAAGGAAACATTCATCATCTTTTCACCATTATTCTGAGATTTCTCCTTGAACTCCGTCTTTCGTTTCTTGTCAAAACCATGAGATGGATATGTAACACCAACTTCCATTTCTACCTTGATAGAACAACGCACAATTTCTTCATAGCTACTGAAGTCTCTTATAGCTAATGCCCTTCGAAGACTTGGTTTTAAGCCACTGAAAAATCGATCAACTTTACTTTCAGGTTGGATGATAATTCCAGAAGCATACCTTGCAAGTCTTGTAAAATTTGCTTCATAGGTACCAACAGATTCATCGTCCCTTTGCTTCAGTTCAAGAAAATCTTTCTCCATCTTTGTTCTAAGAATACGAGGGAAGTACTTACTGAAAAACAAGTTCTTGAACTCGTCCCATTCCATGGACTCAATTTCATCTCTTGGCCTCGTATTCTTGATAAGATTCCACCATTGATCAGCTTCACCTTCCAAACGATATACTGCTAAGATGACTTTATCATGTTCAGAACATTGAAGAACAGAAAATATCTTTTCATTAGTACTGATCCATTGTTCAGCCACAAGTGGATCAGAAGACCCACTGAAAGAAGGTGGACGTTGCCTCATGAAGGACTCAATAGAATATTGTTCCCTTCTCTGCTCATTTGGAAGTCCAGAATGATTCATAGCTTGTGTAAGTATAGCAATAAGATTTTGCACTCCATCTCCCATAGCATTTGTTTGTTCAGGGGGGCAATCATTGCATTGTCCATTGCATTGATCAACACGGTTCCTTCGGGTTCCAGCCATCGTCTAAAACCCAAAAAGAATAGTGTGAGAGTCAAAAATCATGCTAGGGAAAACAACATAATAAAGGGGGAGTACCTTCAATATCTAACATCTTAGGTTTAATTCTATGACCGTTAGCGTAATTCTAGTACTATAACCTATACGTATACTTAACCTTAGGGACATCCCTAAACATACCTTAGAAATATCTCTAGGGATCTCACTAAAGTTCTCGCATCCTAGTTTCCAAAGGTTGACTAAACCTTTCCTCTGATACCAACTGTAGAGACCCGTAGCTTATCGTACATTGACATTACATTACTTTTGCGGAACACTTAGTACATAACAAAAACACACACACAAGGACCGTAATAGTTTAGTGTCTTTGGAAACTCGGAACGTAATATTCTAATCTTGGTGAAAGATCTTCAATATCTCCCATAAAGATCATCCCTTTTTTTCTACCTAAAACCTTTCTTTATATCCTGGGGAAAAGAAAACATTAAAGGGTGAGCTCAAATGCTCAGTAAGGGTAAACAAAAGAAATATCAATCACATCATATACATAAGAACATAGCTTTTGGAAATCTTAACCTGCAATAGAGCTCATAATATCATAACATGGGATAAATCATAGAAGTGAAAATAAGATCCCCATAATCATAACATAAAACTTGAAACTTTGTGTCATGCACACATAATCATGGAAAATCATTTCTTGTAAGTCATGACTCATTTCCAAGACTATCTTAGTGGACAAAGTCCCTTTCTGAACCGAGTTCACTCCTCGTTTCAGTCCTGTATCACTGAACCGAAATAACCTTCCGTTCCAGCCATGTCTATCTCATGAGATATAAAATCTTTACCCAATGCATTGGAGGGAGATATAGGTCCCACCCATCTTATAATGAATCCTTTCTTATGTGTGCCACATAATCATAAAACATACATCATCGCATAACACATGTAACAAAAATGGGATTCTTGAAACATCATGACATCATAAATCAATTCATATAAGATAAAGGAATTCATAAAAATAATTCCATCACAAAATGATCAAATCAATGTAATAATAGGGATAAAAACAGAACCCTTTATTATCTTAGATGGAAAATAATTTTGATAAAACACTTGAACTCCATTCTTGAGGAAAATATCCTTTCTTCTTCAAAAACATTTTTCCTTTCATAACATGTCATATAACTTTAAAATAAAAGAAGTTGATTAAAAATAAACTTGAAAACTTGTAAAGGAAGCTTCTTGTAAATAATGTTTTAAAAATCCATTCATGTCGTATAAGTTAAAAAAACATTCTTCTCGTACTTTTGTCGGAAAAGTCAAAAAAGTACCTCGTACGAAAAAAACGACAAAAGATTCCTTTCATATTCTTTACTAAAAACTCACCTAAGGGTAAAATTGGATTTAAACGATTGCAAGTGGATGGAGACAATATTACATATTGAGGGAACATGGATGTGGATGATAAAATACACCCCAGTAAATACTTACGAATAAACAATCTCGAATAAAAATGAGATTGTGATATTTCCCTTACCTTAGGTCCGACTTGCTTTGTAAGTGTCCGAACCTCCTGTATAATGATTTAAATCATGTTATTTACTTATTACAGAATCATATTCATTGTTATGATATCATATATGGTTCACTTATGACATTATATTACCCGTTCTTTTGTAAATTCCATGTTAAAGAAGCGTTTTGGGTAAAATCGTTTCATTTATCGTAGGTGTTTTGACTTGTTGTTCTTGACATCATTATTACTTATATCATGATTTACTTACTTCCAGAATATAAAATATGATTTATATATCATATATATTCAGTATATATATATATATATAATAGGTAGATAAATAAAATGAAAAACACCGTTCATGGAGACGGTAGTCCGTACGTACGCATGAACGCTGTTTTCCTTTCCTTATTGTCTTGAAATGGAAGTAAGTAGATGACATACATATGTATATATATACATAAATCCAGTAGATTTATAATGTCATATATTTCATTATTATTTCTTATATATACATTATAATCATTCTTAAATTGTTAACATGGAGAATGAATCTCATCGCGTTGTGGAGACGGTATTCCGTACGTACGCACGAGCGATGATATCATTTCTATAAATATTGAATTGAATTGGAGTGGATTATACAATATATCAGAATCAATATGATGTTGTAATAACTATGTATAGTTATTCTTTACACCATTATACCCATCCATGTAAGGTGGTGGTGGAAAATAGATTACACCACGGCGTGGAGACGGTATTCCGTACGTACGCACGCGCGGTGATTTCTTTTTCCGTAGGATGGATAGATGGTGAAATAGGGTTGTTTCATACTTATAATAACATATCAGTATATGAGTAATACTGATGTTATTACTTAATAATGAAACAACCTAAGAAGAAGAAGTGGAAGAAGAAATAAAGATGAAAGAATTGGTAACGGTAATTACCTCTTCTTTGGAGCGCCTTTTGGAGACCTCCTCTTAGGGCACTAAAATTGGTCTTTGAGGAAGACCAGAACCTCTAGGATGTTGCTAGGGAAGTGGAGAGGAGAAATTGGCAGGGGTTGGCCGAGATTGAGTGCTCAAATTGGTGTGAGGAGGAAGGGGAGGAGGTGTCCTTTTATAAGGGAGGAGAGGGGCACCTTAGGAATACCTCAAAATATTATTTTATATTAAAGTTAAAATCGGTTTATAATGGTTCCAAAGGGTCTTATTTCGAAGCTAAAGTGGGGATGGGTCGAAATCCTATCAACCAATAGGATTTAGACAAGTTTAGGGTATTATTTTAACCTTATCAATTAGATTTAACTCTAAGTTAAATAATTTATCTTTTACCGTGTCTTTTTGTTTTCTTTCACTATATGGTTAATAAACATACTATAACATGCCAAAAGAACCCCAAATTGTATATGATTAATACATATATCCTTATCTAAGTCATTTGGCCGAACATTAGATTTTTAGGAATAAAATAACTATTAATAATATAATATTTGATTTAAAAACTATTTTGTGTCAATTTTGACACTATTTGATATATGATTTTTGTGAAAGTCATAACAGAATTATATGTTCGAACCAAGTTGATTAAATCAACACTAATATATCATAGTAACCTAGAAAATTAGTGGAATTCATAAAAAGTCTCAAATTACATTTTTTGTGGTGTTTATAACATCAATTATGTCAATATTTCATTAACAAGATAATTACTGCATCATCTTTGTGTCATAAATAAATTAAATTATTTGATTTCTAAAAATTACAAATAAAATACCATCATGTAGTAAATCTTTTTATCTTTCCAATTAATTTTTACAATCAAATTTATCTTATGTATAACCCCATATTAAAAATGATTTACTTATTAAACGTTGATTTTAACTATTTTAACCCTTCTTTAAATAAATTAATAATAAATGTCCTAATCTAATCCAAGTGGGCCTAAATGGTCATATTTTATTCCTAAGTTTGTTTTTGGTCGAATTACACTTATCCAATAGAATTAGGACATGTGTTAGGGTAATAGTAATATCATATTTACCCTTAGTTACCCTATTTACTTTTAACCGTGGTAAAAAAAAGTAAAAAGTTACTATTCACCAAAAATTATTTTCATCTCATTGAACCACATTTTAGTCCTTGATATTAACCGTGTCTGTCGGATTTTCGAAATTCCATTCACAGAAGCGGTAAAATTAAGTTTTATGCAAAATTTAGTTTTTAACCTACCACTTAGTAGTTTCACTATTCATTAAAAAATGAAGGTTTTCAGAAAAATGCCAAAATTTCATCCTAAGCTATATTTCATATTCCGAATTCAAAAATGAAGTCTATTTTACCAAATTCATAACATAGAAGTTGATTTAATTAATTTTATAATTAAATCCCGCTATTAAAACAAATAGCGTGTTTTTAAGAAACAATATCTATCAAAAGATTGACACTTGTTTATGTCTGGTTTAAATGTGAAATTACGTCCAATGACCAACATTGTATTAAATTGTAAAAATATATTCTAAATATACTTTAAAACCACTCAAATTAATGATTTATCACTATTAATTATTTCGATTAAAAAAGTTGTTTTTAATTATAATTTCGTAATTTTCACTATTCATCAGAATATGAAAGTTATCCGAAATGTACCAAAATTTCACCTTAGGCTAAATTCGATACTCCGAATCCAAAAATGAAGTTCATTTTGAAAAGTAAGATTTACAGAATTTTAAAAAGTGGTTATTACTATTCATACCGGCTAGTTTTAATAATATTTTAATAGCATATCGTTGTTTAGTGAAACTCGGTATTGCGTATTACACACGCTATCGAGGAACGTCGCGATTGCGTGTAATGCAAGGCAAGTCAAGGATGCGTGTTGTGCAAGCTCCTTTTGGTGTAGCGTATAACACAAGACATTAGTAAAATAAAAAGAATATTTTTTCATAAAATCTCGGGCTGTTACAATATGTGAGTGCTAGAACATATGATTTTGGCCTATGAGAGTGGTATACTGGTGGGAAAGTGGTTTACGGTACCCATTCTTGATGTGAATAATGTTATATTATATTAATCAACTGGTTTTATTTTGTGATCATGCCTTATAGTGGATGCTTTTCATTAGTATTCATTTATTGGTGCTGTTTATTTCTAGTATTTACTCACAGGTTTATTAGTATGCTTTTTCCATATTTACATGAGTGTGTTTGTTTCTCTTAATAAGAATACATGTATTCTCTCCCTATGTATATAAACTCTTTTTTAGTTTTATATGAGGATTACATAGAACATTATTGAAATTAATATCTCGTATATTTGGATAGATGTTTTGTCACTTGCTTGGATTTTCTTTTGGGTATTTAATTTTTGATATTTTTATCTGTATCATTTTTATTTATGCATTCATGTGGGTTTGTTTTTAACACAATATATATTATATCGGTGAGTTTTTTGTGGAATATTAATCTTATAACCTAATATTAAATTATAATATAGTATAATTCCTCTCATATAATGATATTTTTATACCCTCAGTGCTAGTCTCCAACCTAGGGCCTACTGATGGTGGGACTCATGGGGTCATTATCTCTCTCTGGTTATTATAGTATATTTAGAGGGAGGCGGTTGTGACTTTGTGGTATCGAAGATGATAGTTGAGGGATAAGATGGATTATGGAGTCAAAAATAATGTGGATTTCATGGGTTGGTATAGAATTACTACCAGTTTTCCATGGTAGGTGACCTAGACTATGGAGACCTTCTAGTACATGGGATTTTAGTCCCCTGATGATGTTGTGAATGGATTTTAATCTTAATGAATGACCAAGTGAGGTGGAACAATATTTAGGGTAGACCCTGGGAGAGATACATGCATTATAATGCCTCGTGTTCTTGTTTAAAGTAAAATATAATTGAAATGTAAATATTAATAGTGTGAATTAAAATGAATTTAAATAAAATTTCATACTGCATGGTCTTAGAAAATATTTTTTTCCACTTTCATATATGGTTCATGTTCATCATCTATGTCTGGAATAGGTAGTTAATGTTTTGTAGGCTTCTCCAGTCGATTAATATAGGATTAATCTAGTAGTGGTGTATGAGTATTGGAAGAGGGAGTTATCTTATTTCAAATGATAGGACTTGGGAAAGTAATAGGTAAGTGTTTTAGTAGTGGAGATAGGAGTTGGTAATGGTCCAACCACACAGTAGAAGCAATAGTTCTAGAAGAGTCAAAGATCATCATAGGTATGATCAGTTTTTTTAGTTCCCTTATCTATTTTGATTCTAGAACTTCTTATTTATTTTTTTTACCCACATTAGTTCATACACTAGGACTATACAAAGAGCGGATTCCCATTCCTCCGGTGCTAACTAAGCTATATAGAGTCCAGAATAGCTTGTTTGTTGTGTTCCGGGGGTGTAGATTAATATTTGGGCCACAACATTCCCACATATAAATTTTCATGGTATGAATGTTGTTATATTTTTTAATCCTCAGCGTTTTCTAGTTTTATTCAACATGTTCTATTATCGAATGATTTTAGGGGAGAGTCATTTTATTAGATGTGGATATAAAATTTCTACATTTCATTGGTGAGCAGGGTTATTAGGTGGGTAGTTATTTTGCAGAGCCTGTTAATTCTTTGATGGATGAGTTGTCTATGGAATCATCCGTGATAGGAATAATGGAGCTTCCCAGGGGCATTGGGTGTTTTTGGGATGTTTTTTCTGTGGAGGATGTGACATTGACCCCTCGACATGATGTTCAGTTTAGGATAGACATACAGCCTAGTTTGTCTTTGGTTTTGATGTCCTCTTATTAGACCAAACCTTATGAGTTTCATGAGATGACGATTCAGATAGATGACCTATTGTATAAGGGTTTTATTCGTCGTATTCATTCAGATAGATGACCTGATGAAATTGCTTCTTGGGAATCACCCAAGAACATGGAAGTGGTTCACGGATTTCATGGTCAAGAAGGATATTATCATAGGGTTTTTCATGATTTCATTTGTCACGCACCGCCATTTGCAACACTGACTTGAAAATAATTTTATTTTGTGTAGACTAGTCCTTTATAAGAAATATTTGTCTACATGAGGGGGATATTGGTCAGTGATCCAGTGAATTAGTTTCATGCTAATGGTGTGATGTTTAAGGATTGTTTTGGTCACTTAAAATCTAGAATTGGGATGCGGGTTGATGAAGAAGAGGGTATTGATCTCTTATAAAACATGGATTTTATTTCCCCCTAAGCATAACTATACCACCCATGATTTGGAGATTGAAACGGTTGTGTTGTCACTAATGTTTTTGTGAAATTACATCATTGTGGAGTTCTTTGTGGTCTTCACATATCACAAGCACTTGAAGTATATTTTTTTTCAAAATTCTCTTATTCTGTAGAGTTAGAGGTGGATGGATATACATTAGAATTACAATTTCAATATCCCCTCTACATTAGGAAATGTAAATTGTTTTGTTGTTGAATTGAGTAGAATGTTGCGGAAGGATATTTTTCAGGTGTTTGGGGATTTTTGGGGATAAAATGAGAAGTTGTAAAACATTCACTTAAATGCAAGGGTGGATTGTGGTAGAGGATATTTTTTCAGATCCTAGTGAAACCATATTTGATGCAGTTTATGGAGGAGTCTTAGTGGGGAGGCTGAGAGATAGAGGTGATTCACGATCATGTTGTACATGGTGATGCCTTGGAGAGATGGTCAGAGGATGTCCGGAAGAACCTATTGATTATTGGGAGGTCTTTTGTTCTGATAGTGATGTATGATGGAGGTCTTCATGAGTTTCATATATCACCTCTAGTGTTAAATCATGGAGTTTACAATATGTACCATAGATTAAAGATGCAGTTTTGGTGGCTTTAGATGAAATGGTATGTGGAAGATTATATGGTGAGATGTTTAGTTTTCCAATATTTGAAGGTCAAGCATCGTGTTACTGGCTATTAATGGGATCCTTTATATGAAATCAAGTATAAGTGGGAAGACATATTGATGCATTTCCTCATAGTCTTTCCATGAAATTAAAGTGTTTTTAATACTATCTAGGTTATTGTGGATCAGTTAATAAAGTCATCACACTTGTAAGAAATTATGGAGTTATGCATAGTGAATTCATTGGATAAGAATTATGTGGATGAGTTGTTGTTGTTTCATAGAATTGTGAGATTCATTATCTTAGTTCGGGATGCATGTTTTACCATTCAAGTCTAGAGGTGATTAAAACATTATTTTGTCACTTGGTTAAGAATCAACACAGTTTTCACCCCCAAAAATATTAGAATACCGAGAAAACATTCAAAATTATCAAAGATACATTTCAGGTATGTGTCATAAAACTTACTAGACATTGTTATGAAACCTTACATTGATTGTGTTTTCTTATAATAATAGCTATCACTTATATATTTGCATGGATCCGTTTGAGGCTTTTTAGGGGTGACTGTTTCATTCTTCGTTATGTTATAAATATGTTGGAGACATAGTGGTTCTTAGTCCAGATGTGTTGAAGAGAACAACACAAAAGGATTATCTTATTTGTGAGTGGAAGAAAATATTGCATGACTGGCATAGTTCCTATATCGATCATAGGAGGTGGCCCTTGGAGATCTATATTGGGGACAACATGTTTTTAAAGGTTTCTCCATGACACAGGTAGAAGTGGTTTGGAAGATGGTGTATGTTATATCAATGGTTTTTGGGGCCTTTGAGGTGTTGGAGAAATATAGTGATATATCATATCGATTGGGGTCTCTATTATAGTTTGAGAGATCCATGGAATATTCCACATATCTTAAATTCATCAATATCTTCCTGATAAATCCCATGTCGTTGACTGTGGATATTTGGATATTGAGGATGACACAATGTTTGTGTAGTGTCTTGTAATGATCTAAGATCCCCAAGAAAGACATTATGTGGGCCAACCATTCCTTTGGTTTGTGTGTTGTGGAAGCATGGTGGCCTAAGTAGAGTACTTCAGAGTGAGAGATGTAGATTCATGACTAGTACTGTGAATTTTTCTATGTTTTTATTTCTCTTTTTTATTTGGTATGTGATGTTTATATACTTTCATTTTATGGTATGTGTTGTTTTCCCTTTATGTGATATGTGTTGCATAATGTGTGAGAAAGTCTTCAAATATGAAAATGGAATTACCTGATTTATAATTGATAGAAATTAACAATAATGTCAATAAACCTATGTGGGAGAGTCAGTTCCACCAATAGTGAATAGTATCTTGAAATGGATGAAAAAATTATCTAATTCATGTGCTCTAATCTATGAGGTTAGTTGGTTGTGATGGTTATTGGTTTGGTAATTGTAGAGGTTGAGAAGGTTGTGTAGAGGTGTGGCTGTGTGAGATGCTGAAGATCAGTGTTGTTTGGGGATGGCATTGTATGAGATTTTTTTGTGGCAATTTGGTTTAGTATGTTTTGATAATGGTGACTTTTAAGGTATTAGTATATCCTTGAGAGGTATCTTCTAGGGTGTTTGTTGGGAACCATTTAATTCTAGGATTTGTTTTGGATTCTTGAAGGAAGGAATCTCTTGAGAGGTAGCTGATGTAACATCATTTGCCTCTCAGGCCCATTATTTTTTTTGTTTTGGGTGATGGAGGTGTTCTAAAGGAGGCATGAGAAGGTTCTATGAGTTTTTATTAGAGGTTGGAGTTATAATAGACTATTGTTGGAGATACCCAACATGTAAATGTATTACATGACATGTAAAACTGTTTCGCATCTTTTGTAGTGGTTCAGATATATTCTATTAGATATGTCGTATCCCATGAGAAAAGTAAATGTCGTGTAAGTCAGATTCATTTGTTTGAAAGGTTGTGCCAATTGTTTTGTGAAATGATGAAATTTTGTGAAGTCCAATGATTACATGTTGTGTAAAATTTAATAGACCTAGAACCAGAGTAATTATAGGTATAAAGTTATTTTCTAGGATGAATATTATTCATTCACCCACACCTCCATATCCCTCATTGTAGTATCCGTAGGAATACCAAGGAGACCTTCTATCCCTCTTCAACCTTGATCAATCTTTATATTCTCATGGTTGTTTCTTGGTGATATGTGGTGAGTTCTTAACGCCTTATTTTATGTTCTCATATATTGTTCTGCTGGGGATTTTTTGTGATGATGTTTTCTTGGTTTGGGGACTGCGTTGGGATGTGTTTTTTTGATATTTGGGGTTATTTTATAATTATCCATGGGTTTTCATAGGGTTTTTGTGGTTTTGTACATTTTTACTTCACCTTATCGTATGAAGCAAGTCGAAAAAACATCTCAGATATAAGGAATCCCTCATTTATATTTATTGTGTATCATGAGGGCGGGGGGGGGGGGGGGGGGGAGGGTTCTCATTTTTATCTATGGGAGTTTATTTTTTCCAGATTAATAAATGATAATTAATTTTTTAAATTTAAGTGAAAGGTTAATGTGTTTTTATTCTCATGTTTTCCTGGTTTTTTTATTGTGATATTGGTATTGTAAGGGCTTGATTCCCCACTAAACTCTATGGTTGTTGGGGGATTTATTTGTGATGGATAAATTTGTTTTTACTATTTCTTTTTTTGGATTATTTTGATATCACAATAAAATGAAAATTGGACAACCTCTTATATTTTTGTAATGAAACGGTTTCTTTGTTATTATAGTGTGTATGATAACAACCCTAAAATTATGTAAAATGTGAAAAAATACCATTTATAAATTTTTAATATAGATTTTTTTTCTGATGTATAATCATGATTTACGGGTTGTTATGTGTGTATGATGTGTGGTTGGGTATTTGGTAGATGATGGTTTGAAGGATGTGATTTTGGGGCGGTGTGGGGGTTTTTCATGTCTTTTTAGTAGAAACGTAGTTAGTTTTACATTATTTTAGATTGTAAATGTGTTGGTTGTTTTTTAGTTCTTTTGGGGAGGTGAGGTGGTGGTTTTCTGGACATTATTTAGGAAGCCTAGTTGATGGAGTGATGTATATGATGATATTTTTTCATATTTTTTTGTGTTGTGCAAGATTCCAATATAATGATAGAATAAATATATATTTAATTATGATTGAAATGGTTGGGGGTTTGGTTTAGTTTATGGTATGAAAATAAATGGTGAATAATTAAATGGTGGGTTGTGTTCTATTTAATTTGGATTATGTTAAATTATTAAATGAATGCCATGGATAATGGGAATTGGTGGGAAATGTGAAATGAGGCTTGTGGATTATTGTGTGGGTTTATTCATCTAGAGGTGGATTTGAAAGTGGTGATTTAGTGATTTTATTAGTGATTGGTTGTAAACACATATGTTTGTGTTTTGATTTGATATATCTCTATACTTTTATATTCCTTGAGATTTCTATATTCCCCCACCCACATAGTGAACAATGTGTTGACACAAAAAAGTCACACATAGGGGTGGGGGAGTTTTTTTGACTTCCAGTGAGGAATACAGATGGCTGGGTAACCACACTATCCTTCTCACTCTTTTATTTTAGGTAGTTATATCAAACACTATGATGGTATGTGGAACTCTATTAGATTACATATTGTTTATGATGGCCCAGCTGTGTTTGGGATTAATGTAATGTGTTCATACTTCTAGGGATGTGAGACTAGGTATTTTTAGGTGACATGTGACATAGCTCAAGTTTGTGTGGGTGGGATGAGATGGGATTATGCACCTTATAGTGGGGTTCACGTATGGTAGGATGAGGGAATGGGGTTGATGTACTCTATTTTCATGATGCCGTACTTATTTGGATATGATTATCGATGTGTGATGGACTATGTGATTTTGTGTAATGCCCTGACCCTAGAAGCCCAGAGTTGGTGCATTATTATGTATTATTGTCATGATCATAAAGGATCATGTCTCAAAAGACCAATTAGTTTAGTAGCCTTGTAAGTACAAGATATATTCATAAGGACTACATAACATCATAAAATGGAAAACTACAACAACATTGTTTCCATAGACAACACTAAGATCTAATAAACTATTCCTACAGGTCTGTAATAATATACTTCTTTGCATCCGAGGAAAAATAAAACATAGAAATGGGTGATCTCAGATGCTCAGTTAGGATAAAAATATAGCTGAAACATTCAAAAATAAGCATAAACATTTAAGGCAATGTATAAAACTAAAACAAATGTCCTTTAAACTTGATATTCTGCATAATATGGAAATTATAAAATCAAATAATTAAACTTACTTATTCACATAGATATTCTACTAGTCACATAATCATCCGCAATATCAAAAGCCACTTTCACAATGATGGAATGCATAATGCTAGACTTTCATAACCACATAGTCAAGGCCTTGTTACAATACTACAAATAAGATTTTTTCAAGGCCTTATTCCAAGACACTAGTTTGTCTCATGAGACATACTAATTCATCAAGGAACTATAGTGGCCTCCACCCATCACTTAGTAAGTCCAATGCATTCCTCATATGAAATTACTAAAACATAATCTGAAAAATCATATTAAAACAAGAATATGAAATGTCAATATTTTAGCCACAAACCATGAATGGTATAGAAATAGACCATCCACATTAAAACATAACTCATTCAATACAATATGGAATATTGTATTATAATAGATCAACCTGAATAGAGAATAATGAAGGATATTGGCATATATTAAAATAATCATCAAAATGTTTGAGAGAAATATTCCCCTTTTCTTGAAAACATTTAAAAGTCACTATTTATCAAGATATCTTTTAAAATTGATTTTTGAATCGAAGTGTCCCATACCAATATGAAACTATTAAAATGAATATTAATTTTAAAACATTAATGTCCATATAAATAAATATTTAAAACAATTTTTAAAACGTGGACATTAATGATAAAGATTTATAATAAAAAAACATTGAAACATATTAAAATGATATTTTAGATACATTTCATAACCAGAAGAGAGACACTTGAATACAAATAATTGAGGTAATCAAAAATTTATTATATCATGGGAATAGTGGTATTCATGATATACTATGTCTATGTACATTATATACATCATATAAAAGTGAATTGGCGTATAAAAAAAGCAGTCTCAATGGTATGTATATTGAGATGAAATTTCTAATAAAGACTGTATCCTCAGGTGGAGGATAAATTAATGACATAATTATGTGCAAAAAATATAAATACACTAAATATAATAGGATATTCAATGTAAATATATCAGTGTACATTCACAAATATTATTGTAAAAACAACACCAATGAATTGGATGTCTAATTCAATAAATAGAGAATGAGTTGAAATTACTCTTATCAATTTCATATCAATGACATTAGAATTTATAAAAGCATGGATTATGTGTATCAAAAGTATATCCATAGAAATAGAAGTGTAAATTTCCATAAAAATAATAAATAGTTATTCCACACATAATCATGGGTTTAAAAAATCAATGAAGTACGTTTAAAGATGAAGGAGTGGAAATTGAAATTTGAAATTCCCATTACCAATATGGTAAATTATGAAACATACATCCCATGAAAGATGGATCATAAAATGAAGATTTAATTACTCATAAATTAAATTATACTATACAAATAATACAATCATTGGGCAGTACATACACCACACAAAAGCAAATAGTGGCAGTATGGCATGAATCTCACAGAAATGGGTAGTGAGATGAAAACCCTTAGTTCGTTATAATACATCAAGTCATATGGACAAATGTTAATAACATAATAATGAATAACAGAATACCATGAATATAAATATAATCAGGATAATATATATATCAAATGACAGTACACAATACACTACATTTAATAAATAAGTGGCGAACAATAGAAATCTCATGGAATTAAAGGTCAGGTAAGAAACCCATTACTTCATACTTTTTATTGGTAAAGGGTAGGTAAACCTCATTTATAATGTTTAAATAATTGTTATTAAATTATAAAAGAATCATATACAATAATATGATATCATATATTATCTTTTAATATTTCTTCGTTAATAATATTTTATTATTATCATCGTTTCGGGTGTTAACTGATTCATTTTCCTTTATATTCTTTGTTATTTGAGTAAAATTTCTTATGGATGGGATGTATCTTATTAATATCCAGAATTATATCAAGTATTTAATCTTTATTTTTAATCATCTAATGAAAATTAGTCTTGAATGGATACGATACGGAATGAATCTCATCGGGTTTGTGGAGATGGTAATCCACACGTACGCACGAGCGACAATATCATTCTTTTCATATTAAAATTATAGATTATGGGATGGGATAATATATATAAATAATATTTATCATGTTATATTTATTATTTACATCAATTACACATCATTATTATACCCATCCAAATAATAATGTATTGAATAACAATTACACGACGACGTGGAGATGGTAAACCATACGTACGCACGTATGGTGTTATTTCATTCAAATGAAGGATATAATAATGAATATGGTTGTACCATATTTATAATAACATCACAGTATAGAGAATATACTGGAGTTATTATTTTAGAATGGAAACAACAAAGAAAAAAGAAGTGGAAGAAGAATGGAACTTGAAAGAGGTGATGAAATATTTACCTCTTCTACGGGTTCTTCCTTGTGATTTGATGAAAAGGAATCCATAGGTTGGCTTTTTGAATAAAGTAAGGCCTCTAGGATGAAGGGATGATTTTTTAGAGGGTATTTTGAAAGGGTATGGACGATCCATATGGATTTTATGGTGTGAATTAGAGAGAGGGGGGAGTGCCCTTTTATAAGAGGGGTGAGGGGCACCTTAGGAAAAGATAGAAATATTATTTTATAATAAAATTATTTTTGGTTTCTAATGGCTCTAAAATGTATTATTTAAGGGATATGGTGGGGATGGGTCTTAAAAAAATCAACCAATAGGTTTTATATAGGTTTGTTTCCCTATATTAACTTTATCTTTTAGATTTAACTCTTAGTTGAATAGTGTGACATTTACCATGTCTCTTTGTATTTTTATAATATATGGTTAATAAACATACATTATACATCCAAGAGAACCCCACGGGTTTCATTAATGATACAAATATAATTATATAAGTCCTTTGGTAGAACCTTAGTTTTTGAGGAATAAAATATCAAATAAAAATATAATATTTTTTTAAAACTCTTTTTTGTCAATTTTGAATCTATTTGGTATTTTATTTTTTCTAAATTCATAAAAGAATTATTACTTTGATAAAAATTCATCTAACAAACTCTAAAATGTAATAATGACCTATAAAATTAATGGATTTCATAAAAAGCTTCAAATTACATTTATTTGGATATTTATAATATCAATTATTTTCATATTCTATTAATTAAGTAATTTCTGCATCATCATTGTGTCATAAATAAATTAAATTATTTAATGTCTAAAAAATATAAATCAAATAAAATTATGTATTAAATATTATTATATTTCTAATGAATATTTATAGTCAAATTTATTATATTTATAAACCTATTTTAAAATTTTTTAGTTTTTAGACATTGATTTTAACTCTTTTAACTATTCTTTAAATAAAATAATAATTATTTTCCATATCTATTCAAAGTGGAACTAAAGGATCATATTTTATTACTAAGGTTGTTTTTGGTCGAATTAAACTTATACAATAGAATTAGGGCACGTTTTAGGGTAATAATAATATCATTTTGACCCTTAAATACCCTATTTACTTTTAAGCGTGGTAAATAAAAGTAAAAAGTTACTATTCACAAAAAATTAATTTCATCTTATTGAAATAACAATTTCTTACTGATATAAACTGGGTATCTATGATTTTTGAAATTCCACTCATAGAAGCCATAAAATTAAGTTTTATGAGAATTTTTAAATTTTCCTAGGGGTGGGTAAAAGACGGTGAAAAGTTCAATAAATTTTTAATATATAAAAAATTATTATAATCAGATTCCAATGAATTACATTGAACTTATATTTGTATTATGTATCTATTTTTAACTAATATAACTTTTAATAAAATAAATAATTATTTAAATAATATTCAGTTTTAATCTATAACTTAGTGTTTTTCAGTATTCATCAAAAATTGAAAGTATTCAGAGAAATGAAAAAAAATCACCCTAAGCTAATTTCGATATTCCGAATCCAAAAATGAATTCCATTTTGAATGATAAAATTTGTAAAATTTAAAAAATTGACTATTACTATTAATAATGGTTAGTTTTATTGGTCGTGATGTGTTAGAATCACGAAGTTGCCTACAATGCAAGCTATTACATTATTTAAAGGGAAACGTACTGTGAAATGCTTGGGGTGTTACATTCTTCCCCCCTTTTCAAAATTACATCTTCACAATTTTTAAAATTTGGCTAGGGAACAGAATTGAAAGTCACACATCACAAAAAGAGTCAATAAAACTATCACTTTAGTGAAAAGAAAAAGAAGTACAAAGGTAACCTGAGATAACCTATACTAGGATTCCATGTATGAAAACAATGATATGGTAGATAAACTAAGTGTCAAGTTCTAATGGAGAGGGATAGAAAACATGACCAAGATAATGTTAACAACATGAAAAACGCAAACTTGTGATGGGAAAAATGGTAATTAGTTTCCTAGTAGGAAAAGTAAACGGACAACATTTTTTTAAGTTACATTTTATAAATATGAGGTATTAATTTATGATATTGACTAAGAATATAAAGAGATATACATAATTTTTATATAGATATTCATTCTTTAATAATGTTCTACCACTAACACATTTTCTTTAAACGATTACTATTCATGATGACTTGGTCACATTGAAAGAGCTAGAACCAACATCTAGATAATCACATGATCCACAAAGGATAAACTATATATTTACCTTGTCTTTAAAGATTAATCAAAACCAAAACAGTTAGTACAAGATCATATGATCCCCCAAAATTATATTCCTTAAGAGAAGGAAACACGAATATTAATTTCTAAAATTAAACCAACAATACCCCAAAGTTAAATAAATATAATTCAATAAATAATTGTCCTTAAAATCCTTCAATATAATCCAAACAAATATTGAAACCCAAAACTTTGATGAATTTGTTTATGTAGTCTTTCATGTTAAATTATATCTCCAAATGACATCGACTTATCCTAAAGTCTCATACATAAATGTAATTAACCTAATCAAATATTCTCTATTATAGGTTAATCATTTCCATAAATAACCCAAATCACTATAAATACACAATAGAAACATAGATAAAAATCCAGCATTACTCCTCAAATGAAATCCCATAGTATTCTATTTTCCTTATGGATATAGTGTTCCCAACATAGTGAACATCTTCCAAAATACAATTTATCACTTAATCACAAAATCATTTTCTTATAATAAGGGTATTCATTTGATAAGACATAATATCTCAAATAAAATTATAATTGATCAATAAAATCATTTAACTAAAAATAATTAGTCACACTAACTAGGGACTTCACATATTCTAGTGGTAGGAATTAAATCCCAATCGCACTCTGGTTGTGGGTTTGAGTCACTCATCTTTGTCTGACATGATAGGTCTTCACACAGTCTATGTGTAGTACTTCTTCAAAATATATATTTTATAACAATACCAAAATGAGATAAATTCCTCAAAATAACCATAACATAATTTAACCACAAATGTTATCTCATACCTTGCGTTTTCATCCCAAAATATAATAACTTGTAATTTCCCCAAACCAAATGATCAAATGGTTATTTATAACTATATCCACAAGAGAAAAGATAATTCTTCTTCAAATATCATTTTCACATGAAAAACTATAGGGTTATAAATACAAGAGAAAATTATTCCAAAGCAATCCCATCAACAAGGATCACTAATACTTTTAAAAATTTCACCAACCATTTATTACCACAGAGATTATTATTTGACCAAGAAAATATCCTATAGAATAGTGCATTAAATCAGGTAATGGCCAAGTCCCCTACATTTACGAAAAATGACTATAAATGGATTCTTGGGACCATTTTTATTTTCTTTCGTAGTACTTTTCATTTTTCCTCAAAAATTATTTATATTGTGTCCTTTTTTCCCACACGTAAAGAATTTATTTGTTTCATTGCGACACTTTTCTGGGTGTCTCCTTCTAGATTTACTGCATGATAGAAATTGAGGATTCTTTTCTCTAGGGTCTCCACTACTGGAGCTCTTAAAATGTGTCACCTTTCTCTTTTTTGTTGAGTCTGGTAGTTGGTTAATATATATGTCGTTGATCATATTTTTGGAAAAATGAATTGGCATGAACATGATATCTTTTACGCCTATCATCATTCTATTTTGTTGCTCATTTCCACCACCATTCCCACCTTATACATCATGCTCAAAAGTTTTTATGACTTCCGTGGAATCTAGACATTGACTAACACCAGAAAGCATTGTGTGTGTAACAGTAGTCATTAAATCATTTAAGGAATATCATGAGACCATAATTTTAGTTTGAAACACCTTAAGATTCACCAAGGTCATTTATTATCATCTTATATTAAAATCGTTCAAATTGGTTTGTAAATAAAATCAAACTTATACTAAACATATCCCCGGGAATGTTGTAACCAAGAGTACAGTAAAGCTTGTTGCAGTGCACCAGTTCCCATTAGAGTTTATCTCCAAGCGGTGTTTTTGGTTTTTGACCCAGGGTACATCTGTGCCAGAGCCATCTCTACCTACTCGTATCCAAAAAGGGATGTATTTCATAAAAAACACATAAAATCTATACAATACCAAAATTTTAGGAGGTTCTTCTATATTAATCTTCAAAGTATATCTTATGGCTATGTGCTCTAATCAGAGTTTATCTAAATCTAGTTTTCAAAGTTTATACTAAAATTCCTTTGATACCAATTGTAACGCTCTAACCCTAGAATCCCAGAGTCAGTACATTATTATGTATCATTGGCATGATCACAAAGGATCATGTCTCCAAATACCAATTAGTTTAGTATCCTTGTAAGTACTAGAAACATTTATAAAGTTTACATTATATCATAAAATGGAAAACTACAACAACATTGTTTCCATAGACAACATTCAGATCCCATAGAATATCCATGAAGGTTAGTAAAAATATACTTCTTAGCATCATAGGAAAAATAATACATAGAAAGGGGTGAGCTCAGATTCTTAGTAAGGATAACAATATAGCGGAAACTTTCAAAAAATAAGCATAAACATTTAAGGCAATGTATAAGACTAAAACAAAAGCCTTTAAAACTTCAACATCAGACTAATATGGAAAAGTGAAAATCAAATAATTCCATTTAATTATTCACAATTATATTCTACTAGTTGAATAATCACATTCAATATCAGTATCCACCTTCACAATGATGGATTGCATAATGCCAGACATTCATAACCACACAGTCAAGGCGTTGTGCCAAGACAACAAATAAGATTGTGTCAAGGCCTTGTTCTAATCCCCTAGTTGGTCTCATGAGACCCACCGATGCATTTAGGAGCTATTGTGGGCTCCACCTATCACTTACTATGTCAAATTCTTTCCTTATATGAAAAGGTTGAAACATAATCTGAACATTCATATTAAAACTATCATACGAAATGTCAATATTTTAACCACAAACCATGAATGGTATCCAAATAGCTCATCCACAATCAAACATAACTCAGTCAATACAATATAAAATATTATATTCTAATAGATCAACCTCAATAGAGGATAATAAATTATATTGACATAGATGAAAATAATTATCAAACTATTTGAGAGAAATATCCCCATTTTCTTGAAAACATTTAAAAGTCGCTATTTATCAAGAAGTCAATTAATATAGATTTTTGAATCGAAGTGTCCCATACCACTATGAAACTTTTAAAATAAATTTTAATTTTAAAACTTTAATGTCTATATATATATATAACCTTTAAACCATTTTTAAAACATATACATTAATGAGAATGATTTAAAAAAATAAATCTTTAAAACATTTTAAAATGATATTTTAGTTAGAGTTCCTAACCAAAAGAGAGACACATGAATACAAATAATTGAGGTAATCAAAACATTATTATATCATTGGAAGAAAAGGATTCAGGAAATACTATTTCAAAGTACATTATAAGCACCATATAAAAGTGAATTGGCGTATAATAAAAAAGAAGTCTCAATGGAATGTAAATTGAGATAAAATCTCTTATAAAGGGCATATCATAAGGTTATGGATAAATCAAAGACATAATTATGTGTGATTAATATGAATACACTTAATATTATTGGATATTTAGTGTAAATAAATCTGGGGACATTCACACATATTATTGTAAAAACAACACCAATGAATTGGATGTTTAACTCAATAAATGGAAATTCCGTTGAAATTACTCTTATCAAGTTAATATCAATGACTTGAAAATTTATCAATGGAGTGATTATGTGTATCAATAGTATATCCATGGAAAGGGGAGTTTGAAATTAACATAAAATAATAAATAGTGATTCCACACATAATCATGGGGTTAAATAATCAAGGAAGTATTAGTAAAGCCGAATGAGTGGAAATTGAAATTTGAAATTCCATTACCCATTGGTAGCTTACGAAACATTAATCCCCTGAAAGATAGATCATAAAATGAAGATTTAATTATTCATAAATTAAATTATATTACACAAAGAATACAACCATTGGGAAGTACATACACCACACAAATGGAAATAGTGGCAGTATGGCATGAATCTCACAAAAATAGGAAGCAAGATGAAAACCCTTACTTCGTTATAATCTATAAAGTCATATGGCCAAATATTAATAACAGAAAAATGAATCATAGAATACCATGAATATAAATATAATCATGATAATATATATATCAAATGACAGTACATAATACACCACATTTAATAAATAAGTGGTGAACAATGGAAATCTCACTAAATTAAAAGTGAGATAAGAAACACCTTCATACATTTCCTCAGTCAAGGGTAGTTTAAAATCCTTTATAATGGTGAAATAATTTTTATTAAATTATAAAATAATAATAAACATTAATATGATATCATATATGATCTTTTAATATTTCTTTGTTAATAATATTTTAGTATTGTCGTCGTTCTGGGTGTTAACTGATTCATTGTCCTTTATATGATTTGTTATTTGAGTCATATTTGTTATGTATGGGATGTATCTTATTCATATAAAAAATGATATCAAGTATTTAAACATTATTTTTAATCATATAATGAAAATTAGTCTTGAATGGATAAGATGGGGAATGAAACTCATCACGTTCGTGGAGACGATAATCTTTATGTACGAACGAGCGACAATATCATTCTTTTGATATTAAAATAATATATTATTGGATGGTAAATATTATATATAGAATCGTTATCATGTTATATTTATTATTTAAATCAATTAAGCATCATTATTATACACATCCAAATAATAAACATACTATATACTTCCTAGATTTAACTCTTAGTTAAATAGCTTGACATTTACCATGTCTCTTTGTATTTTTATATTATATGGTTAATAAACAGACTATATACATTCAAGAGAATCCCAAGTGGTTCATTAATGACACACCTAGCATTATATTTGTCATTTGGACGAAACATATATTTTTAAAAATATAATATCAATTAATAATATAATAGTTGTTTTAAAAACTCTTTTATGTCAATTTGGACTCAATTTGGTATTTTGTTTTCGCAAAATTTATAACAAAATTATTACTTCACAAAAACATCCTCTAACCAACCCTATTAGGTCATATTAACCTATAAAATTAGTGTAATTCATAAAATATCTCTAATTACATTTATTTGGATATTTATAATATCAATTATTTAAATATTTCATTAATTAAGTAATTTCTACATCATCATTATGTCATAAATAAATTAAATTATTTAATGTCTAAAAATTATAAATAAAATAAAAATATGTAATAAATACTTTTATCATTCTAATTAATATTTATATTCAAATTTATCTCATGAATAAACCTATATTAAAAATGTTTTAGTTATTAAACACTGATTTTAACTCTTTTAACTCTACTTTAAATAAAATAATAATAAAGGTCCTAATCTAATACAACTAGACCTAAAGGATGATATTTTTTTCCTAAGGTTTTTTTGGTCTAATTACACTTATACAATAGAATTAAGGCATGTTTTAGGTAATAATAATTTCATTTTTACCCTTAAAACCCCTATTTACTTTTAACCGTGGTAAATGAAAGTAAAAAAGTCACTATTCACCAAAGATTATTTTCATCTTTTTGAACTACATTTTTCTTACTAATATCAACCGTGTATCTTGGATTTTTGAAATTCCACTCACAGAAGTGGTAAAATTAGGTTTTATGTAAATTTCCAAATTATCCTAGGAGATGGGTAAAAGACGGTGAAAAGTTCAATAACATTTTTATATATAAAAAGTTATTATAAAAAGACTCCAATGAATTAAATTGAACTTATATAGGTATTATGTATCCATTTTGACCTAAAATAAATAAAAATAAAATAAATAATTATTTGAATAAAATTCAATTTTAATCTATAACTAAGTGTTTTTCACTATTCATCAATAATTGAATGTTTTCAGAAAAATCCCAAAAAGTCACCCTAATCTAATTTTGATATTGCGAATCCAAAAATGAATTCCATTTTGAAATATAAAATTTTTAAAATATCCAAAAATGGGTATTACTATTCATAATTTCTTGTTTGAATGGTTGTGGTGTGTTTGAATCTCGAAATTGCGTACAATGCAAGATACTACATTATTCAAAGGGAAACGTACCGTGGAATGCTTGGGGTTTTTTATTTTGAGTGAGATGTGATGTGGTTGTTCTTGTGTGGTGGTGAGCCTAGTTGTCTACTAGTGCAATGTGATGTGAATGTGCTTATTGGGTGGTGTGGCATATGGAAGAGATGAGAGTTCCATGATCTGAGATATTCTAAAGTGAGAGATACATAATAGTAAAATAGTTGTATGGAGTACCCATTATCGATGTGACTCATGTTATATTATATTACGTGGATTTTTTCTTTGGTGAGAATACCTTGTCTAGGTTGGGTTTTGTTAGTATACGTGTATAGATTTTTTTTGTTTCTTATATTCTGTCATGGACTCATTAGTATGCTTCTTCCACATGCGCATGTGAGACCTTGGTATTCCTACTGTGTATATTTATATGATCACCATATGTATGTAATGTACCTACCCTAGTAACCCAGAGTCTTTGCATTATTACATAACATTGGAACGATCACAAATAAATCATTTCTCAAAAGACCGATCAGTTTAGTACCATTTGAAACAAGATTCATACATAAGTTCAACTTGACAACTTGAAAAGAAATACAACATGAATTTATTCCATTATAAATATCCAAGCCTCCTTGATTATTCCTGGAAGTCACTCATTAATAACTTCCTAATATCCTGGGTAAATGAAACATACGAAACGGGTGAGCTCAAATGCTCAGTAATGGTAAGCAATACAGCCGAAGATAACATAAATATTAAGCATGGTGAATAATTGAATCCACATGCCTTTACCAATAATAAAAATGAATAAATTTATTGTAGGAATATGAGTTGAGTAAATAATTCCATAATAAGACATAATCATGGGTATTCTACTAGTCTAATGACCACATGAACCATCAATATTATTTTTGTAATGAGGGAATGTATAATGCCGAACATTCTGAAACTTTTTTTCAAGTCCTCGGCCAAGACATCTAAAAATGATTAAGCCCTCGGAAAAAACCAGATATCAAATTGGGAAAGGCCTCGTCCAATTCCATGTCTAGTTGTATCATGATACCTACTGATGCATCGAGGATCTATGGAGGGCTCCACCCGTCAGTTACTATGTCCAATACATTCCTCATATTAAAAGGATGAAATATAACATAAAAATTCGTATTAAAACTAGTAGACGAAATTTCAATACATTAAACATAAACCATGAATGGTATAAAAATATCACATCAATAGGTAAACATATCAGAAGACATCCAATACAATATAGACATTTTTTATCATAATAAATCAACTCCAAATAAACATAAAATCTATAAAAGGATGTTGACATAGATGAAATCAAAACCTTTTTTTATAGAAATACCTCTTTATATTTTGAATTATTTAAGAGTCACATAATTTTAAAGTAAATATTTATTTTTAAAATATTCTTATAAGCTTGTAAGGGAATATTTGATGATGTTATAATGATGGAAAATAGATTCACTTGATGTATAAGTTAAAAAATATTTCTTAACTTAAATTTGTCAAAAAGGACAAAAAGTACTATGTTTGGAAAATGACGGAAAGATTCCTTTCAAAACATATAAGGTCAAATAAGGGTATAAATGACTTTAACCCATTTTTTGGTAAATAATAAAAATGTTTTGAAATTCATTTTTAAGAAGCATGGGTGTGGATGATAAAGAGGTCTCAGTAGATAATTACGTCTAAAGAACCTCAGATAATGAAGAGATTGTGAAATTTACCCTTACCATGTAATTTTCCTTAGTCAAGGTTAGGTTAACCTCCAGTATAATGGTTAAATAAGTGTTATTAAATTATACAAGAATCATATACATTAATACGATATCATATATGATCTTTTAATATTGCTTTGTTAATAATATTTTAGTGTTATCGTCGTTTCTGGTGTTAACTGATTCATTTTCCTTTATATGCTTTGTTACGTATTTTATTTTTTTTATGGATTGGATGTATCTTATTCATATTCATAATGATATAGAGTCTTTAAATATTATTTTTAATCATCTAATTAAAATTAATCATGAATGGATACGATGGGGAATAAATCTCATCACGTTTATAGAGACAGTAATCCGTATGTACGCACGAGCGATAATATCATCCTTTTGATATTAAAACAATATATAATTGGATGTAAGATAATATATAAAAAATTATTATCAAATTTACATCAATTAAACATCATTATTATACCCATCCAAATAATAATGCTTTGAAGAAAAATTACACCACGACATGGTGACGGTAAGCAATACATACGCTCGTATGGTGACATGTCATTCAAAGGATGGATAGATTAATGAATATGGTAGTGCCATATTTATAATAACATTCATGTATATACAAGATAATGGATTTATTATTTTAGGACAGAAACAACAAAGAAAGAGGGTCAGGAAGAAGGAATGAACAAGAAAGAGGTGATGAAATATTTACCTCTTCTTCGGGTTATTTCTTTTGATTTGTTCAAAAGGGATCCTTAGGATAGAATTATGACTAATGGAAGGCCTCTAGGATGAATGGAGGATAGTTGATAAGGTATTTGGTCAGTTTTTGGCCAGGCCAAATGGATTTTAAGGTTTAAATTAGAGAGAAGGTGGATTGACCTTTTATAAGAGGGGTGAGGGGAACCTTAGGAAAAGCTAGAAATATTATTTTAAAATAAAATCATTTTCGGTATCTAATGGCTCCGAAATTAATTATTTAAAGTATAAAGTGGGGTTTGGTCGAATGCTACCCAAAAAGTGGTTTTAAATAGGTTTGTGTCACTATATTAACCTTATCTTTTATATTTAACTCTTAGTTAAATAGTTTGACATTTACCATGTCTCTTTGTATTTTAATATTATATGGTTAATAAACCTAATATAAACATCCAAGATAATCACCTGTGGTTAATCAATGATAAAAATATAATTACATAAATCTTATTGCTGATCCTTATATTTTTAGAAATAGAATATAAATTAATAATATAATATTTGTTTTAAAAACTCTTTTATGTCAATTTTGACACTATTTGGTATTTTGTTTTTTCTAAATTCATAACAGTATTATTACTTCAAAAAAAATTCAGCTAACCAAACCTAATATGTCATATTAACATATAAAATTAGTTTAATTCATAAAAAGTCTCAAATTTCATTTATTTGGATATTTATAATAACAATTATTTTAATTATTTATTAATACGGTAATTATTGCATCATCATTTTGACAAAAATAAATTTAATTATTTAATATATATATAAAATAAATAAAATACCATTATGTAGGAAATCTGTTTATATTTATAATTAATGTTTATATTCAAATTTTTCTTATGTATAACCCTATATTAAAAAAGGTTTTTTTATTAATCATTAAATTTAACACTTTTAACTCTTCTAGGAATTAAATAATAATAATTGTCCTAATCAGATCTAGGTGGACCTAAAGGATCATATTTTATTCCTAAGGTATTTTTTGTTTAATTACACTATCTAATAGAATTAATACATGTGTTAGGGTAATAATATTGTCATTTTTACCCTTAATTACCCTATTTACTTTTAACCATGGTAAAAAATGTAAAACGTTACTATTCACCAAAAATTATTTTCACCTTATTGTACCACATTTTACTTACTGATATCAACCATGTATCTCTTATTTTTTAAATTCAACTCATAGAAGTGGTAAAATTATGTTTTATGTAAATTTCCATGTTCTTTTATGTGGTGGGTAAGAGACAGTAAAATGTTCAAAAAAATTATATATCTAAAGTTATTATAAACTGGCTACATTGGATTACATTGAACATATATAGGTATTATTTATCTATTTTTAACAAAACAAAATTTAAATAAAATAAATAATTATTTCAATAAAAACTCAGTTTGAAACTATAACTCAGTGTTTTTCAGTATTTATCAAAAATTGAATGTTTTCAAACAAAATACAAAAAATTCACCCTAAGCTAATTTTGATATTCTGAATCCAAAAAATGAAGTCCACTTTGTAATATTAAATTTATAAAATTTCAAAAAGTTTATATTAAGATTCATAACGACTAGTTTTATTGGTTGTGGTGTGTTAGAACTTGAAGTTGCGTACAGCGCACACTATTGTATTATTCAAAGAGATGTATAGCATGGAATATTTGGGTGTTACAATGTAAATAAAATTATTTTCAGGTTTCCATGATGATTACATATAAGATTCTAGACATTACTATCTTAATCTTCAGATAACTGTTGTGTCAGCCCTTTACCTTTTAATTTGGCCAATTACTTTTGGATACAATAATCTATATCAGAATTATTTATATATTCATGTATGATTGTTTTGGTTAGTTTTTAAATTATTTCATGTAGATATTTGTGGATGATTCATCATACCTATATATATTATATTATAATAGAGGATATTGCCTACCATTTCAGATAATTTTTTTACCCGCGATCATAGTATCCATCTTAGGGCCTACTGGTGATTGGACCGTGAGGTAATTATATCTCTCTCCTCACTGTAGTATCATTGTTGGGAGGAAATGTTGAGCTATGAAACTCACAATGGACCCCTCATGCATAACTACCAGAACAAATGACCTCTTAGGAAAAAAAATTTCTTTCTAACCATTTTTTGACCTTCTCTCTGGTGAATCATCCTGGCCAACATGATCATTCATCACCTCTACCTCTGAGTATCCCCATTAAGTGTCCTCCGCCAATCGCATCAATGAATACTAATATATATATATATATATATATATATATATATATTTAAATAGCCTCTACTATCATCCACCCATGTATCTATGTACATGGATTCCAAATACTCCTTTTCTCCCAAAGAATCCTCATACTTTTAGAAAACTTTCTTCCTCGATAGTAAACTCAAATCATCAACCACAACATTCCCTTTTCCCGAGGTGTAAAAAATCTAAAAAACATTATCCTGAAGAAACTTAATCGAACTTCATTATCATAAATTTATATTATTCGAGGAAAAGATACACTTCAAGACATTGTTATCCTTGAATACCTAAAAGTTCACCATAATAAGGTCATGCCACCACCACTTCATTTAAAACACAATAACTACTAGATCTATATCATAGGTGGCATAGTTACACTCGTTGGGACCATAATAGATCACCACCCTATGATGCATAATAAAAAATCCCATGATTGGATGGGAAGATCCCCCAAAAAACGTAAAACATCACACATTCCTTAAGAAACTCAATCACTAAATTATTGGCATACATTCCCTTTAGGTATCCAAACATTTACCGGAACTGATCAAACCACACAAAAGCCTTGTCTGTCAAGTTCAATGCTTTTAATAGGGATGATAGTAGAAATAAATCAATCACAAAACATTATTAATATCCTATGAACCCATGAATACTATGAACCTTTCGCAAGTTTCTAGGTTTTTACAAAGAAAAAACATCCTCAAAAATTGATAGGTTCACTACCGCAGAATTCTAAGACACTACATGCCCAAAAAATTGCACCTCTTGCATCTAGATCATACAATTGGAAAATTTTCAATAATTATAGTGGTGTTGATGGAACTATAAACCCGATCTAATATTATTTACCTGATCCTCAATTGAATTTTATTAGCTCAATATATCATCGATGAATAAAAAGAATAAATAGTCATGGAACTCTAAAAACTTGGAGTTCATAAGCACCATGAACCCAGCTGGTGCATTCTTAACACTGAATGAAGTGATTACAAACACTAAGTTCCCATCCCTACATCAAAAGGAAGTATTCAAGATATCTCCCTCGTTTGCACTAATATAGTGAAATCAAGACCATAGATCAATATTATAAAAATGAATCACCAATATCAGTTGGTTAAAAAAACATATATCCTCGAAAGAGGGTAACAATTATTCATTTTTACCTAATTCAACCTCCATTAGTATATAAAAAACCCCATACTACCATCCTCATTCTTGGAGAACAAATCTAGGGACGCCCCCCCCCCCCCCCGATGTCATTGTGGGCCGACTAAAACTCTTCTACATTATACCATCAATTTAAATCGTCAAATATCACAAATCATAAGGTGCCATCTAATAAAAAACTATTGAAATTAAAGAATCAATGTTTGGTAAATTTATCCCAAACACAACATCACATCGATGTTGTAACAACCCAATATATTCATGAAAATAATATAGAAGCTCTTCCATTACCCTAGGGACCAGCACTATCCCAGTGTAACTAGATTCAAATACAAGCTCAACGATCAATGAAATAAGGGGCTAAACTCAACAACTACCCACTCAAAAACCCTGATCACTAATAAAAACCATAAATTCACCATCCACATCCAAGAATACGAATATACTATGAAATAATTCAATAATATAATGTATAATATAAAACCCATTTATGTCGATGATAACATCATATAGTTGTATCTATAGAATACAAATATCACTATGGGATGGATGTGCCCCCATCATAAATTTATCCACCTAACACATATCAATCAATATTGTTGGACCTTCGTGTTGTGTAGTCAACACCATGGGTATGGGAAGCATATCTACATCTAGTACCAGATATAATATTAGAGTGTGTGAAGAAAAGGAGTGTGAATATCTTGAATAAAATATTACACGGACAAGGTTAGATGACAAACAGATCTTACCATGAATGGTCTCGGGCCCTCCTAGTACTACTGCTTCCACTGCCAACAATTGACCATGTCTAGATACTCTAACATTATAATGAGAACCATATCCATGAAAATGCATGGGTATTATCCCTGAACATGAGTAACATCATGAGTTAGGCCTTTACCCACTCTATCATTCCTTGGTTGAGCATAATCCTTGCTGCTAAAATAGTCTCACTATTAACTCTTGTTAAGGCTGGCATTGAACTTATCCACCTCCACTTAACTATGATTGTTGAACAATTGGGAACTTTTTAGGTAAAATCCATGAACCCAACAACCTAAATAGAAAATCATGAAACCTCTAAGAAAATCACAAAAATCCATTGGCTCAAGATGGGTGAAATAGAAACTACTAAGGTCGACTCAAAGTAGGTTAAATCTATGAAAACCCTATAACCTAAGTCCTGCAACTGAAGACTCTACCCCTTCTAGAACATTGTTAGATCTCTATTCATGGTAAACCTCCACATGAGTTCATCAGCTGGATAGCCTCTACCTTCCTGCAA
Organism: Viscum album; assembly: GCA_963277665.1. Lineage (NCBI taxonomy): Eukaryota > Viridiplantae > Streptophyta > Magnoliopsida > Santalales > Viscaceae > Viscum > Viscum album. The sequence goes on from OY728134.1 coordinate 334,762,033, forward strand.
ACCTCCAAATACATCAATTACCAAAAGTAGAAATTTTATACTATAATGAAGAACATAGATTGTCCTTATAGAATACCACTTGAGACTCCTCATATGGGAAATGATATACTAAAAATGTTTTAGGTATTTAAACTAGATTCCCAAATTATTCACTAAAATAACCACTACTGAAGAGAAATAAGATCCCACCTCTTCACTAACCTCTTGATCAGTAAAGATAACACTTCTTGAAACACGTTCTAAAAGTAGAACCATGAAACAAATGTTACCTTCCCATCAACAGGATACAATTTCCACACGGGATTCTTAGCTCCCCACATCCAATTGACATCCAATATAATCTAGTACACCATTAGGACCCTTATCAAACCGATATCCATGTGGAGCTCCTCCAGCCAGCTCTTTGTCGCTACATCCAAAACACATCCCTCATATTTTCCAAATGTCTTCCTGTGAAATGTTTTCAACTACATACCTAGAATAATCCTCATTTACCATATCAAATCATGTGAAGATATTCCTAATTAGAATATTTATCCTAAACTTCCTAAGACACATGAGGACTACCAATTATAATCATTTTTGAAAAGAAAACCAAAATATTCATAATCAAGGTAGTATGGAATTCTATTTAGATATTTTTTAATATAATTTTTTCATGTTAAACTTCCCAAAATAGAATAATTCAAACAAAAACAAAATTCATCATGATTCGTGTACCTCTCATATGTATCTACCCTAAAAAAGGTCCACCTCATTTGATTATTAAATAATCTCAGAGTCTGTACACCCACAATCCTATGTCTTAGCCAGTCTCCCAAGCCTATGTCATAAACCAAGGTCAAATGGAATTAATTCTATACTAACCTATTAAATCCTAATCCTGAATAGCTCTAAACAACATCTCAAATCTCATCCATCAGCTTTGATACAACTCTATCAAAACCCCTCAGGCAAAGATACCACAATGAGGGGAAAGAGATAATGAACCCCTATGTCCCGCCTCTAGTAGGCCCTGGGATGGAAACTAGCAATGAGTGTACAAATATATAGTGAAATTAGAGGAATTACCCTACATAATAGTATATAATTTTCAAAATAATATTATTTATATGAATTAAATTTAAGATCATAATAAAAATAAAATACAACCATACAGTAATTAATGTATAAATAAAACTGATAGAGATAAAAGTATCTATAGTAAATACCCAAAATCAAAGATAATGTAGATACCTCAAAACTAGCCAGTTATCTATGCTACTAATGTCCAATAGAATAAATGTTTTCATCCTATAAACCTAAAATAAATTTTATATATGTTGGGTGAGCATACAAGTCTACTTGGTTGGGAAACCAATTTTTCTCATGTACGTGTGAAAGATTCTTACTATTTCACCAATAATCAAATAGAAGAAGTGACAGCACCTAAAAAAGTCATTTATATATCCCAACCTGACCAAGGGGTTCTCAATAAATAATGTAACAAGAGTATAATAATAATATAATAATAATAATTTTGACGATGTTTACCCCAGAATGCTTTCCCACTGATTTCCACTCTAACACCCAAACAGCATACATCTTGGTGCTCCCAACTATTCCAAATAACATATAACACCACACAATATCATAGTTAGATCACAACACACACATAGAAACCTGGGACACGGCCACACAACATGTTCATTTCATATCATTCCCACAGACACCTAGTCTATCACATCACAACCATCACCAAATTAGTTGGGTATCAGGAACCTAAAGGACACCAACCTCATTGCCTCCTATAACTATGCATGACCCACATGATAATCCTATCAACAACATAATAATATCACATCCCACCGAAAAATACATAATCCATCACCTAGTACACTATCATACCCCAAAACATCATAGAATGTGCATATTTACTCATTCAGAAGAGATATCAAGAAGAATGGGTAGTTAGACTTCCACCCCCTTATCAAGATGCTGGAGAAAACACCTCATGTGAATATATTGGTGTAAAAACATATTATTTAACACATGTGGGTTGAATATTGAAATAAAAAGGAATATATAATTATATACACATGGACACTCTAAGGACCAACTTATGGGTTCACATCCAAACACTAACAAAATCTAAACATCTCTACTTGTCCAGCCACCTCTAAATGAATAACACCACAAAAACCACATTCCATATATCACCACCAACTAAAAACATTATCTAAACCCATTTTATTCATTATTAAGAATCATCAACATTTTACCACCCATGTGATCATTTATTTTTTCATTCACTATTTACAACCCATTAGCAAAATGAAACCCCATCCATTTCAATATTTATGAAATATTTATTCCATCACTACCTGGGAATCAAATAAATGAAACTAAACATCATAGTTATCTCATCATCCCCATCAAACAATCATCTCACCACCAAAAAATCATTAAAAAACCACTATCTTGTTGTCGCAAGATAATAGACAAAACCCACCACCATGCCTCCCCTAAAGCATGAAAAAAAACCACCACTTAACTACCCAAAAGGCACATCCAAATAACCAACACCTCACCACCCGAAAATCTCAACCAAACAACCTACATCATTACTCCTCAAAAAAATGACCCAATGACCACCAACTCACTACCCCAAAACTATGGCTTCATCTAACCCATCAGCCCCATATATCATCACAAACACACATCATCTCCCTAAAATTCACCCACTCATCACAACACATCTTAATTAATTTTAAAAATTTAACATAGGGTTTTTATCGCATTCAATTACATTTTGGGTGTGTTATCACAAAAACCAAAATCATGGGGAAGCCATTTCATTAGCCATATATAAGTGGTTGGTCAATTTATAATTTTAGTGTGATATAAAAAAATATAAATAGACATGTTAGTCATAAAACATACCATTTTGAACAAAAAAACCCATTTGCCACAATTTTCAATGGTGTATCATGCAGGCACAATCCATTAGATCAAAATAATATCAATGTAGTAAAAACATGAAAATAATTCACCTTTAACATATTTAATTTCATTTAACCAAATATTTTTTTTGATTAATATATTTCAATTATAAAATATAGATAACAAGAGTGAACCTCTATTTCATGATACAAAATAAAGAGAAATTATTAATTCCAAACCTCAATGAAGATTTAATGACTCATTGTGCACCATAAGGTGAATAAGAAATTCCTGAAAACCAGAACCAGACACTGCAAATTGATAAGAAACCTACACCACAACCAAATATCATAAAAAAGTAACCCATGTCATGCTGCAAAACAAAACCACACCATAATTGAATATCCTTGATACAATAACAAAAGGAAACTAACCAAAAAGAAGGAAGGTATTACGAACATTCAACAATGATCATCCAATGGAACCAACAAACCATAGTTGGGTAGAGGGGGATAAAACTATTCTCATGATACCTAGGGATTATACATTATGAGAGGAATGGATTTTTGGACAAATGGAAAACATTCAACAAAAAAATAACATAAAACCATGAAACCCAGCAGTTTCACATCGTGTGACCATTACACAGCATGTAATCCAATATTTTCCAATAAATTATTTCTTTCACCAAAGAATCAGTTGACTCATATTTTATTTAATAAATTCCATGAATTCCACATATATAATTAGTAATCCATCTCACAAGTTCCCCCTCTGCTGAGTTACAATCCATGAATTCACCGACTGTATAAACCATGGAATAAAAGTCCACATTGTGTAAATATTACGTGAAATGAATTCCATGTAGCAGCTCTACTGACACTATTGCCTCCACCAAAAAAGTCCAAAAACCTTTTCCAGCCTCTTTTATAAAACATAAAACACCTGAAAATAGAAAAATGATAGTAAAGGAAGGAACAATCGATACCATATAAATATCTTTGAAATCACCCCATTCACAGTTTGAATGGATTCTTAACACTATGAACGTAATTTTGTTCAAATTCTCCAAGAAATAAGGCTCTTGATCAAAAGAAACTAGAGTGGTATTTCACGTAATGAATACACATCAAGAGAGGAATTATTAAAACATTAAACCCCTAATAACTTTACCCCAATCGTTCACATTGTGAATAATATTTTATTCCTTGAATCAGACTGAGGAGAAACTCTAGAACATTCTATGAATCCACCCTATATAACATCACATTCAATGAACCATTGTCCCATGTCACAAATCAGCTCCTATTGTTCCACATTTAAATCTAGATACTCTTATCCTTCCTAAATCCCATATCAGGGATCCCATCATGAAAAAATCCAAAAGTAATAGTTTAGAAGGGTTTGATCTTTTACACTAGATACCTCTCGAATGATTCTTTTCAATCAGAATAAAAATCAACAAGAACAATGTATTGGAAACACCAACATTAGAAACAACCAAACACTCTCCATTAGTGAAACCTCTCTAACAAGGATGAAATAATACCTCAAAGATGAAACCGTGACTCAAATAACAATAATAAGAAGTTAAAAACCATAAAAAGTATACAATAAAATATAAAAAACACCAGGGAATGAACTACTCTTGGTACTGGGTGTGCATCTACAACACCTACTCATAAGAACTCACCCATAGTCCATCGTGCCTCTATAAGACTCGGACCTAGGGAACATATCACCCATGTATATTATTTAACAAATTATACTAAATCCCAATCATTTATTCATTGAAAATCATTTAATACTTGATATCTATCAACCCCCAATCGATGATATGGGAATCATTATGAAGACACTGGAAAATCTTGTACATGTGGAAGACATCATTAACGCTTTCTAGCTACAGAGGTAGCACCATCCAATATGTCTCCTCTTCAACTTACTCCAACAACTAAAAGGGTTTATAATTATGATCTGTGATCTTCTAGACTTGAAAAAATATTCACTCTCCATGCAGCGGGAAAACCTTCAAAAAAATGTCGTCTCTAACCTCAAACTCAAAAGACCTCCTTAACTAATCTATATAGTCCTTTTGGTGATCATGAATATTTCCCCTCTCTCTATCTCGTAGATTTTTGATGACCAAAATAACTTAATTATTTACAAAAATACCTCATTTTATTATTCAATAGTTGAATTTATAGGGTTCTATATGATGAGGTCAAATTTATAAATAATGGAAACTTGAGAAATATTGTGATTATGCTGATAATTCATTTAAATATATATTAATATAAATGATACAACATTAGAGTATTAATATAATTTTTTATATCATGTATGGAATCTCTATAATTCATAAAATGATGCAAGAAGGCATCATTTAAATATGGGATGTTGTAGTATGCCCTGGCTTCCCAATATAGGGCACCGACCAACTGGTTCAGGTGTATAAATCCATATTATGTAGTATAATTCTAACATCCATCTTATGTAGTATTAATAAATATATGATGGAAACAAAAATATCAAAAATATCTACAACATTCTTACTACCTATTCCACGGAATTAGGCATCAATCCAGTGGTGTTCTCCCAACATGTCAAGGATTCATTTAATGGTGGTGCCAATAAATCTTAAATTGTAATCGACAATAATTTATGAATCCCATGGATTATAGAATATTCGTTACAATTTGAACCATATATATATAAACATATGACTAGATTGGATATCATATTTCTAACAATGATAGTGGACTAAATGATCAAATTAAGAGACGATAGATATCAAGAAAATTATCTCCAGATTCAATATCTTATGTAGAGCCAATATCAACAAATGATTATCAAAGGATCTTAACTCCATTGACTATATATCTTTCTACACAATTTTTATCATTGTATTTTTTGAGATAAGGGAGAGAAATTATAATGTATTTATGTTAAGTAAATATTTTCTTCTTCTAAATGAACTACTACAACGAGGCTCTTACTCCAACATATGAAAATAAAGGGATATAGGTGCCTACTACCATTGATGTAAGTGTGGATGAGTTTATTCCTATGATAATATAAAACCCCATTGAAGATGTATTTTATTATCCCAATTAAAATAAAATGAGTAATAAGAAAAATTTCTCAAACCAAGTAGAGGATACGTTGGGGATCACACTAAGATATTTCCAAACTACATTATAAAATCGTGTTCTCTCTCCATTTTAATTTACACATTGAATCATTCATATCATATCAATTTTCATGACCATATAAATTTGATATTCTATATAACCACTATTCTTAAATTCTTAATTACCTTAGAAAATTATCTCTTATAAGCAATATCAAAATTATTTTGTTCTCATATTCATATTAATTGATAATTGCATGCTCAAATTATATATATTCCTATGTTTATTTATTGAGAAAATTTTTCAATTGAATACCATCATCTCTTCATATTTATTATTTAATATATTTTTATACACATATATTATTATTTTATTCTTATTTAAAAAGAACAAATTTTTATTTAATTTTTAAACAAAATACACAGCCTTGTTTACATACTCTCAGACCAACATTTGTTGTTACAGACATCTACAAACAAATATTTCACCAGTTTCAAAGTATGATAATACAATATGACCTATACCTCTTATACTCATGTTCCATTATTTGACGGAATTTATTACTCATATTGAAAAATTAACATGTAAATATTTCATAGAATCATTAGATATCCTATTTGGAAAATGGTTATGCATGGTTATACATATATATAAAACTGGATGATAAATGGACATCCCATTATATAGATTTTTTTTACATAGATGGTAAAATTATAAATTCCTTGCACTATGGTTTAGAAAAAAAAATAATATCAATGGAATATATACTTACGAAAATTTCCATGAAATTTAGTAATTTTTAGAAATTATTTAGGAAGGAACATATAAATTAAAAGATAAAAAGCTTGATTAATATTGAAAAGAAATTAAATGCATTAGTATGAATGAAAACATATATATGTCTTATATTTTTAAATGTTTTACTGAAATTTTCAATGGTTGAAAGTATCTTGATGATGATTTGTCAATAAAATCATCAGTGAATATGATATTCTAGGTCTTGTAAATATTTCGGACACTAAAGGTGATAGCTATACAAGAGGTGAATGAGAAAAAAAATATATCTCAAAAAATAAATTAGATATATCATAAAATATGCGATTTCCATGAAATGTTTTTTTAAAAAACATTGAAATAGGATATGGTTGTTAAAAAATAAAAATAATGATTACCTTTAAATCCATTTCCAATGAATGATTATTATTTAATGAATGAGAGGTTGAATTATTGGCTAATATTTGGAAACAAATGGAGGCCATGAATAAAATATCTCAATGTTACAAAATGAAAAATCAAGATGATGCACTACAAGAGACATGTTATGAATCCCTCAAAAATTTTCATATTAGATTATATTGACCCATACACAAAAATAAGTTTAATAAAAATAAGAACGAATGTAAAGAAACCATAAAATCTATTCCTGGAGTGTAAGAGATGACTCCATGGACCCATCATCCTCATGTGACTAAAGTCATAAATTCCTCATGGAAAATCCCAAGGTAACAGATGAGGATAATTATTTTATTTATCATTCTCCTTCTCATTCCTCCTATAATTATTTTTCTTCATCTTACTATTATTCTTATAATCAATATAATGAATGTAATAATTTATATGATGAACTCAGATCAAAATACATATATCCTATAATGAAATACAAACACATTTATAATTAAAAATATCAAAAAATTTATTAAGATAACCCCATTTTAAAAAATAGATGATTTGTTTTTGAAATTAAAATATCAACCTAACATTAAGAATTTAATATTCCAAATTAAATAGATTAAAAAAAATTTCGTAATTAATACAAGGTGAACAAAATCTAAATATGATTTTCGGTTGTCAACATTATAAAGACCATAATTATGGATTTTGCTTTTCAAATTCAATGAATTTTTCTAACAAATCAATTTTTTTAAGGATTTCTCCCATTATAAAATTTATATATTTTGTTAGAAATTTGGGCATTGTAATTATGAGTGAAATTGAAAAAAATATAGATATAGAAGGCATAAATAAATTCATATTTAATATCATATATATAATAAAAATATTTTTTAAAAATAAAATAGGGGTCCTAAATCCTTATTAGCAAAAATTTATGTATCCATGTTCATAAGTGTACCCAAAGGAGCTCAAAATTGATATTTTGTAAGACTATACCACAAAGATTCTTTTTCATATCATATTGTAGCTTCTCATCAAGTAATCAGTCAACTCGGAAGTATTAAATGAATGATACATCAAGATTAAATGTGTTTCTGTAATATTATTTAACTATTTTATACAGGGGGTGATGTTTTTTATTAACCATTGATTAATTTATTATTCATTCCACTTGATATTATTTAATTATCCATTATCTCTTAAAATGAATAATATATATTTAATTTTGTTTCCACTTAAATTGGTATCATCATTATTACTCTCACTCTCTCTTGTAGTGAAATGTTATTTCACTAATTAATTGTTACAATTGATGGAGGGCCAAATTTTGTGTAGTTTGGATGTATCATCTTTCTTCATAACGAACATTCAATTCTTGATTTCAATTTTATCCTATCTTGTTAATAACTAATAAAGTTTTGGGATGATATAAATGGAAATAGTTTTGATATATTGTTTATGCTAATATATTTTCTTGAACATCATTTCTATATCTCCCTCTCTCTCATGGATATTCCATATTATTCATAAACACATGATAGGGTGTCTTTTATTTTTTTTATCTTTTCACCTTTTTAATTTTAATTATTTCTCTTGATTTTGATTTCAATGTCATTTTTTACCTTGTTCTCTTTTTAGGTTTACACTTTGTGAAATTACCTTCTCAAAATATATCTTTGATTACCCCTTGTTTTATTTTTTATAATAACCATGAGGGATAATCTAGTGAATAAATTGGGAAATTATTTTTATTAAAATAAGATACATTAATCAATTTGATAAAAAAAATTAATATCTTTTTTGGTGGAGAAAATAATTTCTTTGTTTTAAAGGTGTATATATTTCTTGTTTAATTAGATTATGTTTACTCTTGATCATATTCAATATCTTATTTTAAACGTGATAATTATCTTTAATACATGTTTCATTATTGATTTACACTTGATTTATCTTTTTTATTTTATGATTTTGTGATCTTAAAAAGTAGGATATTATTTTACCACACTCACTCTTGGTATTTTTATGAACACATATTCTCAAGTAGATATATAATGATTATATATGAGTGGAGGTAAATTGTATTAATAAGGTTCCATGTATTGATCTTAACGTATGAAATGAAATATCCTCATTGAACTTGAGGATCATGCAGATAATTTATTTGAATCCACTATATGATCTTTGAAGCATATTAGAAGCCTTATTGGACTTTTTAATATAATGGATGGTTGATTTTGTATTAAATGAAGTAATATGGAATAACGTGGTTGAATTTGGGATACTATAAATCAAACTAGCTACCCAATGGTTGGAATCAACCAGTCGATGCATGTGGATAGAATTGGATTATACAAAATAAGACCACTTACAAGTTGTTGGACGAGATCCAACCAATCAATGGATAGAGACAAATCCAAAATATCTCAAGCATGGAAACCAACTAGCATGTGGCATCAGGTGTCTTGTCTATGGTGTTCATCCAAAATTTCAAATTATTATTAAATAGTAGATCATGTAGATATTAAATTATTTCTCACAAGACATTATGACTCATATGGACTCAAGAAGATAATTATCTCCTTTGAGGAATATAAATTGAGACCCACTGGAGGCTTGGGTCTAATATATAGAACAAAAATAGAGGATTATATGATAAAATGAAGTGCTAATGTATCTCTAGAAAATTATCTCCAATATCATGATCCTCTATATATTTAATTTAATTTCTCCATTCTCACTGTCTCTATTCCACTGAACAATAGGCTGAATAAATAATGGTGACAAATAGTGTAAAAACATCCTTATGGAAAACTATCATTGTTGCTGTAAGGGTTTCTGATCGCAAAATCCATACTAACCCTATATAGATGAAATACACTACCACTGATAGTGACCAAAAACTCTATATCGAAAAAATAGGAGAGCTTTTGGTAGATACATTAGAAATTATGAATCTTATGAAACCTTTTTCAACTGATGGGGTCATTTCCCTTTTGATAAAAACCACAACTAGGTTGTCAAGTGTGACCCCTCATATGATGCCCCGCTCCTTGGAGGTCTATACCGACTCTCAAGGAACTGTTCTCTATCCCACTCATACACCCTCTCTATAACTTCCTCTTTATTATATACAACAATATACATATATAGGATAAATGGGTAAATTTCATAATAAATGGAGGGGATTATATCCTCCACCACATCTCATTCTTGAAACTCCTTATCTAGAATGAAGTCAAAGGAAAATCACAGATGGTACTTAAACATGATTACCAACTCTATAATGCATAGGCTCCCCTAAAGAAGGGAGAGAAACTCATTCTATTTCACCACCTTTTTTGATGATCATAACTCATCCATAATATCCTAGTAAAATTCAAACCATGGAACATCATTATCCTTCTATATGAGGAGGCATGACATCCACCAAAGATGCACATCTCTTCTCAACTGACTAACCTCGAGGGGAACCCAATACCTAGGTTGGGATTGAATCATGCTGAAAATTATCTTTAACTCCTCTAGAAATCATTCTATCCCTATATAAGTGTTTTTTAAATCATAATTTTTGAGTCTCTAATGTTGGAAGGTCCATAATATTCATTTGGGTTTCTCATCTGCATGATCATTAATGGCCCTCCAACTATAAATAGGGACAGCCTATTCATCATTACAAACTCAGACAATACATAGGTGATAAATAACTAAAATCTCTGTAATTAAAGGTAAAATACCATATTCTCATATCAATGGATTTATTTGGATTCATTATAGTAATTCATTTTTTTATTACTAAAACCAACCCATTCAAATAATAACTCAGTATTGCCTGATCCATGTACCTATCATGGGTCTCTATCATGCAAGTAGTGCCACTTTAATTAGTACATTCAGAGTGGTTAAGGGAATTTCATCTAATAATATTGTCCCTAATATCATGTTTCCTAGAATGTCTCAAAAGCTGTTGTTATGAACTAATTTTGGATAACACTATCTTCATACTAGTCCATATAGTCCTCATGATTCCCTAACTCCAAAATCCACTCAATCACATAACCAATACTTTTTAAACCACTCTATAATGACCCCCCAAAAGAACCCCTCCTAGTCTGGTAGGGATTAGAAGGAGTTACCCTCATGTCCCATATGTAGTTATCCCCAAGCTGGGGACTACCACTAAAGATATATAACACTCAAATATAAGGAAATACACTCAATATCCCTAGATAATAACCTAAAAATGCTCTTCAAATCACCATACTAAATAAAAAATATTCTATGATACCACACAAGAAATATCCCACATGCATGAATATACAACAGATACTAAAAATCCAAAGATAAAACAAAACGAAAAGAGAACCTTTAGGTTGCAGCTGCAATAAACCAAGCTATGGGTTAGTACTAACAATCTCGATCACAAAAGCCCTTATGGAAACCCAATAAATAGTTAATATATATGTAGGGTGAGAATAACATGAATTATTCAGAGGATCATAACTAATGTATCTCAATAATAAACTAAAAATATAATAATAATTCTGAAATGTGAGAACATTAGAACATACCAGTTCCTACATGTGTCCACTAGTTTTCCCCCAACTTCACCAATTAACACATCCAGTATTAGTAATGTAATATCATAAGAATGTATATAAAGGTACCATACACCAAATTACACATTGATTTTCCACTATATCCCATTGATAATTCATATTTTTTCCCATCCCTTCTGTTTACACTAGTAACGACACCAATTGAATATCATATCTAAGGTAACTTTCCACTTATCAAGTCTTATAGAACAAAAAACATATCTAGTATTGTATAACCAAATGCATATCAAATATTAGGTAACCAAGTTAGTAGGGAATCCTAGATTCATAGTACACCAATCTCATATCCTTCTCCTTACATGCATGACACCAACCACATATCTCATCATCCACCACTGGTATCACCATAAGCTACTACTAATGAGAGAACGAGGGAGAATTGGTAATCAAAAATAATAATATTACCCATTTTCGTTGTTTGAGAAAACACCCCTATGGAATCTAGGTGTTGTTCAGGTTACCCGACTCAGGTGGGGGGCATTTAAAATTTATAAAATAGCACCATAATATATCAGTCTCACACAATATCACACCTATGGATTCTCACAAGCAACACCACCACAACAACCATCGAATCAATAATGTTATCATGCCACGAAGAACTATATATAATATTGAATAAAAACCCTAAGAATCACAGATATGGAAACAAACTAGGTTATATTTCATAATATTTAATTTAACAAATATAAAAAAAAATTATTCATTTATTTATTTGTTTAAAATTCTATCCAATGAATTATTCTATAATAACTGCATTTATATGTGACAGTATTATTCCATTTACCCCAAACTTCTATCAATAAAACAGCACATCGAACCAATATAAACTATGAAGGCCAATAATCAATGCACAACCAACGCCACCTATAATCAAACAAGCAATTACACTTAGATTAAACCCATAAAGGCCATCGAGTTGCATGGAACTAGGGATTCCAAGACACACAAACCATGTCAAGCATAAGACATGAATATTCAAATTAATCTTTTAATTTAAATTTTTTTATATTTTACTATTTAAAATTAATTCCCAAATCAATCTATTATAATTAGGAATAAACCTATATCTAGTAAATCACATGAAACAACAAAAAATAAATAAATAAAATAAATAACTACATATGAATCACAACATACCCTTTCAATTTCATTAGTATGTTTGATTTTCTTAATAATTATAATTTTATACCATTCATCTAAAGGAAATCAAAATAATGGAAATTCCATATATACACATAAAAAAGTTATATGAAGGATCCCCTACAACAAAATAGTCTTACTGATTCACTGTGTAATCCAAAATAAGTAGATGATGAACATTAGGTCCACAACCACAAATGTAATGCTCAAATTAATCTAAAATGAAACGATATGACCTCAAAATCACTATTAAATGCACCACCAAATATAAAAAATAAAACTATTGTGAGATATATAAATAAAAAATATGTAATCATAGATAATGAGAAAAATAAATCACAAAAAATATCCAATATAAAATCCTAGGAATCTGAGAAAAAATTCCAATGATCTAAGGAAATTAAGTCTCCCTAAATCTCATGGGAATCTTCTGAGGTTTGATATAATCATATGATTATTTGAGGAGCCAACGAGCATGTACCCAAGTGGTATAGGCTCCTGCTTGGCATCCAAAAGATCCGTGTTCAAATTTGGGAAGGGATGAATTTCTTGTTATGTAGTAGGGGCACTGTAGCAGACACTGTAGCAGTAGTGGAACTGTAGTGGTGGAAGAACTGTAGCGGCGGAGGCACTGTTGTAGGGCACTTTAGTGGCGGTGGGTACTATAGCAGGTATTGTAGCTGCGAGGGGTACTGTAGTAGTACTGTTCACAGAGGGTCATTTGGTCCAAAAAATGGGCTTTCAAGCCTTGAATTCATGCCACTTGGCCTTGTGCCTGTGGGATATGTATTGGGTCTCCCTATACCCTATAAAGAGGTCTTTTCTTTAATAATAAATTGAGGTTTCGGCCCCAACCATTAAAAAAATATGTGATTATTGGAGGAAATTATAGGTATGTTGGAATTTATTAAAATCTTTGAAATCACTATTTTTATCTTGTGAATTTTAGTTTCCCATAGTAAACATCATGTGGTTCATACCCATCAATAAAAAATGTTCCCATTACAAAAAACATAGTTGGATTTTCACATCATGAATGAATATTTCATTCCCAGAATTAATCAAATCCTAAAACCAAAAAATATCACCAGGAACATTCTGTATGTAAAGAACATTTCACACTATGAATTAGAATAAGAAAATACTATAGAAAATTCTTTAAATCCACCCTATGAAACATTACACATCATTAATCGATAATGCATAACATGAATCACCACCTATAGTTGCATACTTTTCTATAACTACACTTCTCCCTCCCCCAATCCCAACTCAAGGATCTCTCAACACTCCAAAAAATATAGAAGTAATGGGTTGGATGGGTCTAGTACATTATAGGCATCTATTTCGATCATCGTAGAGGTGAAATAGATCATGTGTGATGTAGAGAAGTTAAATCCCAGTTGTGTTATATCTTATGTGGTATAATTTTATTGACATATCTTCCATTGATTTTTTTATTGCTAAAATGATTTATTGTGATATTATCTATTGATCCATGTGATTGTTCTTTATGTTTTTAGAATTCTTGATTTAACTTTCTATAATTATGTGATGTTTTTAGTTTTCTCATTATAATAAAAGGGAAACCTTCTCTTAGACCAAGTAGTGTTCGGAATCCTTTGAGGAGATGTGGAATAGGATACATAGTGATCATTTTCTGAGGTTTCAAAAGGATGGTGTTGAGTGTGAGATGTTTTTTATGACTCTTGAGCTCAAATCAGATGTGTGTGGATGCATAACCATAAAATGATTGATTATGTGTGTAGGAATTATCTTCTAGGTGAGAAATATTTGGTTTACATAGGCCACTATAGTCTTTGTTATATCTTTTCCCTAAGATATCTCCACCCAATACATCTATTTTTCCAATAGTTATATTAGTACTAGAACTTAAATAAGTCTTATACTCTCAGGAAGGTCAGCATGGCAGCCGATGACACTACTATTTGGCATTAACCACTTTCTTGGATTGATTACATTAATTCATTCACATGTTTTATGTGATGATATACATGCATGAATTGTCCAAAATTCTTGAATAAAAAATGTTTTTATGTAACCCATGACACAACATAAGAATGAAAACAAATATTTTAAAATTTTAATTTGAATTCTTGTTTAAAACACTAAATCCAAAAAAACCTTTCCCAAATTACATAATGGATTGCATTTAATTCAATTAATACATCCAAAATAAAATATAATCAAATAATAAATGTTACCTTGTTCATTTGAAGTCGTCGATTTGATATACTCAAGATTCTTAAATGTTTTATCATACTAATCAAGAGTCCAAAATGTACTTTTATACCTGGTTTATACTTCCCAAAATTTCCTTTTTTTCCTTGGAAAGTAATAACTGTCATTTTAAAACTTGTCACGCATGTATGACTTAATAAACATATTATAAATGTGACAAAAAATTTATTACTCACTTATAACTTTATTAATTTCTACATGATAAAATGTGAAACATTATTTCATCATGTATGCTCTATAAATAATTTAATTAACATTAATTATTCCAAATTTGTACGAAAAATTATATTTTCCAGTGTTTATTTTTTATGATCAAACAACTTGTGAATACATTGACAAATAAATTCAATTATTATTATTCTATAAATGAATAATATAATTTAATTATATTAACATTCAATTGATCTAACATATAAATTATCTATCCCACGCACATGGGGACCACATCATCATAAATATTATAAATTATATTAGGTGGCACATGTGTGAACACATAGTTTGTGACCCCCTTCATAATAATCGTGATACAAGTGAGTCCAACCCACGTCCCAAGAGTGCACTACATCATCTAATCAAGGACACTAATGAGATATGTATTTCCATAGATACAACTACCTAGTATGAACATGTTCTATTTAAAATAATATTTTTGCTTCGTGATATATCATATAGAATGATAGAAACCTATTTCATAACCATTTTGATGAATTATATATTTTGTGACCTTAATGGGTGAAAATTATTTCTTGAACCATGGCCATTGATTTAACGATGGTATTACCAATCTAGTAATAATGGGACCATTAGATATCAAATCCTCAATTTGGATTTCATGAAATCTATCTTGATCATTCAACCAATGTCATACCACCAATGATGCTCCCAAAATAAGATACCTCACCATGATTTCATTGTCATGAATTTTTTCACTCATAAAAGTTCACTATAAAATGTTTCTCATTGATTATGACCTCATGTGAGGAGAAAAATACACATGTTAATATATACAAACATCCAATGACATTTGTAACTTGAGGTTTTCCAATGGAAGGTATTTCCTTGTGATCTCGTCTGTAAGAGGTCACCATGTATGTACATCATGAGAAGATTTATTAATGATTATGATCCCCTAAAACCTGATAGTCATAAATCATACATGTCCTTTCATTATTATTTATCTATACTATATGAAATATATTTATGATTAATTTCATTGTATTTCAATGTTACCATTATTGTTGGAAACTATTACAACCTTTTTATACGTCATGTAATCTATGGACATTACCATCTAATAAGTGGTTGCAGATGTGTCAAAATTATTTTGGCATGAATGAAAAAAATACATATATCAAACTATATTCATAAAATAGTAATAAATTTACATAATGTAGTTGGGTCTAGGGAACCTACTATCAATAACCTAACATTTACTATAGTCAACTGATAAAAACAATCAACCTACTAGATCTCATGTGAGTATCATTCTTCTTCTAATATATGGATTAATTTAATGGTTTATCCACATTAGCTTTTATTTTTAACAATTTAGTCTTGACTTCTCCTCTTTAAGTAAAATCACTCAAGAGATGAAGCTTACGAGTTATCCTTTGGTTTTAATTGGGAACCATGGAAACCACCACTATTGTAATATGATTATATTATACATGAATAGGGTCATTACTTCTAGGAAAAATGAAAAACCTAGAAACAATTATGTGTATCCAAACATATTACTTATCTACATTTGAATCCCTTATACAATAAGATACTATTGTAGAATCTACAACCATATAATTCTTTGAGCCCCAATATCTCACCACACCAATATTCTGAAAAAAATACAGAGTCTGACTACGATTTTCTACAATCATGATCTGTTTTAAATATTTCATCAGGGTAGGCCCTACACAATGATCTCCTCATATCCTTCATAGTCTATGATCATATAAATTGTATGTCTCAAGTACTTAGGGACTATTTTTAATGCTTCCCAATAATGTTTTATAGGATTTGATTGAAATTTTTACACCATGCTTAAGGCAAAGAAACATCAAACCTAGTACATTTCACAACATACCTAATAGATCTCACTTCTAATGTATACTAGATTCTATTTATTATTTTAGTCACTTAATATGTTTTTGGACATATCTTTTTTGAGATATTAATTCCCATAACACTGGAAATCCTCTATTGGAAAGTTTCATATCATAACGTTTGGGTATCTTTTCAATATATTTACTTTGAACTAGACCAAGAATCCTTTTATATCTTTCTCAATTGATCCTAATCCCTAGAATATAGGATGATTCATTTAATACATTCAGGGAGAAGTATTTATATAACCAAATATTAAATGACTATAAAACTTTTAATTCATCTCCCATAATTTATAGGTCATCAAAATATAATATTAAGAAAATGATGGAAATTCTACTAATCATATTTTAAAAAACCTGGTGTTATTTAATTATTAATGAAACCACATCCAATAAGATTTAGATCTTTTATTCAACCTTCGAAAATCCAAAAATTATTTAGTTACATGGACTTTGTTTTTCAATGCATGGATTTCTTCCATTTAGAAACATCATTTCCATCCCCTAATTCCTTTTAGTTCTAAGGTTAATTATTCCCTTATATAAATGTGTCACCATACTCAATGATTATAAAAACACATCCTTATTTTTTTTCTATCATCTCTTGTAGATCTATACAATACTTGTGTCATGGAAACATCTTTCTTTACCGTTCGATCTTATGGAGATTATTCACATACCAACTCTTGTTCACCGGAAGCATCAAATTCATCAAATCCATTCTTTATCCTAATATTTTCCTTAGAAATGTGTCCCGTTTATATAAATACATCATGTATTTTTATGAACGCTTTTAAATATAAAGGGATATATTTTAATATACTTTATTATCCTTCATATTACCTATATAGTGGAACATCATACTCCGAGATGAAAATTTTTCACTAGATATATTATTGAACAAATCTATGCAGCCATATACACGTATACCTGGTTGACTATATTTCTTTATGTAGTACAAATTTTATGGAAAAAATTCTTATACATTACTTCCATGTCGGTTTATTGTATATGAAATAGTCTGTAGTGAGTATCCTTAAAAGTAAAATGGTAATGTTTCATCAGTCATCATCAATCTGACGATATTAAGTGGGGTTTCATTCCTTCTATCACTAACACCATTCCACTGAGGTGTGTAAAGAGAATCAGGTTGAACAATTATCCTACACTCAAATAATTTATCAATGAAATCATTGTTAAGATATTCTCCACAATGTTCTGAGTGGCGTTTATTAATCTTCATATGATGTTGGCCTTCTATATTATTATGGTATACCTTAAACAAGATAATGTAATATGACTTATACATCATTAACTAGATATATCCATAAATACAATAGTAATTGATAAAAGTAATTATGTAAAACAACCACACATTTCCTCTACTATAAACGGACCACATATATCAGTACGAACCACTCCAAATGGTTATTTGGCTCTCTCTTCTTTACCAAAGAAATTTTATTTGGAAATTTAAAATTTTAAACAAGAATGACATACATCAAAGGGTTTTTGAATCTATGGAGTCTAAATACATTGCCTAATGTTGTTTCTGTAAATGATTATAATTTACCTGACATAGTTGGAAGTTCTATAGGTGGGTATTTTATTAGTCATGCTTTATGGATTGTTTATTTATTTCCAATGCTAGATTTTATAGTTCAGGTACATAAAACCCATTTTTAATATTTACATACCATAACATGTTTTATCATTATACAGAATAGAAAATTTATTTCCATGAAGGAAATAAATTCTCATGGTGTCTAAACATGATATTGATATTATGTTTTTGGTAATAGATGGTACATTATAATAATTCTTTAGACGAAAAACCACCCCACCGGAAACATTTTGATGATATTATTCCACCACCAAAGAAAAATTTGTCCTTCTCAATCCTCTCCCATTGTATCCTTGGATTTTATAAAGGGTGATGTAATAATTTATTTGAATTAAACATAGTCATTGACAATATAGCCATCCATTTCCTCCTCTTGTTCACAAAAAGGATTGAAGGGTTGGCATTGTTCTTATCCTCATCTTCTTGAAAAAATAAATCCAACCTATCTTCAATTGAATTATTCATGTTATACAAATTATAATTGAAAATGAAGGTCCAAAATCTTTCTTTAATAGAGGAAATAATGACATCAGCTGCCAAATCTTGGTTCATATTGAATCGAAGAGACTCAAGCCTTTTAATGTTCCTTATCTTCCAGTGTACATGAGGTTCTACTTGATTTAATTATTCTAGACTATATATATAGATCACTTGATATTTCATACCTAGTATAAATCTATGATTATGATTTCAAGTGGAAATATTATTTGTCCTCATATATTATCTATAGCTCACTAAACATATATGACAATATGGAACACTAAATATGTAGTACATCATCTATATGATTCATTTAATTAATTTATTCTCATTAATTTCTCCCTAAGGGGGTGAGTGGGAATTGGGGACTCAAAAATTTAGTGCTTCCTATCTTGTAATAGTACTATAAATAAGCATATATAAAATTTATAGAAGTTATGTTAGGTCCGGATATTCTATTTATCCTATATTGGTGGCAATGAAAATTAAATGTGTGGTGGTTTCCATTTGATAAATAATAAATATATATATATAATTATAACCTTGTTTTGATTACTAGTATACATTTTCTAATTGTTATTTTTAAATATCACACACCATTTTATGAAATCCTAGAATCCCTCAACTGCTATATTTGGGAATAAATAGTCTCTTGAGTAGTCTTGTGGAAAGGATCGATGACTATCCTCCTCATAGTCTTCAATATTTTGCTACACCACTTCTCAGTGAGTCTATAGTAGACACTAATATGGTCAACTGAATTAAATCAGATTTCTTTATTCTATTTAGTGGAGTCCCATACCTGGTAAAAAATTACCTTGCATGCACAAAACATTACCTATAAATTCAAAAAAGATAGTTATGGATACTCGTTTGCTACAAAAATTGGATATCTGAACACATAACACTCCTAATAACTCCCTAGTAGTAGTAGGAACCCATAACATTGGCTTACAAGAACCCCTTCCACCCAGTTTTGTTTAAATTTTATTTACGGAATGAATTTTATAAATTAACATGTTCTTTAATAGATTTTATAATTTAATATTAGTGAATAAAATCCATTTCTATTTATAATTCTTGTTCTATGTGATCACTCTCACAACATAAACAATATTTTAAATAGAAAACAATCTCCACACATATCAATTTTATCATTTTATTCTTGATTATTATTATGCTCTGTGAATGCGCATAATTAATACACATTCACAAAATAAAAAACCATTCACACTATAAAATAAATAAATAAATAATGACATAGTAATGTGTTGTTAACTATTGGTTAATCCATTGAGATAATAATAGATAAAAAATACCCTAGGGATTATTCTTAATTTAATATCTATCTTGAATTACATCACCCACAGCTCTTGTTTATTTCAGTTATTTGGTTTGTGTTGGTTCTCAACTCTAAAAACATTCCACGAACTGCTCTTATTCCTTAAATTTTATTCTCACACATAGGATAGGGGAACACATGGCATGAAAATATATTTTATTGGTTAAATGTGGACACATATGCCCATATAAAAAATTAAATATGGGGGCTGATGTGCATGTGGTCAAGATAATATAATGATTACATTCATTAAAACATAAATGAAAATATTAAATTAGATAAATAATAAAGAAAAATTGCAAAGGTCTATCTCAACTCATGATCATTCAACAAGTAATTTTTCCGCATAAGAATTTTTTTTTCTAAAATTCAATTCAAGGGTATTTTTATTATGTTAACTGGATTTAAAAAATTATTTAATTAATGATATGTCTCACAATACACGAAATAATTTAATTAAACGACACACAATTATATGTAATTTATGTTTTTTTCATAATTATTTGGGTCTATTTAGACGTAAATACGATCCCTATGATATTAATTAAGTTCTTGGGATGGTTTAAATGGGCCAGGTAGTCATGCTCGGATTGAATTGGTTTGTCCTGATATGGGGCATCCCTTTATAAGAAATAATATATATATATATATAATATTAATATACAATAATAAAATTATTCCAAATATATTTTTTTTTGATTTTTTATATATTTTAAAAATGATTCTGTGGGAATATTTGAATAAGCTTCTAAGGTAAGATTTTTCCTTTTAATTAAACAATTTTACCTGGAAATATTTGAACAAGCTTCCAAAGGATGCATTGTATTTTTAGTTATACCATCATCCAAGACAAGATTTTATTGCCAATAGACTACCCTACCACCTTATGATATTTTGGGATAACACACAATTTACTTGGATTATTAACTAGAAACTAATATATCAAATCATTAGCCGTTAATGTGATTTATGAAATAATATTTAAATCTCATAGAATTTTTTCAGAAAACATGTTGATCGTCGATGAGCCATATCATTGAGATAAGAACACACATCGATGTGAGATTAGTTTATTTGGGACAATATCGAAAACTTATTTACAAATAATACACAATTTAATTAAAATTTTAAAAATCATAACTTGAATAATAACATGTTGTCATTGATAAAATTCAATAAACCCGAGGGATAATAGAATAATGAAAAATAAGAAATTGAAAATATTTGGTTTGGATTCATGTTAAAAACACTAAATCCGAAAAACCACTTGCCTAAATTTCTTGAAGGATCTTGAGTAATTTAATTTAATAAAGAAAAATAAAACTGAATCAAAGCATAAATTTTACCTTGTTTGTTTGAAGTCGTCATTTGATTCACACACCATCAGCATTTCGTGGCTCAAAGGTGCCAAAATAGGAATCCTTTACATCAACAACAAGTTAACCAAAACTCTTGGATCTTAAATCTATGTTTATCATGTTCTAGTGTGGTAAATTGATGGGTTTTAGGATGTCCCTTTGACCATATGAAGAATGAGGACTCAATCGGGAAGACGAGATTGATCTAACCTTTTTCATTCATATGATTATTTCTATATAAAATTGATAGGAAATATGTGAAAATATTTACACACTAAATTCATTTAAATTGTGTATTTTACTAATCAACAGGCTAAAATGAGCATTTATACCATGGTTATGTTTCAAAAATAACACTATAGTCCTAGTAAAGTAATACAATTCAATTTAAAGCTTAGTGGACAAGTATGACTTAATATACATGTCATAAATGTAACAAAAATTTTACAACTCACTAGTTACACTATAAAATGTTACGTGATAAAATAAAAACCATCAACTTGTCTTGTAATCTCTGCAAAAAAAATTAATGAACTCTAAACATCAAATGTTTTTTTTGAATAATTATATTTTAACATATTCAAAATTCTGATCAATGAACTCATGAATACCTTGAGAAATAAATTCAGTCATCATTAATTTAAATATGAATAACATAATTGAAATATTTTAATTCGTGATCAAACACGCTTGTACATTCACTAACCCCTATATGTTGTTCCTGCATCATCATAATGTCATATTCATTATATTAGGTGGAACTTTTGGATAGAAATTTTTTATGACCCACTAGTTCATTATATAAATAGTATAGAGACAAACATGAAGAAAACAAAATTTATTCTAGAAACCCAACCTGGCCCCTAAGGAGATATGGAATTTCCTAGCTATGATTACCTCCTATAAAAACATTCTGTGTAATATAATGTCTTTGTCTCACGATATCTCGTAATGCAGGATGCACACTTGTTTCATCATCCTTTTGTTGCTTTATATATTTTTTGACCTTCTTTGATAGAATTACATTCTTGTTCTATGGTCATGGATTTAAGGAAGTTACAAACATCCTGGTCAAACTGTACCCACATTATATCACTTAATCAACTTGGAAGTTATATATTCTATCATTGTTATTCAACCAATTTCGTACCGCCAATGACGAACCCAACACAAGCTACCCTGACATAACTTCAATGCCATGGTTTTTCCTCGTACTAAATTACATGATAAAATGGTACACATTGATATTGATCTCATGTTAGGAGACTAATAAAAATTTTCATAGATAGTAATATCTAATGACAACTGAAATATCTTGTATTTATATTATCATTTTTGTCGCCATGATATTATCTATGTAATATCTCTAAGTGTGAACTTACTGAGAAGAAGTCTTAATGCTTATGAGCCCCCAAAATTTGATAGTCATAAATAATCAATATTCTATTAGTATGATGTATCTAGTCCCTATGAAATGTGTTTTATATTATTATCATTGTATAACAAGGTTCATATTATAGCAACTATAACCATTTGATACAACATGTAATCTAATGACATTACCTTGTAAACAATGGATGATGAATTATAAACACAATTATGGTATGAGATAACACATGTATATATCAACAAAAATACATGTAATGGAAATACTTGTACATAATGGTTTTGGGTCTCGGCCACCCACTCTCAAAAAGTTGGACATTGAGTACATAGCCACCTGTTTCAAAGTACCTTTTTGGTGAACAATGATTGATGTGAGAGGATCCTTCATGGGTAAATAATCTGATTAATATGAGTTCATTGGTTATATGATAACCTCCAACAGAGGTCATGATACTGTGATAGATTAATTTGTTATCTGTACTCCACCTTTTCATGTTGGGTTTACCTTTTCACGGTGAAAATCCATGAAACTGGGGAGAATGTAAGGACTTATATTTTCATGAATAAAGCCTTTTAATATTTTAATGAAATATATTTGGTTTTTATTCAGAGACAATGTACAATTATTATTATCAAAGGAAATTGGTATTGATATATTATAAATATTAAATATATGAAGTCATGCAAGAAAAACATTTCATAAATTATAGTTTTCATGTTTATTGGGGTTTCAAATTAGAAATTTGAGATAGATGTTAAGATTAGAACAATGTTTTTACCCATGGAGTGATAATTTTCATTTTACATGATGTTTCAAGATGATGTGCAGTAACAAATAGATGAAATTGAAAAGTTTAATAAATAATTTAATTCATTCAATTAATTTTTTGTCATAATTTAACCCTATATAAAAACATTTATGGAAAATCGTTGAGGTTATACCCATGACCATGAAAGATTTCCATAGGAGATAGAGTGATCCCATTGGGAGGATCTTCAGTGATGAACATGGAGACATGGGGATCTACCAAAAAATCTCATAATTCTCATTATTAATGAAAAAAATCTTTGATATCACCAACAAAAAAAATTCATTTATTTTCTTCACCAATGATCAATCCATTTTTTAGTAGATATTTTTATTTATTTTATGATTCGCTACCATTTTTATATTTCTATAATGGATTGAGATTATTGATTTGATTCCCCAATTTCTTCCCATTTGCATGTTCTCATTGGTTATTTTCATATTTGACTCATAAAATAATCATTATGTTGAAATATATTATATTTCTTGTTTTTTCACTCATTATAAATGGATGAGATTGAAATAAACGTCAATGAAATCACATTCATTATTGTTTCTTTCTCCACATGTTATTTGTGTGTTCAACATTGGCACATGATATGTTGATGATTCAACAACCGGTCTATTTGGATACATGATTAAACCATAGACCCAAATTTTTTTTGTGATCAGTGATATAGATGATGATTTTTGAAATAAATTATGATCCTTAATGGATTTTTCATAAAATATGTTGTGTTGATCCCTCAAAAAATATTGTCTAATGTGATATGTTTCACATAGATCAGAGTGAATATTGATTTCTTGCCGTTGATGGTCAAATAGTGATGATGAGAGGAATTTCCTTCATTTTTAGCAATGGAAATGAAAACAAAAATGATATCTTAGTCAGATTGATAAACACAATGAATCTTAATGATTAATATGGGAAATCTAAGAAAAAACCCAACTACATGCCATGTTTTATAAGAATAATTCATGCAATGTAGTCTTTTGGCCCCAAAAATAAGGGTTTTTTCCCCGAGTTAAATATATAAAATTGATGTAGAGGGTTCACGTTTCATGTGAACCTACTGAGAATTTTTACTTGTGTATACGTATAACACAACTAATACCATGAGTGATGCTACTTGTCATGTCCCATGATAGACACGTCATGTGGTGTAACCTAGCAAGCCAACCTATATTCTGTGGGTAAACACCTGAGACCCCAGGTGGTATCACACATTGTGGGGATTGAATCTTACACAATGTACTTTCCATTTTATCATTTTTAGTGGATCAAAAACACACAACTACGTATGTACTAGGATGTATACCCAATGTAACCCAAATGACATTCCAGGTAATTCTTTTCAAACATAAATATATCCTTCTTTAGGGAAAAGATCGGTCCTGTGAGAAATGTTTTATAAGTATATATCGATGTTAGATATAATGGATATCACTGTAATTACATAATATATACTAATAATATTTTCACGAGATACTAAATATTTCCCTAATGATGGTGAGACGATGTTAAGGTGCGAGTGAGATTATCAAGGATAATGCTTGGATCGGTACTACCCTAGTAAAAGAACTTACTCTCAGGGTTCAAGTCTCGTGTATCTATTATACTAGTAGTTTTGGTACTCTACATACACATATAATGGTGTTTACTCTAAATTTAGAGTTGGTACATACCTATTATTTATCATTTATAGGGACATGGTCCTCTACTGAAGTATGTACTCTCTCGACTGAGGAATCTTCTAATGATGTGCGGGTTCCCCACCATATTTTTATTAGGTATTTTTGTAGCTATGTGAAGACTTGAGTTTTATGGATTTATGAGGGTTCAATATCCCTTCTCTTCTACCCCCAGTTTCTTGATGACTATAGATGAATGTTGGGTTCCTTCACCCTTATTATGGGTTGAGTGGATTGTTTTTTATATTTATTCCCATTTTGGTTTTCATTTTATTCTACTACATATGTATATACCCCCACAGTATGTTTTTATGACACATTTAATGTCTTAAATAAAATAAAGAAAGTTAGAAAGTGACCTTAGTAGGTCATGTGTTGGTGGATATTAGTGGTGATGGGTGTTGGTGATCTCATATGGTGTTCTGATGAATGGTTTGTGAGTTGGAAAATCCTCTTCAACAAATATTGTGGGAATCCCTTTGATTCTAGTTGGGAATTTATTTTTACCTTTTTATACATGTGATTAATTTTTATCAATACTCACTAGTTTTTTATATTGGTTATTGCATGAATTGTTTCCTCTCAGGTTTCTGATTATTTATCTTTCTTTCATTATTGTTATATACTTAGAGGAATTCATGTGTAAACATTAATTAGTATATTCCCTTAATTTTGTGTTATATTCCTACTTATTGCTATTCTCCTTCTCCTAGCCTATTATTGGAAAGCATGGGGTTTCTCTTGGTTTACCACCAGTATAGGTGGCACCCCAGTAGGTTAGTTTGGGACATTAACTATTTAGGTATCATATCTTATTCATTTATTTATTAACTAGGATTTAGAATTATTCTTTCACATAGTTCATAAGTTTTTTCAGAAATCATGTTGGGGATCGATCTGGGTGTTACTAGCTTGATTATATTGGTCCAGGTATGAATGGAAATATGGGGGTAAATTGAATTAAAAAAAATAGATTATAAATTAAAACTAAACTAAATTAAATTTACATAAAAACTCCAATATAAGAGTTAATGTGGAAATGAAATATAAAATAAAAGAAAATTCATAATAATTTGATGAAGTAGATTATCCAAACCCCACAAATGGAATGTGAAATATCCACCTATCAATTTATTGGGAGCAACCAATACCACTTATATTTAGTGGTATCCAAGAATATCATTTATAAGAAGAAAAATCATTCTTTTTAGAAGTTATAATAAGAACCGCATTTAAAACACATTCCTATTAGTGGTTTTGTTTAGCAACCCAATCCCCACACTTTTAATGGTAGCATGCACCATCCCTTCACACTCAATGGTAGTGAGCAGCCAAATCCTCACACTCAATGGTAAAAGAAATCCATGAAATGGAAATGGAAGATAGTTAATATATACCATACCATTCAATAAGAATCAAAATATTCTAGTAACAATAAACCGTGAATCATGTAGCTGGAAGGGAGATAAGAGTTCACAGGGGAAATAGAATGAAAAAATTGAACCAAAATGGGACCATAAATGATCATGAAAGTAACCATTGCCATCCAAGGATCCAATGAGATGTATCTGTTACCTCCAAGGTCCAGGGGACTATTCTGGATTCTTTAAGGATCATATTGTTCCTTTTTAAGGATAATCAAGGTGTTCAGATTCACCAAAAATGATTATTTTTTCTTGTATGGAGGAAACAAATTAGATGATGGGTCTCACAAGAATTATATTGAGAATATTAAGGTTCACTTGGCCTATCCAAGTGTTATTAGGTGATTGGATGCTTGGGGTGAAACCAAGTGCAACTACTAGGACCATCAGCTACTTGGTAGACTTCCATTGAAGACCTGATGGGACTAGATAAGGAGAATGGGATTTTTTATAGCTACACCAGCTGACCGGTTCCTTCTCATCGGATAATAGGTTCATGGAGCTATAATTTTCCTAAATGTTTCTCCCATTGTGTCCATTCAACCCATCATTTATCTTGAAATCATATTAGAAATATGTATAAAATAAAAACACTTCAATTACTAAAACAAAATTGATAGAAACATGATTTGTTGTTTGTGATCATTAACAATCCATATGAGAGTAATGTATAATAGAATTATTGTGAGGACTTGTTGGTTTTTGTGATCTTGAGTAAGAATGTCATTTTGGTACCTTTAATTATTTCAGCTTTTGTATGATATTACATTATTTATTGGGATTTATTCTTTATTTATAAATGGTGTTGGTTGGTGTATTAGCATCTAATCTATTTTTATTGATCCTATATTGAGGTAAATTCCTCCCATGTGTGTTACTTATTTCCCTTTGTGTTAGTTTCCAACCAATGTCATATTGAAGGTGGGATCCCATACTCATTAACTCAATTTATTACTTATCATCCTTTGGAGATGTATATTTGGGGGAATTTGTTTTGAATGTTTGGTATTATAGTTGAAGTTTGAGAGATATAATGGATTTTGGAGTTATGCATTAGATAAGTGATCACACCGCGATTCACTTTTTTAGTTTCACCCCTTTACCAATGTGTTAAACTGGTTTTGTATCATATATTCAAAATTTAATAAAACATTTCACTTCATGTTTGATTGTTTTATTCAGTTATCTTTGATAAAAAGGGAAATATTACATTTTTTAAAATTACATTGGAGGTGGAGGTTATTTTTAGGGCCTAGGTTTAAGTGGAAGAAAAATTGGTCAATCTACATGGATTCCCAAGGACACAAGATGATATTTTTGCATATTTGACAAAATCAGTATCTCTAAATTCACTAAAATTTTGTGGGAAGATACCAAACATTATGGGATGAAATTATTCTCAGGAAAAATATTGCAATTCTTCCACTAAGAGGTCTATACTAAACTGTATATCTAGGGAACCAAATCTAAACAATGTCAAAAGTAGTGTTATGTATTTTGTAGATATCTCAAGCTAAAGTTGTCCAAATTGTTTAAAATTTTCAGTGAAGATATTAAATAGGTGGGATGTAACTTTTTAATTTTCCCCAACTTGAGATAGTACATTCCAGAGGTCCAAATCCCAAGGCCAGTATGTTTCTCAAAATATGGGGGCTCAAAACCAGCTTCTAATTTTCTTATAAAATGAGACTGTGGGTAAACAAGTTGATGATTAAATTAAGGAGATATATTCTACCAATTTAGAGTTCTATAGGAGTCCTATTTTCATTATATATGTTATATGGGACTTTATCCTCATAGGGGTGTCAATGATAAAAAAAATTATCCTCCTAAATTTCGTCCTCTTCTCGACGTTGGGCTAAATGGTGGGAATTCATTGTGAGGGAGCTACACATATGTAAATGGAGTTCTAATGATTTTATTATCTACTATTTTGGATTAGTTTGGGTGGTAATACATTTCATTTCATGTAACATACATTATATCATATTTGGAATCTTATTTTAATGCATGTGATTGTTTTACTTTTAATTTCTAACTGATTTGTATCTACTGGGTCCTAGTGATAGCACAACCACCCCGCCATAAAATGGTTGTTGGGTCCTGACCTGCCAGGTACACGTAAATAAAGGGAGATCTAATGATTTTATTATCTATTAGTTTGGATTATTTGGGGTGATAATACATTTCATTCCATGTATCTAACATTATTTCATATTTTAATTATTACTTCCATGCATGTGATTGATTTTATTTTAATTTTAATAGATCTGTAACAACTGGGTCCCGGTAACAGCACAACCACCCCACCTTAACATGGTCATCGGGTCCTAGCCGGCCAAGTACCACCAGCTGCCTTGCAAACCCATGGTCCCCACCCATGGTTCCACCCACATGCATGAATGGGTCATCTGACTAATGATAGTCCCCATAGTCCAACACATTTCCTTTACAGTATGCTTTTTCCTCACTCGCACACACCATGTGAAACTTCCCAATAGGTTAGCCATCCTGATCGCTTCTCCTAGATAAGCATTCTTAATTGTGGAGTTCTAATTAGGAAGGCTCTCTAAAAGGGAGGTTCCCCATGTTTACATGAGCCATATCATTTATCCATTTAACCCATTTATCATTTGGGGGTGTTACAATCACTCCCACCCATTTAGAGCACAACATCCTCGTTGTGGGCCCTACATCTTAACTCAGGCAGTGCACCACACTTAAGGATGAGTACCACCTCTGGTACCAAATGTAACAACTAGGCCCCACCCACTAGTTTCCATGCAATCACATGGTCCCCACCCTGGGGCTCGACCCATGTGTCCAAATATGTCATCTGACTAATGATAGTCCCCACAGTCCAACACATGTCCTTTCCAGTGTGCTTTGTCCTCACTCACACACACCCTAGGAAACTTCTCAGAAGGTCACCCATCCTAACCACTACTCCAGGCCATGCATGGTTAACTACGGAGTTCTAATATGGTAGGATCAAAAAAAGGAAGGTGCCCCTTTTTGACATGAGTCGAATCATTTAGTCATCTTACCCATTATCAATCGAGGGTGTTACATGATCGGTGTGAGGTTTTGATTGTGTGACTTGTGTTGTTCTGATTGGATAACATAAGATACAATTTTTTACCTAGTATATTGAGTTTCCAATAATATTTTTATTCTCTTAATTAATTACTAAGTTCTATTCCTTGGCAATATGACTATTATGACATGGTTTTGTTCTTCCTGAACTGAAATAAAATCTTAGAAATTAATTGGGATTCCTATTAATATAAATAAAAAATTACCCCAAATCAGAATGAGTCTATAATAACAATTAATGTGCAACGTGTTTAGTGAAATAAAAATAAACCCCTTATCTCATATTTATTAAAATAGACTTGGTTTCTCAAAAAATAAACACTTTACATTATGTTATTTCCTAAAAAAAATTTTCATAACCACCCCAATTTTATTACCTCTTATTATAAATACACAATCCCAACCTATAAAAACACTTTGATAGACGACCAATGGTTTTCCATAGTATATAAAATAATCTTTAAATCGTAATAGAATTTATGTGTCATCACCATGAGGTCCAAATTTGGCATCATTTATGGGGAGTTTTTATGTTTTTAGTTTGTTTTTTATTAAATATTTGAAATTATGTGAAAATGTATTTGTTTTATATTTTAAATTGTTAAATATTTTGTTTCTATTTTGATATATTTACTATGTAAATTGTATTAATGAGGTGTTAAAATATAGATGATTTACATCCTTTCAATCCCCAATCAGAGAGGATCATGAATCAGCAACACCAAGACACATAGGACCACCCTTTGAAGGAGGACACACCAAAACATGAGACCTTTCAAAACCCCTCTTCCTATGGAACCAATTTAAAAACTAAAATTAATTTATATAACATGTTTAAAAATAATAAAACCTTAAAATAACATACCACTCCTAATATTGATTTCAAACCCACTTATATTGAAATGTAAGTTGAGGCACACAATTTTGAACAAAAACATGGTCTTATTTACTTATTTTCATCATTTCAGAGGCATACATGAGATTACCCACATAAAAATTTAAAATAATTTTATACTATGTGTTTAGAATTAAAACATAAATTTTTTTATGAAGAAGATGTAATTTTTAATGAATTACCCTTTTCATTAGATGATCTTACAAAAGATTGGATTTATTATGTTAATTCACCATTTAGAAGCTGGGTGGAAGTGAAACACCTTTTTCTTTATAAATACTTACCAACATCTAGAACCACATAAATAAGGAAATAAATATGTCAGATAATACAATATCAAGGTTAATCAATTAATTAATGATGGTAAATATTTAAATGGATTTGTTAAAGTTTCCCACATAACCAAATATGTTATCCACATTTAAAATCGTATTTTAATAAAGGTCTAATAACTATTAATCGGAAGATGATTGATGCTACTGAATCTGTGGATCTAGTTTATAATCCACAATTGCGTCTCGGATTATTATTGAGAACATAGTGAAAAAATACTCATTAATTTGGATCATGGAAAAGTATACCCGTTAAAGGTCTCTATGAGGTTTAACGTTCTGTGTTTGAGGAGAAAGTGGACCCTATGTATGAAGAGGTATGTTTCCGTCCTGGACAAATTTCTATTTCCCATGGGAATTCCCAATCTCATTCTCTCATCCATTGTGGTATCTATTCATCTGAAACCCACAACTCTAACCAATTCCATCAATTGAGATAAATATTGTAGAGTTTTGATGCAATCATTTCAGGTCACCCCTATATCCTACAATTTAGGAAAGAACCTTATAGTCCATTTAAACCTGGGTGGAAAGAAAACCAATACTATAGTAAAGGGGGTATTTTAACCAACATAAAAAACCATGTAACCAACTAAGGGAGTGTTGTCACCCACCTCCAACGAAAAATACTCAACCACCACAAATTCCATTTTGAAAACCCTCTCCAAAAGTCGAGCCTATCCATGAATACATAACAAATAAAATGACTGAAAATTATCCCCAATTCCAAAAAACCACAAAGGATTCATAAAATTCTTAAACCCCACATAGTCAATCTCACAAACTCAGGGTGGGGGGATTCGATGTCAGGTATTAGGCAAAATACCCTATCCACCACTACTAAACCCTAGGGGAAAAATAAATGTTAATTCCATCACCATTTAGAGTGGAAATAAATAAAATTTAAATGACTCATCCATTAGATTCATCCCTCCATAAGTAAAACACCATCCCAACAATTGAAAAAGGTCCATATTCCGAAAAACCATGTCTTCAGAGAAGACTATCCAAGGGAAATAATGTTTCATTTGATGGACCACAAATCCTAATCATTCCTCTTCCATTTCACCAAAAGTCCTCCCAATCAAGGGAAAAAAATAAACTGGCAATAATAAAGAAATATTGGAAACATTCAAAAAAGTGCAGGTTAACATTCCCTTGATTGATGTCGAGAAGAAAATTAAAAGATAAAAAAAATTTCTCATGGATATTTGTGCACACAAAAGGTGAATTCGAGGTGATGAAAAGGTGATATTGGGGAGGAATGTCTCAGCATTGATAGAGAAATCACTTCCCCCCAAATTCAATGATCTTGGGACATTAATTATTTCATACACCATAGGGGATTATTCATTTTCCAATGTAATTATTGATTTGGGTGAATCTATAAATGTGACGCCTTCCACTATTTACTACTGATTTCTGGTCAAAGAATTGATTCCCATGAGAGTTTTTGATCAATAATAAAATTAGGGTTCTACAAAAACATCTAGTGTGTTATAGGATATTCTTATGAGGGTTAAAATTGTAATTTGTCCAGCTTTTTATTAAGTGATTATAATTGAAGATGATAGGATGAATGGACATGCCATGATTATATTGGATAGACCATCCCAAAAACCTTCCAATACCATAATTAATGTACACAATGGAACATTATCCACAGATATTAGTGGTTATTTTTTTTCCATGCAAACATATTTTATTCTATGAATCCCCCTCATAAGAACATTCCACTCTCTTGGATATCTATATATACGTACTCTCTTCCCCTAACAAAACTTTTTTTCATTCCCAAAATACCATTTCTGAGTTTTCATAATTGATTGAAATGATATTAAATTAATCTTTAATTGAATGTTTTTGTGGTATAGAAAAATTTCATGCTAGTTTTATAATTATAGATTTCATGATCAATTTGGATCACAAGGACATTGATGATACTGGTAAGCTTTTAAAAGCACATTCCTCATTGAAGGATTTTACCATTGAGTAGTTAGATGAGATTAGGGACCTCTCACTTTCTCAATCAATCCCATAAATCCAAATTCCACCTAAATTGGAACTAAAACAACTACCTCAAGATATGAATTATTTATACCTTGAGAATGGAAAAATGTTTACCAACATCATTTATACTTCACTTTCTCCTGAGCATGAATTGTGACAGATTGATATTTTGTGGGATTATAAAAAATCATTGGGATGGAGACTTGCGACATTCCTAGTATTATCCGATCCACATCCACTTATCATATATTGTAAAATGATGAGGGTAAACTAGAGAGTTAGTCATATTTTCGACTGAACCGTAACCTTCTAGTTCTTTTTAAAAAAAGAGGTAACAAAATTATTGGATGTTGGAATCATTTACCCAATCCCAAAGAGCCAATGGGTTAATCTAGGGAATGTTGTTCCTAAAAAACTATTCTAACAGTAATCGAAAAAATAATAAATTGGTTCCATCCTATATGAAAAATAGTTGGTGTGTCTATTTATACTATTAGCAACTAAAAAAACTCTAAAGGACAATTTCCAACGACAATTAATTGACTAGATGCTAGAGAAGCTATTGGGGAAGACCCACTACTATTTCCTTGATGAGTATTCTGGAAATATTAAGATCTATATTTCCCCTGAGGATTAGGAAAAAACAACCATTACTTTCCTCATAGGAAAATTTTCATATAGAATGATGTCATTTTGTCTGTACAATGCTCTAGTTACATTCATGTGATTCTTGGTTAGTATTTTTATAAATAACATAGACAATTGGATAAAAGTATTCATGGATGATTTCCCTATTTAAGGCTCCAAATTTGATGAATGTTTGATTACCATTGGTATTATCCAAAATCACTGTATTGAAAAGAATCTTTTATTAATGTATGAGATATTCCATTTCATGTTACTACAAGGTATATTTCTTGGGAATTTCATTTAAGCATATGGTATCTCAGTAAATAAATCAAAAGTGGATTCCATTTTATCCCAACTATTCACCAAAAATATTGGGTATGTGCATTCATTCATAGGACATCCTCGATTTTACCTTTGTTTAATTTATCAATTTAGTATGATTGCACTCCCCACACCCGATTGATCTAAAAATAAAAGGAATTTTTTTATAAATAATGTGACGAATATTTAAACAAATTAAAATTGAGTATCTTATCACCCCTAATAATCCTACCACCTCAGTGTGATCTACCATTTGGGATCATGTGTGATTCCTCTAAATATGATATTGTGTTTTCATATGATGATAGGTAGATCTAGATCCATGTTTCATTACCTATGTCTCACGTACAATAGACCCTACCCATGAAAACAAAAACACAACTAAGAAATAATTCACTACCATTGTGTTTTCTATGGATAAATTTAGGTCATACTATTTAAGGTCCAAATTCATTGTGTTATCAGATCATTTATCCGTTTGGTATATGATTAATAAACCAGAATCCAAACCACAACTCATTCACTGGATTCCCCCCTAAATGAATTAAATATATAAATTAAAGATAAAAAGGAGTAGAAAATGTTGTGTATAACCATTTTAATATGATCCTTCTATACTTAAACATTGATTGATCCCACTGTATTCTCATAAGTGACATTTTTCCCAATGTGAAATTTTATAGATTGTAACACGTTATTCCCTGGTATACAGAAATATTAAATTATTTGGTGGCATCCTAAATTTGTTCTAATTTCTAGATACCCCAATATGGCCATCTAAAACATGCATCTAACTACTACATTTGGGATGACCCTTACCTATGGAACACGTATATTGATCATTTCCTAAGGGGTTATGTTCTCTATAATGAGTTTATGTCTTTCCTATGGTTCTTCATACTCATTCTTGTGGGGGGTCACTTTTCCCTCATAGACTACATGAAAGGTCCTCAATTGTGCTCTCTTTTAGAGAACATTATTTCAGGATGCCCATGATTTCTCTAAATCTTGTCCATGCTATAAAAAAATGGTAAATGTATATAAAATAATGTTAATGACACAATAAGCCTTTCTATTATAGAAAAAATTTTATGATTGGGGAATTGACAATATGGGGACAGTTCTCAATTCAATTGTTAACTTGTATATTCTTTTGGTAGTTGATTGCATGTCCAAATGGGTAGAGGCACGATCCACTAGGAAAGATGATTTTAGATAGCTATGGAATTTTTGAGAACCCAAATTTTCTATAGGTTTGGATTTCCTAGGTTCATCATCAGTGGATAGGGTTCTCATTTATATAATCAAACAATTCCACCAATTTTTCATTTTTATATGGTATATCATTATGTGACTACTATGTATCACTCACAAACCAATATTCAGATAATCTGTCTAATAGAGAGGTAAAAACATGTTCTAGAAAAAACAGTTCATCCCAATAGAAAATATTGGAGTCTTAGACTAGATGATTCATTGTGGGCTTATTGAACATCCTTTAAAACTCCAATAAAAATTTCAATAATCTCATAATGAGTCGCCTATTCTAAGACTAAAATATTTTCTTGTCGTTTGAAACATTTTTTCTAGATCCAATTTTACCTCTTTATTAAACCCCTCATTTGAACATTGGTTTCTACGTGATACGTAGTAGACACTCAATGATAATCTTTTATGAGAACTCCTGAATTTATAAAGGGAGAACCAAGTATTCCCATGACATTATCATCTTTCATCATCAATTCCACATTGGGAATAAAGTCTAATATCACATTTCTGGCTAAATTATCATCTATGTGAGTCTCATTCCCACTATTTTAGAGCGTATAATTTTTATAATTTTTATCCATTTGGTTTTATTAATGATCAAAATTTAGAAACAAAACAATCCTTTGCTGTCAATGGGATACACTTGAAGCACGTTCATGAAGCCATTATAAATCCCTCGATAGAGGAAATCCATGTTCATGAATCATCCTACCAATGACACCCAGTAGGATTTAACCTTCCTTCCCACATTCTCTTAAATTTTATTCAGGGCATAGCAACCTCTTTGTTTGGTGGGATGGGTGCATTCATGGGTTCATTAGAAATTTTCATCCTCTTTCTTATTTTTCACTTTTTAGATTTCGAGATTTTATTTTCACTTTCCCCCTATTTTACCATCACTTTTGTGCATGAATTTTATTTCATTATTCCAAATTTATCGTGGAAACTTATTCCCACTTAATCATGGAAATTATTTGAAACACATGAGTAATTTCTCTTTTTTAGGTTTGTTTAAAAAGATAAAAAAATTCTTTCAATGATGAAATGTCGGTTTTAGCATGAATTTAACATTGAGGAGTATATTTTTTCATGAAAAATTATTTTTTCAATGATATAAATGGTTTAAAAACCTTGAAATAATTCAAAAGAAGAATACAATTTTCTTTTTGATTTGTTTATGTGAAATTTGTGCCACTAAATTTCTCCACACATTTTTGCACCAAAACATTATGTGTGAATATTTCATACTTAAAAGAGGGAAAATAAATTGTTGTTTAATATTTATATTCTTTTTATAATTATTTTTTTATATATTTTCATACCTTATCTGATATTTTTCATTACTGAACGAGATTGAAAAATGTGTTTTTAAATTTTATCTGACTGTTTTCCCCCTTAAAAAATAAAAAAAGTAATTAGAAACCAGAAAACAAGGGTTGTGTTTCAAGAATATCAAAACCAACACTTTATTAGCCTTTTATGTTTTTATAACTATTACTATTAGTATTGTGGGGAGATCAAATAGGGGTTGAGTGATGAGTATGATATTTTTCCCATGATAAAATTTTGAAAACAAAAAAATATAATAAATGAGTGAAGTGATTGAATGTACAACATATGGGAATATATAGGTCAGGAGTTTAAGGTTTTACTTCTTGGAATTATTATGTTATTAGATCATGAAAATTTATTACAATGGATGTAGGATAGTGTTTGTGGATAAAATCATTTAAGAAGAAAACATTTAAAATAACCTATATATACAGGATAGAATGTGGGAAATAGTATAAAATAGTTATAACACACACACATGGAGAATTTGTTTCATTTTTAACTTCAAAATTAATTTATTATATTGGTATCATGCATCTCTTTGAATTTTTTTCTCATCAAATTTATGAGAAACCTTTTTACATGATCACTGAGAGTAACTCCTTTTTATTTCATTTATGATCACATTTCTATCACAAATTAAATTTTAATTAAATGTTGTGTATTAATGAATTTGAAAGTATCACCCCAATTTTTTTTTCAAAATGTCTTTTTCCCAGATGTGAAAATGTTTAGGTTTGGGGTGTGATAACAAAGAGATTCACTATTTCATTTTCACCCTTTATCATTGTGTTAAATTGGTTTTGTATCAAAAATTAAAATTTAAATATTACAATTCACATCATTTTTGATTTATTTATTTTTTGATTGTCACTATTTTAAAGGTTGATGTTACTTTTTTTTATAATTACATTATAGGTGGATGTGATTTTGAGGGCCCATGATAAAGTTGAATAAAAATGTGCCAAACTGCATGGAATACCAAGGACACCACTCAACTATTTTGGAAATTCCACAAAATCCTTGAATCCAAAGGGGATGTAATTTTTTAGACTAATCCCAACCATAATGGGAAATTACTCTTATCAATGAAAAAATCCCAATCTATCAAATTAGAGGCTCATATGAGCTGATCTATCCTAGGAATTTAATCAATAGAAAGTCAAAAGTAGTGTTCTATATTTTGTCAATATCATGAGATTTAATTGTACAAATGCTGAAAAAAATTCAGTGAAGACAGTAAATATGCAGGAATAAAACTTTTTAGTTTTCTCCAAAGTGAGATAATACTTTATGTAGATTAAGAATAATGTGACAAGTGGTTTCTCAAAATTTGGGGGCTCAAAATCAACATCTATTTTTTTAATAAATTGATTCCTTTGAGGAACCATTTGTATGTTCAAATAAGGAGCGAAATTATACCAATTTTTAGTTATAGAGGACTACTCTCATCATCCTAGAAGTTCTTGGGGCCCTTATTCTAATTGGGGGTCAATGATAAAGAATTCGATCCACCGTCTTTCCTCCTCCTCTCAATGTTGTGCTAAATGGGGGACGTTCATTATGACCGAGCTACATACTTTTAATGTTTGTCATGATGATTTTATTATCTTCTTTTATGGATTAATTTTGTTGTCACAACATTCCATTCCATATATCTTACATTATTTCACATTTTAATGCTTTTTCTGAAGCATGTGATTGATTTTATGTTAATTTCTAACTGATAGGTGTGAGGTTTTGATTGCATGACATGTGTTATTCTAATTGGACAACATAATAATTATTTTCTTACCCACATTATTTTGTTTTAAATATAATTTGGAGACCTTATTATAAGAATAACTTCTGAATCTTGAAAATAGGATTTTTATGTCGAAGATTACTTCTTAAAATATTGAAATAGAAGCTTAGGAATTAATCGAGATTCCAATTAATTTCAACCAAATAAATACTCTAAACACAAATGAATCTCTATTAACAATGAACATAAAATTGTGTGTAGTGAAATCAAAATGAAAAATTTCTCTCATGTTTATGAAAATCCACTTATTTTCTCAACTATTTAACTCTCTAAATTAGGTTATTTTATTAAACATATATTCAAAACTACCCTCTCTTTTAGTTCTTCTTGTTATAAATAGACACTCTAAACCAATCAAAGCTAATTGATAGATGACCTAGGGTCTATCCTATAATATAAAAGCATCCATAAATAATAATAAATTTTATTTTCGATAACATAATGGTTATAATGATGTATGGTTTGGTATGGAATTGATGTTAGTTGTCCTTATTAAATGTTGTAAATATGGGATACTTGCTGGGAAATGATATTTTGGGACCCTATATGATCCAATTTAAGGAAATTAATGTTTACAAAACATTCTACCAATTGAATACTACATCCAGGATAGAGACCTAGGTATGTATCATGAATCATGATTGTTTTTGCATGTTATTGAAATGTGCAGAAAATGGGAAATATGGTTACGAAAAATTTATTTATCAATATAAAATTTTATTTTTTTCCTTGGATTAAGAGGTCCCTGCAATTTTTATATTTCATATAACTATCCAGGTTGGTAAGACATTCAAGTTTAGTGTGAGACCATTGATAAGGTTGTTCTAGCTAATCTCTATTTAGTGGACGTCATTACAGATGACACTTAATGGAGGATTCATTGATATTTCTATCACCATGTTATACAATAGTATGGGGGTACTATTTCATATTGAGATACATATGATTGAATGTAATTTGTGATGATAGCCTTTGTTTTGTTTCATCCTAAAATGGAGCACTAGATTTAAATTTTCCCGAATAAATTACGTGGTTTAATATAGAAATAGTAGATTTTGTTCCTCGGGGATCATGACGAGTCATCTATTTCATTTGAGAGTTCCAATATCAATTTCATATCAATTTTCTATGTTTGGCCTCTAAGGAGACAAATATCTAGGAGAACCATACCCTTATTTGGTGGAGTTTTATTTCATGGGAGTTAAATATAGGGTACAAAAATCTCTCATTTTATTATTTATAACATCATTTAGATGAAAAGTGAAGAGTGAGACATTTTGAGGTGGACTTTCATCCAGATATCGAACATATATTATTGGGAGTACATTATCTAGGACCTAATCATCATTGTATGGCATTCTATCAGATCTTCTAGTCAGTAGAGATGTTATTAGTACTCAGTTTCCAAGTCACAAAAATATGTTTCAACCACTAAGATGCCAGTTTATGCCATATTTAACTAATTTCACTAGAGGCAACAATTCTTGAACATCTTTTAGTGGATTATACATGATTTTTGCTTCTAGAGGTTATAGCCATTAGAAGTGATAATTTCTAAAAATCCTCATTGGTATCATTTGAGGCAGTAGTAGTGCTTGGATACTCTAACTTATGACCAATAGAAATTGGATTGAGTAATAAGATGATAAACAAATAATCCACATATTCCTCAAGAAAATAAAAGAGTGAATAGCTATTGTAGTTGTTTCTTTTAGGGAAAAACAGGTTGCATAGTTGGTCATGGTCAGATGATAGCCTTAGTTTTTTCATATCCAGATGAGAAAAATTTCATGCGATGTGAAATTTTACTATTTTTTACTTACTCTCAATGAATTGTTGATTTTGGGGCTATGGACTCCTTGGATTATGCTTCCCCAAACCGAACATTGGAAAATGAGGTGTGGAGTCTTCCAGTGCCCTTGGAATTAACTACAGTAGTCAGAGGATGAGTCTACGTCTATGATATGTGTATAAATTGAGAGTTAGTGCTAGGGAAACACTAATTTTTTGGATACTTTCTGTTAATATTGATATTGATATACAACAACATCATCAACATAGATTATTTTAATTTTTATAGGATATTATAGATTCCTTTATAAGGTTTGTTGTATTCTCTTATGCTGGGGGAGACTGTGTAGTATTTTTCATCCAGTGACAAGATTGTAGGAATCAAAGTTATTTGGAGTCTTTATATACTTTAATAGATGGTATGTTGTTTTGTTCTATATAGGATCAACCATTGGTGTATTCAAGGATTGAATTAGAGTACTTTGATGTCTTCCCCATGGAGTTTCAGACGTTACTCTCTTGATAACATATTAATTTTGGGATAGTGTTGAAGATATTTTTTTCTCCTATATCAATTCCTCTATATACGATGGAACTCTATAAGATATAATACCTGAATATTTAGATTTATGATGACATAAAAATAATATTCATTCAAACTAGTGTATCACCCTAGGTATGTAACAATCGCAACTCCAGTAACATAGAGATGGTGTCTACTTTCTTCCATTAGATTAAGCTATTATGACTCACATTATGATGTGTTGATCAATTTAATAATCTTGAATGAGTAGATGCATAAATGATTTAAAGTTTACCTTTGGAGATAAAATAAAAAACAAATTAAAACTATATATTACACATCCCTAAAAGTCATTAATCGATTATTTCTTCATATCCTGGGAAAATGAAAATAAAATAAGGGTGAGCTCGAATGATCATTACGGTATTAGTAAAATAGAAGCTATCATGAATAAATAATTAATAATCGATATGGGAAAATAAATAACTGAAAGCACATTCCATTTAATCAATAACATGAATATTAAATTAATCTAACAATAATATCAAGGTAAAAATCTCATTTATAATAATAACAGAATTCTAAAAAAAGAAATATATAATTTTTGATGTCTTGATCAAGGACTCGTTTGATGATACCTTCAAATATGGATTGTTTTAAACAAAATAACCCATTTAATAAGGCTACTTGACTAGTTTGTCACATGAAATATATCAATGAATCGAGGTGATATTTATAACCAAGCCCTTCCCATATCTATATTTCCAATACATTTTTCATAAATAAAATGATCAATTAAATTCATAAAAATTAAACTTTAAAAATATATATTCCTTTTGATTGTAGAATAAAAAATATCAATATTTCCATAATCAATCAAATCATTATCATAATAAAACATCATATACAGAAATGGTATATTATTTTAGAAAGAATCATATCCATTATACCAAGAATATGAATATGGAATAGAAATGATTTTTCTAATTAAATATTATCACATGAAATGGAATGATTCTTTATAATGACAATGACCATGAAATGAATCAATATATGAGTGATTACTTCTAATTTATTATAAAATACGATTTTATAGTAAACCAAAGTATTTTGGATAATAGAATAAAGGAAAGTGAAATATTGAAATTATATTTTCTTTAATGAATTTTTATTTTAAAACCATGGGAAACATTTAGATTAAGATAAAGAATGTAAAACAGTCATGGTGGTAAAAATATATGTTAATTTCATATACATTATAAAGATACATTACTTTTGACCTTCTGTAATGAAAATTAAAAATTACCCTTTCAGATATAATAAGAAATATTCCATTTTAAAAATGATTAAAATAAAGGATAACATAAAATTCCCTTAATAAATTATTTGAGTAAATAAAACTGATTTTTTAAAACAATTTTGAAACAAATATGAAAATGGAAGAAAAATATACCCATTCAAATAATGGAATATGATATTCTTTTATTGTAAACATTTATTTTTTAGATTCATTTGAAAAAATAATAAAAGATTGATGAAAACATGAATAATATAAAATATAAAAAGTATAAGAAATTTTATTTTGGTTATAAAGGATATATTATAATATGCCTTCAATAATAATTTTAAAAATCCTAAAAGAAATGAGATTGAAAAAAAATTCTTACCACTTTGGGAATCTTAAATTATAACCACTTCAATGATAAAAATTTAATTGAAACATTAATTATTAGTAATGAATATTTATTCATCTTATATAAATTTATGGTGTTTTATATAAACCACATAAAATAAAATTTGTAAATAATATCCAATATATCATTGTGGGGTATATATTGTGATGAAATCCCTTGCCTCATACTTCCACCTAGTTTAACATATATAAACCAAAATTATAATGAACAATTATTTATTATAAATACATATCATAACCATATAAAAATAT
Organism: Viscum album; assembly: GCA_963277665.1. NCBI lineage: Eukaryota > Viridiplantae > Streptophyta > Magnoliopsida > Santalales > Viscaceae > Viscum > Viscum album. Next base: position 334,805,447 of record OY728134.1, read on the forward strand.
ATATTTTCATATATAATAAAATTATAACATCTTATCACCTTTTTTTTAATAGAATTTCATTAATCTCATTATTTTGGTTGATAACTACTTCATTTTTCATGTATATTGTGATTTGGTAGTTTTGTTAATCATGTCCTAATCATGGGTATATCATATTAAAATGGTTAAAAATAACATAAAAATAAAAAAATATATTTATTATTTGCTTATCTATAATCATGCATTACATGCGGGAGTAAAAGATGAATCATATCACTTCATGGAGGTGGTAGTCCACACATACACATAGGTGACATTATCATCTTTTTAACAGGTGTAAGGATAAGTAATTAGATGCCATATTAATTTTTATGATTAATAAAATTTCATAAAGATCATATATTTTAATTATTTTTTCCATTATGATTATCCATGTTCGGATGTTATGAAAAACAAATGATGTTGATACTGGAAGCGGTAGTGTGTTGTACACAAGAGCGATTGTTTTGTTTCTCATTTAATGGAGAAGGAGATGGGTAAATATTATTATAATGACATAATAATATGACATTATATGGGAGATATTGTTGTTATTATATTAGAATTATTATGATATAATTGTAGTTATTAAGAGAATAATAAAAATGAAAGTGACGGGTAAATGTGATTACCTCATTTTTAAAAGATCACCTTTAAATCATCACTTAAGGACTCAATGGATGGTATTTTGGGAATAATAAAATATATCTCATAGATAAGGATTTTGGGAGATATGTTTTTCATGATTTGTTTGAGATAAATGGATCATGATGTGTGAATATGTTATGGGATTGGGTGACCTTTTTTACATGAGGATGAGGAGACAATTAAAATATTTAAAAAGACTAAAACATAATTATGTAATACTAAAGAAAATTGTCTCCGAAAAGATTCATATTCAAAATTTATAATTTTATAGTTGAAATAAAACAAAAAAAAATGTTGTAAAAAGTGTTTTGTGTGATCATGAATCCTTATCCATTTATTTTTAACCATGTTAAACATTTTTCACTTAACTATGACAGCCAATTTTTTATATTTTTACTATTTATAATGAAAAAAATGAAACTTTACTCTTTAGAAAATATTTACATACTTATTTGAAATATGTTAATCATTTTATCAAATTCTATTCCAATAAGTGGTAGAAATTAGATAATAAATTATCCAACAAAATGTGATGCAAATGGATTTTTTTGAAAATTCATTTTCCAAGCATTGGATGATCCTCCATTAAATCTATAAAAATAAATAACAATTATATTAATTAAAATTAGTATATTTAGTTATATAATCATTAAATTTTTTTATAAATATTTATTTATTCTTGTTTTTTTGTAATTAATTAATTTGAAAAAACATTTTTCACTCATTAATAATTTTCTGAAAAAATATTTATTTTTACCATCAATTGATCATATTTTAATTTATTCAAATTTGATAGTCAATAAATGGTTAATTAAAAATATTATCATTCATTTTTATAGATAAATAATGTATTATTTAAATACCACATTTTCAATAATCCATGAATCCTTATTCCAATGATAAAATTTAAAAAAATCATTATAGGATAATTTCTAACCTTGTATGCTTAAAATCATTATTTATCATATCTATATAGAATAATTATGGCATGAAATATTAAAATCTGAACTGTACTATTGTTTCATGAAAATAAAATGTTCTCTTACTCTTATTGGAAGTTGGGTGTTATAAGGGGGATCAAGTTCTATTTATGAAAGGTCATATAGAATTTTACGGATGTGGGTTGATTATATCAATTTCAATTTGGTGATCATTAGTAACCATTATCAATTTTTTAGGAATGAAGATTTATTTATGTAGTTCAACAGAGTTAGCTGGTTCTCAAAAATGGAGTTATGGTATGGGAATCATCAGATGTGATTGAAGGATGAGAATATCCCATAGGCTACTTTCAAATGTCGTTATGGGAATTAGAGACTTATTGTGATGTCGTTTGTAATTATGAATGATCTGGAAATGTTCTTGGGATTGATGAATGAAATTTTCTATGAGTTTTATACAATTTTTTAGTGTTTTTTATTAATCAAATCCTTTCTTTCTTTGGGTTAATGGAGGACCACATAGGGTATCTTTGAGATCTGTTGGGAGTCAGTAAAATTCATCAACTATTTAAGAACCTATCAAAGTGTGTGTTTTGGGAATGTGAGGTTAGTTTATAGGGAGATAACATGTCTCAACATGGGGTAGTTATAGTTCGTTCGATGAATGAGGTATTGGATTCTTTGAATTCCCCTATGAATGTTACATATTTATAGAGTTTTATTATTCCAATTGAATATAAAAAGAGTCATTCAAAAATTATCTTAGATTACAATTCCTAAAAAAACAATAACCAGGAAGGATAAAGAATTCTTGTGGAATGAATATTAATTAAGTGATTTTGATTATTTAAAGAATAATCAATTCAATATTATAGTTCTTCCTCTTGTATATGATGGAATTGAATTTGAGCTTTGTTAAGATGCAAAATATCTTATCTTGTTTGTGTACTAATTTAGTAAATGGGTCTAAGTTGTTAAGACCTATTGTATGTAACAATTCTACATACTATCTTGATATTTATCTAGTTGTGTTCACTTTTAATATGGGGTGGAACAATTTTAATGAGGATAATGTATTGGTGTTCACACATCACAATAGTCTAATGTATATCTTCTCCCATCATAACATAATATTTTGTTAGTGATGGTGGATATATTTATTACAAGATTATGATTTTTATATATCCTTGACATCTTATAAAGTGAATGTTTTGGTTGATGCCTTGAGTAGTTAGTCACATGGTGAATATGTGAATGAGTCATGAAAATCTTAGAGAGTGATGGAAGATTTAGAAGTGTCCCACCCAGAAATGAGAGAATTAAATGTCAATGGGAGTCTTTATCAAATGAAAATTAAATCATATTTTATGCAATAAGTAGAGGAGTCCCTTCTAGGAGATTATGTGTTAAAGGTTTGGCTTGATTGAGTTTTTTGGGGTGATTCCCCTAAGGTATTTTCTTTAGATGGTTTAAATTGAGATTTCTTGTATGGATTGTTTTTAGTTACTTCATCAATGCATGATGAAGTTATCCATGAGTTCTATAGTTCCCCCTTAGTGGTATATCCTAGTGTGGTGAAGATGTATTGTACTCTAAGGGGCAGAATTTGGTGGATGGGTATAAAGTGGTAATATTCAATGTTTTCTAACCAATGATTGGTTTTTTAATGGGTTGAACATGTGAATCATGTTCTCCGTGGTTTGATTCGTATTTTTGGTATTCCCTGATAAAAGTGGGAGAAAATATGAATAGAATTTTTTAGTACTTTACCTATAGTTTACTATGTTGTAATTGTGGGTGTCTTAGAACAAAACGTATTAGTTATATTTGTTACCATATCATGGATACTGTGATTTATCCATGATTCACACTAACCATAACAATGTAGATATTTTTTACCCATGATTTAAATTCTATTATCAAATGATAATTTTTTTCATCAAAAGGTTATAGCAGTTCCCAAGATATAATGGGAATCTCAAGATATAATGAAATTAATCTTAAATATATGTCACATGGTCAAGATACCTGATATGTAATAGACACAGTTGATGTCAAACTATCATGTGTTGGGGGATCGTAAGCATTTATACTTATTCTCATCTAGTTTACACATGGTAATCTCTAGTAGTTGATATCATGAGGAAAACCTACCAATAGAAAAAACACAATTTTTGGAGTAATTGGTGGTTAATATCTATGAAAATGTTTATTAGTCTCCTAAAATTAGATTATTATCAATGTGTTCCACTTGATCACATAATTTTCTATAATAAAAAACCATAAAAATTAAGACATAATGAGGTAGCTTAGGTTCATTAAATCATTTAAACTATGAAATTCGTCGACGGGCCATTATAGAATTTGATTCTTTTGAATTGATGAAGTTTTGGGACCATGTTGACTAGGACAGTGGTACTTTTATTGAATTTATTTCCATGGTAGTTGAAGGAAAATCCATCCAGTTAGATCAACAATCAATAAATCAAGAATTCATGATGACACAATTTATTCATCCCTCTTTATGATACATTTCATGGAAAATAGATTAAATTACACAGCACATGTTCATATGATGATTATTGTTGAAATTACTATTCATTGTTTCTTAATGGAACTTTATGGGTTTCTAGTCTCAACATTTAGTTGATGAATATTATTCAATTTATTTCAGATAAAGCCTTAGAGGGTCCCACAAAATATTATATTCAAGATTCATCCCTCTTCTTGTGAATATGTATTTAAGACAGGGTTTTACCCACTATGGGGTCTGAGTGTTGTCAAAATATTAACAATTACCAAAAAATATATAATTCATTTTTATTCGAGTCTAGAATAAATGAGTTTATTTTATTTAATAATGCTATTTATATATAAACTTTGTCTTCTAATACATGGATATTACCTCATTTTATATGGGTATTCATTAAATTATAAAAAACATTACAAATAACTATAATAGTTTAGTGACATTGGAATATTCAGACACAATATTCATGTTTGGTAAAATATATTCAATGTTTCCAACAAATATCTTCCCATTTTTTTACCCTTCATAGAGATACCCTACATAATACCATTTTCATAACCTAGGGAACGTTAACATAGGAATATGTGAGCTCAAATGCTCAGTAAGGGTAAACAAGGGAGTCACATAAGCATAACATTAAAACAAGGGTATGAGGACATGATAAAAACATTTTATAAATCATACTTTATATATCAATGAAAATAATACTATTTCCTAGAATAAATATTGGCAGTTCATAAAATAAGAATCATAATGAAATCAAGAGAAAATGTCCTGAGAGAATGAAATCGGAAAAAAAATATAGATTTGTGACACACACATAAAAATAGAAAAACATATCTAAAAAACCAACCATGACATTCAAAAAAAATATAGTCTTGGGCTAACCACCCATGTAAAATCTTTGGGATTCGGCTACCCACACATGTACTCTTCTTTTTTGGCATGGTACAAGCATCTATTTATCATTTTTTGGGGTTGTGATGACCACCCATGTTCCCTCTGTGCTTATAAATAATGTATATTTATCTAATACATTAAAAGTATATATAGGAATCAAATATCCCATAATAAAAAACCACATTTAAGTGTGCCAAAAAAATCATTAAAAATTAAATATAAAGTAACCCATTAAATAAAATGTGTTTCATAAATATATCATAATATAATAACCTGTAGAAAAGTGAGAGGTTTCATAATCACTTCATCATAGCATAAACCGTGTATAGAATTCAATATAATAATTAATTTATTATAGTATAACTCATAAAATAGAAATGGGTTTGATAAAAAACAATTCCTATTAATTTTTAACCATTAAAATATGGAAATTAGAATGGTATCCTTGGATCCTATCCCCGGTAAGGCATAGGTAACATCAACAGGTTTCATCGTAGATAAAGATTGTTTTTTATAAATTATTTAAAACATTTTTTAGTAAAATATAATATATTTTTTAAAAATAACATTTTAAAAAGTATGAAATTATGGAAAACAATTTTATTTGAAAGCATGTCCTTTTTAGAAATTTTATTTCTGACCAAAGTGAGAAAAAAGTTGGGTTTTCTTAAATGAAATTTCTCAATTTTCATAAAAACCAAAGCATGGTAAAATGGTACTATTACATAAAAAGATTAGGAATAAAAAGATGACTAGAACAACTATCTATTTATTTAGATATGGGTAATAATATTCTATTATTAGAAATATAATAATAAACAATCCCGAAAAATGTTGAGATTGTGACATAAAATCATACCACTTTGTTAAACTTGATTCATAATCCCTATGATGGAATAAAAAATAATGAAACATAAAATATCATAAACATGAATAAATTAATTATATTACCTGAAAAATAGTCTTTATATACACCTCATGAAGTAATATAGGTGCATATCATAATATATGTCTCAAATAATTAATATTGATACAAAAACCCCAAATAGATTTGTTAACTTTTGAATCATAAATCCTATAAAATAGAGATTACAAAATGGATATATAAACCCCAATAATTTTCATGATATTTATAATAAAATAAATTTATGGGCATTATATACTCAACATAAATGAAAAAAGTCATTCATATGGATATTTCCTCGCAAAAACTAATAGTGAGATAGAAATCCATTACATTAAGTCAAGACATCTACTGTACTCGGTCAAACCTCCACTTCTTGAGGTATCCTACTTTGTCTTACATTAAATATATGATTGGTGGGATTTCTATTTGAACTATGTATTATAGGAATAGGGTAGAGAATTTGGGAATATTTTTTTTAAAATCATGGTCGATCAAAATTCCTATACAGGTTTGAAGACGTCGGGATAGTGAGTGCTCTTTTATTGTTGAGGAGGAGTGTCACTCTTATAAATACTCAAAATTATTCTCTTTGTGGAGGTAAATATTACCACAAGTGGAACCAAATATGGAATTTAATGGTATTTATGTATTATATGGTTATTACATGCATCCACCAAACAATTAGACACATGTTTTAAACATTTCACACCTTAGCTTCAAATCATCAATATTTTTACCATTTGGATTCTCACTACGTTAACTAGTTTCAAAAACAACATTTTTTATCCTAAATATTTAATTTGATTGAGCCTGATTATATTATATGGGATTACTAATTCTTGATATGATATATAATTTATAAAATATAAATATTAAGTGTGTTCGAAATTAATTTTAACATAAGAACATGTAACTTGCAATAAAGAAGCTTAACTATAACCACAGTAACCAAGATTTTATTATTTAACTGTAAATATAGTCATTATAATAAAAAAATTGTTTAATGATTTTAATACAGTTTATATTAATTATTATTTAAAAATAAAATGTAAGATGATATTATTTTTATAAATTTTAAATTCTTTAATAAAATACCATTTATTATAATAAAACATTAATGCCCATTTTGACATTATTCAATCAATTTTAATTTTCAAAATATCAAAAAATTATTTAATGAAAATATATTGTTTTAAAAATTATTCACAATTATATATTAATCTACGAATATAATTTAATAAAGTAATACTTTCCATTTATTACACTTTTAATATTCCAAGTATAATTTATTTTTAAAAATAGTTAACTAAATAGTTATTGTGTTTGCATCTCTTAAGAATTTAAGGTGATATTTTATATGAAAAAAATTAAAATAGATTATCATGAGAAAAAATCATTTATGTTTAACAATAATATATATAACTAAACATATTTTGTTTTCCCCATCATATGGTTGTGTATATTTTAATTGTCATATTAGTGTCTCTTTTTTTTCATTAATAAACAAATTTAGTGGACCACATTCAATTTAAAGTGGAAATTAATTTCCATTTATCATGAAAAATTTATGTAAATGAGCTTAATAAATTCATTAACTAAAAGTAAATTAATATTTTGGGTCATTTTTCATTTTATCATTCTAGTTTGACCCCATATAGACCCATTTTTTACTTTAACAACATAAATTAATCTTCAATATATTCAATATTCATTTTGGTGAAAAATTAAGTTGACCTTATTATAAATTTCTAATCATGATTATTCAAAATATAAATTCCATTTTTTCAAATTCAATTCTCATATGTTTAAAAATTTAATTCAAAATTCATCCCACAACATGAAAGAAAAGAAATTTTTTCTAATGTGAAAATGATAAAAAAATTATATTTTTTTATATCCAATTTCAATATAAAACTGATTCAAATGAAATAAATTTAATTATTATATGAATAATGGTAATAAATATTCATTAAAAACAATTTTAAATATAATTTATCATTATAAAAAAATAAATTAAAGGACTATTTTAAATTAAAATTTTGTATTATCACTATTCATTAAAAATTGTATCTTTTTAAATTAATATTGAAAACTCACCCTACGAAAAATTTTACATTTTTGTTTAAAAAATTAATTTTCTATCATAAATTTCATTTTTTAAAAGTGCCAAAATTTAATTTTATTATTATTCCAAAAAAATACATAAAAACATTTTTTGAGAAAATAGTATTTCTGAAAAAAAAATATACATTACAAACAATTATGTATTTTTATAAATGTTTTGTTATTATATAAAACCAATATACTTAATTTTTAATTTTATTTATCATTATTTCTATCTGTAGTTTTCTCATCTATATTATAATTTCTACATTAAAAAATATAATGGTTTGTTAAAACTAAATGTTGCATGTAACGCAAGCTTGGACATTGTGGCATGTAGTGAAATATTTACTTCAAATAGAATGTAATTATTTCCATTAAATAAATTTAATTCATCTAAAAAAACTTCTGAAATTTAGGGTGTTAAAATCTACCCTTTAATAAGAATTTGATCCTCAAAATTTTCATGATCATTATAGATTTAATACATGAAAGTTCTCGTTATTGAAACTAAATTGTAAAAATGGTTAATAAAACATCCACATGAAAATGAGAAATCAATTTGTGATGGTCATCTAGAATAACACATACTAGATTTATAATAATGAGAACATATGTGGTAATAGAAAACATGGACATATAAGAGAAAAATAATACAAAAATACTAATGGAGAGTGATAGATAACATCAGTTGGAGAAAGTTAACAATCACAAAGGATTAAAACAAAGAGGCTTGAAAAGGGTCATTGAAATCAAGAACATGTTGATAAGAAGAAAAAATTGTATTTCAATTCTAATTTATTAAACATGAATAATCTTAATGATAAGAAATACTTATTTGATTTCATTACATTTTATAAGAACAACCTCACACTATCATTGTTCATTGATCAATTTCTAGTTCATCTCAAACATCATGAAAAAAAGTATAATATATTATTCTTGAATCACTAATAGATCATAATATCCATATATTGAATGATAATTAATTTTTTTAATCTTCATTTATCATCAAAACAAATTTGTTATCATCGGTTATCCAACACTCATAAATATTGATATGAAAACATAAAACATTAAGCTCTAAAACAACATTAAAAGTTCATTATTAACCATTTAATAAATTATTATCCATATCACTCTTGAAAAGATTAAAATCAAAACATTATAAATAATGTCACTAAATTTCATAAATGAATTTATCAGTAATCATCCAAAAATAATGAATTAGTTTATAATTATCACATACTAAACATGTGATTACCATTATTGTGTCTTCTCTTGAAGCTAGAGTTACCATATAACCTCAATGAAAACATAAATTTCTTATCATTCTCTAAATAAAACTATAGATTATAGAATATATTACCAAGATCTAATAATTTTCTAAACCCAATCAATGATAACATAAGCCACTTTTACAAAAAAATCTTTTTTCAGTTCTATGGTAATCAACATTTTCGGATTTACATTATCCATGTCAATCGACTCTTTATACAAATTTGACACTATTTTGGAAATATTAGGTACATATTAAGGGATGCATTACAATAATCAAAGTATTAACTTTTAATTGAACCACTCTTCAATTCCATATAAATCATTTAATATATTCTTTTAAATCCTTAGTAAAAAACTTATACTTGAAAATCCTTATATAATTTGTAGTTCATTATTATTGAATCCAAATACATCAATACATCAATCATTCCACTTAAATGATTTTAATAGAGTAGTTCATTCCCTTTTTATAGAATTTAATTCTTATGTCTCGAAATTGAGTTGGTTAATTTCCATGTTCTCTATAGATAATACATTTAACTCTCTGATAATTTTTACTCTATGTCACTTTTTCCACCGAGATAATGTATTCCCCTCAATTAGAGAAATTCCTCTAGTTTTCTTATTACCACATTTTGGACTTGTAGTAATCCCAGTATTCTTTCCTCTATGATCATTACCACTTTAGCTTTCCTAAATGTTTTTCTTCAACATATTTGATCCATTAATAATCTCCATAAGTTCACCTTCTTAGTCATATATCATAATAGATGATTAGTTATCATCAAAAAAATATTTCTCTCCATTCATAATCAAAATTTTCTGCTCACAGTCAATGAATTTTTAATAAAATTCAATGTCAACATGATTCATTCTGGTCCCCACCATTGACTAGCACTACAAAGAATAGCCTGAGAAAAACTATTCATAAAAGAAAATTACATATTATGAAAATCATTTAGGTGGTATAAATAAATACACTTTATTTTGAATCCATGAAACATTAGGTTTTACCAAGGCCGTTAATATTCATATTCAATTTAAACCATTAATTATAGTTTATAATTATTATTTTTTGAATTTCTAAATCATATCCCCTGGATTTTTCAATGTATGTCTGCAACAAGACCACATTCATGCACAGATTCCCTATTGTTTCTATAACGATACTATTTTTTAAGTTTAATTATCCCCAGGTACTTTGGTTCTAGCACCGCATCTACTTCTAGTATCTATATAGAGATGTAATTTCATGGTAACTACTCATAAATCCATTACAAAAACTCTAGAACATTTTAATATATATTAATTCATCATTAGATTTATCCTTAGAGACATCCCTTGAAATGTCCATATAAATATCCATAGGGATCTTATTAGTGTTTTCTCTTCATTGTTAACAATTTTATCTGATCTATTCACTTTAAACAATGTATAATTTCCCAATATTTCAATACGGGGATATTACATGGGTTTTTTAAAATATTCATTACATTTTAAAAAAACATGTCTGAGTAATGTAATAGTTTAGGTCCTTGGGAAACCTAAAAGACAATATTCTAATTTGGTGAAAGATCAAAAGTGTTTCCCATAGAGATTTTCCCATTTATTACTCTTTATATTAATACCATATAGTGAAACTTTCTTTATAAACAAGGGAAATGTAACATTAGAAAGAGTGAGATCAGATTCTTGGTAAGGGTAAATAAGAGAGATAGATAATCCTAACATGAAAAAATAGGTATGGGGTTGTGATCATAACACATTAAAATCATAATCTACATATCAAAGAACATAATCCTAAGTAATGGAATAAATTATTTTTGTTCATAAGAAATTAATCAAACATAAATCAATGACATGGGCCATGACATCATGACATGGGCATGAAGCATAGATTTGTGGCATACAAATAAGCATAGAAAATATTATATCATGGATACCCACCAAGACATTAATAACATGTTATTCATGGGATAAACACTCATGATTAAACAATGGGATTGGGATAACCACAAGTTTACCCCCATTATTTCCTTTGATAAACCACCCATGTACCCCCCATTTTAGGCCTTCATCTAATAAACCATTTACCCTCTAATCTCGTAGAGAATTTATCCTTACCTAATAAATTAGCATTAGATATAGGTATCACCCTTCTCATAATGAAATAAAATATTTATCTATGGAAAAAATCCTAAAAAATCATTATTTCATAGCCCATGATATGAAATCGATTTCATAACCATTCCATTATGTCATAAATTTTATAAAAAGATATGTTTTATAATCATTTAATCATCCCATAACCCATGAAAGGAAGGGAGTTTCATAATAAATTTATCATGTAATTACTCTTGGAAGAGAAATAGGTTTCAAAATATTGTTGCAATAACTATAAAACATTCATAGAAATAAATATGAATAGTTTCCTTGTACCATATCATTGGTAATGAATTGATAACATCAAGGGTTTCCATATTAGATAGAGAATTATTATTGATCCATAATTTAAAACATTTATTTATAAAAATTTCCATTCCACTTTGAAAAAAACATATTAAAATGTAATTTTTTTAAACCATTTTCTTTTTTGACATGGTTTTGGATGAAAATGGATTCTATCCAACAGAAAAACAACATCATGTTTTCTTATAAACATTTCTTTAATTATTATAAACACCAAATAGAGTAAAATAGTACTATTACATGATAAGATCTTGGATAAACATTGTAAGATGAAATTTGTGAGTTACTTAAGATATGGATCATAATTTTTTAACATTTTAAATATAATAATAAAAATCCCAAAAAAATATGATATTGTGACATAAAATATTACCTCATTGGTCACATTGATTTGTAAACCCCATAAAGGTACGAAAAATGACTCTTAAAAAATACTCCAGATTAATAAATTCATGATATTACAATTAAGAGGGAATCGAAATAAAACCTGTGAAAGTATATAGATGAAAATCATAATATATATCTCAAAGAAATAAAATTGAGACAAAATCCCCTTACTGATTTTTTAAATTTGAAATTTAAACCCCATGAAAGGGAGATCCTAAAATGTTTAAGAAACCCCTAATAATTTTCATGATATTTATCATGAAATTAATTCATGAGTGTTTATTCCCCACTTCAAATAAATACATGGTGAATATGGATTTTTCCTCATAGATATTAAATTTTAAATGGATATCCCTTACCTTATTTTATGACTTCCATCATACTCGATCAAACATCTTTTTACTTAGGTATCCTCTTTAGGACTTCACTAAAGCCTTACATGGTTGGATATCTATCCAAACATAAGCATCTATGAATTGGAGAGTTAATTTGGGAAGTGATTTGGGTAGATCATGGTCCAGTAAAATTTCTTGGGATTGGTAAAGAAGTGGGTAGAGTGAGTGCCCTTTTATAAACGAGGAGGAGTGAAATTATTTATAAATACAAAAAAGTATTCATTATTAGGATGGAAATAATCCCTCAATTGGATCCAAAATATGATTATTAATGGTTTTGAGGAATTTTCTGGTTGATGAAAACCTCCAATAAAATTAGACACAAGTTTTAAAAATTTCATTCATTACCATCTATGTATCCATGTTTTACCATTATGGTTTTTCACAAGGTTATCTAGTTTATTACATTGGTAATTTATTATTTAAGACCCAATAAGAGGGATCATTATTAGATCATTTGGGACTAAATATTATAAATATGATATATAATTTATAAAATATAAACCCTATGTGTGTTGGGAATTAATTTTAACATAATCGAATGTAATGTGGAAAACCCAGCTTTACACTTGACAACACTAACTGGATTTTTATTATTTGATTATCAATATAGTAATTATAATTGAAAAATTATTACAATAATGGAACATAGTTTATATTTATTATCATCATAATATATAATTTTTAGAAATTTTTATTCATATAATAATATAAAATATATTATAAAATAATATTAATGTCAAATTTTACAACATTCATATAATTTAAAATATTAAAATTTTAATAAAATGATAGAACTGGAATATATTTTATTAAAACCTCTATATAATGATATATTAAACTGTATAAATAATATTACATTGTAAATAATTCAATTTAGATCACCTTTAATATTTTTATTATCATTTATTTTATTTTATTTTAATCTAATTAATTATTTTGTTGACATTGCCTATGAATTTGAAAAAAATACAATTTTATCCAAACAATTTTAAATAAATTATCATGATAAAAAACATATATTTATTTAATAATAAAATCTATAAATTAACATATTATATTTTTATCCCAAACAAAAGTCTTTACATATATTATAACTATAAAAAGTATCTTTTTTCTATTTTTCATTCTTAACATTTTTAATGGGTCATATTCAATGGAAAGATGAAATTAATTTCCAAATTTTATATAATATAACTTCCGAGATCTAAATAAATTAATTTACAAAAAAATTATATAATATTTTATGACATTTTAACTCTTATCGTTTCAGTTTATCCCTGTGATAACCTCGTTTTTTCTTTAATCGTAATAATTAATATTTACTAAATTTGCAATTAATTTTGATCCAAAAATGTGTCGAATATATTTTAAATAATTAATTATTATTATTCTAAATATAGAATCTATTTTTTCAAATTAAATTATTATTAGTGTAAAATTATAATTTACATTTAATCATGTATATGTAATAAGAAAGAGGTGTATTAAAGTGAAAATGATCAAAAGTTTATAAAGTTACTATATAAAATTTCAATATAAAATTTAATCCAATTACCCAAATTGTATTAAAAGGTGAATAATTTTAATAATTAACCATTAAGCCTAATTTTAAAAAAAATATCTTTATAAATAAAATAAATGAAATAGTATTTTTTTTTTAAATTTAGTATTTTTACCATTTCATAAAAAAAATAAATCCTTTATGAGATATCTAGAAAATTAACCCTAGCATATTTTTAATCTTTTGAATTAAAAAATTTATTTTATTTCAATAGAATAATTTTATAAATGTTTCTAATATATATCTTAATATTTATCATGAAAATACATAAAAGGTTTTTTTATAAAATAGTATTTGGGAAAAAATATAAAAACATTACAAAACAATATTTATTTTATTATCAATATGTTTTCATTATATAAATCAACTATACATAATATTTAAAAATATTTCTTGCTATTAAAATCAAATAGTTTAATGGATATTTTATAATGTCTATGTTATTAAAAAATTATAGAATGTTAAAACATTATGTTGTGTGTAATACATGCTAAGCGGGTGTTTCATGTATCCCAATATTTACATGGTATTTAGTGTAATGAATGAAGAGAAATAATTTTTATTTATTCTAAAAAATACATGAAAACTCGATGATTTATAGTTTACAAGTGTTTAAGTAAATACCTAGAATAATATTTGATGAATGAATATTAGATTACTATTCATATTCTGTTTAATAATAGAGGGAATTACATGTTGAGTTAATGCCTTCAGTTTATCAAGTAATATATTTAATATATGTTACATGTATTTGATGAAATATCAATAATATTTATGATGCATTTAGTTATTCATAATTATTTATTTATTACCTATTTAGGGGATATGAAATATATTTGGGTCAGGGAACCCTAACCAGGTATTTTGCACATCCACTATATGTGTAGAGTATGGGCTCATTTCCTCTAGGAAATTTCATTCCATTAGATTGAGAGATACTCTCTCCTACCACATTCAAGAGAAGGAATGGCTATATCCTAGAAATTTATCCATGAACAGCTTCACATATCGAAGGCATGAGATCGAGATGATCATCATAATGTCAAAGATATTGTCTGAGATCCGTGATAGAACCTGAAATTCAATGAAATACATAATCATGGATTCTTGAAGTGGTTGTGAATGATCTTGAGGGGTTAGACATCAGATCCGTCCTACATTGGTCATCAGTGATGAACACAAGTCGAACTCACTTTAAATGAAATGAGGTATCCATTTATTTATTTTTTTACATTGAAATATTCAAACAAGATCCTTCGACCTCTACTAGGGAAAAAATAACCTAAGGAGACAGAGATACATATTTTAATTGATTAAAATTTTCAAATTATTGGATCAATGGATTCTTTTTTGTGACCTCATACCGAAATTTCATATAAGTGGGATCATGTAGATTTAATGAGTTATGAAAAAAGTTAATTTTTCATTAAATTAAATTAAGGATTTCAATTATGTCCCAATGGAATAGACAACGTGTTGATCTCATTATAGACTCTCATGTTATGGACATCCATAATATTTGTTACAGATGAATAATGAGTTTTTTCCAGTTATAAATTAAATAATAGTATAAAGTGTTATATATGTATATGTTTAAATTTTAGGCGATTAATTTGGGGCTAATATTTTAATTAAATTTGATTACCTGATTTCCACGAGTCAAAATAATTACCCTTGTGAGTTTTTTATTCCTATGAAAGATTTTCCCAAATCCACTAATTTATTTAATCTTTATCCAATGAAATAATAATATAAAAATAATAAGATGAAAATTTTAAATTCAATTTTTTCATAAATCATACCTTTTATGATTTTAACAAATTTGTGTTTGGTATCATTTGGAAAAAAAATGTGGGAGGTTCGAATGGCCCTCAAATATTTTAATAAAAAATAATTTTAAAAAATTGGTTCTGTCGTATCCATTTTTACAAAAAAAATGTGGAAATGACAAACATAGGGAACAAAAAAAATCAATAATGGGGCAGATTTCAGAGGAAGCTTACCACACACCTTTGTAGCATGTATCGACCATCATCCATCCAAACCACAAAACCTTTTATCATGTTCATATGCTCCTTCCCAAACACAACCATGACACTACCTCTATGTGACTTCCCAGCAATGTTAGCCACCACTAGAACCCCAGACGGCCCATCGAACCCGCTGCCTATGACTAGTCATGTGGTGACCAGACCCCAGAAACCCAGGATCTTGTGTATTCAATCAATTAAATTGGCATGCTTATAAGGGATCAGATCTAGAAGGACTGATAGTTTAGTAGTCCTTGTTAACAAAATACAGAACACAGTCTTGAAGTATAAATTAATACACTAATATCAATATAATTTTCTTCATTATAAATAACTTCTAGGATATTAATGTTGAGGTTAGATTTATTTCGTCTTGTATATACCTACATATATTTCATATTATTCTTATTCGATTATTGGGGAATGGAATCATAATAATGGTGAGCTAAAATGCTCAGTATGGGTAATGTATAGTTGTATAAATAATAAATCAATGGGAAAATATGATATGGAATGGTGAAAAAACAAAAAAAATCATTCCATGTAACCAATAAATTGAATGTAAGTGTGTAAATAGAAGGAGATGTTCATATCTAGAAACAGATTCCATTCAAATTGATAGATAAGGAAAAATCAATATGGAAATGAATGAAATGAAAAAACATGTCATTTAAGGAATGAAATAAAATGAGTAGTACCCATAGATATATCATTGTCATATTTTACGGTGAATAATAATTTAAACTAAATATGGGAAATGTTTTATTATGGGATTCCATGTTTCCTAGGTACATGGAACCTTTACTCTTAAGACCATTCACAAGACATTTTTCAACATATCAGGTAAAAATCCTTTTATGTAATCTGGACAAATGACTCATCCCATGAGACTTCCAATGCATAAAGGTGCTATCTATAACTGAGCCCCACCCATGTTGTACTATTCCAAAACATTCCTCATAACTATAATAATCATTATAATAATGTGCCATATCAAATATCCATATGGTGTAAGATATGTGGATTTATCAATATTCATCAAAATAATCAAATAAATTCATAGTGAACACTATAAAAAATGATACATGGTTGAGGAAGTAAACATATAAATGATAAATGATGTGGTAAATTAGGTGAAATTCAATGCTCAATGATCATAGTAGATTGAATGTTTAAATTGATAAAACGTATAAAGGAAGTGAATGTAAATACCATTGTTCGACAAATCAATCATAATCCATCAAGATGTGGATTAAGTATTTTATCAATAAATCATACAATATTTTGAGTAAAAAAATGGTTATTTTTATTAATTAATATAAATACTGTAAAACGAACTTTTGAAAACAGTCTTGAGGAAAATAAACTTTTCTTTTGAAAAAAAATTGAAAAACGTTTTAATTTAAATTAAATTTTAAAACATTTCCTTAAAAATTAACCTTTTAAAAATTCAAAGGTTTTTTTGAATGAATGATCGAATGGAAATCCATACTTGCTGTATTTAAGAAAAAAAACTTTCATTTTTCATGGTAAAAAGGTTAGACAAATTCTTTATTCAAATTGAGACTAGAAGATTCCATTGAAAAAATTAGTAAAATAAAAAAGACTAAAAATTTCTTTACCAAATAATTTATAAACATTTTAGAAAAGATTTTCATAAAATATGGTTTTTTGTTGAAAATTGGTTCCTCAACTAAAGTGTTATATGATGTAGTGTTTTCTTAAAAACATTTTACAAAACATCCTGAGTACCAAAGAGTAGAAAATGGTACAAATACATGAAGTTGATCATTAATTACGTATGTAAAGTAAAATTAATGTGTTTATTGAAAAACTTTCATTAAAATTATTTTAATTTAAATTCCATTAAAATATTTTTAATGTTATTGTTGATAAAAATAATCATTAAAACGTCAAAAGTGCCCTATACAATAATGAAACATTTTAAATCATAAACATTATAAAAGAACAATATTAAATGAATGTTATATTATCATGAAAGAAATTATATTCATGATATATGACTCAATGTTGTAGAATATAAACCACATAAAATACACTAGGTGCATAACAACAGATATGTTTCAATAGAATATAAATTGAGACAAAATCCCTTACCATTGTGGTAACATATGAATTGGATGAACAAAATGTAATTATCAAAAAATTTAATAGTTAAATACAATGAATCTAAAAAAATAATTATATATATATATATATTATCAAAATTGATGGTAGATACACTAAAAAAGTTGTAAGTGGTGAATATAACATTTATCTCATAGATTTAAAGAGGAGAGATGAAAATCCCTTACCATAAACATCATTTCTATTGTGTGGTATTTATCATCATTTATAGTGGTTAAAATATTTTACTAATTTATTCTACAAACATACCCATGTTTATAATATCACACATTAACTTCCTATAATATTTTTTTACCCATTTCTTAACACTCATTCCTTACTTCCAAAATATAGAGAGTAAATTGCCTAGTTTTCACAAGTATGTTTTGAAATGTAATTTGTTGTTCCTATTTATGAGATCATGATTTCATCATCTAAAGAATATAAAATATGACTTAATTATCTTATATAATCAGTAAATATTTATTTAAAATAAAATATAATATTTTGTTAAAGGGAATGAAATGCACAGTTAATGTAGGCGGTAGGTCGTACATACGCCTGAACACTACTTTCATTTCTTTATCACATTAAAATATTTAAATTTAAATGATACATATATATTTTAATTATGTAATCATATATATTTTATATATGTTACTTGTTTTTTAAAATCATTCTTAATATGTTCCATTTATAGCATGAATGAATCAAATCGCTTTGAGGAGGCCTAAGTCCACACTTCCACAAATGATGTTATTGAATTTATACAAAATAAAATGTATAATTTTTTGTGTTATAAAAGATTTAATAATACTTAATACATAATAAATATCATATATAACATATATAAGTGTTGAATCCATCATAATATCTGCCATGATAGGTGGAAAATGAAAGCTGAACAATCATCATTTCATGATGTGTTAGTTCACCATACAGAGAACCAATATGTTCAATATCCATTAGATGGAAGTGTGTGAATGTTTTGGTTAAAAAAATTGAATAAAAACATCATATTAAGTTTGAGATACTATTTTTATATAATAATGAAATAAAAACAATAGTGATTGGTTAATGGAAATAAAACAATAACACATATGGAAACATGTTACATCTTAATCGGATAACTCTATTTGGTTTGCACCAAACATATACCATGGGTTTCTTTATAATAAATTTGAGGATTCTAGTATTAGGTTATGGATTTTTAGGATCTATTTGGTCCATCATTTGTTAGTCAAAAGTTACTTTATAGTTGTGAGGAGTGGTATAAGAGGATGCCTTTTATAGTGGAGGAGGAGTGACACTCTTGCAGTATTTTTATAATGGAATTACATACACATATTTTGTGATGAATATGGATCCCATAATAGACCAAAACATATTAATATTTGTATAGGGTATAAATATTTCAATATAAATTTTTTCCGAAGTGTTTCATGGTCATTTGGGTCTTTATTTTGAAGGTTTAGTCTCTTATTAAGCTTAATTTTACCTTAATTGTTGTGATTAATTTTTACTACATTCACTAATCCATTTGGTAAATAAAAAATTTGAACTCATAATAAATTATTAATTATTCTTATTCAAATTTTATAATCCATTTTTTCAAATTTAAAAAACATACATTTTAGAAATTAATTTAAATTTAATCCCGCATGCGGGATGACAATGAGGGGTTTTAAAGTAAAAACGTTGTAACATTTTCTATGTTTCTATACACAATATCCAAGTGAAGATTATTATATTTAAATAAATTCTATTAATTTATAAATATATTATCTAGTTAAATGTTAGTAATAATAAAATGTATAATGTAACCTTATAAATTAATTAGATAAAAAAAATCAATTTTGAACTAAAATTCTGTATTTTTAATTATTCGTTAAAAATTATATGTTTATAAAAAATATCAAAAATTAACCCAATAATAATTAGAATATTTCACATTAAAATATGATGTATAATTTTAGATATAAGATCAATTAATTTTTCAAAATTTATATTTAAAATAGGTTATCCATTAAAAGGTTGTCTGATTGCCTTTATAAAAATAGAGGTCTTTATGTGTGGAAGTTGGTTTTTTCTTTATGTTATGGATATAATATTTAAATGATGAATATAAAAAAGTTTTGATAGAATATATAAAATATATATATTTTTTAAATATTTAAATAATTATAATTATTTATTTTTATTAATAAAAAACACATTTGGAAGCATAAAAATAATAATATTTCTTTTTATATCAAATTTGTTCTTATTTTCATTTCTCATTATTTGGAAACCAGTGAATTCATTTTATATTCATACAAAACATAAAATTTCTTATGTTATTTAATGTTATTCATAACCTCTAACATAATTGATAGGTTATATCAAGCTATATTAAATATTAAAATATTGATAATACATTATTATTTGGAGAAACTTAGTCTTGTATGTAACATAAGCTATCGAGGATGGTCACTCTTGTGTATAACGAAAGCTATCAAGGAAGGTAACCCTTTAAGGCCATTCTAGATAAATTAGTGTTTTTTACCTTGGAATCTACAGAATATATAATATTTATTTTATATTATAATCTATAGGGTTAATATAATCCCTTTTTACACTTGATTTTTTGTGTCATAAACACTACTGATTAAAAAGTAGTTCCTTAGAATATCAGTGTGTTACGTTCTCCATAGTTTAATAAAATTTCCTCCTCAAAATTTAAACTCTTTCTTGTTAATATATTATTATTTATTTGATACATTTAATTCTCACATCATGATATGGGTTTGTAATACATACTATTGATATGATAGAAAGGGAAGTAAAAAGGTCGCACGAACTACCTCGTAACTAGGTATCGATGTAGGAGGACATTAGTGGAAAGTGAAAATACAAACATGGAGGAAAATAATTTATTTTCATAAGGATTGAATATAGACATAAATCACAATCAAATTAATGATCAATATATTATTTTGGCCATCAAATCCAAAAATATTTGATCATTTGAGAGACCATTGGTTCAAAAAAAGTTAGATTATTATGAAAACATTTTCTTCCAAAGTCATTTTTCTAATATTGGGTAAATGTTTTACTGACCTAGAATAAATAGAAATATTCTTACTCGATATGTTTCTATTTCTTATGAAAAAACCTTAATTTTTTGTTTTCTCTGATCAATTTCAAATGCATCCCTTTACTATAAGAAATTAATTATCAATAATGAATTTTTTATTCAGGAATCACAAAAAGAAACAATTAAAGGATTGTAAGGCTTATAATAGAGTTAAAAGTCTAGATATTTGTCTCTAACTATCTCCCAAAAACTATATGGTTAGTATATTAATATCTACTCCAAAAAAGTTATATTATTGGTTCATTATTAACATTTATCTGTCAAATTGTTTAACTAGACACAATGAAAAATAAACCAGGGCATTACGTAGTTCAGTTGTCGATGTAAAACCATTATTATCCTTTAGTGATGGGTTTAATACCCATGAACAATCTTGATTTGATTAGTTTTCACCCAGCATACAGGTTTTCCTTTTCCAAAACCATATTAATATTATTTCAAAAATAAAAATTATGGACATCCATGATATTTGGTTAATCACTAAATCACAATTTAAACATAGTTTCCAATACAACATTAATAAATAAATACTTATTCTATTATAATTTAATATAGGTCTTTCCCTTGTCTAATGTATATCCATAATATTATATGAATTATTTCTAAACTATGAATCCTTATTATAAATATAAAACACCTTGGGTATAACCTATGTTCTTCATTTTCAACATACATTGTATGGGTTTTTAATGTAAAAGTGACTTATCTTAAACCTATCCCTCAAGAGTGTCTAACTATGTGCATAGTAAGAATGGTTATCATATTTCCGGTGACACCAAGTTAGGCTCATCACAACATGTCTTTGTTACAACTCTTAGGTACATATGTTCCAGAACCAAACCTACATGTAGTATTTAGATAGTGATTTATTTCTTGGAAAATGACTTAATCTCTATATAATCAAAACGATAGGATGTTATTCTATAAAAATCCTCAAATTCAACCTTCGGTTAGTGCTTCCTAATATATGTTATCCTAAATATTATTACTAAGGATGATATTAAACATCCTCTCATATTAAATGTAACTAATAGACACTAGATAGCCCAAATTTGGTGTCTTCTGTCAATTACATCGAAATTATTATAGGGAATAAAATCCCAGATGAAATAGAGTTTAGTAATCTTGAAAAAATCAACACACACATGATTCATGTATTAAAAATTAATGCAATAATTACTACATTATTTTTAACAAAATAAATAAATGCAAGGATAATAACATTGAGGCTTCCTTTATTCCATCTATTATATCCCTATATATCTTTCAATGTAGACTTTATGAATTCTTGCGGAATGAAAATAGAATATGGGTGAGCTTAAAATATGAATAAGGTTAAAGTATAGAAAAATAATAATTAATTGATAATAGTCAATATATAAATTTAAATAACTGAATACAAATTCCATTTAAAAAATAAACTGAATGTAAATATGTATACAATATGGAAAGGTAACAACTATGAACACATGCCCTTAAAATAAATAGATAAGAAAAAGTACAATAAGAAATGTATCTAACTAAAATAGTGTGGATTTTAATAAATGAACTAAATATAAAATTTATCCATAGATATGTCAATGAAAAATCTCATTGATTAATAATAACGAAAACTAAATGAGGTAAATGCTAGATTATTGGACTCTATGTTTTCTAGGTACATGGTACCATTACCATCTAGACCTTTCCCAAGACTCTTTTCAAAATATCGGGTAAAACCCCATATAGGGAATTTATCCTATTGAATCATCCCATGATACTATTGATTCTCAAAGGGATATATATTACTCATCTCTACACATGTTTCACCATTCCAAAACAGTCATCATATATTGAATAATTGATTTAACAATGTGCCTTATCAAATATCTGTATGGATTAAGTGACAATAATGTTATCAGTATTCAATAAAATGATAAAAGTCCCAATAAATATGAACACAATATAAAACTTTTATATGGTTTAAGAAGAAAAAATATCCCTGACAAATGATATAGTAAAATAGGGGAAATTAAATTTATAATGATCATAGGAAATTGAATATTTAAAGGGTAAAAAGTAACCAAGGAAGTGAATTTGAATACTATCCTTGGAAAAATCAATCATATATCATGGATAATAAGATTAACAATGGTATCAATACAACATACCATTAGTGGATTAAAATAATGTGTTAGTGATTTCAATGTATATAAATACTACAAAAATATCTTTTAAAATATTCTGGAGGAAATTATCATTTTCTAACATTTTGAGGAAAAAATACATGGAAAATTAATTTTAAAAACGTTTTCATTATAAATTATCCTTTTAAACATTAAACATATGTTCTAATGGAATTATGGTGGGTAAATATGTACATTTCATACATGGTAAAGTGAAAATTACTATTTCATGGAAAAAATGTTAGAAAAAGTCTTAATTCAAATAGTTACCAAAATATTCCATTGAAAATATTAATAAAATAATAAAATGGTAAAAATATCTATACGAAATCCTTTTGAAAAAAAATTAACTTTTTTTTAAGAAAACATGGTTTTTGAAAGAAAATTGGTTCTTTGACTAAAAATAAAAATTATGTTGGGTTCTCATAAAAAACATTTTCTAAAATACCTTCAATACCAAAGAGTGGAAAATTGAAAATAATATTGCAAAAAGGTCATAAATTACTAGAGGATAAGACAATTAAAGGGTTTTTTAACAATGGTCATATAATTTACTTTAATGGAAATACCATTTAAATTTCATTAATTTTCATGTTGTGTAAAATAACCATTAATCATTTTAAAGGGTCACATACCACTTTCAAACATTTTAATTCATAATCCTCAATAAATAATAATATAAAATGAAATTTATATAATCATTAAAGTAGTTATATTCATCATATATCATGTAAATTGTAATTATATACACCATATAAAATAAAATAGGTGCATACTAATAAATAAGTCCCAAGTGAAAGTAAATTGAGATGAAATACCTTACCATTTTAGTATAAATTGATTTGGAATACCAAAACATAATTAAAGAAAAATTAAACGATTTAATACAACGAATATAAAATTATTAATGGTATATATGATTTAATAAAATTCACTATATACAATAAAAAAAGAAATTATTTAGTGATTATGACATTTATCTCAATGATGTAAAGAGGTGAGATGAAAATATCTTACCTTAACCTACCTTTTTTGTTGTGAGGTGCTTATACTCTGGTATAGTGGTTTAAAATATGTTACTAACATATAAAAGAACCATAATAATGTTTATAATATCATATTTTAAATTCTTATGATACTGTATTACACGTTTTATAACACAGGTTCATAGATTTCACTACTTTGGGTGTTTAATGCCTTGTTTTCTCTAATATTCGTTGACTTGTAATTTATTTTTCCTAATAATTAGATAATGAATTCATCATCTCTAGAATATGAATAAAAAATTAATTAACATATATATTCACTAAATAATTATTTATATTAATCTATAATGTTTCGAGAAAATGATTGAAATCCACCGTTCATGGAGAAAGTAGGTTGTACACATGCTTGAACACAACCTTCATTCATTTTTCATATTAAAAGAATTAAAATTAAACGTTGAATATTAATATTATAACTAAATTATCATATATAATTTATATATGTAATATAAGTTTACCAAGATAATCAGTAATACATTCCATATATAGCATGAACGAGTCACATCGCTCTGAGGAGGCTGTTCCCCACTCTTACACAAACAATGTTATCATGATTATCAAAACTGTAAATTGGAAGGGTATGTGTCATAATGTAGTTAAATTAGATTAAGGGAATAATAAATATCATATATAACATATAAATCTATATAATTCATCATAATTACACCTTGAGATGTAGAAAAAAAATGAACAATCATCATTTCATGAGGTTGTATTTCGTAGTACATGAAAACAGTGTGTTCGCTCCCAATTAGATGGAATTGTGTGTAAGTGTTGGTATACCTATAAGGACCGAGCCTTAAAACATTACATAATATTGAATTGAATGAATAATTAACATTGATGATCTTTTAAGGTTTTGAGTTTTATAAAATTAGGACATAACTATTACATATGAAAAGATTACAAAGTGGAAACTTCAACTCAGTTTCCATTTGATCCAAAAAAATGAAAACTCTTGAAAAAAAGAGTCATGTCTAGTTCCCTGTTTTAGGCTACATGACTTTTCATTGATCCCATCCTTGACCCTATTCATCTTTAAGTCTTTTGAAAAACAATTCAAAACATGGGATGAGCTTAAAATGCTCAGTTTGGGTTATAAAACAGATAAATAAAACATTAGTTCATAAATACATGCTGAAAATAAACTCTTTTACTTACCTTATGAAATAATAAGATTTATGAATAACATATAGAAATCATAAATCATAAATGTAACTTGTGGCATCCATAACATACTTACATTGTAGTTATCATAGCTACATAGGGAGTTACTTTAGAATACCCATCATAGTATATTCTCTAAATCTCTTAGGAGAAACATCCACATTTACCTCTCTCACGTTACCCATTGCATTAAAGAGCTATCTTGGGCTAACCCACCCTAGGTTTATCATCGAACCACCCGTATATGTAAATAATGCTCAAGAACAATAACATGATCATAACACATAACATAAGCATAAAATAAAGATAACATTTCTACATTGTAATAATAATATAACATTTCAATTTATTAACATACCAAAACCATTATCAAAACCATTTTCAATAAAAAAATTCCTAAAATAGTATATGGTATTTATTTTCATTTTAAAAACATTATGGCTAGTAAAGGAAGCCAAAGATCAAATAATACTCGCGGTGACGGAAAGGTCGTTGTCACCACTTACATTAAAAAGAAACATTCTTTTTGTGTCTAGTAAAATGCTTCGTAGAAAAAGATTCACTATGAATGAAATTAGAAATAAAAGGTGCTTATACAGAATATAAAATAATATCAGGTATTAGGACAAAATATGCCTCAATGAAACGAGATTGAGACGAAGACCTTTACCTTGTGTCCGAATTGACTCGATCACACTATAATCTCATGAATAATAAGTTAAATTGAATTTATAGTTTCATAAAACAACTTTTTAAAGTTTATTATTCCTTTTATATCACTCATTACAATTTTATAAACATTATCTAATCCTTTATGTTAATAACATTCGTTTTGTTGATATTTTGTACTTGAGTAAAAACTTAACACCTTATATTTACAATTTGTCCATGTGGTAAATAGTCCATTATATCCAGAATGATATTCAATATTTAGCTATCTTATATTTCATATATATCGAATATATATATGGTATATATATAATTATTTATAACAGTTCATATCATTTGGAGGTAAGAAATGAAATGCATCGTTCATGAAGAAGGTAAGACGTACGTACGTATGAACACTACATTCATTTCTATTTCTTATTTTAATAGAATTAAAACATAATAATACATTTTTATATTATAATTCGAATATAATATCTTATATAATACCATTAATACCATTAATACCATCCTCTATACGTCCCAAAAATGTCATTAAAGAGTCGTATCACTTTGAAGGGGCAGTAGTCCCCACTTCCTCAAATGAAATTATCGCGCTTAAAAATAATGCAGACTATAAAGGTATGATATAAAATAGAAATACAAAAGCATAAAGAAAACATAATCATAATATATATCATATATAAATATAGTGTTATCTTAATGGCCACCATGAGAAGCGGTATGAGATAATCAATCAATCATCGTCTCTTAAGGCGTTAGTTTTCAATCCACAAAAATAGTATGTCCTTCACCCATTAGATGGATGTGTGAGTAAGTGTAGTTATAAGCCTTCTCATAACAACATCCTGGTATAATGAGGATACTGGTGATGTTATAAAATAATGGAATAAAAAGAGTTTATGGGTTGGAGAAGTAAAATAAAAAAAAATAAGTTTACTGAAATCGTTACCTTTATTTTGGGTAGCTTCATTTGATTTGAACCAAAAGGATTTCTTGAAGTGCCTTCTACATAAGGTAATGCTTATAGGAGGAGGATAGATATATAGTTAGCTTAATTGGGTAGAGGTTTTATGAGCCAAAAGTATTGATAGGTTTTAAGAATTGGATAAAAGTGAGGGCTTCATATAAGGGGGAGGAGGGGCTCCTAGAAAAGTGTGATAATATTATTTTATTATATAATGATATTCGGTGTATAAAGGTACAAAACTAAATAAAGTAAAATATAGGATGACTCATGGTAGAAATAAAATCATCCAATAAGAATTTGACAGGTTTTGGATATTGTTTTAATATTTATAATCTTATTTATTTAAATCATTTATTAATGAGGTAAATAATGCATCGTTATTGTGTCATTTATAATTTAATTTATTTGATGTCTAAAAATTATAAACAAACTTCCATGATCTGAAAAATAGTTTTATATTTCTAATTAATATTTATAGTCGAAAAGCTAATTTATATAACCACTTGTAAAAATTAATTTAATAATTTTTTTTTTGATTTTTGTCATTTTTTCCATTAATATAATTTAATTAATCTAAATGGTCATTATCACTCCCAAGTGGCTCAATGGGCCATAAATATAGACCCAAAAATGACCATGGTAGTTAATGACTCATCCAATAAGGTTTTGACAAGTTTTAAGGTAATTTTGAATAGTTATAATATTCTTTTTATATTTAATTACCCTATTTACCTTTAACCGTGGTAAAAAAGTCAAAAGTTACTATTCACAAAAAATATTTTCATCTTATTGAACAAAATTTTACTTACTAATAACAACCATGCTTGTTTGATTTTCGATATTTCGATTCATAGAACTAGAAAAATTTCATTTAAATTAAAATGCCAGTTTTTTAACTAGTACTAAGTGGTTTCACTATTCTTCAAAAAATTGATGTTTTTCAGAAGAATCCACAAAAATCATCCAAAGAAATATTTGATATTATGAATTCAGAAATGATGTGAGTTTTTTCAAATTCAAAACATATAAGTGGAATTAACTAATTTAAAATTAATTCCCATGGTTAAAATAAATTGCGTGTTTTTAAGAAACAATAACTATCAAAAGATTGACATTTGTTTACATCCAGTTTCAATGTGAAATTAATTGAATGACCAAAATTGGATTAAATAGTTAAAATATATTCTAATTACACATTAAAATCAATTAAGAATATAATCTAACCATATAAATAAATTAGATTAAAACACAGTTTTGAATTAAAATAAAATATTTTTCACTATTTATTAAAAAATGAACTTTATCGGAAAAATTACAAAAAATTTCCCAAAGTAAATTTTTATTCCCACATTCTGAAGAAGGATTGTATTCAGTCAAATATAATGTATTAACGTGGCCAAAACTATATTTAAAGTGTATTCTCCATTAAAATGTGGTAAATAGGCCTTTTAATGAAAATTATGCTTAACAGTAGATTCAGTAACATTTTAAGCCTCTAAATTTTTATTTGATAAATCTAAATACATTTAAAAAACATTCATAATCATATTGTAGTTATTTTTTCATTCCCACCAAGAAAATGACAAGGAGTTAACTACCGTTAAAAATAATAATATTATATTATTAGTGTGCAATGAAAGACTTCAAAAAAACCCATTGTTGCGTATCAGGTACGCGATCAAACATAGAAACTCCTTTAATGTAAAATTAATGTTTAATTCACAAATATTAATAAATATAAAATATGAATTATTCTTTGTTGACCTGGGAGGTTACATCCTTCCCCCCTTTTGGGAATTACATCCTCACAATTTTACTTATCAAAATAAGTGGTGGTATTTATCCCTCATTGCATTTTTAGATCCCAACGTTCCCTCTTCAACCATATGGTTTTTCTACTAAACCATCACCAGGTGAATTACCTTATTCTGCAACACATGCTCTCTTCGGTCAAGAATCTGGACTGGTTGTTCTGCATAAGAGAGATTCTCTTTCAACTGAACTACCTTAGGGATCAAAACATGAGATGGATCTAGAATAAACTTTCTCAGCATCGAAACATGAAAAACATTGTGTACCATGGTAAATAATGGAGGTAAATAAACTCTATATGAAACTGATCCAACTATCTCTACAATTTCATAAGGTCCAATGAACCTCGAACTCAACTTTCTCGTATTACCAAAACGCATCACAATTTTCAATGGTGAAACTTTGGGAAAGACATGATCACCTACCACAAAAAAGAGATCATTCCTTCATTTATTTGTATAACTTTTCATTATACTCTGAGCTATTCTCAAATTCTTTTGAATCAACTAAACTTTCTTTGTTATCTCTTCGACTAATTCTGCACACATCAGCTTCCATTCACCTACTTTATCCCAAAAAGCTGGAGTTCGACAATGATTTCCATATAATGCCTCAAATAGATCCATTTTTATACTGGAATGAAAACTGTTATTATATGAAAATTCAACCAAAGAACGATTTTGGCCCCAACAACCCTAATAATCCATTGAGCATGCACGTAACATATCCTCCAACTTCTGAATAGTTCATTCGGATTTCCCATCTAATTGAGGATGAAAAGATGTAAAATTAATTAATTTAGTGCCCAACGACTTCTCAAGACCTTTCCAATAGTTAGAAGTAATCCTGGGATCACGATTAGATACAATGGAGAGGGGAACTCCATTAAACCTGACTATCTCTTTCACATACAATCGAGAAAGTTGATCTAGAGAAAATGTATCTTGAATAGTAAGGAAATGAGTAGATTTAGTCAATCAATACACAATAACCCAGATTTCATTATTACCACAACATGTCTTCAATAATCCCACAATGAAGTCCATGGATAAATATTTCCATTTCCACTCTCGCACCGAGAATGTTTGAAGCATCCCTTTCGGCAACTATCACTCTTCTTTAACCAACAGACAAGTCAAACACTTCATATTAAAATCAACAATATCTCTTTTTATTCCATCTAACTAGTAAAACTCTTGAAGATCTCTTTATTTCATAGTACTTCCAGGATGAACTGAAAATGGGGAACTATGAGCTTCAGATAACAAGTAATTATTCAACTATGAATCACAAGGCACAAAAAATCTCTTTCCAAATCTCAAAACACAATCATTATCAATTTTAAATTCAGGCAAAATTACATTCAAAAACAACACTAACATTTTCTGTAACTCACTGTCTTCCTTTGGTGCTTTCTTAATTCTATCTGATAGAGATAATCACACTGACACCTAATTCAAAACAGAACAAGTGTATGCACCAAAAACATCTATGCCAATGTTTATCAAATCAAAAACCAAAGGATCTTGTTCCAAACTTAACATGGTTAATGATGTACTACTTTTTTGACTCAAAGAATCAGATACTTTTTTTTCTTGTCTCAAATGGTAA
Organism: Viscum album; assembly: GCA_963277665.1. Taxonomy (NCBI): domain Eukaryota; kingdom Viridiplantae; phylum Streptophyta; class Magnoliopsida; order Santalales; family Viscaceae; genus Viscum; species Viscum album. The sequence continues at coordinate 334,836,323 of OY728134.1, forward strand.
TGGATTCTGAAATCATAATCGTTGATTAATTCCAACCATATCCTATGTATCATGTTCAATTCTTTTTTAGTGATTATATACTTTAAATTTTTGTGATCAGTACACATTTCACATTTTACTCCATACAAATAATGCCTCTAAATTATTAAATCAAAAACCACCGCATTTAATTCCCAATCATGTGTCCGGTAATTTAACTCATGTGGTTTCCACTGATGTGAAGCATAAGCAATTACCTCATCATTCTGCATTTAGACACAACCAAGTCTTTTCAATGAAGCATCACTGTAGATAACATACTCACCATTACTGGATAGTAGTTCCAAAATTGGAGAATTCACTAATCTCTTTCTCAATTCTTAAAAACAATCATCGCGTTATTTTGTCCAGATTAACATAAGACCTTTTCGAGTTAACATAGTCATTATACTAGATAATCATGTGAAATTTTCAACAAACCTCCTGTAATAACCTGAAAAAATAAGAAAACTATGAATCATGGTTATATTTTTGGGTCGTGGCCATTCCTCAACAACTTTTGTTTTAGTAGGATCAACTGTTATGCACATTATTGAAACAATGTGACCAAGGAAAGAAATTTGTTGCAACCAAAACTCACCCTTGCAGAATTTTAAAAATAGTTTCTTTTCATCTAGGCTTTTCTAGACAACCATTAAATTAATTTCATGTTCCTCATTACCTTTGAATAAACCTAAATAACATCAATGAACACAACCACAAACTTAATTAAGATCTCATAGAAAATTCTGTTCTTAAGATCCATGAATACATCAGGTGCATTGGTCAAACCAAAAGGCATAAATACAAATTCATAATGGCCATATCTAGTCCAAAACGTTGTCTTCAGAATGTCTGCTTCCTTTACTTTCAACTGATGATACCCCAACCTCAAATCAATCTTCGAAAAATATTGAGCTCCCTTGATCTGATCAAACAAATCATCGATATGAGGCAAAGGATACTTGTTCTTAACAGTGATGTTATTAAATTCTTAATAATTAATGCAAAGATTCATTGAGTGATCTTTCTTTTTAACAAACAAGACAGGTGCACCTCAGGCTGATGTGCTAGGTCGAATTAAACCTTTATCTAATAACACATGCAATTGCTTCTTTAACTATAAAAGTTCAATTTGAGTTATTGGATGAGGTGGTTTTCAAATGGTCTTAGAATCAGGATCTATGTGAACAGTAAATTCCAATTCTCGATCAAGTATAATACCAGGTAAATCATCATAAAAATCATCACGGTACAAATTTATCATTGGGACATCATTAATTTCAACAGTTCTTTATTTCCAATAATATGAGCAAGGTAACATTCATTTCCATATTTTACTAGTTTCCAAGATTTCTGATATGTTTTCAAAATCAAGGGTTTATTCTTGTATACAAACTGAAAATAATTATGAAAAGAAACCTCTTTAGCTCTACAGTCAATCATATAATGTTAAACATAAAGGAAATTCATACCCAAAATAACATCAAACTCTACTAGAATAAAAACAGTAAGGTTTGTAGGTAGATTCTTTCCGCACACAAGGAAAACAATGTTTTCATTTTTTTCTTTTTGTCTCAACAGTTCCTCCAGGTGTTCATACCATAAGTTCTATATTCATATCTTGATATGGAGTTCCCAATTTGCTAGAAAAATTCTCAGAAATGAAAGAGCATGTCAAACGTGAATCAAACAACACATTGGAATAATTTGAACAAACAAATAGTGTACCTGATACTACTTCATTTAGTGGTCAAACATCTGCTGAAGTAGTTGTAAAGGATTTCTCCACCACTTTCTGCTTGTAGTCTGGCATATTTCCCTCAGTTAAGTTCTTTTTTGGACACTAATTTTCATAATGGCCTATTTAATTTCACTTAAAACATTTTACTGACTGTAAATCATATTTTTTCTTACCATTACCCAGATCTTTTTTAGAGCAATTACGAGCCTCATGTCTCATTTTTTCACATTGGTAGAAATTACTAGAATTCAAAAGACATTCCCCAGCATGGTTTTTACCACAATTTTTACACATTTTAAACTCATGTTTCTTACCATCATACTTTTTTGATGAGTTTTCTCCATTCACTTTCCACCTTGACCTCTTATTCTGTTGTTTTTCAAAGAACACATTATCATCAGAATACTCCATTTCCAACTTCTATGCACAAAGAAAAAGTTTTTCAAAACTTTTTAACTCATGAGAAGATAATTACCTTCGATACATTTTCTTCAATCCTGAGTAAAAATGGTTGCTTTACTATCATGATCTCATATAAAATTTGTAGCATACCTTGCCAGTCGAGTGAATTTTGCTTCATAAGAAGCCTCTCAGTCATCCTCCTGCCTCAATTCTAGGAATTGTTTTTCCATTCTAAGATGCACCACCTTAGGAAAATATTTCTCAAGAAACATACCTTTGAATTCATCCCAATCAAGAGCATCAATCTCCTAACTATCCGTGATATTTTTCACCATCGACCACCATTGATCAACTTCACCTTCTAAATGGTAAACGACAAGACTAACCTTTTTATGTTCTGAACAACCCAAAACATCGAAAATATTTTCAAGTACTTTAATCCACTATTCTTCTAGCACTGGTTCAGATGATCCTTTGAATGATGGGGGATGTTGCCTCATGAAATGATCCACTACTGACATGTTCATCTATGGTTGATCTGGATGATCTCATACATAGATATCAGCACCAATTATAGCCTGATTCAACTGTTCCATCACTACAACAAACTATTCAGTTCCAATTCTGACCATCTCAGGTTGCTGATTTGGAAGGTTTTCTTCCTCCTGATGTCGTCCCAAAATAGCTGTCATGTTTCCTCTGTGGAAATCCATTCTGAACACAAAAATATCTTAGGTGAAGCAACATGGTAATCTGTAAATGCTATACAATTTCTATATTAAAAAATATTACTTTATGAATATTAATTTAACAATTACCTAACTCCTAAAGTCATCTAAACTGACCTCTAATACCAACTATAAAGACCCTAACTTAAAAATTTACATAATATTGAATTAAATGAATAATTTACATTGAGGATCTTTTCATGTTTAATGTTTTAGAGAATTAGTACATAACAATTACATCTCAAAAGATTATAAAGTAGACAATTCTAATCAATTTCCATTATTTTCATAAAATAAAAACCCTTGAAAAAAAGATTCATGTCTAATTCCATATTTTAGATAGCATGAATTTTCATTGATCCCATTCTTGACACTATTCATTTTTATGTCCTGTGAAAAACATTTCAAAACATGGGATGATCATAAAAAGCTCAGTAAAGGTTATAAAACAATGAAATAAAACATTAGTTCATAAATACATTGAGAACATAAACTCTTTTACTTACCTCATGAAATCATACGATTTATTAATTACACATAGAAATCATAAATTATAAAGGTATATTGGGGAATCCATAACATACTTACATTATAGTGATCACAACTACAAAGGGAGTTACTTTGGAATACGCATAACAATATATTCCCTAAATCTCGTAGGAGAAACATCCATGTTTCCCCCTTCAAATTACCCAATGAATTGGAGTTCTATATTAGGCTCACCGCCCTAGGATTATCATGGATCTACCCATATATGTAAATAACTCCCAAGAACCATAACTTGATCATAACACATGACATAATCGTAAATGAAATGAAACATTTCCACATTGCAATAACAATATAACATTTCAATATATTGAACTCACAAAACCATTATGAAACCCATTTTCAATTCCAAAAATACGTAAAATAGTATATGTTATTTATTTTTCTTTTAAAAACATTAAGTCTTGTTAAGGAAGCCAAAGATCAAATAATACTCGCGGCGGTGGAATGGTCATTGTAACCGCTTACGTTAAAAAGAAACATTCTTTTTTTGTTTACAAAAAATATTCATAGAAAAAGATTTCCTTTGAATGAAATTAAAATTCAATGGTTTTTATACAGCATATAAAAAATTTCGAGTATTAGAACAAAATATGACTCAATGAAAGGACTTTGAGACGAAGTCCCTTACCTCGTGTCTTACTTGACTCGATCGCTCTTTAATAATCTGAATAATAAAGTAATGTTAATTTATAATTGCTAGTGAACCTTTTTTAGGTTTATTATTCCTTTTATAACTCTTATTACCATCTTATAAACATTATGTAATCATTTATGTTAATAATGTTCGTTTTGTCGATATTTGGTACTTGAGTCAAAAATGAACACCTTATATTTAAAAGTTGGCCATGTGGTCAATAGTCCATTATTTCCAGAATGATATTCATTATTTATATATCATATTTATCATATTTATAATATTTATCCATTATATATATATATAATAGTTCAAATCATTTTGAGTTAAGAAATGAAATGCACCGTTCACGGAGACGGTAAATCGTACATACGCATGCAGGCTACATTCATTTCTATTTCTTATTTTAATGGAATAAAAACATAATGATACTTATTTATATTTTAATTATAGTGTAATATCATATATAATATCATTAATTCCATCCTTTATATGTATCACAAATGGCATTAAAGATTCATATCACTTTGAGGGGGCGGTAGTCCACACTTTCTCAAATAAAATTATCGCGTTTAAGTTTAATTAAAACCATAAAGTTTTGATATAAAAGAAAAATACAAAATTATGAAAAAAAACATAAACATAATATATATAATATATAAATATATTGGAATCTTAATGGCCACCCTGATAGGCGGTAGAAGATAATCAAACAATCATCGTCTTGTGAGGCATTAGTTTGTCATCCATAGGAACAATATGTTCTTAACACATTAGATGATGGTGTGTGTAATTGTAGTTTGAATAATTCTCATAAATAAATCCTAGTATATTTAGGATACTGTTTTTGTTATAAAATAAACGACAAAAAATAGATTAGGGTTTTGATAATTAAAATAAATGAAAAGAAGTTAAGGGGAACTGTTACAATTAATTTGGGTAACTTCCTTTGATTTGAACTAAAATGACTTCTTGAAGTGCTTTCTTCCATAAGTAAGGCTTCTAGGATGAGGAGAGGGATTTAGGAAGCATAATTTGGTAGAGTTTGGATGATCCAAATTTCTTTAGAGGTTTGTGTAATTGGTTATAAGTTATGTCTTTTTATAACGTGGAGGAGAGGCTCTTTAGGAAAGTGTGATAATATTATTTTATTATATAATGATATTCAGTTTCTAAAGTTCCAAACCTAATTAAATTCAAATATTGGATGAATCATGGTCAAAATAATCATCTGATAATAATTTTACAGGTTTGGGATATTGTTTTAATATTTATAATCCTATTTATTTAAATCGTTTATTAATAAAATAATTACTGCATCATTACTGTGTCATAAATAATTTAACTTATTTGATGTCTACAAATTATAAAAAAATACCATGATGTGGGAAATCATTTTATATTTCCAATGAATATTTATAGTCTAATTTATAATTTATATAACCACTTGTAAAAATTAATATACTAAAATATATTTGTTTTTTCCATTTTTATCTTTACATTAAGCAAATTAATATAAAGTGTCATTATCACTCCCAAGTGGCTGAATGGGGTCTCAAAATCTACCCAAATATTCCAATAGTCATAAAAGACTCAACAAATAATGTTTGGACATGTTTTAAGGTATTTTTGAATTATTATAATATTCTTTTTACCTTTAATTACCCTATTTACCTTTAACAGCAATAAAAAAGTCCAAATTTACTACTTAGTAAAAAATATTTTCATCTTATTAAACCACATTTCACTTACTAATAAAAACAATTTATGTTGTATTTTAAAAATTAAAATAAAAAAAGTGGTAAATTTTCATTTAATGGAAATGTCGATTTTTAAGTATTACTAAGTGGTTTCATTATTCATCAAAAATTGCTTTTTTCTGAAAATACCCAAAAATTCAGTCTAAGCTATATTTGATATTATAAATTCAAAAATGATGTCTATTTTTTTCCAATTTCAAAACATATAAGTGGCATTTGTTAATTTAAAATTAATTCCATTTGTTAAAACAAATTGCGTGTTTTTAATAAATAATAATTATCCAAAGATTGACACTTGTTTATGTCCAATTTCAAAGTGAAATTAATTCCAGTGACCAAAATTGGATTAAATGGTAAAAATATATTCAAATTACACTTTAAAACCAATTAAAAAGATAATCTCACCATTCAAATAATTTAGATTAAAACACAGTTTTGAATTAAAATAATATATTTTTCACTATTCATTAAAAATGATCTTTATCAGAAAAATTCCTAAAATTTACAAAAAGTAAATTTTGATGTCCCCATTCTAATGAAGGATTTTATTCTTTCAAATAGAATGTACTAATGTGAACAAAACTATATTTCTTGAGGGTTCACCATTAAAAGGCTATAAATCTGCCTTTTAAAGTAAATTATGCTTAAAATTTGATTCACTCATATTTTAACCCTCTAACTTTTTATTGGATAAATATAAATACAGTTAAAAAACATTTATAATCATATTGTAGATAGTTTTTTTCATTAATGCCAATACAACATCTTGGAGATAACTACCATTTAAAAAAATAATTTTATATTGTTAGTGTGCAACGTATGATTTCAAAGAAACTTGTTGTTGCATATCAGGTATGCTATCGATCATAGAAACCCCTTCAAAGTAAAATCAATGTTTACTTCACAAATTTTAATAAAAATAAAATATTTCTTATTCATTATTTACTTTGTATGTTACAATAACCATTGAACAAAAACATCCTATTATATCTAGCATTATTTTTTATACAGTAATGAAATAATAATATTCTAGGGATTGGAGAATAGAAATTATTCTAAAAAGATTAAGGAAGTTTGTTACCAGTTAATCAAGTATCTCCTTTGGGTTTTCACCACAGGGATTCCATGGATTTATTTTTGATCAAGGGGAGACTAATAGGATATTGGGATTTATGTTGAGGAGATATTTTTATAGATATTTGTCGACACAATGTATATTTATAGGTTTGAGAACATTGGAGAAACATTATGCCTATTATAATGCACGAGGAGTGTCACTCTTATAATATTTTGACACGGGAATGCCATTCAGGTTTCTCATATAAAAGGTTGATCCTATAATCAATATAAATCTATAAAATTGATTATAAGATTCAAATATTTCATGAAAATGGCTATTGGACATGTTTCTTGGTAATTTGGGATTTTAAGTTTAAAGGTTTTTCTCTTATTGAGCTTAATTTTACCTTAAGTGTAGTAATTAATTTAAATTACAATCAATAATATTTTTTGGTAAAAATTATTTGACCTTGTTAGGAATTATAAATTATTCTTATTCCATTTATTGAATCAAATATTCTAAATTATAATCACATATGCAATATAAATTAATATAAGTTTAATCATGTGTGGTGGGAGGACACTGCAGAATTTTAAAGTGAAACGTCTGATATTTTGACATGTTTTTATAATCAATATCAAATTGAAATTGATTCCAAAAAAATATAATTTATAAATTTATAAAAATATCATATAATTAAACATAAAAACCAATTATAATTAAAAAAAATTCTTATAAATAAATTATATGAAAAAGATGTTTTAATCTAAAATTTAGTATTGTTAGCTGCTCATTTAAAAATGATATATTTCATAAAAATATAAAAAATTAACCCTAAACTATTTTTGTGTTTTTTCTTTCCAATATTATTTTAATTTTAACATATTAAATCAATTAATGTTTCCAAATTCATATTTGAAATTAGTCCAAAATTAAAATGCAGTAAGATTGCCTTTATAAAAATATTGGATTTTATGTGTGAAGTTGGGTTTTTTCTTATCTTATGCCTATCAAACCTAATGAAAGAATATGAAAAATACTTTCATGAATTAATAACATATATATTTCATTAAAATAATTCACTAATTGTAATTAATTATGTTTATTAAGAAGAAAAATCATTTAGAATAATACAAATAAAAATATTTTTTTATATCTAATTGGTTCTTATTTTCATTTAAAATTAATTATTAACTAATGAGTTCATTTTATATTACTATAAAACCTACATTTTCAAAATATAGTTAATATAATTCATAATCATTAACATAATCGCTAGGTTATATCATATTATATTAAATTATATTTTTTTAATAATACATTTTCATTTGGTAAAACTCAGTCTTGTGTATAATGCATGGAATAGAGGAAGGCCACTCTTACGTGTGATATAAGATATAAATGATGTTCTCACTTATGTGGTATGAAAGATAACATTGTGTTTCATGAATTACAAGAGATATAATATATTATATTTGTTTAATATTATAATTTATTGGGTTTATATATTGCCTTTTAATACATAATATTGGTTCTATAAACTATATTGAATACGAATTTGTACTTTAGAATTTCAAGGTGTTACAATTCACACTCACCATTTGGGATGAGGACAACATATTATATCTTTCAATTTTCCATTCCTTGTCTAACTAATTTAATATGTCTTGATATAGGACACTGCCTTCTTGAGCATCGCCGCTTTCTTTAGTGCCACCATTTCCAGAATTCCTCTCCCAATCCAACAATCCCTTCCAATGTAAGTAGATAAAAAGACCTATATGTCCAACCTAACCACTACCCTTGTTCCCATATTTTCCTTTGTGGGTTCCTGCTGCATTGCTCAGACAAGTCCTGGCTAGATCACTACATTCCCATCACACACCACCCCCATCATGATCAGAACCCCTATTGGTATAGGTAATACCCTATTGTGTTTTCCATAACAGATTCATCCCACCTCGTATGATCTGTATGGGTATGGGTAGATATTCTTTGCATAGAAAACCCCTGCACAGGGTCCGACCAGCCTAAACCTGGACTCCCTAGTTTCAAATCGATCCAAAATGAGCCTAGGCTGGGTTTCTGGACCCAAAGATAATTTTAAATACAACCAAACATAATTTATTATTTAAAATAATTAATTTAATGATGGTATTAAATTTAATTAATATAAAATATTTATTTTTAGAATACAAATTAAATTCATATCTATACTGAAGAAGATAAATTATTCGAATTGTTTAATTATTTTAATTTATATTTAATCACTTAACTTTAAATTTATAGAAATTTAATTTTGTCAGACATTCAATTTTCATAATGGAAGTTCATTAGCAATTGACCTATCATATGTATGTCTAGTTAATTACATTAAATTTTTTATTACCTACAAGTCATTTTTTTAATAAATAGTTATTTTTTTGTGGTCTTATCATCATCATTTTTTCATTCAATATGTATAAGGGCCTATGAAACAAATATATTTATTATACATTAAAATCTTGAGACCCCATCGCCTATGTTAATGTATACATGTAAATTTGATAACGAAACTGTAAGGTGAGGACCATAACGAGATGAGGTGCCAATATTGATGAATAGTGGAAACACATGATGGGGACGAGATACATTATATATTAGGACTCAACTCAGTTATTCTACCCCTAGGTAATGTTTGATTCATTTCATTTAAATGGATTAACCATGATTAGATGCTCAAGTACAGTCAGGTAATTTTATCCTTTGGGTATTGTTTATTTTTTATGCACTTTCATGTCATTGGGAAACACATAAAATAATATATATATATATAACTCATAATGATAAAATGAATTTATTATATTAAATACAAGTTTATTTATGAGAGTGAAAATATTGAGAAACATATTTAACATAAAATTATTACATTTGTTGAAAATAATGAAACCCTCTATGAAATATTAAGTGTAAAATGTCTTCCATCATTTCAATTTGACAAAAACTGGTTATGTGGGGTTATCTCAAACCAATATTGAGGGTGCCTCCTACTACCAAGGTGTTATAAGAGAGTGATTGGTCGAAATAATTTATTTTTTCAGAAAAGAACTACTAAAATATGGATTGATGCATTTTTAGAGAAAGGTGTTGAGTAAATCATTTAATGATTTTAGAAACATGGACATCACTAAACATATTAAGAGACACAAGTTAATTTGATTGGATAGCCAAATGTCTATCATGAAATCTTCTAGTATTATCATAGCCAAATCTGGTAGACTGTGAGTAGATATTTCACATATCATTTCTCCAAGATTACTCAACCGATAGAGTATTATAATTCCAGTACATAGGGTTTCTAGAGTTCAATAAAATAGTGGGAGACATTTAATGATTTAAATAATTGGTAATGTCTAATTTTTAAACAATATAAAAGTAAAAATTAGAAATATTTTTTTGTATAAAATGGAATGTAATAACATATATGCACTCATAATTATTGGAAAAAGAGCATGTCAAATTTTCCATGAGTTTCCATCAATTGTGTAGGTTCTTGTGTAAAGTACAGCGATATTTGAAATTTAACATTCTAGATTCCTAAAAACCAATTTATCTACCCCAATAAGTGAGGCTAAAAACATTTTTATGGGTGAATCATGTATGACACATGTGGCTGTTGTTGTAATAACCTAGATCTTCTTTCAGGTATGTTTTCCTTTTTGGTTGTTTTTGAGAAAATGAGAAATTTCTTGGAATTTTTGGATGTACACATCGTGTACTCGTTTTCCGCATGAAGATGTGTGCTAGCTGTGTAATGGTTTTACACACAGCCATGTGGGAGTGACCTGGATACCACATAAAGAGAAGTACAAAAATGGAAACTACACACTATGTACATCCAAAGTACACATGGTGTATTTTATTTTTTTTTAATTAAACATATCGGGGTCAAGTATAATGTCTTGAATGAACATCTTCTTGACATTGTTTTTTCGAGAGAACCTGTTCGTCTGTCATATTCCTCTAATCCCCTGAGCGAGCATCCAATATCTAATTCGGCTGTTGTCGATTGCGTTGGGATCACCTCAGTAAGCTCTTCCTTCTTCTAGAACACAGTTTCATGATTCCTCCACCTTATCATGTTTTCCTCAGTTGATCGTTTTGAGAGTTTTTTGTAGATATACATTGTTCTTGGGTGATTCAAGGCTTTAGGTTCATGTATAGCAATCTCCCAACACTGTTGTATGTGGTTTGTGCCTTTCCGTTGAATGTAATTGATTTATATGTTCAAAAGTTCCCAATAAACTTGAATGTGTTATTGCGTGTTTAATGTTTTAGCCCTGTTATTTAAATGCTATGATTGTGTGCTTGAATAGAGGTTAATTAAATGAGAATAGGGTCAATTAATATGCTTTGGAGGTGTTTTTCCAATGCATGATTGTTTATGGCTGTTTGGTCTTTCTTAGCCTGCTAGGATTCCTTGTTTACTTACCATGCCAAGTATTGTAGGATGGATTGTCTTGTTTATCTGACATGCTGATATGTTGTAGATTACTAGCCAAGTAGTTTTTGATGGTTACATTATCCGATATGTGTTACTATACTTCCATGACTTACACAGGGACGTGAGAACCTGGTGTAGTAGACATTAGGGAGAATGGACATAAGGGATTCTCAAGAGTGTTTGTTTACTTTTACTATGCAAGACCATAGGGGGGATTGATGTAAGTGCATCCTTAGAGTGTCTGTAGTTCCTCGATGTGGGACACAGGGTGAATGTGATGTAAGTTCTTCCCTAGTGCACCTTCAGTTACTGATATGAGACTATAGGAGGAATTGACCACGAGTGCTTCCTCAGAGAGTATATTCTAGAGCTGAACTAGAGAGGTAATGTTGTGTTTGATACCTAGAGGGTTTCCTGTGCTACTAAGTAGGACTAGAAAGGGTAGGTCGTGAGTACTTCCTAGAGGGTTACCTTCTGGGTCTATCTGTTTGTTTGTGCAACTAAGTAGGACGAGAGGGGATAGGTCGTGAGTACATCTCAGAGGGTTACCTTTGTGTATAGTTGTTTGCTTTTGTTTCTAGGTAGAACTAGAAGGTATTAGCAGTGAGTATATCCCATAGGGTTACCAATTTGTGTTTACCAGCTTTGAATATCTATTGCTTGATATTAGAACTAAATGTATTGAAATTTTGGATTGGCTACTGCTGAGTACTTCTTTGTTTACTGCTTCTTTTACTCATTACCTTCCATATATTCACTGACTTTTAGGAAAAAATCTTATGGTGGATGTCTACTTGTATTTATTCTCACACACTGTTTGGTCCATGATTTTGGGCCCAAACAGATTATATTAATATAGGTACAGAAAATGGAAAGCGCCTGTCTACATCTAGTACTTGACTGTTGTAGTGCTGGAGAGCATGGGACCAAGATGAGGCTTGTGATGATGAGGATTTTTTTATATGTTTTCTTTTGTACTTGGGTTTAGTACTGTTTTTTATTCCTGATTTATGATTTGTTAGTATACTTTATTAGATATATGTATCAAGCATCATTTTTATATATATGCCCTAGCTGTTTATTTCATAGTTCTTCCACTGTTTCTTGTTGCTTAACAATAGTAATGACTCTACTATTGTATATTTTTTTACATCTGTTGTGTTACTCTACCAAGGAGGGCATAGTTTCTCCACTATCACACCCAAGGCCCTCATTGCTAGTCAGTAGCCTTGGGCGTTCGGGGAAATTCTCTTAAGGCCTTGTGACCAACCGGGTACAGGGCATCTCTAGGAGGCTTTTGGAACCGGGACGTTACAAAGTGGTATCATAGGATATATTTTCCTTTGACATACACTTTAGAGCATATAGTCATGGATATAATGAAATAAGTACTTGGTAATAAGTTGTGCCCGAGAGTAGTTGACCCGTGTACAGAGAAACACCAATCTACCTCGTTTATTACATTTTTTCTAGATTTTCAATTTTACAGATGATTTTATTTTCACAATTGGGTGACCCACATGTATTGTGTTATTAATATTGATACTATTGAGGATCAATTTCTATTTCAACCCAATGAGATGAGGGAATTTCATCTCATGCATCTTATAGGCAGTAGATAGAAATCACATGTCTTGCATTCTTACCATGCCGTTTAGGGTGCATTAGCGATTTCATGTTGTTGGGATAGATGTTATGTTAGATATATATGATAATGTGATATATTCCTTGATAGATTACCTTCTTTTGGTAGAGCATTTATTGTGTATGGTTTGGAATGAATGAATCCCAAAAATTAGTTAAGAGGTGTTATGGGCCCTCATGGACTGGAATTTGGTGGATCATTACATTTTTATCCTTGATTAGAACATGTATAAGATTTCATGCTTTGATTCGCAGGAAGTATAGGCACTCATGGATCAGAATTTGGCACTTAAGGGATTGTTTTAGTGTTTTAATTGATTCTAGAGTAGTTTCTGATGTTTATTGACCTAAAAAACCTAGAATACATGCCTTGTATTTTTGACTACATTCCATGTGTTCTTCTATCCAGGAAGAAACTATTTTTCTTTAGTAAACGTTGTGTACCATATGTACACGCCATGTAGTCTCTAACTGTGTCTCAGAGTATGTGGGCGAAGACACTAGTTTTGGAATCTTTGGTTGGACACGTTGTGTACTGGTTGTACATGTTATGTTGTAGAACTGTGTAGCCCACTGTGTCTCAAACAACATGGGTTGGTTGAGTCTTCTCTAATAGATGCCATTCCAGTCCTAAACATTCCGTATAGAGTAATCCCAACAATCTTGATATGTAACTAACAACACGGGTTGGTGATATCTTCCTATTATATGTCGTGTCCATCTGGAACACACAGGGTAGTCTAAGCTATCTATCCAGTCGTGTCACTAACAGCATGGGTCGGTGAAGCTCATCATGTACACACTATGTTTCGCACTAACATGCCATATAGTCTTGTCCTAGAAGAACCATGTGGCCTATCCATGTTAGGGAACACGAGAAGGGTAAGAGGATTCATGCACACACTGTGTGTAAAGAAAACACATCATGTATGGGGTGTTACATGACTAGTTTTTGAAGTGGTACACACCCATGTGAAAGGCTTAAGGGAATAGGTCGTGTAGTCATTATAAACATCATGTATTCATGTTTTTAAAAACTTTAATGCTTTATTTCTCATTTCCCTCTTAATATTCTAGTTTTTAATCCTTGAAAATATTGATCTAATGTGAGAGCTTGACCATGTGGAGTCATTCTTCTATGGCATTCTCTGGTTGCTTTCCAATTACATTGAAACGATCAGACACTAGACATGGCTGATCAGGTACTTCCGAATGATCCCCCAGTAGTGCAAGTCCTGGAACCAGCAGTCATTCTAGACACTGGTGTTGATGCACCGTTCTCAGAGGGCTTCATGTGGTTCATACAAACCTTCCGTACAGTACCTCATCTTACCCCTTCTGTGGCAGAGCTGACGTGGGTTTTCCTGAAGCATCATCCTCCCACCTTCACTGGGGAAGGAGGACCTCAGGCTATAGAGTCATGGACAAAAGACATGCTTTCTATATTTGAGCATCTATAGAGGCCTCCCGGGAGGAGGGCCAATCTCACTATAGATATGCTTTGGGATTCTTCCAAGAGATGGTGGGATGTGATCTCATAGGCAGGATGCCAGTAAGTTATGTCATGGTATGAGTTTCAGTATTCCTTCTATGACAACTTCTATCCGGAGACCCTGAGGGCTGATCGATCCCAAGAGTTTGTTAGTATAGATCAGGGTACTCTCTCAGTCATGGATTATTCTTCTCACTTCATAGAGATAAAGTGCTTCAAGACCATTCTAGGAGGTGATGAGTTATTCCCGGTAAGGAAGTTTGAGGATGGTCTGAGGCACGACATCTGATCGCAGGTGAATTAGCTTGACATATATCACTTCTATAGTCAACCAGGAGTAGATAACGTAGCACAATTTGAGAGATTTCTCAATTTTGAGCTAGGGAATCTCGAAATCTGGAGTTAGTATCTCTCCATCTAACAGCAGGAAGCACTGTGGGGAGTCTATGCGGGATGATCTTAGGAAGAGGGAGATATCTTCTAGTATTTAGGTGTTGTGCTACCAGTGAAAAAAGATCAGACATACGAGTCCACATTTCTTGAGTGACCTAGTAGAGTTCCAATCATGCATTAAGATGGGACAACTTTAGTGCTTCTGTCAGATCTTCTCATCATCTTCTAGTGATAAGGGTTATTCTATGACTCCTCGTTTAGGAGCAGCACCACCAGTTCCTCACCAGTATGGGAATTGGAGTTTTTCAGGCCATTCCGACTGAGGTAGAGGTTGTGACCATATTATCTAGTTTCTAGGCTTTTAGTGACAATAGGATGGACTAGCATAGAGTGGATAGGTAGGGTCACAGGGCCACATTATAGGCTGCACTTTTTCAATGGAGCAGTCCCATAAAGAGAAGGATCTCAGACCTTCCTCAGTTTGAGGCACGATTCTAGTTGCCTCAATTTTTTCTTCTGCTCTTTTTGACATGGGGGCTTCACATAGCTTTATATTTGTTGCTTTTGTGGAGAGCCTTGGGCTCTATGTATTTTCTTCTACTGAAATATTGATTATAGACACACTGTTGTGGAGATGAACAACTATTGTATGATAGTGTAAGGAGTTCCCTCTGGAGGTCGGTGGGTGTCACATCGTATGGTACCTCCATGTATTAGAGATGACAGGTTACGATTTCATTCTTGGAATGGACTCTTCAGTTCTCATCTAGGCTATTTTCAATTACTATTTCCGTAGAGTGAGTTTCACATCACTAGAGGTCAGATCATTTCTTTATAAGGGAGAATGGAATGTCCAGGTTAGAAGAGCGGGACCCGAGCATCATGGGTTGAGAGGAGTTACATCCTAGATTACTAATTAATATCAGGATGACTAGGGGACTTCACATGTGGACCTTCCTCTAGTGGTGGATCATTTTAAGGACGTCTTTCCATAGGAATTTTAGGCTTGCCACTGAAGCCAGAGTTAGAATTTTCTATTGATCTTGTGCAAGAAGTGCCACTGTTCTTAATTCCTATATGTAGGATGGCTACACTAGAGTTGTAGGAGCTCAAGAAGCTATTGGAGGAGTTGCAAGAAAAGGGTTTCATCATACCCAATACTTTACCTTGGGGTTTTCTTTTCCTATTTGAAAAGAAGGCAAATGGTACCCTCCATCTTTGTGTGGATTATCAGAAGATGAACCAGTTTATGGTCAAGAACCGATATCCCTTTCCAATGATAGATGATCTCTTTGATTAGCTTCAAGGAGACTGAGTGTTCATGAATATTGACATGATATTCAGATACCATTTGTTGCGCGTTAGGCAATCAGATGTACCTCTTACAGCTTTTCAGAGTAGGTATGGTCTATAAGAGTATGTAGTTATGTCGTTTGGTCTCACAAATGCGCTTGAAGTTTTAATGGCACTAATGAACCAAGTGTTCCATCCATACTTGGATTCTTTCGTGGTATTCTTCATGGATGATATCTTGGTGTACTCTTATAATTGACATGACCATGCTACCCATCTTGAGATCATTTTGAGTACACTAAGATAGAATTTTTTATATGTTATGCTCTAAATATTCTAGTTATGGATGAACTAGATTCACTTCATTGGTCATGTTATCTTAGTGAAAGAAGTATTAGTAGACCCAGAGAAGGTGAGAGAAGTAGATTCCTGGGAGCATCTGAACAATTTCATCAAGGTATGTAGTTTTCTAGGGTTTCATTGATACTATAGACACTTCAAACAAGACTGTTCATGTTTAGTAGCACCACTGAAGGGTCTAACTTAGAAGGGTGTGAAGTTCTTGTGGTCAGATTCATGTGAGTTAGTTTTTCAGGAGCTAAAAGAGAGACTGACTTCAGCACCAATACAAGTTTTCTAGAGCCAAGAAATAGCTACATTGTTTATTGTGATGCTTTAAGTATTGGGTTGGGAGTTGTTCTTATGCAGGGGGGAAGAGTCGGTGTGTACGAGTCTCAGCAGTTGAGGCAACATGAGATAAATTATCCGACGAATGATCTTGAGTTGGCAATACTTGTTTATGCCTTATTCTGTTGGAGACATTATCTTATGTGTGATCACTTTTTGGTTTTCACCGACCAAAAGAGTCTCAAGTATATCTTCACTTATCCTGGTCAAAATTTGAGGCAGTGAAGGTGGGTTGAGTAGCATCATTATTTTGACATTGAGCTTGCCTACACACCAGGGAAAGGCAATATAGTGGATGATACGTTGTGTAGGAGGACTCATATACAAGTTTTTTAGGAGGCCAGCTATGAGTGGAAGATTAGGGATCTATTCTATGACACGAATTTGGAGGTGCACAATAGACAGTGTCATACTTTTCTTTCTTCTATAGTTGTTTCCTCCACTCTACTTGATCGAGGGCGAATGAGGCCACAATTAGATTCTAAAAGCCTTCTCCTACGAATGAGTGTGTTAGGAGAAGACCCTATTCAAGGATGGAGAGTAGGTGAGTATGATATCTTGAATTTTCCTGGGAGTGTATGGGTACTAGAATACATACGTGGGGAGATGATGAAGGACTTTCATTCCTCATTTTGGACAGATCATCATGGTGTAACGAATATTTATTTTGATCTACACTGTTAGTTTTGGTGGCCAGGTTTGAAGAGAGATGTTGCTGGGTTTTTCATGAGATGTTCCACCTGTCAACAGGTGATGGTGGATCATCAGTGACTTGAGGGGCTTTTGCATTAGTTACCCAAACCCGAGTGGAAATGGAATGATGTCATGATGGATTTTGTGATTGGTTTTTCGAGGTCCCTATGAGGGAATGATGTAGTTTTTGTAGTCATTTACCGAATCAAAAATGTTTCTCACTTCTAGCTGATCAAGGATTCCATAAGTGTTGATGATATGGGATGGCTGTACAACTGAGGGATTGAAAGTTTACAAGGGGTTCCACACTCAATTGTCTCAGACATGAACCAATCTTTTACATATCGTGTCTGGTAAGTATTGGAAAAGGCTATGCATACACATGTACTTTTGAGTATAGCTTAACACCCTTAGACAGATGTCATGTCCGAGCGTATGTTTTAGGGGCTTGAGGAAATGCTTCATGCAGGCATCTTTGATTTTGGAGGTTCTTGGGAGAAGCACATACCTCTTATGGAGTTTTCCTATAACAATATTTTTCGAGAAACTATTCAGATGGAACCTTATGAGGATTTGTACGGTAGGTCGTTGCAATCAACCTTAAGTTTGATGGAGGTAGGAGAGACAACTATGATATGACATTGTCTTGTCTAAGAGACCATAGACTTAATAGATTTGATTCAGAAGATTATGTATACTGCATAGTCTTGACAGAAATCTTATGCTGATCATTAGAGATGACCTTTGGAGTTTGAGGTCGGTGACCAGGTTTTCCTACATTTCACACTAAGGATGTGTCATGGAAGCATTAGAAGATAAGGTAAGCTTTCGTTGAGGTGCGTCAGGCCGTTTGAGGTGTTGGAGAGAGTTGGGCTGGTTTCCTATCGGTTGTAGTTAACTCAAAGGTATCGGTCTATGAACGACGTCTTCCATGTTTCTTAGCTTCGACGTTAGTTCTTAGACCCATTTCATGTCTTTAATCCCAAGGAGTTTGAGTTATAAAGGGATCCATCATTAGAGGATAATCCTATCCAGATTTTTGATCATAGTACAAAGGTTCTTCATGTCTGGTCTATTTTCTAGTAAGAGTGCTATGGAAGAATGGGTGAGTATAGGACGTGACTTGGGAGAGGGAGGGCAATGTATGAGTGCAGTGGCCGAAGTTGTTCAGAGTTTCTTCTTCTACACCACCATGCTAGGGAAATTTGGGGAATAATTTCTTAAATGGGGGAATTTTGTAAGTACTTCTATCTTTTTTAAGGTATGTTTTCTTTTATGGTCGTTTTTTAGAAAAAGAAGAATTTTTTGAAATATTTACAAGTGCACGCCATGTACTTGGTTGCCTCATGAACCCATGTGTCATAAATTTAACGACTGCACACAAAACTATGCGAGGGTGACCTAGAGATCACATAAAGTGGAGTAAAGAAACGGAAAGTACACTCCATGTACATCAAAAGTACTCACCATGTATTTTATTTTTTTCTATAAATGAACTGAGGTTTCTTCTAATCACTAGAAAGACCTTCTTCTCGACCTAGTTCATCTGAGAGAACCCATTTAGCAATGATTTTCCTCCAAGCCCCTGACCGAGCATCTGATCTCTGATTCCACCATCATTTATTGCATTGGGATCACCTCAGTAAGCTATTCCTTCTTCTAGATCATTGTTTCACGATTCCTCCAATTTCTCAAGTTATCCTTGGATGAATGTTGTGAGAATTTTTGTAGATCTACTGTGTTGATGGACAATTCAAGGCCAGAGGTTCATGTATAGAGATCTCCCAGCACTGAGGTAGGTGGTTTGTGTTTTTCTATTGAAATTCTTGGAGTTATTTGTGTAAAAGTCCCCAATGCCCTTGAATGGGGTATTGCGTGTTTACAATTTTAGCCTTGTTATTTTCCTACTCTGCTTTTGTGCTTATGTAGTGGTTAATTGAATGAGAATATGGTTAGTTTCTATGCTTTGGAGGTGTTTTCCCATGCATGTTTGTTTATGACCGTTTTTTCTTACATAGCCTGTTAGGCAGCATTGTTTACTTACCATGCTTAGTATTGTAGGATGGAGTGTTTTGTTTATCTAACATGCTGCTACGATGTAGATTTCTATCCAATTAGTTCTTAAGGATTACTTTGGCTGATACATGTTCCTATGATTTCTTGACTTACATAGGGCTGTGGGAACCTAGTGTAGTAGACTATAGGGAGAATGGATGTTAGGGATTCTCTAGAGTGTCTGTTTACTTTTACGATGTGAGACCACATGGGGAATTATCATAAGTGCTTCCTCAGAGTGTTTGTAGTTCATCAAAGTGGGAAACAAGGGGAATGTGATGTAAGTGCTTCCGCAGAGTGCCTTTATTTATCGATACGAGACTATATGAGGAAAGGATGGTGAGTGCTTCCTCAGAGAGTCTATTCTAGAGATGAACTACATGGGGGAGACTACATGTGCTACCCAGAGGGTTGCTTGTGATACTGGGTAGGACTAGAGGGGATAGGTCGTGAGTACTTCCCAGAGGGTTACCTTTTGTGTTTAGTTGTTTTCATGTGATACGAAGTACGACTAGAGGGGATAGTATGTGAGTACCTCCTAGAGTGTTACATTTGAGTTTATCGGTTTGCTTATATTTCTAGGTAGGAACAGAGGGGATAGGCCATGAGTACTTACTAGAGGGTTACCTATTAATGTTTACCTGCTCTGATTAGTTTTTTCTTGATATATGAACTAAATGCATTGAAACTGTGGATTGGTTACTGCTATGTACTTCCTTGTTTACTACTTCCTTTACTAATTACCATCCATATATTCACTGAATGTTAGGTATAAATATTGTGGTTGTTTCCTACTAGGATTTAGTCTCACACTATATTTGATCCGTGATTTTGGGCCAAAACATATTATATTTTTGTAGGTATAGATAAGGGAAATCACCATTTATCTTTATGTACTTGACTATTGTGAAGCTAGAGAGTATGGGAGAAATCTGAGGCTTGGGATACTGAGGAGTTCTTTATCTATTTTCATTTGTACATGGGTTTAGTACTATTTTTTATTCCAACATTTTGATTTTTTTGGCTACTTTCATAGACATATAATCATGCATCATTTTTATATATGTGCTCCAGCTGTTTATTTCATTAGTCTTCCACTATTTCTTATTGTTTGGAATTATTACAGCTTCTGTTATTGTATATTTTTTTACTTCCACTATGTTACTCTGCCAATGAGGGCTTGTTTCCCCACTATCACACCCAAGGACCTCGCTTCTAATTAGTTGCCTCTGGCGTTCAGGGAAATGCTCTTGAGGCCATGTGACCAACCAAGTACGGGGCGTCTCTGGGTGGCTATCGGAACTAGGATGTTATAGTTTTGTAATAATTTCATCATCAATGTCTGATCTGAGTTGTAGATAAAAAAACTAGGACATGGATTATTTCCCTTATTCTCTCATCTCCGAGAAGATTATGAGGAATAGTGAATAAATATATGAATGGGTGACCTTTGAAGTGGACATGTGTAGATTGAAAGATGTATGGTAATGTTTTAATAAACCCCATTTTTATATCATTTTTATCCTCTTTCTCTAGTTTTGTATTATTTTATAAAATGAAAAGTACCGATAAAATGATTCATTACCTTTAGGTAGAAGTTTAATATGTATATTAGAACTTAAAGAAATTATAATATTTTGTTCTTATGTTGAAAAAAATGACAAATAACTTGAAAACACCAATTTAAATTTTTACTCCAATGGATCCTTTTTAATGATCATCAATGAAAAGAGGTTGTTATCTTACAAGAGGATATTTTCAATGAATTTCATAAGTCTTTGGATGTTTTAATGCAATGAACTGAATTATATAAGAATGTACATTCTTCTGGTTGTGTATATATTCATCAACTTTATGTAACAATTATGTTTCAGATCTTTGTTATAGAATAAAATATTATAATGGAATATTTTTATTTAAATTAATTAAACAAGGAAGAAAATAAATTCTACATTATTTAAGTTATGATCTACAAGTAGTTTAGAAAGGGTGGTTACTATATCAGCAGGGAGAAGAACAAAAAAAATTATTTTCAAAGTTAATGATTCTAGTAAAAAAATTGAGTATAACTAAAAAATCATATCTCGTTTCCATTAGACAAAAGGATAATTTATTCTAGTTTTGGAATGAATGTTTTATGAGGTTTGAAATACTCATTTTATAATTATTTAATACTTTAATTATTGGAAGTATACGATGAATGTAAATTGTAATACATAGCTTCCCCATTGTGGAAAGATAATACATTGTAAGGAAAAACTATGAAATTTTCAAGGATGCTTCTAATATGGTTATAGAATCATTGGAGTTAAATACCATAGGTTTTATTAACATGATTATGTACATATCTCTAGACAAAAACGACATTAAAATAGACATAAATAATAAAGCATTAAGAATTAGCATAGCTACTTGTGTGAAAAATATTAAAATTAAAAGTGGAAAGAATACATCATTAGATTCCTTGAAGTTTGATTAATTAATGTGAAAGTAAAGTATGTTATATGAATTATAAGTGTATATGTGATTCATCGAGCTAGTTTGAAAAATAATATCTTGTCCATAAATTCATATATTAATGCAATATAGAAAAATTTAATTATTAAACACACTTCACCTTATCCACATCATAGTAATGATTCTAAAAAAGAATATCTATGTTGATACTTACATGTTAACATTTACCATTCCAATGTAGTGTGGAATAATTAAAAACTATAAATTTTCTTATACACATCAAAATCATGATGTAAATAAAGATATTTTCAATGTTGCAACTTGTATCCATTATAGAGGCTTATATTATTTGTCAAGACATTACTAAAATTTTTCAATGTTTTCCCATAACCACATTATGAAAATAATGAGAAATGATATTTCCATCTAAGTAATAGTGTGATATAAATTGATTATATGATAAGAACATTGTGTTGTATGTAATTATTTGGTTAATAATATAAAATAACATGCATCTAGAAAAACACAATATGCCTCTCAATTAATACCCTTAAGTTTATATTGGATATTATTTATAATTATTATCATTGAAAAGATAAAATAATTTTTTATATTACATTTCTTGAAAAGGATGTATATCTATTTTCGAGATAGTAAGAAAAATTTTGTCTTTGGTTTAGTCAGTGTCAGAGATGCACAAATAGTTGACATAAGAACAAATTCAACGTGAGCTTGAGGGATGAGAATTTTCCAGAAACATGTACTATGTAGGAATGTTAAAACCTTGTTAATGGTTTTATATAGGCCATGATTGGTGATACAATATTCCTTGATAATAATAAATCATACTAGTAATAATTATATTGCAATTATCTAAGATTTAAAAGATCAGATTATAATTCCATAATGTATTTCTGGTATCAATGTACATGGGATTATTTTTTTCAATACTATGGTGGGTATTGAGGTAAAAAATATACATAAATGGTTTAAAAATTGTACCAATATGTTTTTATTGGTGGTACAAAGATTTAGCCTAAATCCATTATAATATTTCTCATCATACCAATTTTATATGATCATTTTATTTAGCATTGGATGTCAAGATCACCAATCTTGGAATGAGTCTATATGACCAAACTAGGAGGGTATGGTTACACCATATAATGCCAATCTGGGATTCATGTAACCAAAATAAAATTTAGGCTTTAAATAGAAACAATATCATATAATATTCATTATGAATGAATTATGTCATATCCTTATAAATTGTTAGTGGGACGGACACTATATTCCAAATTAAATATGTTGGATATCATATGAAAATCATCTATTGGTCGTATAATTAATGAAGAGTATACCGAAACTATCTCTCTACAGATTGACTTAAGGTAATAACATAATTTATATAGAATTAGATATACTATGTGTGATACATTGGTTTCTTGTACTTATTAAATTGAACATATATTTGTAATGTATTAAAAATTCAATTTGGTACAATTCATGAGAGAATTGTTACCAGTGTCACCTGGACTAAATCTATCCACAAAGACATATGTAACACATGGAAGAATATTAATGTGGTATGATAAATTACTTATTCTCCTGTGATGGATCAATCACATGTGAAATTATATTTACAAGAAATGATATTTCAACAAATACATTATGAGAATAAAATATTAATTGTATCCCAGAGAACAATAAGACAAGTATTCATAACTATCTAATTGTACTTGAGAAATTAAAAATCTAAGTTCCTGGTATAAGGAGTGGAATGGATAATTGTTTTAAGAGGAAAAACATGTATTGAATAGATGAATAAGATCAAACATCATAGTCATTATATGTTAATGAGAATGAAAATATCATTCAAGTAAGTGGTATCCATGTCTTCCAATACCAAGTACATTATAGCTTCAATGGAATATAACAAGGAAACATATAATATTCAACTATTCCATCCAATGAATATAATCGTACCTCGTGACTAAATATTTATCATAATTTAAATTATGAGAATTAAAATACCAGTACAAGAAAATATTTTATGTTTGGATAGTGGAAAAACAAAATAAACTTAGGGATTCCTTCTCTTGAAGAGTATTAATTAATTAGGTAATGTTGAAGATAGAAAAATGTCATGTAGTGAAAAGGTGGAAGACCTTTGAAAAAATCCCTAATTTACAAGAAACATGATCCAGTTTTGTAAGAGCTAACAAGGTTAGTTATAAATTTGGATCTAGTAAAAGTTGGTTTGTTGTAATAGTGGGTACCCTAGTCCCTACATGATCAGTAATTTTCAATCACCATATCATGGATATAGTGATTCATATGTGATGAACACTTACTATTATAGTAAATATATATCTTCATCAATTATTTAAATAGTAATTTCAATATATTAGTTGTCATACAAATTGTTATAGTAATTCCAAGTTTCTTATTATGATCTTGTGACCCTATTAAATTAATATAAAATATTACTCTTATGGTCCATATACATCATAATGATTGGACACAGTTGTTGTCAGACTATCAAATTTTGCGGGCTAATAAGCATTGAGACTTCTTCTCATGAATACAAACATGTTGATCTCTAGTAGTTCAGATCGTAGGGAAGACTTTCATGTATAAACACCACATGATTTGGGTGTCATTAGTTGTTCCAATCAATGAACATGTGTACTTTTCTCCTAACTTCAGGTCATTATTAATCTGTTCTATTTTATCATATACTTTGATTAATGTAAAAAAACCATGATAATGATTTTGTTTTGAGGTAGATTATATTTGGAGCATCACTGGTTGTATGACATTGGTTTAGTTATTGAGAGAGAAATTGACACTTCTGAATTTAAGAAGTAATATATCGGGCCAAGTTCATCATAATGATAGTACCTTCACTAAATCTATTTCCATGGTAGTCAAAGGTAAATCTATCCAGTAATACCAACAATAAATAAGTTAGGAATGGATGATGACATGGGTTGTTCATCCCTATTTATGATATATCTCACGATAAGGATATTATATTACAAAGTACATGTTCATAGGATGATTATCAAAGCTGTGAATTTTCCTTGTACAGTTAGTGACTATAATGTGTTACTAGGCTTTTATCTTGGTCTATGAATATTATTCACTATAATTGGGATAAGGACCTAGAGGTTCACACACAATTGTGCATTTAATATTCTTCCATATTTATGGAGTTCCCCACCATGGGGTCTGAGTTTTGTCCAAGTATTAACGATCAATGATCAAAAAAATCATTATTATTAAAGTATAATATAATTTAGTTGATATTTTTTTTAAATGTATTTGTGATTGCTTATATAAATATGTGGAATAATATTAGAGGAACACATATCATTTTAGTAATCAAGGTTCATTTAATATTAGTGGGAATTATGATTCATTTTAATATCTCATGTTTATCACATAATATATTTAATATATATTACATCTATGTAATAAAATATAAATAATATTTATGATGTAATTAGTTCATAATAATTATTTAACTATTATTTACTTAGTGGATCTTAAATATATGTGGGTATGGTAACATTAAGTGAGTATTTTTCATACCCACTATATAATTATTGGTGGATCTCATTTCCTATATGAAGTTTCATTCTAATAGATTTAGAGCTCCTCTCCCCTCCCATTTACTAGAGAGAGAAGGGTTATATCTATGTGGTCGATCGAACAACACATTCATTGATAAAAGAAATGATATCTAGGTGATCATCATGACATTTAATAAATCATCAGTGCTCCATCCTAGAACTCATAAAATGATGAATGGTGTACGAAAAGATTCTTGAAGTGTGTTTTGATGATCTAGAAGATTAAACTTTAGATCCTTCATGAAATTATCACCGGATATAATCTTCAGTTGAACACAGATCAAATAAAATTTGGTATCCATTTATTTATTGATCTTCTATAAAATATTCACACAAGATCCTTGAACCCCTACTAGGTCTTAAATCATTAGAGATCACAATGTTACATCATAACGGTGATGATAATATAAAAATTCACAAACCACTAGCTACTTCTACACACCGCGGTACATATATAGGATGATTATCATGAAATATGATGGATCATGGATCACTTGATGGTGTTAGATCAAATCTTCTAGGTGAAGGAGTTGAGCTTAATAGAGGTTTCTTTAATTCATTATCGGGATGATGTTGTGAGGAATCATGGGGTTATCTAGATGACAATATCTAATAATTATCCTTATTTGACATATATGGTTTAAAGAGGTATCTAGAAATGATTTTGGCCCCCAGGTATACCACAGAAGAACATTTCATTCACATCCAACCCATCTGATAGAGTTGAATATCAAAATATTAGAGGATATAATGTGGACATGTATTTGGGAATTTTGAGGGTCATGGGTGAAGCACCATCCCTTAGTGATATTTTATTATAATAACTATTATTCTTCTAAAATTTTCATTTCATCGTTCAAAGTGTTGTATTATTGTGATTTCAAGTCTCATTTGGGTTGGAATGAATTCATGACATTCCTTCATTCTCAAATTTGAATTGGTCCAAAGCATGATAGGGAAGGTGTGTGTGATCCAAAAGATAATGAGGGTAGCACCAACTCATCATGATTTTTATAATTATCATAGGATGAGGCCTATGGATTTATACATTCAAGACCACATGTTTTTAAAGGTATCACTTCATCATGGGAAGAGAATGTCATTTCATGTGAGTTATCTTTCCCCTCAATTGATTTGACCTTTCAACATACTAGAACACGTTGGAGATATTGCATGTCAGTTAGAACTACCCGCTTTGATTCCCCAAATTCAGGATGTCTTCCATTTATCATAGCTTTTCTAATATCATCATGATGATTCACATATAATGAATTGGGGAGAGATTGATTTTTAATATTATGAGACCTTTGAGGAATGTTTTATTGAGATTCAGGACTACAAGGATAATGTGATGCACAATCATACTCTTCCATTAGTTTGTGATTGACCAAGACATGGTAGATTTATGGAGAAAACATGGTTGTGGGATTCGTAGATGCACACTCAATATCCTCAGTGCTTCGGTTTTCGATCTTCCCTATTGAATTTTTTATTATTTATATCATATTAATAAAATTATTTTGGCTTTATATTGTTTTATGAGATCAATCTGCTTCCTTAATTTGATGCTTGTTTCTGGATTTTCTATTCTTTTATAACTATCTCCCCTATGATGAAATTTTTAGGTCAGTAGATGATGTTGTCAGACTATATTCCATTTTCCTATGATGTGTGGCTACATTCTAGTTTTTGAAATATCCTTGAGAGTTATATCACAAGCTAGTTGTTCATACACCTTTATCATTTTTGTGTGTTTTATTGAGGATTATAATTATTTGAGTGGTATATCATGTTAGGTGACATATTTATAATACATTTAAAATTTATTTTTATAATTATTAAAGGAAACAAGATGGTGCTAAGTGTCTTTTAACTTTTTAATTTATAATTTCTTCCATTGGTTATATTATTTTTGGTTTTTCAGTCAGTTATTTGATTGTGTGGTAATCTGAATGATTGTACAGTTGTATATTTGGTCATGTGGTCAATACTTACTTTATTGGTATCATGTTTATTCATAGGGTTGATCTATGGTTGAGTTTTCAATCCTTTTCCCAATTTTTTTATCTGTCCTTTTCTTAATGTGGTTGGTCTCTTAGTCGTGTGGTTGATTCATGTGGGGTAGTTGATCCAAGTGGTTACTCATTTTTATCATGCTGTAAATTTCTAGTTCATGTGATAGATACATACTTCTACTTTGTGTAGTCAATCCTTAAGGTCATTTTTGTTTTTCTGTAGAAAAAAAATCCTTGTATAAACAAAAAAAATCCAAAATGACGTAGAATACCCTTTTAATGAAAATGTGACCATAAATAAAAAATTATAGAAAAATCATAAAATTTGAAATCAAAATCAATTAATTTGGATTATATATATAATTCCTTAAGAATGTGAGATCCTAATGAGTTGTTAATCTTGAAATTAAATTGAAACTTGATTAATGATGAATTAAATAAAAATTTCTGACAGGGTTTTAAAGATACTTGATAGTGTCATCATTTATTAAAATATGCGATTTAATTTCTTTATTCAATATTGTATCTCTATCTCAAGATCATGTGATCCAAAAATTAAAATATTTGGATTCTTGTGACCTTTTATACTTGTGTGATTCATTCTTTTTACATTCTCACCCTACGTGTATCCTTCTTTCTACATTTTCAATTGGTAAAAGTAAATAAAAAAATTCTCAAGAAAAAGGGGATGTGATTAATCTTGGTTGTTTTTTGTAAGGTGTTCATTAATCATTCTGTAGTCTCTCAATAGAAATGGGTGTTTCAAAATTTATGAAATTGTATAATTTGGAAACTGAACGAAGAATACTTATTTAATAATAAGTGAAAATCATAATGGACAATAAAAAAGATAAAAACACATGAAAAAAATATAATATAATGTTATTGTTGATTAAATACTAGAAATATATGAAATATCACATGCCGTAGATAAATATTATTATATAAAATTTTAAATATCATATGCTTTTAATATCACTTGCAATACAAAAAAATTAGAGGTGGAAACAATAGTTTTATTCACATGTTTTATAGGATTACTTTGTTGGGAATTATCTATGAAATAGAAACATGAAATTAAAAGGATACAACAATGATTATTTGTTATTTTATATAGTAATATTAATTGTATAATTTATAAACTAATGAATTGAAATAATAGAATTATTATTTGGCACAGATAATTAATATCTCAAGATATGGGAATTAAATAAAATGTTGGGGCTTTGTGATCGTATGTTTCTTAATTTTTTGTTGTTGCCTCTTATTTACTAGATAATTTATTATGCTTGGTATTTGTATTGTTTTTTTATGTAACGTGATATATATACTGAGAAAATTGTTAACAACATAAAGTTGAAAATTTTAGTGATCAATAGAATAAGTATAAAGTTTAATTATAGATCATCCTTGAGATTGTTTAAATAAGGAAAAAATACTAGGATATTGTTTATTTTGACTTTTAGATATTATTAGATATTTCTTATTTCTTACATGATAATGAAAACCTATGAATAATAAATGAGTTCATCCAAGATGGGAGTTAAAATGGTTGTTTTACAGATACAATTATCAATGTATAAATGAATTCATTCTTGGTTGCGGGAGGCTTTATAGCATCGATGCTTTGGCCTTAGTTTCCATTGAATTGTGTATGTAAAATACATTTAATATGTATATTTTCTGTAGTATAATTAGATCCTCATTTTAACTTGATTTGATTGGTCATGAACTTGGATATGGTTGGGAGTGTTTGATGGGAAATGCGTTAGCAGTTTAGGGATATAGTAATGGTCAATTATGGTGATGCCGGTATGAATTATAATATGTAATATGATATTGGGACAACCCTATAGAGATTAGGATGAGTTTAGATTGGTGTTTTTTAATTGAAAAACATTTCGTATTCTTTCTTGTTTGACATTAAAATGGAAAATATATTTATTATGGTTTCCAACTACATGATGTTGTTGGAATCTATGGTTGAAAATTGAATCCTTGAGGTAAAATATTTCTAGGAGTCCTAAACTTCTTTGATAATTTGTGAAGTGATAAATGAATTCATAAATAGGAAAATATGGTTCATGGAAACCTCATACTATAATGATGTTATTAAGAATTTAAGTAGGAAAAATTTTGTTTCCAATGACACTTAAGTCATAATATTGAAGTACTAATATTCAATTTTAAAATAGAATGTTATTAATTATCGTTATATTAAAAAATCAATATGTATAATTATTTCACGTATATTTTTTTATATGTATTACATCATGGTGGCGGTTTAGTTTCACATGTGATGATCTTTGTATATGAGTTTATGGATAGATAGTTTCACTTAGTGTAGTTATGTGTGATATGTTCTATATTTTTTAATTTCATATGTTTCACCACATGTGTGTGTATGGAAATCCACACCCATTGGGGGTGGGGCAGTTCCTCAATATCGAAGACCAAAAGAATATATGGGTGGCTCATCCCACTAACTCACAGTCCCTTTGGTTGTAGTTTATGTGTATATCCCATGATATAATAGAATATATTATAGGGTGTGTTTCTACCAGAGTTATGACAAATCCCAGTTTTATTATACATTTATGAGTGGGATTTAATGGATTGAGGTATAGAACAAACTTTTATATGGTCTTTGGGGTTATGAATTCACACTAGTTTACTTGCATGGGTTGTGATGGTTTGATGTATAATTAATTTTCTTGGGATGTAGTTTCTTCCATGAATACAACTATTTACTACTAGGGGTGATAATGAAAAGGTTTTCGGCTTTATGATACGTAGAATAGTTGTGAAATGATTGCATTAGGTGCAAGATGACTTGTGTGAGGGATGAGCATAAGACATGATTTTTTGGGGTGTGAGGGTGACAATCTTGTAGGAAGAGGAATTAGGTTTCCATAATTTATCAATTTTATTTTGATAAAGAGTTGATTACATTTATCTATTACTAGGTGAGTGATCAATGGAGGAGATGAGGGATATACCTTTATCATTTTAGGTGATGATTAGATACATTTATTTATTCACTGGGATTTAGTATGTTTCGTCCCAATTTTTCATAAGAGGTTTTTTGGGAGTATCCTACATAGTATACATTTTTTTCAAGCCCTATGTATATAAAGACTATTTTTCAGGTTTGTAGGAGCTAGTTAGTGATTGTGATGGGAATTACTATCTTGGGGTGTTTTTTAAGAGCTATTTAAGATTCATAGTTGTTTTCATGGATTTCCTTTTTAGTATATTTATTTTTTAGTTTTTTTATGACAATATATTATGAATTGGGATTGATAATTTATTTATGCATGGTTTTTTATGGTGGCTTCTCTTCTTATCTCTTTTACTTCAACCTATATTGGGGACTGATGCCTCCTAGGTGTGCGACTTATATACCCTTAGTACTAGTCACCCACACATGACCTAGTGTAAATGGTCTTCAAAAGTCATTAGTTCAATTTCATCATTATTCTGCCATGATATATACCTTTAGGGGATGGGGGTCATGACATCAACAATCTAAAAATACATTTAGAATCAAGTTACTAATTAATCACATCACTTCTCTCATTTAAGAATAAGAATACCATTATTTATTCATAACCAATTAAATTATTAATCTATAAAACATATTCTCTACTCTATAGTTAATTATTTAATACAGGATAATGAAGAGATTGAATTTTAACCACCAACATGTATAAAAAGGATAAAAAATGAAATTTGAAAACAATATCAACATGTACCAAACAATTCACATTTCACCTATTAAAATTAATCAATTATTCAGAATCCACTTAAAACATAATTTAAATATAAAATATGTATCTTGGAGATTTTTTCAGTGTATTAAGATAATCATTGGAATGTTATTTGAATATATAACTAAAAAATTCATTGAAACCCATTAATATATATCACTAGGGATTAAGGGGAGCTTAATTTGTTAATTTAGTGAAAATATTACAAACAAGACCAAATTAAATCCTAAGTAATTCCATTTGGGTTAGAACAACCTACCATGAGGACAACCTTGATTCTTTCATTTTACTCCAATTGAAGTATATAATCCCTTAAATCACATATAAAACCATTAATAATTAGTTACAAAGAAAACCAAAACCCCCATATTGTAACTCAGTTGACTCCTGACTATAATCTACTAATAATATCACAATAATAATTTTAAACTTTAATCAATATAGAGGTCCAATTAATTCAAACCCATAAAAAATAAAATTAAAGTCCAAAATTTAGAAAGAAATAATAGAATCATTGTATTATAATGACTTATTAAATCAGTGAACAGAAAATATGAAGACACTCACCCAATACATTATAATCCCATAAAATAAGATTCCAAGGAAAATTAATGTATTTTATCTTGTGTTTGGTGAAATCATAAATCTAAAAACCCATCTATAGTGAAGGAATAAAGGAGAATAGTATAATACATGTAATTTTTTCTGCTTTTTTGGCATGATACTTTTTTTGTTCCGGGTTGGATGTGCTTAAAGGAGGATCATGGATTGTTAGATAGAATTTGGATTTTTAATTATAATACAATAGGTGGTTCATGACATGAATATGTGTTCATGGAATGTGTTGTTGTTCATAGTGGGAGGCTAGAAACTCATGTATTTATGTTTCAAATGGGATTTAATGCCTAAGTAACTCAATGTGTGAATGAATTATTCAATACAGGAATGCAACTGAGAATAATGTACCATGAAATTCAGTAAACAATCAAAAGTATTTAAGATTTAAAAAATCACAACATGAACTAAATCTCAGGCTTGAATTGGTTGGACTTCTGAAAACTCAAAACCTAAATTTTCATTTCATGATGTGAATTCCAAGAGTTATAACAAATCTATAATATCTATATTATTCCAAATTTATTTCATTCCTCTCTCATTTCCCTCAAACCATTATTCAACTCTAGGTTATTTAGAAATTACTCCTTTCCCATTTACTCTTAATTATTTCCTTTTCATCTGAAGAATGATATATTTCAATCCATTGTGAGTAAAATACAATTTTTTCTAGTGAAATTTCTGATTATTCTTGGGGGATTCTCAATGGTCATGTTTTTCTGGTTTGGGAGTGTTTAGATTATCTATTTAATGAATCCTTTGTGTTTTTCAAGTTGGTCAAGTGTTTCCACAATTGGTTGTGGCCATTTGATTTCTTATCATT
The DNA here is from genome assembly GCA_963277665.1 of Viscum album. Classification (NCBI taxonomy): domain Eukaryota; kingdom Viridiplantae; phylum Streptophyta; class Magnoliopsida; order Santalales; family Viscaceae; genus Viscum; species Viscum album. Next base: position 334,869,279 of record OY728134.1, read on the forward strand.
CTCCATGTTGTGCATATTGGTTCAATGTTCTTCTTTAAGGTAGGAAATCATCATTCTCTCCCAATTTGTGTTCATGTGAATGGATTGAATGATTTTTTCAATTAGGTTTGTTGTACATGTCATCATTATATGTTAGTTAATTATATATATCTAAAATTGTGGGGGAATGGGTAGAATCACATGTTCATACTACTTTTGTGATATTTTCCATGTGATTATACATTCTTGTTTTTTATAGAAATTCATTTCTTTAGAGAAAATTTCTTGTGGTGTAGTTTTTAAAATTAAAAATCTCTTATTACCTTGAATATTTGAACTTTCCCTCGATTAAATGTGTAATCACTTATATATGGTTAAATAATATGTTTCCCATGTAAAATATGGAATTGTGTGATAATAGTCATTCTAAATTATATATAATTTCATAATAACCCTTAATTCAATTTTAGAAATTGTAGATGTAGATATGTGTTTTTATGTAGTGATTTGTTTTTTATGTGTTCTTGTGTGTTCTTGTGTGTTGTGGACTATTTTTTGGTGATGGTGGAAATTTTCATATGTGTGGAAAATTTTGTGTAGTGTATTCAAGGCTTGTTGGCCTGGGATAAGATATGGGTTGATGTATGGTTGTTGTGATGTGTTGTATTTACAGTGACATGGCTTGGCATATGTTATATTAATGTGTTTTTTGATATGTGGTGGATGATCTCGTAGGTGGTATAATTATGTTATTTTACCTATTATTCATGGAATAATTAAACTAAAATAATATAGGTTAGTAAATGAAGGTGATGGATGGAATTAGATTTATGAATTTTTTGAATTTTTTGTGTGGTAATTTGGATAATTTTAATTAATGATAAATGAATGGGTTAGGTTAATATGAAATGAAATTGATTTTTAAGTGAGATTTCTTGGAAACTCATTCAAATTGAAAATGGTATAATGATTAATTTAATGTGAAATAGTGTTTTTGTGTTTGGTTGTTGTGTGGTGTGATGAATTTAGTGGTGGAAGCAGTTTCCATGGATGTTGTGAGGTGTAGTTATGGTGTTATGAAGTACATTTTTGGAGTTGATGTATACCCATGGATTGAGTATTGTGTGTTATTTATATACCATATATTTTATGATATTTCTTTATTCAACCCACTCAAGTTGCATAACCATTAAAACAGAAATTTTTTTGTGGTTCTGGGTGTTTTCCTCAATATCCTAGACGGTGGTGATGTAGATGGTTGGATAACCACTCTTCCCCACTATTGTTTCAATAGTAGTGATGATATAGGTTGGTGTTCGAGCTTACACAGTTATTATATAGTTTTTTATTGTAGATTACCCAATGGGGAGGAGGATGTAATATGTGGTGGGGGACTTTTATGGTAGGAGGAAGGAATGATGTTGATATCTTTCATATTAATGATATCATACATCCCTAGTATTTGATGAGGTTGTGATGCGATGAGGATGTGATGTGATGATAACTGTTTCTTGAACCAAATTCTAGACCCTATAGAAGGTTTTTATAGGATGGTATGTTTCCCAAACCAAATCTGATATGGATGGATATATGATTTCATATGAATATAGGAGATGGGAACATGGATCCTTTGATGTTTGGGTGTGAGGGATGAAAACCAGTGCGAAAGAAGTTGTGGGGAACCTTTTATTTATATGTTCTTTGATAATATGATGACTACTTTTTATTAATTATTTGGTTAGCATGCCATAGTAATGTTTTTTTGGTTAGTTTACATTTATAGATTCATGTTGGTTCTATTGTTTTTTCACTACTGCATTAGTAATCTCTTTTCACATGTTCATGAGATTCCATAGGCATGATTCTATAGAGTATACCCATTATGATCTCCCTACATATATAAACTATTATTTTCATATTTCCAAGTGGATTTTGTGGACCATTATGGACATTATTAGCGTGGATTTTAGAATTTTTGTTGAGTCAATAGATTATGACTTTTCACTTGGTATATATAGAGAGAATTATCTATATCTGTTAACATTATTCATGCAATTTAGGGATGGTTTTTTTATGTTTGATCTCATGGGTTATATTTTTTTAGTGGGTTTTCATTATATCTATCAATGCTAAATTATTAATTTGGGTAATGCCTCTTATATGTGATATTCTTACACCATCTATTATAGTCTCCAACCTGGGGCCTATTAGAGGTGAAATTCTAGTGTTATTATATATATCCCATCATTTTCATCCAATGATAGTTGTCCTTAGAGGGAGGGGGTTGTGAAAGAGATGTACAAAACAACTGTTTGAGAGATGGTAAGGTGTTTTCAGGTAGTAATTTTGAGTATAGCATGGATTATATGTTTGACTGATCAAGTTGATCTTAGTGTCTCCCATACTCCAGGGAGAATATCAAGGAAAATTGATTTTAACCCCCCTAATGAACTCATGAAAAGATTCTAATCCTCTTGAATGATTAAGTGATTTGAACATATTTTAAGATTATATATATGTGAGAGGTTCATTCCTAATGATTATTTGAATTCAATTTCAAATTAGTAGATTTTGTGAAATTAAAATGATATTTTAAAATGAACCTTGAAAAAACATCTATGCTACTGGTATTAGTAATTATCTTTTATATTTAGGAATGGATATTGTTTTCCATCCATTTGCATCTTATTCAATATATTTTCAACAATCTGATATGGTTGATCATTGGAGAATCAACCCGAACAAGGTGGATGATGCATGGTCGAGGGAATTACACACCTTTTTGTTGAAGATCTAGGGGACGTATTGGAGGAGTGTCTCTAATCTTGAGATAAAGTGATGTTTTGAGGATATTGATGCTGATTTTGGTCTCATTCATGATCCAAATGAGTTTTGGGATCTGTGAGAAATTAGTCAAATTCTAAGACCGTCACATCAGTAGTGGATGCTAAATCATGGTGACCAAAGAAGGTATATGTATCTTTTTTAGATGTTCAGAAAAAGTTCTATTTATATATCTTTTAATTGAAGATGACAACATCCAAGATATAGGAATTTATCACCCTTCAGTAGGGGATTGTATATGTGTGGGATCTTGGGATCATGTTTATGGACCACATGAACTTTACTCTTGATGTATTTCCAGATGAAGAGTCTAGAGTATAGATTCTAGAGGAGATTCTATACCTAGTTATCTTTTATAAATTCACCCAATTTACGCTTCCTATATATCTGGATGTGTATATGAAGACATAGGTTACTATGAAGATTCTTTCCCTTATAGGTGATCATTAAGAGAGTGGACACCATGGTTTCTTAATGAGCTAGGATACAGTAAGTGGATCACAAATTTTCTGATATTTGGGGTTCAGACTATTAGAGAGAAAATATTGGAAAATTTAGCATGATGTTATGTGGATGGTGGAAATCGTAGGATTCCTATTATCATGATATTCCAGTAAGGGTCAAGGAAACCACTGAGATCACCATAAAAGAACACTTGGAGTATAGAATCAGATGGGTGGTTAGGACTCTTTAAAACAAAATCATCAGTTTCCACTGGGCAATATTCATCCAAATATACTCTTAATACTGGTTCAACAGTTGAGGGTGGATGGAGTTGCTAGGGGGAAGCCTCATGATGGTCCTCTTCCGTAGAGATCTAGACCTGAGTGCGGTTTTTGAGGCCGTTAGCAAAGAGTAAGAGGATTTGGGTGTGGGCAGATGCATGCAATAGAGGTGGCAGTGCTATAAGGGACAGAGGTTGTTTGAGGTACAATAATTTTACCATATACCTTTGTCTATTCCTTATTTGATTTAGGAGCCTCAAAATCATTTTTATTACTTTGGCTCATTATTTGATACTAGTGGTGGGGAGACTATAGGTTCCCCATATTTTTTCTATTTCAATTTAACAGAAGGTTATCTTTTTGAGGTGTATCATGATTATAGACTAATGATTAGGAAACATCACTTAATGGGAATTTATCTTGGTTACCAATACATATACTTATTATGGGATTCTTGTATTTTTTGCATGTATTCATCAATTTATTTCATAGGGGTGTTTTATTTTTTTGGTATGGAGGGTTGGTGACTAGTATTCAATGGAAAATTGAGATATCAGATGGGTTATAGGAATGTGGAAACTCATTTATCTCAATTTAAAGATATAACACTATATTCTTGGGTAGAGGATGTCTCTAGTATTATAGAGGAGTTCCTAAATTTTTTACTAGATGTGGTTTCTAAACTACACCATGATGCGATGTTATGTTTGTGATAGTGTTGCAACAAGGAACATCTATAATTTTGATGCCTCCCTATAAAATGTTTGTTATGGTACTATATGAGTTATAGTTTCTGGTTGAAGATCTCATGTAATGGTGGGTCATCCAGATGTGTTTATATCCTTTTCATTATCATGTGTTGGTCATTAATAAGGATAATAGTAGTTTTATGTATTTAGTACACTATCACATGTTGAATTAGGTGAAAGTCAAGTATTGTAACCCACATATGAGGATTTGCAGTCTTTCTATTTAGATAAATGGAACTGGTTGGATTTTGAAGATCAACATGATGTATGAATATCACATGATGAGTTTGAAAGATGATAATTTACCAAATCCTACCCTCTAATATGGTTATGGGCACATTAAGTTCATAGTCACACCATTCAGTGCCATGAATTCACAAACTGTGTACAATGGGATAATGAACTCTTTATTATGTGAGTTCTTATAATAGTTCATAGTTGTTTTTATCAACATCATATTTATCCACTCATGTATGAGGAGGATCACATTAATTATAAATGGGTGTAATGCATGTTTTATTACAGAATCGATTCTATGGAAATAAATATAAGTGTACATTTTAGATGTAAGAGGTGTATTTACATGGAATGTGGAGTCTCAGTAATGTGTGTTTTTGGACCTCTCAATGATCTAGGTAGCAATTTCTTTATAATAACCCATGAATGAGGTATAGGTTAGTAGTTTCTGAGGTTAATAGGCCTACTATTGGAGGTTTGGGTTTCATTTTGATTGGATTGTCGCACCATTGATAACTTTGAACATGAAGGAAATTATTTTTGTAAGGAATGATCATTTCTTGGTAGCCTTCATTTACCTGAAGATTGACTGATAAGTTCACTTGTGATTTGGTTTTCAGAGGTGTGTTTGATGGTTGAGCTATTTTTTTATGTTTTCCATGTAGTTTTGGGATGCATCTTGATGTATCAGGGGGTGGTGATCTCTTTTGGGTCTAGGGAATTATTCCACTACATGTTTTACTATTCCACCTATAATCTTAAGTTATAAAATGTTATTTTAGTTCGGAATTAGTGGTGACATTACCTAATTGGTGACCAATTTGTGGTTTTTAGGAACCATAAGGACTTGATTTTTTCCTCTCACCAGGTAAAAAATATATACTCATGGAGGTGGATGGAGTTTCTCTAGGATTATTATTTTGATATCTCACACACTCCCACTAATGGGAATGTAACTGTGTATTCACTAATTTATATGTCTTAAAAAGATGTGGTTCAAGAGACCATGGATATTTGGATAGAAATAGAGGTTCTTGTAGTGGTGCATCTTTCTATGGGGGAAAGTATTAGTTGTTGTTTTCATTATCAGATGACCATGAGGATGTCTATGATGCAGTGGGTGGAGGAGACTTAGTGGGGAGACTTAAAGGTATTAGTGATGTGAGACTATGTTGGATAAGGGGAAGCTCTGGAACGATAGTCGAAGGATGGCATGAAAAAGATATTGTTCTAGGAGAGGTTGTTTATTCTATTAGAAATTTTTGAGGGGGTTGTCCATGTGTTTCATAGAGTAGTCTCATCAGTATATCCCAGTGATACTATGATATGTCATGGATTTACCATACATCTTTGGGAGCATTAAATTAAGTGGTTGATGATGGAATTTATGAAAATGGTCTATTTTTTCAGCTAGTGAAAATCAGACCCTTTGTTCTCGGAGGATTTTTGTAACACTTGGAAGTCCCTGAGTGGAACCTCGATGACATCTCGATGGATTTTTTAATAGGTTTTCCCCTGGACCATGAGGTGTAATATAATATGGGTGATTTTTGACTGACTATGGAAGTAGATTGATTTTATGTTGATCCATTAATTGACTATTTTGGATGTTTTTGTGCGGATATATGTGCATGATGTTGTTAGGCCACACACGTTATAGAGGACCATTGATGATGATTGTTGTAGAAGGCTTGACTAACATGATACATTGGCCTTAGTTTCCTTGGAATGGTGTGTGGAAAGTATAATTAATATGTATCTTTTCTCAAGGATATTTATATTCTTTTTATGAATACTCATGAACCTATATATAGAAGAGAATGTTATATGATCGATGGGTTTTGAGCTTGGGCTATAATGGTGGTCAATGTTGGTGATGGAGGGTCATTTTATACAATATAAAATAGTGTGGGAATTACAATTGGTGAAATATAATTTGTTTAAAGAGGGGGTTTCTCATCGAAACATTTCCTTACCTGACTATAGGTTGATGGTCTTACAGCCCAAAAAAATTAATTATGGTTTTGAAATGATTGATAAAGATTGACTCTAACACTGAAATTAGATCATTGAGATGGAAGCTTAATATGAGTCCTAGAGCACCAAAATAATTTATGAAATAATAAATTAATTAATTACTAAATGAATATTCATCATAGTAATATCATATTATGAAGTTTTCAAAATTTAGAATATATTAAATAGTAGCTATGTTTCTAATAGTAGTTGGGTCCGAAAAATTATGTATCAATCATGGATGAAAATATAATAATATTAATAAATAGTTGATTAAAAAATTAATATATAACTTTTCTCTTGTATTATTTTAGAGATCTAGTCCTTATTGGTGGAATTCTAGTTTCTTCTCTGACAATAGATATATATGATTCTATGGTTTATTAGTCCATTCACCACATAAGGCGACAAATATTGGAGGGTTTTACTTAAAGGGAGGTAGGTGTTTCTCTAAAATTCCAATGTATTTTATTTTTAAAAAAAAAATTGATTAATTTTTATAATATATTTATAAGAAAATTATAGTACAATGGTAATATTTAAATTTTATTTGAATGGTTTTACCCCATGGTATATGCGACAGCTGCATGCCATGTGCTTGTTTAATTTCAAAAGTGGTACATTTAAAATGATTATAGTGTTATGAAATGTTTATTATGGTAAATTATGTAGTTTTTATTCTATTGTTGGTTTTAATCCGATTTAAAATGGTTTATTGACTTGAAATGTACATTGTTCACATACCAAGTATTCAGTAAAATGCTTGTTTCAGTTTACTAAATGGATTGAAATACCTTGAACACGTGTTTAATTATGGTTTCATTTTCTAAATGGATGTGTATTTATTTAATGGAATTTTTGATAAAAATAAGAGATTTGTCCCTCTTTTCATATGATTTTGAGACTATGGTTCTTATAGTTATTTGAAAATGGAAATTTAATTAATGATTTTTTGGTTTTTTAAAAAATATTCTTGATAACAGATGTTTATTTTGAAAATAGGTTACTATTTCAAATATATTTTTTGAAAATGGATGATAAATAAATGAATTTCTATGTGTGGTTTGGGAAAATAAATATTAATTGGGGATTGAAACTAGTTTTTTAAGAGTTATTGTGAAAATAGTTTTTTTGATGTGATTTCAGAAATGGTTTTTAAATCATGTGAAAATAGATTGGCCTCCTGGACTCATTTTTGAAGGTCTGATTGTCACTTTAGCTGAAAGATATTTTAAATTTCGGAGACCCTATTGGATCTCCATGGGTTTTCATTGATTTATGTGGATTGTGTTCTCTTAGTGAATGATGTATATTTTCAATATGTGTATGATTCTTATGCATGGAAATTTCATTGGGTAATAACATGAGAGGGTGTTTGTGTTGATGTGTAATTACATTTAAATGTTTTATTCTATTGATATGTGATTATTGATTTTCCACCTCTATTTGAATTTTTATTGTAGTCGTTGGTAGATAGTTGAAGATTAATATGAGATAAAGACGTAGTTTTCAATAGTGGGATACATAGGGATTGATTCTCATTTATACTCAATCTGATAGGCCAAAAAAATAGTGTGTCATGTTATCTAGAATAGGTTTATATTCACATGGTCATGGTAATATTATAGGATGTTTTATTTCAAAATTGTTCAATGAGATCACTATGGATGTGCACATGCTCTATTGCGGAATCCTAAGATCGTTATTTTTAGTTGAGGCCCATTACTAATAAATCTTATATAAAACTCTCATGTCACTAGTTCATTCTCTATATGATTTAGGAAAACACAATTTAGGTTTAAGCGGTATTTCCCTAGTTTTTCCACATCAAAAATTTTGTTTGGTTTTTTCTTTGAGTGTGTTTCATTGATTCTTTAGTACCTAAATTTGATTTATTTAACTCATTGAGTGTGTTAGATTACTTTTAAATGGCATATGTTTAAAAATTTATTAAATTTAATTTTTAAATGAAATTTGGTTTGGTTATTTCTAAAAATAGATTTAATAAATGATTTATCATTGATATTATTTTGAAGAACAAGTTTTCATTGAAATATTGAATAGTGTGATAAATGGTTTATTGGGGAATTTAATATGGATTAAAACAACCTATTTCCTTGGTGAGAAATAATTTATTTATAATTTTTAATTACTATGGTTTTATTTTATAAATGGGTGGTTATTTAAATTTTTTTTGGTGTTGTGACATATCACTTGTTCTATATATCATGTGAAGACTTATTATAAACTTATGTTCAAATATAAATTTTACTAATTTTATTACTAAAACGATTTTTATAGTCTCAATAGGTGGAGAACTATAGGTTTTTTATCTCACACCTATATAGATATTTTCTTATTTCATAGTACCAAGATATGTTTCATTTAATTGGTTTAGGTTTATCCCTTGATAGATGAGTGGGATATGGGGAGCTATAGGGGGACACATCAGGGGATTCTGGAGATATATGGGTTACTTTTCTCATTAAAATTTATAATTTGTGATTATTTTGTATGAATCGTTGTTTTGGGGTGTTTTGGTATTGTTTTCAATTTATATATATTATGGTTTTATTCTAATACTTTTTGGATTCTTCATTATTACATGTCAGTTTCATTTTTATATGTTTTTATAGTTTGATTATTATATAAAAATATTTTAGGAGAATATTATTCACAATGATTTTTCTTGAGATATGGAATCTAGTTTTCAGCTCTTTAGAATTCAGAACATCCGTCATGCCAGTAATGAGTTTTGTCTTATGCTGGTTTATATGGAAATCACAGGCCAGTTAATTACACTAGCCATAGAGTGTACATTTAAGGGAAGGGGGTCATGACATGTACATTCTAAAAATACATTATTAATTATTGGTGTATTTAGTCACACACCATATCTCATTTAATAATAAAAATACCATTTTTTTCCTAAGTTGTTAGTTAATAAAAATTTTAAACATGTTGTCTTCTATAATTTTAAGGATTTAACAAAAGAATATGGAGAGAATGAATTTGAAAAACCAACATGTATATAAATGATAAAGAAATTAAATGTTATTACAACATCAATATCAATTTGAAATTAATTATTTCATGTGTTCAAATAAATAAATGTTTTATAAACAATTTAATCCTAACATTAAATGTAATATATCTTTGGATTTTTTACAAGTAGTAAAAGTATTTTCATTAGAATTTTATTTCAATATCTAATTAAATAATTCACTAAAAACATAATTAATATCATTTGGAAGTAACTAGAATTTTATTTACTATTTTATAGAAATCATTTGTAATGAAATACACTGTAAGACCCATAGAATTTCCTATGGTTCCGAACCACCGACCATGAGGATAGCATTGATGCTTCTTTCCTTATTCTCGAATTGGAAATTTAAAAACCCTAAAATAATATCTAAAACAATTTATAATGAGTTACATTGGAAACAAAATCCCATATTTTAAAAATCAATCAATACCTAACCAAAACCATAATAGGAAGTTATAATAATCATTCTAACCATTAATAAATAGAAACCCCCAATTAATTTGGACCAATGGGACACTAAATTAATGTTCAAAATAAATAAATACATAATAAAATCACTACAAAATAAATCCTATAAAAATGGTGAAAAAACTATAAAAACACTATCCTAGGACTCTCGAAACCAAAAAAAAAAAGAATCCAAGCCATATGAATGGATCTATCCATTAATTTGGTGAAATATATTATCTCACAACCCATGTGTAGAAAAATAGAAAAATTATAAGAGTATAATATGGGAGAATAAGAGTTATATGAGAGATTCTGTAACATTTCCACCTTGGATTACAATAATTAGTGGTTAGACGGGGTCATTATTTGACCTCAGGTGTGCCTTCCTATATTCCAAAGGCATCTGATTGGTAGTTAGGGATGAAAATGTGAAATTGGGGAGACTATACCCTCGTATAAGAGTATAAATAATTGATATATAACCAAATATCAACCACTATGACAAATAAACATCAGATTCTATGGATGAAATAAATAAATAGAATTCATCAATAATGAATAACAACGTGAAACATACCATCAGATGGAAAATTGACTGGCCACTAGACCATTCAAAAATAAAATATATAAGAAATAACTCTAAATACAATGAGGATCTACAACATTCTAAAGTACCACCTCATCCTATCGCAAGTACCATGTGATCTATAAAACTCATTAAATCTACCATTATCCCCCACCCAACCTAATCCTTAAAATAGTGGTTACATAGGTACCAAGTGAAATGGCCTCCCGAACAGGGTGTGAGTGCATAACACTGTTGGGATGCACCAACACGGTCTCATATATAGTGATTAAATAATATTTTCTGTTCATGTGGCATACTCAAGAGAAAAAATTATAACCTTGGAATCATAAATAATTAAATAAAACACCATCGATCCTCAGGTAAAGCATGACATTGGGGGTTGATCATACATTCTTCAGCTAGTACCTAATGCCTCTATCCAATGTGTCATAATCATAAATATAAAAATATTTGAATACCAAATCCATGGACTATATGTAATGTCTCTAAATAATCAAATAATAGTGTGTATACTATATCCAAAGACTAATTCCAAGTTCTACCATCTTTATAATAAAAATGAGATTACCAAGTCATTGTAATCGGTTCATAGTCTCCCAACCATATCATAATTATAGGCACATTCAATACTTGCAATCACATCACGGTCTCCCAAAAATAATAATAACAATGGGCATACCAGACCATGGAATCACATCCATGTCCCCTGAAAATAATAATAGAAATAACTATAGCAGATCTTAGATCCACATCAAGGTCCCCCAAAAATAATAACAACAACATGCATACAAGGTCTAAGAATCACATCACGGTCTCCCAAACATAATAATAATCATACATATAATCAATTTCATAAATTACAAATTTATCAATTTACTCATGTATTTGATATTAGTAAACGTTTTCAGCATCCTTGAGATATAAATTATTCATTAACCAAAATTTATTTCTGGTTAACACCCATCACTCTAGGGTGACACATCCCTCAGTCCCAACATAAAAAAAATGTGGCCTCTCCAGCCTCCCAAGCTCACTAGATCTAGTATTTGGTCTAATTTGACACTCAAGGATGACCCTAACTAGTTCATCACTATTCCCCACCTAGTGGAAAAACTACTATTGTCCTAATTATGATCATTTATGATCATTCATTTGGGTTCATGTTATCCATCCTAAAGGTTCCAAAGAACATCAAAATCCCATATGCTGAACTAGGGCCAATTATCACTATTTATACTTTATCCCTACTGAAGGGTACTATAAGAACCTATCTGGTTCCCTATATTCTCATTATTATTTATTTAGAATCTCTCACTACTTTCATATAACTCAAGGTACACAATTACAATTATACTTTCAGCTATGGGGGAATGAATGCCTCCCTCATGCACAAGGGTCCTCCATGTACCTAGGCACTTTATTAATTCCATTCTTGGGCATTACATTTAATTTAATTATGTTTATTCATAAAAAAAACTAATTTTATTTAAGTTTAAAATTTATGTAGTGACATGACCTTGTATTACATATCATCTTCAAAGAATTATTAAAATTAAAAACCATAGGGAAATGATTAGGGACCATTGGATTCAATTTTGATCCTTTACCTTCTATATAATTTCTGAGAAACTCACTGCCTACAACGATCCAGGTCTTCATATGATAAACCAACTATTTTCAATCCATATGAGAACCTATATCACCATAATACATCCCAAGAAATTAATTATAAAAAAATATAATATATTAAATAATTAAATAAAAATGGCCAGGATTGTTACAAACTCATTGAGGGAATTATCTTAACGAAACCACATCCAGAAACATGTGAAAGGTTATAAACTCACCTTCAAAATCATTCTAATAAAAATACATAACATTTAAAACTAATACCATCACTAATGTAATCCAATTAAATTATAATTTTTATATAAAATTAGGGAAATGAATTAAGATAACAAGTGTCTTAGTGGACAGTGTGGAGACATTGTCTATATTCATCCTCTATATATGATTAAAAAAATCCAAAAATTAAATGATCATTATAATTTTCAGTTTCACTAAGATTCATAAAAATACTATAGAAAAATAATAGGGTAACATACCTTAATAAAAATGAGGTTTGGTGGACTGAATCCATCTTCATGCGACACCATTTTTCCATGTTGGGTCAAATCCTCCACATTCATATTTGATTTCACCAAGATCTAGTGAAATGTTCTTCAAATTCATAAATTAAATTACCAAAAATAAATTTCATATGAATAAGGGACCACAAAAATATGTAAAATAGAAATTATACCTTCATATTACCATGAAAACACACTTGAGAACAACCTTGGTTCAAGGGGAAACAAATGAGGGAGTGGGGGTGGAGATGGCCGAGTGGACCTCCTTAAGTATTATCACTATTGGGGTGCACAAGAGAAGAAGATGGGATATATTCTATTGATTAAAAAATCACTAGACTGATGAAACTTCATCATCTATAGAAATCCACAAACCGGTATAATTGCCGATGATCCCACCTGATCAATTTTATCATGTAAAATAAATGTAAAAAACTACTCAAGAAATTTGAATTTGTATTGGAAAATTGATCATCGTTGATGACCATTTCTCTAGGAATCTAATGTTTCATCCCTCTAGAAGAACCAAAAAACATCAGATGTATATGGGAATTTCAACCATCAATATCTAGATGGTAGTTTAGTTACCTGATGGTTCCTTATACCTCTCAATGATCACTGCTATGTTAATCCTTTGACCTGTGTGGAAGAACTCAGGTTGATTTCATAGACTGACTACCTCCCACTCTAGGATGTGGGAGATATGAGAGATATAGGCTCTCAAATTTGTGTAGTGAATAGTACCCCTTAATGAGAGCCTCATATCACTTATATAATGTTGTGTAAAATACTTAGAAATAGCCCTCCTGATAAGGAATATATTTTTCCTACCAAATAAGACATAAATGAAATCTTAATACTATTTTACTAAGTCATAAGAATTTGATATATTTTGATTAATTTCCTATAATATAATGAATATATTAAGTGATAAAATTTATTCATTAACTAAAATTTTTTATTACTACAAATTAAATAAAACCTTGAATATTAAAATAATATACATCCATTGAATATTTTCTTATGTATTCACTTAATATATAGTGATAAAAATAATTAATATAAAACCAATTATTCTAACTTGAATAATATGATTTTATTTATTTTTTGGTCATAGATCAAAATCAAACATTAACCTTGACCCAATGGTGGTGCCCAACGGGTCCTAAACTCCTTTGAATTTTAATATGATAAACTTTTGAATATTCTAAGGGTGTGACCCTCAAGAATATTGTCATAATAGTACTAAATACTGTTAATAAACTGGGCGTGGAGTCTAGTAACCCATCAAGGCACCTAAGGATCCATGGAATAATCATAGCAATTATAACCTCATTTGAACACACACCATGTTATATAATCTCTTTGTCTCATTATATCCCATAAAATTGGATGGACACATGGTTTCATCTCCCTTTATCACCATATTATTCATTGACCTTACTGAACACACATTCCTTCTTATAACATGGTTATGGATTTAGTGAATGTACTACCATTTTGGTCTACTGAGACCCAGAAATAACATCATTTTGGAAGTGAAAATTCCTATTTTGATTATTCAATCAATGTCATACCATCAATGGTTCACCCAACATAATATACCCCTCCATGATATAAATTTCATGGTTTTATATTGCATCAATGTTTATGAACAACTAGTAAGCAATGATAACAATATCTTATTAGGATACCATTACAAGTCATCACATATAGAAACTACCAACAAAACCTAAAACATGTGTTATTACTATTGGAAACTCAGTCTTCCAGATCTCATCTAATCAGGATCACCAAGTGAAAGCTTCATGAGATGAAGTCTCGATGCTTATGATCCCTTAGCACTAGATTCCCCACATCATTTGTGCCATTTTGGTATGATTTATCTAGAAAATAAGTCATGAGTTTATGATTATTATAATGGTATATCTAGGTTATCGTTATTGACCAAAAACTTTTATAACAATTTTATAGGATATGTAATCATCAGAAATTACTATATAAATAGTAAATGTAGAAGTATAAACAGGATTATTGAAAGTATAAATCATGCATAACTCACTGTATACATCGTATAGTAAATGAAAATTAATTTTCATGTTGGGTCCAGGGCACCCATTTTTTATAACACTACCACTTGCATTAGATCTAAATTCCTTACTATTATTTTTATCCTTCACATTATATGATTATACTTCTATAGATTTATTTCTTCAGCCATTAGGACCACCACATCTTCACTGCAAGGAAACTCTTTTGCCTATGACTTCACCTCCTTGAGTAAAATTCATCAAGAGATGATATCCCCAAGTATATTAATTTTTTACTCTATATAAAATTGATATATTGTAAAGTACCTTTATAGTTTTCTTATAATAATTTATATTATGAAATTATCATAATTACTAGGTTGGATTCTAAGAACTAAGAAAAATCATTATTTGTTTTTCTCTTATACTTCTACTACATTAGAAGGTACTATAAAATTAGTATTTTAAGATATATATGTCATTGGATTGAATGATCTTCTCTTTATCATTAACATAGGATTATTTGGATATTTGATCTCATTTTCTCAAAGGAATACTAGTTTGTGTCCCTTTAGTTGTAGTGCCTATTCCTATAAAAATTCCAAGAATATATCCCTTGTACATTCCCAAGTACAACAGGATAGTATTGAATGCTTCCCATGAAATTATATTGAATTTTATTTATATCTTCATCCCATAAACTATATGTCGTAAATATCATGTCTTTTAAATATCATGATATAGGTGATATATCCATTTCTAGTGCCTATGGAATTGAACTCATCAATATACTCTCAAACTATGTCTCATTCTTATCAACTTAGAGATATTTTTTCTACATGACATTAGAATCATTTATATATCGAATTTCCCCAAATTCTATTTTTCAACACCTTAAAAACCTATGTACATTGACTTGGTCTAAGAAACCCATTCAATATACCTCATTATATCTTGTTCCCTATAACATTGGTTTATTTTTTAAGTCAACATCATAAGTGTCACATTAATTTAAGATTTAACTATCATTTAAATAGAATAATTAATTTCCTTATGTTATCTAGATGTCTTACTTGGAAAAAATTGTTCTACCACTAACCTCATGTGGACACACGTAAAAATTTCATTTTATATGAAAATAATATTTTCTTGTTTCTTAATAAAATCCAAAACAAGATTTTGGTAACATGCACCAATTATTTTCATTCAATTATGGCACTAAATTTTCTTAGTTGTATCATATATTGACATTCCAAAAATAGTTTTCTTTCCATCTAATGTAAAAAATTGATCATAAAATGTAGCTATGAAATGTTATATTCTAATAGAATGGGGAATGATTAATAGGTATAAAAAATTAATATTATTAGAACCATTATGGTATCACCCATGTATATCATCTCTCGAATAACCACCAACAGATTTAAAACAATTAAATAAAATGTAAAAATAAAGATAAGATTTTGCAACATGGAATCAACTTATTGAATTCATTTAAACATTTCAATCATTGTTTATTTTCATTTACTACTTCATTATAGGATCCATTAATCTCAATGAGTAATGTACCAGTAATCACATAATATCAAAAACCACTACTATTGTTTTATCCATTATATGCAGTATGTGTCTCTAAAAAATCCCATTTCCAGAAGCTCTTATGGAACTTGTTCTTATTATAGCCACCTGTACAGCCCAAAAATTAACTGAGTCCAAGTAAATTTTTCATACACTATCTCAAATTGAGTTTTAAACCATTTTATTAAAATATATTCTACCACTTGACTATTACATTTCAATATAAGGTATTTCTATAATTTCTTTAAAAACAATTGATAATTATATT
Organism: Viscum album; assembly: GCA_963277665.1. Classification (NCBI taxonomy): domain Eukaryota; kingdom Viridiplantae; phylum Streptophyta; class Magnoliopsida; order Santalales; family Viscaceae; genus Viscum; species Viscum album. The sequence goes on from OY728134.1 coordinate 334,885,922, forward strand.
CGATGCACATTGTGTCTTTCAAGATGAACATTTGTTTATATCCATAATAAAAAGATTACATATAAAAAATCTTTTTAGGAAATGATGGTTTTTAATCATAAGATAATTCATATGATATTTATTTTAATTATATTTGGCCTATGGTTATGGTAAGACACTACTATTTTAAAAGCATGTCCTGAAAAATAATAAAATTATCTTTAATGTATATGAATCTTAAAATGGAATATCCTTTTACATATATCATGAATTTTATGTGTATATGAAATTTGAATTTTAGAATTACTCCATTATGAATTTTGTTGAAAATTTTGTATTTATTAGTGTCATCATCAATCCTCTCTAATAACATCCTATCTTTGACATGTATTAGTTAATTTGAGTTTAGTAAAAAATCCACTCTACATTTCCTAATTGATGAATTCTTGGTCCGGATATACTTCAGCACATGGGCCAAAAGAAACTCAAATATTTAAACCATGAATGTTTGAATAATCAAATTTTAATTACATAAAAATATTAATGAAATCTTATTATGGTTATGAATTTTACTCTAACTTATCGCTGGAATAGTTCATGATCTCTAGTTGAACAAATTCTAAAATAATTGTGGACTACATTTATATGTAATGGTTTCTTTATTCAATACTAGATTTGTAATTTCGTCGATAATACCTATGCTTTTAACTCCATATTGGTTGTAAACCATACTAGGAATATCCTTCAAAACTACTTTGTTATACTAGAAAATTACTTCAATTCTAAAAACTATGTATAAAAGAGTATAAAAATATATATTAATTAGTTATGTCCAATGATACAAACCATATTAAACTATTAGTTAGTATTGGAAAACAAAAACAACATTTATTCCAAAAAAAAATTAATGTATCCTCATATCCAATGGAAATGTGAGATAATTTTCTGGGTAATACTTAACAAAAGATTAACTATATTCAATAAACTTGGAAATTATAAGGTGTGAACTTTTCACCAATGACTAAGGAATGACCCTTTTTCAGTCTCTAAGATAATTCGACTTCATTATTTTAAAGATTTTATTCTAATATAGTTAGAGTATTTAAATACACATATGTGATAGGAATATTGTATTTAATACCCATGAAGTGAAATAGAAAAATCACATACAATAATGGATATATATAAACAATATGCCTTAGATTTCTTCTACATCAATTAATATAAATTTTTCTATAATATACTTATATCACAATGCGTGAAGAAAATATAATCTTGTTTATTGAATATCATCCATTAATGAAAAGGATGATTCAAATGTATCTTGGGAATCAAACTTTATATTGGCCTTTTCCCATTTTATTTCAACTTGTTCACCATAATAACTAAATATTAATGATCCTTTAAGTTCATATCTAGTTATAGACCCTTACCCACTCTAAAATGAACCATTTTATAAATATAAGGTTTTTTTGTAGTAATAAATGAAAATGGAGATAGGGGATAAGAAATATGTATGAATGCAATGTATTTAATGATCATGATATGTATTTCAATTTACATCAATGATGTGTAATAATCATCTCATTCCTATTTCACATAAATTTCAATGCCAAGGATTCTCGGAGATGAGACAACATGTTAAACCAATAAAGTTCTGATATTGTTTCAATAACTCATTGGACATTTATTTTATCATTATGATGTCAAAAATGAAATTTTAAAATCATGTGTATCCTCTAATAATCTATCAAAACCTCTCTTCTTGAGGTGGATCAACACGTATTTGGGACTCCAACACATATAATTTATTGTATCATAGTACTCTGCACTTTCATAGATGTTACTCATAAAAATTCATATAGGAGAGGACATGTCATTTGTCAAATAGAAATTCTAGTATATTTATGATATTAGTTACCATTTTATATAAAAATAAACACAAGTATGTTATCAATTTTTTCTTGATTACCGATTATACATTATCGATTAACTAATTAAATATCTCCCACAATTTTATTTAAACCTAGTAGCCCCTATTACATGATCATGAATACCTGTTATCTTGAGTATTGTAGTGGAAAATACCCATGAAACCTCTCATCATAGTCCAAGTAATGGTTAGGTCACTACTTATAGATTTTTGAGGTATTAGTTTGGGATCAAATCAAAACCTGGTTTGGGGTGATAAGACTATTTGTTTCCATTTAAATTAATTTAATGAAATTTTAATTTTTATATGGAATAAACCATTACATGATCACTATGATTCCAATTTTTGGAACGAGTGTGAAAATTATAAGTAGGTGGACCTTAAATTTAAAAAACATATCATCAAATCAATGTAACAAAAATTTTTATGATGATGTGTAGGCTAAAACAAAATATGAGCTCCTCGCATGAATAATTTAATATTGGAGGGTAAATCAAAAATTATTTTGATAAATTTGAACAAACATTCCAATATAAATTTTCATTTAGTGTTTTCTAAAAACTATTATAAGGTCATATCCTTGTAGTTCATCCAGAAATGGTTCATAAATCAATAAGAACATCAATCATTGTTATCTAGGTACTAGCATAGAGATTCAATGATTCCTTCAAGGTCTTTATCATCGCAGTTTTTTCAATAAATTGATCCATGAAGGAGAAATCAAATATATTCATAGGATCAAATAATTCTTTTTCTAGGATCTGGGATAGATAATAGAGATGATTCTAAATTCATTAAATGAATAGTACCACAATTTAGTGCCTCCTCTCACTTATATTTTGACGTGTAAAATCCCCAAAAATGGCGCCCCTATGCCGAATATGTTTTACCTAATGTATAATATATAAATTATATCTTATTATTGTTTTTCTAATTCATAAATATCATTTATATTTTTTTTACATTATTCAAATATAATAAAAATATTATGTGATAAAAGTCATCCATTAGCTCAACTTGTTATTCCCTCAAATATTATATAATACTTGAATATTAAAATAATATTTAGTAATTAAATATTGTCCCATGTATTCACTTATTATAATGTGAATAATTTTAATAAATAAATTAAAATGCAATTATTATAATCTCAACTAATATGATTTTTTTGCAATCGTTTAAAGTCAAACATTAACTCGGAACACGTGGGGTCCCACCATGTCCTAAAATCTTATTCATTAGAATAGTTCGAAATTTTAAATATGCTTAGTGTGTGGCCATCTAGAACATTGTCTCACTAGTAGTGAATACTATTCATAGACTAGATCATATTCTCGAAACCCATCAAGGTCCCTATAGAGATATGAAAGAATCATATAACTTAAAACTCATATGAACTGACACTGTGTAATATAACCTATTAGTCTCATGATATCTCATAATGTATTATTCAAACTTGATTTTATCATCCTTTATTACTTTATTATTAATTGACCTTACAAGTTGAACTCTCTTTCTTCTTCCATTGACATAAATTTTGAATAAACTAATAATAATATCAAGGCAAGAGACCAATTCATTTTTTATAAATTTTAACTATCAATGATATCTAAGACAAGTGGTGTTTCTATTGGTGTATCTGCCTTCATTGTGGGTCGGAGTACGACACTCAATAGGGGATGTGACTTGAGTACCTATAAAACATTCTGTCTAAAATAATTATTTAAAAGTTCTCGAATTCGAAATAAAAAATGGCCAATTTAACCAATGTAATAGATTTATAAAAATTGTTACCTTTTAAAATATATCACAAAGTGTGTTTAGTTCTTACTTAAAACTATATAGATTATTATTTTAACTTTTTAAAACAATATACTAAATCAAATTATAATATAAACACTATCTTGTATTGACTATCAATGTAAAGTGATTTTTTTATTTAATAAACAGAGTAGAGAAAAAGAAACTTGAAATAAGACATTGGAAATTAAATTAGAGGTTCAGTCTCAAGAAGATAATTCATCCCCTTCACAGGGTGGTCACCATTCACTAATAATTTTATATAAATAAACTATGATCCACACCATGGATCATTGTATAAAGTAGTATACAAATATTCCAGGTCAACTAGACCATCTCCACAGTTTTTTATGAGTGATAATGAAACCAGGGCACATAGGGACCTCTTCCACTTTTACTCATTAGAGTGTAAGGTTTAGATAGATAATTTTTGATGATATGATTGTATGTTCTTGTTTTTTATAAGTGACTATGTGTGTTCATCGAACAGAGATACACACACATCTCAAAATGTTGAAACAATACACAAGAAGAAAAAAATATAGAAAATAATTTTTAAAAGGCTTTGTGTCATTGGAAATGTAGATTGTTACTCCTTCAATGTTTTGTTGAAATGTTTCTTGAGTCAGTTATAGGAAACAGGTAGAATAACATAGTGTTGGGAGTGCTTCTATATTTTTTTCTCATTGAGTTCTAAATTTTCATGATGAGTTCTTCTTCTTTATTTGTTGGTTCTTACATAGGGTTCTTTGATTTTATTTCACATAAGAATCACCTATTATGCATAGAATGTAGTTCTGGAATTATTCACAGGCACGCAAGCATCTCCACATCACTCAATGCATTTTGATTGGACATTCCCTTTAGACAGTGTAGTTGGCATGAAGAAAGTTCTCAAGAACCTCATACATCATACTGTTCTCTAACAATGATATTAATGTTATATAAAAAATATAATGTTATTAAAATTAAAAAAATCACTTTGTTAAAAAAATAAGACCTTTAGAAAAAATATTAATTTAAATGAAAATGTATGACTTTACAGTGTCTCAAGAATAGTAGGTCAGGTTGTGGTGTCTTAGAACTAGATTCTCAGTTTTAAAGCATTATGAAATATGGAACACTGTAATGGTTGGTTCCTCTGATGTTTAGTTGACATTATAGTGACTCATGATATCAAAAGATCAAACTTGTAACTCATACATAGTGAAAATTATGATGTCATCGGTAATTGATTTTGTTGTTAGGTTGATAAAATGGTGAATCGGTTATTGGTAGCTCAATGTGATGGTGTCTCGTCCTTTTCAATAATTCTTAGTTGATCTATCGATAGTTTGAACAATGATGTGGTAGTGAATTAGTAACTTGAGTGTTGGTGAGGAAGATAGCAATGGGACCTATTATCAGTAATTTTATGCTAACAGTAGCTCGTACTTAGCTATTTTTTTCTATCAATAGTATGATGTACAATAGTGAGTCCTCCTTAATAGTGACTCATAGATTGTAAAATATTTGCTACCTATCTTATGATGTTAAATACTAATAGAATATATTAAGATGATAATAAAACACAATTAAAAATTATTTTACTTAATTGAACTAAATTAAGAATGATTTTTTAGCATTAAAACTAGATGAGGCCAACAATGTCCCCCTTTTGATGATCAAAAATCATAGAATTAATAATCCATTTATAATTATCAATGCAGAAAATAAATATTCCTCTTAACAAGTACTATAGATCATAATAAAGTAAATTATAGGATAAAAAATCAAATAAAATTAAATTCCATCTCATTGTTATCCTTTTTATTTTAATACCATACACATTCTCCCCCTTTTGGGATTATTAAAAAGGGAACAAATAAGAAAAAATAATGAACATATAATTGTGGGAAAGAGATAATTTATTTTATTATAAAAAGAGAGTATAGTGAACAATAAAAAGTCAAAATTGAATCATTATCAAAGATCAAACCAAAACCAACTCTTCTCTATAGAAGGATCCATGAATGCTTTTCCATTATTAGTAAAAGAGGTGGAAGAACAAAAGGAAAATAAGTTGAAGATATATAAAACTAATGAATTGGAACTGTAAAAGGCACAATAGGTGTTTAAGTTGAAGAATTAGGGATATAAGTTCCCTCTTTATCATAGGCCATAGATATTGAAGATCATGTACTGAAGAAATGTGAAATGGTTGAAGGGTTATAGGAAATGGTGAAGAAGGATTTCTAGTCACAACATCTCAAAATTAACAATCATAATAATGGTAGATTTATCCTAAATGAAAATTCTTAGTAACTGGTTGAATAGGGAAAGCATGTGGTTCTATAATATCATTAATCTGATGATATTGGTAAGCCTTCAAAAGGTTAAGAAAATCCATGATAATCTACCCACATTTCTCCATAGCCTTAGTAACATCATCTTTGTTCACTATAAACATCTGAATTTTTGGTGTAATATCCTTGTGTAGTATGACATGTTCCTTGAAGGATTATGTGATAGGAGGTAGCCTAAAATTCTGTACCAAATATTTGAAATGAATCTCTTAATGATGTTTGGAATAAATATGTTTAATGTCAAAATATATTATCTTTGTGAACTCTTCTTGAGAATTAGTGTCCCCTTTAATGTAAAATATAAATATGTTATATATATTTTCACTGTTCCGGTTTATGTTTTTAGGATATCATAATCTGAACTGCCCAACATAGTCGGATGTTCTTCTATTATCATTGATCTAGTCAAATCATTATCAGAAGGCTAAGTAAGAGCAAGAGAGGTATATTCACATTTAAATTATTATCAAAGGTTTGATATAAACATATCCATTTCAAGTAGTGGTGGAACCTTGGTATACTCATTATAATTTTTATATCTAACACTGTTAACAACACCTTCTAATGACTATCTATACATAGAATAAATTCTTTTAACAATAGGGATTTGAGTAGCCATCTCATAACATAATCTCTTATTCTCCAATCATACTTCTTGATGTCCAGAAACAATTTTATGGAGAATCTGAGAGAAAAATTATTCTTAAATAATATTATATTCGCAATCACATATATTTTTTATTGGTGTAGATTGATGTGGAATTATTTTTCTAATAAATTAACAAAAATCATATTTTAATACATTGAAGTCATGTTGGGTCACATAATCTACAAGAACATGTGCAATCAATGAAGTAGGAGCACGAGCAGTTCAAAAAGAAAATCTATGAGCATTAACCACTCTTTCATACAAGGATCCATTAGGATCAAATGTCTCATCCTCTATATCTGAATAATTTAATCCTAATGTGACATATCATAGGTATTTCTCACTTTAAACTATTGTTACATAAAGAGGAGTATGGTTGGAAACCTTAAATCATTGAGATTGTTTCTCCCCCTCAACAGAAGATTCCCTCCCAAATTGTTATTTATTTATAGAATAAAATAGTTCTTGAACATGGGAAACTAATGATACTTATTCAACTACAAATAACTCGGGAGCCATTTGATGTTCCCAAAAACTATCTTAAAAAAAACTATGTCAGGGGCCACCTAAGGTTCAAATACTTGTTTTTGTTCCACTAAATCATGTTTAGCAAGATTTGGAGCCCCCCCCCCACCAAGACCATAGTCATCTACAAGGTGATAAGGTTATCTGTTAGAGTTAATATTTTCAACATTTTCTCTTCTTCTTCATTTTCAACACTTCCACCTTATTTCACATACTCCTCTTCTTTATACTCTTTATTCTCTTATTTTTATTCCTCTTCTACTGTAATTTACTCTTTGTTATCTTTACTATTCACTTTCTCTTTCCCACTTCCACATTCACATTCACCGCCACTAGAATACTAAATATATCAATATTTCTCTATCATTTCATGAGAATCTTTATCTAAGATAGTTTTTTGGAAGGAAGCCTTTTTGGAGGGATAGTATATCCAAAAGTAATTCCTTCAAAAATTCATGTAATATCATGATCAATCCAATCATTAATAAGATACCCAATTTCATTTTTTACCTCATCTATTAGATATTCCTCATCTAATAACTCTACCACTTCATCTACTCATTCCATAGGGTCAGTCATAACTTTTTTCGTAGTGGGATTTTGAGCAGGATCAAAATCATCATACGTTTTCTCATTATCCACGACCCACTACCTCTTATAGGTATTCCCGCTAATGCTCATTATTTTACACATGGATTTGGTAAAGAAACATCCATCATAATAACTCATAGTTTCTTCTCCATCATTTAAAACTAATTTGAATTTCATAATTCCATAAATCACTATAGAATAAAATAGGTAATTTGACTTGGATTAATGTTTAATCATATCACTCAGTTGGACTGTGAGTTTTCTTCACAAATTGAACTGGTGTCCTTTCTTCATCAAATACAAAAAATAGACATCCATATATTTAATGTTTCAAAAGTCAAATTTCCTAGGACATAGATGATGCTGAATAAAAAATAATAATAACCTCCATTGACCACCTAGCTTTATTTCTATAGGTCTTCATGGAATAAAATCACTAGTTATCTTGGTTAGGGATATTTCATAATAGAAAATATCCCATAGAGGAGAAGGACTTATTTGGTAATCATCCTAAATACCTTTAAGTGGTGTCGTCATGAATTCAGGCCACTTTATAGAATAGAATTCCATCCTTTTTCCACTTATTCTAGACATGGTCTTGAACTTCCATGATCCCCAAAGAATAAACTCAGTAAAAAATTATAACTCATGAACTAGCTTATGATATAGAGAATTCATGATCATAGTAACCATTCCAACTAACCTTGTTCTTTCATCACTTCAGAAATGAGATACTTACTAGATAACAACCATTCTAGATGTACATCCTTCTATGGTACGATTATTCTATTATAAATATTCATGTTAATAGGTTCGGGTTTTGGAGAACTATATTCCCCATTTTATTTCATTGAAGGAAAATATTCATCCGCATACATCACTGAAAAATGCTTCACTCGATCGATTTGAATGATTTGAAAGGTTCAGTTTGAGGGGAGAATGTTGTGAAGGTTCATGATACAATGGTTCCGTTTTGTGGGAAGAATAAGTGAGAATATGATTTGGATCAATTTGATATATAAAATTTAGGGATTTCAGAAATGGAAATTAAAAAAGAGGTATAAAATAATGTGAAATAAATAAAATAGTGATTTTATGTTTAATCGAGGAAAATGAATAAGTAAAGAATAATGGTAAGTCACAATGGTTTGGGCTATCACTGATTCATCAATAGTTATTCATCAATGGTAATTTAACAGTGGTGAGTAATCAATAATGAGACATCGACGGTGATTCATTTATGGTGAGTCATCAATAGTGAGTCACTCAATATTTGTCATCCCCAACTCATGTCTGATGCTCATAATTCTCTATGAATTTAATGTCTTATTAAAATATCATCAAGATGATGTTTAGTAGATATTAATTCAAGAGTTATATCACCTTTTTGATAATGATCTCTCAAAAAGAGATTTCTTACATCAATATATGTTGTCCTTGAATGAGAAACAGAATTTTTTGAAATGTTAATAGCACTTGTGTGGTCACATTTTATTGGGAAATATCTAAATTGATATCTATATTTAAGTAATTTGTTTTTAATCCAATATATATGACCACAAAATGTACCAGTAGCTATGTATTCTGCATCAACAATATATAATGCAACAGAATATTGCTTCTTACTACACCATAAATCTAGATACATTAACAAAAGGTAATATGTTCTTGATGTTCTTTTTTATCTAACTTTCAAACAAAAATTTCATCATATAAATAATTAACTAATTCAAATTGGTTTCTTTTATGATAGGCTAGTCCTATGTTTTTAGTATATTCAACATACTTGTAAATTAGTTTAACCCCAATATGGTGTGACCCTTTTGTAATTTCTTGAAAATGAGCACACATACACACATTAAACATAATATCAGGTTGTCTATAATTTATGCAAATAATACCTCGAATCATACCTCATTAATTGTATTGATCCACATATTTTCCATCTTAATAAAGATACAATTTTTATATTGAACAAGTAAGAGTATCACTATTTTTTTTCTCTATATAGATTTAAATGTTCTAAAGTATCTTAAGAATATTTACATTGATTTAAAATAATACATTTTTTATTTTTAAAATTTTGAAAGACTAAAATGAATTTGATTTCACCCATTTTAATCAATTAAAACTCATTCAGAATCATTTTTGAAAAATAAACACATAATGAATTTTTTTATGATCCAAAAATAATATCATCAACATATATTTTAACTACTAAAAAATATTTATTAATTCGTTTTATGAAAATAGTAATATTTTATATACCTTTTATAAAAACATTAGAAATATGAAAAGCATTGACCCTATCATACCAATATCTTAGAGTGGGTTTTAAACAATAAAATGATTATTAATATAATAATGTGATTCGGAAAATGTGGATTTTTGAATCCAAGGGTTGTTCAATAAAAACATCCTCAACTATATAGCCATCCAAGAATACAATTTTGAAATCCATTTGATAAATAATAAACATAAGATGTTCTACATCATCTAGAATTATTAAAATGTCTTCAATGAAACCATATGTGAAATTTTTTTTTCATAGTCTATTCCTTCCTCTTGACTATAACCATGTATAACTAGTGTAGATTAATTTATTACTATGGCACCATCTTCATCCACTTTTTTTCTAAATACCCACTAGTTTGTATTGTTATGATGTCTTTAGGACTATCAATAAGTGTCCATACTTTGTTTCATTCAAATTAGATTAATTTTTCATGTATAACCATCTTCAAAAATTCATCATTAATTGCATCATTTATTTTTTAGGTTCAAGATATGAAAAACAAGAATTTATTTTCAAAATGTTTTCGTAGTTAATCTCTTGTTTTTGTTCAATTTTCTTAAGTCTCTAACAATAGAATATAAAGGATGGTTTAAAGGGATATAATAGACCTAGAAAATGATGGTTTAGTTACTTCAGTTTCATCTATAGCTTTGGGTTCATTTTGGTCAAAATCTTCAGAGTTTCTAAAACTATGATTTGTTTATTGTTTAACAATGAAATTAGAATGTTTATGAATAATATCTTGACTTGAAAAATTAACTTCAAGATTTTATAGGGAGGGTTTGGACACATGTGGACCTATTTCCTTAAACATGAAATGCACAAATTCTACATTTATTTCTTTTTTTAAAGACCCTATTTGCTTTACTGAAGAATGAATAGCCTACGAATGTCCCTTCTTTACTCTTGTTGGAAAATTTTAAATTATTTTCTTTTGTATTGAGAATAAAAACATTACAACCAAAAACGTTGAAGTAATTAACCATAGGTATCCAAATATCCCATAGCTCATTTTTTGACTTCTTCTTTATAGGTTTAATTAAAACTATGTTCATTGTATATTAAGTTGTATTCAATGATTCTACCAAAAAAATAAATAGGTAAATCATGTACTGTAAGCACAGTTCGGGAAATCACTTATAAAGTTCTATTTCTTATTTCTACAAGTCCTTTATATTTGGGTGTGCCAGGAGCAGATAAGGTTTGACTATTGATATTTTGTGTGAAAAAAGATTCTTATTCTAGAATTTTTAACTCAAGGCCAATGACACTTCTTAAGGTTTTGATCCTTGTCCATATAATTTTTCAACTAATCTAGAATACTTGGTGAAATAAGAGAAACCCTGAAATTTGTGAGATAAAAAGAAGATATAATTATACCTTGAAATGTAATATACTAGAATATAGACATATTCCTTCCCATTTTATCTTGAAAATCTAGTGCGTCCAAACAAATCCATGTAAACCAACTCAATAGGTTGAGTAGTTGAAACTTATTTTTTTGGTTTGAAAGATATTTTATTCTTTTTTTCTTTCAGACAATGATTACAGACATTATCAGTTCAAATCTCTAGTGTAGGTAGATCTCTATCTAATCATTTTTTATTAATCATAGTAAAAGAGATATTGTTACAGTGTCCTATTATCATATGCTAGTGACAATACTCTGTCAAAAACTCCTAAGAAAGATACATACTGTGAGACTATGAAATTCACGTTAAAAACTTATACATTTTCATTTCTAAAATAAGTAAACACTATATTAATTTTAAAATAAAAAACACTACTAGTGTGTTTTCAATTTTAAAATGAAATCTTCCATCGCATAACTGTCAAATTATGGGACAATTGTGCTTAATATCATCAACAAAAAATTTTTAGAAATTTAAACTGAGTTAGAGTGACCAATTTGGACAAGGCCAATAATTTTTTATTTTTTCTGTCACTAAAGGTGACATATCCACCATAAATCATTATCAAAATCCTAAAGCTAGGGTAGTCAATTATTAGATATAGTGAACAACCATTGTCCATATACCATATAATTTTACAGGGTCTCTTCCAAAAGCATTCCTACTTAAACATTTAATGCAAGAAAAGACTTTGGTACCCAGATTTCCCATTTTCCAATATTTTTCATAGTTAATGCTTTTAGAACCCATACTTTGTTTATGGGTTTCTTATAATTAGTCTATAATTTTTTGAATAAATAATCATTATTAGGTCTAGAATAACTAGAATCAGTAAAATATGCTTCACTATTTGAACTTATATAAAATTTTCTATATTTTGATACCAAATAGTTTTAGTAAAATTTCTTTTTCCAAGATGATATCCAATTCAAGTAGCATAATTAGGATCCATTTTTTTACAAGCATTTGAACTAAGTTATCATTACCCTTTTAAAATTTCTCCAAATAATTCAATAATTTATCTTTTAAAATTTTATGTTCATTATTCTCATATATTATTTGATTATTCTATTATTTTTCTACCATGACTTCATATTTAACAATAGAAGAAACTGAAGTTTATTTATTGAGAGATTTTTATTTATCTTTCAGTTCGTTGTAAATATCCTCATGAGTTAGGAAATATTCAAAGATTTGTTCATTATTTATATTTTCATAATTTTCATATTCATATTCAAATTCAAAAATAATAATAGTTTTTAAGGAGATACAAATGTTACCTCGAATGTGTTTGTTATAAAACACATGTTTGCTTTGTTAGCCCACTAATCATGAGATGATTCAGATCCCCTAGATGTTTCCTGAGATTCACACTTGGTGGACTTCATTACCATCTTGTAATTTTTATCATTATCCTCATATTTTTTCTTATACATCATCTTTAGACAGAAATGCTTCACATGTTCCTTTCATTTACATTCATAACAGACTATATCATTGGTATAATTACTTATTTTCCAATTCTTTTTCTAATTACATTATTTGTTATACTTCTCTCTTCAATTATTCTTTATAAAGAACTAATTCTTTCGATAAAAGTTTATAAATCTCTTGGATAGTTGAGCCATCTACTTATCACTATCATTTGACAAATCTTTATTGGTGAAACGTTCCTTATGAACTTGATTTCTTTTGTCTAGATGAAGTGGTTTTGAAAGCCACTGGATTTGTTTTAGATTCATCATCATCATATTTGTTGAGTTTTTTTCTTCCTCGTACTTCATCAGTTTTCCAATAAACTCCTTTATTGGGATTGCATTGATGTCCCAATATTATATAATTTATACTGAGGTCCCTCTCTACCTTTCTAGAAGACATATCAAGATCCTCATGATCTGTAATTTTGTAGTGACTATCCTTCCTAAAGATATCAATGTATTGATAATCTCATTGAACCTGAGATACATAATAAAGATAGGCTCATAGGTTTTCATTATGAAGTTACCATATTTATTCATAGATGTATTAATCAGCATTTCCTTAACATTATTGGTTTTTTCATGTTAAACTGCTAAAGTATCAAAAATTTCAATGGTTGTTTTACATTAATAAATCATATTGAATACTTCATCACCTAGAGAATAATATAAGTAATTCATATATTTGAAATTATTATTTTATTATACCATATTTGATTTATCCTGCGTGTTTCTATAAGCATCCATAATCTTATATTGATCTACAATTGAAGACAAGATTTCAAACCCCATGCTTTTTAAATGAATTTTCATCTTGAGTTTCCACTGTAAGAAATTTGTGCCCTTAAAAATGGTGGTATGTTGGATTCCACACCTTCCATTAAATTATCCATGTTAAGTAATCAAAAAACGTTTTAAAGAACTACAAATTTTGAACTAACTAAAAGTTTGAGATCATTAAAAACACAACTACAATAACAGTTGAAAATACGCTAAATACTATGAAACAAAAAAATTGAATCCTTTGATACCAAATGTTGTTGGGATTAGGACACTCAAGAGGTGTTTAATTGACTAACTATAAAAATTTCTAGGTAAAATTCTTATTTAAACGATCATCCATTTGAAATACAAGACTGCTCAGTTACCCAATGTGTCAGATTTATAAAACTGTTGATATTTTAAAATATTTATAAATGAGTGATTAGTTATCAGTTAAAACAATTTCAACTATTATTTTAACTTTTGAAATCAATATACTATGTTAAATTCGAATATAAACACTATCTAATAATAAAATTCATAGTAAAGTGTTTTTCTATTAAATAAACATAGTGGAGAAAACTAAACATGAAGAAAACATAGTGGAAGTAAAGAAAGTGGATCAGTCTCAAGTAGAGACTTAATCTGATCAACTGGGTAATCAACTACAACCATATAGCTTATATAAATATACTTTTATCAAATCCTTATATTGGGGTAGACAAATGTACACACACTATCCAGGTCAACTAGACCTCTTTCATAGGTTTTGTCGGAGTGCTAAATCAATAAGGCCACACAGGGACCTCTAAAATTTTTATCCAAGGGATTGTAAGGTGTACATAGAAGGTTTATGAAGATATCATTGACTCTTATAGTTTTTCATAGGATAAAGTGTGTCTTCATAGAACAGATATAATACACACATTGTGTGAATCATTAAATATAGACAAATGTAGAGAAAAATACAGATAATAGTGTTTAGAACACTATGTGTGATTTGAAATGAATATTGTGACTCCTTCATTGTTATGTAAAAATTAATCTTGAGTCTACATATGGAAATATACAGCATGAAATAGTCTGTGGCTTGGGGACCCCAATGGGGAGACACAAAAAAGATCAAATTCTTCCATTTAAAAACCCAGCGGATGTCCCATCGGTGAGCCAGTATAAGTACTTTGGCCAAATTATTTTTCACTGTTTAGTCGATAAGCTCTGTAAGCCTTCTGAGATATTTCCTAAACCATTAGTCTATGGCTTGGGGACCCCATCTTTGCAATGGATGATTCAATAACCCGGCTATTGTGGCATATTCTTTATCACTCTCTTGAGCATCCTTAATGCCAAATGAAGACACTTTCATCATCCAAAATCATATATTTGAGCTATTTCAATTTCTAGAATCTCATTATAAGTTCTGATTCTCTAATTGAACCATACACAAAATAAAAAATTCAAATTCTTTTTTAATTTTCACAAATATTCTAGAAACTTGGTGCTACAATCACACAACCATAAAATTTTTCATCCCCTAGAAGCCACGTTTGTATTTCAGCAATATCCATGATATATTCATGTCATTAATTTAATAACAATAGGTTATGTTCCATATCAAAATTCCAAGAAAAAAATCCATTGAACTGGACTTAATATAAGTTGTTCAATCACTAAAACCCATGCCACCACTTTTTACAACCACTAAAACACCAATATAGTACTCACGCACACTCATAAATTAAATGACATCATGGTTTCTTCCATAAAATCGTCACCAAAACATTGTTTCCCCACACCATTGGTTTTTTTTCATGTGGCCTATTTAGATCCTTAAGGTTAATTTCCTTCAAAATCATCCATCAAATACATTATTGTGGTCCACTGACCCACTTAGTGCATATACTAGTGTACTCACCACACTCCTGGTGGGCTTCTGGAATCTAATTGATCGGGTATACTACTAGTCCTACCCATGAATCTTTACATGGTTAACTAATGTAACGGATCATTATTTTCTCTTCATTGAAAAAAACTTCTATCCAACACAAGCCTGTAATGGTAGTGCACCATGTGCACAATTCACAAAACCTAGAGAACCTACATTTGTTTTCTGCCATAATGGCACTGAAATTTTTAACTAATCCCTCTATAATGTAACTTTTTCACATTAAATATCCATAATAGTGGGGAAAAGTATCATAATTCTCAATGAAAACTATTAGCTCACAATGTTTCCCAATATAGTCTCAAGGAACCAATCTCACTCACCTAACACATGGGACAAATCTCACATGGGTCACAACTCATAGGTGAAACTCGTCTAGGTTATTTTTAATTATCACTTGGATACTCATTGTAAAACTACCCACTGTAGGGCCACATGTATCATACAATTTATATGATTCACATGCTATGTACTCAGTGCACACATGATGTAGATTCTAATCTAGTGCCCACTTATGGGACTACCCCTAGATAATCACAATTTCACCTATAAGTGTGTCGGTGTGTGTGTGTGTGTCAGGCTGCCTTCATAGATATTTTATATTGGGTTACCACAACCCAATATTTTTTAAGTTAAACGTACTTATAGTACTATGTTTAAAAACACCATATTAGTTGTTTTTAATAGTTTTAGTAATCTAACCTATTTTTAACCACCATCATGGGGTTTATTAAAAAGGCATAAAAAACATGTAATGACATACTAGTGTCTCCATATACCCCATACATAAATGGATTGTTTCATCAGCATCACTATAAATATCATAATATAATTAAAATGACTTTTCATTGAATAAATATTAATGATAATAATAACAATAAAAAAGAATCATAGGTTCTCCAAAAATAAAACATCATCCACACATAAAAAATTACCATAATTCCCAAAGATTTTATAGTCAAGTCTCACTTATTGGTTGGGGGATGCTACTACTACCATACCTCTTCTCCATCACTCTCTTGGGTATCCTTGATTCTAACTGAGCCTCTTTCCTCATCCAAAATAATCTTGTTAGTCTCTTTAAACACTAGTAATATAATTACATGTTCCATTACTCAAAATTATAATCTAATAAATCAAAAATTAAAATTTGTGATGATTTTTCTCAATTTTCCTAGGCACATGGAGTTACATCTTGGATTTAGTTTGCACAACCACCATTGAATCAGCCTCAGATCTACAGTTAGGTAGAGTGGAATGAAAAGAATCATAGGATCTCCAAATTGGGGACCAAAATATTGTTAATGAAATTATTTTTAAGTATAATTATAAACTAAAAGGGAAAATGGGAAATAACAACAATTACCTCACTAAAAAGAAACCTTGAAGATCCTAAGTATGTAGTCCAAGTTCACAACATACCAAGTTTCACATAAATTATAGTATAAAACTACTTAAATAATTTGATAGAAATAAATTTTTCAAAAATAAATCTATAAACACTGATATTTTAAAAATAAACAACATAAATATGTTGTAGTAAATCACATTTTTAAAAATAATTGGAAAATAGTTACTTTCTCAAAAAATCTGTTTAATAACACTAACTAAAAAGTGCATGTTACCAATTATGGTAACACATATAAATATCTATTTAGATTGATTTTTTGGATTAATTATTTTTATTTGTTTTAAAAGTTATATTCATGAAGAAATAACACTTTAATGATATGGGAAAATAATTTTTCAATTTGAACTCTATAAATAAAAATATATAAATTAAAATCATTTAAGGAATATATAACCCAAATTAACAAAATGGAGTAATGTTAATCTAAAATAGAGTGTATATAATGAAATTTTATTAAAACCATTACTATATTTTATAACATTAAAAATAATTATATCCCCTAGTGTAATACATAGTGGTAGCAGCCATGCAGGGTCTCGTCGAGATCTCAGGATCATTAATTACCAGATATTTTATTATTATTACTGTAAGATTTTCATTATATTTACCCAACTCCCTTAAATCATTAAAAATTAAAAACAATATTATGATAATATTTATATTATTTATAAATAAATATAATAATTTTCAATATAAAAATGACATATAATTTTCAAAAAATACTGAAAGGAATTTATGTATTACAATGCCAAATATGATGTCGTAATATTATAAAACAGCATAATTAAATTCTAGATAACACATGTTGGAGAATATATTTGAGAGTAAAATAGCTTTTATACACTACGATATCATGGGTTAGAGATGTACATAAAGAAGTGGATAAAATAATTTTTTAATAACAAATATATAAACACCTATTCACTTTGTAAGCACTTAATAAAAACATTTGAATAAGAAAAAATGTCATGTTTTCAATGAGAAATATGGAAACATTGAAATTACATAATAAGACCTCATAAATAAGATCCAGAAAAATAGTTTTTAGAAATCCATTTAGAAACATGTGAACATAAATACAAATAATCATTTTTATTCATCAAATTGAACAAATAGAATTTCATAGAAATTTAATTATATGACACACTAAAAATAACTTATTGTGGGGATTATTGATATGTACTTATTGAAATAAATCACGAACCACATAATTCTCTTATAAATTATATGTTTCTATTTTTTGATGCATATTGAAAAAAAATTATGTGAGTTCTTTCAAAAATATTTTTATTTAAACAAAACAAACAACACATCATTTTCTTGTAATATTTTCAATTTTTGTTAATGATCACTATAAAACAACAAAAGGCTCATAAACTCAAATCAAATCCTAAATATGTTTCCAAAATATGATTTAATAAGATAAAGTTATTCCACATAATGGGTTAATGAGTTTTTTTTCTTATAAAATTTCATTAAAAAAATATCGAGATATTTTTTAAAAACAAATTACAAAAACAAATTATTAAATAGTTTGAAAATCAATTGAATATTTGACATATAGTAAGTAGAAATAAGATGATGATAAAATATCATAATAATAATCAAATATTATGAAAATTAGAATGTTTTAATTTTATATTTTAATTTATTTCTATAATTTTATTCCATTTATTTTAATATATTTAATATGGAGTATCATATGGGAAACCCAAAGAATGCTTCTGTGCGCAGGTGTCTTGCTTCACCCACCAGAAATTAGAGTGATTTTTCACCATCTTCCCCTCCAAATGTGGCTTCTATATTAAGGTATTTGGGATCTCAGAAGAAGATTGTGGGTTGGGGATTTAAGAAATTTTCATCATTGAGATGATGGAACTTGTCTTCACTGATGATCCGAGCCTTGGTACAGTCTGAGAATCCCACATAAATTAAAAGAACACAAAGATAAAAAATGAAATCCTACATGTATATATATGAAGTTGTGGTCTACGACAACTCATCATCGATGATCGTTTCTTGATGGATCAATAGTAGGATCCATCTAGAACATCCACATGTGGTTCCAAAATCATTGGGAATGTTTATTGTCAAACTCTATGTGCTATCACGATCATCCGATGATATCTTTGATGTCATGATGATCACCATGATCCTCTACATTCGATGCTAGATGGTGTTATTGGATCCTCACATGAGTGAGAGACTCCTTACCTTGAAATTGGAAGGAGATAGAGTCTCTCAATCAAGAATGAATGAATTGTTAGTTGTGTGAGAGTCTCTCTCACTATTTATAGTAAAGGTTCTAAATAGTAATTTGGTTTCTCGGACCCCATTTATATAATGTACATTAAATAAATAATTTTTATGAACTAATTTAGGTCAATATTATTTATTATTTTATCAATTTCATATATTATATTTAATATATATTACATGATAAATTTGAGTCATTTGTTTTGACCCGTAATCCATCTTAATATGAAATAAACCATGAATATTAAAATAATATTCATTCGATTAATATTTTCTCCTATTTATTTAACTTGTAAATAAATTAAATAAATTCAACCCATTTATTCATAACTTTAATAATATTTAATTTATTTATTTACATGGTGATCGATACCATAGAAAACACTTGCACCCTGTGGTATGGCCGCAAATTTGAAATATACCAATCCCACATAAAATTATGAAATCCCAAATATGCTATTGAGTGTGACATTCTTGGTCCTTTTCTTGATAGTAGTGAATAAAATCCATAGACCAATAGTGGAGTCTAAATAACTATTAAGGACCCTAAAGAGATAAACATTGTCATAACAATGACAACGAACCAACAAACATTTATTGAGTAACATAATCTCTTTATCTATATATATCTAATAATGTAGGATTAAAACTTTTTTCATCACCCAACCCTTCCATTATTATATGTTGATATTACTATATGGGTTTTACTGTTCGACTACATTGTTTAATACTTAATAAAGTTTCTCCATCATGATCAACCAGGCTTGAGATATTTAACTTCCTTAACATGGAATTGAAAAATTCTTTCTTGTACATTCAACCAATGTAATACCACTAATGAAAGACACAACATAGGCTACCTTGCCATGATTTCATTGTCATGGTTTTTTCCCTTCAAAAATGTATGCAATAAAATGATACACAGTGGTATTAATCTCAATTCAAGATGACAATACTCATTTCCATGATAGGAACAACCAATATCACCCAAAAAAGTGGTGTTCATATGGGTGGGTCGATCCTCAAAATCACATTACTAGAGATAAACCAGTACAAAATTCATGAGAATAAGTATCAATTTTTTTTAGCCCCAGCACCTGATAGATAGACTTTTACTGTGTCCGGTTAGTTAGATGTATCTAGACTAGAAAATATTATTTAATATTTTTGTGATAGTATCTTGAGGTTCTCATTTTAGTATGGGTTCTACAGTAACTTTTTGATAAGAAAATTAATCTGGGGACACTACGATTAAATAAGGGAAGAAAAAAATATATACACTATAGCTGAAATTATAGATCATGTAAATATAACTATATACATTGTATAATATTCAAATATACTTCATATTTGTGTTTAGGTAACCCCCTATTTCAACACATTCTTTGTAATCCTATTGTATCTGATGTGGCCATGGGACCCCAGGCACAACATAGGGCTTCTTCCTTCCATCATGATTTTTTCTCTCATGTGATCCCACCTCAAGGTTAAAATTCCCAAAATGTGATTTTCTTATATAATAGGGAATTGAGGTAGACTCGTCTCTTTGGAGACATCCAATGAAATTGTAATGATATATAGTTGATTAGCATGGCCACTGCACAAGGGTGACGTACACAAATCATGAAATGGGATAAATAATTTATCTTTTTCTACTACATGATATCCTTATGCAGTATGGAATCATTATACACATTCATCTATGATAATTTTTAGCTTTTTATACATCAAAATTTATTAAACAATTCAACATTATTGTTACCTAATGTACCCATGTGTACCAAAGTATACCAAGAATGTTCTTTAGGAATGATCCTATTGGTATTTCATATCACTCTATAAGAAATGTAAAAGTTTATGGATTCAATATTCATGATAGACATGCGGAAAAAGAGATATTTTCTTGAAAAAGTATAAAATAATACCTCGGATTATCTGACGATTATTGGAAACTTTTCTAAATATCTCACGTCATGTAATAGAAATCTCAATCCAATATAAGATGGTATTTAAAAAACATTTCGGTTAGGTCTGTGAATGTGATTTTTTTTATAATATAAATATATCTAATGAATGAAAATGAAAAAATATAAATAACTGTCAATGTTACTTAGATGAAAAATGCATTTAACACATGAAAATGCAGTTTGTTTACATATAGTGAGTTTTAAATGTTAAATATCATTCATCCAATCTGTTAATTATGTATTTTTTTGTTTTATTGTAAATTAACAATTTAATTTTTATTTGTGATATTTTTTCATGTCACAACCCCCTACCACCAAAGATACCATAATTAAGGGAGATAGATAATAAGCATGTTTGTTGGGAGGCTTCTAGTAGAGGTCGTTCATAGTAGGAGAGAATGATCTTGATGTGCTAAATTTTCATGATACTCTTCTATTTAGATTTTGGAAGTGGTTTCGTTTTAGACCATTCATTTTTAGCGGGATGTGGCTTAGCTATGTTTGTGGGGTGGTGACCTAAGTCTCTATAGGTGAGGTGTGTTTTGACCATGCCTATAGGGTGGGGAGGTCTACATAAGGGATGGAGGTGCCTATATATATAGTGTTGGGTGTGAGAGAGACATACTAGTGGGAAAGTGGTGTTTTTACACATATACACATTATTTTTATTATATTATATTATTGGGTTTGTTTTATGTGATGAGCATGCATTTGTGAGGTTGGGATGGTTACTATACCCTTATAGGTTCTTTTTGGATCTATAGTTTTCTCACAGGTGCGTTAGTATGCTTCTTTCACATGTTCATGAGAGACTTCGGTTTTCCTACTAAGTATACATGTATTTTTACCATATGTATATAAAGCCTTTTTCTTGTTTATTGGAAGAGAATGTGGACCATTATGTACATTATTGGGAAATATCATTGAAAGATGTTGTGTCACTGCTTTATCTTTACTTTTGGGTATTAATTTAGAAACGTTTATTTGTATCTGTCTCATTTATCAATTCATTGTGAAGAAGTTTTTGTTTTACTTATATATATTTCATGGAGCTGACTATGTATGATTCCTCCTATATCTGAATGTTTTTTTATAATAGAGGGAAATGAGTCCCATATTGTGATATTTTTATGCACTCAGTGTTAGTTTCCTACTCAGGGCCTAATGGTGGAAAGACGTGGGTGTATTATCTCTCTCCCCTCATTAAAATATATTTGTATGGATGGGGTCATGAAAATGTTGTATTAGAGCTGATGGTTGAGAGAAGAGATGGATTTCTATATTAGGTGAAGTGAGGAAGGCATGGGTTAGTATGAAAAAGCATTTTGTTGATCATGGTGCATTACAGAGGCCAGGGAGACCATCTAGGACATGGGATTTTATCCCCCCCCCCATGATCTAGTGCATAGTCTCTAAGATTATTTATCAACCATCTGATATGGGATGAATTGCAGGGTAGAGACCAATGATAGTTAATTTTATTATGATGAATTTTGTTCCTATTTTTTCTTGGTTGATATTGGAATGTTAACATAAATAAATTGAGTTAAAATGAATCTTAATAAAATAACACACTACATGGCTAAATAAGTTCGTTATTTTCATTTCAATTGTGACTCGTGTTCATCATTTGTTTGTGGCTCAATCATTTGAGGTCCAGTAGGCTGATCTGTTTGGTCATTATAGGGTATATCCAATAAAGGAAGATGAGTCTTGGAATAGGGAATTTCATGATTTCCATTGGTAGGATTTGCATATGTAAGAATGTAATATTTCATATATGGAGATAGATAACTCGCTGGAGGAGTACAAGATCACTTTTAGTTTGATCCATACCCTAATAGAGTATTGAGACCCTTTGGATGTCATTCAAATTCATGTATTTGTGCATCAGTGGTGGATGTTTTATCTAGGACAAGCGAAGGGGGATATGTTTTGTGGTCTGAATTCAAGCATGTGTTCTAGGAAGAGTTTATTTCATCAACCATGAAGGTAGTAGAAATGATGGAGACTATTTCTCCTCATTAATGTAGCATGTAATTTGGGATCAAGAAATAGAGGTCATAAACTTTCTTTTATTTCCACATATCTTATTCTAGATGGGGAGTCTCATGTGATAAAAATTGAGGTGGTACTCTATCCTTCTATGTAGTATATAATTACCTCGTTTAAATTCCAGACATATTTTGACGTTCATTATAATGAAGAGGTGATTGGTCATAAGCACTGTTGAGAAATTTATACCTAGGAGTGGAATGAGCATGGTTCCTTGAAGAGTTTAGATTTTAGTGTTAAGTATCAAGAACTAGGACCATCGAGCTTTTGAATAGTATGGATTTGACCCCAATAGCATTTGTTCTTGACATTTGGGGCCAGTGGTTTCCATGATTTTACTGGGAGATTCTTGCATGTTTTTTTAGTATTGGGGTTTGTGACCATAACTAGATCCAGTGCCCAATGGATCCCTATGATAATTTTGGTGGATGTGGATAGGTTTAGTTCCATCCTTAGCTATATTTTCTAGTGAGATTTTTTTAGTAGTAGAAGAAGTATGTTATTTCATCAAGGGGTGATAGAGTAGGTAGAGGCTAACCTTAGGATGATCCCAATGTCTTGGTATGATGACACATGTATTGATTTGGAGGTGTGCATCAACATATAGGTTGAGTATATGTGCATGGTTAGTTTCATGCAGTGGAGGAAGCAACTACAAAGGTGCCAAAGGTCATCAGAGGTACAATCATTTTTGTTTAGTACTCTATTTATTATTTTCTTTATACAAAAGCCTCATAGTCCTTTTTTTGAACCTGTTATATCCCATTCTTTTCGACGAGATGTAGAGAGTCTTCACATGCCCATCATGTTGACTATATTATTCAGAGGCCATACCAACTACATTGATGGGTTCTAGGTGTGTAAACTAATGATTGGGGCCACATAGATCCAGTTGGAAACTTTTCATTCTACAAATGTAGCTAAATTATGTCATCCTTACCATCACAAAGTCGTATTCCATTCATTCTATTATATTAACTTATATATGAGAATTTTTTTTATGTGGATTACAAGGCTGTGGTTTCCTTTGGTGAGAAGAGTTTTCCGGTGGGTAGTCAGTGTGTGGAGACATTCTATCCATGAAGGGTGAGTTATCAGTAAAATCAGTGAATGTTGGGATTGTGGAGGTTCTTATGGTCATTGGGGATTTCTTGGATGTTTCTCCAAGTTGGTTTTGAATGTCACCCCTCAATGTTATGTTTTATTTGGGATAGAATTTCAGCACATTGCTTTTATCATTTTGATGTCTACTTATTTAATGGAACCTTCTAAAATACTAGAGATGAGGATTCAGATAAATGATCATATATAGATAGGTTTTATCTAGGATTCTTTGTCACTATGGGGAGTTCTAGTGTTGTTCTCAAAGAAGGTGGATGGTAGTAAAAGGTTCGGTATACCCTACTAGAGGTTGAATCAGGTGATAATCCAAAAAATATTCCTCTTCCATCGATAGAAAATCATTTCAACCATATCAGATTGAAATTTAGTTTTTCTAATATTCATTATCATTCTAGATATCACCTGTTAAGGGTGATGTAGGGTAATATGCCTAATACACCCTTCAGATGTAGGTATGGGGACTTCCTGTTTTTAGTAATTTAGTTCAATGTTATAACCATTACAGTTGTGTTCAAGGGTCTTATGAACCCTATGTTTTGTGAGTTACATGATCGATTTTTCATCTTATTCCTCGATGATATTGTGATCTACTCGATATTGGAGGAGGTTCATGTTGATAATCTCATAAATATTGTGCATGTTATTCCCAAATACCATCTCTATAGAAATTATCCTAGCTATGTGTTCTATACCGAAAAGGTGTATTTCATTTGGCATGTAGTATCTCCAAAGGGTGAGGCAGTAGACTAATCAAAGACTAAAGCAGTTGTTTCTTGGGAAGCACCAAATAACATGGTAGAGGTTCACATTTTTCTTACTATCATAGGATATTATCATAGGTTTTTCCATGATTTTTCTTTAGTTGTAGATCTTTTGACATATTTGACCCAAAATACCAAGCTTTTTTGTGCAGTTTTTAGCACTAGATATATTTTGGTTACTTAAAGGAAAATTTGGTTAGTCTTCCAGTGCTCCAGTTTCCTAAGGAATGGGTGACGTTAGAGGTGTTTTGTGACACTTCTTATATGGTCTTGGGATACATGATGATGCATCAAAGGGAATTGATATCTTATGGGACTATTCCATTACAAAATCATGAGTATAAATACAACACCCATAATATGAAGCTACCATCAGTTGTGTTTGTTCTAATGGTGTGGTGGTAATACATCATGCTGGGGCACTTTGTGGTCTTCACAGATCACAAAAACTTGAGATATATATTTTCTCAATATTATTTGATCATGTGGGAGTAGAGGTGGATGTATTTTCATAGGGATTAGGATTTTTAGATCTCCTTCACCTCAGAAAAATGGAATAGTGTGGCCAACACTTTAAACATGATGTCATGGAAGGGTTTTTTAGGAGCTTGGGGATTCATGGAGAGAAATGGAGGATTTAGAAGCCTTACACTTAGATTCAGGAGCTCATTGTGGTAGATGATGTTTGTTTTATTTTATGGTATAATATTATGTGATGTAGAAAGTGGAGGAGTCTCAATGGAGATACTATGCGGTATAAGAGATATGAAAATCATGTCGGCCTTGGTGATACACTAAAGGGATTCACAAAGGTTGGTCAGAACTGGATGTTGTTTCCTGTAAGGTTGTTTGTTATAGTAGTAATTCATGATGGAGTCCTCCATGAGTTCAAAAAGTAACCTTTGGATGTACACCAAGAATTTTACAAGATGTATTTTGGTTTGAAGATACATCTTTGGTTACTCTGGATGAAAAAGGTTATGGCGGTGATTGTGGCAAAGTACACGGTTTTTCTAGAAGATAAATATTGAGAATAATGTTCCAAATTTTTTGAAAACACTTGGATGTTACCAAGTGGAAAATGTGATTAATCATCGATGGATGTCATCATAAGGTAACAAAGAAATTATGGATATTGTGATGTTATCTATGTGTTTATGGATCATTTAAGGAAATTGGTCTACATATTAGAAATCACAGAGTCATGAACAGTGGATGAAATGGTAAGAAGTTTGTAGAATAGGTAGTGTGGTTGCAAGGATCTATGAGGTCGATTATCTTGAATCAAGACACATGTTTTTACTCACGAATTTGAAGGACATTACAGTGTGCTTTTGGCACTCAATTATGCATCTTCAATGCTTTCAACCCTCAAATAGATGGGTAGAGGGAACAAAATATCCAAATAGTAAGGGATATGTTTTGGGAATGAGTATTGGAATTTGTTGAATCTTGGGTATGAAACCTACCTTCAGTGGATTTTTCCTATAATAATAGCTATCAATCTTACATTGTCATGGCCCCATTCAAGGATTTACGCTAGAAACTATTTAATTCTTCTTCATAGTAGACATAGGATGGGGAGATATTCATTCTTGGTCCTGATGTGGTGTAGAGCATGGAAGATAAATTTCATCTTGTTCAGGAGGGAATAAAAGTAGCGTAGGAGAGGAAGAAGGCATATTCCAATCACAGGAGGAGGCACTTTGAGTTCCATTTTTGGCTCCATCTGTTTTTGAACATTTCCCTCTATGTGGGATGTCTAGGTTTGGAATAGGGAGTAATATTTCTCCAAGGATTGTTGGTCCTTTTAAGGTGATAAGGCTTGCTGACAAGATAGATTACCAGTTGGCACTTCCACCTCTATTAGATTGGATCCAAGAAATATTCCAAATCTCTCAGGTTCATCATTATATTCATGAATACACCCATGTCATTGAATGTGTATAGATGGATATTGAGGATAATGTCACAGTTGTAAAAAAACTAGTAGAGATCTAGGATTTCAATGATAAGGCACTTGGTGGATGGACCATTTCTTTTTTTATTGTGGGGGCCTAGTGGCCTTGAGGAGAGTACATAGGATTAAGAGACAATGAGGCATCCAGAATAACTAAAGATATTTTGATTTTTTCTTTGTTCAATTTTTCTTTGTGAAGTGATGTCAAATCCTTATATTTATGACATGAGTGGTGTTCATTGGTGTGTTATTTGTGTAGTTTGATGTGTGATAAATAACTAATATCTGAAAATTGGAGGACCATAATCCAAATCAGTATGTGTTAACTATGATGTGATTAAACTCATGTGTGAAAGATAGTTATAAACATTGTATATAGTAACTTGACATGTTAGGTGGATTTCCCAGATTCGTGTGTTCAGAAAGGTGTGGTTCATTGGTTGCGGCAGTTGTTGGATAAGGCTCTGTGGATATTGAGATGGATGTCTAAAAGTTGAGTGTAAGTGTGTTTGTATGATATTAGGTGGTCATTGGTTGTGGTGATGTGGTTGTGTAGTGTGTTTTTTCGTTATTTAGTATGGAATTTTTGGTTAGAGGTAGGGTTCAATGTATGGCAAGACCCATTAAGGGTATCTCACAGGGTGGTTATTCGGACCCCTTTTTACTAAGATTAGTTTCAAATTATATAGGTATAGAATCGATTGATAGGTATATGATATAATTATATCCTCCCTATCATTCTTTTACTTTTCTATTTTTTGTTGTTGGAGGTGCTCGGGGGAGGTTTTGGGATCTTTTCAGTGGAAGCTATGGGTGTAGGAGAACTACTGCAAGAAATAAATTCTATATAAGTTTATTACCTTATGTGAAATCGAGTTTCATTAGATTTATAGGTATGGTTAATGACATCGATTTTTGGGGTTATATAAAAAAAATTCCATTTGTTTTTTTCCGAATCCGAACCCTAAAGATTACACGATTTGAAAGGGGAATACATGTCATGAAAATCGCCAATGTAGTGCAGTTTTAAAAGTTTTATCAGATGGATTTTTATTAATTCAACCATGGAATCTTCATTCTATAATTTTTTGGAAATCCCTAGGTGACCCGAGGAGTTGTTCAAGCCATCTTCCTCCTTCCTTTAATTATTTGTCCTAGTGGTTGTCTGTTAAAAATTCATGGTAATCCCTTCCTTTTTCATGAATGGTTTACTACCATTCTTCTCCTGGCGATTTTTTTTACAGATGCTTTTAAGGATTGGGGTGTGTGTTTATTTTTTTCGATGTTATTTTATTATGGTGCATATTTATACAGGTTTTATCATTGTGTGGTTATGGTTTTTGGTAATTATTCGTCTAATTATGGTGTAGAACGAGTCGACAAGCTTCTTTGAAGTAGGTATTCCGTTATTTCTCATTATTGTGTGTCTTGTGGGATGGGTTTTTTTTACCAATGGTTTATGGTTATTATTTCTTAATTAAAGATACAAATTTGATAAATTTAAATTTAAATGGGTAAATGGGGTTTTATTCACATTATTTTACAGCTGGGATATTATTTGTTTTTTTCAATTGTATGGGCTTGTATCCCCAAAATAAATTGTGTTTTTTGGGGGCATAGGTTTTGTAGAATGATATGTATTGTGACTATTTATCATGTTTATATTTTTGTGATATCATCCTAAAATGGAAATTGATTAACAAGTTATATTTTTCTAAGGAGATGGTTGCCCCGTGATTATGAATTTTGTGATAATATCCCTAAAATAAAGTGTAATGTGATAAAATCTCATTTATAAATATATAAAATGATATTTTTTTTGATTTTTGGTTATGATTTTATATTGATGATGTTTGGTTGGGGAATGTGGGGCTAATGGTTTTTTTGTCTTATTTGGGAGAGGCAACATGATTTTTTGGTCATGATTTTGGGGTTTTGAGTGGGTTTTATTCCCTATGATTTTGGGGAGGTGTGGTGGTTTATTGTCCACTATTTTGTGGTGAATGTTCGTAGTTTCATTATTCTAGATGCACGATTAGTGGTGTAATAAATAATTCATTGTTTAATAATTTATGGAATTTATTAGGTAAGTTTGGTTAATTAGATGAAAATGATCAATGAATAATTAAATGGTGGTTTTTTTGGTTAAATGTGGTTGATTCTAAATAATTAACAAAATGTGATGATTAAGTTAGTTTTATCGAAAACATGAATGTGGCTTGTGGGATGTTATGAGGTGTTATGCATTTAGGTGTGGGATTAAAAGTGATGGTGTTTTGATTTGGTGGGGTTGAATGGGAGACAATTCGTTGATCTTATGGGTTTTATTTTATATATATACTTGTATATTTTTTGTGATTTCTATACTCAATCCATTAATGTCGAGGACAATGTTTTGACACCCGCAAAGTCATGTCGGTTTATTGTATTCGACATCTGATGAGGAGTATAGAAGGGTTGGTTCCCATTATTTCTTTCCCTCTCTCTTATAGGTGAGGTAGGTATTGCATAGTCTATGATCGGTATAGGGCGGTTATTGTGTTAAATAATTTTTTTGATGGCCCATGTGTCTTCAAGTGAGATGAGACCCTGCTTTTGGGGTGGTGGACTAGGTGTTCTCGATTAGGAGGGGATATGACTTTGTTCTAGTGCAGCAATAGATGTGGTTTTTCATGGTAGTTGGAGGGAATGGTGTTGATGTCATAAATGTTCACAATACCCAACTGCCATGGTTTTGAAAGTGGTTGTTTTGTGGCCCATGTGTTTTCAATTGAGAAGTGATGTGGTTGTTCTTACCTAGCAGTGACCTGAGGTATCTGTGGGAGAGGAGTGTTGTTAAAATTCTTATGGGGTGGTGAGGTATACGGATGTGATGGGAGCACAATGATATAGGACATTGGGTGTGAGAGTGGAATACAAATGGGAAAGTAGTGAGGGGTACCCTTATCGATTTGATTCCAATTATATTATTTTACATGGTTTCTGTTATTTGGTGATAATTCCTTAATGAGGTTGGGGTGTATAATATACCATTATAGTAGATTTTTAGTTTAGTTATTTTCTAACATATGAATTTTTATTCTTCATTCACATGTACATGATAGTCATTGGTTTTACTACTCAATGAACATGTATTCTCACCCAACATATATAATACAATTTTGATGTTTCAAGTATGATTATGTTGACCATGTTGAACATTAAAAGATCAGATCCTTGACTTTCACTATATTGTTTCTTTATCTTTACGTTTCTATAAATTATTGATATTTTTATTTTTATTTTTTTAATTCGTACATGAATTGTGGGTTGGTTTTAGGATTCCTTATATATATATATCACGAAGATGATTATGGTTGATTTATCATATCTTCTGATCCATTTTAAAATAGATGGTAGCGCCTCACATGTTGTGAGATTTTTATATCCTTGGTGCTAGTCGCCATCCTAAGGCTTAATGAAAGTGTGACTTGGAAATCATTACTCTATCCCCTCAATGTGATATCTTTAGAGGTAGGGGTTGCGAATATTCCCCACTTTTTCATAAATATATATGTGGTTTTTATAGATTGTTTTCAATTTAAAGTGGAGGTATTTGGTTTGTTTTAATTTAGTACTGAATGTATACATAATTCTATCATGGTATATGGTATGGAATTAGTGAGAATTCGTCTCTCAAATGTAGGAATTTTTTAGAATTTTAATATTAATGTTCAACAATTTTCATTAGATCTTATTGTGATTATTTATTTTAATTATGTTAATTTATATTTTAATTAATTAAAAATTTGAGTCACCAGGCTATTAATTTTACATGAAATTGAATTTGGCCTGAAATAAGTTTTCTGAATAATTATTAAATTTTACCTTATGTGACCTTAATGCCCGTTAGTTCGGTTTTATCTAATATCTTACTCATCTAATCACCATTCATCTTGAACTAGTAGGTATCAAATAATTTGATGAAATGGTAGGAAAATAATTTTTTTTATTAATAATTTATTTCAAATATATATTAATTTAATAATAACAATTTTCATAATTAACATTGAAAATTAGACTTATGGTCCAAAATTGTTTCTCAATATTATATTATGGAGTCAAACTCATCATCAAATCATGTCTCAATCAACAATAGAAGTGTTTTCTCTAAGTTTTATATGAGAGAATGTCAATCCCTCTCTCAATACTCTTCAATATCACTCATGGTCACGTCAATATTATGTTTAGTTTTCTGTTTGATGGAGGGAAAAAGTATTAATATATTAATAATTTATTTATTTAGTAGAATATATCAGAATAATGTGTATATATATATATATATATTAATTATCTCCTTCGGTAGAATTCAAAATTTAACCTATCATAAGACCTTCAAAAAATTATCTGATGGTTCTATTGATTTTGGAGTATGGTACTTAACCGTAGGCTGATCCAGTGTAGAAGTGTGATTGCTATAGAGCTTAGATAAAATAGTTAATTTTTACAAATTATTATTTTGTCTCAATATTTAGGATTCTCGTGAAAAATTAATTTCCCTAAAAATAGTCTGATGTGAAATCTAAAAGCATGGTAATGTAGAGAACTAGGGTTTCACCCTATGAGATGTGTAATTTTGGTTTTCTCCAATAACATCAGGCTGCATCGACATAAGTGACAACCCTATAAGTTTAATTAATTAATTACTGTATAGAATATTCTATTATCCTTATAAAAATATCCTTGATCCTTCTAATTAAGGTTGACTATTTACCCTAATGGGATTAAGAGGATGGAGATGAAGGATTTTTTTGGGAGTTTGGATATATCAGTGAAAAAGAGGAGAGATTATCAACAACAGCCATGGGAATGTGCTTCCCAAAAAAATGATCCCTATTTGAGGTGGGATTATATATTTCATTTTGGATTAGATTTTATGAAATGAATCCACATTTTTAGGTTATTATTTATTCTTTTTTATTTCATGACTTTAATTTATTATTATAATTGGATACACTAATTTATTTTGTTGATTTCCCATGGAATTTTTATTTTTTGATCATTAAATTTTTTTTTCCTTCCATTGGATAAGTACCATACCTCTTTGGGGTGAATTAGACTACTTATTCTCAGATAGTGGTTTGAAAATGAGGGGAGGTATTGGAGGGGGTAGAGTGATATCTATGCAAGCACACATGGATGTTACTAGAAATGATATTGATACAGTCGGCCTGATAGTAGCCAACACCAAAAGTGAGATACTGACCACCTGAGTTCAACATAGTAAAGTGTAATTGAATTGAAGAAGAGAGTAAAATATTTTTAAATAATTGTAATTTCCCCACCATCTCGTTCCATCAATGATTCAAATCAAAGAAAATATATTTATTTTTTTAGTTACTTGAAATGTTAAAGAATATTGAAGTGAACATATCATTCAATTATGATTTTACTCAAATAATATTATACTAAATTTTATTTAAAATAATCATAACAAACAAAAATATCATGGAAAATATTTTCCCCATTTGTCTCCCCAAAACGTGTAGTGTCATTTTAAAATTAAAAAAGATCCCTCCATTGTTACAATACTCTAGTATCATTGTAATTTATTATCAAATTATGAGAACCATGAAACCAAATTTCCATTATTACTTGGTTATAGTATCAATCTAAACCCTTTATATCTATTAAAATAGTTGGGAGTTAGATAAATCGAGACCACAAAAGTTGTACTCCAACTAGCTGATAAGTCAACAAATCACCCATTTTGAAGGTTTGAGTAATTCATTATTAGAGTTAGACAAATTGTTTTTTGAAATAATTTTCTTAGAATATACTTTTATTATGATTAATAGGTGTTTAACATCTTAGGGAGAAAATTTCATGTCATTATAGATATTTTTATCAATGGAGTAAAATTAAATTTATTCTTTAATATCATGTATGAAATTAAGGAATTCAATAATTTTAATATAATTAAGGAACCCACACATAAAAATGATTTCTGAAAAATTATAATTTTTGAAGGAGATGAGTTTTTTGATGACATGAAGGGTGAGTTTTTGGAAATAATTATGCGATGTCCAATGAAACATATCATTAAAATTGATCTAGAAGAGGACATTCATGGGTATACCACTATATATTTTAAAGAGTAAACATTTTTTTCTTGCTCTAATTGATTCTACACATCCCCAATAAGAAATTTCTGTCACCTAAACCAATATTTCTTCCATCCTCATTAGAAAAATATGTTTTTGAGCTTAAATCCTACAAAATAATTTGAAATACTAATTTTATGGAGAGGAAGAAACACTTGTAGACATAACTTTAGCTGATTTAGACGTTCCAATAGCAGAGTTGTGTTGATTTTATGATTCTATAATTAGCATAAAAGATATCAAGAGAATTAGTCTCTCTTTTTACATATATAAAATTACTAGATAACTAGGACAATATCATGATTTTGAGGGTTATAGTAGACTCAATGCAAATAATAAATATGATGTTTTGGAATATTTAATCAATATTATAGATATTTTAATTATTTATCTAATATCTGATAACCCTTATGTGAGCCTGGATGAAAATATTATCAAAAGGGGAGTAGTAAAAGTGGTTTCTAGTGAAAAAATGAGTTAATTGCTACTAGGAAAGTTATAAAATTATTATTTTGCATTAAACATATAAAGATGAACTCAACCTCATGAAGATATATTTTTTATGCCTTTTTAGTTAAAATTTTAGAGTGGTTTCCTGAAAATAATATCTATGGATTCTTTGACTGATATTTGGGTTATAATAAAATCTGAATTTCCTAGAGGATCCACATAATACCACATTCACATTACCATTTGGTAAATTTATCTCTCATTGGGTTACCTTTGGACTTTGTACAGCTCTAGCCAGCATTCAAAGGTGCATGATGACAGTTTTTTCAAATATGTTTGAAAGGATTATAAAAGTGTTTACAGACAAGTTTTCCATTATAGGATCCAATTTTGAGTTTTCTTTAGAACCACATGATTTTTTTATTTTGGTTCCAAAAAATAAAACTTGTTCTTAATTAAAAAAATTTCCAATTTATAATCACTAATGGAATCATTATTGGCATAAAAGTGTCTTTGGTTTTGATTGAGGTTAACATGACTAATGAAAAGGTGATCTAAAAATTACCTCCAATAAATTACACCATTGTCATGAGGAATTTCCTTATATATCATGTATTTTATGTGGTTCATAAATGAATTCTCTAAAATAACCAATGTTTTGTGTTCCTTGTGGGTGACAGATAACCCCTTCTTTTTTTAATAGAAATTAATTGAATCATTCAATATTCTGATGTACAAATTGGCCTATTCTTCAGTTATAACAACCCCTTATTAGTCCATAATGTGTGATGCTGGTGAGTCTATGGTTTTGGAAATATTAGGATAAATAAAGAAGAGGAATCTTGTTATGAAATAGTGTGTTATTTGATTTCTATATAAGGTCGAAATACACTACACCACAACTTAAAAGGATCCCTTGGAAATGATTTTTCACTTAAAAAATTTTCGGTATTACCTCATTATGTTCATTGACCATGCATCTTTGAAGTAGATTTTGGTGAAAAAAATAAACAAAGACAAGGTTGATATGGTGTATCCTATTACATAAATATTTTTAGAAATAAATAAATGATAACAAAGTGGTTGAATTTTTAGATATTATGGATCAAAGTATTTATAAGATGGACTAGGTGGAATCTTAAAATGTAATATTGATCTAAATAATTACTACCACCAAATTAAACCAATTCCTTAGGAGTACACTTGGATGTGCCCTATTTTACAGGTTGTTCATAAATGACTTCTCAGAAAAACTCTAAACCATTATTTTTCTTGTTGGTGATGCATGGACCATTTATTTTTAAGGAAACAATCATTGAATCATTCAATATTTTGATGTATAAATTATCATGTTCTCAAATTAGAACAACCCCAGATTTGTCCCTTTTTAATTTATGTGTGATTCTAGTGAGTATTTGGTTTGTTCTATCATTAGATAAATCAAGGAGGGGAAACATAATTTGTTTTAATATGGTATCTAGTTTCTAAATGATGCTGAAAAAATAAGGAACACAACTAAAAACATTCTTTTGTTTTTGACAGTGTCCTTAAAAAATACATAATTCTATTCATTGACCATGTTTCGTTGGAGTAAAATTTTGAGAAAAATACCAATTACAATATTGATAAACAGGATCATATTACTATATTTTTTTGTCATAGAAAACAAGGATAAGAAAAGTTTTGAAAATTAGGTTGATATCTACTTGTATAGGATTTTTAACATTCATAATATTTACCTAGAGAGATAAATTAAGAATTTTTAGAAAAAAAAAATCTCATTATCTCAACCTAACATCCCCTTGTTTTGGATATTATTAATAATTGGTCTAATATAGTGAACCCTTATAACCAAAATCAAAAATAAAATAAGATATTTCCTTCTAATGTGAATCATTAAATTTGAGAGGACCCACTACTCTTTAAAATTGGAAATGATGGAAGGGTGAGATGGTGTGTTTTTTATGATGAATTCGTAATTATTCATTAGATTTTTCTCTCCTCACCATTGGGATGAAATCATGGGCGAGAAAGTCATACACAAAACTACTTAAATGAATATTCTATTGTCCCACCTTGCTCAAGGATTCTCTAATATTTGACATTGGATGTGGAATATGTCAGAGGTTGGAAAAAATAAAATGGAGGAAAATGATGCCCCAAAAAGGTATTTTATTTGTTGATATATTTTTTTAGACCTTATATTTCATAGAAACATTCCATCCTCCTCATGGGAATGATTATATGCTTATGGTAATATATTATGTATCAATGTGAGTTGAGGTAGTGAAACGCCCCAAAATTAAATCCTCTAATGTGACACCCCAAAGTCACTTTTTTCAGTTTTTTACTTATGAATTATTTTTATTTTTAGGGAATTTTTTTATTTTTTTATTTGAATTTTTGAAAATTTTATAGGTTTCTTGGTTAACATATGAGTACTTGTAACCGTGAAACCAATTTAATATAGTGTAAATCACATTTCAGTGGTTAGTATATGGTTAGTTAATGGTTTTGATTAATCATGTAGAATATTCATAAACGATTGAAATATTGTACTATTATAAACCAAAAAAAATCATGTATTTATAATATGTTTACTAAATTTTATGTAAAATCCATGTGAACATCCCTAGAATTGAATTTTGAAATTCCCTTTTTACCATACTCAAATTCATACTCACAATTTTCTTTCACATCTCTTTGTTAGATGATACATCTAAAGATTTATAACGGGGAATATTTATTCATTCTCAATAGTTCCAAGGAACTTTCCTCCTGATTCTTCTATGTATATCTTAGGTAAACATCTCTATTTCTTTTTAATCTTCTTCTTTTCTTCTTCATTCTTCAATTTCTTATTTCTTTTTTTTTTCTTCTGACACAATAAATAGATGATATAGTGGATTAACCCTTGTGTAGGGTTAATATAATATTGTGGGGTTTGATTTTTCAGGTATTATATAAGTCATAATATTCCATGATCTTACCTTATCTGTTGAAGGTGAGTTGATTTTGTCATAATATTGTAGGTATTTTTAATTTAATTTCCTTTATTTTGAATATAATCTGATAATTTATATTTTTAGATTTTTTATTCATTGTTTTTTAATTTTATTTTATATCATTGATGTAGTTGTATACATTTTTTACATTATCAATATTTACAACACTTGGAATAAATGTATTTCGCTCGGTTTCTCGATATTGGTTTAAGAAATAATTTTTTTAAATATCTAGGTATGTTTTAATTCTTACAAAATTTAATTGGTTTACTTTATTAATTATAATTTAATAATGATAATTACATGTTGATGGTTGATCTGTTACTTCACATTATCTTTTGAGTGGAGTTACGTTTCCAAATCATTTTTAATGATTGTTTTTATAGATTTTATTACATGTTTTTTTAATGAATTATTGTGAAATAACCAAAATTTTTGTTATAAACAAACAATTAGATACACCTTTGTGATATGATTTATAAAATCTTATTCTAATGTGATTTGTATTAAAATTAAATTTGATATATACATGAATGTGAATGGGTTTGTTTCATTGAAAGGAGTTTGGAGGTCAGATGAAAGGTCATGTGAATTGTTATATTTTTGTTTGGTGATGTAGTTTTAATTTATTATTTAATCATTAGAATTTAGTTTTTTTCATGAAAACTAAATTTAATATAGTTGGGTATTGATATTGATGTTACACTAGTATAGATTATGAACTGGATAGTTTCCCCATCTTAGGATTTCTATCTTTCAAGGGGAGTTCCTCCATTGAGGTTAGTTAAAAAATAATTCCGGAGTAATTTTTATAAGGAACTCAACTTGCAAATATATTTTTTTCCACGTGAGTATTTCTAGGATCACCAAATACATCCTATTAACTGTCCCCAAAATACTATTGTGTTATTTTTTCTTCCTTTATAACAATTAATGTAAAATTCATTTTGTTATATTCTCTATACCCCCATATATTTTAATTAGATTACTTTTTTTACATTAGTATGGTATTGTTTCACTAAAAACATGTTTACATGAGTTTGTTGGCTAAATCTTCTATTTTAAATTACCTCCCCTCATGGTCTAGTTAGTATTATAACTAGTTAAAAAAGGCATTTGAATGAAATATATTTATACATTATAAAATGATTATTGTTTTATTTTTCCTAGAAATTGGTGTATATTTTTCATTGATATCATTGATATGGTTCAAAGGTATTATTTATTTTTAGTCGGTCTTAATTTAAAAAAATTATTAATTTAATAATAATAATTTTATTAATTATCATTGATAATTAGACTTATAGAACCATATTTTTTCACAATATCATAATATGGAGTCAAATTCATATCACATCAAGTATAAAACAATAATGGAGGAGCCTCATATATGGTAAGCATTAGATAATATCAAACATCCTCTCAAAACTCATCATTCTCACTTGTTGGAAGATCCATCTTATCTTCAGTATTGAGTTTGATAAAGGGAATGGGTATTAATCAATAAAGAATCTATTTCTATTGTATAATCTCTTGTAATTTTGAATATATATATATTATCTCATATTCTAGAATGAGAAATTTATCCAAATAAATTACATCATAATAATTATTCGATGGTATTGTTGATTCCAGAGTATGGTGCTCTCCATTGGGCCAAGAAGACATAAATGGGAGATTTTGGCAGGGAAATTATAAAAATAATTAATGTAAAAAATTGATAGTTTTATCTTTTTCATGAGGATTATAAAAAATTTATTTTTTCATGAAAAAAATGTATATGATGTGAAATCAGAGAAAACCATTATGTCCAGAATGAGTGTTTTACCTTCTGAGATATTTATGTTTTTTCTTTGGGAGATTCAGGGTGTGTCATTAAGAGTGATGACTGTATAAAATTATTTTATTAATCAATTAATATAAAAGAAAACTCATTTCTCCATTAAAAATTTCCCCAATCACTCAAATTAATGTTGATCGTAAACCCTATTTGGGGGAGAGGAAGGAGAGGGGGTCAATGTGGGAGTTTGGAGCTACGAGTTAAATCGACATGAAATCCTCAACAACTAACATGGGAATGTTCATCCACAGTTAATGGTCCCAATTTGACGTAGGATTAAATATTTTACATAACCATCGATTTTTTGTAAAATTGTTTCAAAATTCTTATGGTATTTTTTTTGTTGATCTACTATCATGGATTAATAATCATAATTTAATTGACTAATTTATTTTGTTGATTTCCCATGGAGTTGTGATTTTCCTAGGGGGTTGTGATTATACAAACCTTAAAACCTAAAAATAATTTGTCCAAATTTATCATGTTCCTTAAAATGATCCAAATCATAGAGTGAAAATCTACTTAATTTATTCTATTTTTGAAATCCTCTCTTATCTATTTTTTTGAAAAGAATGATCACAAACAAAAATATCATGGAAAATATTACAATAATTTGTCTCATAGAAGAGTGTAGTTCCATTTTCTAAAAAAACTCCATTGTTACATGACCGGGTAGCTTTGTAAATTATTTTTGTGTTAAGATAACAAAGAAACACAATAACCTTTATGACATAAGGGATACTGTCTATCTCATTCTTTATCATTATTTTGGAATTTGGAAATTGCAGAATTCAAGAACACCAAAGTAAAACTCCATCTAGATGATTGGTCAATAACTCACCCACCTATTAGGGTTGATGACTTGTTGGTCACAATTAGAAATGTATTTTTGAGAATTTATTTTCTAATCATATACATTGAGTGTGATAAAAAGATGTAGATTATCTTTGTGGGAACATTTTATTCCACTGGAGGATATATTATTGATATATCATTGAAAATTGTATCCTTAATATTGGGTATGAAATCAATGAATTCAAATTTTATTAAAACTATAAAATAACACACATATAATTAGGAATGATAAAAAATTGGTGTTTTTTTGGGAGATATATTTTGGTTGAAATGAAGGGAGAGTTTTTTGAAATCATTAAGTAATTTAAAATGAGACATATAACTAAAATAGTTCTATAAGCAGAAGTATGCCATTAGAAAAAATATCTATGAAGTTTACAAATATCAATGTGGAATATCTCCTAGTAGTGTTGGGAGAATCTATTATTGGAGCCATTATGACCCAGGGAACTATCAGGATTAAGGCTAAAGATAGTGTATTTGACTTCATGGTCAAGAGTGGTGCTCAAAAGATAGACATTGTCTTCCTCATTAACCATATCCAAAATGTCCTCTAAGAGGAGGTCCTTGTTTACATTTGGATAATACCTCCCATATCAGCTTTGGGTAAATTAGATGAACTTTTCAATTCAATAAATCCTGATGTGAATCCCAAGGTAGGCACGCATAAGATTTGAGGTGTACATGGAAGACTAAAATATTCATC
The DNA here is from genome assembly GCA_963277665.1 of Viscum album. Classification (NCBI taxonomy): domain Eukaryota; kingdom Viridiplantae; phylum Streptophyta; class Magnoliopsida; order Santalales; family Viscaceae; genus Viscum; species Viscum album. The sequence continues at coordinate 334,926,168 of OY728134.1, forward strand.
CAAGGCTCCTACGTACCATATTCGAAGAAATTTGATCATTTTCTGAGAAATTCAAGACAATAAAAAAAGTCACATGTGTGAATGTTTGCGCCATTTCACAAAAATACATTCATCCATGTGATAGGATATTACGTGATAATTGTGATGTTAAATTTCCCTTACGTTCTATCTAGATCCTGTCTACACAAAATTCTTATTCTGGTCCAAAAAATTAAGTTCTCCCACCATATATTTTACCTATAAATAGAAGATAATCCCACAACCATCATACCATCAACAGTAATTCTAACTGATTCTCTAAAATTCATAATTATATTCCAAAATATCACAAAAGACCATGTAACCCTCGAGGTATAGGATCATGCGTGACAGGTTCCCTAGGGGTCCATCTTCATTTGGGAACACAAGGGCTTGACCATTCGACGTATATGAATCCAAAAAAAATTCATTTTATAGATAACAAATATTCTAGAGGTTAAATATCCTCTTTCACATGTTTAACACCAGATCCATCAATACTGAGGCATCTAAGGCATCACAATTATCAGTAGATTCAATGAAAAAGTCCCCCCCCCCACATGCATGTTTGTGGTGGAGGAAGTACGCCATTTTCAACCATAGTCATATCTTAGGAAAACCAGATTAACATGGTGACATCAAGGACACTCCAAGTGTTCTCAATGTGAATATTACCAAGGACACACTACCTAAGGACGAGGAGATTAGTTTAAAGGATAGTGATGAGGATAAATATTTTTTGGGTGGCACGTCATCCCATAAACCATCTAGGTATGATCACTCACATTTAGAGGGATACTCTCATCCTAGAACATCCCTCTACCTCATTATCCAATGGTCAGAATCATGATCAGGGTAAGGGATCAATCAATCATTAAGATCCACACGATGTCATGTAGAAGCGAGATAATGATACTGAAATCACCAATTTTGCAAAAGAAAATTGAATATCTTCATCGTATCATCAATGTGATTCATATTGAGATATGTATTGATTATAGTGATCCCTAATAGGATTATGTTTCTCCTCCACCAGCTCAACCAAGGTAGTCATAGATCCATCTTGGCTTGCTTCCCCCACATAACCACGGTGATCTTGCATAACCAAATAGAGTAGAAGCTGTAGATTATGGAAAGAGATCATGGTATGTGTAACTAAATCAACCTAAGAAGCATGATAATGACCCTTAGTATCTAGATTAGGGTGTCCGATAATTCTCTCTGCAGGACACTCTCCATATCATTTCATGAGATACCAATCCTACTTATCGTTTTGATGAGCTCAGAAATTACTTGGTGGTCAAGAAATCCTCATCCATATAGTCACCCCTTACAGAATGACATGATAGATAGCCTTAAAACTTGTCCTGAAGCCTTTGATATGTTATATATGGTGATCCATCATTATTTAATTCCATATCCATCATGGATGGATGCCATGTGAGCACCCCCAGACTTTCGGTATCAAACCTTCTCCCCTTTCAATTGAATGGGTGATTTTTTTTGGAAAAACTATTGTGGAATGGGGTTTGTTCCTTACTTTACCATTGATACCATTCCTAAAACTCCCAATGGTTCACCCATATATAGCTGGGTATAGACCTACTCACTTAACGAGGACATTTTTTTAGGTTTTAGGCTTAGTGAGTCTTGGGGGCTCAACATGGTTGAGAGGATGGGAGGTCGAGCTCATCGCACCATTTATTGGGGAATTGTAGGCTACTCAACGACTCTTGTAGTTTTAATATACATTCATAAAATCCTTCCTAGACACTGATACGAGAATGGATATCCTTATGTCAATGAATTGATTATGAATGTGTATTTATAGAGGAAAGCGTGTGTATATTATTGGATGTTTATCACTCTCTCATTTAACTATGATGCTTTGGGTTATAGCCATGTTCAAGAAATAAGGATTTTATTGATGTCTAGGGATGCGACTGGTGTCCTAGGGATGGGATTGTAACTCTACAATGTGTCCTACGTATCATGGGGTGACAGGAATCAAAACCCATATAGTTCTTTTGACATGGTTTAGGGTGGTATGAGTAAAAACATCCATGATTATTTCATTATATGGTAAGTATATAAATATCGGGGTAAGACCATAGTTGTATGTTCTACGTATCCTATTTTATATAGGAATCCAAGTCCACAATTTTCATTTAATGGGTGCCTATGTCATGAGATATATGACATTTGAGGTCCTAGGCAGGACTTATGCATATGATATTGCCTTGGATTTCCCCTTTCAGAATATGTACCATTGAGAGGATATGAGATGTAATCAATATTTCATCCTAATGGTGATTCTCATCATGATTTTAGTATAATCATTACTACTCTCTGTGCTCATGTGATCCATTCTCAGTGTGAGAAACTAGAGATTTGGGTAGATTAGACTCATTTCATGTGAGCATATCTATATGGGGTTACACATTAATGTTTTCATTTAGCAGGTATGATTTCCCATATCATTGAGAATATGGAATGTAGATCAGGACATAATAAGGAATCCTACATATCTCAGTTGTAGAAAGAATTAGTGTCCTCATAGTTAACCTCGTCTCAAACCTACTGATGGATTTGAGGTACATGAAAGAAAGACTAGGGATTATGTATAGAATGATGACCATGCATGATTCCTCATAATGTTATATAGTTAAAAAACAATAATGGAAGACCTATCAGAGGAGTTAATCTCATAAGCTAGGAGTAATTAGAATGGAAAGGTTCTTTTACTAAAGTGGATGCCCCCAGGCCTTAAGAATGCTTCCTACATATCCCGGTTGTGGAGGGAATGAGATTCCTCTTGGTTCACATTATATTGGGTCTTACACTTTGATGGTTACCTTATGGTCGAGGAATACACTCTAAGGATTCCCGTGTAGATGGGACTTACACTCTAAGGTTTCTAGAATGGTATATTCATTCTTTCTCCTCTAGTGGATTAAAGATCGGTGGTGATGACCATGATGGTTTGACCAAGAGCATGATATCTGAAGGATTGGGTGAAAGAATGAGCTTAGATCATTAGGAACACTCCCCTTTAAAAAGTGGAATGTGGACACAGATTTTTATCCAGGATCCACATGTCAAGGGTCCAAGTTGGTCCACCATACCAAGTGGGAATGTCGTGGGGGGTTTTCATTAAAATCCATGGATGTCTACTAGATATGTCTTGATTTTCCACAAAATATGATGGGGAACCAATATAATATGATGTACATAAAAATGTTTTTCTTCCTAATCAATTGGAATTCCTTGGATTCCATTGAATGGGTGAATAATCCTATCTAAGAATATTTGTGTGAACCAAAACGAGCATGTCTGGGGTCCCATGAATGAGGAAATGACTTGTCTCAGATGGATTTTCCTAATCAATGTAAAAATTCCTAGATTATTACACATAATCAAAGAATACATGACCATTTGTTTTCACATGATAGACTTGTCTTGTCATTATACTATCAGAGGTGAATATAAACATGTCTTTGGGTAATCACAAGGTCATTTTAACATATCAATGACTTCACCACATGATTATAGTGTGTTTTCAAGGATGTATTCGCATGATCAAGGTGGGTCCTTTTGAGGTGATTATCATGATTGAAAGGGATTTTCAATGTCAGATGAAGGGAGTACCAGAGGAGCCGACTAACATGACTTTTTGTCATTCATTAGAGTTGGCTTGACATATATGTGGGGAGTCAGAATAGCTGGTATTACATGGTTTTATGGATATAGTATATCATGGCCAATTTAACTAGAAGGCATCACGAGACAAAACTGTAATGTCTGGAGAGCATCAAAGGTCTCGATTCACCTTCCTAGAGAGTGTCATGAGGGCTGGAAGACATGTCTAGAGGGCATCCTGGTACCCGATCATATGCCTAGGATCTTTTTCCAAGAGTCAGATGAAATTAGAGGGTGTCGTTTTATGATTCAGGAGATGTCCGTGAAAGATTTTCCAAGTATTAGGTGATTATTCTATGGGATCTTCCATGGGACTATGGTGACATGCCCAATGGTAACATGTATTATTTCTTTGACATGCCTAGGGGACTTCGTATGACCCAAACAACATGCTAGAGTAACATTGTGAGATCTGGTAGATGTGTCCTGGTGCTATCACGTGTCCTTTTGGATTCCTCAGTTTTATTTAGTCTCATTTTATATTGAATCTCATATGATATGGGTGACATGTGTAATGTTCTACGTGTGTATTTCCAGCAGCCCTTCGCGTGTTCAATGAATGATCACACAAATTACCTTATGCCTAGTACATTATTGCTATGTTTTTCCACCAATGCATTACCTAATTGAAGACTTTTTTATAACAAGATTTTCTACTCTGAGAACCCGATAGATGGAGATATTAGTGTCTTTTAAAGTCTCAAAGTAATACCAATTCTATAGGTTAGGGTGGGGGATTTATATCCCCCACCACCCTGGTTTCTCACTGCATTCTGTGGAGTATCTTTTTGTGAGTCCATTATGGAGTTGGTGAAGGTGTTTGGCAACATGTGGCTTCATTGACCTCTATCACGTACATTTCCCTATACGCCTCTTGATTTTCAGTGGTTCGAAGTCTCTACCATCAACACCATATTTATTTGATAATTTATAATAAATTGAGACTTGTTCAATCATATATACATGTTGAAGGACTCTAACATTATTAGGTTGACATGTCATTTGTCTTTCGCAAGATCCAAGTTCCTATTGGAATGCATCTTTGATAACCTTGATGAATTTTCTGGGGTCTTTTCCAAGACGAGGATGGTTTGTCTGAGGGTCTTGTCAGATCATGCTGCATGTTCCATGGGTATATTGCATGTTCATCAGCAATTGGGAGTCCCTTAATCCCACTACTTCTTTACTTCCTTTTCTTTATGTGAAAAAGGTTGGGAGTCATGTTATATTACATTAGCAAGTTCAAGGAAAAATTCTCTATTTTTTGGTGATGTGATGCATGACCGATAATGGTCTTGCGGTGATGCGAGATCATTTCATGAAAAAATATATTCTTATATCATTAGGGTTCGAAATGTTAATATTTAACACACCAAGCTTCCATGGTGCATTTCCCTTTGAATAATGTAATAGCTTTCATGGTACGCAACATCGAGATTCTAACACACTGCGACCAATCAAACTAGTTGTTATAAGTCATAATACCCACTTAGCTGTTATGAAGATTAATACCCACCATTTGAAATTTTATAAATTTTATCATTCAAAATGTACTTCATTTTTGGATTCATAATGTAAAAATTAACTTAGGGTGAATTTTTGGTATTTTTCTGAATACATTCAATTTTTTATAAATAGTGAAAAACACAAGTTATAGTTTAAAACTGTATTTTTCTTTAATTAATTATTTATTTTATATAAATTTATTTTAGATCAAATAGATACATAATACCTATATAAGTTCAATTTAAATTTTTGGAGTCACTTTATAATAATTTTAGATATATAAAAATTTTATTGAACTTTTTACCGTCTTTTACCCACCTCGTAGGAGCATTTGTATATTTACATAAAACATAATTTTACCACTTCTGTTAGTTGAATTTCAAAACTTTGAGAGACATGGTTGATATCAATAAGTAAAATGTAGTTCAATAAGATGAAAATATTTTTTTTTAATGGTAACTTTTTACTATTATTTACCACTGTTAAAAGAAAATAGGGTAATTAAGTATAAATATGATATTATTATTACCCTAACACATGTCTTAATTCTATTGGATAAGTGTAATTGGACCAAAATAAACCTTAGGAATAAAATATGATCCTTTTGGTTCACCTGGATTATATTAGGACATTTATTATTATTTAATTCAAAGAAGATTTAAAAGTATTAAATTAAATGATTAAAAAATAATCCATTTTTAATATAGGGATAAACATAAGACAAATTCAATTATAATTATTCATTAGAAATTTAAAAATATTTCCTTCATAATGGTATTTTATTTATATTTATTAGACATTAAATAGTTAAATTTATTTATGACATAATGAAGATGCAATAACTACCATATTAATAAATGATTAAAATAATTGATATTATAAATATCAAAATAAATGTAATTTGAGACTTTTTATGAAATTAATTTTTTTTCTAGGTTAATATGACATATTATGGTTGGTTAGATGAATTTTTTCGAGGTAATAATTCTGTTATGAATTTATCAAAAACAAAATAACAAATGTTGTCAAAATTTACATAAAAAAGTTTTTAAAACAAATATTATATTATTAATTGATATTTGATTCCTAAAAATATATGGTTCAGAAAAACGTCTTATATAATGATATGTGTATCATCAATGAACCGCTTTGGGTTCTCTTGGATGTATATAGTTTGTTTATTAACCATATAAAATAAAAATACAAAGAGACATGGTAAATTTCAAACTATTTAACTAACGGTTAAATCTAAAAGATAAAGTTAATATAGTGACCCAAACATGTATAAAACCAATTGGATGATGGTGTTTCGACCCATCCTCATCATATAATTTAAATAATCCATTTTGGAGCCATTATAAACCGAAATTGATTTTATTATAAAATAATATTACTAGCTTTTCCTAAGATGCCCCTCACCCCTCTTATAAAAGAGCACTCCTACTTCTCTCTTATTCACACCATAAAATCCATTTTTCTTGGACAAACTCTGCCCAAATACCCTATCAAATGTACTATATTAATCCTAGAGGCCTTATATTACTTATAAATCCAACCTAAGGATCCCTTTTGATCAAACCAAAAGAAAGAACCCGGAGAAGAGGTAAATATTTTATCACCTCTTTCAAGTTCCTTTCTTCTTCCACTTCAAATTTCTTTGTTGTTTCCATTATGAAATAATAAATCCAGTATATTATATATACTTATATGTTATTATAAATTTTTTACAACCTTATTCATTATTAAATCCATCATTTGAATGACATGTCACCATACGTGCGTACGTTCGACTTACCGTCTCCACATCGTGGTGTAATTCTTATTCAATACATTATTATTTGGATGTTTATAATAATGATGTTTAATTGATGTAAATAATAAATTTAACATAATTATTATTCTTTATATATGACATACCTTCAAATTTGATATTATTTTCATATCAAAAGCATTGAATTGTCGCTCATGCATACGTACAGATTACAGTCTCCCGAACGCGATGTGATTCCTTCCCCATCATAATCCATTCAAGAATAATATTCATTATATGATTAAAAATAATGTTTAAAGACTTAATATAATTATGAATATGAATAAGATACATCATATTCATAACAAACACTACTTAAGAAACAAATAATATAAAGGAAAATGAATCAGTTAACACCAAAAATGAGGACAATACTAAAATATTATTAACAAAGCAATATTAAAAGATCATATATGATATCATATTAATGTATATTATTCTTTTATAAATTAATAATAATTATTTCCCCATTATACAGGAGGTTAACCTACCCTCTACCAAGGAAAAGTAGATAGTAAGGGGTTTCTTATCTCACTTTTAATTCCATGAGATTTCTATTGTTTGCAAGTTATTTATTAAATGTCGTGTATTGTGTACTATCATTTGATATATATATATATATATATATATATATATATATTATCATGGTTCTCTTTATATTCATGGTATTATGTGATTCAATTGGTTTTTATTAACTTTTTTCCATACGACTCTATTAATTACAACGAAGCATGGGTTTTCATCTCACTTCCTATTTCTGTGAGATTCATGCCATACTGCCACTATTTCCTTTTGTGTGGTGTATGTACATCCCAATGATTATATTAGTTGTGTAATATACTTTAATTTATGAGTAATTACATCTTAATTTTATGATCCATATTTTGTGGGATGTATGTCTTGTATGTTACCAAATTTGTAAGGGAATTTCATATTTCAATTTCCACTCATTCGGCTTTACGCATAATTCATTGATTATTTTACTCCATGATTTTGTGTGGAATCACTATTTATTATTTTTGTACTAATTTATACTCCCCTTTATATGGATATACTTTTGATACACATAATCAATCCATTGATAAATTCTCAAGTCATCGATATGAACATGGTAAGAGTAATTTTAACTCAATCTCCATTTATTGAGTTAAACATCCAATTCTTTGGAGTGGTTTTTAAGAGAATATGTGTGAATTTCAATTGATTTATTTACATTTAATATCCAATAATATTTAGTGTATTTTTTTTTTCAAACATAATTATGTCATTGAGTTATCCTTTACCTAAGGATACAGTCTTTATAAGATATTTTATCTCAATTTACATTCCAATGAGACTGCTTTGTTATTATAGACCAATTCACTTTTATATGGTGTATATAATGTACTTTGACATAGTGTATAATGAATTCCTTTATTCTAATGATATTATAATTTATTTATTACCTCAATTATTTGTATTCAAGTGTCTCTATTTTGGTTAAGAACTCTAACTAAAATATCATTTTAAATAATTTAAAATTTGTTATTCTAAATCTTTCACATTAATGTCCATGTTTTAAAAATGGTCTTACAGATTTATTTATATGGAAATTAAAGTTATAATATTAAAATTCCTCTAAAAATTTTCAAATTGGTATGGGAAACCTTGATTCAAAAATCTATTTTAAACATCTTTTTGATAAATAGTGAGACTTTTAAAAGTTTTCAAGGAAAAGGGGGATATTTCTCTCAAAAAAATTTGATGATTATTTTCATGTATGTAAATATCATTCATTATTCTCTACTGAGGTTGATATATTATAATACAATCTAACATATTGTATTGAATGATTAATTCTTGATTTTGGATGTGCTAATTATATACCATTCATTGTTTGTGGTTAAAATATTGACATTTCGTGTGATCGTTTTAAAACAAATGTTCAGATTATGTTTCAACCTTTTTATATGAGGAATGAATTGGACTTAGTAAGTGATGGGTGAAGCCCACTATAGCTCCTCAATGCATCGGTAGGTATCATGATAGAAACTAGTGTCTTGGCACATGGTCTTGACAAAATCTTATTTGTACTCATGACACAAGGCCTTGGATATATAGTTATGAAAGTATGGCATTATGAATTCAATCATTATGAAGGTGGATACTGATATTTGATGTGATTATTTGACTAGTTGAATATACATGTATATAAGTAAATGGCATTATTTTATTTTTTATCTTGGTCATATTATGCTAAAGTTCTTGTTTAAAAGGATTTTGTTTTAGTCTTATGCATTGCCTTAAATGTTTATTCTTATTTATGAATGTTTCTGCTATATTGTTATCCTTACTGAGCAACTGATATCTCACCTTTCTATGTTTTATTTTTCCTAAGATGTGAAGAAGTATATTATGACCGACCTACAGGGATAGTATATGGGATCTCAGTGTTGTCTATGGAAACAATGTTGTTGTAGTTTTCCATTTTATGATGTAATGTAAACCTTTCGAATGAATCTAGTACTTACAAGGCTACTAAACTAATCGGTTATTCGAGACATGATCATTTGTCATCATGCTAATGATATGTAATAATGCAAAGACTCTGGGCTTCTGGGATCTCGGCGTTACAGTTGGTATCAAATGAAGTTTAGTAAAAACCATGGAAAGTAGATTTAGATAAACTCTAATTAGAGCACATATCCCTAAGATAGACTTTTCATATTAGTATAGAAGAGAGTCCTAAAAGTTTGCTATTATAGATATTTTGTGAGTTTTCCAAACAATACATCCCTGTCTGGATACGAGAAGGTAGAGGCGGCTCTGGAACAAATGTACCTAGGGGTAAAACCCAAAAACACCACATTGATCTAGACTCGAACGGGAAATTTTGCATGACAATGGGCCTTGATTCACTCTTGGTTATGACACTCCAGGGGGATATGCTTGGGATAATTTAAATTTTCTTTACAAACCGATTTAAAATATTTTAATTTAAGATGATAATAAATGAACTTAGTTAATCATAAGGTTTTTCAAATTGAAAATATGGTGTCATTATATTCTCTAAATGATTTTATGACTACTGTTACTCACACAATGATTTCTGGTTTTAGTCAATGGATAGATTCCAAGGAAGTCATAGTAATTTTCATCATGATGTACAAGGTGGGAACAGTGGTGGAAATGAGCAACAAAATAAAATGTTGATAGGCGTAAAAGATATCGTATTCATGCCTAATCAGTTTTCTAAAAATATTTTCAACAACAAATATATTAACCCACTCCCAAACTCAAAAAATAATTGAATGGTGATGAATAATAAGAGATCTAGTAGTGGAGACCATGGAAAAAATAATCCTTAATTTCCCATCATGCAGGAAATGTGGAAGGAGACACCTAGAAATGTGTCTCAATGGAATAAATAAATGTTTTACTTGTGTGAAGGAAGGACATAAAGTAAAGAATTGTCGTGGAAAAATGAAGAGTACTATGGAAGAAAATAAAAATGGTCCCAAGAATCCACTTATAGTAATTTTCTGTAAATGTATGGGACCTATGTCACGACCCGCCCTCGGAGTCCGTGCCGTGACTACCCCAAGCCCGCCTTCCATAGGCCAGGGGCTGGCGACTAGCACCAAGGCGTAAATCCCGGTAAAAAGGGAAGGCATTGCCTTTGAAAAGTAAACAAACACCACAGAGTAAGCAAGCGGAAAGTAAACACTAAACAAAGCAGAGTACAACTGAAAGTGCGGAAAAGTAAATGGGCCAGAATACAAACCCAAACTAAAAGTAAAGTACAACTCGAAAGGGAAAACAGCAACTGAAGAGTAAAAGCCGTTACACCGAGCTGTCCACTAGAAATCCCACCTGAAGGGTGGGTACAGATAGATCCTCTGCGCCACGGGTCCCGCCGTCCGCTCCGTGCACGTCCCGCCCAGTGGTCCACCTCTGGGTACCGTCCCGCTCTGCAAGCCTCAGCTAAGGTCAACGCTGTCTGTCTTCTGCAACCAACACAACGAAGTGCGGGCAATGCCCGTGCAGGGGTGAGTATAAGCTACTCAGTAGGGACCCCGAGACCCCTGAAGGTCTCTCAAATCCACAAAGGATAAACCACGAAGAAAAGTAACAATCACGAAGTAATAACCGACACTGCTTAGGTATATGCCCATACATATACCTAAGTCATCAATTCAAATATGCTCTATCCTCCGAGCCCAAGTACAACTCAGTCCACACAGGAAAGTAAACGTATTCCACACAGGAAAGCAAAACGTAATCCACACAGGATTTCACAACACAATCCACACAGGAAAGCAATAGGATTCAGCTCACACAGGTATACTTCTTCAAAGGACGATAAAGATGATCACTGATCCATCTAAGTCGTCGGACCCACGAAGGATCGATAGGTAACTAACCCCCGCAAAGACCCACACAGGATCGGGCCCACACAGGACCTGTAGGCGCTGGCTGACACAGAACCACTGAGCGCGGACCCACACAGGATCAGACCCACACAGGATCTGTAGCACTGATCCACGTAGGATCGCTGAGTGTTGTAGTCGTCGTCGTCGAATCCACACAGGATCTCTGTACTGTCGTCGTCGTAGTCACAGTAGCAGTCGTAGCGGTAGTAGTCACAGTAACAGTCGCAGCCAGCACTAGGGTTCCCGCACACAGCGAGCTCGTTCGGAGGGTCCGCTCCACGAGCCGAGAGGCTGATACATCAACTGTCACGAAGACCGGAGTTGATGTATCCAAAAGTTCCGTATCGTCAACAGGAACTCAACGCAACAGACGGCGCGTCGATCGGACGCCCGGTCTGAGAGTTATTGGCATTTTCGTCTCCGGGGCCCGGTTGGTTTTTAAGGCAAAACCAACCCGACCGTACTCCACCTGTGTCCAAACCTCGGGCGGAGTATGCCAAAAGATCCGTCTCACTAAGAGGAACACAACGCGACTGACGGCGCGTCAATCGGACGTTCGTAGCTCAAGATATGAGTGTTTCCGCTCTGAAGGCCCGGTTGGTTTCGTGAACGAACCAACCCGGCCGAACTCAAAGTAAACCGAAACCTTGAGTGCGATATACCGGAACGACCGTCCCGATCCAAGGATCGCGTTGCCACAGACGGTTCGTCATCTGGAGGTCTGAGGCTCATGATATGGCCAAAAGACCGGAACTGGTTCGAAACGGGGGGGTCCGGGTTCGGGCCGACCCGGCCGGACGGCCGGCCGGCGGTGCGGCGGCGCGGCGGCGCGGTGGCCGCGGCGGCCTTGCGCCCGGCGCCGCACGAGGTGGGAACGCGGGGGGGCTAAGCCCCCTCTGATTGAGAGGCGGCGCGGCCTTTGTGCCGCGCCTTTGCAACAAAATGGCCCCCACGTGGGGGCCGGTTTTGGAGAAGTAAACCGGGGGGCTGCTGCCCCCCCCCCCCTTCATGGAACCGCCCCCCTCTTAAAGAGGGGGGTTTTATACGCTGGCCGGGGGATTAATTCCCCCGGTTTAACGTCATCCGGCCGGCCAGCTGGCCGGCCGGTTTTCTCCAACGGGACCGGAAATTCCGGTCCCCTCTTCGGCTTCCGACGCCGGCGGCCCGCCTGCCGGTCTTCTCATCCCGCCGCGGCCTGGAACCGGCCGCGATCTCCTCGTCCCGCCGCGGCCCGGAACCGGCCGCGGTGTTCGTCGTCCGGTGCGGTGCGACGGCACCGCGCCCCTTCGCCGCGCATTTGATTCCTTTCAACGCGGCGCGACGGCGACGCGTTCTTGAAGATTCTTCCTCGGCGTGGCGCGACGGCTCCGCGCAAAATAATTGCACGATTATCCCCGTGGTGCGACGACACCACGCCACTTTGCTTCCACCCGCAAGAATAAACAAGAACGATGGATGGGGGGTTCGGCCGTGTTCGTGCGGTCCAGCCCCCTCACGTTAAAATAATAACGCAACTTTAAATAATTCAAAGCCACACGTTAGACTTGCTAAATTCACGATCAAGAATAAAATAATTAAACCAAAAAGAAATCAACAACCCCTACCTTGGTATAAGGTTCGAAGATTTGTCTACATTCCGCGGAAGACGATGTCGCGGAGGTCGGGCGTCGCGGTCGTCGTTCGTCAAATTCATTGACGAAGGGATGCGTCCGATGCGATACGTCGATGGCGAAACTTCTTAAGTCGACGAAGGGAAACCGAGGAGGAAGCGGTGTCTCCCTATCTTTGACGTGGAGAGAAGATAGAACGGCGTGTCGGTGTTCTTCGCGTTCTTTAAGGAGGAAGATGAAGTTCTTCAAAGTGTAGAACCCTTCTTCTCTCAAATCTCCACACAACACAGCAACTCCCAAAATAAAATAAGCTACACCTTATTTTATTTTCACTTTGACAACCTTTCATAATTCAAAAGTTGAATTCATTACATTAATTAAAATCTAGAGTTGTCAAAAATTAAATGAAGAGATAAGTTGGCAAGAATTAAAGTAGGGGAGAGCCACATAATTTAAGAGGGGGTTTAGAGGGGTTAGGGAATTTGAAAAGGTGGGGGCTCGTGTGGGCCCCACCTCCCTCATAACCACACATGGGAAGTTGGGTGGTTGTGGGCCCCACCAACAACTTCCCATGAGAGAGTCTAACCACCACGAATAAAATAAAATTCACACACAATTTTATTTTACTTATCTTTTAATCCCCAAAACTAACTTTCAACCCGCAACAAACGCAACTCCCGAAAAGGTCTCTTTAAGCGAATATCGGCGCTGCGAGTTCATCGGTGCCCTCGAATTTCAATTCCGAGCACCAGATCAAAAGTTAGGAATTCCCGCTCGTTCGTTCACTGAACGTACCCGAGCCAAACTTCAGAAATTAATTCCGGGCACTCTGGGCCTCGGAATCAGGTGTCGTCTGAAACCGCGCTCTTGTAAAATTCTAAAGAAAATTAAGAAAAAAAATTTCCTTCAATTTTACGGGTCTTTACATTACTCCCACATCAGGGCATTACATCCCTGTAAAGATACATCAAAAACTAGGGAAACAAATGAGGGTACTGAGCACGCATCTGAGCCTCCCACTCCCATGTGCTCTCTTGGAGATTCCCGTGCTGCCATCTGATGCGCACAAGAGGAATCGATCTCCCACGCAGGACCTGCTCCTGTCGATCCTCTATCTCCACCGGGACCTCCGTAAAAGTCACCCCATCGTCAATGTCAAGCTCCCCATGGTCAATGATGTGCGTCGGGTCGTGCACGTATCTCCTCAGCTGGGATACGTGGAAGACGCCGTGCACCCGGTGCAACTGAGGTGGTAGAGCCAGGCGATAAGCCACCTCACCAATCCTGCTGAGAATCTGGAAGGGTCCGATGAAGCGCGGAGATAACTTGCCGCCTCGGCCAAATCTCCAAATACCACGTCGAGGTGAGACCCGCAAGAAGACGTGGTCGCCATCCTCGAACTCCAGTGGCCTCCGCCTCCTGTCAGCATATGACTTCTGCCGGCTCTGATCTGTCCTCATCCGCTCCTGGATGACCTGGACCTTCTCTGTCGTGGCCTGGACCATCTCCGGTCCCACCAGTGCTGACTCCCTAGGGTCTGTCCAGCACAAAGGAGATCTACATGGTCGGTCATACAACGCCTCGTACGGTGCCATCCCGATGGTGGAGTGGTAGCTGTTGTTGTACGCGAACTCCACCAAGGGTAGGTGGTCCTCCCAGCTACGACCAAAGTCGAGGACACATGCGCGGAGCATGTCCTCGAGAGTCTGAATGGTCCTCTCCGTCTGACCATCCGTCTGAGGGAGAAAGGCTGTGCTCAGACGTAGCTTTGTCCCGAACACTTCCTGTAACCCCTTCCAAAGTCGGGAAGTAAAGCGGGCATCTCGATCGGAGACGATAGATGATGGTACGCCGTGGAGCCGCACAATCTCCTGAACGTAGAGACGTCCCAAGCTCTCTACTGAGCCCTGCTCTCTGATGGGTAAGAAATGTGCCGACTTGGTGAGTCGGTCAACAATCACCCAGATGGAGTCGTGACCTCTGGAAGTGCGTGGATGTCCAGTCACGAAGTCCATAGATATGCCGTCCCACTTCCACTCCGGAACCTCCAAGGGCTGTACCAAGCCCGCTGGTACCTGATGCTCTGCCTTCACCTGCTGACAGGTAAGGCATCGAGAAACGAACTCTGCTACTGCCTTCTTCATGCCCGGCCACCAGTGCTGTCGTCTGAGGTCCTGGTACATCTTCGCCACTCCAGGATGTACCGCTAAAGGAGAAGTGTGAAACTCCCTCAGCACTTCCTCTTGCAAAGCGACTGGTACCATGGTACGTCCTCTAAAAAGGATTTCGTGCTCTGCTCCAAGGGAGAAATCATCAGGTGCCTGTCCCGAGGATATCTGTGCACGTCGCGTCTCACAGTCAACATCCCCATGTTATGCCTCTCTGACCCGCTGAAGAATTGGAGGAGAGACTGTGAGAGACTGAAGGAAGGATGCTCCGTCTCTATCCACGAAGGATATCTGCAAAGAGGCTAGCTGCTCTGTCACCTCCTCGAGTAGCTGAATGCCCGTCCTCCTGCTGAGGGCATCGGCTACTACGTTTCCCTTCCCAAGAGTATAGACTATCTCAAAGTCATAGTCCTGGAGGAACTCGAGCCATCGCCGCTGTCTCAGGTTCAGGTCCTTCTGCGAGAAGATATACCTGAGACTCTGATGATCGGAAAAGACTGTAAAACACTCGCCCATCAGATAGTGTCGCCATGTCTTCAGAGTGAAGACCACTGCTTCTAACTCCAGGTCATGGGTAGCGTAGTTCTGCTCATGTGGCCTCAACTGTCGTGATCCATAGGCGATCACTGCCCGCTCCTGCATCAGAACACATCCGAGTCCGGTCCCTGATGCATCACAGTAGACTACGTACCCTACTCCCTCCTCAGGCAACCTCAAGATAGGTGCGTTAGTCAACCTCTGTCTCAAAACCTGGAAGCTCTGATGACATCTGTCTGACCACACAAAGGGTTTCCCCTTCTTCGTCAAAGCTGTGAGTGATGCCGCAACTCTAGAGAAGTCTGGCACGAATCTCCAATAGTATCCAGCGAACCTCAGTCACGCTCCTGGGTGGCTCCCATGCTAACACAGCCTCGATCTTCGCAGGATCCACTGCAACTCCCGCCTCAGAGATAACGTGTCCCAAGAAGTGGACCTCACGTATCCAGAACTGGCACTTCGAGAGCTTACCATAAAGCCGGTGCTCTCGGAGTGTGTCTAGTACAACTCGCATGTGATAGGCGTGCTCCTTCTCTGTCGCAGAGTAAATCAGAATGTCGTCGATGAAGACCACGACAAACCGATCGAGGTATGGCTTAAAGATCCTGTTCATGAGAGCCATGAACACTGCTGGAGAATTGGTTACACCGAAAGGCATAACAAAGAACTCATAGTGGCCATACCGACATCTGAAGGACGTCTTCTGCACATCCTCGTCTCTGACTCTGAGCTGATGATAGCCTGACCTGAGGTCTATCTTTGAGAACCACCGTGCTCCCTTGAGCTGATCAAAGAGGTCATCAATCCTCGGTAGCGGATACTTGTTCCTCACTGTCACCTGGTTCAGGCGACGATAGTCAACACAAAGTCGCAATCTCCCGTCCGCCTTCTTGGCGAACAATATCGGGGAAGCCCAGGGTGAAACACTGGGTCGGATGAACCCCTTACCCTGCAAGTCATCCAACTGTACCCGTAGCTCTCGAAGCTCGGCGGGGGCCATCCGATATGCTGGAGTAGATATCGGGGCTGTCCCGGGGTACAAGTCAATATAAAAGTCTACCTCTCTGCGAGGAGGTAGCCCTGGGACGTCGTCGGAAAAAACGTCCGCAAACTGATCCACCACTACAGGAAAACCAGGACTCCGCACGTCAACTGCTCCAAGGATGAGGCTAGCCAACTGATGAGTGATGGGCTATCCTCTCTTCCGCGGATTTCCATCCTGTGCTGCTAAGGCTCCCTTATCGCCGGTGAAGGTGAACCTGCTCCCGTCGGTGCGTACACATCGCACCTTGCGCCTAAAATAGTCAATCTGTGCATGGACCGTAGATAGCCAATCCATGCCCAAGATGACGTCGTAAGGCCTCGACGCTGCTACAAGAAGATCCCAGCCGAAGCTCTCGCCTCCTAGAGTAAGCTCACACTGCCGGCACCAGTGCGTAATCGTCGAGTCTGCTCCCGTAGGAGTCTCTAGCCGTAAGGATCGAGCCAACGGCTCTGTCGGAATCTCCGAGCTCCGAACAAGGGCAGCGGCTATAAAAGAGTGACTCACTCCTGTGTCTATAAGAACTGCAGCAAGGGTGGAATAGACACAGATAGTACCTCGAATCATCTCGGGTGCGCCGTGGTCGTAGGCCTCTGCTGCCTGGATCTGTGCCTGTCGCTGCCCGCCAGCTCCCTGTGGTCGGGGTGGACCTCCTGCTGGTTGTGGTGGCAGAGCCTCAAAGCGTCGCCCACCACCGGCTGCTCGTCCATCTCCTATGCCTCGTCCGCCTCTTCCCGGCGGACCGCCACGGTCGACCCTCTGCCTCTGCCTCGGTGGTCCCTCAACTGACTGCTGCTCCTCGGCACGGCGGGTCGGGCAGTCACGAGCCATGTGGCCCTGCCCGCCGCACGAGTAGCACTGTCTGCCTCTCAAAAGACTGGCTCCGCGCTGTGTGCCCCGCACTACTGAGCCAGTGTCCTGAGGTCGTCTGCCCGAAGGTCTGGTCTGTCTGGACCCCTGAGTCATCCGTCGACTGCCTGCTGCAGATGACTCTGCCACGTGCCGCCCTACGGTGGGTCACTGCGCTGGTGTAGACTCAGCAAGGAAGCTCTCGATCAGAAGGGCCTGCTCCAGTACTCCTGTCTGAGTCGGTATGCTGAGGGAGATCAGCGATGCCCTGATCTCGTGTCTCAAACTCTGCTCGAAGGTCCGAGCCCGGAAGAATGGGTCCCGTACCATGTCGGTCGAGTAGTGCGAGAGATTGGTAAATCTCGCCGAGTACTGAGCGACTGTCATGCTGCCCTGCCGCAGCTGTAGAAGCTCCTGGATGCGCACCGCACGAAGGGTGGCTGGGACGAACTCCGAGCGGAAAAAGGCTCTCAAAGTCCGTCCAAAGTAGATATGCCTCACCGTGCACCTAGAGCATCAAGCTCCACCATCGTCCTGCTGCTGCGTGTAGTAGGCTCGCAGCGAGGATCACCATGAGGTCTGCTGGTGTCCTCACTAGCCTAAACACTCGTACCACTGCCTCCAGCCAGTCCTCTGCTGCCTGGGGATCCGTCTCCCCGCGAAACCTGGGCGGTCGCTGGCGCTGAAACTCATGCAGTGCGCTGAGGCAACGTGCATCGTCAGCGGCTGGCGCTGGAAGCATCGGGGGCTCGGCGGGTATTGCTACCGCCGGTGCCACTGCTAAAAAAGGGCCATGTACCGAGGCCTCGTCGCTCGGTGGGCTGTCGTCACGCTCGACTCTCAGAACCCTAGCTGGCTGCCGTCGTGGGGCCATCCTGAAAAGGAAACAAGTGCGCCACGGTCAGAACAGTATACCTGGTGAGCTGATATAAGTAATCACAAAGAAAACTTTGAAACACACACGCAATCAATGTTTTCGTGTATTAAGTCGGAAATCAGAAGTCAGGGTCCTGGTGTACGGATACGTCGGCCGCCGCACCAACACTGGACTCCCTGGACTGATAACCACACTCAATACGCTAAACATTATTGCTTCACATAGAAAAGATCAAAGTTCGCGGTAGAACCGAACTCCTCTGATACCAATTTTTCACGACCCGCCCTCGGAATCCGTGCCGTGACTACCCCAAGCCCGCCTTCCATAGGCCAGGGGCTGGCGACTAGCACCAAGGCGTAAATCCCGGTAAAAAGGGAAGGCATTGCCTTTGAAAAGTAAACAAACACCACAGAGTAAGCAAGCGGAAAGTAAACACTAAACAAAGCAGAGTACAACTGAAAGTGCGGAAATGTAAATGGGCCAGAATACAAACCCAAACTAAAAGTAAAGTACAACTCGAAAGGGAAAACAGCAACTGAAAAGTAAAAGCCGCTACACCGAGCTGTCCACTGGAAATCCCACCTAAAGGGTGGGTACAGATAGCTCCTCTGCTCCACGGGTCCCACCGTCCGCTCCGTGCACATCCCGCCCAGTGGTCCACCTCCGGGTACCGTCCCGCTCTGCAAGCCTCAGCTAAGGTCAACGCTGTCCGTCGTCTGCAACCAACACAACGAAGTGCGGGCAAAGCCCGTGCAGGGGTGAGTATAAGCTACTCAGTAGGGACCCCGAGACCCCTGAAGGTCTCTCAAATCCACAAAGGATAAACCACGAAGAAAAGTAACAATCACGAAGTAATAACTGACACTGCTTAGGTATATGCCCATACATATACCTAAGTCATCAATTCAAATATGCTCTATCCTCCGAGCCCAAGTACAACTCAGTCCACACAGGAAAGTAAACGTATTCCACACAGGAAAGCAAAACGTAATCCACACAGGATTGCACAACACAATCCACACAGGAAAGCAATAGGATTCAGCTCACACAGGTATACTTCTTCAAAGGACGATAAAGATGATCACTGATCCATCTAAGTCGTCGGACCCACGAAGGATCGATAGGTAACTAACCCCCGCAAAGACCCACACATGATCGGGCCCACACAGGACCTGTAGGCGCTGGCTCACACAGAACCGCTGAGCGCGGACCCACACAGGATCGGACCCACACAGGATCTGTAGCACTGATCCACGTAGGATCGCTGAGTGCCGTAGTCGTCATCGTCGAATCCACACAGGATCTCTGTACTGTCATCGTCGTAGTCACAGTAGCAGTCGTAGCAGTAGTAGTCACAGTAACAGTCGCAGCCAGCACTAGGGTTCCCGCACACAGCGAGCTCGTTCGGAGGGTCCGCTCCACGAGCCGAGAGGCTGATACATCAACTGTCACGAAGACCGTAGTTTATGTATCCAAAAGTTCCGTATCGTCAACAGGAACTCAACGCAACAGACGGCGCGTCGATCGGACGCTCGGTCTGAGAGTTATTGGCATTTTCGTCTCCGGGGCCCGGTTGGTTTTTAAGGAAAAACCAACCCGACCATACTCCACCTGCGTCCAAACCTCGGGCGGAGTATGCCAAAAGATCCGTCTCACTAAGAGGAACACAACGCGACTGACGGCACGTCAATCGGACGTTCGTAGCTCAAGATATGAGCGTTTCCGCTCCGAAAGCCCGGTTGGTTTCGTGAACGAACCAACCCGGACGAACTCAAAGTAAACCGAAACCTTGAGTGCGATATACTGAAACGACCGTCTCGATCCATGGATCGTGTTTCCGCAGACGGTTCGTCATTCGGAGGTCCGAGGCTCATGATATGGCCAAAAGACCGGAACTGGTTCGAAACGGGGGGGTCCGGGTCCGGGCCGACCCGGCCCGACCCCCACCCCCCTGGGGCGGCCCGGCCGGACGGCCGGCCGGCGGTGTGGCGGCACGGCGGCGGCGCGGTGGTCGGCGGTGCGGCGGCGCGGTGGCGCGGCGGCCTGGCGCCTGGCGCCGCACGAGGTGGGCACGCGGGGGGCTAAGCCCCCGCTGATTGAGAGGCGGCGCGGCCTTTGTGCCGCGCCTTTGCAACAAAACGGCCCCCACGTGGGGGCCGGTTTTGGAGAAGTAAACTGGGGGGCTTCTGCCCCCCCCCCCCTTCATGGAACCGCCCCCCTCTTAAAGAGGGCGGTTTTATACGCTGGCTGGGGGATTAATTCCCCCGGTTTAACGTCATCCGGCCAGCCAGCTGGCCGGCCGGTTTTCTCCAACGGGACCGGAAATTCCGGTCCCCTATTCGGCTTCCGACGCCGGCGGCCCGGCCGCCGGTCTTCTCATCCCGCCGCGGCCCGGAACCGGCCGCGGTCTCCTCGTCCCGCCGCGGCCCGGAACCGGCCGCGGTGTTCGTCGTCCGGCGCGGTGTGACGGCACCGCGCCCCTTCGCCGCGCATTTGATTCCTTTCAACGCGGCGCGACGGCGACGCGTTCTTGAAGATTCTTCCTCGGCGTGGCGTAACGGCGCCGCGCAAAATAATTGCACGATTATCCACGTGGTGCGACGACACCATGCCACTTTGCTTCCACCCGCAAGAATAAACAAGAACGATGGAGGGGGGGTTCGGCCGTGTTCGTGCGGTCCGGCCCCCTCACGTTAAAATAATAACGCAACTTTAAATAATTCAAAGCCACACGTTAGACTTTCTAAATTCACGATCAAGAATAAAATAATTAAACCAAAAAGAAATCAACAACCCCAACCTTGGTATAAGGTTCGAAGATTTGTCTACGTTCCGCGGAAGACGATGTCGCGGAGGTCGGGCGTCGCGGTCGTCGTTCGTCAAATTCGTTGACGAAGGGATGTGTCCGATGCGATACGTCGATGGCGAAACTTCTTAAGTCGACGAAGGGAAACCGAGGAGGAAGCGGTGTCTCCCTATCTTTGACGTGGAGAGAAGATAGAACGGCGTGTCGGTGTTCTTCGCGTTCTTCAAGGAGGAAGATGAAGTTCTTCAAAGTGTAGAACCCTTCTTCTCTCAAATCTCCACACAACACAGCAACTCCCAAAATAAAATAAGCTACACCTTATTTTATTTTCACTTTGCCAACCTTTCAAAATTCAAAAGTTGAATTCATTACATTAATTAAAATCTAGAGTTGTCAAAAATTAAATGAAGAGATAAGTTGGAAAGAATTAAAGTAGGGGAGAGCCACATAATTTAAGAGGGGGTTTAGAGGGGTTAGGGAATTTGAAAAGGTGGGGGCTCATGTGGGCCCCACCTCCCTCATAACCACACATGGGAAGTTGGGTGGTTGTGGGCCCCACCAACAACTTCCCATGAGAGAGTCTAACCACCACGAATAAAATAAAATTCACACACAATTTTATTTTACTTATCTTTTAATCCCCAAAACTAACATTCAACCCGCAACAAACGCAACTCCCGAAAAGGGCTCTTTAAGCGAATATCGGCGCTGCGACTTCATCGGTGCCCTCGGATTTCAATTCTGATCACCGGATCAAAAGTTAGGAATTCCCGCTCGTTCGTTCACTGAACGTACCCGAGCCAATCTTCAGAAATTAATTCCGGGCACTCTGGGCCTCGGAATCAGGTGCCGTCTGAAACCGCGCTCTTGTAAAATTCTAAAGAAAATTAAGAAAAAAATTTTCCTTGAATTTTACGGGTCTTTACAACCTAGCCACTACCCGAGTGAATGCCCTATTCTATAGGATATTTTCACGGTGAAAGAAAATTCTATTTGGAAATAAATGGTTGGATAAATGTTTAAATGTATTAGTGATCCTTTTTTATGGGATTACTTTGGAATAATTTTCTCTTGTATTTGAAACCCTATAGTTTGTCATGTGGAAATGATATTTGAGGAAGAATTATCTTTTCTCTGGTGGATATAGTTATGAATAAAAATTATCTATTTTATGATCATTGGGTTTATGGAAATTACAAGTAATTGTATTTTGGGATGAAAATTCAATGTATGAGATAACATTAGTGGTTAAATTGTGTTAGGGTTATTTTGAGGAATTTTTCCCATTTTGTTAAGGTTATAAAATATAGTTTTTGAAAAAGGACAACATGCAGAGGGTGTGACATCCCATCGCGTCAGACAAAGCTATGAGAATCGAACCCCCAACTAGAGTGTGATTGGGATTTATCACCTACCACTGGACTACGTGAAGTCCCTGAATTGTATGACTAATTAATTTTAGTTAAATGATTTTATTTATCGATAATAGGTTGATTTGGTATCTTATGTCTTATCAAATGAATACCCTTAGTATGAGATAATGATTTGGTTATTAAGTGATAAATGTTATTTTGGAAGACGTTCACTCTGTTGGAAACACTATATGCCTAATGAAAATAGAATACTATGGGATTTCATTTGATGAGTAAAGGTGGATTTTAATATATGATGTTTTGTGTATTTATAGTAATTTGGTTCATTTATGGAAATGATTAACCTATAACAGATAATATGTTATTAGGTTAATTACTTTTAAGTATGTGACTTTAAGAGTAGTCGATGTCATTTTGAGATAAAATTTAACCTAGAAGACTACATAACAAAATTATTCCATATTTTGGGTTTCAATATTAGATTGCATTATATTGAATGATTTATAGTAAAGTTGTTTATTGAATGGTATTTATTTAACTTTGTGGTATTGTTGGTTTAATTTTAGGAATGTAGATTAGTGTTTATTTCTCTAAAGGAATATCCTTTTGGGGGATTATCTGATCTTGTACTAACCTTTTTAGTTTTGATTAATCTCTAAAAACAAAGTAATTCTATAGTTTATCCTTTGTGGATCATTTTATTCTCTAGAATTTTATTCTAGCTCTTCCGGTGTGACCAAGTTATCTTGAATACTCATAGTTTGAAAAAAATGAGTTAGTGGTAGAAATTTATTAAAGAGTGAAACTGTACTAAAAAATTAAGAATATCTCTTTATGTTTTTAGTTAATATCATTAATAAATTACTCATGTTTATTAAATGTATCGTAAAACAAAAAAAAAGTGTTGTTTGTTTACTTTTCATACTGGGAAACTAATAACTGCGTGTCCCATCACAAGTTTGTGGTTTTCTTGATGTTAACTTTCTCCAGACCAGGTTTTAGATCCCTCTCCATTAGAACTTGTCACTTAGTTTATCTTTTATATCCATGGTTCCCTACAAAAAATCCTAGCATTTGTTATCTTGGCTGACCATTGTAATTCTCTTTCTTCTTTTAAAGTTATAGTCTTATTGACTCTTTTTCCAATCTTGGACTTTCAATTATGTTCCCATGACCAATTTAAAAAAATGCGAGCATGCAGTTTCCCAAAGGGGGGAAGAATGTAACACCCCAAGCTTCCATGGTGTATTTCCCTTTGAATAATGTAATAGCTTTCATTGTACACAACTTTTAGATTCTAACACACTTCGACCAATCAAACAAGTCATTATGAATAGTAATACCCACTTTTTTAAATTTTATAAATTTTATCTTTCAAAAATTTAATTCATTTTTGGATTCTGAATATAGAAATTGGCTTAGGGTTAATTTTTGGTATTTTTCTAAAAACATTCAATTTTTGATCAATAGTGAAAAACATTGTGTTATAGTTTCAAACTGAATTTTTATTTAAATTTTTTTTATTTTATATAAATTTATTTTAGATCAAAATAGATACAAAATACCTATATATGTTCAGTGTAATTCGTTGGAGTCATTTTAAAATAATTTTAGATAGATAATAATTTTATTGAATTTTTTACCGTCTTTTGCCCACCTCCTAGAAGAATTTGCAAATTTACATAAAACATAATTTTATAGCTTCTATGAGTTTAATTTCAATAATATGAGAGAAATGGTTGATATTAGTAAGTAAAATGTGTTTCAATAAGATGAAAATAGTTTTTGGTGAATAGTAATTTTTAACTTTTATTTACCACGGTTAAAAGTAAAATAAGGTAATTAAGGGTAAAAATGATATTTTTATTACCCAAACACATGTCATAATTCTGTTGGATAAGTGTAATTAGACAAAAAGGAACCTTATGGATAAAATATGATCCTTTAGGTCCACTTGTATTAGATTAGGACAATTATTATTATTTAATTCAAAGATGAGTTAAAAGTGTTAAATTCAATGCTTAAAAACTAATCCATTTTTAATATAGGGTTACACAAAAGATAAATTAGACTATAAATATTCATTAGAAATATAAAAATATTTCATACATAATGGTATTTTATTTATAATTTTTACAAATTAAATAATTAAATTTATTTATGACATAATGATGATACAGTAATTACCGTATTAATGACAGATTAAAATAATTGAAATTATTAATATTCAAATATATATAATTTGACACTTTTTATGAATTTCACTAATTTTATAGGTTAAATTACATATTAGGTTTAGTGATATTAATTTTATTTGAAATAATAATTCTGTTATGAATTTGGAAAAAACAAAATACCAAATAGTGTCAAAATTGACATAAAGGCGTTTTTAAAACAAATTTTATATTATTAATTGATATTATATTCCTAAAAATCTATGGTTCATCCAAAAGACTTATATAATTATATTTGTATCATTAATTAACCACTTCAGGTTCTCTTGGAAGTATAAAGTATGTTTATTAACCATATAATATAAAAATACAAAGATACATGGTAAATATCAAACTATTTAACTAACAGTTAAATCTAAAATTTAAATTTAATATAGTGACCAAATCATTTATAAAACCTATTGGTTGAGGGTTTTACGGCCCATACATGTCTTATATTTTAAATAATCTATTTTTGGCGTTTAGAAACATAAAATTATTTTCTTATAAAATAATATTTCTTGTTTTTCCTAAGGTGCCCCTCACCCCTCTAATAAAAGGGCACTCCACCTTCTCTCTAATTCACACCTTCAAGGCCATTTGGATTGGAAAAACTCTTCCCAAATACCCTCTCAAATTTACTAAATTCAATGTAGAGGCCTTCTTTTAGTCATAAATCCAACCTAAGGAGCCCTTTTGATCAAATCAAAATGAAGAACTCGAAGAAGAGGTAAATATTTCATCACCTCTTTCAAGTTCGTTTCTTCTTCCACTTCATCATTCTTTTTTGTTTCCATTATAAAGTAATAACTCCAGTAACTTCTATATATTGTGATGTTATTATAAATATGGTACAACCATATTCATTATTTTATCCATCCTTTGGCAGACATGTCACCATACGTGCGTACGTACGGTTTACCATCTCAACGTCGTGGTATAATTGTTA
This sequence comes from Viscum album, assembly GCA_963277665.1. Taxonomy (NCBI): domain Eukaryota; kingdom Viridiplantae; phylum Streptophyta; class Magnoliopsida; order Santalales; family Viscaceae; genus Viscum; species Viscum album. Next base: position 334,952,037 of record OY728134.1, read on the forward strand.
TTCAATACATTATTATTTGTATGGGTATAATAATGATGTGTAATTGATTTAAATAATAAATATAAAATTTTAATGATTCTATATATTTGATATACCATCCAATTATATATTATTTTAATATCAAAAAAAGATATTGTCCCTCGTGCGTACGTACGGATTATGATCTCCACGAAAGTGATGAGATTCATTCCCCATCGTAATCCATTGAAGAATAATTTTCATTAGATTATTTAAAATAATTTTTAAATACGTAATATCATTCTGAATATGAATAAGATACATCATATTCCTAACAAACACTACTTATGAAACAAAGAATATAAACGAAAACGAACCAATTAACACCCAAAATGACAATAATACTAAAATATTATTAATAATGCAAAAATTAAAAGAATATATATGATATCATATTAATGTATATGATTCTTGTTTAATTTAATAACAATTACTTACCCATTATACAGTATGTTATCCTACAATTTCCCATGTAAAAGTACCATGTATGGGGTTTCTTAGCTCACTTTTAATTTCAGGAGATTTCCATTATTCACCACTTATTTATTAAATGTGGTGTATTGTGTACTGTCATTTGATATATATATATATATTATCATTATTCTATTTATATTCATGGTATTATGTGATTCATTTGGTTGTTTTAACTTTATTCCATATGACTCGATTGATTACAACAAACTAAGGGTTTTCATCTCACTCCCTATTTCCGTGAGATTCATGCCATACGCCACTATTTCCTTTTGTGTGGTGTATGTACTGCCCAATGAATGTATTATTTGTGTAATATACTTTAATTTATGAGTAATTACATATTCATTTTATGATCCATATTTCATGATATGTATGTTTCATAAGTTAAAAAAAATTACAGAAATTTCAAATTTCAATTTCTACTCTTCCATCTTTAGTCAAACTTCATTGATTATTTTACTCCATAATTATCTGTGGAATCACTATATTTTATTTGTGTAGTAATTTCCACTACCATTTCTATGGATATACATTTTATACACATAATCACTCCATTGATAAATTCTCAAGTCATTGATATGAACATGATAAGAGTAATTTTTACTCAATCTCCATTTACTGAGTCAAACATCCAATTCATTGCTGTGGTTTTTAAATGAATAAGTGTGTATGTAATATAATTAATTTACATTTAATATCCTATAATATTGAGTTTATTTAATTTTTTCACCCATAATGATGTCGTTGAGCTATCCTTTACCTTAGGATACAGTCTCTTTAAGAGATTTCATCTCAATTTAAATTCTAATGAGACTTCTTTGTTGTTATATGACAATTCTCTTTTATATGGTGTATATAATGTACTTTTACATAGTCTATCATGAATCCATTTATTCTTAGGATATTATTATGGTTTTATTAACACAATTATTTGTATTCAAGTGTTACTCTTTTGGTTAGAAACTCTAACTAAAATATCATTTTAAATGTTTTAAAGATTTATTATTCTAAATCATTCTCATTAATGTATATATTTAAAAAATTGTTATAAGAATTTATTTATATGGACAATAATGTTTTAAAATTAAAATTTCTTTTAACTGTTTCAAATTTGTATGAGACACGTTAATTCAAAAATCTATTTTAAAAGGCTTATCGATAAATAGTGAGACTTTCAAATGTTTTCAAGAAAAAGGGGGATATTTCTCTCGAATGGGTTTGATGTTTATTTTCATCAATGTCAATATCATTCATCATCCTCTATTGTGGTTTATGTATTATAATAAAATCTTAAAAATTTCATTGAATGAGTTATGTTTGACTATGGATGTGCTATTTTTATACCATTCATGGTTTGTGGTGAAAATATTGATATTTTGTATGCTAGTTTTAATACGAATGTTCAGATTATGTTTCAACCTTTTCATATGAGGAATGCATTGGACTTAGTAAGTGACTCGTGGAGCCCGCTATAGTTTCTCGATGCATCGGGAGGTCTCATGAGACAAACTAGTGTCTTGGCATAAGGACTTGACAAAATCTTATTTGTATTCTTGGCACATGGCCTCGACTATGTGGTTATGAAAGTCTGGCATTATGCATTCCATCATTATGAAAGCGGCTATTGATATTTCATGTGATTATTCAACTAGTAGATTATCCATGTGAAAAAGTAAATGGAATTATATGATTTTTACCTTTTCCATATTATGCTAATGGTCATGTTTAAAGGGTCTTTGTTTTCTTCTTATGAATTCCCTTAAAGTTTTATGCTTATTTATGAATGTTTTGGATATAATGTTATCCTTACTGAGCATCTGAGCTCACCCCTTTTGTTGTTTTATTTTTTCCAGGAAGCGAAGAAGTATATTATTACTGACCCACTGGGATAGTCTATGTGATATCACTGTTGTCTGTTGAAACAATGTTGTTGTATTTTTCTATTTTATGATGTAATGAAAACCATATGAATATTTATTATACTTCCAAGGCTACTAAACTAATCGGTCTTTCGAGACTTCATCCTTTGTGATCATGCCAATGATATGTAATAATGCACCGACTCTAGGATTTAGGGGTCAGGGCGTTACAAAAGTGTGGTGTTTCATGGACATACCTGAGGTCTTCAATGCGGTGAGGTCAACAATCCAAAGTGCATTTACGAGATGACGTGAACATGTCTCTAAGGACTGTCATTGCCTTTCAGATATCCGGGGGCGTGTACCTTATCTTTTAGTGTTTTTAACACCTCTCACCTCCACCCCTTTATATTATTCATTTTATCCTAAAAATGTTCAAGGGGTATACGTGTTTTTATGAGTATTGTATATGTTTTTTACTCGATTATTTATTGATATCTCACATGGACAATATGGGACTTACAAGGGTGTGTCAGTGCATCATTGAAAAATTTAAATGTTTTTCCATAGAGCACTGATAGGAAGCATATGGTTTCTTAGAGACACCTGAGGCACTACCCCTAATGATGATGACAGTCCAAAGGGATTTCGTGAGATGAGAAAGACATGTATCCAATGACTCAAAGTCCCTTGAGTATCACTAGGGGCACACCACATGTATTTCAGTAACCACAAACACCTCTCACCACCTCACCTTTATTCCCATTGTTTTATTTTACAAAGATCTAGGGTGTTCATGAATTTTATTCATAATAATCAAGGATTTTTATTCATTACATTGATGATTTGGTGCATGAGAACTGTGTACAATGGGGGTATCTCTATTTGGATATCATCTCTCAATATTTTAAAAGGATTTTTGTTAGTTTGTTAAGAAAATTCCAATTACAAACCATGTGTCCTGGGGGTTCTCACTAATTATCTATTAGTGAGTCTCATGATCAATATGGGATCATGAAATGGAATGCATGTTTTTTCATGGTTTTTATCCTATGGTGTGTCTCATGAACCGTTCTATATCTTGTGATGGAATACATATTTTTTCAGGGATACATTCCAGGAACGACTTTTATGCACTACATGTAAATAGATGGGTCTTACAATGGAGTGAGAAAATTATCATGAATAGTAAATTTTCATTACCATGACATGTCATGTGTTTTATGATGAATATTGTGATGGTGCATAATAATTTTCATGGACAACCCTTCTGTCTGTCTGTGGTGTGTCGTGTGATAAAGGATGGATTTTATAATGGTGCATTGACATTGTTAGGGACAATAAATTTTCCATTATTTGATTCTCAAAATGTTCGTTGATGGGTATCAATATGGATTTCAAAAATTTACAAGGATAGTCACTTTTATTTCCTATCACATTTCAGGGGTTCATTGATGAACCTTGTGATGATTCCCTTGTGTTTTCATGGATAACCCTTCCATTTGTCAGTGTTGCATCCCATGATCAATTTTCAATCTTACAATGACATGTGAACATTGTCAGGCATAATCAAATTGATATCCTTTTATTCTGCATTTTCATTGATGGGTCTCATAACATCTTGTGGACATCTATAAGGATAGTCCATTTTCTTGTCTATAACACATCACATTTTCAATTATGAATCTTGTGATAGCTTGTATACATTGTCAAGGTAAGATGCTTCACTTGCCTTTGATATGTCACGTTTCCACAGATGGAATATTATCATGAGCTTTAATATAAAATTTATGATTTTGTTTATCCATATAACAATATACATGACATGAGTCCTTCCACCAAAAAGTGTCTGATGTAGAAATATTAGTGTCAAAAAATTCTCCCCTTTTGAATTAGATTCGTTCAAAATGAATATAATCTGATTCAAAGGTAAATATATGAAAAAAAAATTATAGATATAAGTTTTTTATGTTCCATGATAATAAATAATATTTTAGGGTCTATCTTGAGTATGTCATAGGAACTATCAAGTATAAGGAAGATGATACACCTGGACACAACATCTTGGTTGTATCCAATATAGGAAGTAGCTATGGCATGGGGCATAGATAACCTGAAATAGGAATGTATATGCATCCCAAAATGGAATAGGGACTGGGTGGAAATAAACAAGGTATTTTATCCAAAGTAAAACACTTAGATGTCTCTATGTAACCCATGAGGATGGGAATCAAGACCCATGCAGTTTTGAAATAAGTCATTATGCAGATCAAACTCATGCATAAGAGACAAAGGATCATAAATATAAAACTATATGATGAATATCCTTATATTGACCAAGATCATACATTCTAAGGGAAATATCATTATTTTGTGATGAAATCATTTGTAAATATCCATGCTTCTGGGAGACATTGATCAAATAATCCATGATTCCCATCATTTGTGTATAATACAAAATAAATATGATTTTTTGGTTTTGAGTGATTTATTTTCAATAGGATTCACTTTGAGAAATGTTTATAAATTTCCACTGAAATTAAACCCTTCATTGAATAATCTATTCAAGTTGTCTTGGGATATACTTATTTAGATGGACGGTTCATACATGGTATCATTTCTAAATGATATAAATTTTTCCTATTTATGGGGACTTTGTAAGAATAGCTTTATTTTTTCTAATGTCATGGGATGGGAGTCACAAAATTTAATATCTAGTTATTTACATTTCCCTAAATTATTCCTAAGCTTTATATGAAGGAATACTTAGCAGGAATGCACTTTTATTTTTTTAGGTCACTTTCTTCTAGGCTTTAAACATGAAATTTTTTCGTGCCTCATCAATTTTATAAATGCTCAATATTTCCTATATCAAATAAAGTGAAAGTCAGGTGAGAAGATACTCTACTTTTTCCCGACATTCCTTTATCGAGTTTTCACCGTGGACAATATCTTTTATCTTTCAATTTTAGGGTCCTATAAGATAGATGATCATTTTGTCATATTTTATGGTCTATATGGTTAGAACTTTCATGTATTGTGTTTTAGGGTCTTTTATCTTGGACCTTATTATTTATGTAGTTTAGGTTCCTCTAGCTCAAAGAATAGGGATTCCATGTATTTTAATGTACTAATGCAAGGAATTTATGTAATATTGTGATTGCATACCAGGGATGAATGAAAAATCTATGGGGTACTGAGTTCCTTCATGTTGACGATTGGTCTCACAAGTATTGGAGTTCCATTATAACAAGGATGATATGTCTTTAGTTCTCCATTTAAATCCCTTATGCATAAATTGCATGGACTTGAAATGCCGATATTCACTCTTTTTTATGTTCTATAGATGTTTTATGAAATATTAGGTATATAGGGACCCCATGGATAGTTGGAATGTGGGTGATATAAATCATAGCCTTAAATCTTGAGTCTAGGAATATAGGATAGGGAAAACCTAATTGGAATGTCTCTTAAAATTATGGGATGTCATGTACCATGATAATGTTGTTTGGGCTCACAAGGATTAGAGGATCCTCATATACAATGTGAAGATACCATTAGTTGGTGGGTTAAATCCCTTATGCATCAATAGAATGGCCATGTAAATCGATTATACACTTCCAACACATTTCATGAAAGGTTTGAGAAGGCTCAATTGTATAAATGATAAATTTTTTTATGTAATGAAAGATATCTAGGAAGTGTTATAGAACTATATAGTAATATTAATATTATGTTATGAAGCCTGAACCCTGCACACTATGGTTTCGAATTAGTATGTGTGGGCCACCAAAATGATCAATAATGAAGGGCCTAATTCCCTCCTTGAGAAAGGGTACAAAACATGGTGATTCAACATTGGGGATAACAGATCCTCTTGAATAGTTTGATATAAAGATTGTAAATAGTAATCCAAAGTGTTTAGGTCATGAGGAAGGTATGGGATAGTCACACTAGGGATATTTTAAAACAATATATTGTGTTAAGTTCCTCTGTGATGTCTCTAGGATCACAAGATTCAGAAATCCCATAATAATGGTCCAAGATGTCTCTGCTCAGGGGGTATGACCCCTTATGCATCAGTAGCATGGTCAAGCTGAGAAATCTATTTTCCTCTTAAGATATGATGAATGGTTTCTCATTACCTGAGATTGTTTATATCAAGAATCATTATTTATTAAAAAACAAAGAGTCAAAGAGGTATCAAAATCCCTAAATGTTGCATCACCTCTTGTTGAACATATTATCACAGAGAGTAGATGTAACAAATCATTACTCTATTTTTTTCCTAGACCAAGGGGTCCAGTGATCTTAGCCTGTCATTTACTATGGTTATAGAGTATAACCTCTGAGCATTATTCCTTTTATTTTAGTTACATAATTTTTCCCTAAACTCAAGATATGGAGATTTTAGTGTTGGAACCATGGTATTCTATGCATGATTTGGCGTATGGTTTGTGTTTTTTGTCAATCCTCAGTGGAAGTTCAGAATGTGTACCAGCAAAGAGATCATACCGTTCAAGCAGACAACAGTATTAAAGGTGGCCTCATTTCCTAGTGTTTGCCAAATTTTTTGGCCTGAAAAAATCGACAAATGGAGAAAAGTGTTTTTGGAAAAGAGACTTTTGCGCCATGTACTTGAAGGAGAGGAAACTTGTGCACCATATGTTTTTCATGATCAGAACATGTGAAAATGGCAAAGGGATAAGGGTTGCTCAAGTTTTGGGCTGGTCGCGCAAGTGACCTACGCGCCGTGAAGAGACTTGAGTGTCGATGCCTATGAGGATTGGAAACTTGCGTGTCTATTGTTTTTCAAGATTATAACTTCAAAATATGGAAAAGGAAATAAGGTCGTGCTAGTATTTTTGTGGTCGCACAAGTGAGCACCGCGACAGAGTCTAGGGAGGATGAGCTGCGCGCTGGACCTGCGCGTTGAGAGAAGACTTGTGCGCCATCACGCAGGGGGGTCTATTTTTCTTATAAATACTGGACCACCCCTCCTCATTAGAAATAGAGTTCAAGACTTAGAGATTTTTCGAGCTCTCGTCGTTCAAGTAGTGGAGTCGCGCAAGTGGTTGTTGGGGCGTGCAAGTAGAGGTTGTGTGCCAATTGTTGGTTGCACGACCAAGGCGGTTAGGGATTTAAAGGTGCAACATCGCGCAAGTTCGGAGTTGAAAGAGGCAGTGTCACGAAAGTTGTTTGTTGTCACCTGTGCGCCAAATTTTTACCGTGAAAGTGACTTGCGCGTCGGGATTGAAACTTGCGTGCCGGGCTTAGAGAAGCGTGCCAGTGTTGTTAAAGTACATATGTCCTCTTGAAGCTGCACGAAAGCTATAAGATTGCCCAGTACCCTCAGCGCAAATTGAGATTCATCTTCTGGTGATAATTGGACTTCAATAGAGAATTTACATACAACATAGGATGAATTCTTATGCAATGATGAAGAGACCTTCACATCTATAAACTAAGTGTGACTTCACCATGGGCAGTGAGCCAGGGGGAGTCAATGGGAGTGACCCGAGGGAAGCAATGAGCTATCCATGATCCTTTGTAAAGGCAGTAAGCCTGGGACAGAGTGTCTGTGCCCAAACCTTTGTAATCCACATCTAGTGAAGATTAGTGGAATTGGGTACGACCGATAACTTGTCAGCGTGTGCTCCTTGGACGTAGCCCTTAGTGGTGAACCAAGTAAAAAGTGATGTGTCTTCTCGGTTCATGTGAATGTTTGCTTTCTAATCATATTCATCATTCAGGTTCTAAAAGTTCCTACCAACGTGGGAACAAGATCCATCACATTAAAAGAAAAAGTTGTCACCCTGATTCACCCCTCCCCTCTCAGGGTGTCCCGGGGTCCTTCATTTAGTGGGTAGAGCTGGAGAATTTCTTAGTTCACCCATAACGGGTTTTTGACCTGACAAGTTATTTGTCTCTTTAATTATTAATTTAATGTCATGCATTTTGGACCATTATGTGCTTGAGATTAGAATCATACATCATTGACCAAATCAAGGGTAGTTTATGTTCATGACTCACATGGACCAATTATGGGAGGTGTTACACAATAGACTGATTAGTATCCCTAGTGTCAATAGTACTCTTCAATCCATATTAGTGTGAGGTTTAAATGCTGTAAATCAAGGATCAATTCCCTCAAATCATGTGAAATGATAAGGTACAATCATTATGGGGATAAACTAAAACAATATGGGGTTCTAGGTTACACTGTAGTGATGAATGGTTTATGGGAATCAGGATACCCTTTATATAGGACCAAGACATCACCGGTTGGTGGGTTTAAACCCCTTTTTCATCTGTAGTGTGGCCAGTTGAGAGATTTCTTTTTTCATTTTCAAGGGAAAATAAAGTCTTGCAAAAATCTAAGGCATACAAGACATGGATTGTGGAACTTGGGTTGAGGTTATTTCAAAATATGATAGAGGCAACATGTACCCTGGTTGGTAGGGGAAAATATCTTGTGGTCCTTCTATAAGTAATGAATAATGGAACATAGTCTGCACACTTTATCATCGTGTAGTGGGGTCCTTTATCTCCCTGCAGCTTAACATCATTTGGTAAGAACATATTTTAGTTTAGTTTAATGTCATGTAGTAAAGACATTAAAACCAATGTGAAAAGTGGTAATATAATGTCTGGGTGCAAAGATAGTGGCATGGGAATCCCTACATATCCCATGAATATGAGAATCAATCCACACATAGTTACAGGAGGCCGTGTAGTTTATTTTATTGTGAGGAGGATGATCAAGCACAATTTAGTGTCATGTTACAGCAACATATGTGGAATGTTTAGGTTCATGTGGGAAGAATGGTAATATGGAGATTCAAATAGGGAGATGAAAAGTTTGGTTCCATGAAGAAACCTAATGTGAATGAGCACCAAATAGGTCTCAACAACACCACACACCCTTTCTGGAAAACTCAGGCCAAAGTCCCAAAAAGGTTATGGTTGTTGTTGGTAATGATGATGAAATTTATGGACATCATCACGTATCTCCTGAGGATGATAATCAAACCACATGTAGTTCCAGTAAATGAAATAATATATGTAGGTTTATCCAATTTGTAGAAGTTGGAATTATTTCCATTGGCGATTTCATCTAGACTTAGGATTGAGATAAAAGCATCACTACCTATCATGTATGGGAAAAATCATGTAACACATAGTTCATGAAGTTCCATGATGTTTAATTTCATGCGGTGAAGATGATGTTAGACTGACATGATTTGGTGGGAACGTCACTATTGGGTCCAAGGATAAACTTTTATGTGTCACTACATATCTCATGAGGAAACTAGGATCAAACCACATGTAGTTCTTGGAAAACCCTGATGTTTAACGTCATTAGGTAAGGAAAGATGATGAATCAACATGAATGAAGATGGGTATCACAAATCCATGCATTTTTATGTCATGTAGTAATGAAATTGACTATGTAATTTATCTTCATGCATATATGACTCATGGTATTACTTTTATGGTCTTGAATTCAGGACCATGATGCACTTGTTGTGTTCATATGTGCCTTTCATGTGAGGTTTAGTCCCTAAAACGACACCTAAGACCTTTTTATATATGCTCAGTATGAGAAAAAAGGAATGGAACAAGTTTCCCCCAAATGTTGTGATAGAAGATGGTACAATGAGGGAATTTTCTATCATGTAGTAGTTGGATAGAGATAGAGGATCATGGTGTCCCTATGTATATCAAAAAAATGGTATTCAATCCATACATTATTATAAAAGTATCGTACAGTTTAACATCATGCTTCAAGGATGTTGACAATACAGTTTAATATAATATAGTAATGAAAATATATTATTAGACGTGAATGGGAAGAGGATTTGTGGATACTTGTAGTTTCATGTCATGTTGTAAGGACCTTGGTCATGCAATTTAATGTCTCGTGGTGAGCACATTGGTCAAGTTATTTAATGTCTTATGATAGTGTCCTTAGGACACCCCTCATGAGAGGGGAATCTCTGGGTCCTATGTAGTTTAATGTCATGTGGTAGGGACATTGGATAACCCAATGAGAATAAATTTCATGGATGAGCCAAAATAATAGAGTTTCAGGGGTCACTATGTTTCATCGATGTGGACACCCTTTAGGATGTTCAGGGTGGTTCATATCAGGGTTTTGTCTAGGAATTCCCATGCAGTCTCAAGAGAAAACAAATTGATTTTTCTACTAAAATGTGATGTACACCTCTTTCTCTATGAGGGGCCTAACAGAACTAATTAGTGCAAGCCTCTTGTCTTCCTCTATTCCTATATTTGTCTTCTAGATCTCATCTAATGTGTAGAAGACACGTTCTTCAAATTTTGGAGATTTTTTCCTATTATCAAACTCATCCCCATCTATTTTGGTGTATTTGGGAGCACTTCCAGGAAAATATGTAAATATGGGGGCTCCTCTATCACTATCAATGTGAGGGAGGCCATAAGGGGATACAATATCATCCCCCACTATGATAGTCATTCCAGAGGGGTGTCAGAGTTGATAGCCTTCAATGAAGTTATTAAGGATAAGATGGCTTGTTCCTTTGGAATTATATATGTGACCCTGACTATGTTTATCAAGAGTACATATTTTCTATCATGCATACTCTATAGATTCACGTGGGTTGTCCCAAATCCATTGGGAGCTGTAGCTATCATTTCATCTTCTATCATCTCTTTCATACCTTCTATCTTATAGGTATTTGTTTCAATATAAATGGATATGAAATTATTGAAGGGTAATTGTTAGCAAATGGTGTGGAAACTTTTCCATATAATACTGATGATAACTCCTAGAAATTTAGATGTCACTCTATTTATCGTCTTGTGATGGGGTTGTGTGTTGTGTAGTTTTTTTCATGTGTTAATGAAGTATATATAAGTGGATGGGGAAGGATATAGAGGCATGGAGTCTCTCTATATCTCATCATGTGGAGAATCAATCTATATGTAGTTATAGAATATAGATGTTTTAGGAGATCGACACCAGTATTGGTAGTCCTCTCGAGATTGGATTATAGGAATGTACATTTTCATGTCATAAAGGGGACATAAACCATGCAATATAAAATCATGCACTGAAGTCTCTAAATTATTCATTATATCTTCTTTCATTGAGGATTATAATGATCTTATATCTATCCTCAATGCATTGTTTTCGGTGCAGAAGCCCTTTTTTTAAATCCTAATCTCGTGTCAGTTATGATCAGTGCAAGAAATAAAGAATTAAAAGGGATTACATAACAATTCAGAGGCAATTCCAGGGTAGGATTGGTGTATTTTACAATGTGTGGTGGTTGGGACATGAAATAGGATCCAATGGTCCCTATGTATCTCATTGAAAACGAGAATGATGTTTTACATAGTTCATGAAGAACTTTTCAGTTTAATTGTAATGTGGCAAGGACATCATCCAGTCAGTTTAACATTATGTGGTAAGGACATGATTCCATGTAGTATAATATCATGTGGTAACTATGTATTTATACACTATTTAACATAATGTGGTAAACATGCATTTCCATGAAATTTCAGATTCTGATGTAAGGACATACATTCATGTAGTATAATGGCATTCAGTAAGGATGTTTTCCATGCATTTTACCATCTTATGGTAGGGAAAAATTTCCATTCATTTTAAATCTATGTAGTAAGGGAGATGGACAGGATTTTTAACTTCATGCTTCCAGGATATACTCAGTATAGTTTAATTTCATGAGGATAGAATGACATTCATGTGGTTTAATGTCATGTCGAAATGAAAAAAACCATGTAGTTTAACATCATGTTGCAAGGACAGTGGACATACAGTTTAATATCATATGGTAAGAATGAGGGCTCCATATAGTTTAACAACATGTGGTCAGGATGAGGGACATTTAGATTAACGAATTTTGGTAAGTATGTCTTCCCATGAAGTTCAAAGATGTGTAGTAAGGATGAATTTCCATCAATCTTAACATCATGTAGTAAGTGTGATAGATATTAACATATCATGGGAGTGGCTATTTTGAAAAATATTGTACAACTGTTATGCATATTTTAGGGGTTTGGGGATCTTTAAACTCTAATAAACCTACAGATACTTGTTCCTCCAGCCAATCATTGGAGACAAAGAAGAGTTATATTGTGTTCCTGAGACATAGATGATATAGGCGATAGTAATCATGGCCTATCAACCCTACCTCATGTATATTTCATATTATTGTGAGTTCCATCAAGTCATTCTCTATGGAGTAGTAAATATAGTTCGATATGATCCATTTCTATAAAGAGTAGTGTTTATTCAGTCATGACTTGAGAATGAATGCTTATCCTGGGGAAATAGATGGAGTAATATCTACTTTACAATCAGTGCATCCTATTGAGAGTGATCAGATGACTAAAGTGGGGATTTAGGTGTTGGTTGTTCTGATATCCCCATGTCGATCTATATTGGAAGACAACTGTTAAAGTAAAATATATCTTATATCATGTTATAGATACATTTGTGGATGGGGAAATGATTTTCATGGCCTACCAACCCTACCTCTCTTGGCTTCCATATCACTGGGAACCCTATCAAACCACTCTCCATCTCATTGTTGAAATACCCAAGAACATGTTTGGCTTGAATGGAATATTCTTTTCACTTCCATTCATCAGTGGATGATTTACAAGGCCTCTTATCCAACATATTATTTCTTCCAATATTAGAACATGTATGTGATTTAATCTAGAGTTGGGGGTACAGGGTCCTAGCCATTATTGGTTTGGGAAGGTGATGAAGCATTGGAGGTATTGAATGGTGCAGTTGTTTACCATTGATTAAACTATATAGACTCTACTATACATTTAGTGGTTAACAATAAGGTTATATAGTTTTTAGAATATCCTCAATGAGGAGGTGGAAAATATAAAAATTCCTCTAGCCTAGTGGGATGGGGTAAGATGGAAAAAATATTGGATCTCTCTCAGTGAGGGGATAACAAACATGAAAATCCCCCCATCCCAATGGACTGAGGTACTTCACTAAAAGGTGTGCCTCTATAAGTAGACATGGGAAAATCATCTTTTGGTGGAGATCTTATGTGTATTCCCAAAATTATCTCATAGTTATTCTTATTCTTTTGTTGGTGTTGAGCGATCTATTCTTCTATAAACCCACCTTATTATCCTAGAGGTGTTATATAGTGGAATACATGAAATCCCCCTTTCCACTATTGGTGTAATGATTAGTGGATGGTGGTGGATGTTCCAATATACATCCATGATACTTAATACACTACTTAATCAATCCATATGATCCATTTTCACTACCCTATAAAATACAAACCCAATCGGTAACACCTCCTATGGATTCCGGGTAGATACCCCTGAGCTTTTCTACTCTTGTATGGATGGAAAAAGATAGGAAACCCCATTGTGAATTAGATTACTACACGAAGGTATTACCATTACCATCAGGATTTTTATCATCTAGATTCTATGATGAGCCTTCATATATAACTAATATCATATTGAAAAATACACAATTAGGCTGGGGTTCCTCTTTAATGAAGAACCTCATTTGATGGGTTGATGCCTGGTATACCATTTGATGAGTCAGTACCCATGATTCCATTTAGGTGTTTAGTTCCCCTAATGAAGATGATACCAGGGAAAATATGGGAAAAATCCCACTAACCTCAGTAATGGAGTGTTCGTTGGGCTTGCACAGTCATTGGGGCTATATGTGATGAAGCCAAAGGCTCTTGGCTACCAGTGATCTAAGATTGATCATGGGTCAATATCAAAATACACTGGTGGACCAAAGATAGATTGGATGTGGTTGGTATAATATCTGTCACTATAGGTACGTTGTTTTAAAACCTCAGCCGGGCTCATCTATGGGGTGCCCTATCTTGAATAGTTTGTGTAGGCACAACCACCTTTGAAACCCCTTGTGGAGTCATTTTCTTATATCTGGGATGATGATCATAATGGATGGGAGCCACCCTAGTAAGATCATGGGGGGTTGAGTTTTCATGTTGGATATCCTCATCTACCTACCTGACATAGAGAAGGTGTGTGTTTCTTCACTCTAATAATGGATTCCCAAAGCCGGAAAATCTGGTGATAAGGGTCACTTTATCTCCTACGACATGTTATTGGAAAGATGGCCGGTGAGAAATCATCCACTTATTGATTTCATGATCCAATTCCTTATTTAAAATTATACAATTTATGTGGTATTGCAATCCAGATACTTACACCAGTCGATGAAGGTAGTGGTTTGTTGGTGAAAATTAATGTTAGGGACTCACTATCAAAGCAACTTTCCTAGTGGTATCAGGATTCATTGACTGATTTGATAATGTTTTTTTGATTGTGAATAACCTTGATAAGCCTTAAGTAATGAAGCATGACAACTTATCAGTGAAAAATCACATAAAAAGTACACATTTGATTAATAAATTTCTCAGTTAAGGTGTTAGTCCCTTCTTTTCACACAATTTCATTGTGGTTAAAAGAAATATTTTAGTATCATTGTTTGGTTGTGACACTATTGAAACATAAAGAGACTATACTATGACTAAAAAATTTGTCCTTTTTGACCTGTGAATGGGATGACATGGTTAAAGGATTCTCTTTCTGTTCACCATATGGTTTCTTCAAAGAATGTGGTGTGGAATGGGTTCAAATCATCGTTTTACTATTGTCACATTTCGTTGAAACTCTCAATGGTCCCCCAATCCGTAGCTGGATATAGACCTACATTACAAAGGTTATAGATCATATTAGTTTTCAGGCCCATTGACTTTTTGGTACTATCATTGTTAGAGAGAATGGGTGGTCAAGAGTGTCACACCATTTTGGGGGGAATTGTGACCTACTCCATGCCTCTCTTATAGATTTTATCTATGTATGTGAAATCCTTCCTAGACCTCGATATGAGAATTTTTTCCCCAGTTTCAATTGCCTAATTATGAATGTGTTTTGATATGAACAATCATGTGTATATCACTAGTTCTCTATAACTCTATTATTTAACTATTATGCTTTGTGTTATGGCCATGATCAAGCAGTCTGGAGTTTATTGATGTACTAGGATATGGATGGTGTCTTGGGGATGAGATTGAACCACTGTGAGGGTATCTATGTTCCCTAGGACGACAGGAATCAAAACCCATGCAGTTCATTTGACATGGTTATGGGCTGTTTGACTAGACCCATCCTAGAAGTTTTAAATCATATGGTAAGGATATAAATATTGAGCTTGGACCTTAGTGGGGTATCCAACATATCCTATTTATTATAGGAATCAGATTCCATGTATTTCTTTTTATGGGCATCTATGTCATGATATATATGATATTATAGGCCATAGGTGGGATTTATGTGTATGATATTTTCCGGGATTTCCTATTCGGGAATATTGACCTTTTATCGGAGATGAGATGTAATCAATTGTACATCCAAAGTAAAATTCTCAACATTAAAATAGTATAATCATCACAAAACTCTAAGATCATGTGAGTTGTGCTCAGTGTGAGAAATAAGGGATAGTGGAGGAAAGGACACATTTCATGTGATTATATCTGTATGAGGTTTACCCATTAAAGATGCCCTTTAGAAGGAAGGATTTCCCATCTCATGGAGGAGATGATGTGAAGGTCACACTACACCAAAATGATCATTTAGAAGTGTATTTTTAGCATTAGTTTACTAAACCAAGGAAATATTTTTTATAAAAATCCTAGAGGTTTTTTATAAAACATTGAAAAATATTTAAAAAAATTACGAACACGAAACTTTCCCCCTCCCCCGACACCCATGACCCCCCATCCCATAGAATCCCAGAATCTCTAGCCTCATTGTCGCCCATCACCACCCATCATTTCCACACATCAGCCCTCTCGTCCCCTCACATCACAGTTCGTCTCTTTCCCTCATTAGTTTTTTGATCCCTTACGACCATCACCTCACCGCACATTATGTCTTAATTCCTCTTCATCTTACCACTTCTGTTCATTGAGATTGTAGTGCTAGGTTTTTTTCTATCATTTTTTCCTATTATCTAGAAGTATATATATAATTATAATTATTTATAGGTAGTTATTAATGTTATTTGATGTTTTAAAAACATTTAGTTGATAATAACTCGGATGCATCATGAATGAGATTAGACTAGGTCTATTGGAGTATGGATTAGGTTCTAACATAAATATGGATGAAGGTGGTCCCTATAATTCCAGCAAATATTATTGTTTTTCCTAAATTATGACTACAAGAATATTTTATTTACTTTGGTATAATTTATTGATGAATATTGTTCTTGAGTTAAGGAGATATGATGAAGTTGGGTATCCTATACTTGAGATAGCTTCACTTGATCACCTAGGAGAATTGGGATCACCCGATAACTATTTCACCAAAATGTGATAGTGTCGACATAGTTGGTGGAGTCCATCGGTTTTTTATTGTTTATAAGGTGATAAATGGGGTTTTTATGATTTTTTCAAGGGATGGTAATGTAGTTTAGAGAGTATTTTGCCCTGTGATGACTAGTTTGATGCTCAGACATTACAGCCATGGATAGTGACACCATGATGAGGGTGGTTTGGGACATACTAAGCATTCTAAGTGGGATTGTTCCTTTAGGATAGAAAAATGTATAATAAAATGGGTTTCCTAAAATTAATTGATTAATGGATTTCAATATGAATATTAGATATGGGGCCAATGAGTGGGTTGTGGGTTGTGATTAGGACTTGGCATTTGGATTTCATTTTGTTTCGAGTGACATTGATTGGGATCATCCGTGGGGAGAATGAATTAAAGTGTGGTGTGGATTCAATTATGTTGGAATGTACATTTATATCTTATTTTGGATAATAAATTATGATGTAGAATCACTTAGTGTATAAGTGTTTCATTTTGGATCAAAGATCATAAACCATGATGGTTTTAAATATCCAAATGGTTTATAGAATGTATTCAAAGCATGTTTGACTGGTTTTTTTGTTTCCTGGTAAACATAAGGTTATATGATGTATAGGGAGTCATGATGTCCTATTTTTTAAATTAAATACAGTGATCTTGTGAGGAATTATTATTTTATACCCCATGTATACATGAATATGATGGATTATACGAGGGGTGCTTGGTAAGGCCCTATGGAGATGTATTTCTCAGTTCATTAATTGGCACCCCTATGTGCATGCATAACTTATATTTAGACTTCAGCTAAGAACATCACATGCAGTGGATAGATCATTTAATTCTTGATGCATGTAATTTGATAGAGTTTGTTGAGGCCAAAGGAAGGATATAGGTCTATATTTTTGGTGTTTTATTTTATGGTTTATTTTATATATATTTTCATCCCTTGGTAGAATAGTGTTTGTTCGAAAATAGGAATTATTCATGTCATTTTTTATATAATTTTGTTTATTTTATTATTTGCATTGATATGTGGAAGATTAATTGGTTATTTTTTTCATTTTTAGTATATTCTAATTTAATGTATTTTTTCAGCATAAAATAGGGATTAGTACCTTGAAACAAGTTTTCAACCACTTGAATTTGTGTTGAAATGATCATGGTATGTCGAGCCTCATCTCATATGATTATTATGGAATGGATAATCACAATGTAACATCATATAATTTTGTTCATTTTATAAATTGGGTAGATAGAAGAGGTGAATCGGTGGACTTTATTTAATCCTATGATAGACCACATATAGGTGTGTCATTAACACCTTGTCGGTGGTTTTTCATGGTTACCATCGGTGTGTGATTGTTGTTGTTTCATTTTTATGTTATGATTTTTTTCCTATAGAATATAATTTTCTTACAGAAGTTGTCAATTTAAATTTTTATCTCCTTAATCACTAGAATGGGGCCCATGTGCATTCACAATATTTTTTATCTATTACATTCATGAAATATTCATGAATTTATTTAATTTGAATTTAAAAATGTTATTCAGATGTTTAAGGTTTCCAAAAAAACATATATAGAGTGGAAAAGTATTTCACCTCAAAGAATTTATGTTACATGACTGATCCCATTATAAATATAATTATTTACAATTTTGGTGATTGAACATACAGAGTCATAAAAATTAATTCTTGATCCTTTATTTTGTATTTATATAAGAAAACTTTATTTCAAATATTCATATTTTTTCAACTAGTATATTTGAATATCTTTTCATATTTAGTTATAGTTATGTGTTCTAATTATTTTAATAATTTGTACGCACATTTTTATATATATGAATATCTTTTCCTATTTAGATATTTCAATTTTCAATTGATCAGTTATTGGGAGAATAATATTTCCATGTCCTAAATGTAAATTTAGAAGATGGTTGAATTGTGACGATGTTTATGAACACTTGATATTGAAACAATTTCCTTTTCAATATTTTTGTTGGATTTGGAAAAAAGAATTGAATGTTACAGAAAGAATGATCACTCATGAAAATCCACAGATTGAGCTCCCAACTTCATTGACAATGGAAAATGAAATAGAAAACCTTATAAAATAAGCATTTGACATTACAAGATTGAAACATCAATATCAAAACATATAAAACAATCGACTAAGGGTGATACAAATAGAAATGTGACAAGTGATGTTTTTGAGACATTAGTATAACCCAATTATAAATTTAACATATCATTGGATCCCCTCATGATTATTTGGATAATAATGTAAGAGAAAACTTCAATGAGGAGATATATTTGATTCATGGTATATGTGATGATGGAAATAAAAATTTGTATAGTGGGTGTTTGAAATATTCAAAAAAATTCTTTTATGTTGAAGATGTACCATATCAATTGCCTATGTCGAATTACTAATAAGGTGATGTGCATCCTATTGGAATTTTTGTGTGATTCATTTCATGAAGAAAATATCTCTGTGTATTTTTATGATATTAAAAAAGTTATTAACAATCATGACCTAAATTATACAAAAACCATGCATGTACCTATAATTGTATGCTTTATTGGGGAGAGGATTCTTGTAGACAAGATTGAAAAGAAAATATTCTTCTTCTAGATTACATTTAATGGGTTATGTTGCAAGTCTGAATCAACATACTACTATGAAATAGAAGAAAATGAACACGCCTATAATGGTTTTGAGTTACTTTATTTTGAAAACTCGATTTAAATGAATATTCATGTTATCGAAAACTGCTGAACACATGAAATGGAATTCTATAGATAAAAAATTTATGGTTCATGGAGAAATCTAAGAGATTCAAAATAATGGAAGACATTTGATTCATTATATCCATATTTCTCATTTGATCCTATGAATTTTCGACTGGGATTTTCTGTAGATGGGTTCATCCCATTTTGAACTTTGAGTACTAGTTATAACATTTGGCCAGTTGTTTTGATCCCTTATAATCTGCCTCTGTTGATGTGTATGAAAAAAATGAATTTTATCATCTTGATAATTATATATTGAAAACAAATGCATGGAAAAGTTATTTATGTACACTTGAATCCTTTATTTGAATAATTCTAGGTTTTATGTGGAAACGATGGTGAGACATATAATGCATCTTCAAGAATAGTGTTGAAAATAAAAGTTACTCAAATATAGGCCATTAGTGACTTCCCAAGATATGGGAATTTTTCATGTTGGAACACATACATGGGTTTGACTTGTCAACTTTTTAACTTTGATTTTGTGCCCAAATGGCTACCTCACAGAACAAAATGGTTCTTCTTGTGTCATAGAATATTTCATGATACATCTCATAGATTTTGGATGAAAATCCAAAATTCAGTGGTTTCATTGACTGAAGACCACCTACAAAGATGTTAACAGGTTCTAAAATATTTGAAAAAACTGGAAATGTTGAAATAGAATTGGGGAAGGTGAATAATTTCATTGATTGTGGGAAACAAGTTTGAAGTTCATCATCATGTTAAATCAGAACGCATGAATGAAAGAAAAAAAGTACACTATTAAAACATCTGTTTTGGGAATTTAACTTATTGCAATATATTCTTGATGTGATGCATATTTAGAATAATTTTAGTGATAATTTGATCTTTATATTTCTCAGTTAGAATGGAAAGTCAAAAGATTGTCATAATTCTTTGAAAGTCATAAAAGCAATGAACCAAAAACATGATGTCTGGATTGATGATAATGGAAAGTGTGATCATAAATTTTTTGCAAGATAAAATAGTGATAAAGACACATTCCCTCTAATTTTAAATCATCTGAATGTATCTGATGGGTATTCATGTAACATCTCAAGGTGCGTTGACATAATGCATCGTAGGTTACATGAATTGAAAAGCCATTATTCCAATATTTTGATACAGTATTTACTACTAATGGCATTGTGTACATTATTAACAAAAAATTTTACTATTTTTGTACTCCATGTATGCAAATTTTTTAGACAAATATGTGAAAAAACTCTACATCCATTTCAGCATGACACCCTTCAAGAGAGGTTTGTATTGACACTTTCTGTAAAAGAGGTGTTCTTTCCCCCATTGTTTTGTATTATCATGGTGCATTTAAATGTGCATTTTATTGATGAAGCTAAATTAGGATGAAATTACATTATAGATGGATTTATCAAATTTATAGGTTGTTTATTTATATGTTTTTAGTTTTATTAAAAAATTCATGGAACATCATTAAATACATAATTAGGTTTTTTATTTTATTTCACAGATATATTCTATATTTGAAACAATACATGAAAATTGAATCGCATCCAGAAGGCTCTATTTCTAATGAATATTTGGAAAAGGAGTGTCTTTCCTTTTTTATAGTTACTTGGATGATCTTGAGACAAGATTAAATTGATATGTACATGTTTAAAACACATCGAATCAATCTGAAAAACATGGAAAACCAAAAAACATTGCTATCATTGCCTAATTATATGGGAGGGGCTCAAAAGTTACACAAAAAATGGAATTATTACAAGAACATTGATATGTTCTGCTAAATAGTGAAATTGTAGATCAATTTATTGAAGAGTATAGGATACAAACAATGAGACGAATGGGATGACGAACTTGAAATGAGAAATATATAAAAAATATGTTGTTGAAGAACTTGTAGAATGGTTTGCATGATGTGAAATTTAATAAATATTGAAATAAATATAGATATTAGGTTGATATATATGATTTTTAAACCTAATAATGTATATTAATTTTTTAAGGTCCTGAATACTGCTACTCAGGCAGAGTTGACAGAAGATTTCTTTGATCTTTCATGAGGTCCTCTAAAAAAAGTTAGAATGTTTGACACTAACAACGTGAATGGATTTGGATTTCATAAATTTGATCACAAAAAGGGTTTAAAACACATAATAGTGGAATAATTATTTTTTGGAAGTGGAATAATTGGTAAAGTTGATTGATATTATTGAATTAAACAATAAGTGATATATTTTTGTTGTTTTTTGAAATGAAATTTGGTGGATATAATCAGAGGTGTTAAAAAAGATTCCTTTCAACTTATTTCATTGAATTTATGTTGCATGATGGATGTTGGTGACTGTTAACTACACGATCTGTATATCTTATCTTCACAAGAGAAACAGGAATATTATGTGAAAGATTTCGTGGATTAAGGGTGGAGTGTAGTTTCTCACGTAAAACAAAGAGACTTTCAAGATATGGATGATGATGTAGAATATTTGACCTCTGACATTAAATCCCATCAACATCAAGAAGAGGAAATATTCCTCCATCATGATATTTAAATATTTGTCTTACAAGAGTGGATGATGTAGATGAAGTAATGATGAAGCAGGAAACTGACACGATTGAAAGAGAAAATGATTGAATGTGTAGTTATCAATTCACTTACCAACCACTTATGTCATTTGTGTTGTCATTCATTATATTTTTTTGTATATTTTGTTTGTTAGTACTTTTAAACAATTAAAATTTCTATTTTTATATATATGAATTTTTTAAAATATTTTTTTGAACATAATTTTATTTTTTAAAATGGCAATAATTCCATGAAGGAAGCATTACTCGCACACTTAGGGGTCAAATATTTTTTCTAGAATCTGGTTGACTCTTGTAATTTTTCCATTAGTTTAAATATTAATTAAAAAATGTTATCTACTTAATATATTAAATTGTTGATTTATATATTTTTAATGCATTCTTAGAGTTTAGGCCATGAAGCATCCTGAACAGAAGTATGGTTGATTTTTTATAAAAAATCTGATGCGCATTTTGTTAAAGAGTTTCCCAAAGAAGTTGGGTTATGAATTATTTTCTTATTATAATAACATTTTATCATTTTTCTCTTTGTTAATATATATATCGCTTCTAATATCACTGATAATTGAATTATAGGTAAAAATTAATGAACTATGGGATTTCAATCCCACACAGTCCTACTCAGTCTCCCCAGGATAACCCAATTGGTAATGTCTTAGGGAAGGAGTATCCTGAACGATTGAATGGGATGGGTTTTGACCATTACTATCTAAGTTATTTGGTAGGAAAACAGTGATTGATAGTGAATACTAGTGGTGAGAAGGTAAATCACACAACTTAAAAATCATTTGGTCTATAATATTTTATTTTTTTATATTTACAAATAAATATACAACTTTGTTTAATTTTCAATATAATTGTCTTATAGGTTTCTATTGTAGGAAGTAGATATGGAGATAGAGATGGTGATGAGCAAAGTTCGTCATTGGGCAATGATTAGTGGAGGTGTTTTTTCCATGTATCAGTACATATAATGTGGTTATTTTTAATATTTTTCTTATATTTTAGAGGCAATTGAGACAATGGGTGCCCTATGTATGTGTTGTATACCCATGTGTTTATATGATGTGTTTCAAATGGCTATGGAGATTTAAATATTATTATGATCATATATGATGTTCAGATTCTTATCTCTACTTTACATATAGGTTTCTCTAACTTTTATATTCTGCTATTTCCCACTTTTTTATGGTGCACTATAAAAAAATGGGTTCTTTAGAGGGGGTTATTTTTTACATTATAAGAGGTTATAACCCCTTATAATGTAATTAGTGGAATTTGTGGTGAACCGTTGATAATGTAGCCACCTAAAATTAGTAGAGGTGGCTTCGAGGAACCACTAGTAAAGTCATGATGTCTTTAGTGGTTATTACACTAGAGGGGGATTAAACCCCCCCCCCCTCTAATGTTCACTGAAAATGCTTGTATTAGTGGAGGTTTTGACCCAAACTACCACTATTTGATGCCATTAGGGGCGGTTTGAACCACCCTTATTGGTGATGACATTAGGAGAGGTTGGAAAAACTGCCCCTAAAGCCTATCTATTTTTTATTGTGTCCCTGGGCCGCCAACATGTCGCCCATCCCATGAAACGTGTCCCCACCACCCCCTGTCACACCACAAGTCATGTCCCATCAACCCCTAAATTGTCCTCACCTCTCCTGTGTTAACCTCAAAACTCCCATGTCACCCCCACACCTCTTTTTTTCTGCCTTTCCTGTGTCCATCGCCCCACCCGCCTCCCCTCCAATTCCCGCTCCTCCCCCTTAACCTCCCTTATTTTGAGACAATTCCCCCACAGTTCCTCTCTTCCTATGTGCCCCAACCCCTCTCGTTTCCTTTGCTACATACCCGCTCCAACATCTCTACAGGGTTATTTTATGAAATTAATAGCTGGATAGATTTAATCCACAAACCAACAAGACAACACAAGTGAACCGCCACCCTGTTCTACCACTACGACATTTTATTTTTTATGTATATTCACACATGGCTCTATTTATGTATATTAGATTAATTATTTTAATAAATATTATTTTTATCATATATTTTAATACATTTAATTATATAAACTATATATATTTTTATATAAACAATATATTTATACGTATAAATACATATGTTTGTATATTAATAAATATATTCATTTAAAATATTTATATACTTAAATACATATTTATATATTATATTCGTGTTTATTAATATAATAAATATATATAATTATATTTAAATACATATATCTATTTAAGTATATAAATAATTTAAATTAATATATTTACACATACATTTATATATATGTGTGTCTCTGTGTATTTATTTAATTTTTATAAAATCGATGCACAAATTTGCAGACTTCCCTTTTCCATCTTTATAATTTGAACCTAATCCTTTTTCTTTATTTTACACTTTATTTTCCCAGATTATTATATTTTAAAAATAAAAGAATTTCATGTAGATATAATATCATTATAATATATATTTAATTAATTATTTTTATATACTTATATAAATGTGGGTGTGGGTGTGATAATAATAATATTATTCAATAATTGTTATTACACCTATTTTTAAAAAAATAAAATTTATCTCTCGGTTTTATAAATACCATACATTTATTTTAGGATTTACATCATTCATATATTATATTAAATACATTTATATTATAAATTTATCTAAATTATTTATATACATAAATACATTTTTATATTTTATATACATGTTTAATTAAAATATAGATATATATATATATATAATTATTTACTTAATATATATATATATAATGTTTCTAATAATATATTTATATACTATATTTCAATACATATATTTATTTTGTAATCATTAATGTATATATTTATTTTTATAAATTATATTATATTATATATAATTAACATTCAATGGAATAAAATTTATATAGGTATTTATATTATATATAATTAATTTTATATAAAATACAATTTATAAAAATATATATACTATATATAATTAATATTATATGAAATCAAATTTATACAAATATTTATATAATGTTATAAAAAATAAAATTTAACATTATATATAATATAAAAACATGAACATTTTATTTATAAATATGTTTTTTATTATTAATTTATAAATTATAAAAACTATATGGAGTATTTTTTCAATAAATTATATTTAAATATATATTTTTATAATATGTTTATGATTTACTATTATAAATAATTAATTTTATATGAAATACTATTTATAAAAATAAATATATATTTATTAACAAAATATTACACAATTATATTTATGTATACACATAAATAAAATTAAATAGAAACAAGTAAATATTTTATATAATATGTTCATATAATATATTTAAAAAATTCTATTGTGTTATAATGGTGTATATATATATTATGGAAGTTTCTTTTTAAAGATTTAGTGGGGGTTCACAACAACCTTTCGTCTCTTAAATTAGATGAGGGGTTTTGGAGACTCTCTAATTTAATACATTATAGAGGGTTTTGAACCCCCTATAATTAAAAGACGTTAGTGGGGGGTTTTGAACACATCTAATTATAAAACATTATAGGGGGTTTTGAACCCCCAATAATTATTGATATTTGTGGGTATTTTGAACCCAATATTTTATGACATTAAAGGGGGTTTTCAACCTCCATTAGTTTAAGATATTACAGACGATTTTGAACCCCCTCTAAAATCAATCCATGTATATAAAAAAATAATGATAAAAATTTTATAGGAGGTCCATAACCCCCTATAAAATCAATGATTACTAAGGTTTGTATATAAACCTCCTCTATTTTTTATAGAAAATGAATTTTGAGAGGTTTGTGAAGAACCCATTCAAAATAACACCCTCTACTCTACTGTTTTTTTAGTAGTGGTGACTTACTAGGTAAGTTTATAATCACACCTATATAGGTATTGCATGAATTATTTTATTATCATACAGACAATTGGTAGATGGTTTCCTAAGTATACCTAGTATCTATGGAACATAGGTATAACTAGAGGCATTGAAAATGTTAGGTGGTAAGAATTAGGGATATTGTGTTGGGAACTCCTCTACTTTTCTATTCCAGTTGTTTCTAGATTGGGACATGCTTTCCTTATTCTTGGTTACGCATGTATTTTACCATGTTCCTTTCATATGTGTTTATCTATCTCATTATGATGTATCTATTAGAGGTTACTAAATAAATATTTTACCCCGATATGTTTTTTTATTATACGTATACAGTTTTTTATAGAGTTGAGTCTATGTGTGTTCAAGTACAATAGGATAAATCCTCCCACATCAGTGATATTCTTATTTTGTGCTTGTCACTAGCCCTTAATCTATTAGGGGTGAACATGTGGTGTCACTCTCAGCTTACAAGTGTCCCATGTATGGTATATATAGGTCAAGTCATGACACCAAACCCAATGGTTTTCTCCAAGACCATATTCTCTATCTAACTGTATCCATTATAGGATAGTCTGTAACCTTTACCAAATATCACATCACAACCTAGTCCTATTGACTAATGATCATTCTATGATATCTCTCACTAAAAAAAGGTCTTATATAACATATCCATACAATGTCATCTCAATCCTATAACATATGAAATAACCTCTATATATCAGACCATTTACTAAATTAGTATCCTCTTGTTTTAATTTTCTTGGTTAGAGTTAAATCTTGATGTGTTACGTGATCTTCCTGTTGGGAGATTTTTGACCTCCATTTGTCTGTGGACCACGTTTTTTTAGCAGTTTCTTTTTGGTCCTGTATAGTCTATGGGTAGGTAATCACGTAACTAAGACTATGTAGATTCTTATCAGATATGGAACATAGATGAATCTATATTGTGTTTCTTGATCTCATAATGGGATGGGATCAGTGTTGTATATCCTAGGATTTCATAACATATTTACCTATTCTATAAATCCATGTCAGTTGTAATCCTCTCTTGTGTAAGTTTTTATCATTTATGAATAATTAGGGTGGTTTTTCTATTGTATAAGAATTGATTATTGTTTTGGAATCATTAATGGCCCTATTGATGAAAATGGTATTCTTGAGGGATGGCTTCATATTTTGAATTATTTATTTATTATTAAATTAGTTTATATTGTTTTCAATTTTGGTGGATTTAGTTTTCACATGTGAAGTCTCATTTTAATGGAAGTACATTGATTCTTTATAGCTAGTTTTAAATGTATTAAATATATTTTTTCCTTAAAAATGTGTTGTGTAATTGTTTAAATAATGAATATACATTCAATGAGAAATGTATTGAGAAATGTATTGATCTTAAAATTTATTGAGAATAGTATTATTTATTCTTTCAATGTGTTGATTCTTTTAATGTATTTATGTATTACTTGTTATTTTAATGTGTTCTGCCTTGTTTGATTCTTTCAATGTAGTGAGAAATTAATTATTTCATTTAATGTGTTATTTTCCTTCATCAATGTGTTGATTCATTTTGTTTTTGGGAGAATAAAATTAATTTTATTCTTATGTTTAACCATGTGTTCATTTATATGTACACTGATGATATATTTTATGATCTAGTAAAACATTCACTGTTACTATTGTCTAGTTATTGATGTAGGTATTGGGGCTACTGAACATGCAACTTGTGTTTTTGTAAGTCATGATATAGCGGAAGTTTAAATTGATGCTAGATATAGGTTTTGTGGCGGTATAAACCTCTTTTATATTATGGTATTCTTTTAGGGCAGTGGTTAAAACTAGCTCTGAAAATTAAAAACTTTTACATAATAGCAGTTTTATCCGTATTAGTGGTCGTTATTTCGGTAAAAAATTAAAACATTAGTAGGGGTTAAAAACTATTTCTAGATCGCAATTATTTTTATAAACATAAAACTCCCACTAATACTAAAAAACCACTACAAAACATGTGTTCTATGACACTTTCCAAAAACTACTTCTTAAAGGAAGGAACCGCTCCATGTTGAATAATGAACCCAATTTCAACGGTGGTTTCTTGAAACCATCTCTAAACCATCTATTAGTGGTTTAAACTGCCACTAAATGGGAATTTTGTCATAGTGTCGAACCTTATAGGGGCATCCTATGTATCCCAGTTATGGTGGGAATCATAGTCCTTGTAGTTAACTTCTTCCCAAACCCGTTGATGTATTTGAGGTACTTAGGAGCGTGATTGGGGATTATACTGATAATAATTCCTATGGATTAGTCCACTTTTTTTCGTTGTTGGATGAACATTAATGGAAGACATATGGGAGAATTTAATCTCATATGCTATGAGTAATTGTAATGGGAAGTGAATTGTACCAAAGTGGATTCCCATTGGTGTTTTTGACATAGTTTGGCTTCCTATGTATATTAGTTATGGTGAGAACCATATTCTATATAGTTAACATTATGTCAGGACATACACACTAAGGTTTCCCTTGTGGTCAGGGTTTAAACTCTGAGGTTTCCCATGTGTTCAAGGATTAAAATTTGAGGTTGCCTAAATGGTATACTCATTCTATATCAAGTTGAAGATTAGAGAGAGGTGCTGATGACCATGATGGTTTGTCCGGGAGAATGATATCAGGAGGATCACGTGAGGGAATTACCCTATCTCATCGAGGATACTACCCTTGAAAAATGGGTATGCAGATGTGGATTTTTATTTGAGGTCTTCATTTCATGGGTCCATGCAGGTTCCCCATACAAAGTGTGCATGACATAGGTGATTTTCTTGACATGTAGTGGACGTCTGGTGGATATGTCTTGACTGTCTACCCAATTTGTTGGGGCACTAATCAGACATGCAAGACAAATCCAAGGGTGTCTACATAATCAATTAGAATTCCTTGGATGCCTTTGGATGGGTGAAGCATCAAATCCAAGATGCTTCACATGGGAAAAAATGGGCAATTATGGGGTATTGTGCATGATCAACTAATTAGTTTTATATGTATTCACCTCATCAAAGAGAACATTTCTAGAGTATTGTGCATGATGAAAGTAGACATGACCATGTGTTGTCAAATGATCAACAAGTCGTGTCTTTGGACTATAGAATTCCAATATGGACATCTCTTTGGAAACTTGCATGGACATTATAACAATCTAATGACTCTTTATCACGATTAGAAACCATTTTCTATGATGTCTTTACATGATCAAGGTGGGTCATTCTAAGCCAATTCACATGATTGACCAGGCTTTTTGTATACAAGTCAAGGGGTATCACATAACCTATCTGAAATAACATGGTTTCTTTTGCGAGAGTTAGCTTGACACATATGAGGGGTGTCACAACATCTAGTACGACATGGTTTGATTTATATATCATATCTTTGTTAACATCCCTAGAAGGCATTGTGAGACCCGATTATCATGTTTTTAGGGCATAGAGGATCTTAGTTTACCTTACCAGAGAGTTCTAAAAGGGCTATCCAACATGTTTTTAGGGAATCCTGGTGCTTTCTAATATTCCCATATACATTCGTGAGACACAACTAACATGAGTTGGGATTTCTTTTACGATTTTTGTGATGTATGTGAAGAATGACACATGTCTCAAGTGATGATTCCATGGGGACTTCTGCAAGACTCTCATGACATCCTCAGAGTGTCCATGTGACTTTTCATGGACATTCATTGAGGACTTCATATGACAAAAACAATATTCTATTAGAGTGCTACAAGATCTTGGAAATGTGTCCTGGTGTTGTCGTGTATCCTTACATATGCCTTAGTTTTATTCAGTGTTAGTTTATCTTGAATATCACATGTTCTGGACTTCATGTGGTATGTTCTTTACACATCTTTAGAGAATCCCGTCATGTAGAGACCCGAAGCTTGACGTACATGGACATTACATTACTTTTGCGTAATACTTAATACATAAGAAAAACAGACACACAAGGATCGTAATAGTTTAGTGTCTTTGGAAACTCGGAATAAAATCTTCTAATCATGGTGAAAGATCTTCAACATCACCCAATAAAGATATTCACATTTTTTTTTCTTACCTAAAACCTTTCTTTATATCCTGGGGAAAAGAAAACATAAAATGGGTGAGCTCAAATTCCCAGTAAGGGTAAACATAGAGAACATAAAACAATCGATAAAATTTTGAATACTAAAACTTGAACATAAAATCTAAACATCAAAATCTTGAACAAAGACATGAATCTTGGAAGTACGTAAGGCATATATCATAATGGAACATCAACCATGATAAAATATAATGGGAATAAAACATGTACTTGTGGCAACCATTCAGCACTTGTTATGATTTCCATAGTAGCCAAGGCATTTCTGCCAAGACCATCTTAGAGGACAAAGTCCCTTTCTGAATCGAGTTCACTCCTCATTTCAGTCCTGTAACACTGAACCGGATTAACATACCGTTCCAGCCATTTTTATATCATGAGATATAAAACTTTACCCAATGCATTGTATGGAGATATAGGTCTCACCCATCTCATAATGAAATCATTCTTAATTGTGCCAAAAAATAAACTTAAAACATTCATCATAACCCAAAGAATAAAATGGGTTTCATAAACATCATTCCAACATCACATAATCCATATAAAATAAATGGATATCATTTCATAGTAATAAATGTGAAACCATTTAAATCATAGAGACATTATACTTGATACATAAACATTTGAAATAATTTCTTCTTAGATGGAAAATGGTTTTGATATAACACTTGAAATGAATTCTTGACGAAAATATCCTTTCTTCTTCAAAATCACTTTATTTTAAAAAAATGTCATGTGATTTTAAAGTAAAAGGTTTTGTTGAAAATAATCCTGAAAACATTTAGAAGAAGATTTATGAAAATGAGGCGTTATGAAACCGTAAAAATCCATTCACGCCGTATAAGTTAAAAATAACATTTTTCTCGTACTTTTGTTGGAAAAGTCAAAATGTACCTCGTAACGTAAAAAAAATATTCCATACATACCATGTAGTAAAATTAAAAAATGGGTAGAAATGACATTAAACATACATGAAACCATTTTTGGAAAACATGGGCTTGGATGATAAAGATAACCCCAGTAAATACTTACGAATAAACAATCTCGGATAAAAATGAGATTGATAAATTATCCCTTACCTTATGTCCGATATGCTTTGTTTGTATCCTAACCTCCTGTATAATGATTTAAATAATGTTATTTACATATTACAGAATCATATTCATATATATATGGTTCTCTTATGACTTTATATTACCTGTTCTTTTGTAAATTCATGTTAAATAGCGTTTTGGGTAAAATCGTCTCATTTGTCGTTCGTGTTTTAACTTGTAATTATTCATATGATTACTTAGATCATGATTACATAAATCAATAATTTAAAACATTATTTACATATAATATATATTCAGAATATACATATACATAATGGATCGATAAATGGAAAGAAATACACCGTTCATGGAGACGGTAGGTCGTACGTACGCATGAACGCTGTTTTCGTTTCCTTATTGAATTGAATGGAATTAAGTAGATGACATCAATATATATATATACATAAATACTGTAGCATTATTATGTCATATATTTCATTATTACTTATTATATATACATTGTAATCATTCATGAATGGTTAATCATTGAGAATGAATCTCATCGCGTCGTGGAGACGGTAGTCCGTACGTACGCACGAGCGATGATATCATTAACATGATCATGGAATTGTATTCAAGTGTATGTATAATATTTAATAATAAATATCACTTTACAATAATCATATATAGTCATTATTTACACCATTATACCCATCCAAGTAAGGTGGTGGTGGAAAATAGATTACACCACAGCGTGGAGACGGTATTCCGTACGTATGCACGTGCGGTGATTTATTTTTTTGTAGGGTGGATAGATGGTGAAATAGGGATGTTTCGTACTTATAATAACATATCATTATATTATTGATACTTATGTTATTACTTCATAATGAAACAACTAAAGAAGAAGAAGTGAAAGAAGAAATAAAGTTGAAAGAATTGGTAACAGACATTACCTCTTCTTTGAAGCGCCACTTTGAGACCTCCACATAGGGCACTAAAATTGGTATTTGAAGAATAACAGGACCTCTAAGATGTTTCTAGGGAAGTGGATATGAGAATTTGGTAGGTTTTTTCCGATCTTGAAGGCTCAAATTGGTGTGAGGAAGGGACGGAGGAGGTGCCCTTTTATAAGGGAGGAGAGGGGCACCTTTGGAAATCTTAAAAATATTAATTTATAATAAATCTAAACCCACATAAAAACCTCCAGAAATGACTCATATTCAAATATTAGATAATATAAGGTTGTAATATCATCAACCAATAGAATTTAGATATGTTTGGAATTTATTTTAAACATTATCAACTTGATTTATCCTTATTTAATCAATTTAATTTTATTTGTGGTAATAACATTCTAAATTTTAAATTATAACAAATAATTACTTATTTGTTGTGAATTGTCCATAATTGGATACTTAATAACATTTTAGACCATATAAATATAAATTTATAATTTGAAAATATTATTTTGATTTTTAAGAAATTTTATAATATGTTATTTTTATAAAATAACAACAGTGTCAATTTTGACACTATTCATTTATTTGAATTTAAATAAACTAAATATCGAAGGTATGTTCGAACTACAAGCTTTAATATATTCATAAAATGTCATATGTAACTATAAAAATAGTGGAGAACATTAAATAGTTCATATAATATTTAGTTTACTATTTTTAAAACCATTTATTTGGTTTATCTCTTAATAAAATAAATACTACAACATTTTTGTATAATTATTAATATACTTATTTCTTGCATAAAAATTAAAAATAAAATCCTATGATGAAGATAAATCTATTACCTTTCACAATATTACTTTTACTCTAATTTATCTTCTTAAAATCACAATATTTAAATTGTTTTACTTATTAAATTATGAAGGTGACAACTTTGGCATCATTTAAAATAAAATAATATAAATGTCATAATAGATTTTATAAGGCTCCAAATGGTTACATATTCGACCATTGGATTCTTGGGTTTTCCTTTACATGACCAATAAGTTTTAGGTCAGGGTTTTGTGCATTTTATGGTCACTATTAGTTTAATAAAAACTATATTCTTGATTTTTCA
This sequence comes from Viscum album, assembly GCA_963277665.1. Classification (NCBI taxonomy): domain Eukaryota; kingdom Viridiplantae; phylum Streptophyta; class Magnoliopsida; order Santalales; family Viscaceae; genus Viscum; species Viscum album. The sequence goes on from OY728134.1 coordinate 334,985,309, forward strand.
CTAGATAAACAATTTCTGCATCATTATTGTGTCATAATTAATGATCATTATTTAATCCCTAAAAATTATAAATAAATTCATATGATGTAGATAATTTTATTATCTTTCTGGATACTATTCATGTGTGAAGTTTCATGAATTTTATCACTAACTTAAAATTATTATACTTATAATATTTAAGAGAGTGACATGTTGTCACTTTCTTTGTTTTTAATAATAATTAAATTATTTTCATGGTCAAAAGTCCATAAAATGAATCTAATCTGACCCTTAAGTGATATGGGTAGACTTTTATTTATCCAATAGGATTTTGGAAACTGTTAGGGTAATTTTATAATCTTATATTTTCCCGTAATTACCCGATTTACCTTTAACTATGGTAAATAAAATTTACCGTAGTTACTATTCATGATGCCCAAAAATAAAAAGTAGCTTATTAACATAATTTGGACCCACTTATTTCAAATATGGAATCCATTTTTCCAAATTAAATACACAAAAGTTGCAGAAATTAAATTAAAATTAATCTCGTTGTCGAAAGAAAACGAGTTTTTGTTTAAAACATTGCAAAATATTGAATTTATTTGACCTACGAATTTAATGTAAAATCAATGCTAATGACATACATTATATTAAATTGTAAAAATATATTCTATTTATACTTTAAAACCATTAAATATTATAATTTATCCATATAAATTATTGCGATGAAAAAAGTTGTTTTTAATTAAAATATAGCGTGTTTTTACTATTCATCAAAATATGAAAGTTACCAGAATAATATGAAAAATTTATCCAAAGTAAATTTTTTTATCCTGATTCCAAAGAATAATTTTATTTTGTAAAATTGAACTTATAAACATGTCAAAAACTAGATTTAATGTGGGTGCCCCATGAAAAGGCGGCAAAACTGCATTTTTTTAAAAATACTTATTTTACCTGAAAATTTTATTTTGTTCTTATACCATGTTCTAGAAAATGAGTAAGATGAATAATAATGTTATAAAATTAAAAATATAGTTAATACTATTTATAACGGCTAGTTCATAATAATATTATAATAACATATCTTTGTTTAGTAAAACATGGTATTGCGTACAACACACGCTATCGAGCAAGGTCGCGATTGTGTGTAATGCAAGCCAAGTCATGGTTGCGTGTTGTGCAAGAATCCTTCATTGTTTCGTATAATAGAATCCAACCATATTTCATTTATACATTGAATATATATATATATAGTCAATGTTGCGTAGAATAACTATTATCAAAATTGTGTGTAACACGATCAAAGAATAGTGTTGCGTATACTGCAAGCTAATACGGTGTTGCGTATGGCGCAAGGTAATCTTGGTGTAGCATACAACACAAGACATTAATGAAATTAAAAGAATATTTTTCATAAAATCTCGGGGTGTTACATTCTACCCCCTTAAAATTAATTTCACCCTCGAAATTCGTCAGGGTTATAAAAGGTTTACTACTCGAGTGTTTAATAGAAACCCACATCGTAAAAAAGAATACCAAAACATGGCTTTAAAAACTAAAGTATGAAATGTAATGGTTACCCAAATTAACTTATTACTGGGTTTCCACATTGGAGAACATAGTTGAAAATATGGATCAAGTTCTGATGGAGAGGGGTAGAGAACATGGCTATGAAAAAGCCATCAATCACAAAGCCATAGATTTGTGATGATCTAAGGTACCATCAGATTCATCGGATATAATAGCATTGGGACAAAAAAATTTGTTTTCAAAATCATTTTCCTAAAGTTGAAAATTTTGAATTAGAAGAAATACCTACTTTATTTCGATATAATCTTATCGTTGTTCGTGCCTTGAACAATTTCCACTTCATCTCTTAAAGTAATGAAGTTGAATTTTTCATTCGTGAAGTGTTAACAGATCATGTGATAGAATGATGGGTCATTCCGTCTGTCTTAATCAAAAGGTTAGCAATATACATAAGTCGATCTATCGTATATCGTTCCAAAATGGACATATACTTTATTTATCATACCACTTAATAAAATAAAACTAGATTATACTAACCAGGGACTTCCTGTAGGCCAGTGATAGGTGATAAAGTCCAGTCGCACTTCGGTTGTGGGTTCGATTCCCATAGCCTTGTTCGACGTGATGGGCTGTCGCCCGTCCTGTAGGTTGTCCTTTTTCTAAAACTGCATTACTATAACATCCCATCAATAATATCAAAAAAAAAGTTCTATCCTAAAACAATACTAACTTATGTCCAACATAATCCATTCGAATCTTTAGGCTTATCTAAAATACTTCGGTCCAAGATCATAGTATAAAGAAAACGATTACTTGAAATTTCATCAACCAAGCATGTGAATACCATCATTTATCCCCCATATATCTTGTTGGTCACATTCCAATCATGTGAATACCTTAATCTTGTATTCTCTTGAAAAATGAATACCCATTAATCCTTAGTGAAAACATGAATGCTGTCAAAAATTATCTCTTTCCACATACCAAAATCCGAAAATTCTATATATTCAAACCATGATATAACCTTCTCCTTATATCATTCATGAGCTCATGAATACTATCAAACATTTAATTTTCTCCTTATCTCTTCATTATGCACATATTATCTACATTCCAAAAATATTTGAATAACATTTCATGGATACTGGTACCATTAATCATACACTTTCAAAACTCAAGGAAAGTCAATAGTGTAACAATCCTTAGATGTCTCTTTATTCCATAGTATCATGAGATTACTTATACAACCTTACACTTGATAAACATGTAATCATTCCCCTACCTTCTTAAACCACTGACTGAGCTTCAACAATTCTTTCATCTCACATATCATTTGTAGTCTCTTCATCATCATCAACATAAATACTACCAATATGGTTGTACTAATTATCTTCATGAGAATTTCCCTTAGGGAATTGTTTTGAATAATGCTCGTACATTACACATTTAAAACATTTAACCATTGTTGATGTCATAGCAATACCATTATCCTCATCCATGGTGTTGACTGAAACTTTTCCATTGCACTTACTGGATTTGTGTCCTTCTTTTCCACACCCAAAGCATCTTCCAGTTCCTTTGAAACATTCTCCTTGATGCCTCTTCCCACATGATTTACATGAGGGAAATTGAACTTTCTTTCCTCTATGATCATCAGGAAACTCCATCTTTCCCTTATTAGATGAGTTAGAAAACTTACCAAAGTTGAGATTATTGATCATATTATGAGATTGCTGATTAGGCATAATAACGATATGTGGACCTCCAGATCCAATTTCATTTGGTTTCTCATGAATAATATCATTCTATTGTCCATCATATCCTCTATTATCGTGAATCCTCATGTTTCCAGCCATTTTCTAAAACCCAAAAAGAATAGTGTGAGACGAAATAATAATGCTAGGGAAAAAAACATAGTAAAGGGGGAGCACCCTCCATATCTAACATCTTAGGTTAAATTCTTAGATCATTACCGTAGTTCTAATACTATATCCTATACGTATACTTATCCTTAGGGAAATCCCTATACATGTCTTAGAAATATCTCTAGGGATCTCACTAACATTTTCACATCCTAGTTTCCAAAGGATGACTAAATCTTTCCTCTGATACCTACTATAGAGACCCGAAGCCTAATGTACATGGACATTACATTACCTTTTCGGAATACTTAATACATAAGAAAAATAGACACACAAGGATCGTAATAATTTAGTGTCTTTGGAAACTCGGAATAAAATCTTCTAATCATGGTGAAAGATCTTAAACATCTCCCAATAAAGATCTTCCCATTTTTTTCTTACTTAAAACCTTTCTTTATATCCTGGGGAAAATAAAACATAAAAGTGGTGAGCTCAAATGCCCAGTAAGGGTAAACATAGAGAACATAAAACAATCGATAAACATTTGAATGCAAAAACGTGAACATAAAATCTAAACATCAAAATCTTGAGCAAAGACATGAATCTTGGAAGTACGTAAGGCATATATCATAATGGAACATCAACCATGATAAGATATAATGGGAATAAAACATTTAATTGTGGCAAAACTTCAGCACTTGTTATGATTTCCGTAGTAGCCAAGGCATTTCTGCCAAGACCATCTTAGTGGACAAAGTCCCTTTCTGAATCGAGTTCACTCCTCGTTTCAGTCCTGTAACACTGAACCGGATTAACATACCATTCCATCCATGTCTATCTCATGAGATATAAATCTTTACCCAATGCATTGGAGGGAGATATAGGTCCCACCCATCTCATAATGAAATCATTCTTACTTGTGCCACAAAATAAACTTAAAACATTCATCATAACCCAAAGAATAAAATGGGTTTCATAAACATCATTCCATCATCACATAATCCATATAAAAGAAATGGATATCATTTCATAATAAGAAAAGTGAAACCATGTAAATCATAGGGACATTATACTTGATACATACACATATGAAATAATTTCATCTTAGACGGAAAATGGTTTCGATAAAACACTTGAAATGAATTCTTGAGGAAAATATCCCTTCTTCTTCAAAATCACTTTCTTTTAAAACAATTACATGTGATTTTAAAAGAAAAGGGTTTGTTGAAAATAATCCTGAAAACATGTAGAGGAATCTTTATGAAAATGAGGCATTATGAAACCGTAAAAATCCATTCACGCCGTATAAGTTAAAAATAACATTTTTCTCGTACTTTTGTTGGAAAAGTCAAAAAGTACCTCGTAGCGTAAAAAAAATATTCCATACATACCATGTAGTAAAATTAAAAAATGGGTAAAAATAAAATTAAACATACATGAAACCATTTTTGGAAAACATGGGCTTGGATGATAAATATAACCCCAGTAAATACTTACGAATAAACAATCTCGGATAAAAATGAGATTGATAAATTATCCCTTACCTTATGTTTTATATGCTTTATTTGTATCTGAACATCCTTTATAATGATTTAAATAATGTTATTGACATATTACAGAATCATTTTAATATATATATGTTTCACTTATGACTTTATATTACCCGTTCTTTTGTAAATTCATGTTAATGTAGCGTTTTGGGTAAAATCGTCTCATTTTTCGTTCGTGTTTTAACTTGTAATTATTCATATGATTACTTAGATCATGATTACTTAAATCCAGAATGTAAAACATGATTTATATATAATATATATTCAGAATATACATATACATAATGGATAGATAAATGGAAAGAAATACACCTTTCATGGAGACGGTAGGTCGTACGTACACATGAACGCTATTTTCGTTTCCTTATTGAATTGAATGGAATTAAGTAGATTACATCGATATATATATATATATAAATAAATCCAGTAGCATTATTATTTCATATATTTCATTATTACTTATTATATATACATTATAATCATTCATGAATGGTTAATCATTGAGAATGAATCTCATCGCGTCGTGGAGACGGTAGTCTGTACGTACGCACAAGCGATGATATCATTAACATGATCGTGGAATTGTATTGAAGTGTATGTATAATATTTCAGAATCAATATCACTTTACAATAATCATATATAGTCATTTTTTACACCATTATACCCATCCAAGTAAGGTGGTGGTGGAAAATAGATTACACCACGGCGTGGAGACGGTATTCTGTACGTACGCACGCGCAGTGATTTCTTTTTCTGTAGGGTGGATAGATGGTGAAATAGGGTTGTTTCATACTTATAATGACATATCAGTATATTAGTGATACTTATGTTATTACTTAATAATGAAACAACTAAATAAGATGAAGTGGAAGAAGAAATAAAGTTGAAAGAATTGGTAACGGACATTACCTCTTCTTTGAAGCGCCTCTTTGAGACCTCCACTTGGGGAACTATAATTGGTATTTGAAGAATACCATGACCTCTAAGATGTTTCTAGGGAAGTTGATAAGAGAAGTTGGCAGTGTTTGGCTGAGCTTGAAGGCTCAAATTGGTGTGAGGAAGGGAGGGAGGAGGTACCCTTTTATAAGGGAGAGGGGCACCTTTGGAAATCTTAAAAATATTAATTTATAATAAATCTAACCCCACTTAAAAACCTCCAAAAATGACTCATATTCAATTATTAGATATTATACGGTTTTAATATCATCAACCAATAGAATTTAGACATGTTTGGAATTTATTTTAAACATTATCAACTTGATTTATCCTTATTTAATCAATTTAATTTTATTTGTGGTAATAACTTTCTAAATTTTAAATTATAACAAATAATTACTTATTTGTTGTGAATTGTCCATCATTGGATACTTAATAACATTTTAGACTATATAAATATAAATTTATAATTTGTAAATATTTTTGTTATTTTTAAGCAATTTTATAATATGTTATTTTTATAAAATAACAATAGTGTCAATTTTGACACTATTCATTTATTTGAATTTAAATAAAATAAATACAGGATATATGTTCGAACTAAAAGCTTTAATAGATCCAAAAAATGTCATATGTATCTATAAAATTCGTGGAGAACATTAAATAGTTCATATAATATTTATTTTATTATTTTTAAAACCATTTATTTGGTTTATCTCTTAATAAAATAAATACTACAACATTTTTGTATAATTATTAATATACTTATTTCTTTCATAAATATTAAAAATAAAATCCTATGATGAATATAAATCTATTACCTTTCACAATAATACTTTTACTCGAATTTATCATCTTAAAATAACAATATTTAAATTGTTATACTTATTAAATTATGAAGGTGACAACTTTGGCATCATTTAAAATAAAATAATATAAATGTCATAATAGCTTTTATAAGGCTCCAAATGGTCAAATATTGGAACATTTGATGATTGGGGTTTACATTTACATGTCCAATAAGTTTTGGGTCAGGGTTTTGTGCATTTTATGGTCACTATTAATTTAATAAAAACTATATTCTTGATTTTTCACTAGATAAACAATTTCTGCATCATTATTGTGTCATAATTAATGATAATTATTTAATCCCTAAAAATTATAAATAAATTCATATGATGTAGATATATTTATTAGATTTCTGGAAACTATTCATGTTTTAGGTTTCATGAATTTTATCACTAAATTAAAATTATTATACTTATAATATTTAAGAGAGTGACATGTTGTCACTTTCTTTGGTTTTAATAATAATTAAATTATTTTCATGGCCAAAAGTCCATAAAATGAATCTAATCCAACCCTTTGGTGACATGGGTTGACTTTTATTCATCCAATAGGATTTTGGAAAGTTATACGGTAATTTTATAATCTTATATTTACCCTTAATTACCCGATTTACCTTTAACTATGATAAATAAAATTTACCGTAGTTATTATTCATGATGCCCAAAAATAAAAAGTAGATTATTAACATAATTGGGACCCACTGATTTCAAATATGGAATCCATTTTTCAAAATTCAATACACAAAAGTTTCCGAAATTAAATTAAAATTAATCCCGTTGTCGAAAGAAAACGGGTTTTTGTTTAAAACATTGCAAAAGATTGAATTTATTTATCCAAAGAATTTAAATTAAAATCAAGGATAATGACATAAATTATATTAAATGGTAAAAATATATTCAATTTATACTTTAAAACCATTCAATATTATAATTTAACCATATAAATTATTGCGATGAAAAAAGTTGTTTTTAATTAAAATATAGCGTGTTTTTTCTATTCATCAAAATATGAAAGTTACCAGAATAATATGAAAAATTTATCCAAAGTAAATTTTTATATCCTGATTCCAAAGAATAATTTTATTTTGTAAAATTTAACTTATAAACATGCCAAAAACTAGATTTAAAGTGGGTGCGCCATGAAAAGGCGGCAAAACTGCATTTTTTTAAAAATACTTATTTTACCTGAAAATTTTATTTTGTTCTTATACCATGTTCTAGAAAATGAGTAAGATGAATAATAATGTTATAAAATTCAAAATATAGTTAATACTATTCATAACGGCTAGTTCATAATAATATTATAATAACATATCTTTGTTTAGTAAAACCCGATATTGCGTACAACACATGCTATCGAGCAAGGTCGCGATTACGTGTAATGCAAGCCAAGTCAGGGTTGCGTGTTGTGAAAGAATCCTCCGTTGTTTCATATAACAGAATCCAACCATATTTCATTTATACATTGAATATATATATATATATATATACTCAATCTTGCGTAGAATAACTATTATCAAAATTGTGTGTAACACGATCCAAGAATAGTGTTGCGTATACTGCAAGCTAATACGGTGTTGCGTATGGCGCAAGGTAATCTTGGTGTAGCATACAACACAATACATTAATGAAATTAAAAGAATATTTTTCATAAAATCTCGGGGTGTTACACGTCAAGTGGCATGTAACACCCCGAGCTTTCACAGAGCGTTTCTCTTTGAATAATGCAGTATCTTGCATTGTACACAGCTAGGAGTTTAAACACACCACGACCAATGAAACTAGCTATTATGAATAGTAATACCCACTTTTAAAAAATTTATAAATTTTAATTTTCAATATGGACTTAATTTTTTTGATTCGGAATATCAAAATATGCTTAGGGGGAATTTTTGGTATTTTTTAGAGATCTTTCAATTTTAGATGAATAGTGAAAACACTATATTATTGTTTAAAACAGAATTTTTATTGAAATAATTAGTAATTTTATTTAATTTATTACATATAAAAATAGATACATAATACTTATATATGTTCAATTTAATTCATAGGAGTCATTTTATAATAATCTTAGATATATATTATTTTGTTGAACTTTTTACCGTCTTTTACCCACCTTCTAAGAGCATTTAGAAATTTTAATAAAAAATAATTTTACGGCTTCTCTGAGTGAAATTTCAAAAATTTGAGAGACAAAGATGACATCAGTATGTAAAATTTAGTTCAATAAGATGAAAATAATTTTTTTGAATATTATCATTTGACTTTTATTTACCATGGTTAAAAGTAATTACAGTAATGAAGGGTAAAATAATATTATAATTACCATAACACATGTCCTTATTCTATTGGATGAGTTTAATTAAACCAAAAACAATATTATTAACAAAATATGATCCTTTTGGTCCACTTGGATTAGATTACAACATTTATTATTATTTTATTTAAATAATAGTTAAATTGTTAAATTCAATGTTTAATAACTAAACAATTTTTAATATGGGGTTATACATAAGATAAATTCGACTATATATATTAATTAGATAGTTAAAAAGATTTCCTTTGTAGTGGTATTTTTTATAATTTTTAGATATTATATAATTTATTTTATTTACGACACAATGATGATGCAGTAATTACCTTAATAATCAAATATTAAAATATTTGATATTACAAATATCCAAATAAATGTAATTTGAGACTTTTTATGAATTACACTAATTTTCATGGTTAATATGACATTATTGGATGATTAAATAATTTTTGTTTGATGTAATCATGCTGTTAGGATTTTCACAAAGACCAAATAATAAATAGTTTCAAAATTGACATAAATCAATTTTTTAAACAAATACTATATTATTAATTGAAATAATATTCCTAAAAATCTAAGGATCATCCAAATAACATTTATAAGGTTATATATATTAATAATGATCCACTTTGGGTTCTTTTGGCTTTTTATAGTAAGTTTATTAAACATATAATATAAAAATTCAAAGAGACCTGGTAAATGTCATACTATATAACTATGAGTTAAATCTACAAGATAAGGTTAATATAGTGTCCTAAACCTATCTAAAAGATATTTTTTGAGAGTTTTTCCACACATACCATCCATATCATATAAATAAATTATTTGTGAGCAATTAGAAACCGAAAATGATTTTATTATATATTAATATTTCAATCTTTTTCTAAAGTGACCCGCACCTCTCTAATAAATTGGTACTTTTCCTTCTCTTAATTTCACACCAACAAAGCCATTTGGATCAGTGAAAAACTTCCTAAATATCCTCACAACATTATTACCTTCATCCCAAAGGCCTTATTTTGTTTTGAAAGAAAACATATGGTGACCTTTTGATCAAATCTAAAGGAAGAACTTAAAGAAGAGGTAAATATTTCATCACCTCTTTCTTGTTCTTTTCTTCCTCAACTTTATATTTCTTTGTTGCTTCCATTTTAAAATAATAACTCGAGTATCTTCTATATACTGTGATGTTATTATAAAAATGGTAAAACCATATTTATTATTCTATCTATCATATGAATGACAAGGTCACCATACATGTGTAGGTACGACTTACCATCTCTATGTCATGGTGTAGATTGTTATTCAAACACATAATTATTTGTATGGGTATAATAATGATTATAAATGATTTAAATAATTAATATAACATGTTAATTATTCTTTATATATTATATACCATCCAATTACATATGATTTCACCATCAATATAATGATATTTTCACTCGTGCAGAAGTACGGATTACCATTTCCACGAACGCGATGAGATTCAATACCCATCGTAATCATTCAAGAATAATTATTATTATATGATTAAAAATATTTTTTATTAACATGATATCATTCTGTATATGAATCAAATTCAACCTATCCATAACAAACATGGCTTACATAACAAATCATATAAAGGTAAACGAATCAGTTAGCACCTGAAACGATGATACTACCTAAATATTATTAAAAAAGTAATATTAGAGGATCATATATGAGATAATATTTATGTATATAGCTCATTTATAATTTAATAACAATGTTTTAACCATTATACATGAGGATAATATACCATTGTCTAAGGAAAATTACAAGCTAAGGGTTGATTCTACAATCTCTTTACTTATCGGAGGTTGTTAATATGTAAGTATCTACTGGGATCTCTTTACCATCCACATCTATGTTTTCATATAAATGTAATTCAGAACATTTTTATTATTTACTAGACTATGGGTTAAAGTCATTATACCCTTATTTTACCACATATTTTTTGAAAGGAATCATTCCATCATTTTCCAAACAAGGTTCTTTATGACCTTCTCGAAAAAATTTAGGTAAGAATGTCTTTTTTAAAATTATACATAGGGTGTGGCTATTTTCTGCCATTATAACATCATCGAAGCATCTAATAAAATCTTATAAGAATATTTTTAAAATAAATATTTTATTTTATAATTATATGTCTTTTAAATGATTTCAAAATAGAAAGAGATTTTTTCCTACAAAAAGTTTTGATTTCATCTATGTCAACATCCTTCATTGGATTTTAAGTTTGTTTGATGTTGATTTATTATGAAACTAATCTTCCATATAGTATTGAAGGTTTTGTAATTGTTCATGTATAATGAGATAGATTAAACCAATTCCCTTGCGGTTCTCCTAGATATATCTAATATTCTCCTACAATAATGTATTTTTTTAAAATATGATATCTTTAACATATCATCACATACATGATTGATCCATTTTTAAAGCCTATGGAATTCATCTCAACACTATATTCTCCTCTTATGAACTATGAATTTTTTTCTTAGAGAGATTTATGTCATGTGAGTTTGGTAACAATTACCACATGAATTATTTCTACATTTATATATCAATTCCTTGTTAGTAGATGTACTATTGAATATGTATAAGAAACCACTAGATGTACTATATTAGATCTTGTTCCCTAGAACATGGGTTTTTGAATTAAGTAAATCTTTAGAGAGTTGCATTCATCTTTATCTTAACAAATTGTAATACCAATAGTTTTTTCCATATGCTTTTGAACATATTTTTCATGAAAAAAAATTGGGGCCTCAACTAACCTCTTATAGACACATGAAGATGATAAATTCTGAATGAATATTCTATGATATTTTAACTTACATTAATATTGAGCTGGATTTGGTCTTGTATAAATAGCCCGAAGGCCTTTTTTTATTTTTGATAATCCACATTTCAAGGGGTGAGGTGAAACCCCTACAAGGTCCTAAGGTATAGAGACAATTACATGACCCATATGTCTTAGAGGAAATAACCCATACAAGACAAATTGGAACTACTCCTCCCTAACACATGTCATGAACAACACTCCACTTTTGTATGTCTAGTTGACTAGCTATCATGTGTAGAGCTGCATAGGTCCGGTATTGATGGAAATTTCGTACCCTATCATTCTTCCAATTCTGGTTAGCTCTGCTCTAGTGAATGCGCCTACTCTGAATCCTCATATTGAGCCTTGTCCCTTGGTAGTTATGACTTGTACATCTTCAGATTCATGTGGCCTGAAGGTCTTGGGGTGGCCCGATGGCCTTGAGGTTGCCCGAAGGACTTGAGTAACTTTCACCTATCGTTAGAATTATATGATGTCAGCTTACTATTCTACTTGTGTCATATAGACCCCTTCCACTATTGGTGATTGTGACATCTAATACTCAATAAAATTATCATAGAAGAAATCTATGTCAATTAAATTATAATAGATTAAGGCATAACAACTTAGTATAATCAATAGAGCCTTATTGGTTATACACTTGTAACATCCATGTGTAGTCTCAATTGAATACCCATTATTGTATTCAAAATAATAATTCCAATATACTTTGATACATGGAACCCATTATCATGCTTTAATTGATATTTTTAATTTTAGCTAAATCCCATGTACTAAAACAATGTAGGAGTTATTATTCATAGAGATTACTAAATCACTAACCCTGGTGAATATAAAACCATAAACATTTTTTTATATTTCCTATGTAGTATGTGTCTCTGGAACATTCTTTTTCTACCCCTCTTGTGGAACTAATTCCTATGTCATCTATTTGTGCATCTCCAGGATTGACTAAACCGTAGTCAATATTTCTCCCACTATCTCAAAAAATGATATTATAATGACTCAATATTAACATACATAGACATTACATCATTTTTTCAGAATACATAAAACATTAGAAAAATGAAGGCGCAAAGATAGTAGTAGTATAGTGGCTTTGGATACATGAAAAAATGAACAGTGGCACATAAGTGAAGTACATTATCTCCAAATAGGTTCTTCTTGATTAGAACAATTCTGATAAAAATAAAACATAAATAATATTATCATATTCCAGGGATGGAAACATAAAAAAGTGAGATATTAGATGCTCACTAAGGGTAAAAAATGAGACTTGTAAGAATAAGCATGTAAATAGGAGTATGAGAATGTGATCACAAAATTTTAAGATCATATCTTGAATATAATATATTAGAAACATGAATCATGGAAAAAATCATGATAAGCCATCAGACATGAATCATAAGAAAATAAAGATCATAATCCTTGAAATCATAACATATGAATAAAACATGGAATTGTAGAAAACACATGAACATAAAAAATTATTTTCATTATATCCATGTCATTGATTACAATTCCATATTAGTTGTATGGGTCCACTATCCATGCTATCTTGGTAGTCATGGTTCACTCCCATGGCCACATTAGTAGCATGAGTTCACTCCTTGTACAATCTTCGTATTCATGGATCACTCCCATGGTCATCTTAGTAGTCAAGGTTCTCACCCAAGACTATCATAGTCTATCTAAAGAGATATAAATCATTACACAATGCCTTGGAGGTAGATATAGGTCCCACCCATATGAAAATAAAATCATACATTCATGTCCCACAATATTATAAATAATCATATCATTACCCATGAAATGAAATAGGTTTCATAAACATGTAATCATATCTTAAATTGTGGGAAAGAGATATGTCTCATAATCATTTAATCAAATTATAACCTGTGAAAAAAATCAGTCTTCATTATAAAAAAGTCAATAGAATAGAAAAAGGTTTTGTAAATATCATTCTATAAAACATAAACTATTTAGAGAAATAAGACGAATGGATACATTGAATCATTTCCATAGAAAGGACTAAGTAACACTAAGGGATGTTATCATAGAAGGGAAATAATTTTGTAAGATATTTTAAAAAATATCATGAGGAAATTATCATTTCTCTTTTAAAAAAAATTATTCTTAAACTATACAACCTTCTAAAAAATTTAATGAAAATAAAATTTAAAACTTTTAAGTGGAGTATTAAAATCATTTGTAAATCCTTTATTCTTTGAAAACATTTAGAGTAGCTTGAAAACATTTTTAAAAAAATCATTTAAAAATATAAAATATGATTAATATTTTGGAAAACTATTTCATTGATGGTCTCTGTTGAAAAACAAAATCTCAAAAATTATCCTTTTAAGTATGCAAAGGAAAAACAATCAACTGATTGTCGGTAAATCTACACATCTTGTATGAGGTCAAAATAACATTCCTTTTACATGGTAAAATGGTTAGAAAAAATGTTGTTTCGAAAGGGAAAATAAGATTCCTTTGAAAACACTGATACAATACAAGAAGGAAAACAAATTATTTTAATTATTATATGATATTAACATAATATTCTTGGAATATATTTTTAGGAAGCATGGTTTTAAAATAACACATATTTCCAACCCAAGATAGAGGTAAGGTTGTATTGTCCTAATTATATTAAGTACAGAGGAGTGAGAAAAATGGTAATAATACATTAATATATAAAGAATAAATTGGGGATTAGAGAATTAATTACTTTTATTGAAGTATGAATAATAATATTTCATCAATAAAAATGTGATGAAAAATAATCTCGATAAATGGGGAGATTGTTTTAATAAACTTTTACGACATTGTAACATTGAATCATACTCTTCAAGTAGGAAGATGAGATTAAATGGGGAATAAAAAATCTTGAAAAATAATTATATTAATTATGTAACATTTCAATGATATTTTATAAACCTTATATACAAACAATGGTGTATAACATGACTTGTGTCTCAAAGAAGGAAAATTAAGACAAAATTACTTTACTGATTTGGTAATATTTAAAACATAAATACCCTGACACAAAGATCATAAATTGGTAATTTAAATACACATATATTTAATTTTATTAAGATTATAATACATTCACGGTCATTATATATTCCACAAAAAATAATTGTGTGGTGAGTAAGGCAAGTATCTCACCAAAATAAATAGTGAGATGAAATTCCCTTAAATACACATATATTTAATTTTATTATGATTAAAACAATCTCATCTTTTTTCGAGATTGTTTATGTTTATATTTCCATTTATGAAATATTATTATCCATATCTAAATATTATTCATTTTTCTTCTTATATTTTATTTTTTCATGATGTTCTCTATTTTTAGTACAATTTTACACACTTTGGTACTTAATATAGTGTTTTTTTTTGTAAAATAAAATCATCTTTCTCTTCGGTCAAAAATCTATTGTATTAAAAAACATTGTTCTCGAAAATGGTTTCAAAATTATTTCAAAATATACTAGAAGATACTTTTCATGGAAAAAGGATTTTTAATATGTTTTATTGTTTTCATAGCTACATTTATAAATTTTCAATGCTATATTCAAAGAAAACGGAGTCCAAAAGTTATTATGTTATAAAAATAATTTTTCATATAATAAAGGATATTTTCCTTCAGAAATGATTTTAAAAGATCATAAAAAAATTGTTTCCCATCTAAGATAATAACCATTGGAGTTACTCATTCCATTATTAGGAAAATATTCATTGTTTCCATTCGTATTATTTCATTGAATGAATATTTTTTTGATTCACTTATGCTTCTGATGCCCATATATCTTTCATGGGATATATGATTTTGAACCCTGCTTCTTTTCATTGGTTGTTCTTGTGATGAAATTATTATGTAATCTACCTCATTACATAGGTTACGATACGTTTGCAGGTTTATGAGAACCATTTCATTTCATGTGTTATGATATTGTTATTTATGATCATGTCGAACATTTATGTATGATTTCATTAGGTGATGGGTGGGACCTATCTATCCCTCCAAAGCATTGGATAATGTTTTTTATCTCATGAGATAAACTAAGATAGTATTGGGAGTGAACCTTGACTACTATAATGTCCATGGGAGTGAAAGATGACTAAAAGATGGTATGAGGAGTGAAATCATGCCACTGTGATGTCTATGGCAGGGAACCATGACAACTATGATGGTATGGGGAGTGAACCCACTTAGATGATATTGGAAGTGATGACATGGATACTATGTAAATCATTATATGCTTATGTGTTTTCGAAAATTAAATGTTTTATTCCTAAGTTATGCTTTAATGGATTATTCTCCCTATTTCATTAAGATTCATTTCTTTTTAACTACCAATCATTATGCCATGATCTACATTGTGATATTTGATATGCAGGGTATGAATTTCAATTTTCATGATCACATTCTCATACCCTTATGGTAATGTTTATTTTACAGGTATTCCTTGTTTACCAATACAAATCATTTGATCTCACACCTTTTATATTTCCTTTCCCCCATCCATCCAAATCATATTTTTATTCAAAGGAAAAATAAACAGTATAATGAGACATCAAGGAAACCCCAGAATTAGGTAGGCATAAATTAATGAAAACTGAGGGCATCCCCTCTAATCAAATTAACACCCTCTGATTTCAAGCTAGTGGTAGAGAGGAGACAAATGTTATTGGAGCGTTGAGTTCCCAAAGAAGCCATATGATACATGACCTTATTACCCTCTCACCAGGAATGGATCACTTGGATATTATTTCCAAGAAAGAAGTTGAATTTACAAATGATATAGGCTATCGAACATAGAATATAACCTTTACCAAATAATTTTTCACAAAGAATCATGGAGTCTGTCTCAGCCTGAGTAATAGAAACCTCCTCCCGGGAGCAGAGGGTGAGCCCCGCGAGCATGGCCTTAGCCTCTGCTAAAATGGATGTCCCATTTCCAAAGAAGGACGTAAAAGCCAGCACCTCATCCCCACCCCCCAGACCCACGAACCACACCCCCTCATTTCATAAAACCTACTATGTAGGACCAATAAATATTTAGTTTGATCATTTTTCTAAGGGTTCGCCAGCGCACCTAGTTCCCCTGCGGCTCATCCAAAGAGGGAAAACTCAAGGGGACCCTCACATATAGATGGATTAAATAAGGGGCCTCCCACCAGTCCATGATGATAATATCTAGGTCATCCAGAAAGAAATAGATCCTAGCTATAATGGATCTCACCGACAAAACATATCCTTCCAATCACCCCTGGTTTCTAGCTTAACACAACCACCAGCTTCCTACACTGAAAATGACCTAGAAAACCATATGCTCCTTCTCTGATACAAATTTTTCATGAAACATACTCTCCAAAAATGAAGAAATAGACTGCTCTAGAGAGGATAACTCAGAGAAACCTCCAAAAAAGGACCACATTGCATACACCCATTCCCCCGCTAAGATCAAGTGCTCGGTACTCTCTTCCCTTATGTTTTTTCCGTAGTGACACCTTGAATCCAAAAAAATGTCCAACTTTGGGAGTTTCACATCCATAGCTAAAGCATGGTTTCAGGTGCACCATGTGAGGATGTTGAACATTTCCGGAATCTTACAGCACTGTATAGCTTCGTTCCATCCACCCTGAGGATCCTTAAACAAGCTCATCCAATGAAAATATTTAAGTGAAAAAACCCCTAAACCAGAGGGGATGAACATGCATTTATCTTATTCAGAAATGATCTTAATGGACTCCAAAAGAGCTGGTAGCTCCTTTTCGCGAACTAAATTGATGTACATGGGATGTTGGAGGGCCTCCTTTACCGTGATCAGTGGGGGTGGGCATCTAGGTAAAGTAAGAACTAATTCCACCCATTTCTTGTGCCAGAAGGGAAGATCATCACTTCTAACAATCCATCGAGAGAATGGTTCAATAAAATATAGCAGAGGGTAAATTTTTAACCACATGGGAGGAAAAATAACAATGAGCAACCTCTAAATTTCCTCCACAATGATTATCCATGGTTTTCCCCATAGAGCATGTTTCTCCAGAATTTACCAAGCAAGCCTGGTGTGCATGTAGTGAACTGTTCTCGGAAGGCTCCGCACATTAATCCTATCATCAGGAATGCGTCGCACCCACCTACCCCATGAATTCTAGTATACCTTTCCCTCATAAATGGAATTCTAGAAAAAACTACAGAAGTCCTTATCTATGTTGTTAATCACTCCTTACAACACATTAGAAGAGCCCATCTCATGAATTGGAATGGCATCCCATACACAATTAATCATGGCTATACTGCCCCCAAATGAGAGGAATTGGTTTTTATAATAAATTACATGGCTAGTTATCCTAATTACAACTTAATCCAACTCACAGATTCAAAGGCTACCTGAGGAAATAGACGTTCACAAGTACTCCATTGCAAATACTCCCAGTTCTATTTCCAGACAATTACTAAGATAAGAAACCCATCTGGAAGAGATCTTAATAATAATCACTAAATTGATTTTGGAACTGCTAATGACTTTTCCACTCCAGTAGCAATACTCATCCATAATTTTCATGATCCCCCACACTAAACCCCTACCGATGTTAGTGAAACTAATAGTATGATCAGTGAACATTAGATGAGAAACTGAAGGAATATTCAGCTTCCTCTAGAACGAAATAATAACACCTTGAGAAAGACCTATGTTAATAAGCCTGATGGGGATATCCTGTTCCAGGATGCAGATACATGGAGAAAGGGGGTCTCCCTGCTAGAGGCCTCTCGTAGCCTTAAAGAAGTCGTGGAACATTTCCTAAAAATAGACCGCCATCCACGATGAGATGAAGCTCGTGAATAGAAAATCAACAACCTTTATCAATATCCCAATGACCACAAAGACTCTGTTAATGAAACTCCATTAAATCTTGTCATATCTCTTGTTCATATCTACATTAGTCACCAATTTGGATCAATGAGTTTTAAATTTTATGTCCTTGATCATCTCTTGTGCTAGAGCTATTTCTCCCTGTTTGGTCATGCCTTTAACAGAACTGTGAGGCTCAATCAATATCCACCCTAAGAGAAGTTTGTACAACCAGTGATTAATAAAAGACACTTGAATATTATAAGGTAAGTTTCATAAGCTCACGGGGGGATAGACCCTTGAGAACCCCTCTGATGAGGAATAATACTGGTGTTAAAGTGTTATAACATCCATAAATTCCATTAATGATCTATGTTACCACTGTCTAAAGAGAATTTGGATTCCTTTATAATACCCATGGGAATTTCTAGATAGAATAATTGTAATCAGATGACATCAATAATGAGGTGGCACCAGGAATGAGTTTCATGAACTAAGACTCAAATCTATGAGGGTGACATAGACTAGGTGATGAATTTAAAGGAGGAATCCAAGGATGGAGTATCCAACAATGCATCATCCAATTTTGATCAAGGATCAAACAACCTCAAGTAAGGGATGAATGTCATCGACAATAGAATTTTTGAATTTAGGGTAAAATGCATTCCATCAACCAGTGACAACAAAAAATGATGAGTGAACCACACATGGAGATGTGTGATGTAGACGTGCCCCAACCTAAAGCATAAAAAAATATATGATAATTAATCAATGTAAATTACCATATAATAGTGGATGTGGAAATGTCTACATTAAAATAGTAATATTAAATCATGCATATATCACTGTAAAGATGACATGGTAATTGAATAGTAATTTATAATTGGATATAGGGAACCCACTATTATAACACATACACTTTCACTCTATCCAATAAGATAAAATTCCTTTTGGTATCTCACATGATTTAGGTTATATTTTTACTGAGTTTCAAATTTAGTTATGGGTCTTCCATGTCTTCATTATACGGCTATTCTTTTATGTGTGACCTCATCACCATGAGTAAAACCCCACAAGAGATGTAAACCCTGAGTGTATTCTTTTTCATACACTATAAATACATGAAATATTGTCTAGTAACTACATAAAAATTTTCACTATGAAAATTATTTACTTACTAGGTGTGATTCCATGAACGGGAAAAATTCATTGTGTATTTTACACTACTTCTTATCTACCTGAGAAGTCAAAATTTACTTAGTATATATAGGTATTCCCAAAAATGGATTGTATGAGATTTTATCAATTTTATTAAGTGTAACTTTGATAATAGATCACACTGATCTAAAGGGAAACTATTTTATTCCCCTTTGTAACTAGAACAATTTCCTCTCCACATACTTGGTAGATATATTTTGTAATTGTTCATGTATAATGAGATAGATTAAACCACTTCCCATGCAGTTCTCCTAGAGATATCTAATATTATCCTACAATAATGTATTTTTTTAAAATATGATATCTTTAACATATCATCGCATACATGATTGAACCATTTTTAAAGCCTATGGAATTCATCTCAACACTATATTCTCCTCTTATGAACTATGAATTTTTTCTTAGAGAGATTTATGTCTTGTGAGTTTGGTAACAATTACCTCATGAATTATTTCTAAATTTATATATCAATTCCTTGTTAGTATATGTACTATTGAATATGTATAAGAAACCACTAGATGTATCATATTAGATCTTGTTCCCTAGAACATGGGTTTTTGAATTAAGTAAATCTTTAAAGAGTTACATTCATATTTATCATAACAAATTGTAATACCAATAGTTTTTTCCATATGCTTTTTAACATATTTTTCATGAAAAAAATAGGGGCCTCAACTAACCTCTTATAGACACATGAAGATGATTCATTCTGAATGAATATTCTATGATATTTTAACTTGCATTAATATTGAGATGGATTTGGTCTAGTATAAATAGCATGAAGGCCTTTTTTTATTTTTGATAATCCACATTTCAAGGGGTGAGGTGGAACCCCTACAAAGCCCTAAGGTATAGAGACAATTACATGACCCGTAAGTCTTAGAGGAAATAACCCATACAAGAAAAATTGGAACTACTCCTCCCCAACACATGTCATGAACAACACTCCACTTTTGTAAGTCTAGTTGACTAGCTGTCATGTGTAGAGCTGCATAGGTCTAGTATTGATGGAAATTTCGTACCCTATCATTCTTCCAATTCTGGTTAGCTCTGCTCTAGTAAATGCGCCTACTCTGAATCCTCATATTGAGCCTTGTCCCTTGGTAGTTTTGACTTGTACATCATCAGATTCATGTGGCCTGAAGGTCTTGGGGTGGCCCGACGGCCTTGAGGTTACCCGAAGGACTTGAGTAACTTTCACCTTTCGTTAGAATTATATGATGGCAGCTTACTATTATACTTTTGTCATATAGACCCCTTCCACTATTGGTGATTGTGACATCTAATACTCAATACAATTATCATAGAAGAAATCTATGTCAATTAAATTATAATAGATTAAGGCATAACAACTTAGTATAATCAATAGAGCCTTATTGGTTATACACTTGTAACATCCATGTGTAGTCTCAATTGAATACCCATTATTGTATTCAAACTAATAATTCCAA
This sequence comes from Viscum album, assembly GCA_963277665.1. Taxonomy (NCBI): domain Eukaryota; kingdom Viridiplantae; phylum Streptophyta; class Magnoliopsida; order Santalales; family Viscaceae; genus Viscum; species Viscum album. The sequence goes on from OY728134.1 coordinate 335,006,739, forward strand.
TATACTTTGATACATGGAACCCATTATCATGCTTTAATTGATATTTTTAATTTTAGCTAAATCCCATGTACTAAAACAATGTAGGAGTTATTATTCATAGAGATTACTAAATCACTAACCCTGGTGAATATAAAACCATAAACATTTTTTTATATTTCCTATGTAGTATGTGTCTCTGGAACATTCTTTTTCTACCCCTCTTGTGGAACTCATTCCTATGTCATCTATTTGTGCATCTCCAGCATTGACTAAACCGTAGTCAATATTTCTCCCACTATCTCAAAAAATGATATTATAATGACTCAATATTAACAGACATAGACATTACATCATTTTTTCAGAATACATAAAACATTAGAAAAATGAAGGCGCAAAGATAGTAGTAGTCTAGTGGATTTGGAATCATGAAAAAATTAATTGTGGCACATAAGTGGAGTACATTATCTCCCAATAGGTTCTTCTTGATTAGAACACTTCTTATAAAAATAAAACATAAAAAATATTATCATATTCCAGGGAAGGAAACATAAAAAAGGGAGATATCAGATGCTCACTAAGGGTAAAAAACGAGACTTGTAAGAATAAACATGTAAATAGGAGTATGAGAATGTGATCACAACATTTTAAGATCATATCTTGTATATAATAGATTAGAAACATGAATCATGGAAAAACTCATGATATGCCATCAGACATGAATCATAAGAACATAAAGAACATAATTCATGAAATCATAACATATGAATAAAACAAGCAATTGTAGAAAACACATAAACATAAAAAATGATTTCCATTATATCCATGTCATTTATTACACTTCCATATTAGTTGTATGGGTCCACTATCCATGCCATATTGGTAGTCATGGTTCACTCCCATGGCCACATTAGTAGCATGAGTTCACTCCTTGTCCAATCTTCGTATTCTTAGATCACTCACATGGTCATCTTAGTAGCCAAGGTTCTCACCCAAGACTATCATAGTCTATCTAATGAGATATAAATCATTACACAATTCCTTGGAGGGAGATATAGGTCCCACCCATATCAAAATAAAATCATACATTCATGTCCCACAATATTATTAATAATCATATCATTACCCATGAATTGAAATAGGTTTCATAAACATGTAATCATATCTTAAATTGTGGGAAAGAGATGTGTCTCATAATCATTTAATCAAATAATAACCTGTGAAAAAAATCAGTTTTCATTATAAAAAAATCAATAGAATAGAAAAAGTTTTTGTAAATATCATTCTATAAAACATAAACCATTTATAGAAATAAGACGAATAGATACATTGAATCATTTCCCTAGAAAGGACTTAGTAACACTAAGGGATGTTATCATTGAAGGGAAATAATTTTGTAAGATCTTTTAAAAAAATCATGACGAAATTATAATTTCTCTTTTAAAAAAAATATTCTCAAACTATACAACCTTCTAAAACATTTAATGAAAATAAAATTTAAAACATTTAAATGGAGTATTGAAATCTTTTTTAAATCTTTTTTTCTTTGAAAACATTTAGAATAGCTTGAAAACATTTTTAAAAAATCATTTAAAAAATATAAAATAAGCTTAATATTTTGGAAAACTATTTCATTGATGGTCTCTGTTGAAAAAAAAATTCTCAAAAATTATCCTTTTAAGCATGCAATGGAATATTCAATGAACTGATGGTAGATAAATCTACACATCTTGTATGAGGTCAAAATAACATTCCTTTTACATGGTAAAATGGTTAGAAAAAAATGTTGTTTGTAAAGAGAAAATAAGATTCCTTTGAAAACACTGATACAATACAAGAAGGAAAAAAATTATTTTAATTATCATATGATATTAACATAATATTCTTGGAATCTATTTTTAGGAAGCATGGTTTTAAAATAACACATATTTCCAACCCAAGATAAAGGTAAGGTTGTATTTTCCTAATTATATTAAGTACAGAGGAGTGAGAAAAATGGTAATAATACATTAAGATATAAAGAATAAATTGGGGATAAGAAAATTAATTACTTTTCTTGAAGTATGAATAATAATATTTCATCAATAAAAATGTGATGACAAACAATATCGATAAATGGGGAGATTGTTTTAATAAACTCTTACCACATGGTAACATTGAATCATACTCATCAAGTAGGAAGATGAGATTAAATGGGGAATAAAAAATCTTGAAAAATAATTATATTAATTATGTAACATTTCAAAGATATTTTATACACCTTATATACAAACAATGGTGTATAACATGACTTGTGTCTCAAAGAAGGAAAATTGAGACAAAATTACTTTACCGATTTGGTAATATTTAAAACATAAATACCCTGACACAAAGATCATAAATTGGTAATTTAAATACACATATATTTAATTTTATTAATATTATAATACATTCATGGTCATTATATATTCCACAAAAAATAATTGTGTGGTGAGTAAGGCAAGTATCTCACAAAAATAAATAGTGAGATGAAATTCTCTTACCTTGTGTCATGACGTTGTTCGTAATAATATATGATTCTTATATAAGAAATATAGGATTATTATATTTATTTTATATAATAATTTTTTTATATATAATACCATATAGGTTTTTATTATGACTTATATTACCCTCTTGTTAAGAATTCTATGTTATGGATTGACTTTGTGTATCATCAGCTTTGTTCTTCATACGTGTCATAATTTGTTATATCATTAGACCTTATACTTATATAATGATTTAAATAATTTAATAAATGATATAAATTTCATGTGCATTCATTATATGTGTATTATAATATTAAATGGGATCTATAAGTATAAAATAGAATACACTTTTCATGTAGACGGTAGGTCATTCGTACACAAGAAAGTTGTTTCCATTTTACTGTCAATTGGAAGAAATAGATTAAATTACATATAATTATATATATATATATATATAATTATTAAAATATAATTATTATATAATATTTATCATATAATTTCACAAAACATGACCTTCATACATTCTATGTAGTGTGTGAATGAATCACATTGCATTAATGGGGAGGTAGTGCATACTTCTTCAAACAAAATTATCATATTTACACAAGATGGGAACTATAAAGTGATGTGTTCTAAAATATTTAAATAATATGTAATAAAATAAAAATATAATAAAACTTATATAAAAAATATATTTTACAACAGAATTTACACAATTAGAGGTGGTAAAGGAATAATGAACAATCATCATTTTGTGAGGTTGTAGTTTGTCGTACACATTAATAGTATGTTCATTACCCATTTCATGGAATTGTGAGTATTTTTAGGTATAAATATTAGCATAAATATCACATTATATTGAAGATATTGGGGTTTTCTAGAATAACTTAACAATTAGAGTAAAGGATGGAGAATGAAAAAAAAGATAATGGAGTTTTAGGGTGGGTATCACTTCGTCATTGGGTAACTGCTACTAGTTTCAGAAAAGGGCATTATTGGATTTCTTTACACACAAATGGATGCTTAAAGGATGAAGTGAGTAAAGCCTAGTATTTATTAATTTAGTGATTTTACAAACATAATTGGCCTGAGAGGTGTGTGGAAGTGGGCGGAGAGGAGGCCTTTTATAGTGGAGGAGGAGTGGCACTCTAGTAATATTTATGAAAAGGGAAACCCCAACCATGTTTTATTCATGAATATGGATCCAATAATAGTCCAAATTAAATCCAATGTATTATAGGAAATATATGAAACCAGGAAATGGATTTTGGACATGTTTCTAGGTTATATTAGGCATTATGTTTTGGGTTTAGTCCCTTATTAAGCTTAATCTAATCTTTGTTGTTCTTATTAATTTTAATTACCTTCAGAAATATGTTTGATAAAAAACAAATTTTATGTTATTAGATATTATAAATTAATTTGATTACAAATATGGAATAAGTTTTACCCAATTATGGCCACTGAATTGGCAAAAATAAATTTAAATTTAACCCTACATAAGGGATTACAATGGGGATTTTTAAAGTAAGAATGTTCAAACGTTTTCTATGTTTTTATAAAAAATTTCAATTTGAAATTGATTATAATGAAATAAATTGGAAAAATTTATAAAAATTTGACCTAATTATTATTTAAAAAATTACAAATATAATTTCACTATATAAATAATGTAGCAGAAAATCATTTTGAGTTATATTTTTAGTATTTTTTACTTTTAATTGAAAAATGAAACATCACAAAAAAATACCATAAATTAACCTTAACATAATTATTGTGTTTATATTTCATAAGTTAATTTTATTTTTACATATAAATTTTATAAAAGATCTTATATTTAGATTTAACATGGATTCACCTTCTGAAGGCAGTAAAACTGACTTAATAAAAATATATGTTTTTATATATAAAGTTGGGTTTGTTCTTATCAATACATTAAAATGTATTTGATAAATATTAAAAAGAATTATTTAGTATATAATATATATATTAAATTAATATAACTCACTAATTGTAATTATTTATTTCAATAGGATAAAACATATTTGTGAGTGTAAAAATTGTCTTCTATAAAATAATATTCCCATTATATTCCATGGGTTCATTGTAACTAATGAATTCATTTTATAAATTTTCCAACCTTAAGTTTTCATAATTTCTTTAATACTATTAATAACTAATATATTAATGGTTAGGTTATTTATTAATGTATAAATAATAATATGTTAATAATATATTTCTGTTTGGTAAAAATCGGTCTTGCGTGTTACGTAGGACATCAAGGAAAGTTTGTGTTGCGTGCTCTAACATAAGTGTTCCATGAATATAAAGGTTATATTTATGTTGTGTGTAGTTCATGATTATATTTTTAATAAATATAATGCAGTACAAACAAATTGGATTGATATATTAAATTTTTTTTCCTATTTTCATGAATTGAAAAATAACAACAATCATAAATTAATTGGATGAAAAATTATTTTACAAAATATAAGGGTGTAACATTCTAACCCATTAAAATGAAATTTTGCCTCTAAATTAATTTGTTTTATCAACGGATAAATATTTGAAAGTCTCTTTCATAGAAACAGACATCATAAAAAGGAATACAAAAACTTCCTTTTAAAAGGGAAAGTTGAAAACATAATAGTTACCCAATTTAACATAAAATGGGTTTCCGTGAGAGAACATTAGTTCCATGTGAAATCATAGACATAGAATATATATATATATATATTTCAGATGGATAGAGATATATAACAAGGTTTGAGAAAATTTAACAATCACAAATCTATAAATTAGGATGAATTAAGGGACCGTCTAATTCATTAGAAATAGAGGTACTATGATAACATTATTTTTTTCAATATCCTTTTCCATAATGTTAATAAATTTTCAGAAAAATATATACTTTGATGATATCATCATAACCACACCATTTTTTGTTCCTGGATTTACCTATCCTCTTTCTCTAAAAAGTATGGAGATTGTTTCCTAAATCACTAATAGATCACATGGCATCCCGCCATTTTAATACATAACTTTTCATTACATTTTACATATAGAGGATCTTTAAATCTAGTGTCATGGAAATCAGGATAAATAAAACATGAAAACAACATAAAAAATTATTTTAATACACTTGTAAGGATTCCTCAAAACTTCATCATAAGTAAAATTGCTTCATCTCATAACCTGAAGACATAAATTTAAAGGAATGGGTGAGTAGAAGACCCAGTATGGATAAACAAGGGAATCATTTTACTTGTGATATCAATACGAACATGAATAAAACATAAAGACAAGGCCAATAAAAGAATAATAATATCATAATGAAAAGAAAATGAATCACAACTTGAATATGTGGCATAAAATTTTCATTTAGACATTAATGAACATAATACTAAGGTGCATCCACATGGTGTCATTAAAATTACCAAGGTTATTCACCTAGGTATCATAAAAAATTTCCTCTCTAGAGATTAATTATTTAACCAATGCATTAGAGCGCTATTAGGGAACTCTATTAATATATATTTAATTTCATGTGAGACACATAGATCATAATAAAACATTTTTTAAATAACCCAAATAGAATCAAAGAAATGGGTTTCTTTTCAAAATCATGACGTTTAAAAAGAGGTTAAAAATAACATCATTATGTAATTTATAACCCATGGAAAGGGAGTGAGGGGTATATGTATGTAAATTCCAGAATAAAATATATCATATTTATGTATTTATGAAAACACATAGAAACGAAATATGTCTGGGTATTCACATAAATAAAACATGATCATTTCTTGAGAGAAAGAGATATAAATCTTGAGATGAAATTTCTACTGCATAACGAATATATAACATGGTTTTAGAAATAATTGAAAAGGGAGGGGAAAATGGTCACCCACTCATAAATAATGCATAATACTATATGGGTACTGAATAATATCATGTTATGAATATTTTAATGACATACGACATGAAAATGAAACATGAAAGAAAAGAAAATATGTGATTTCTTTTATGAGAAATTCCGCAGCCTAACGACGTCACTTAAAAATTCATAAAATCAAATTGATGAAAGAGAAATGGGTATCTAATAAATTATACATGAAATGGAAATAAAGTATAACATATAAGAACATACCCTCAACTTAAAGTGATGGAAAATAGGATACATGACATAATGAAAAAGCATGACTTAAAGGAGGAGGGTGAAAGGATCCCTTACATTGAGAAGTAACTTCGCAATCTTGATGGTCGGTACCTTGGTAGGACTGAGGTCACCTTAGGAGGACTCCTTGAGAGGTAAAGATACCATAAAATCGTTTAGGATGATTTTAGAATGAATTGGATGAGGAAATTTCTTTGTATTTATAGGGTTAGTGAGGGAACAATTCATTAATTGCCAAGGGACACCTCATCGGTGGTACTAGAAAAACCATGGGCTTTCCCATGGTATTGGCCACATGGGACACGTCATACCTTATCATATTATTCATAAGTCTAATAGAAGGATTACATAATTATTACATGTTTAATGATGTTATTAAACACCTGAAACTAAAAACTGTATTTTTACTATTCACTGAAAATTCATTTTTTTCGAAAACATATCCAAAAATAACTCTAACCAAATATCATTTCTAGTTGTTCAAAAATTAACTCCATTTTATTAAAATAATTTTCTACTTATTTTTAATTTAATTTTTAATTAAAAAAACACAATTCCCCTGAAAAAAACTAATACATGACTACTAATTTCAGAAACAATTATTTACCTATTTTGTTGAATCACATTACTAAATCAAGGTGCCTAAATTATATAATTACTTTCTTAAGTGATGTTACATAATCCATTTTTCCACATTACCAATCATAATTACAAAATCACTATTCCTAAATTAGTATTCACCTAAAATTATGTTGATCTTATTAGACTCTAAATTTCGTACTGAACACAACTCTAGAAGACCATTTTTTGAAAATCATTACACATTATTAATTATTTAAGGTTTACATTAATATTTTTAAATATCCTTTTTATCTAAAAATTCATAATATAAACCCTATATTTATTCGTACATTTCGAAAATAACATAATTCACCATGAGAAGAAATCACAATTTATATTTATATCAAAGGATTACATAAGGAAGATAAGTTCTTGTTAAATAGCCCATTATAACACCAGCATAGGACCTAAGTGTAAGGTGTGATAAGGTGATGATATCTTGGGGTGGCTCGACCAACATTTCTTGAGTTCTAATTTCTAGCAGCTTGAACTTCTCACAAAGGTGATTCCATTCCAGCTTCACACGATGATGTTCAGCTTGGGATTGGTCCAGAACGAAGCCCATTAGTGCTACCTCCTTCCCGTGTTTCGTCAGATGGGTTTTGATCGGCCTGAGACTAGTAGATGGGGCCATCAAATCTTCCTTCTGTATTAATTAACCAAGATCACTTGTATTTATAAAAAAAATAACGTTAAGAGTTTTTCTTGTAATGGTCATAATGACCAACGGTCATATAATAGTCGAAGCCCAATGATCTCACTTAATTATAATCACTTCGTTGAATAAAGAATATAGTATTGTTGAGTATAAAATAAAATAACACACAAAATCTAGGAAATAAATGTTAATAAAAAAAATCGGGTCATTACATTCTTCCACCCTTAATAAATTTTATCACTAAAATTTGTAACTCATACCCTCAGAAGTGAAAAGGTGCGGGTACTTCTTCCTCAAAGACTCTTCTAGTTCCCACGTCGCTTCTTCATATTTGTAGTTCCTCCACAACACCTTATCATGGTGAGAAGTATTTCTGCATAGAACCTTGTATCTACGATCCAAGATCTCCACCTGATACTCCTCATAAAAGAGGTCATGTTCTAGTTGTACCACCTATGGGTTTAGTACATGTGAAGGGTTAGGTATGTACTTCCTCAAAAGGGATGCGTGGAAGACATCATGAACTTGTGCAAGATTTAGAGGAAGTTTAAGCCAATAGGCCACTGCTCCCACATGATCAAGGATTTCATAGGGGCCAATGTACCTAGGGCTGAGCTTCCCTTTATTCCCAAACCTCATGATTCTATTCCAAGTTTAAATTCTAAGAAAGACCTTGTCACCGATATCAACCTCCAAGTATCTTCGATAGTTTTCGGCATAGCTCTTTTCTAGACTCTGAGCAGCCATAATGTGTTGTTGGATAGCATGGACTTTTTCGGTCATCTCTTTCACAAGATCTGTCCCAAGAATCTTTATCTCACCAACTTCATCCCAAAAAGTAGGAGTTCTACATTGCTTCCCATATAGAGCTTCATAGGGTGACATTTGAATGATTGAGTGGAAGTTGTTTTTGTAAGAGAACTCAACTAAAGGGAGATGTTGATCCCATCCCCCCTTAAATTCCATTGAGAACGTTCTTAGCATGTCCTTGAGTGTTTGAATAGTCCTTTCAGATTGGCCATCAGTTTGGGGGTGATAGGTTGTGCTGAAATTATATTTAGTGCTCAGAGCATGTGGAAGACTTCTCCAGAATTTTGATGTAAACCTTGGATCATGATCAGATATTATAGAAAGTGGAATTCCATGAAGACCTACCAATTTTTTATATAAATCATGGAAATTTGATGAATAGGTAATCTTCTCAAATGGAGATAAAATGGGCAGTCTTGGTGAAACGGTCCACAATAACCCATATCACATTGTTTCCTTTGGAATTTCTCAAAAGGCCAGTAATGAAGTCCATAGTGATATTATCTCACTTCCATGTTATTATGGGTAGTAGTTGCAATACCCATATTAGGAACCTTGAAATGTATTTAGCAATCTCCCTTTTCATATTATCCCACCAATAATGACTCGAGGGTCCCTATATATTTTTGTGCTTCCAGGATGTATAGAGAATGTAGAGAAATGAGCTCTATCCATCAGCTCCATCTTTATTTCTGTAATAGATGGAACACATAGTCTTGTACAAAATTAAAGTACACCTTCTTGATAAATATTTAACATAGGAATCTTCCAATCCCTTATAGCCTCCAACTTCTTCTGTAAGAAAGGATCTTTTTTTGTGATTTCTATATCTTCTATAGTAATGATGGTTTAGAAATCATTAAGGTTATGGTTGATGATGTCCCTTCACTTATAATTCCCATGTCCAACTTTACTAGGTCATTAATCAATGGATCTCTTTTAATTCACATCATAGAAAGAACAATTGGGTCATTCCTTCTTAATGCATCAGCTACATTATTTGTTCTTCCGGGATGATAATGAATTGAACAGTCACAGTCTTTAAGAATTTCCTGTCATCCCCTTTGTCTCATGTTCAATTCATTTTGTGTGAAAATATACTCCAAACAATGATGGTCTTTTATATGTCACATTTCTCCCCATAAACATAGTGCCTCCATATTTTCAGTGAAAAAAAGACTGCAACAAGCTCTATATCATGGTTAGGATAATTCTACTCATGAGCCTTCAACTATCGAGATGCATAAGAAATGACCACGTAATTTTTCATGAGGAAGCACCCAAGCCCTTTTAGAGATGCATCACTGAAAATAAGGAATCCTTCTCCATTTGAGGGAAGATTTAACACGGGTGTAGTAACCAATATCTTCTACAGCTCTTGGAATATTTTCTCACACTTCCTTTTCCAGATGAAATTGAGCCCTTTTCGAGTTAACTTTATTAATGGATTTGAAAGTCATGATTTTTTTTCACAAACCTCCTATAATATCCTGTTAACCCAAGGAAACATTGAATCTTATTTATTGTAGTAGGTTTAGGCCACTCCTCTAAAAATTTTGTCTTTCTAGGGTCAACTATGATTCCTTCATTGGTTACAATGTGTCCCAAGAAAGAAAATTTTGTAACCAAAATTAAAATTTTCTGAACTCCCCAAAAATACTCTCCTTCTCTAGAGTGTACAAAATATTCCTTAGATAATCCTCATGCTCCTCAAGACATTTGGAATATATCATAATATCATCAATAAAAACTACCACCAAGTTATCAAGGTAGTCCATAAAGACTTTATTTATCAAATCCATAAAAATGGAAGGTGCATTAGTCATTCCGAAGGGCATAACTACAAACTCATATTGCCCATATCCTGATCAGAAGGTGGTTTTGGAATATCTTATTTCCTCACCCTCAATTAATGATAACCAAATAGGAGATCAATCTTAGAGAAGAATTGAGCCCCATGAAGTTGGTCAAATAAGAAATCAATTCTTGGAAGATAGTATTTTTATTTAGTGTGATCTCGTTCAGTTCTCTATAATCAATGCATAGCCGCATCGATCCATCCTTCTTCTTCACAAAGAGAACAGGTGCTCTCCAATGAGACTCGGTTGGTCGGATAAATCCCTTATCCAAAATATCTTGTAGTTGATTCTTTAATTCCTACAGATCCACAATTTCCATCCTATATGGGGTCTTTGATATAGGATGAGATCCAGATTCAAGTTCAATTGATAACTCTACCTCTCTTTCTGAGGGAGGTCCAAGAAACTCCTCAGGAAATACATCAATGTATTCCTAGATGATGGGGACATTTGCTATCCTCAAACTCTCAGTTCCTTCTTCTTCTTCACTGATCAATTCCATAAATAAGGATATAGGAGGTTCTTATAGACAATGACAGGGTTGATAGATCTCTCATGGGAAGATAATTGTAGCTTTACCGTTAAATACTATTGAGATTTCCTTGCTTCTACATTTGATCTTAGCATTATACTTTGAGAGCCAGTGCATCCCTAGTATAATGTCGAATTCCATCGTGGTAATGACTACTAGATTTATGATAAGATTATGCTCACTAAAGTAAATACTAGAGTTTCTAAACACAGATGATGCTTGGATAATCCCCCCGGGAGTCTTGACTGATAACTCTACATTAATAAAATCGTGGGTTGATTCTAATTTCATTGCAAACTTCGAGGAAATAAAGGAATGTGTAGAACTGTAATCAAACAAAGTACTTTCTAGCTTTGATAGAACAACAAGAGTACATGCTACCACATCATTCGGAGCTTCGAATTCATCTATCGTGATAGAAAAAGCACGGTCTTGATCCCTTTTTCTTTGTTGAGTTGATGGTGGTTCCCCTACATTGCCCTCAGATTTGGACAGTGATTGGAAAAGTTCCCACATTGTCAACACTTAAAGCACTAGACATCAGGTAGGTACTGCACCAACTTCCCCCTATCAATTGTGTTTGGATGTTTAGGTTTCACCTCACTTTGACAATTCCTCACAATATGGCCATCTATTCTGCACTTTTAGCATTTCCCTCTCTTGATCAGAAAGTTTCATGAATGCTTCTTCCATCATTTATTACACATCGGCTATTTCCCTTGCTTTCCACCTCTTCCCTGATCAATGTTCCTCCCAATGTTGTGCTTCATTGATCTCTTCTTGTTTTTTGATATATGAAACCATTGTGTCTCACCAAACTCCAACTCAACTTTCATCGCACTCCGCTTGATCCCATCATAGCTTTCATAGACTCGGTTGGCTAGATTCTTCCGCAGATGAGGTCTTAGTCCACTGTAGAATCTATCAACCTTACCATTTGTATCCATGACAAAGCTAGAGATATATCATGAAAGTCTGGTGATGTTCATCTCATATCTTCCAAAAGATTCTTTATCCTTCTTTGTTATTTTGTGAAACTTCCCCTCTATCCTTGTTCTCATGGAACAGGGGAAATACTTACTGAAAAATATCCTTTTGAACTCTTCCCACTCCATAGGTTCAACCTCCAATCTTGGCCTCATGTTTTTTATCAGTTCCCACCATTGATCAACTTCTCCTTCTATGTGATAGGAATCCAGGGTGACATTATCTTGCTCTGAATAGCAGAGCACAGAAAAGATCTTCTCGATGGAGATGATCCACTACTCAGAAATCAATGGGTTAGTCGATCCACTGAAGGTTGGTGGTCTTTGATGCATAAAGTACTCAATCTAATGTTGTTCCCCTCACAGTTAGATAGGTCTCTCAGCATGATTCAAGTTATTTTCCATAACTTGAGTTAGTTGGTTCATTATTCGCATGAATATTTCCATTCTGGCTTCCATCGGAGGGTCGTCAGTGCATGGTCTATTGTGGTCACCATTTGCATGGTTCCTCCTAATGCTCTCCATTTTCTAAAATAATTAAATCTTAGTGAGAAACGTATTTCATTTATTAATCTTTTAACTATAAATGATTTTATGTCTTAGAACTTCAAGCATAAACAATTACATTTCTCTATAATTTTTTTCATAATGATTTAGAAAAAGCTTGCGATTAACCAAACAAATCCCTTGGGATTATCATAAACAATAGTGTATAAATGCAAGTTTTTGTGTACCTAGATACCCCGGGTCATGCCCAAAACTCCTTGTCAGAGTTTTCACTCTAAGGTACCTCTATTCCAGAGCGGCCTCTACCTGCTCGTATATAGACAGGGATGTATTTTCCTGATAAATGACTTACTCAATACTCACCAAAATACCGGGAAGTTTTACTAAATTTAAACTTCTATCTAGGATTAGAATTAATGTTTTCATATCCTAATTTCCATAAATAACTAAACTATCCTTTGATACCAACTATAGCATCTGGCCTTTTTAATACATAACTTTTCAATTTATTTTACATACAGAAGTTCTTTAAAGTCTAGTGTCATGGAAATCAGGAAAAATAAAACTTGAAAACAACATAAAACATTTTTATAATCCACTTGTATTTATTCATCATAATTTCATCTTAAGTAAAATTACTACATATCATAACCTGGAGACATACGTTCAAAGGAAAGAGAGAGGAGAAGGCCCAATAAGGGTAAACAAGGGAATCAGTTTTCTTGTAATATCAATACGAAAATGAATAAAACATAAAGACAAAAGAAATAAAAGAATAGGCATATCATAATTAAAATAACTTGAATCAAAACATGAATATGTGGCTTCAACATTCATGAACATATCACCATGGTCCATCACCATGCTGTCCTAAAATTTACCATAGTTATTCACCAAGGTATCGTAAAACTTTTCATATCTATAGATTAATTCCTTACCCAATGCATTGGAGCGCTATCTAGGAACACCCGTAATATGTCTTGAATATTATGTGATCCACATATATCATAATAAAACATTGAAAAAAATAGACCAAATAGAATCAATGAAATGGGTTTCGTGTCAAAAACATGACGTTTAAAAGTGCTTAAAAATAAGATCATTATGTCATTTATAACCCATGGAAAGGGAGTGAGGGTTATATGTATGTAAATTCCTGAATCAAATATATCATATTTATATATTTAGGAACACCCATAGAAACGAAATAGTTCTGGGTATTTACATAAATAAAACAGGAGAATTTCTTGTGAGAAATATATAGAAATTTCGACATTAAATTTCTGCTGCATAACGGCAATATAACATGGTTATAGAAAACATTGAAAACAGAGAGGAAAAGGGTCAACTGAAAATAAATAATTAATAATACAGTAGTATTAGTGAATAAGATCATGTTATCAATATTTGAATGACATACCACATGAAAAGGAAACATGAAAGAAAAGAAAAGATGATATTTCTTTTACAATAAATTCGGCAGCCTAATGGTGTCACTTAAAAATTCAGAAAAACAAATTGAAGAGATGGAAAAGTGTCTCTAAACAAGTATACATGAAATGGAAATACATTATAACATATAAGAACATACCATCAACATAAATATATGGAAATTAGAAGACACAACATAAAGTAACTCATGACTTAAAAGAGGAGGGTGAAAGGATCCCTTACCTTGAAGAGTAACTTTGAAAGAAAGAAGTTCGGGACTATGGGGGGCTTGAGGGCACCTTGGGAGGACTCCATGGGAGGTAAAAAGACCACAACATCATTGAGGAGTATTTTGGAATTAATTGGATTGGTTAAAGGCTTTTTATTTATAGGGTAAGGGAGGGAACAAATCATTAATTGCCAAGGGACACCTCATCGGGGGTATTGACAAAATCATGGGCTTGTCCATGGTTTTTGACCCTAGTATTGGCCACATGGAACACATAATACCTTATATTACTATTAATAAGCAGACCACAATGATTACATTATTATTACATCCTTAATGATGTCATTAATCACCCAAAACTAAAAACTGTATTTTCACTATTCCCTGAAAATTCATTTTTTCCAGAAAAATCCCCAAAAATCACCTTAACCTAATATCGATGCTCTAAATTAAAAAATAAACACCATTTTATAAAAGTTATTTTCTAATAATTTTCAATTTAATTTTTATTTAAAAAACACTATTCACCCGAAATAAACTAATACTTGACTAAGAATTTCTGAAACCGTTATTTACCTATTTTATTGAATCACATTACTTAATCAAGGCCCCTAAATTATATCAATACTTTCTTAAGTGATGTTACATAATCCATTTGGTCACATTACTAATCATAACTATAAAATCAGTAATCATAATTTACTATTCCCCAAAAATTTTGTTTATCTTATTAGACTCTAAATTTATCACTGAACACAACTATAGAAGACCATTTTTTAAATTTCATTACACATTATTAATTATTTAAGGTTTACATAAATATTTTATAATATTATTTTATTTTGGAACATCAACAATATACATCCTATATTTATCCGGACATTTGAAAATCACATTCTTCACCATAAGAAAAAATCAAAATTTTTATTTACATAAAAGGATTAAATAAGGCAGTTATGGTCTCGTTACATAGCCCCTTATGACACTAGTATAGGACCTAAGTGTACGGTGTGCTAAGGTGATAGAATCTTGGGGCATCTCGGCCAATAATTCTCGAGTAGTGATCTCTATCAGCTTGCACTTCTTGCGAAGGCGATACCTTTCCAACTTCACACGATGATGTATGGCTTCTGTTTGGTCTAGAGCAAAGCCCATTGGTGCTACCTCCTTCCCAAGTTCCATCAGATGGGCTTCGATCGGCCCGAGACTACTGGATGGGGCCATCAAATCTTCTTTATATATTAATTAACCAAGATCACTTGTATTTATAATAAAATTGTAATGTTAAGAGTTTTTCTTCCAATGGTCATATTGACCAACAGACATATAACAGTCGAAACCCAAAGGTCTCAACAAATTTTACTCACTTTATTAATTAAATAATATAGTTTTGTTGAGTTTAAATTAAAATAACACACAAAATTTAGGAAATAAATATTAATTAAAAAATTCGGATTGTTATAGATCATGAGATCCATGATATTCCATCCCATTTTTCATCAATTTTCATCAACACCATTATTTTATAATATGTTATCCAATATGAAAAAATCCTCATGTGATGAGATAATAATTTATTCTCACAAACATCATCCAAATTTTAACGTAATATTTCTATAAAGGGATAACATGTTAACCCTTACAAAATATGAAAATCCAAAAACAATAGAAAGATATTCACAAAATTAGCTTAACATTGATCCACTGTATATCACAAAGTATCCCATGGTTGTTACATTTCAAATATGTGAATACAATCATCATATATTATATTCCAACATGGTAATAACCTTAATTTATATAAATCTATATTGTAAACTTTCATTTAACCTTATTTAAATATTTATTGGATATATTCCTTAAATCTAATAAATGATTTATACTTGATAGCATAAGTCATATGTTCACAAGTCCTTAATTAGTTACAAGGTAATCGGTACAGTCCAACTAACCTATTCCCAACCAAAATATCTAATCCAAACTACATTATCATAATATAAGAAACATATTTAGTTTTATCTTACTATAGTGGAAATATAACCTTGTCATTAAATCACTATTCCACCCCATCAGAAACATTCAAAATAATCTTTTTAATCCTTAGAGAAAAAATAATATAATGAATCATTACAAATTTCACCATTAATAAAACATAATTATAAAATAACAATACATAGAAACATTTATTATTCCACTTCATCCATATGTCATAAGAATGCTACCTCATCCTATTAGTTAATACCTATTTACATTAAATTTTTCTCCCTAGACTCATCATCATCAACAATATAACCATTACTCATTATACCTTTATGATTCTCTTTAGAATCATTCCACTTGGGACATAAATTTGCATAAAGACAATTCACCCCACACTTAAAGAATTTAACCTTTTATGATTTATTATGGAGGTCAATATTCACATCCATTTGGTTAGCAGAACCCTTAATTTTTCATATCAGTTACGCGATTTGTATCCTACTTCTCCATAGTCAAAACACATTCATGTTACTCTATGAAATTCTCTTAGGGGATTATTTCCACGTTCCTAACACAAAGAAAACTACATATTCTTTCTGATGTGGTGTATACTACCTAATATCTCATTGAACTCCTTCCTTCTCTTATTTAGTGAGTCTGAGAGTTTGTTAAGGAACACATTTTTTATCATGTTCCTTGAAAAATAATTAGGCCTGATCATAGTATATTTCACTCTAGTTGTAAACCCATTTGACATTCCATTAGTATATTTTCAATCACATTAAACATTAATCCAATTCTATATGATTCCATCCTTTGGATAAAAACTGAAACCATGAGGTGATAAACACATATCATAGAACAAAACCACATAATCATTACAAATTCCATATAACATGTTTATATCATGACACATACCTTTTAATCGATGACATGTCACTTTTATTTAAGGTTATTAATAGTCATGTTATATTCAAATACTTCAAAATGTTTAATAAAGTGTTTGTGAATTCCAAATAATATTCCCCAGTTGTGTCAGACTACATGAGCAGTAAGGCACTTTGTCTTATACCAGGTTACCCAGAGTCAAGCTCTAGAAACCCTTTCATATGTTTTACTCCTTGTTAAATATATGATAGAACCATTTCTAGCTATAGTATCCAAACTAGGATAAATTTATATTAAACCACTCAATCTATCATTTACCAAAATCTATGACATTTTACTATACATTCATTTAATATTAGACTTATCTTTAGGAATGTACATAGAATTCTCACTACATTTTTCTCATTGTAGTTCCCAATGTTCAACTACAATTTCACTCTAATATGAACTATAAAGACCAAATCTTATCATACATAGAAATTATATCATTATTATAAAATATATAAAACATTAGACAAATAAATGCCCAAATACAACATTATTCTAGTGCTTTGGAAAACAAGGAAAAATGAACACCAGTATATAAGTGAACTACATTATCTACCACTAGATTCTTCTTTAATAGAACCCATATTAGACACATCATAATTAAAACATATCTTCATATCATGAGGGAGGAAACATCAAAAGGGGTGAGCTCAGATGCTCAATAAGTGTAAACCAAGGATACATGTAATTATAAACATGAAAATAAGAGTATGATAACTTGATCAAAACATTTTACAATCATACTCTGAATATCAATGATCATAAATATGAATCATGGAATAAAGATTAGCATTTCATTAGATGTGAATCATAAGGAAATAAGGAACATAATCTATGAAATCCCAACATAGGAATAAAATATAGAATTATGGAGTACACATAAGTATATAATATGATTTCAATATAATCCATGACATCAATGCCAAGAAAATCTTAGTAGTGTGGGTTCACTCCCCAAACTTTCTTGGTAGACATCGTTCACTCCAATGGAAATATTAGTAGCATGTGTTCCCTCCTAATACCATCTTGTTTGTCATGTATCACTCCAATGGAAATAATTATAGACAAAGTTCACTCCGAATACCATCTTATCATATCTCATGATATTTAAATCTTTACTAAATGAATTGGAGGGAGATATAGGTCCAACCCATCTCAAAATGAAATCATACGTAATGTGCCAAAATTTTAAAAACAATAATATCATAACCCATGAAATAAAATTAGTTTCATAAACATGTAATCATATCTTAAAATATGGAAAATTTAAATTATTACTAATCATTTCATCAAATAATAACCAATGAAGAGAATAGGGTTTTATAAGAATATACCCCTTTAAAGAGAAAATGATTTCTTAAATATAATTCCATAAAACATAAACCATTCATTAAAATAATATTAACGGAAACATATAATCATTTCCTTATAAAGGCATGAGAAACACCGACGTATTTTATCATATATGGGAAATAATTTTGATAGATCTTCTAAAAACACTACATGAAGAAATTATCATTTCACCATTGATAATTTATTCATAAAACTGAAAAAAATTTAGAAACCATTTTCCTAAAAATAAATGTGAAAACATAAAAATTAATCTATGAAAAAAAAATTAAATCTTTTTTCTAATGACAACTTGTAGAGTAGCATAAAAACATTTACTACAATTTTCCTTAAGTATTTGAAAAATAATATTGAAAACATTTTGAATTTTTTTAGGAAAATATAACTTTAAAAAATTATAAAAATATTAAACTTTTAACCATGAAAAAGGTCTTCAAATAAATGATGGTGGGTAAATCAATATATATCTTATGAGGTAAGAACAACATTCCATTTGTACTGTATAAAGGTTAGAAAAAAAAGACTTATTCCGAAATTGACAAGATGTTTTTTTTGAAATAATAATTAAAAGATAAAATGAGTAAAAAATTCATTTAATTACCATATAATATTATAATAATATTATTTCAAACCCTTTTTGAAAATAATGGTTTATAAAGAACATAGATTTACGATTGAAGAGAGAGGTATGGTCATATTTTCTTAAAAACGTTTTAATATTTATCTTAAGTATGAGAGATTAGAAAAGTGGTAATAATACATGAATAAATAAAGACTATTCATATGGGATGAAAATTTGTGAGTGCTCTTGAAATATGGATCATAATATTTCATCAAAAAATGTGTTCATAAATAATATCAATAAACAGTGACATAGTTTCAATTAACTTTTACCACATGGTAACTTCGAATCATACTATCCATGTAGGAAAATTATATTACATGGAGGTTAATATATCATGAAAATATTATCATCATGATATAAAATTTCAATGTAATTTTATAAACATCATTTAAAAACATAGGTGTATAACCATGATTATGTCTCAAAGAAAGCTAATATAGATAAAATTTCTTTATCGATTTGTTAACTTTTGAATCTTAAGTCCCACGAGGTAAATATCAAAAAAAAATTATTTAACTTATCATATATTTAACTATAATATTATTATAATACATTCATGGGACATATATACACCACACAAGTGAAGTCAGGGGTGAATAAGGCATGTATCTCACAAGAATAAAGAGTGAGATAAAATTCCCTTACCTTATGTCTTGACTCTCTTCATAATCATAACAACTTCCAATATAATAAATTTATGTTTATTATAAATATTATATATAAGAATATTATTATATATAATACCATATATGGTTTTATTTTTACCTTATAGTACCCTCTTGTTAAAAATTATAGGTTAGGGTTTCACTTCGGGTAATATCTGCTTTGTTCTTCTCATGTACCTAGATTTTTAATATATTTGGAACATATACTAATATAATGGTTTCTAGTATGTAAAACATGATATAAATATCATTTATATTCATTATATTTGTATTATAATAATTTTTATGATGAAGAAGTATGAAATGGAATACACTGGTCATTGAGACGGTAGGTCGTATGTACGCATGAACGTTGTTTCCATTTTATTGGCGTATTGGAAGAAAAAGTGTAGAATACATATAAGTGTATATATATATATATATAATATTTACAGTATAATTTTTATATAATGTATATCATATATGTTCACTAATAACCTCCTTAATACTTTCCGTGAAGTTTGTTAATGAATCACATAGCTTTGAGTGGGACGTAGTCCCCATATTCTCAAATGCAATTATCCTATTTACACAAGATGTAATGTGTAAAGATATGTGTTATAAACTATTTAAATAAGATTACATAAATTATAAATATAATAAAAATATATAAAAATATATTTTTCATCATAAATTCAACCATGAGAGTCGGTAAATAGAGAATGAACAATCATCATTTTGTGAGGTGATTGTTCACCATACATTTATACAGTATGTCTGTTACCCATTAGATTGAAGTGAGTTTATTTTTAGGTAAAAATATGATTATAAAAATGTATTAGTATATTTTGGATATTTTTTTATAATAATGTAATAATTTTAATATAGTTGGTGGAGAAATAAAATAAAGTAAAGGAGCATGAAGGAGGATGTTGCATCTTCTTTCGGTAACACCTTTCAATTTTCATTAAAGGAATTACTTGAATTGATTTATACCCCAAGGGAGGCATCAAGGTGTAAGAGATTAATTTTGGGGATCTATTTTGTTAGATAATGGGTGAGCTTTTATGTCATTATAGGTGTTTGGAATTGGGAGTAGATAGGGCCTTTTATAGTAGATGAGTATTGATACTCTTGTAATATTTTGCAGAAGGGAAACCCCACTCACATTTTTTATTGAAATTGGATCCCATAATCGGCCAATGTCGATAAAATAAATTATAGGGTAGAAATATTGAAATTAAACGGCTTTTGTAAAAGTTTCTAGGACATACTAGGCCTTATGTTTAGGGTTTAGTCCCTTGTAAGGATTAATTTAATCTTAATCATTGTAATTAATTTTAATTGAATTCACAAATATTTTTTGTATATAAATAAGTTTATTTATTAGAATTTAGAAATTATGAATACTAAAAATTTGGAAAACATTTTTATAGGTTTCAATCACATAAGTGGTAGAAATTAATATAATTTTAATCCCACAGACAAGACTACAAAGCATGGTTTTAATGTAAAAGTGATTAAAAGAAGGATAGGTTTTTATAACCAATTTCATTGTGTAATTGATTCTAATTTCCTAAATTTGATAAATTGATAAAAATTAGATCTAATTAAAATTTAAAATAAATAAATTATATTATTTAAAATTATAAATAAATTAGATGTTAAAGTGGTTTTGAGTTACACTTTAGTATTTTTCACTATCCTTTAAAAAATGAAATTTTACTAAAAAATACCAAAAATTAACCCAAACCTATTCTATAAATATTCATATCTTATTTCTATCAAATCTATTGGATGAACATAAACAATATTTTATTTAATAATATATATATATATATATATATTACATTAATTTCTGTCACTAATTGTAAATAATTTTATTTATTAGGATAATATAGCTTTGTGGGCATAAAAATATTTATCTATAAAAATATTTCATTTATATTCAATTGGATCATTATAACTACTAAATTAATTTTATACTTGTTTAACCAAAGTTTTTAATATGTAAGTTAATATTATTCCTAACTTATATCTTAATGTATATGTTTTTTCTTAATGTATTAAATAATAATATTTTAATAATATATTATTTATTGGTAAAACTCAGTCTTCTATGTTACACAAGGCATCAAGGAATGTCAATCTTGCATAATCTAATCTCCATATTTTGTGTTGAGAAATCAAACCATTATGTAGAGTGTATTGCATTATTAACATTGTATTTCGTATAATTCAATCCAAACTATGTTCTTCGATAAATAAAAACTATTTTCTTAATTGCATGAAATGAAAAATAATAAAATTATATTAAATCGAAAAAAATACTCTAAAAAATCTCATGGTGTTTACAAACATGGACCATTTTATATAAACTATTACTTCACCCATTCAAATGCATGTGACTCTTCAATTTTAATGCCAAATATTTGGTTATGTATAATTAAAATAAATTGTTATTTCATTGTACTTAATATAATGTTTTGATTAAAATGATGATAATGAAGTGAGTTGACTACTTGTGACACAATAGAATCTATTAAAAACTAATGGCGATGGAGGTGGAACATGATGGAATGGGAGAAAAAGATTAGAGAAAAAGATGAAACAGAATGTGGAGGTTGAGGGGAGAGGTGATATTTTAATAAAAAATGGAAGAAAACCTAGAGGGATCCAGATTCCAATAGTTCTGGGTTGTTAATTTTTAATAAATATTTATGTAATTAAATTACATAGTAATTTAAAAATATTTTCAATACAAAACTGAACAAATTTTATTTAGAACTAAGAAGGTGAGGCATGAACAGATTTCCATTTATTTCATTGTATTTTATTTTTCTGATGTTATTATCACAGGACAAATTTTCATCATTAATACATAGAAGTTCTGAATTTTCTCCAAGTCAAGGAATAAAATATTTATAATTATAAATGATAAACAAAATATGTGAAGTATTAATAAGTGGAATCAATTATATTAATTTAATGTGAAAATAGATCTCAAAAAAAATATTCTTCAATTTTTTGTTGCTCCAAAGAAAAGTTGTCTCGCTATGAAAAACATAACATGGATCATACAAAGAAACTTACAAGTCCATGGGCAGGAAGGCACATAGGAAGTAGCTCACCATAAAGGCTACCAGGAAGTCTTTTATGGATGTCGGTTGTGTGAAGAATCCCCATTTTTTCTGTACTGACACTATCTCCATTATGGATATTAGTAATTACCAAAAACGTTTGTGCATTCTCCTACAAAAGCTTCTATGATGCTGAAAAAAACACTATAATTTTTTTAAGGTCTCAAAATTTTTCGGAAATATACCAAAGTCCCAAGAGATTAAAATCAGTGAAACATACCATTATGCAAGAAATGATACCTGGAACCACTTTATTTACCACGAAATCGAAAACAATTCATGTTTCACTAAATATTTTGTTATGTCAATCTAAATACATTCATATTAGTGGATAACTTTCGAAGTATCCAGATTGAGTAAAATAATGAAAATGAAATCATTGGCCAGCTGGGAAGCAAACCGCTTGTATCTATTTGTTCCATATTGCTTAAACATTTATAGGTCCATCATCTTCTCTTAACTTGTAACCATTCCATGATGATATGGAATAATATTGAATCAATATTTGAAATTCACACCATCTATTTAACAATGCATGAGACAGAATGTCAAAATTACACCATCTATAATCATATTGATTCTATATTTGTAGTTAACTATGCCTGAGACAGAATGTGGTTTGAAAGTGACGCCATCTAGTTGGTCAATATTATTAAGAGAATATAAACATTGGTCCCTTGAAACCATTTACATGGAGTGGGTGGATAGACTTACCTAGTTAGATAGTATCTAGATCTTATTTTGAAAGCATATTATAAATACTCATGTATAACTACATCATATAACATCATTTTTTTAATGGTTTTTCTGCATAGATAATAAATAAGAAAATTGTAATCCATCTTATCTAAATGCATATATTGAAAAGGTGAATAAATTTTAATCATTAAACCAATAAAAAATTAAAATGTCATGGACAAAAAATATATATAAAGTGGGGTGAAAGAAAAGTTAATAAGATAGATATATTTGGAAATTAAGATGATAACTACAATTCCAAAAGCTAATAATGACAGTTACCTTCCACTAAAAATTTGATTCTATAGAATGTTTATGTTTTATATTTTTAATTTATGTAATTGGAAGAATTTTTCTTGGTGTAGAAAATGTATGGAAAAGGATTATTATATAATAGGATAAGCTAGGAACCTAATTCAATACATGGAATCCTTTCTGTAAAGACCAAATTTCCTTTATAGTGTCTCAGTTCTATAATATTAATTGACAAATTTGCTATGAATCTAAACTTTAAACATGCAACAAAATTTTTCCAAATTCTAGTAGGATTTTTCTTGATGTAATTTTCACATAAACTGAGTGTGAAAATGATAATGTTAGCAAATAAAAAACTGAGTACCATAGAGCAGGGATTGAGGGTGTATTAAAGGAACAATAGTAAAAAAAATATCATGTATTTTTCAGGGAGTAAGAAGGCTTAACCAATTTTGAATCAGCATTTTCATCATGTCTACGTCCAATTGGAAAAGGTATAGGAAGATAGAGCTAGAAAAAAATGGATATATAAGGGAGAAGAAGGGGTACTATATAGACACAGGTTATTTTTCTGGGTATCAACTTGGGTCTTGGGTGGGAGAACAAAGGGGGAACCTGAGGTAATTTCCTTCTCCACTCATTCTTCATCTTCCAATTTTAATTCTAGTTACGTTAGCTTCAATAAAAAAGGATCCCCACTCAATTGGAACAGTTGGTCAGCTGGAGTGTAGTTTTAATGAATCAGTCCAACTCAAAAACCTAACCCAACTATAAAGATTGAAAATTGGTTGAGTTATACATGATGCATTTTTTGTTTGCATGCAACATGTTTGTTAACAAAGGGCGGTGTCTGTTTTAATGCACCATGTATGGACAAAATTAGTACTTGTATAAACATAAAATAGATTTAACTAAAATAGAATTGGTAAATATGGCTATATTCTTGTAAATCTCCACTAGATGCTAATGTGGAAGAAATGAAAAAAAAAAGATAACATGAAATATCATAATGAAATCATGGAATATCTAGATAATGAAACACGATGACAGTTATATCGGACACCCTTAATTATGATGTTTATGGGATTATATTTAATTCAATAGAAAATAAATTCTACGAATCAGTGACTACATATACACATAAACGGACGATCAATGGGAAATAGGTTGATTAAAATTGAAATCATAAGAAAGTTTCATCTTATTCATACTAATGTGCCAAACAGTGATATAGGATACAACATTATGTGTATTTTATTTAGTAATATGTAAATCTAATTAAAATTGTTTGGAATTTTGAAAGCAGTTAATAGGTATATAGATGTTCAAAAATGTGAAACATCTATATGAACATAGAAAGGCCAAAAGACTTCCAATGTTTAATGTACATAGTTGGGTTACATGTATGATGAGGTCACCCATATTTAGTATGTTTAGTTGATTAAAAAACAATCAAAGTTATTGAATTGAAACACAATATACTAAAAAACATCATAATTACCTTAAATCCCACATGGCAAAGACATAAGGACCGATTCTGGGATGAACTTATTGGCCAACATTCTTAGAACAAGAAAATATAATGTACATACTAAACACTTTTAGAATTTTTTTATAGAAAATTAAGATGAAATTTATAAAAAACATAAAAATTAAAGAATTTAATTACCTAGAATGATGTACATAGAGATAATATTATAGGGCCACCTTGGGATTGGAATAATCATTTTTCTTTCATCATATTCACAATTTTCCCTATAAATTTATATCATCCCACCTTCATCATAGAAAATTAATCAGAGTTTTTTGGATTGAAGACCAAAAAAATCATAATAGAATGAATTATTTGATGGACCATTTTTGGTTCTGAAACTAACCTTGAAAGGACCAATATCATTTCTAAAACTCATACCTAGAACATATTTTAGAAAAATATGGAAACCTCTATACTTTGTAAAAAATTTAAAATAGTCAATGTTATTGAATTCCAATACATGAATATCATGTACATACAAAATCCAAAATTACCAAAAATTCCAGTGGGGGTAGACATTATTCGGGTTCTAAGTTGAATTCCTAGGATTAAATGCTTTAGCAGCTTATCAAATCTGACCAAATCATATCTCCCTTTGGGAAAGTACTGCATAAAAAGAGAACATACAATAGTTGAAACAAATATAAATATCAAAACGTACATGAAAGACTACATTTTTTGAAGATGCAACAGAATAATGTATCAAAAAAATATTAATTCCAAACAATAAAACAATAAATTAAACATTATAAAAATTGAAATAGAAGTAATAGTGAAGAAAAATTACTTTGAATCATTGATACCATTACACTGAAAGGAAGGATATGGTTATAATTATACCTGAATCAATGTAGGCATGTAATGTCATTTGACATCGTTTTAATTATCAAGCATTGTAGAATCAAAGAAATGATCAGGAATAATATTTAATTTGTAGAAATGTGAATCAAAGTGTCAATTGGTTAATAAATACTAGATAACAGAATGAAATTAATGTCCAAGATTTTAAGGACCAACCATCTCCATTAAAAAAAAATTCCAGGATTAAAAAATATGTCACTACTTCTATATTCCATGATGATGTATTTCTTGAAAATCATGTTATAGTAAACCATGTCAAATTGTATGCGGGATTGAAACCCCATATTAATAGACTATATTGAATATATTGAAAACCAAAATTAATGGTACAGAATCTAGAAATAAAAGTGGAATACAAATTAGGTGATAGTCAAGATAGTAGAAAGAATACCAGATAATGTCATTGTACCTTTTTAATAAATCTTCAACCTCAATATCATCGAACATAGTTATAAACTTATGTAGATAACAATTGAAAAAATTATAAAGATAAAGTTTGTAAAATTGGGTAAGTACTAATGATATATAAAAATAAAATAATGCAAAGCTTGTCATAATTATTTCTACACATAACACATATAGGAAAGCATCATGAGTATGGTCTACCTCTTGGGTGAAAAGAATATATTATTGTGACATGATCCATGGAAATAGACTTAACTTCCACATGTATTATAATTACTCCAATATGAATGATTTTGGGCCCTAATCTACCTACCTTCACATCATAATCTTCCATAAGAACATAATCTTATCCACTATGGGAACTAAAAGACAGTTACCTCTTCTAGAAATTATTTGAGATGAAAAAAATATCTGTCAATCCATATTGAAGATTCCATAGAAGATAGTTATATCAGGAATATGGATGTCCAAAAAAATATCATAGCCTACAACAACTATGATTTCATATAAGAATCTATGAAATAATCCATCATTTTAAAACAATATGTATTAAGCATTATCATTCATGGGAAGGACTCCATGCGCAACCCCTTCCGAGATATAAATCAAGAATAAATAAAATAATAGGATTTTATTATATCATGAAATGAATTAGAAAGATTCAAAGAAATCAAAAACTGTACCTATTATAGTCCAATAAATTGTGCTCATTATATCAAAAAACTGATCCATATTGTACTGAACATATGTGAATAGATTTGAATAAAACATATGTATACATCACCAAAAAACATCTCATTCAGAACATATGTGAATATATGTGATGCAGATGCATTCAATAAAAAATGTTTTAGCTATAAATAGTCAAGGTTATTGAAATAAACCATAGAAAAATAGAAAATGAAAACAAAATAAGAATTGAGAAACAATGAGAATATCAGTTGATACTAAGAAATTGTTAATGATGGAAATAAAAAGTTCAGTTTAAGAATCCTGATTAAAGAAAGCGTACAAGAAGAATGAAATTTGAGGTAAAAGAACCACATTTTTGCAAACCCTGGGGAATTTGTTTAGGATCAGGAGAAGATGCATGAGGGGGTTTTCAAGCATGGAGGAGCAGGAGGCAGAGGATGTGCAATGGGATGAGTTGGAGCCAGAAGACACACAATGTGAGGAGATTTTGGAAGATCACCCATAGATGTAGAAGCTGGAGGAAAAGAAGCCAGATGAAAAAGCTGGATGTCAGGCATAGAGTAGGAAAAGTAATAGGAACATGATACATAATATATGGAGGAAGAGAAAGCAGATGCAGAGGAGTCATTGGTCGTGGAGTCATTTACAGAGGAGCCAGAGGCTGTGGAGTCAGTGTCCGAGAAGCCAGACGCGGAGGTTTTGAAACTGTAGAAATGGAAAAGGAAATTTTTGATAGGTAGAGAGGTTTCGGCGATTAAATTAGGGTATAGGATTACGAAATAGTAGAGCGAATTGATGTGGGAGTGACACTTGGAGAAAAAAAAATCCTTTTTTTAGTAAATATATAGAAATAGTATAATACATTGAATATATATCTTATACCATTAGTATTTATGTAATATCCCATTAAACTTTTGGGTTATAACAATATATTCTCTTTGTGTTTTTCTTGATGCAAATTTGTTTATATCATCAAAAAACTCTTTGAATTTAAACACAGGTTATTATGACAGAATGGATTTCCAACATATTATAACTCGTACAATTTCCATTTTTCATATTAGATGACATATGGTTATAGGAAAATTCAATTATTTATGATTCATGTCTAGAAAAATTTAAGAATCTATAATGAAAGATTTTTATAATTTATTATACTTTTACTTACATCATGACTCTGATGTGTATTATGAAAAGTGTGTTCTATAATTTCACCACGTTACATTTTGTTAATCAATGTTAACATGTAAGACTAATCATCAATCCTATTTATTCTCATCATAACCCTGATGTGGATAAGGTAATGTGTGTTTATTAATTAATCCATGCTACATTATTTTGATCAATGATTTCTTGATCATGATATTCTTCATCAGACCAACTGAAAGCATCTCATATCTTTTGACCATGAATATACAAAACACCACTTTCACATTACATAAATACATAAATGAATCATATAAAGAATATTTACCACTAGATTAACCTTTAATATTTCCCTCTATCTAGGTAATCTAATTCTAAAATATTTTTGTTGTTCCATTTTTTTGAATGGTTTCTTTGAATAAACTCAATAAGTATATACATTGATAATACCTAATGAATTTAGCTCCAATGAGTCTAAATACGATTCTAGATTTATCATTTATGTCTACCTTTAGTTTTTCATTAAAAATTATTATGAATCCACAAATGGATATATATATATATATATATAAGTCTTAAATTTTAAATTCATTGGTTATTTCCAATTATTCTAGTATCACTAAATCAACCAGAATTATTTTAATGGAAATTAGAAGTTGTGTTCTTCTCACTGCTGATATAGGAACCACCGTTTCTCAACCACTTGGAGAAGGCACATTTCTTCTATTAATGGTTCAATTCATACATGGTTACTATATTTGAACACCCATATGTAATATGAATATTGTATTTAATACACAATAATTATAATCATAACATTAATTTTATATTGATAAATATACCTGAAGATGTGGTGACGACTTGCTTCTACGATTCAGGTCACTGCATTATTCTTTAAAATATTTATTTCATGAAATGAAAACAAAATATCCTCCCACATAAAACCTATATTTTTTAAGGAAATTGTGAAGGTCCATTGATGTCACACTTTTTATTGGCCTTTTGTATTGTGCTTCAAATTATTCATCATAAGAATTAAATATTATACCTTCTTTAAGTTCTTATTTTTATGGGGAAACATACCCAGAAGGTAATTGGGCATTTTTCTCTAGGCTATTCATTTTGAAATCTTAAAAAACTTTTGAATGTTGGAGAAAAGGATATGAGAAATGGATCCTATGAAAGAACGCGATCTATCTTTCAATTTACAAATATCTTGTGTAATTATGACCAATTCATATATATGCTTCACTTTACCCTCATATTCTCCTCAGAAATGAGACTACATGCAATATCATACATTTCTGGATGTAGAATCCACAACTCACATTGGACGTTGATGATAAAATTATGAAATACCCATAATATATGAGACATAGGAGTCTTCTGAAAGAATTTTTTACACCGTCTCTTCCTATAGTGGCATAATAGTTATTTGGGACACTTACTTCTTGAATTTATGATATTGTGGTATTAGTGAAATAACATGTACTACTCATTGGAAACTCATGTTGGATAGGACATATAATTATTCTAATAAATATCACTATATTCATTTGATATTTCCTTCCATTTTTAACAAAAATAAAATGTATTAGATAGTACATTTTTCAGGACTACCAATTTAATTATATCATTAAATTTCTCCAGCTATTTTATCAAATTCTAGGAACCCTCTAGAATAGAATTGGTATAATATGATTATTGAGTGTTCTAGTACAAAGAATCCTCAAACCACTTCTTTTAGTCTAAAATATATGGCTAATCCACTACTTAGAGAGTCCATGGTAAGAGTTTGTATGGAAAACCACATTAACTTGCAGCTTTTTGATTTATTTAGTGAAGTCAAATCTTGTAACATCATAAAATTATTTACTCAATGCTTTCCTTTGAATTTTATCCAATATATATTTGGTTACTCCTTTTATGAAAACTCTATTTAATAAAAACCCATCATTCTAATAAGAAGTCCCCAATAGTAGGTTGCACCCTCATCTATGGTTGGCTGATCACGCCAAACACCTAATTGTTTTCTAGTTAAAACAATAGAAGATTTTTTCACCTCAATATATCATTAAGGTTTTTTATACTTTTCACAAGAAATTTAATCTGTTTCTAGTGATCTTTTTAATCTATATTATCTCACTCACAACTAAAAAATAATATAAAAATATTCACAACTTCTTTATGCATTTTTTTCTTGTTTACTATTATATGTGTTTTCCTGCCATCAGACAAATTTATAAAATAATAAAAAAAATGCATAAATGAAAATGAAGTACATTACTGGTCTGGAGGATCTAATTTTGGTTTATCCATTTAAACATAATGGATCAACCACGACCTATGGGAATCATACTAGAGTCACGGCTTCACTCTTGATGTAGCTCATCCCTGTCTAGGGTCCACTACTTGTGTAGGTTTTTCCTTTCCTTGGTTTTGTACATATCTCAGAGATTCATCATCAAATGTACAAGTATAATCACACATTAGAAAGGGGGAATAGGGGTGTAATATACAACAGATATATAACTTAGCCGTGAATGCCATTATACATATTGATTGAAAAGATAATGATGCATAGACCGCCGTATTTAATTACAATTGTTTCATGCTATTAATTAATTAATTAATTAATTAATTCAAAAATTTATAGGTTGGGAAAATTTCTCTAACGAGTTAGTGGTTAATATAAATGTGCATCTAAAAAATTAAAATACAATAAATATAAATATTAAGGCTGTAAAATTAAATTAAATTAA
Source organism: Viscum album (assembly GCA_963277665.1). Taxonomy (NCBI): domain Eukaryota; kingdom Viridiplantae; phylum Streptophyta; class Magnoliopsida; order Santalales; family Viscaceae; genus Viscum; species Viscum album. The sequence goes on from OY728134.1 coordinate 335,038,098, forward strand.
TTAATTTAATTCAAGTAATTTAATTTTAGTCTGTCATTATATAAATTTAATCTTAATTATGAAAATTAAATTATTTAATTTAATTTAAAACAAAAATTAACTTGATTTCCATCATATATTAAAATATTTATTTAACCAAAAATAATTTTCATTTAATAATAAAATTAAATTAATAAACATAGTTTATTTTTAATAAATAAATTAATCCAAGGTCCCAAAACTCAACACTTTTTCAAAGTGGAGTTTTCCAACTGTGCGCAAGCCTGTTTAGGGCTAGGAATATCTCATGGAAATTTATTTTAGGCTAGATAGACCCACCCTAACCCATTACAGATCGAGATGATCTTCCCAGACCCATACTGGGTAGACAGACAAGATTAAAGGGTTTAATCACCAACCATAAAACATAATATGCATGCAGCTAATTTAAAATAGGTGAGGCCAGTGGTGGGAGGATGATATTGTAGTATGGGAGACCCTGTGATGGTGAATTCAGTGATATTAGGCCTCAAAAAAATGGTTTCCACCTTTTGGGGCCTCACTAGATTTGTTATGATATATATAACCATGAATGTGGGAGGTTGCAGTGCATCTGTAGGGATCATAGTTCAGTCCATCTAGAACTGGTAGGGAATGGGAACATGGATAGTTTTAGGGCTCTTTGAGGGTGGTGGGGTTCCCATCAGTAGACTTTGGTTAGTGGTCGGTGTCATTGGGTGGACACTACCACATATCATGGAATGAGAGGACATATGATGGTGGGGTGTGGTGTGAAATGAGTTTAGGGAGTCCTCTACATTCACTAGATCAAGACGATGATTTGTGGTTGGGATCTCAGTTGGAAAATAGAGGTGGTATTAGTCTACAACTCACAAAAGTAACCATGGAGAAAGAGGTCATCTAAGGGGGGTCAGTGTTCGGTCAGTGGTCCTCAGAAGGGTGGGTGGTGAAGGTTCCCCCCATTGAGGTGTGTTGTAGTGGATGGCTATGAGGAGGAGAGAGAGGCATTGACTGGTTAGTGAACCCACAATTTATTTTTTTTCCTTTTTTGACATGTCTTCTAATGGAATCCTACCCCAATAAGTCTAAAAAATGTGTTTTTTTTTGTTTTTTATACAAACCACAACACTATTTTAGACCATTTTGTTTGGTTTTTTTTTGTAATTATCCACACATGGGATCAAACTCCAAATCCCCATTTGAATTTGGTATATTTTTTAAAATATCTGTAGGCTATTAAAAATTCGTTTTTGACATTACTGTTTATGTTTTTAAACAACATTCCACGAACCGGTGAAATCTCATAGTCACTGGAAAAGACTACTCATACAGCCACAATTTATTATTTAGGTCACCAGTGTTATAATATTTACTAGAAGCTAATTTCTTTCTGGTATTAATATATATATATATATATAAGTTCTATGAATATAATAACTACAAATCAAAAATTATCAATATTAAAAAAAATTGGGAAGGCCACAACTTGGCTGTTAGAAATCAAATCAACCTGCAGTTTGTTACATTTGGATCAAAATTCATAAATTTACATAATTAAAGGAAATTGTTTTTTTTTTCATAGCTCAAAAAAAACACACAATCCCTTGATACCAATTCTTGGTCCTAAGGATCTCATTAAAAGATAGTGGGTAAGGATTTTAAAATGTATCATCATCGAAGAAAAATATTTTATCATCTCTGGTGATCCATGCCCCTGTATGATCTATGGATAACTTGTGGATTATGAAAATAAAATTAAAAAACTAATGAGTACCTCATTTCAAATCATATAATTCTTGTATTTTTCTCATTGTTGATGAAAATTTTTTGAATAATCTGAAGCTAAATCCCTCTAGATCGACTACACAAACTTCAAGAATTTGTTTGCACAGTATTTGTTGAGATTCAACTAGAGGAATATAGCTTTTTTGATCAATTAGATTCCACTACCATCACTAAAATCCCTTGATTTCAATCCAAAAAGGTGATCTTGGATCATTTTTTGGAGATAATATTTCTCTCTCTATAATATAGGAGGAGATAGAATCTGTCATTCAAATGAAATAATAGTCCATGGAATTAAGATCCTCTACTACATATGTTGTTTATTTCTCAAATTACCCGGATAGGGTTCCTGGCCACCTATAAATCTAATGTCCACTTAATATGTAATAAATAATAATTAAAAAAATGAAACTAGATCATAAATATTATTTATATTTTTTCACATACCTATAATATATATATATATATATATATTACGTGATAAAACTAAGTAATTTATCTCTTATCATAATTCATTATAATATTAAATGATCCTAGAATATTAAAATAATATTCATTCATATATAATTATTTTTTCTATTTACTAAACAATTATATATATTTCTAATATATATATTTAACCTAGTTATTATTTACTTGAATAACTAAGAATTTATTAATTTATCTTTGATCGATAAAATTGGATAACTATTAGACCTCTTGGTGGGGCCCACGAAGTCCCAAATACCTAATCACTATAATTGGGATGATTCTCGAATATGTTATTATGTGTGACCCTTTGTGCCCTTATCTCAATAGCAATTAATAATATTCATAGACCAATCACGGAGTCTAGTAATACATAAAGGCCCCTAAATTGATAAGGAGTAGTCATAAAAACAACAACTAACCTACGAACACACACTATGTAATACACTCTATTTGTTATCAAATATCCCTAAACAAAGAGTGCACACATGTGTCATCGCACTTTTATGGTTTACTATTTGTTTTTCAATAATTGGATTTATCATTGAATATCATATCCATGGATTTATGATTGTACTACTATTCCGATAAACCATTCTGGATATATTTCTTCCTCAACGTTAAATTTAAAAATCCTATCTTAATCATTCAACCAATTCCATACCACAGATGACACGACCAACACAGGCTACCACGTCACAATCTCATTATCGTGTTTCTTTCCATGAATTAAAGTGTGTGATAAAATGGAACACATCGGTAATGATCTCATTTTAGGAATACAGAACAAATGTTAATAGAAAGGAATTCCAAATGACACCAAAAACATATAGTGTTCTTATTGGTAGGTCATTACCCCAGGATCTCAACTACGAGAAATCACTAAGTGTGAAAATCATGAGAGGAAGCACCAATTCTTACGAGCATCGGGCACCAGATATTTAGATATCAATTATTCCTAGTTAGTATTATGTATATGTACCATATAACATATGTTTAAGATTAATTTCATAACATCTCAAGGTTTTCATTATAGCCCCAGATCTACTATAACCTATTGACTTGAATATTAATCTATGTAAATTACAATTTAATATTGAAAAAAAGGCTACACAAAAATGGTAACTATACATGATGTATATCATATTGTATATATGAAACAGTAATAAAAAATACTCTATAGTTCGGTATACGGAACCCACTATTACAACACTCCCACATTCACTAGAGACAATATACTAACTAGGATTGTTAGCTCTCTCATGATGAAGATCATGTTCCCATTGAGCCATGACATTAATTTTGTGGTATACTATGTCTCTGATAGATGGTCACTCTGCTATGTGTGACTTCATCTTCTAGAGTAAAATCTCCCAAGTGATGTAAAACCTGAGTGTATTCCTTTTTCCACCTTGAAAACATGAAATCTTGTCTATTAAGAGTATCATAGTTTTCATTATGATTATAATTTACTTACAATGTGTGATTCTAAGAACCATAGAAAATCATGGAATAATTCACAATGCTTATTAGATTCTTCAAAAGGTGCAACATACTTAGTATTTTCAAGCATAGCTACTATTGGCTTATATGACCCTTTCTTTCTCCTTGTCTTAGTCTGAAAATGATATTTGATCATATTGATATAAATGAAATCTACTTTTTTCCCTTGTAACTAGTATCATTTCTGCTCTACATACAAGGAATGTATATTTTGTACTTGTTCATGTAAAATTAGATTTTTCTGACCACTTTCGTTAATGTAATCATATATATATCTTATATTTTCCTTACATAAAGTATTTTTTAGTAATATAATATCCAATACATATCAATGATTATGTTATTGGTTGATTGTAGAAGCATATATAATTCCGCTCGCCTCTTTAATATCCTCTTATGTACTATGAATGTATTCTTGGAGAGATTTATACCATGTGACTTTAGTAAAAATTCATTATCAAATTGTTCCTCGTTTTATTTTTCAATACCTTATTAGTATATATAAAATTAACTATGTCTATGAAACCATTAGATATAATACATTAGTTCTTGTTCCCTAGAACATAGGTTGCCAATTTAAGTCAATCTCTAGAGAGTTTCTTTCATCCTGGTGTTACCTAAATGTAATACCAATTATTGGTCTACATATGTTCTGGAAAATATTTTTCTTGGAAAACATTATAGCTCACACTAACCATTCATAGGCATATGAAAAAGACCTATTCCAGATTAATATCTTATTATCTTGTTGTTTACTTTAATCATAATCTATATTTGATTAACTTGTATCAATTTTTGTCATTCTATAATGTCTCCATCCCTTCCTAGTTTCATCATATAGACAACATCCATGATGGGTGGTACTGACATCCAATTCTCAATTAAATGATCATAGGATATACCTATGATAAGTAAATTCCAATGGATTTGGGTATCACAACAGGGTATAACTAATTGAGCTTTATTGGTACTAGGATTATATAATCAACCTATATTCTCACTTGAATATACACCACAATATTCAATATATAAATCCCCATTTACATTGATATGTGGAATTCATTATTTAATTTTATTTAATCTTGTAAATATTAGTTAAATACCATATATGGCATACTTGTAGGAATTATTATTCTGAAAGAATAATGTATCACTGGACATAGTTAATATAAAACTATCAATAAATTTTTATCTTTCCTAGGTTGTATGGGGATTTGGAAAATTCCTTACACTAATTGTGGAGCTCATTCCTATGTCAACTAATTGTAAAACTCTAACATTGACAAAAACAAAGTCAATCTTTCTCCAACCATCTCAAATAGAAAGTACACCCTTTTATATAAATATATTCAATTACTTTCATGATATATTTTCTATCATATTCATGTATGTAATATTCTAATAAACTTTAGTATTATTACAATAGATGCCCCTTCTCTTTTTTATTGATGCATGTTTGATTATATCTTCCACAAATTAGTTGTACATATAGAATTGTTTTTATGAAATAATGGATTTACATTATATTACAACGCATATGATATTATTTGTCATATGGTTGTGGAGTAATGAAATTATATTTTTTGAATGTCTTGAAAAATTCTTGTATATGTAATATATGAGTTTTAAAATTTATTTTTCTTTTACACACATTATGACACTGATGTTTATAAGGAAATGGGTGTTTAAGAATTTCTCCATTCTATATTTTTTATAAATGTTAACATGTAAGACTCATCATCAATCCCCCTCATTAGAATCATATCCTTAATGTGGATAAGGTAAGGTGTATTTGGAAATTAATCCATGCTCAATTATATTGATCGATCAATGATTGATCAATAGATTAATCAGTGGATGATCCTGAAGCATCTCAATTATTCTTAAAATTCATATACCATATTTAACTTTTAAATTACATAAATAATTAATGGAATATAATGAATTATATTTACCACTAGCCTACCCTTGAATAGTTCACGATCACAATCTGAACTAATTTTATAATCATAGTTGTGTACCTTAATTTATAATGGTTTCTTATTCCAAAAAAATAATTATATACATTGATAATACCTATGGAATTTAACTCCAACAAGTATAAATACCATACTAGTTTTATCCTTTATATCCACCTGTAGTTTTATATAAAATATAATTATCTTTCCCTAATTGGATAAATAAGTCTTAAATTTTATACTAATCAGGTATTTCTGATTATTCTTGTATCACTAAACCAACAAGGATCATTTAAATGGAAATTATAAGTGGGGTGCTTCTCACCGCTGACATAGGAACAACTCCTTCTCATTGTCTTGGTGAATACAGCTTACTTCTTGTAATTATTATATACTTACATGGTTACTATATTTAAATACATATAAGTAAAATGAATATTTTATTTAATACCCAATAAGTATTACCATAACATTACTTATATATTGATGAATATACCTGAAGAAGAAGATAATTCTTGATTCTGTGATTCATTTAATTTAATTTAAACATTAAATGATTTATTTCATGTCTAGCGAAATAAATAGCCTCTTGTTTAGTCATTCTATCTTCAAAGGATGTTGAAATTGTGATTTTTTACGCATTCCAATGGCCCTTTCTCTTTTTCATTCAAATTGTTCACCATAAGAATTAAATATTATACTTTCTTAAATTTCTTATATTCATGGAAAATGATACCCAAAATGTAATGCCCTTACCCCATAAACCTAGAACTGGTCAATTATTTTAATAAATTGAAATGATTACAAGGAATCAAATCCCAAATGACTGATTAGTGTAGAAATCATGGTAAATTGATTACATATATGAGAATTATATTACATTCCAGGACATGAAAAAAACATATAATCCTTTGAGAATGCCATTATTCTCCTAGATCAACACTGTATAACAGTAATAATACACATCTTGGCATCCTGGGAAAGTAAAACAAAATAAATGGATGAGCACATAGGCTCTGTAAGGGTAAATAATTCAAAAGATGCTTTCATAAACAAGTGTAAACTTTTACGGAATGGTATAAAACTGGACCCTAATCCTTTTAAACATAATATTTATCATAATATAGAAAGAATAAACAAAATAATTCCATTTAGACATTCACATGGATATTCTACTAGTCGAATAATTTCATTTAATATCCATAATTAATCTCATAATGGGGGAATGCATAAGAAAATTGAAAAAAATATTTTTTTTATAATATTGAACAACAGAAACATTTCTAATTAATCAATTTTAAAATTATATTAAGAATGTTTTGAAATAAAGTTTTTAGAAACATTGACATGGATGATAAATATTCCCCAGTAATTATTTACGTATAAACTCACTCAAAATTAAAAATTTTATTATCCAACACTTTTAAGTAGAAAGTCAGAAACCAAATGTCACACACAAAATGAGATAAACAATCCATTAAAATGAAATTTCAGCTTATACATGTCCCTAAAAAGTTTCCATGGGAGAGAGCTTACCAGAGTGTCAGGCTCTGCCATCAGAAGATCTTCAAACTATAATGCCAGCTCGTCCAATGATTAAATGTATTCCTCAATACTGATTTTTATGTTGTTGAAACCCCTTATTAAGAGGATATCCTGCTTATCAATCCATGTTCTGTGTTCCTCATTAGGAGTCACCCTTAGGGGCCTTAGCATCATTCTTTCAGATTCATCATCAAGTGCATTAATTTTCAGAACTGTTTCATCAATTACCTATTCCAAACTCATGAGCAGTTCCAAATACGATGCAGGTATAGAATTTTACTCTTGCTTCTGACATGAATTTTTGAATATTGATTGAGAATCATTGAATAATTCTTTTCTTTCATCTTCTTTTTTTATCGGGTATCCATCGGTGGAGGAAGGTGAGCATAATACTTCATTTTTTTATGGTTTCCCCTTTTGCTCTTGCTCCTCCTTGGAATAGAGGGATATTCATCAGATACCTCCTCCTCCAAGTCACTTGTAGAAAAGCAGTCATCACTGGATTCATTTCTAGGATCCTTTCTCCCATTCATGATTGTACTAGCTGAGCCATTCTCTAGTACCTCATTCAAAAGTTGTACAAAATGGTTATCGAGTGAAATAGTAACAACCTCCCTCTTGGGACTTACCCTAAGCACAACCTAATCAGCTAAACCATTTATCAAAGTAGGACAGCCTATATGTGTATCCCTTGGTGTCCAATATTCTTCTACTTTGTCTTTTTTACCACTCCATACACACACCACTTCAGCATACGATGCACCCTTTTTGTAGCCTCCCCCCACCAGCTCACTGCCTCCCTGGGTACTCTTAGCTACCAGAGTTTTGAGAACTCTTTATGAGTGCCTTTGATCCAAGGGGACCTCCATGGATAGGCCAAGATTTATCCCAAACCTATGGAAAATACCATCCACCAGAGTATTCTCCATTGATTCACTCCGAGGTTTCACTGTCGTGGGTGATCTCTTTGACTTAGTCTCTGCACTCTATTGCCCCTTCAAAGCAGGTCCAACAGTTAGATTAGGCACATAATTCTGTCCTCCAATACTTGTAGGACCTTCTATTAGAGGCACAGAATTGTTGTTATGAGTAAAAATAGCCTTGACCTCGCCAACATTGTGATACCCATGTCTATAGTTTTCCAACTCATGTCCCAACTGCCTGCAATCCGTATAAAAATCAGCCCAAAATTCATAAACCACTTGCTGCATAAAGTGATATTCCTCTTCAACTATGATCAAGATGAAATCAGATGGCTCTCTAGAAACATCGACTTCCACACACACATGGTGATTCACTGGGTAAAAAACGACTTTGGTTCTGTTATCAGAACACAAATATCTACCAACCATGTTCCTCATCATCCTAATTATTTAGGTGTTTCGAAAAGAAAGAGGAAGTTTTCGAAATCTTACGCAAATGGAAGTTGATGGGGAGTCTTGCTTCTTATGGACTTTTTAAGACCATTTATGAAGATAAAAATCGGAAACATTACATTTGTGGGATGTGGCTGACCAAGATTGATAAAAATCTTCCTCTAATGTAAAGCAGATCATTATATTTCTGTTATCCAGTAACCCAACAGTAGCCATTTCCTATAAACCCCTAGATCCAAAAACAAACCTATCGAAGGTGTCTACTGAAGGCCTCCTTTTTGAAAATTGAGAGATCGGTTTTCGAATGAAAAGAAGAGAATCTTCGTTGAACTGGCCAATCGATAATGGATGGCTTGGTAATCCTTCCAAAATTTTGGGCACCATCGAAGACAGTGAACCCTGTAGGAACGGATGGAGAATATCGATGTTAGAGAAGGGTGAGAAAGAATAAGCCTCTCCATTGAATGAAGTCGAGGGTCCCTCCCCCACCAGTGGGGGAGCGACCAATGTATGAGCCACCATCATCACCTAATCCATTTACATATAAACAATCTCATATTATAAAGAGATTGTGAAATTAATCCATACCTTGTACTTTACATAATTTGACGGTTTTTAAACCATACAAATATTTTTTAAATAATTTTATTAAATTATAATAGGACTATATCCACATTTAAGATAACATATATTATCCTCTCAAATCATTTTGTTTATAATATTTTAGTATTTCCATTGTTTTAGGTGTTAACTACTTCATTTTCACATTCCTAATTTATCATGTAAGTAATTATAATATACCAAAAAAATATTTTATTCATACACAAAATGATATTATGTGCATAATTATTATTTATAATTACCATATAATTTTTTTAATCATTCTTCAATTGCTATGGTGGGGAATTAATCTTGTCATGTTGTGGAGATGGTAGGTCATACTTAGGCACAAGCTATGGTATCATTCCATTAATGGTTAAATGTTGTGGAATTGGATGGTATATTAATTATAAAAAATAATTATCAAGTCATATGAATTAGTTATTTCCATTATACTCATCACATTAAAATGCATGAATAGTCCATTGAATGAATCTTCATACCCACTTATATAGTGTATTTCTCAAGACACATGGAAAAGGTTCCAAGCCCCTCGTAAATTTAATGTCCACTAAATAAGTAATAAATAAATATATTTAAAAAATAAACTATGTAATAAATATTATTTATATTTTATCACCTAACTATAATATATATTATATATATATATATTATGTTATAAAACTGAGTCATTTAACTCGACATGTTAGCCTCGCTAATATTAAATGAACATGGAATATGAAAATAATATTCATTTGAATAATATCAGTCCTCGTATTTACTAAACACTTGTAAATAATTTTAATAAATAAATTTAACCAAATTATTATTTACTCAATATTAATGAATTTATTTATTTATTAGTGATTGGTAAAACTAGAAAACTGTAGGACCCCATGGCAGGTCCCACCATTCCCTAATTTCATTTTCAGTAGAATATGGTAGATTCTTGAATATTCAATTATGTGTGACACTATACACACTTAACTCAATAGTATTTAATAGTATTCAAGGACTATGATTGGAGTCTAGCAACCCATGAAGGCCACTAAAGTGATAATAAATTGTCATTTTCACAACAACCAACCAAAGAACATGTGTTGTGTCATATTATCTCTTTTAATTTTGATATATCATAAAGTATGATGCAGACATGTGTGATTTCCCTTTATTTCTTTGTTATTTTTTGATCTATCTAGACTGATTTACCTATGAATACCATGGACCTGGATTAATGAAGGTACTACCATCCTAATCAACTAGGCCTGATATATTTATTCTTCCACTTGAAAGTGAAAATTCCTATATTAACCATTAAACCAATTCCATGCCACCAATGACACAGACATCACTAGATACCTCACCGTGATTTCATTATCAGTTTTTTCCTTGCATCAAAGTATGCAATCAAATAGAACACATTGGTAATGATCTCAAGTTAGAAGTCTAATACACATGTCCAAAGATAAGAGAAACCAGTGATATGAAAAACATATGGTGTTCCTATTGGAGAGTCTTCTCTTATGATCTCAACTACTAGAAATCACCAAGCGCGAACTTCGTGAGAAGATGTCCCAATGGTTATGATCCCCCAGCACCTGATAGTCAAAAATCTACTATTCCCATTCAGTATGATGTATCTAGACCATAGAAAATATGTTTAAGATTAATTTCATAGTATCTTTTGGTTCTCATTTTATCATAATATATTCTATTACCATTTGATAAAATAATTTCCATTTTATAGTGGATGTAGAAATATCTACAATAAAATGGTAGGAGTACATAATTCATATCATAGTGTATACATAAAATGATAACCAAATAGTAATGTATATATGGGTCTCGAAAACACACTATTATAGGTAATGCACCCATCTCATTTCATTTAAAAAACTATTATTTACTTTCACTTCTCAATGAGATAAAAATGAAACTCTTATGACAAGTTTATCCATGCCTTATGTATCCATGTTATCAATTCAGAAATTCCATCTCAATATTACATGAAAGAAAAATTAAAGATTCAAATCATTTCATATCTCGGCCTTATATATATTTACAATTAAAAAAAATATAGCTGATATAAAATATATTTCAAAATAATATAAATCAATTAAATTACAAATAAATTTTTAAGGAAACCATTAGTCTCAACATGACGTCAACAGATTCAATCCTACTGAATATAAATTTACATACCAAATCATATTGACTATATGGAACTAAAATTGCTTAAATCATTGATGTGTCCAGTCATATTGAGTACATGGGTGGAGCCAAGGATTCCTTGTGTAATTTTTCATCAGATTCCTTTCACACCAGGATTGAATCACTCCATGATTCCATAGGAATCATGATTTTGTTATTGAATAATTTCAACAATTTATTATTATTGAAGGAAATGCTCTAAGACATTACATTTTATTTAATGGAATTTCATAAAACACAAATCTTTCTTAAGAACTATTCTTAAGCTACCAATATTAGAAGTAGATTAAATTAAACTACTTCTTTTCATGTATTAATCACAATGTTTAGTTTGAAGATGTTGATTTTATTAATTTACAAAAAAAATATTTTATTATATGGGTATCATGATTTATTAAACATTTGATGGAGACTTTTATTAAGTGTTGTCCTACTAAAATATAAAACCCCTTTAATAGTAATCATACATATTAGTGGGCCAATATCAATATTTTACTATGCAATGAGTTTGCAATGGAATTTCTCTCACAACTTAGTTTTTTTGCGTGGAAATCATCACAATAATCACATATATGACTCGAAGAGAGTCAACCAAGCAACTCTTTGTATAATCCATTATAGGGATAAACTAATATATATATATATGGTAATGTAATCCTATTATGGTATCCCGACAAGTGTAACTCAAAAAAACAACATGAATATGCGACCAAAGGACTATCATAGGGATCGTATTTATGGAATTAACTACCCAAGAGTATTATATTATCACCCAAACTTGCTTACCACACACATGATAGCCATGGGATCAAAAAAAATAAATTATTGGATGATATGGGCCTTAATATATCATTATTAGGAAGGAATACCACAATTAGTATTTGAAGGGGATTTTAATCTCACCTTCTTATATCATGTTATTCCCTTTTATTTATACATGTTTTAATTTATTTTGGAATAATATTCTCTATTATACTAATATGTTAAAACTATATTGATGTGTAACTATTGACACATACCACAAGTTTGTGTCACTTAACCAAAAATAGATGTCTAATATATTCATACATATAAAAATTAATCATATTAATAAGTTACATGAATACTTAATCTAATATATTGTATTTATAAGAGAATTTCAATATCTATATTAGTAATCCTGAAGCAGCAGATAGCCAACACCATTCACAAGCCAAGATAAGGCATAAGCCTCCAGGTACGTGGGTTTTCTAGACCAAAGTTTATTTACCTGTGAACACTTTACTCAAGGAATAATTATATTCATGATATCTAAAAAAACTAATGTGCATAATCCATATTCAACTAAATTCACGTTCATAAATTCTTTTAGAAACTAAGGCCATCATGGTAAATGAAAAACAAATCATTTTAATTCCTAGAATGCAATGAAAGGCTCTATCAAGAAGAAATTTATTAATTAAACTAATGTATACGTCATCCATCATATAATAAAATTAAAACTGTGAATAAAATAGGGAATAACCTTTAAAATAATGAACAATTCAGATATTTAATTATGAGATGATCATTCATGAACAGTTCAAAATTATCGTGAGCTCGTATTCTCTTTAATTTATAATCTCACACTAAAATTCTTCATAATCTCAAATTTATTTATTGAAAACATTTTACAATTAAAAAGAACTATCACTTAATCTTTTATATTTAATATTTTGTCTCCAAATATACTCTTCTTTTATTTTTTATTTTCATCGATCTTAATTTTATTTAAATTTTCAATCCAACACATCTCAATCTTGTCATACTCTTTGGCCATTATTTGGTATTCAGATGTTCTTTAACTAATCCTCAACCAACTTCAATGTATGTTAATATATTATGACCTCTAGCTCTTATAATCATGTTCATTTCTTTGATGGAACAAATTACACTTATGGGAAAACTCACATGTAGTTTTTTCTTAGAAGAATTGGAAATTCTATTCCTGAAATGGTTATGTATGGTTATAACCTTACAAAAACACTGAAAGATAAAAGCAAATCCAAAGGTATTGATGATTTAGAATTATATTGTAAGGTTACGAATACCTTTAATTATGGTTTAGGTTAAAATTATTTAAATATAGTATAAAACTTCCAAAATTCCCATAAAAATTTAAAATTGTTAAAAATTACACTTGATGGCACAAATAAATTCAATAATACCAAGATTAATTTATATATAAAATACATTGAAAATTTTATTATGTATTAAAATGAATCTACTAATCATGTTTTGATATGTTTTACTGACTTTTTCAATGTTTTAATGTCACTTTGCGATGAGTTGTATATAGAAACTTTAGTGAATAAGATTATTCCAGACTTTATACTCTTGGGGACTAAATATTACTACATTACAAGAATATAGAGACATAGAAAATAGTTCTCTCAAAGAACTAATTAGGTCCATCATGACATATGAAATTACAATGAAAAATCAATTTGAAAAATAAGATAACGAGGCTATAGATGTTTATAAATAAAAATGAATTATATATTTCAAATTCATTATCGATGATGGTTCATTAGATAATTATTATGATATTGAATAATTGTCCAATAGATTGAAGAATTGATGACCATGAAAAAAATCTCAGATTTCCAAAAATAAAAATGAAATTGAATTAGAAGAGGTTACATGTTATGAATGCAACATGAAGTTTCATATTAGATCACATTGACCGATCCCGAAAAAGGAGTTGACAAAAAAAACAAACAAGGTAACAAAAATCCTAATGTCTAAATCTAGAGTGTAAGTGATTACACCATAGACTCAATATCCACAAGTGACTCAAGTCTTAAATTCCTCATGGAACACCCTAATGTAAAATATGAGGTTAGTACTTCCATTTATCACTCTCATTCTCATTCAACCTCTTATTATTATTACTATTAATCATGTTCTTATATTTGACATAATGAACTTAAGAATTTTTATGAAGAACTCATTTCAAAATAAAAATATATTAAAATGAAATTCAGACAATTTATTTATGATAATGATCATAATTTTATTGAAAATGATATCCTTTATAATGATAAAGGTGATTTAGTTTGGAAATTAAAATATAAACCTAACATTGAGAGTTTAAAATTCCAAATCAAATATAATAAAAATACTCATTCACAATTAAACCAAGTTGAACATGATATAAATATGATTTTGGGTTCTCAATTTATAACAACTTAAATTATGGAATTCATTTATAAAATTCAAATAATATTTCTCAAAAACCCATATTTTAATGGGAAATTACAAAAATAATTTTTTTAAATATTGTTAGAAATTTTGGAATCTTAATTACAAGTGTGATTGAAATAAATTTACATATAGAAGACTTAAATATATTTATTTTTATTCCCATTTCTCTAAAAATAACTTACTCGAAACATTTTGGGTTTTTAAATCCTGTTTTGCCTACATTTTCATAACCAAGTTCACATGGATACTGACAGGTTCTCTAAATTGATATTTTACAATTATACACCACTAAGCTTCATTGTCATATCATCTGGTTGTGTCTCATCAAGTATACCAGACAAATTAAATGTATTTTATGGATGATCCATTGAGATTTAAAGTGTTTATTATATGTTCGTTAACTTTTTTAAATGGGGAGATATCCGGTATTAATTTATTATTCTTACCTCTTGAGATTATTGATCTACCCATTATCTATTGAAAACATTGATATAACTTTATTTTTTATCTCTTTAAATCATCATCATTATTATTAATCTCACTATCTCTAATGGTGAAGCTTCATTTTATTCATCAATTTAACCAATTTAAGGTGGATCCTAATCTATTAATGTTTGGACTAATCATCATTCTTCATAGAGAATAAGTTTTTATTGATTTCAATTTCATTCCAGTTTGTTACTAACCAATGAATTTATAGGATGATATACATGGTAATAGTTTTTAACTCACTTTTATTCTAATCACTCATTGGGAACTTCATTTCACAATCCCTCTCTTTCACATATGGACATGCCTTTTTATTCCTAAAAATCAAAGAATTTGTCTTAATTTTTTTTCTTTTTCATTTTTTTATTTTATTTGTTTCTATTGAATTTGATTTCAAAATCAATTTCTTTTTCCCATGTTTTCATATTATTTATATATTATATGAAATTACCATCTATAAATCTATAGTTTTTCCTTTATTCTCTTTTTGATAACAATAAAGGGGTATAAGATTTTGGGTTAATGGTGGAAAAGATTTCGTCTAATTTTGATGAATTTTATCAATTTGCTAAAAGTTAGTTAAATATTTTTTGTGGTGAGAAAACAATTTTTTATATCAATGAAGGATTTATTTAAATTTTTATTATTATTTTTTTATCTCTAGATAATATTAAAGATTTATTCAAAAAATATGGAATTATCGTGAATACAATTTTCACTACTGATTTAAACATGATATATGTTTTTATCTTAAATTTTTTTGATCAAAAAAATGGGAGTGATTATTGTACCTATATATCTTATGGTGTTTTCAAGAATACCAAATCTCAATAATATATATAATTATTTAATTTTAGTGGATGTTAATTTAATTTATAATGATCCTTGTGTTGAACTTAATATAACTAATAGAGGAACTATATTGATCTTAGGGATCCTGCTGATAATTCATTTGAATATTTTCAATGATATTTGATGAATCATTTATGTCTTATTGGACTTATTGATATCATGGAAGAAATATTTTGAGGCCACTGAAGAAAGCTAGAAGGACTTGGTGGAATTAGATTTTATATAAGAAAACTAGTGACTCACTAGTAGAGGAGCACTGAAAAACTGGTGGAGGAAGACAGATCTAGAATATCTATAGTATATATACCAGTTAGCAAGTGTCATTGGGTTAATAGTTGATGGTGTTCATAAAATATGTCTAAATTTTATTTATTTGTGGAACCCATAACTCTTATATTGTGGTGAACGAGCCTTTATGACTCTTATGAATTCCAAATGATTTCATGATCCCTTGAAGCATATAAAAAAGAAACCTGTTGGAGGCTTATATCTTATATATCAAACAACAATGGTGGACTTAAGGATCATATCATGTGATAATGGATATCTAGAAAATTATATCCAATGTCAAGATACTCTCTAGATCTAATTTCAATTCACTGATCTTAATGGATATCTCCTTTATTACTTATCTCTCTATCTACTCTACTTTTATCTATCCATAATGGGATATAAGGGAGCGACATTGTAATTTCTTTTCACCAAGAAAATATTTTTCATCTTCTCACCTACCTTATTCAACACATTTCTTACTAAAACTGGTGAAAACCAAGGGATATGGGTTCTTAATACAATTAAAGTAATGGAGGGAATGTTTCATTCTACAACCATGGAAAATCAAAGATCATCAAGGTTTATTAATCTTTTTTAAAATCAAGGGAGTAATAATACAAACCTCTCAACCCTAGGGGAGGAGACCCAAGGGATCACACTGAGATATTGTTGAACTCCTTTATCAAAATGTGGTTTCTCTCTTTTTTAATTTAAACATTACACAATTCACATTATATTGATTTTCATAATTACCAAATTTCTATATGATATAAATATTATATTCATACTTTCTTAATTATATATGAAACTATATTTTAAAAATAATTTAAAAATTACCCGGATCTTATATTTTCTTTAATTGATAATCAAGAGCTAATGTTCTTTGTAATCTCAAATTAATATTTTTCAGTACCTACTTAAATTAAATACAATAATACTTTTCCTTTTTTAATAATATTTTCACTACACATATACTCTTATTTTGTTGTGATATCAATAATTCAAAAAAATTGACTTTTAATGGCAATTCACCCCCTCTATCCAAACTCTCGAGTCAACACTGCACTTCCTTTATCCTCTCCCAAACCACCTGATTCTTCTATATCGTACTCTTCCCCACTTTGGGACTAAGAATATTTACATCTTCCTCAAAAGGGGCTAGACCAATTGATGATCTGAAACTGTTATTGTAAGAAAACTGAAAAAATATATGTGTCTTACCAACGATCCACTAAAATTCAAGATGCAAGCCCAAAATATTTCCCCCAACATTTCAATAGTCTATGTTTAACCATTTTAATATGGATGGAAGTTATTTCTAGGATAGAACTGATAATCAAAACCATTCTACATCCTATCCTATGTCGTGGATTAAAATAACGGTGGATTTCAGAGAAGATGGTCTTTAGGGCACCATAACGACTCAATAAACTATCCTTGATCCATCTCATCAGGGAATACATAGTAATCCTCTTCCGAATTTCCAAAAAGTGAGATAACATCATTGATCGATTCGTGATCTCCCAAATATCATCATATCCCCCCAATCCCATGGTTAACTAGTGAATAAATACATCGAGTTTTCCTCCCACTTCCACCAAAGATATAAAAAGGTAGAATCAAACCATTAGGGACTTGATTTTCTACCTTCTCTTATTATTAGAATAGACATTGTGTAATGAACCAAAGTTTTATTAATGGAAATCCCTCTTGATCTAATTAAATGCCTCTGTATGTTTATATTAAATTTCAACATCATTGGTTTTATGATAGGAATTTTGACTGTTGCTAATATAGTCGTTGAACAGTGATCACATGATTAGTATGAATATAGGGCTTTAACAAATCCAATTTACTCAGACAAAAGAAGCGATGGCCTCATCCAGAAGAATTTCTCCATATGAAGCCCATTTTTCAGAGCTCGGAAAAGAGGTGGCATCCTTTGGATTCTCTCTTGACCAAGCCCAAGATGAGCTTCATCATGTCAAGCTCGAACGGGACTGTCTATGGAAAAAGTTAAAGTTGATAGAGATTACCACTCGAGAAATGTTATCCAATCCACCCCAAGAGTCTGTCACCATCGCACACCTTACCCTTATGTCTTATGCAGTTGTTTTAAGGGGTTATGTAACAAATCGATATTACAATGTTCATGTACATTATTTTTTGTATATAATAATGATTATACGTTCTTGTCATCATCGATATATTGTAAATCGTTTTTAAAGTTCAAATATTGTTTTTAGTTATTATTTAATTAATAAATCTATTTTAATAAATTAATGGATTTTCTAATGAAATAATATTTTAATAAAATATTATTATTATTAAATTAATTTTTATTAAATATAAATTATCTTATAATTTTATGAATTCAATTATAATTTTTATTAAGGTTTGAAAGGCATTTCTGTCAAAACCCGTGAATTTTTGATAAATGTCGGTTTTTATATTAAAAGTGAAAATTAACATATTTATAAAATAATTTAGATAAAATAAATGTTATTTATGGAATCATTATGTTGAAATTATCCAATGGTGTGTTTTTCATAATTTTATGAGACGGCCAAATTTTTCAGTAAAAATTAAATACCGTTTAAATATATAATGTGTTTTATGACATCATAATGGCCAATAGTGATGTAATAAAATACTATAATCTTTATGTTCGGCCAATATATTTTTCACCATTAATATAATGTGATTTTGGGTTTGTTTGACTTACTTTTCAAAGCATTAATGGACCCCTCAAGACTTATTAAACACCTTGTCTTTTTAAATTAATTTCCATGGGAGTGTGACTCACCTCCACATAAGCAACACAATTATTTTAAGAAGTTCATACTTTAGAATTATAAAATATTTTTTTCCACTTCTCTTTTCCAAAAACCATGGGCAATAACCATGGGATGGTTTTGGTTTGTATTAATTTAATATAAGGGGTCCCAAACCTAAATAATAATGAATTCTCTCCCATTTCCTATATAAACCCTCCCAAGCTCCCACTTTCCTCTCAATCAAGGCCTTTGGAGTTCATCCAACCTCTGACCTACTCTCTCTATAATCCTCCCAAGGTTCCCTAAGCTCCCAAGAAGCCTCTTACAAGCCTCTCTCTAGCCTTTGGAAGCTCACTACCATGTAAGTGTTTTTCTTCATTTCCCATTTTTGTCCAATTTTCTTCATATTGTTATGCCCTTTTAATTTCAATTATAAATGTTGGGGTATGGTTTCACACCTCCCCCATACTGCCCTATTATTGTTTTAATGATTGGATACCCCTTTATCTCTCATTAAATTCCTCCCATGTACACCTGTTACTACGCCAAAATTCCGAAAGGAACTTCTCTCTCCGCATTTACATTCAAGCAATACTTTTGTATCATGAATATAAATTTCATTATAATTGTTGGGAAATGTATTTATATGACAGCCTTACTGTCCATTACATGTAAATAGGATGAGTAACCCATTTCTCTATCATCATCCATTTTTATGAATTCCAATGTCATGTCGTTACGCTGCCAAAATTGCACCGATTTTCTCAGCCAATGCCATTGTGTAGTGAATATCATGACCATTTCTCCGTAAAGGGTATTCACCTTTATGAACATTTATATATTGATTATAAAGTTTCATGTATGAATTCTACATTATTTTATCATGGAATAAATGATTATGTTTTATCAATCCATGTTTTATGATCCATGTGGCACACTTATGCATGAAATGAAATGTTTAAGAAGGGTGTTCCCTTATAGCGCTCCAATGCATTGGGTAAAGTATAATATCATGATACGTCATGTTCAATGATTGTTGGCTCATGCTAATTCAAGTGAAATGAGGGTTTACTCATTCTTCATGGGCAATGAGGATTTATACATGCTCCATGTGAAATGGGCCTTGGCTCATGTTAATTTCATGTTAAGTGTTGTTGCCACATGTCCATGTTATGATTATCATACTCTATCATGCCTTTATGTTCATGTTTCCCTTGTTCTCTATTGATATGACTAATTTCTAAAATTTATTTTACTCCTCATGTTATTCCATGTGTATTACCTCACTGGGCTTTATAGCTCACCCTTTTCTTGTGCATGTCCTCAGGTTATCCCATGAAATGATAAGTATGAGGGAATGTAGTGGTCATGTAACGAATGTTTTCAATAAAGATATTGTATTTCATGTCTCAAGTTTGTATGTATTGATCCTAAGACCCAAAGACGCTAATCCTTTTTATCTTCATTGTTGTATCATGTGAAGTTTTATGTAATAAATCATGTATTGGTTTGTAATAAAAGAAGGGTTGTCATACATTGCGATGTGAACTCTATCTCTGACTGTTTCATCTCCAACCATAAAAATTATATCCTCAAGCCATGATATATCTTAGATAAATTTTGGTGTATTTCTAATCCTATGTTATTAACCTAAATTGGGACTCCATTATTCATTTCCAATTTACTAAACATCCTTGAATAGAACATAACTTGATGTGGACTATCCATTCTCAATATCATAAGGGAATCATCATGAATGATATTGTTATGCATAACCTTTTATCTAGACACTCCATAAAGAGATTCCTCCACCTTCCACAAGAAAAGTGGGTTATATCTGTATCTAGAATAGGTATTCTCTTTAACCAACCTCCTAAACCTCAAAATGATAAGTCGTTAACTCCTTCACCGCCCTCTAAGAATCAACAAATTCTTGAATGAATCCCTGTAAATTACTTATCACTGTGTCTTTCAAGATATTTTTCTTTATGTTTTTATAATATATATTGAAATAATAGTTCTAGAGAAACAAAATCCACTTACACTATAATATATTCAGATCACATAGAGAAAATATATACCTTAGGGTTTTTTTATCTGTGAAAACCACAAACCATTCCCCAATGAGGTAATGTCACCACAACATTAGGGAAAACCCCACTACCTCCATCTAAAAAACATGTTTATAATAGCTACACTCATTGGGTCATAACTTCATAGAACCATAGGATATCACATTCCACTACATTATTAAGAGAAACCAGTATCCCAATGGAAAATAGTCATTGAACACCTCATACATCACAACCTCTTTAGAAAACCAAAGAACCAAGAAACTGATCAACTACTCCTTCAATAAGTTGAATCAAACCATGGTCATTATGTATCATGGAAATTAATGAGGTCATAATTTTATATAAATAAGTTAAAGATCTATAACAATAACCCATGATACAAATAATGTTACAAACCTATACCTCTTTCTTGGGAGTGGACTAAGAAATAACTACCTCAAAATCCTATCGAGGGGATAATGTCATAACATCCAATAGGAAAACAAACATAAACTTCAAGAAAAATATAGGGAACTCCATAAATGATGTAATATATATTTCCATTAATTAAATACATATAAAATAAATATTTGACTCTGCTTCCCTACATCCCATCAGTAAACCTTGCTTACTTGCGAATACCAAACCTCACCCTTCCAAATAAGAAAACAAAAATTTCATCATGAAATAGTTGAACACATCATGAATAGAATGCAGCCAATCCTTTCTGAAAATGATATTGTATGTTTATATCATTATCATAAAAAAATATCCCAATGATTGATGAATCACGGTCATCAGTAAACATCCCATATATACATGAAACAAAATATCCCAACCTTTGACTTGTGTGGATAACACGATGGGTGTGGGATGAAACTCTACATCCAGTAATAGTTCATGGATGAAGATGGTGTAATAAACGAGTTTAGTGATATAGAATCATGAAAATTAGAAACCATAGCAGATGATAAACTGATTCTACCTCGAATTACTTTTATGCCCTCTGGAACTGGAATATCTATCACATGTATCTAGCTATGTCCTAATCCTTTTCCTCACTATAAAAGACCTCAACATCCATGTTTGTACTGGGTCTATGATGTAGAGGTATATTCGATGGCTTTCCTATACCAACTCTACCCCTCCTATATAATAATATTCCTACTAAATAAGGTACTAATCAAAAGTCGGAAGACCCTTCTTCCAATACTACCTCATGAGAAATTGTCATTTCCGTTGGAAGGGGTCCAGATTTCCCAAGACATATTATCCCAAAGGTTATGAAGAATACTAACACTAATATTAAAAACAAAATATGTATTAAAATAATAAAAAATAGTTATCTCAGTAGATGCATGAGATCTAATGGACCTTAAGTAAAATTTTCCAACAATTGATGTCATTTCCCATCAAATCATAATATCAACTACCCATCATTCAGGACCCATAATCTAATGCCTGGATACTCAAACACCCTAAATAACTCATAAATAGGGGTAATCTATCACACTCATGAACCCTATACATCAACTCTCACTTATTCTACACCTCAAAATAAATAGGTTACATTAATTGGGAAACTATAGAATAAAGGGTGGGGTATATCTCTTCTTACAAGAATTGTTATTTGGAATCCTCATCTTGAAATAAATTAAGGGTAAATAACAAATGGTCCTTAAACGTAATTCCCAAAACTCAAATAATCATGCTCCACTGATGAAGGTATATAAATTCATTTATATTCTCTTCATTTAATTTCATTTATAAGAAATTTTCACTAAACTTATTCTGGAATTCATCCCATGACACATCGGTCTCCTTCGGCTTACTGAGGCACAAAACAAGATGAATATGGTCTAAAAATACTCCATTCAGTTTACTATATATAAATAAAATCTGTTCCCCTCGTAATATTCCATGATTTGACACTATAAGGTTTCAAAAATCTATTTTGACTACTTATCCTCCTTATCAGGAATGACCCTCGGATGATCAACAACATTAGTCTACTAAACCTCCCCAACTCAAACCATATGCAGGAAATGACTAACTAGAATATATACATTGAATATAAAAATACCTAATTCTATTATCAACAGATTTATTTAATTTCATTAAACTAATTCATTTATTTAATCCTAAAACAACTACATTAAAATCAAAACTCAATCTAGTATGATGCATGTACCTCTACTTGATCTCTACCATGCAACAAGTTCCAACCTAGTACATTCAAATAGCTTAAGGTATTTTTTCCCAATCATAGGGGGGATGAAATCATGTGTTTTATACATTTTCCATTTCTTTCATCACATGCTAAGTTTGAGGAACATTGTTCCCCTACCAATATATGTAGTACTCACTAGTTACTTAATTATAATTGCACCAAATTACTTAACCAACACCTTAGACACAACTCTATCATGTCCCCCACACCCATTGTAATCCCTCTTTGGACAATAATGATGAGAATGGGTGACCCTTATGTCTCATCCCCAGTAGGCCCCAGGCTAGAAACTTGCTCCAAGTCTATAAAACACTCAGATAGAAGGCATTACTCTCAATATCCCTGGATAAAAATATAAATCCACTAGAAAAACCACTATACTATATAAGAAATGCGATAAAATTCCACACACAAAATATCCCATATGCATCAATATACAATGGATACAAGAACCTCCAATGAAAAAATAGTACCAAAATTAATTCAAGTGGCACTAACAACAAAAACAAAAACCGTGAGCTAGTACTAACTAGCTCAATCACCAAATCCCTTCAAAGACCTAAAAAATATTTCATAAATATGTAGGGTGAGAATAACATGTATACATAGTAGAATCATACTAAATGTATATCATGGGAAAGTGAAAACAACATACTAATTTCTGGATGAACAAATATCAGAACTAACCAGTGCCTACATGGGTAAACGAGTTTCTCCCCAACCTCACCAAATAAAATATCAAAGTGTAGTAAAGTAATATAATAAGAAAGTAGATAATGGTGACCCCAAACCACTTCCCCGTTAATTTTTCACTCCCTACCAATGATAATTCATCCTTAGATACCATTCATTCTATGTCCACCTATAACAGCACCAACCATATATTATATCTCATTGAACTGACCACATATCATGTCTCTCCACTCTAATAGAATATCAAGTCTTGCAACACAAAAACAATATCATGTATCAGGTAACCAGGGTAGTAGGGTATCATAGATGTGTAGAACATCAACCTTATGTCCTCCTCCTACCAATAATTACCCAACCACATATCTCATTATCTGCCACTCGTATCACTATAATCTATTATTGATGGGATAGTGTGGGAGTGGGGGTAGATTTGTATCCTTCCCATATTGGATGTTAGGGAAGACATCCCTAGGTGTATTTGGGTGTTTTTCAGGTTACCCAACATGGGTGGGGTACATAGAAAAGTCATAAAACAATACAAGTATATTGTAGTCTCACTAAATACCACACCTATGGGTTCACAAAAGAAACACCAGAACAACCACCATCAGATCCCTGCTAACATCCTGCCACCACGAACCCACTCTCATGTAAAATATCCAACCATAAGCATCACATAGAAGGAAAAAACATGGGTTCTAGTTTCTAAAAATTAATTTAACTAATCATATTCTAAGATTTATTCATTTAGTTATAAGCATAAAATTCCCACCAATTAATTTTTTATCTATAACCACATTTATATACTCCAATATTATTCCCTTTCTAGTTAACAACTATTAAGAATCCACCATGTCATGGCACCCAAAAAACTAAGTCCACCAAACCACACATAACTGACACCACCAAGAATCAATCAACTAAGGACACTAAGCCACAAAAAAACAAGGCCACCAATCTACACACAACCAAGGATAGAAAGACACATACATCAATCATTACATGAAAATTTCATATTCTACTAAATATTTTAATTTTATTAAATTTTTTACATAACCATTAAAATTTATTCTCAAATTCTTCCACCATAATAAGATATAAACCTATATTAAGTATATCACATGAAACAACATCAACAAAAAAATCAAATACCACATTCAAATCACACAACCCCATTTCAATTTCATTAGTTTAGTTTATTATATTTATTGTACCAATTCATATCATTCAAAAAATAGAAATAAAACGCATATTAATTCCATATATTCCCATAAAAATGAGATATTAAGGATACCCTACCTAAAAACAAGATTTTTGATTCTCTATGTAAATCCATAGTAAGAGAGGATGAACCATGGGGCTCTAACCTCATAAGGAATCCTCAAATCAATAATAAATGCAGTGATATAACATCAAAATCGGAACCAAATAAACCCCCACACTAAACAATAAAATAGATGTGATATATCCAAAGAAACTAGAAAGGAATTAGAGATAATGTGATGAAGAACTCACCCAGAATAACTAATATTGATTCCTTAAAAGAAAATGTGGAATTCCCAAATCAGAGGTCTTTAAGGATAACAAAATAAAATTATAATATTTTGATGTTTGAGAGTAATTGAGAGATAATAGAGGAAATCAAATTTGGGTGGGAATTTGTAAAAATATTGGAAATCACCCTATTCATAATGTGAATGGTAGGTTAATTTTGTGAACTTCCCATGGTTCACATCCTTCGAGAAATAAGGTGATCATTGAAAAAAAAAGTCATGTGGATATCCTCATGTTGAATAAATATTTTATGCCATGAATTAATCAAATCCTAACCTGACAAAAGATCACCATAAGCATTAGTGATGTAAAGGAAATTTCACTCCATGAATCAGACTAAAAAATTACACTATAACAAGAAGTGAATCCACTGTATAAAACATTAAACATCATGAACCAATAATTCATGACATTAAAAATATTATATATTTTTAGACATAACACAAACCAAACATTTACCATCTTAAATCCAATCTAAAGTCTCCCTTAACACCCAAAACATCCAAAGTAATAGGCTGGATGGTTTTTGGCCATTTCAACAATACAGTTCGATCATAAAATAGTTGATCCAAATCGGGGATGTTATAGATAACTTAAATCCAAACTGTGATATGTCATAATTGGTATAATGTTATAGATATCTCTTCTTTTTTAGGTTTTTTTTGGGATTTATAACATTATTAATTGTGATATTGTCAAATTATTCTAGTGGATGTTCAGGATTTATTTTTTTATTTGTGATTTCTTTTTCTATAATGATGTAATTTTTTCAGTTTTTCAATTACATGTTAACCGAATCTCTTATCATGAGCCATTCAGTGTCAGAAAGCCTCTAAGGATCTGAGGTAGAGGTTGTTCAGTGTTCCAATTTTTAGGTTTTCATATGAGGGTGTTGAGTGTGTGGTGTATTGTGATACCTCTATAGTTAGGATTATATGTGTGTTGATGTAGTGGTGGAAAATTATTTCTTATGTGTGTAGGAATTAACTTTTGGGTGAATAGTTTTTAGTTTACTTAAGCCACCATCATCTCATGAATATCTTTTCCAAAGGATATCTCTACCGGGGAAAGTGATATTGGCATGAGTTATAGAAATAATATGAATTCAATATGGTCTATACTCTAGGGATGGTCAACATGGTGGTATATTAACATAGTAAAAAATCACAATCTTTTTTTCTAGAAGATGTGTCAGAGCAGTTGTTCTCTTTACAACTGAACCTGAGAGAGTACATAAGGACAAATTATCTCCCATCGATAGTAGTGGCTCCACCCCTCATTAATAATGTGATAGAGACACATTTTGGATACCTCAATTATGAAGGTATATGTTAAAAAATATTTTTAAGAGTAACAACAAATAGATTTTATGAAGGTAGAGAGAATGCCTTTCTTTTCAAATAATGGAAAATTCCTCTAGTTGTGTTGTTTGAAGTGGCTTTGAGAGAGTTTGATTAATTCCCTTTGGTGGTACATCCTATATTGGAGATGATGCAACTAAGACTTTAATAAAAAAAAATTAGGCATCTATGAGGATTGTCACCGAGTTTTTATCTTAATGCCTCACATGTTAGTAGGTGAAGAATGAACCTCATGTTTTGGTAGGCTTTACTCAACCACTAGAAATACTATAGTAAATTTGGGATGTAATATCAATTTTTTAGGGAGATTTAGTTGAAAATGAGAGGTCACAACACCATTTGTGATATTGTTTTACAACTTATCAAGTTCTCTCACTTTCATGCCATCCGAGATCAGAGTTCGATTTATAGATTGTGGTGCTTATACATGTAGTAGATCATTAAAATTCATAATGTAACCTAAATTATTGTCTCTAACCATGATATTAAATTCACATAATGGTTGTGGATAGGTATTTAGGTGGATTTTGGGGTCTTCGTTAGAAATTATCAAGGAACATCACCCTTAAAGGATTTCTCGGTAGAATAAACCATCAATATTTTGGAGATATGCTAAGAGCCTATGTGTTGGACTATAGTCATTGTTGGTAGGATCACATTTCAATAGATTAGTTAACATATATTAATAGGTATCACTCAAATATTAGCATGACTTCATTCAAATCTCTACATGAGAAACCCAGAAGGTCACCCTTGTGTTGGACGGAGATTGGTCAGCCATAACTTATGGAACTGAAGCTCAGGTAAGTGATAATGGACAAAGATTAGTTGATACATAAATGAATGAATACCCCTCAGAATAAACAAAATATCATATATAATGACATCGTAGACTCTTGGATTTATAGAAGGGTTACATTGTGTTTTTAAAGATCACTCCACGATGAGGTATATAGATGTTTTGTTGGGGTATTATGTTTCCCATGAAGTTCATTAGGTAGTTCAAGATACATATTGGGGTTGGTGAGGTTTATTACTTCATGGATTTATCCCTGTCATTGTACTATGTTCAAGACATATTTCACATGTTGTGTGTGAGGGGGTGTGTTAAATACCTATCCCACATTATTGAACGAGGCAAGCCGGCCATCAAGGATGAAGCCACCATTTTTGGAGTACCCTATGGTGATCAATGATCTATATGAGATGACCATTCATGGGAAAACTATCATGTTGGTATAAGTTATTTGGATATATTATAAACTCCAAGAAATATCATGATAATGTGAGAGATAAATACATGCTCAGTACTCCCACCTTTTTTAGTAGGTTTTCCCTTTTTAAGGTGAAAAGCCTTCAAGATGGAGAGAATATAATGAATTATATTTTAATAAATGAATCATTTAAATATTTGAATATAATATATTGCATTTTTATTCAATTATGTTGTATAATTATGGGTTTTAATGGAACCTAGTAGATACATATTAAAAATATTAAATATATTAAATCATGCATGATTTTTTGGGAAATAATGTTTTTCAAATTGAATGGGGTCCCAATTGAGAATTGTGAGACTATTATTGGGTTCAAAACATATGTTTTACTCTAGGTGTGATATAATTTTTATGTGCATAAAATATTTACATGATGTGCAGTATCCAAAAACATAAACAAATAAATTAATTAAATAATTTAATCCATATAATTAAATTTGTGAACTAATTCTACCATACTTAAACCATGTTCTAGATAATCCTTGTGGTTTGAAAAATAACCCAAGATTATATGAAAATGAGAGGGATTTATCTTATTAATACAATAATCAATAATGAACATAGATATTTGAGGATTATTACATGGATCCCATAGGGCTCATTATGAATGAAAAAATTCTTGAACATCACAAGTGACAATGTTGTAGATCTATTATTCACCAATAATCCATCAAATGATTGGTTGATTTTGTTTTTATTGACTCCTTCCATGTCATTTTAGGATTTCTAGCATGAATTTACATTATTTCATTGAATCCCTTATTTCTTCCCTTGTCATGATCACATTGATTATTTTCTCCTTTAAGATGTAAAATAATCATTATTCCAATTATCTAATATTTTTGGTTTCTTTCACTCAAGATCAGTGGGTGTGTATTTAATTACAATCGATGGACTCACTTTGCCAATTGTTCTTTTATCCACTCATTATTTTCATGTTCATCATGGGTTTGTGATAGGCAGATGATTAGGTTAACAATCCGGTTTGATTCAAGATCAAACCTTAGACCCACACTATTTTTTGCAATTGATGATGTAGATGATGATTTGGGTATGAAAGGAAAATATATTTTCGATTTAAGATGTAATGTTAAGTGTAGGTACCTTGGAAAATAGTGGATAAAGTGGTAAGATTCCTATGGATCAGAGATAATTCTGATTTCCATCCATTGATGATCGAACATCAATGATCATATGAGTTTGATACATTTATGGCAGAGAAAATCAATCCAACAGTGATATATATTTTTTGATCAATGAATATAGTGATTATCTATGAATAAAATGAAAATTCTGGGAAAAACATGACTAAACCTCATGTATTTTGGAAGAACACAATCCATCTAGTGTGTTGGTCACAACAACTAGGGATTCTACACTACAAATTGAAAAGACTAATACCAATAAACATTTATTGAAAAATAATATATCTAATGGAAAAAATGAGTAATTATAACAGCTATTAAGTATTATTGGTATGTATTTTATGTACCAACACATATTTCTTCCATCAGATATATCTGTCAGTATTAATCATTTAACCCCAAAAAAATATTTTACCAACATTTAAATTTAATACTTTATCGTACCAGTAAAAAAAATTCATACCAACACTTGAATCTATTAATAAAAATAACTATTTCAACCAAATATTTTACCATTAATAAAATATGTTACAATAATTCATTCAATGATAATAACCAATTAATAGAAACCATAATTTTTATAATGATTATTATTTTTATGACCAATGTAAAAATTTAATTTTCGTGGTTTTATTAAACATATCTCTTTAATTATTTTCAATTTTCAATTTTATCTAGGACTAAATGGTTCTTATATTTTCTAATTCATGTGATTTAATAAAAAATTGAACACTTTTTATAAAAATTTAAATCATTGCAACATTTTAATATAACAATATTAATAAATGGAAACATGATAATGAATAAAATAATAATAAATATAAATGAAAAATACATTCAAATATTTCATTAAAAAATAATAACAACATTATTTGAACTATGTTGAAATAGATGTTTCACAAATATGTTGAAATAGATCATACTAATACAAACATTTTTTAAAATATTTATTAAAAATAAATTTTGTACCCAAAAATATGTTGAAATGGATCATTAGAAATTAATACAAATTTATTTGAATCTAAAAAATTATAAATTAATAAAATATTTAATTTTATTATAATTAAAATATGTAATTTTTTATTTATTTGGAATTAACCCCAACATCAGTTGCATCCCCCATCACCCACTCTTACCTCCAAACACATCGAGGTCTCCTCCCCTCGTGCTTCTACTCCATTACTACCTGCCCATGTCTCCCGCTTTACTGATGCTACCCACTCCCATCACCCTCCATATCGATGTCTTCTCCCCCACATCCATTATTATCATGCCTCTTCAGTTCCCCAAATCCTTGGATTCCTATCATGATTTCACACCAAAACAGTCTTCTCATCCTCCTCCCCTGCACTCCCAAATCTATCACCAGGTACATTTCCATTCATTAAGCACCTCTTTAGTTTTCTGATGATGGTCATTCTCTGTCTATTGTGAATTCTCATACCTTTCTTCCCTGGCTCATATCATTTTACATTGCCTCTTTAAAGTCATAAAAATTAAGATGAAATCATTATTTCAATGATCATTTAATTAAAATAGCCTATATATATTTACCAGGGAAGGGGAAAATTAAATTTTAGGTAAAAAAATAAATGAATTAGATTGTAAATAACTTATTGGTGGCAAAAAAATGTGAAATTTCTGTCATTGTATCTCAATTATTTCTTTTAATGTTGATTGAGTTCTTCTATTACATTTCATATTTCATGGATTAAAAAACCATGTTATTCATAATAAATTTGATGAACTACTTATAAACAATAGTTAATAATGGGTGAATTTAATTTTGTTAATGCTGATACACTGGTTACACTGAAAAGAACCCAACTCTCAACACCTGAAAACAACTTATTTCATCTTATTTTTATTTTTGAAGGATCAAGGTCTCTATGAAAATGAATGGACACTATTTTGAAATATAAATTTATGAGAATCCATTAGGGTTTCATTCTATGGTATGAATTTCATTATAATTGAACTAAAATGTTTTCATCATTTGGATTGTTGTAAAATATACAATCAACATAAAAATTTCCCACCTTAAATTGGTGGAGATTGAATTTTATATATATGAATGCACCCACAATCATATAATTATAAAGGAATGTATTCTAAGTTTTTTAAAAATGTCTTACCATTTCATGTTTGGTAAGATTTCATTTTTTGATTTCTTTTGTGTAATGACTCAATGTTGTGTTTTTTCATGATTATTGCTTGATTCTCATTTTATGTGCTATGTAAATTCAATATAATCATTTTATAACATTAATCATCTTGTGTACCATTGAATTATATATTTAAAGTATGTTCATCTAAGAGTTTTTATAATCAAGTCATGTGTTCAAATATTTAATTCGTTGAACTATGGAAAAAAGTTGATATCTACATTGAATTTCATTTATGTTTTTATCATAACAATGATATTTTTATGTCTTTTTAAATTATTATTTCATGCTTCTTGAATCATATTTTATTGTAGTATTTAAAATTAATTATTTTAAGAATTATTTTTAAGTTAGTTTCCTTGTTAATACATGACTAATATTTTCTTTTTTAATTGTTAACTATTAGATTTAGTTCCCTTGTTAATTATATTTATCACAAGACATGTTATTCATTATTGAAGATTGTTATCTTAAAAATTTTAATCAACATACTGATAAAGTTATTTTTCAAAGTTGTGAATTGAACTTAGAATAAATTCTAGACATTCCATTTGATCGTTCATAAACCAGGTAAATCTAATTGCCTCTATTAAATAAGTGATAATATACAAAAGTAAGTATTATGCCTTATAAATTGTTTTCATGAAGTTTTATAAAATGGAACATAATTGTGATGCTCATGTAATTGTAGTGGCCCTAGCTTTTTAGGTGTTCTCTGGATCTTGTGACTGTAGCTAATATGTTTTCATTCCACAATTTCACCAGAGGCCAGTCCTTGGAATTTATTTATTAGTTTGTGGGAAGTTTTTCTAGGATTTATGTTAATTGAGGTTATTATTTCAAATTCATATAATTTTAAAAGGTTTTCATGATTTGAATGGGCCGGTATTAGTAGAAATCTCAATGGTGATTTGGCTGATTCAAGAGTTCCAAGTTTTCATATTTTTTACCTTCAAATACAAGGTTTTATACATATTTTTGTCAATTTCTACTTATTTCAATAATTATATTTGTGAGTATGGGAATATAGAGATTAAATACACTTTCTTGATTGTTTTTTCATAGACTCTAAAAAGTTTTATACTTAATAAATTTTATACTTATTTCTTATAACCATTTTAGAGAACCACATAAAATACTTATTCTTGTTTCATGTTTTCACTTTGTTTTATAATATTTGTTTTTTGATTATAAAGAGCATAAAATACAAAAGAAAATGTTTTCAATTGGTTATTATTAGAATTTTTTTAGGAATTATAGTGTTATATACTTTTTCTGTTTTGTAATCTTGTGTAATTAAATTCATGAATACATATTTTATTAAATGTGATTTGGGGTTTCACCCCTCGTATAATCACTCTGATATGATTTTATCCCTTACTATTTATGTGGGTTTCAAGGATCAGGAAGAAAACACCACAAACCGGTTATTGCAGCATGTGAAATCAATGAATTAGATATTTTTTCAATGATTCTGACAACTTTATCTCTCACTGGATGTTATTATTGTTTCTTGTATCCATTAGATAAAACCACATAAACATATACACTTATTCCCCTCCTCATTTCCTTGGTTTTATCTATTGGGTAATAACTCCTTACAAATACTCTATAGATTGCCTCCCAAGTGTGAAATGTGTATTCTTTTTGTTGGAGTATCCATCTACTTGTCTCCCATTAATAGAGGAATAATTTTAAACATAACTCATTTTGAGTCAATCCCTCAATAGAGAATGTATTCATTGTTATTATGAAATCCTTGATGAATGTGAAGGCATCATCCCCCTGATCACTATGAAAAGTTGGTATAGATTTTTATTGATGTTTTTGAGCACATACACTAATTATCTATGCGATATAATGATGTCTGAGCAACCCCCTCTCTTGGGTAATTTCCAGGCCTCTCAACCTCAACAGCGCATGATTGTAGTACGATTGGGCACATGATAGTGGTTTTTTCAACCGATTATATCCCACATAGCATGTCATGTTCCCCCAATTTACATAACATTATAGTGTAAATGAATAGCTCATGTGTATTTGAAATTTAATTACATCATTTTAGAACTTAAAAGTGGAGGATATAGAGCTTCCTAATGCCTAAATATGCATTTGAAAATAATATTTCTATAGTGAGAATTCTTGAAATCTAATCTATTTGAAAATGTGTAAAAGTTGTGAATTCCAATTTTAGTATATTTTTTGTATTTCTGTATTTTTGAATATTTTTAATATAAAAATAGATATAAATCTATTCAATAATTTCACCAATCCATTATAATCATAAAAATTTATGGTTGTGGAAAACCACTACAAAATAACATGCATAAAGCAGCAAAATCACACTCATAAAGCTGCCATATACTTACAAGAAGCCTCCCTAGATTGAAATAAAGACTAGTTTAACATTACAATAACAAGAAAAATAACAAAAACGATGGGAATTAGATCACGAGTCATTTTGAATTTATGTCAGTGCAGGTTTTTTTGTAATCATCAATTATTGAATTATTCAGTTCTTATTATTAAAAAATACAATTTATTTTTTTCCTCTTACATAATTTGTTTTATACGATTTCATCCATTGATATTTATCAGGGTATCTATGATTATTAGTATGAAAAATACAGAAATTTTTTTGATTACATAAGTGGATGACCAAATTTGAATTTCCTTTTTACGTATGCATGATAGTTATTTAAATGTTCCCATG
This sequence comes from Viscum album, assembly GCA_963277665.1. Classification (NCBI taxonomy): domain Eukaryota; kingdom Viridiplantae; phylum Streptophyta; class Magnoliopsida; order Santalales; family Viscaceae; genus Viscum; species Viscum album. Next base: position 335,072,352 of record OY728134.1, read on the forward strand.
TTTATAGATTTCAATATTTTCATGTTATATAATTACAGGTTATTATATTTACTGTTTTACTAATTTTTAGGATATGTTTTCCATGATTTAGGTTCCAGGTTTAAAAATTGATGGTTTGGTTTATAAGATTTTATGTTTTATGATCAATATTTTGTAGTTTTTGGGAGCCCGTGTATGCACAAATATGTTTTCAGGTTTTTAAAAAAAGGTTCACAAGTTTTCACAGATAGGTTTTCATAAATAGGTTTGTATTTTTCCAAAACAGGGTTACACAAATAGGTTTTCAGGTTTTCATAATTACATTTTTATTTTTTCAGAGACCATGTATGCCCATGTTTTCACGGATATGATTCCACAAATTATTTTTCACAATCTCTTTATCCCCTAGAAAACATGGTTCTTACTAATTTTTATGTTCAATAGTATGTAGTTTTCAGAAAATAGCTTTTCAGGATTATATTTTTTTTATGGGTTTCTATGTTAGTGGTTACCAAATGGTTGATTTTTTGGTTTGTATTTCATCTTGTTAAAATACAGTTGTTTATAGGTAGTAGTATTGTAGGTTTGTATGTTAGAGGTCTATAGGTTCCATGTTTATTTTTTTACATGTTTTTTGGTAATAATATTCTTGATTAGTGTTTTATATTTTTATAATTTTTATAGTTTAGGTATACATGTTTAGGAATTTTACAAGTTTTCCAATTATGATTTTTTTATGTTATGGATTATATGTTACATGTTTTCAACAAGAAATATGTAGGTTCACCATTGAACTATAAACCTTACAATATGATGGGTCACATATTCAAGGTTAGTAGTTGTGAACCATTCTCAACACATCCATGTACTTTTAGATTCATTCTTGTTTAAAGTTAGAGCATGTATTCCCATTACCCAGTTCATAGCCTCTTCAAAGTGTGTCAGTTTAAATGGTTCATTCGGACCCTTTAATTGATATTTTATTCTCTTGCAGCTATGATAATACTATTATGATTTATGTAGGTGATGGTGAAAGTGATGATTTTCATTGTCTTCAGAAATTTAGTCCACTGATTATAAAAATTTGATATCATGGGTACTTTCCAAGTTGTTATTTTAAACATAATTCCCACTCTAATAATTTTTATAAATAAAAGGTTGTCTTTGAATGATTATTTCCTTATTGTGTAGGTACAACCTTTATTTAATGTCAAAAGGAATTTAAACAAAAATAATGTAAGTTATAAAAATGCTTATTCCTTGTTGTGTAGGTACTTCCTTTATCCCTATCGTGTAAGTGTATTTATGTCCCTCATATGTGTACCTCCTTCAATTCCATATGAGGTCTTTTCTCCTCCATTTGTCCACATACTGGAGCTGGCATGGTTGGGGCATAGACTAGAGCTAGCATAGATGGTCTGCAGTTGGAGATGACATGGACTAGAGCTGGCATGGATGGGCCCAAAGCTGGATGAGCTAGCATAGATTGGAGAATTCATGGATGGGGTTAGAGCTAGCATGGATGGGCTTGTGCTGGAGCTAAAATGGTTGGGTTGGATCTGCTGGTTCCAGAGTCACTAATGGTAATGGGTTGGAGCTGTTTTGTTTGTTGATTCAATTTGGGGGAGGGATCCAGTGGGGGGTAGGGTTGTTTAGTATTGTGCAATAGAATGGTTGAACAATCCGGTTGGGGATCCAATAGGTTCTTTTTGAAATGAAATTCATTATTAATATAATGAATTCTTGTCCAATTTTTAACATGTGTTAAAATCTCCTTTGGTTTAATAATTAAATCATATGTATTATATTTTAAAAATTAATAAATATAATATGAAATTTTATTGTCGGTAAAAATATATAATTTTTATTTTAAATTTAATTTATAATAAATATTATATATTTGTTAATATTGTTACCAAGAGATAAATTTTCCAAAATCACCTCTTGTTAAACACCTTAACCAACATATATATTATTTGTTTGTATTATTATATCGGCAACAGAATTATTTTATCTATTGGAAAAACATTTATTTATAGATTTTTTACCAACTGTTTTGTGATAGGGACAAATATATTGGTAAAACGTTTTACCAATATAAAATTCACTTTTATAATAGATATGTCCCTATTGTAAAAACTGAAATATTTTTTAGTGTTATCCCATGTTAAATATTACACAGCTATGTGGAAGGACTGCATTCCATGTAACCCCAATCAGGTTTTTGAGTTGTGTATAGGGAATAAATTTCTAAAACCTTGAGTGGCCCTACATTTCAAGACCGATGATAGAGATTTCCTGAGGTGCATCCTAGACAGTTCAGTGATGTTCATTGGGTAAACACCAAAGACCCAAGGAGCCCTCACATATTGTGTGTCATGGGACATAAATTGTATACATTATCTTTCCACATGATGAGTGGAGTAGAAAGATATGATTAGAAATGACTTGAAAGTATACCACATGTACCCTAAAGGAAAATACATGTATTTATTTTAAACATTATTATCTTTTTTTCAGACTCAGGATTGGAACTATGCATAGTCTTTTGAGAGTATATATCCATGTTAGACAGGATGGTAATATTTTATATGAAATTATACAAATAAAAGTCAATGGAATGAGTGATTATAATTTAACTCATGGATGGTTATATGATGTTATGGTTTTGGTGTGATTATTGGAGTTAAAGATGATATCTATACTCCCCTAGTGAAGAAAATTCCTATCAGGTTATGGGTATCCAATATCCTTTATAAAGGTAGGGCCAGTACTCCCAACACAAATATATGGGTGGGTCCTCTATTTTAGGATTTTTTTACTCCCATATCATCAAGCCTTTATAGGGATAAGGTCCTCCAATAGAGTCTATACCCCCTCGACTGAGGCATCTTCCAGTATGGTGTAGGTTCTCATTTATATTCTGACAAGGTTATGTTGGAATGTGGTTTGTCCTCCTGAATTATAGAGCTATGGGTATACTAGAATTTTATTGATGGAGGTGGTGATCAATATCACTTCTCTTCTCACCTCAGTTTATTGGCGAACATATCTATTTTTTGGGTTTCTTTACCCTTCTTGTGGGTTGAACTAACTATTTTTTCTATTTCATCCCTTTTTTATTTATAGGGAATCCTTCTAAGAATATATATGATCCCCCCCCCCTATTTGGGGGCTTCCCACACATTTCATGTCCTATGTAGAAGAGTGACTGTTAGATGATAACCTTAGGGGCCATATTGGGTAGCTCATAGTAATGTCGTGTGATGATGATTTATGATGGTCATTTATTTTTGGGTATAGGAGAAGGACCTTATTTATTACCAATTAGGTTTGGAATCCATTTGTTTCTAGTTGGGAATGATCCCCCCATTATAATTAGGATGTATTTATATCACGTCACTCTAGTTTTTTATAGAGGTTTTTCCATTCATTGTTTCTTCTTGGGATGGCGATGGTCTTTTTATCCTTTATTATTTTGATATACATAGAGGTGTGTTTCTGTAAGGGTTCAATAGGAAAAGACCTTCAATTTGTGGTATATTCTTATTTGATTTTATCCACTATCTCCTTACCTATTGGAGGAAATCTTGGGACCTCTCTCAGCTTACTGTAGGTCTATGTGGGACCTTGGTGGGTTGGGCCTAGACATTACCTATTTAGGAATTGATTTTGTTTAATTATTTATTTACATCACATTTTTATGTGTCTTTCACATCGTTTATATGTGGTTTAAGGGATCTGGTGGGTGATCAAGGTAGGTGTTACTACCTTTAGTATATTGGTCTGTGTAAGGATGGAAATAAGGGGGTGGGAATAAATTGAATATTAAAAATATCATTAGAAATTAAAATCAACCTTGATGAAATTTAAATAATTAAAGAAAAAGACTACAATATAAGAGTTCTTGTGTAGAAGATGTAAAACAAAAAATACAAATTGTAATACATTTATAAAGGATTTCATCCAAAATTTACAATGGGATTCCTAAATCTCCCCCTCTCAATTTCTTGAGAGTTGTCATTTCCCCTTGGCATTATTGGTATACAATAAACTCATTTAAATTAAGTAAAAAATTATTTTTATAAGTTGTATTAAGAAACCCATTTATAACACAATTGTTTTAGTATTTGTGTCAAGAGACCCAATCCCCTCAATTTTAATGGTAGTTTTCACCAACCCTCTCACTCAATGTAGATATTATTTCGTTAATAATTATCAAAAATAAATGACACTATAGGTAATAAAATAGAATTTAATTCATTGAATTGCTACCTTTATTTTTTTTGGAATAATATATCATGTTACACATCTCAAAAAATAATATTTTTTAATCCAAAATTATATTGATATTTTAAAATTACCATTAAATAAAAAATAGCGTAATTAACATTATTCTTATTTTACAATAAATGGTGTTTTATTAAATGACTTAAAATAAATGAAAATTTATATATTATTCCATGTGAGTAGTATGTGTTAAAAATATCAAAATGGGTCTATTAATGTACCAATTAATCCTTCTTAATTAACATATGGACCTGTATATTGTAAAGACATTATAAACACAGTCCAGGATTAAGCAGTGTTTTAGTGCATCATGTGTATTTATTTTAAAATTAATTTCCAAAGAACATGAAAATTTTATTTTATAAATTAGATATCATATGAATAAATCAGAGGCTCCATATTTTATAAAAAATCTCACTTTAGTTTACTCTTAATTGTTTAATTAATTAGATTATAAAACTATATTCTTTAAAAATTACCAAAATGATAAAATTGGGGAATATTAGAAGTTAGGGAACCAAATTATTAAAATGCATGTATTTTTTTGTTTTGGAGATTTGAATCAATCATGATTCATCTCTAATCCATTATTTTTCCATTTTCAAGGAAATTTAGGTCAGGTATACCACCCAATAGTGAATAACCTTTTGGTATTTATAATAATTACACTCCATCTCTACTATAAAAGGCCACCACTTATACTCATTCCTCACACCTCTCAAACCATTTAAGCATTAGAGTTGGTTCCCTGGAACTAACTTATTGGTACTTTATGATAAATATTAATTAATTGGATGGATATCTATAAACTCTTTATCACATCATTATTTTTATTCTGTGTAATATTTAATGTGATAATGTCCCAAGAGTAGTTGTCGCACTAAAAAGTCATGACAGTTCCCTGCTATGAGGAGAACCCAGAAGTGCCAGGACACTATTCATAGATATTTTTTCTATAGTTGGATGATATAATTTGAGGGACACAATTTATGAATTCTATTAGGATTTCATACCCATATGTATTTGAGGCACCATCTCATGGTGCATACCCTTGGTAATGTCCATGCAGATATTATGAGAATGAGACTTACCCGTAGAAAATCCACATTTATAAGTTTCATTGTATGTTTATATCTGCAAACATGTGTATTGGTCCTTAGACTGTAATATTATCATTAATGGGAATTGTGAATCTCACACATATGTGTATTGTAAAAAATTGTGATGACATATGTTCTCAACGAAGTATGATATATTGGGTGTGTCATGAGTAATACTACATTAATGAATAATGTGAGCAAGGATTTATCCCTTTTGTTCCAAAATGGAAGTTTATATCTTATGCCCATTTATAGAAATGATATAGACTAAATAAATCCATGGACATGGTGTTCTATAAGAAAGTTAAATATCCAAAAATTCAAATAATGATAAATCGATAACATGGGTTGATATCACTTGCATGAAACCCATATTATTGGAGATATCGATAAAATGGATTATATTACACGGTATGCATTCATATGTGGTGACATGTTATTATGACATTAACTTCATTCTCTATTGGTGACTTGAAGTGTTGGGGGATTCTAACCTTGTTCTTTTGGTTACTCCACCTAATGCCACTGGGAAACAGGCCTATAGGATCACACACTATGTGTATCCATTATCTCAGTTAAATAATATATATTTTTATTATTTAACAAGTTGAATAAATATTATATGCAGTTGTGGATTAATAATTATTCATGGATGCTTGATTTAATTTATTTCAATACTACTTATTCGAGAGAATATAATGTGGTGGAATAATTAGCAAATATTTATTTTTTATTTAGTGAATATAATTTTTATATATTTTTTGGTGAATAATGCAGTGATATTTATTTAATAAATAAATAGTCATTATTCAAGGTTCAATAAATATTGTGGAAAATTGTTGGACAGAGTTAAGGGTCTAGTGAGAAATAATAATATTGAATATTATTTAATTAAATAATATTTAATTATCACTCACAAGTTAAGGGCCTGTTAGTAAATAATAATGTTGATGTTATTATTTGACATAGGAATCTCGCTTCTGTTAATAAAATAATTAAGGCACTTGTAGAAATTATTTATTATTACCCTAGAGAATTAAATGCATGGTTATATTTTTCCCTTATTATCCAAGCTCCAACCAAGCAATGATTATTATTGTTGTGTACAACAAATTGGAAAAATCTCTCAAGACTAGAGAGTTCACCTCTCTATAAGAATTCTCTTAAGAATGAGAGAGATCCTCCTCCACTAAATCAAGCAAAATTTTTGGAGAGTTATTTTCAAAGTGATCTAAGGCAGACATTACAAGAGAAAGGATCTTCTGTTCTAGCACCCAGAGACTCATTCTGCATCATCTAGAGATATGTGTAATGGATTTGGATCACCACTAGAGGATGTGCACCCTTGATCTCAACAATGCAAAGACGGCACACTGCAGATCTGTGGTCGAATTCATCAATGAAGAAAGAATCACCTTGAAGTTATTTCTTATACCAAATATTGACAAGGACATACTATTACATGGTCTTCAAGACTACACTCTATGTGGCCCACAGGACACAACATTTTCCCCTTTTAGGTTTGGGTTGTGTTGTGTATCCAATACACAGATTAGCCGACTGGTGACCGTGTAATGCGGAGTCAACATGGTGTGTGGCCCAATGGACACACAGTGTACTCTGAATATTTCTTAAGTACACCTCACATTTCATTTCCCCAAGTGTGTACTTCGGATTAATGGTGAGGAGGACACACACTGTGTAGTTGGATTTACACGTCATGTACACTTTACAGATTATGCATATTTAAAATTTATTATTATATTTTGTAACCCTTGATACATGAACCATAATGTTGGTGTAAAGCTACACAACATGTGATAGGTGTTTAATATATATATATATATGCGTGTGTGTGTGTGTGTGTTTGTGTGTGTGTGTGTGTTTAATTAACATATGTGTAATGTTCAAAGATATGTACATCACGTATGAGTTGTATTACAGCTATAATTATACATTCAAGCTACATGTCACAAAGAATAAATTGTATAAAAGTATAATACATGTTAGGTTCTTTTGGATGGGTATTCACCATGTTACCTACAAAGTACACGTTATGTACATAGTTAATTTTAAATGAATTTTTTAATTTTTTTAAAATTATAAGGGATAGGAATCTCAAGGAAATTCAAAAAATGTCAAACATAAAAGGATTAACTAATTAAACATAATAATTAATCAATTCAAGTTTGATTATGTTATATAAAAACGATTAAATAATTGAATGTTATTTTTATTAAATGTGTAATTCATTTCATTCAAGTGGATGATCATGATATTGATCATACCTTTGTCTATGATTAGTGTCCCTTTTAATTTTTTATTAAATTAAATTTTTTTCATGTGTTCCATCTCTCCACATTAATATGTACATCATGCATGCCCATGATTTATTTTATGTAAACCCTATTTTAACCCACACCTGCATGTGTGTAAAATCAAATGAAATGGTTGGAGCTCCCAAGGTAGTGGAGGTGGTTCAAAATTGGAGTCGAGGTGAAATCAATCCTAGGTGATACAAATGTGGATATGTGGAAAGCTGTAAACATGAACTAAATTGGTTCAAGATGTTTCTCCCATAGGAAAGCGGTTAGTTTTTCAACCTTTAGATGAAAAACAATTAGAACAAGATCAAGGTCATACCCTTTACATTATTTCTATCAATTGTATAGTTTATTCATTATGGATGTATTGTTGCAATCACGTAATTAATAAATTAAAGAAGCATGCATGATAGAACTAAAATAAACTACCTTATACGTAAATAATATCTAATACATGTTTAATCAATTAAGATTGTCCCACTTAATATTATCAAGCATACTAAAAGATAAAAAATGGAAATTTATTCATAAAGGATAATATCCCTCATAATAAAATTTAGTCATTATAGACTTCCATTACATCAGTTAGAATTGAACCATAGATCAAAGTGCATGACCAGCCAATGTTGGGGGGCTTTCAATAATTGAGGAATTATAATTTGAGGTTTTGGGTTTACTTGTCTTAGTTTACATAAAGGGTTGACTACCAAAGTAGGAATTGGTGTAGTTGAGAGGAAAAGGTTGATGGAATCCAAAATTTAGAATTTCGGGTTTGGTGAGTCCACTCAATGGATCATGGAGCTATGAGTTAATGCAGTTGGCATTTCGAATGCCTACCTAAAACCTTTTCAATTACTTGACCAGCCAATTTTGGGGTAATATGAAAGGAAATATTGATCCTTTCCACTTGAATGTCCAAGAAATGTGATTTCCCAAACCCAATGGTGAGGGAAATTGGGTTTTAATTAAATAGTGGGAGACAATTAAATATTTATTTATTTATTTGTCTTAATTTTATCAGATAAAGTACTAAAACACTCTTCATATTTGTAACACCCAAGATTTTTATGTTATATAAATCATCAAAGGAATACTTCACTACACGTAACACTTTCTTGGCTTGCTTTACACGCAATCGCGACCTTCCTCGATAGCTCGCGTCCTACGCAATATTGAGTTTCATTAAACAACGATATGCTATTAAAATATTATTAAAACTAGCCGTTGTGAATAGTAATAACCACTTTTTGAAATTTTTTAAATTTTATTTTTCAAAATTGACTTCATTTTTGGATTCAGAATATCTAAATTAGCCTAGGGTGAAATTTTGGTATTTTTCTGAAAACTTTCAATTTTTGATGAATACTGAAACTACTAAGTGGCTGTTAAAAAACTGAATTTCTCATGAAACTTAATTTTACCGCTTTTTTGAGTGGAATTTCAAAAATCCGAGAGATACGGTTGATGTCAGTAAGTAAAATGTGGTTCAATTCGATGAAAATAATTTTTGGTGAATAGTAACTTTTTACTTTTTTTTCCCACGGTTAAAAGTAAATAGGGTAATTAAGGGTAAAAATGATATTATTATTACCCTAACACATGTTCTAATTCTATTGGATAAGTGTAATTCGACCAAGAACAACCCTGGAAATAAAATATGACCATTTAGGCCCACTTGGATTAGATTAGGACATTTAATATTAATTTATTTAAAGAAGGGTTAAAATAGTTAAAATCAAAGTTTAATAAGTAAATAATTTTTAATATAGAGTTATACATAAGATAAATTAGACTATAAATATTCAATAGAAAGATAAAAATATTTCCTACATGATGGTATTTTATTTGTAATTTTAAGACTTTAAATAATTTAATTTATTTATGACACAATGATGATGCAGTAATTATCTTATTAATGAAATATTGACATAATTGATGTTATAAATGCCCAAATAAGTATAATTTGAGACTTTCTATGAATTAAACTAATTTTCTAGGTTAATATGATATGTTAGTATTGATTTGATTAACATTGTTCGAACTAATAATTCTATTACAATTTTCACAAAAATCAATTACTAAATAGTTTCAAAATTGACATAAAATAGTTTTTAAAACAAATATTATATTATTAATTGTTATTTTATTCCTGAAAATCTAAGGTTCGGTCAAATGACTTAGATAAGGTTATATATATTTATATTAAACAACTTGGGGTTCGTTTGGCTGCTTATAGTATGTTTATTAACCTTATAGTAAAAGAACACAAGAAGACATGGTAAAAGTAAAATTATTTAACATAATGTTAAATCTAAATGATAAGGTTAAAATAGGAGCCTAAACATGTATAAATTATATTGGATGAAGGGATTTCGACCCATCCCCACCTTATCTTAGAAATATATCCATTTGGAGCTATTTAAAACCGAATATGACTTTATAATAAATTAATATTTTTATTTTTTCCAAAGGTGCCCCTCTCTTCCGTTATAAAAGGGCACCTCCTCCCTCTCTTCCTCACACCACTTTGAGCCTTCAATCTCGGCCAACCCCTGAAACGTTCTCCTCTCCACTTCCCTAGAGACATCCTAGAGGTCCTTCTCTTCTTCAAAGACTAAATTTAGTGCCCTAAAAGGAGGTCTCAAAGAAGCACTCCAAAGAAGAGGTAATGTCTGTTACCGATTCTTTCATCTTTATTTCTTCTTCCACTTCTTCTTCTTTAGTTGTTTCATTATGAAGTAATAACATCAGTATCACTAATATACTGATATGTTATTATAAGTATGAAAGAACCCTATTTAACCATCTATCCATCCTACGGAAAACGAAATCACCGCGCGTGCGTACGTACGGAATACCATCTCCACGCCGTGGTGTAATCTATTTTCCACCACCACCTTACTTGGATGGGTATAATGGTGTAAAGAATGAATATATATGATTATTTTGAAGTGATATTGATTCTGAAATAGTATACATACACTCTAATACAATTCCACGGTCATGGGAATGATATCATCGCTCGTGCGTACATACGGAATACCGTCTCCACGATGTGATGCGACTCGTTCTACACGATCTTAATTGCATAATGATTATATAAATGAATTTAATGAATTAATATGATATATATTACACTAATACCATTCTATAAAAGAGGTATCTATAACCTAAAGAGAAGAATAAGAATTTATTCGGCAAAACATGCATAATAACAAAAAGTAATAAACACCCGAATAACAAGTAATAATGAAGTATTACTAATAAGAATCTAAAGATATGACCATATATAATATCATAACAATAATTATGATTCTATAATAAGTCAATAACATTATTTAAATCATTATACAGGAGGTTCGGACACTTACAAAGCAAGTCGGACCTAAGGTAATGGAAATATCACAATCTCATTTTTATCCGAGATTGTTTATACTTTAGTATTTACTGGGGTGTATTTTATCATCCACATCCATGTTTCCTAAATATGTAATATTATTTCCATCCACCTTCAATGGTTTAAATCTACTTTTTTCTTTCGGTGAGTTTTTAGTAAAATATATGAAAGGAATCTTTTGTCGTTTTTCGTACGAGGTACTTTTTCACTTTTCCGACAAAAGTACGAGAAGAATGTTTTTTTTAACTTATACGGCATGAAAGGATTTTTACGGTTTTATAAAGCCATATTTTCATGAAGTTTCCTCAAAACTATTTCATGACTATTTTCAAGAAAATCCTTTTCATTTAAAAATTCATGACATTTTGTGAAAAGACAATGATTTTAAAGAAGAAAGGATATTTTCCTCAAGAATTCATTTCAAGTGTTTTATCAAAACCATTTTCCATCTAAAATGAAATTATTTCATATGTGTATGTTTTAAGTATAGTGTATCTTTTATTTTCGTGGTTTCACTTTTCTTATTATTAAATTATATCTATTTCTTTTATATGGATTATATTATGATGGGATGATGTTTATGAAACCCATTTTATTCGTTGGGTTATTATGAATGATGTATGTTTATTTTGTGGCATAAGTAAGAATGATTTCATTATGATATGGGTGGGACCTATATCTCCCTCCAATTCATTGGGTAAAGATTTTATATCTCATGAGATAGACATGGCTGGAACGGTAAGTTAATCTGGTTCAATGTTACAGGACTGAAACGAGGAGTGAACTCGATTCAGAAAGGGAATTTGTCCACTAAGATGGTCTTGGCAGCAATGACTTGGCTACTATGGAAATCATGACATGTGCCGAATGGTGGCCACAATTACATTTTTTTATCCCCATGCTATTTTATAATTCTTAATGTTTCATTATGATCTATGCCTTACGTACTTCCATGTTTTATGTCATTGCTCAAGATTTTGATGTTTAAACATTATTTTCATGTTTTTAAGTTCAAATGTATATAGTTTGTTTCATTTTATCCATGCTTACCCTTACTGAGCATTTGAGCTCACCCTTTTTATGTTTCCTTTTCCCCAGGATATAAATAATGGTTTTAGGTATGAAAAAAAGGGGAAGATCATTTTTGGAGATGTTGAAGATCTTTCACCATGATTAGAAGATTTTATTCCGAGTTTCCAAAGACACTAAACTATTACGGTCCTTGTGTGTCTATTTTTGTTATGTATTAAGTATTCCAAAAAAGTAATGTAATTTCCATGTACGTCAAGATTAGGGTCTCTACAGTTGGTATTAGAGGCAAAGGAGGTTGGAATGTATTTGATCCTTGGGAACTCTCACATGTGAGCGTTGGACGAAGCATGGATCTCCACCCAAGGTATTCATGAGGAAATGGCTACCACTGGGGATGGTGGTGTGTCCCGCCCAGGGGGTGTAGCTGCCCTTGGAGTGCTCTGATAGGTATCAATTATAGTCTACTCGAAGTAATTCCAGACCGTTACAGTTGGTATCAGAGGAAAGGTTTAGTCAACCTTTGGGAACTAGGATGGGAGAACTTTAGTGAGATCCATAGAGATATTTCTAAGGTATGTCTAGGGATGTCCCTAAGGTTAAGTATAAGTATATGTTATAGTACTAGAATTACGATAACCCAAGATTTTAGATATTTAAGGTACTCCCCCTTTTATATATTGTTTTCCCTAGCGTGATTTTTTTGCCTCTCACACTATTCTTTTTGGGTTTTAAATGATGGATGGAACCCAAAGGAACCGTGTTGATCAATGTAATATAAAATGCAATGACTGTCCTCCTGAACAAACAAATGTTATGGGAGATGGATTGAAAAATCTAATTTCTATACTTACACAAGCTATGAATCACTATGGACTTCCAAATGAGCAGAGAAGGGAACAATATTCTATTGAGTCCTTCATGAGCCAACATCCACCTTCTTTCAGTGGGGCTTCTAATCCACTTGTTGATGAACAATGGATCAGTACTACTGAAAAGATATTTTCAATTCTTCAATGTTATGAACATGATAAAGTCGTCTTAGCAGTGTATCGTTTGGAAGGTGATACTGATCAATGGTAGAATCTTATTAAGAATACGAGGAAAAGGGATGAAATTGAGTCCATAGAATGGGACGAGTTCAAGAACATATTTTTCAAAAAGTACTTCCCTCGTATTCTCTGAACAAATATGGAGAAAGAGTTTCTTGAACTGAAGCAAAAAGATGATGAATATGTTCATACTTATGAAGCAAATTTTACAAGACTTGCAAGGTACGCTTTTGGTATTATTATCAAACCTGAGAGTAAGATCGATCGATTCTTTAGTTGCTTAAAACCAAGTCTTCAAAGGGCGTTATCCATAAGGGACTTCAATAGCTACTAGTAAATCGTTCGATGTGCTCTCAAATTCGAGATGGAGATTGGAGTAACCCATCAGTCATATGGGTTTGATAAGAAGAGGAAAATGGAATTCAAAGGAAAATCTAAAGAGCAGACTGAAAAGAACATGATCTTTCCCTTATTCTCAAAGTGTGGAAAGAAACATAGAGGAAGTTGTCTTAAAGGGACAAGTAAATGTTTAAAATGTGGAAAGGAAGGTCATCGGGCATTTGAATGCCGCAATGATGGGAAGAAGATGTCTAATGATGAAAACAAAGTAAAGGATACACAGAATGAACCTACTACACTACAATGTTTCAAGTTCAAGGAAATGGGGCATTATGCCAATCAATTCCCAAATCCAAGGGTTGATGATGATGGTCAACGTCAACAAACTCTTAAGGCCGAAGACAAAGGAAAGTCACATGCGATTTCTATCAGCGATGTGGAGTACGATAACGATGTGGTGAAACATACACTTATCATCCACTCTAAAGTAGCAAATGTTTTATTTGATTCTGGATCCACCCACTCTTTTATTTTTGAAGAATTTTCTAAGGGTATCTCTGTATTACCACAACAATTAGATGTTGAGTTAGCTGTGACAACTCTTAATGGCACAACAGTAGTATCAAAAGTTTATAATTCTTCTCCGATTGAAGTTTGTGGGAAAGTGCTTCCTGCAAATCTTGTGATCCTTCCTATAGTGGAATATGATGTGATTCTTGGCATGGATTGGCTTTCTTTATATGGAGCTCATATCAATTTCCAAAGAATGGAAGTCACATTTCATATTCCAGATCAATCTATGATTTTATATCAATGCAAGGATGAACATAACCTTCTAGTGGAAATTTCTTCCATCTTATGGGTCTTGTTTCCACTAAATTAAGGTTATTTATCTCAAAGGGTTGGTGAGAAACTCATGATTAAGAATATGACCATTGTACGAGAGTTTGATAGTGTTTTTCTAGAGGAATTGCTAGGTCTTTCACCAAATCGTGAAGTTGAGTTTTCAATAGAACTCATACCGGGTGGTTTACCTATTTCAAATACACCTTATAGAATGGCCCCAATTGAGTTGCAGGAATTGAATAAGAAACTCCAAGAGAATCTTGATAAGGGGTTCATATGCCCTAGTGCGTCACCTTGGGGAGAACCTATTCTGTTTGTTAAGAAGAAAGATGGATCAATGAGACTCTGCATTGATTACTGAGAACTTAACAAGATCACTATCAAGAACAAATATCCTCAACCACGCATTGATGACTTATTTGACCAACTACGTGGAGCTCAATACTTTTCCAAGATTGATCTTCATTCAGGGTATCATCAATTAAGGGTCAAAAGGGAGGATATACCAAAGACGGCTTTCCGTATGAGGTATGGACACTATGAATTTATAGTGATGCCATTTGGTCTTACTAATGCCCCTGCAATCTTCATGGATCTGATGAATAGAGTATTTAGAGACTATCTTGATCAGTTTGTGGTAGTCTTTATAGACGATATTCTTGTCTATTCAAAGAGAAAGGAAGAACATAAAGATCACTTGAGAATTATATTGAATACCCTGAGAAAGGACAAGCTTTATGGAAAATTTAACAAGTGTGAATTTTTTCTTCAAAAAGTTTCATTTCTGGGTCACATAATCTCAAAAGAGGGGATATCTGTGGATCCAGCAAAAATAGAGGTTATCAAAAGATGGTCGGGACCAACAACAGTGACTAAGATCTGAAGTTTTCTTGGTTTAGCTGGATATTATCGACGTTTTGTGAAAGATTTTTCATGATTATCTAATCCACTAACCAAGTTGACTCTAAAAGGAGTTAAGTTTGTTTGGACGGAGGAATCTGAAGAGAATTTCAAGGAGTTGAAAAGAAGGATATCCAGTGCACCTGTGCTCACACTTCCTTATAGTGGAGAAAGGTTTGTGATCTACAGTGACGCATCCCAGAAGGGATTGGGGTGTGTTCTTATGCAAAATGATATGATGATAGCTTATGCCTCACGACAGTTGAAAATACATGAGAAAAATTACCCAACTCATGATTTGGAGTTAGCTTCGGTAATCATTGCATTAATGATTTAGAGGCATTATCTTTATGGAGAAAGGTGTGACATTTATACTGATCATAAAAGTTTAAAGTATATTTTCACACAAAAGGAGCTGAATATGCACCAAAAAAGATGGTTGGAGCTAATTAAGTACTACGACTGCTCAATTCATTACCACCCTGGGAAAGCAAACAAGGTGGCAGATGCATTAAGTCGACAAGACCATGCCTGTTTATCCATGGTGAGGATCACAAAAGATACAATATTTATGGATTTAAAAAGGATGGATCTTGGAATTATAATGAAAGGGGAAAAATCATATCTTTCTCAAATGAATGTTCAACAATCTATACATGTGAAGATTAAAGAGGCACTGAAAGAAGATGTGGAGTTACAAAAGAAGGTGAGAAATGTTCCTGAATTCAACCTTGATTGTGATGGGATAATAAAGCTAAGGAATCGAGTTTGTGTTCCTCCCATCCCCGAATTAAAGAAGGAGCTACTGGATGAGGCTCATAGTTCTTCATTCTCTATTCATCCTGGAAGCACAAAGATGTATAGGGACCTGAAAGAGTACTTCTGGTGGGATGGCATGAAAAGAGATGTTGCTGATTATGCCTCTCGATGCTTGGTTTGTCATCATGTTAAAGCTGAGAGACAGAAGTCTAAGGGGATGTTACAACCATTACCCATACTTGAATGGAAATGGGAAAACATCACTATGGACTTTGTCAACGGACTTCCTAAAACATCCAAAGGCAATAAGTCTATCTGGGTCATAGTTGATTGTCTTACAAAGTCTGCACACTTCATCACTATTAGAGATGATTTCTCTCTGGATCAGTTTTCTAGGATATATGTGAAGGAAGTGGTAATATGGCATGGAGTACCACTTTCTATTATATCTGATCGGGATCCGAGGTTTACCTCAAAGTTCTGGAAAAGTCTTCAGCATACTATGGATACAGAGTTGAGTTTCAGCACTGCTTATCATCCTCAGACAGATGGTTATTCTGAGAGAACAATTCAAACTCTAGATGATATGTTGAGAGATTGCTCTATGGATTTACCTTTGGTGGAATTTTCTTATAATAATAGCTTTCACTCCAGTATTCAGATGGCTCCTTATGAAGCTCTCTAAGGAAAGAAATGCAGGACTCCAACTTGCTGGGATGAAGTTGGGGTAAGGAAGCTATTAAGACATGATCTCATAGATGAAATCGCAGAAAAGGTCAGATCTATTCAACAACACATAAGAGCAGCTCAGAGTCGACAAAAAATTTATGCCGACAACTGAAGAAAATACCAAGAGTTTGAAGTGGGTGATAAAGTGTTCTTATGAGTATCTTCCTGGAAGAGGGTCATGAGATTTGGAAAGAAGGGGAAATTGAGCCCTAGAAATATCGGTCCTTTCGAAATACTGGATCGTGTTGGGAAGGTAGCTTACCGATTGGCGCTTCCACCGAATCTCTCTCAAGTTCACGATGTGTTCCATGTATCTCTCCTGAGAAAATACATACCTGATCCTTCACATGTACTCAGCGCAGAAGTTGTACCGCTGGAGCAAGATCTTTCTTATGAAGAGCATCCGATAGAGATTCTAGATTGTAGTGAAAAAGTCCTATGAAACAAGACCACTCGATTGGTGAAATTTTTATGGAGGAACCACCAATTAGAAGAAGCTACATGGGAGCTTGAGGATATGATGAGGGAGAGGTATCCTCATCTGTTTGTTGCAAAGTGACAAATTTCGGGGGTGAAATTCATTTTAAGAGGGTAGAATGTAACACCCGAGACTTTTATGTTATATAAATCATCAAAGGAATCTTTCACTACACATAACACTTGCTTGGCTTGCTTTACACGTAATCACGACCTTCCTCGATAGCTTCTGTCCTACACAATACCGAGTTTCACTAAACAACGATATTCTATTAAAATATTATTAAAACTAGCTGTTATGAATAGTAATAACAACTTTTTGAAATTTTGTAAATTTTATTTTTCAAAATTGACTTTATTTTTGGATTCGGAATATCGAAATTAGCCTAGGGTAAAATTTAGGTATTTTTCTGAAAACTTTCAATTTTTGATGAATAGTAAAACTACTAAGTGGCTGTTAAAAAACTGAATTTTTCATAAAACTTAATTTTACCGCTTCTGTGAGTGGAATTTCAAAAATCTGAGAGACACGGTTGATGTCAGTAAGTAAAATGTGGTTCGATGAGATGAAAAGAATTTTTGGTGAATAGTAACTTTTTACTTTTTTTACCACAATTAAAAGTAAATAGGGTAATTAAGGGTACAAATGATATTATTATTACCCTAACACATGTCCTAATTCTATTGGATAAGTGTAATTCGACCAAAAACAACCGTAGGAATAAAATATGACCATTTAGGCCCACTTGGATTAGATTAGGACATTTTATATTAATTTATTTAAAGAAGGGTTAAATTAGTTAAAATCAATGTTTAATAAGTAAATCATTTTTAATATAGGGTTATACATAAGATAAATTCGACTATAAATATTAAATAGAAATCTAAGAAGATTTCCTACATGATGGTATTTTATTTTTAATTTTCAGACTTTAAATAATATAATTTATTTATGACACAATGATGATGCAGTAATTATCTTGTTAATGAAATATTGACATAATTGATGTTATAAATGCCCAAATAAATATAATTTGAGACATTTTATAAATTACCCTAATTTTATAGGTTAATATGATATGTTAATATTGATTGGATTAAACTTTTTAGAACTAATCATTCTGTTATGATTTTTACAAAAATCAATTACTAAATAGTATCAAAATTGACATAAAATAGTTTTTAAAACAAATATTATATTATTAATTGTTATTTTATTCCAAAAAATCTAAGGTTCAGAAAAATGACTTATATAAGGTGATATATATTAATAATAAACAACTTGGGGTTCGTTTTTCTGCTTATAGTAAGTTCATTAACCTTATAGTATAAGAACACAAGAAGACATGGTAAAAGTAAAATTATTTAACTTAATGTTAAATCTAAATGATAAGGTTAAAATAGGAACCTAAACTTGTCTAAATTCTATTGGAAGAAGTTATTTCGACCCATACCCACCTTATCTTTGAAATTTATCAATTTGTAGCTATCTAAAACCGAATATGACTTTATAATAAATTAATATTTTTAGTTTTTCCAAAGGTGCCCCTCTCCTCCCTTATAAAAGGGCACCTCCCCCTCTCTTCCTCACACCACATTGAGCATTCAAGCTCGGACAACCCCTGACACATTCTCCTCTCCACTTAAATAGAGACATCCTAGAGGTTATTGTCTTATTCAAAGACCAATTTTAGTTCCCTAAAAGGAGGTTTCAAAGAAGCACTTCAAAGAAGAGGTAATGTCTGTTACCGATTCTTTCATCTTTATTTCTTCTTCCACTTATTCTTCTTCTTTAGTTGTTTCATTATGAAGTAATAACATCAGTATCACTCATATAATTATATGTTATTATAAGTATGAAACATCCCTATTTAACCATTTATCCATCCTACAGAAAACGAAATCACCGTGCGTGCGTACGTACGGAATACCGTCTCCACGTCGTGGTGTAATCTATTTTCCACCACCACCTTACATGGATGGGTATAATGGTGTAAATAATAAATATATATGATTATTGTGAAGTGATATTGATTCTGAAATACTATACATACACTCTAATACAATTCCACGATCATGGGAATGATATCATCGCTCGTGCGTACGTACGGAATACTGTCTCCACGATGTGATGCGACTCATTATACATGATCTTCATTGCATAATGATTATATAAATGAATTTAATGAATGAATATGATATATATTACACTAATACCATTCTGCAAACGATGTATCTATAACCTAAAGAGAAGAATAAGAATTTATTCAGCAAAACATGCATAACAACAAAAAGTAATAAACACCTGAATAACAAGTAATAATGAAGTATTACTAATAAGAAGCCAAAAATATAACCATATATGATATCATAACAATAAGTATGATTCTGTAATAAGTCAACAACATTATTTAAATCATTATACAGGTGGTTCGAACACATACAAATAAAGTCGGACCTAAGGTAAGGAAAATTTCACAATCTCATTTTTATCCGAGATTGTTTATACTTTGGTATTTACTAGGGTCTATTTTATCATCCAAATCTATGTTTCCTAAATATGTAATATTATTTCCATCCACCTGCAATTTTTTAAATCTAATTTTACCCTTTGGTGAGATTTTAGTAAAAGATATTAAAGGAATCTTTTTTCGTTTTTTCGTACGAGGTACTTTTTGACTTTTCCGACAAAAGTACGAGAAGAATGTTTTTTTAACTTATACGGAATGAAAGGATTTTTACAGTTTTATGAAGCCATATTTTCAAGAAGCTTCCTCAAAAATATTTCATGACTATTTTCAAGAAAATCATTTTTTTAAAAAAATTCATGACATTTTGTGAAAAGAAAATGATTTTAAAGAAGAAAGGATATTTTCATCAAGAATTCATCACAAGTGTTTTATCATAACCATTTTCCATATAAAATGAAATTATTTCATATGTGTATGTTTTAAGTATAATGTCTCTTTTATTTAAATGGTTTCACTTTTCTTATTATGAAATTATATCCATTTCTTTTATATGGATTATTTTATGATGGGATGATATTTATGAAACCCATTTTATTTGTTGGGTTATTATGAATGATGTATGTTTGTCTTGTGGCACAAGTAAGAATGATTTCATTATGATATGGGTGGGACCTATATCTCCCTCCAATGCATTGGGTAAAAATTTTATATCTCATGAGATAGACATGGCTGGAACAGTAAAGTTAATCCGGTTCAGTGTTACAGGACTGAAACGAGGAGTGAACTCGATTCAGAAAGGGAATTTGTCCACTAAGATGGTCTTGGAAGCAATGCCTTGGATACTATTAAAATCATGACATGTGCCGAATGGTTGCCCAAATTACATGTTTTATTCCTATTCCATTTTATCATTCTTAATATTTCTTTATGATCTATGCCTTACGTACTTCCATGTTTTATGTCATTGCTCAGGCTTTTGATGTTTAAACATTATGTTCATGTTTTTAAGTTCAAATGTATATAGTATGTTTCATTTTATCCATGATTACCCTTACTAAGCATTTAGGCTCACCCTTTTTATATTTCCTTTTCCCCAGGATATAAAGAAAGGTTTTAGGTAAGAAAAAAAGGGGAAGATCTTTATGGGAGATGTTGAAGATCTTTCACCACAATTAGAAGATTTTATTCCGAGCTTCCAAAGACACTAAACTATTATGGTCCTTGTGTGTCTATTTTTTTTATGTATTAATTATTCCGAAACATTAATGTAATGTCCATGTACATCAAGCTTAGGGTCTCTACAGTTGGTATCAGAGGCAAAGGAGGTAGGAATGTATCCGATCCTTGGGAACTCTCACATGTGAGCGTTGGACGAATCATGGCTCTCCGCCCAAGGGCTTTATGAGGAAATGGCTGCCACTGGGGATGGTGGTGTGTCCCGCCAAGGGGGTGTAGCCACCCATGGAGTGCCCTGATAGGTATCAATTATAGTCCTCTGAAAGTAATTCCAGACCGTTACAATATTTTTTTTTAGAAATAACATTAAAAATTACCTCAAACATATCATTGTGATCCATACTCGAGAAGGAAAACCTTCTCACTAGAACTAATTCCTAGTAGTGGAAATGGAGCCTTCCAGTCATCCTTCTCAACAAATGGAAACTATATGTGATGGAAGAACCATTACTGGTTGTGCATAGAAATAAAGAAGGTGAGGAGGAGATCTCTATTTATGAGAAACATTTGAATGATGCTACAGATGTTCAGTTCCTCATGCTATCATCCATGACCAATGATATATTAAAGCAACTTGAGGAAATGGATTCTTAAATAATTATGTCTCTTGTTTAAGATATCAATCAAGATAAGGAAATATAAAAGAGGTGTGAGGTCTCTATTTCTTTGTTCGCCACTAAACATTGAGAGTCTTCACCAGTTGTGCCACATGTAGTCATGCTTATTGGATACATTGAACATATGGACATCTTAGAGATTAAATTCCCGGATGAGTTGCATACAGATCTCATATTATCATCGCATCAAAATACCTCTAGTTTTATAGTGAATAAAAATAATTTTAATAATGATAAGAGTCTTTCAGAACTTCTAACACTGGTTCGCAAAGTGGATAAGGACATGGGGCATGAAAATCCCACAGTCCTTATTGTAAATAAGAACAGGAAGGAAAAAGGAAAAGGGGACTAAGAACTATAAATAGTATAAATCCCCTTGGCACCATCTGACCTATAAGAACAAGATCCAATAGTAGGGTAAGGAAAAGGAGGCAATGTGTTTTACATGTGGAAAGTTAGGCCACTGAAAGTGAAACAGCACCCAGAGGCAAGGTGAAGCCAAATATGCATTAATTATTGAGTAAAATCATTCCATTTCTACACATTGGGTATTTGATACATCTTGTGGTTCTCAAATATGTATTAAAATATAGGAACCAGGTAGATTTCAAAAAATTACAAGAGGATAGATTAATCTATGAGATGTCAATGGTTCAAGGATAGCTTCCCTTTCCATTGGTGACTACCACCTTTCATTTCAGACCAGGATAATTTTGGTTTTACGTGACTATTATTGTGTACCAATTGTTACCATGAATATAATTTTTGTATCAATAATAGATACAGATGTATTTCTATTCAAATTGAAAATAAATGTTTTTTCTTTTATAATACAACATATGCTATGGCATGGAACATTTAAATAATTGTTTGTATGTATCAAATTACAAAAACCAAGTGTTATAAATTGATAATGAATCAATTTCACAATACTCATATAACATCCAGTTATGGGATCCCCATATCGTTCATGTAAAATAGAAGTGTTTGACAATTCTCTATCAAGATGGTTATTTAGATTCTTCTTAGCTAGAACCACTTGATAGATGTCATCCTTGTTTACAAGGGAAAAATACAAAACCACCATTTTGTGGATAGGGTTAAAGGGCCATTGAGCTTCAGTGATTGGAACACAAATATTCTTGTTGAACATTTCTAGTATAATCTATAGGGGATATTATTACTTCATAACTTTTACTAATGACTTGAGTAGACATGTATATATTTACTTGATGAGGTATAAGTTCGAGTCATTTGATAAATTCAAGGAATTCAAGAATTAATTAGAGAATCAACATGGTAATAAGATAAAGAATCTTTGATCAAGACAAGGTGAAGAATATATTAACCAAGAGTTCATCTAATTTCTAAGGGATTTTGGGATTATATCTCATCGCACACCACCATATACATCATTAAGGAATAATTGTACCATATTGGACATGGTAAGGTCGATGATGAGTCATGTAGATCTTCCATTATCCTTTTGGGTATATGAATTAAAAACTATGGCATACAAATTAAAAAAATTACCAACAAAGGAAGAAAATGGCATTCACTTATAGTTATGGAGTGGAAAGAAACTCATGTCCCCACATACTTGAGTACGGGGATGTGAGGAATTTGTTAAGGCTTTCTCAGGAAAAAAACTAGATCCCCGAGACACAAGGTGTATATTTATAGTGTATCCCAAGGAAAAAAAGTGATACTGCCTATACAACCCCTCAGACAAGAATATAATTTTCATCAGAAAAGTTGTCTTTCTTGAGAGGGAGCACATATTCAAAAAGGACAGTGGGAGAAATATTGACATAAATGAACTTGATTCTCAAGGAAAACAAGAGTTAGTATAGGAACAGGTTCCACAGGTCCCTATGGAAGAAGTAGTTCATAAAACACAAGTACAATATTGGAGTGTAAGATATGCAAGGGAACTAGAGAGATATAGTTTTATTTTCACCATGGATGATAACTCATTATTTTTGGGCAATGATGAACCTCTATTCTAAAAGGATGATGTAGAGAACTCAGAAGCTACAATATGGATATAAGCTATGAATTCTGAGATGGATTACATGTATCAGAACCTTGTTTGGGATCTCATCAATGAGCCAGTTGATGTAAATCATATTGGATGTAAATGGATATTCAAGAGGAAATTGGAAGTTGAAGGAAAATTAATTACATATAAAGCAAGGCTAATGGCTAAAGGGATAAAATAGAATCAAGTAATTGATTACGATGAATCCTTTTCACTATTTACCATGTTTAAATCCATATGAATCATATTTTCTAAATCATCTTACCATGATAATGAGATTTAGAATATGGATGTCAAAACTACATTCTATAATGGAAACCTTCAGTAAGAAGTGCATATGACACAAACAGAATGGTTTGTGACACCAAGTGATGCCAAAAATATTTTCACATTTCTTGGATCCATTTATGGATTGAATCGAACATCTTGGACATGAGAAATTAGATTTGATGAATCCATAAAAGAATCTGGTTTCATTAAAAATGAATGTGAGTTGTGTTTTTACAAAAGGTGTAATGGGAATGCGGTTGTTATCCTAGTAGTATACGTTGAAAATATATTACTTATTGGAAATGACATACTACTCTTATAGTCAGTTAAAGAATACTTAAACAATTTCTTCTCCTTGAAGGACTTAGGAAAAGTAGTCTGTATTCTAGGGATCATTATCATTGTTTGTAGATCCAAGAGGCTTCATGGAAAAATTCAAAAAATATATATTGTATAGATTCTAAAGGGATTTAGTATAGAAAAATCCAAGAGGGGATTGGGCCCAGTGCCACATGGTTTAAATTTTTCTTTGAAAATGATTCCCTGTACATAAAAGGATAATTAATGAATGAGTAAGATCACATAAACATCAGTAATAGGATCTATCATATATGTCATTTTATGTATTATAATTTATGTTACCTATACACTAAGCATGGTAGGCATATATCAATCATATTCAGAAGAACAACATTAGACTACTATTAAGACTACCCTTAAGTAACTGCAAATAAATAAGGATATGTTCCATGTGTATGGAGGAGGTGAGGAAATTTTCATCAAATGGTATGTTTATTATGGTTTTCATATATATCAGAATGATCTGAAGTTGAAATTGGAACATTTATGTTCTCTCAATAGGGGAGTTGTGAGCTGGAAGAGTACAAAGAAGCCAATTTTCATTGATTCTATAGTGGAGTCCAATTATATAGCGGAATATGATGTAGCTAAGGAATAAATCAGGATTCGTAACATTATACAGGTTCCTGATGTGATACCTAAAAGTAAGGAACCTATCACATTGTATTGTCATAATACTACAATAGTGGATCTTTCAAAAGAACCAAGGTCACATTAATGGAAAAAGAACATACTCCAGAAGTATCACCTCTAGGGGGATTTTTTTCAAAGGGGTGAAGATGAATTGATCTGATTATTAATGGAAGAAAACACGGTGGACCCCTTGACTAAAGGCCTCTTTCAGTAAAAGAATGAATATCAGGTGAGATCTAGAAGACTAATGATTGTTGGGATTTTTCTCTAGTGAATGTGAGATTCTATTGGTGTTGGTGACCTATAAAAAACTTATTTGTACATTATGATAATCATATATTCCTTTTAGGGAAATCAATAAACTTCTCATAACATCCTGACTACTCTTCCACTTAATATTATATGTGGTAATGTCATAAGAGTAGCTACTTCACTAAAAGTTCATAGGATTTCTAAAAAATGATGTGAACCCAAAAGTTCCATGACACTATTCTTAGATATATATTCTATATTCAGATAACACCATTTGAGGGACATTAAGGATATAGGCTATCAAGGGTGGAGACTCATAGAACTTTGAGGCCCATTTCCATGGGGTACACCCTTGGTAATGTCCAGGAGGATATTATGACAATGATACCTGCAAATATAAAATCTGCATTTATAAGTTTCATTGGATGTTCCAATATGTAGACATGTGTATTGGTACATAGACATTAATAATATTATTAATGGGTATTATGACTCACACACTTAGATGTATTGGTTAAAACCAAGAGGAAATATTTTCATGGTGAGGTAGGATATGGTCGGTGCATCACAAGTAATATTACATTACTGAATAATGAGAGAAAGGATTTGTCCCTTCGATTCCATAATATAATTTGATATCTAAGGTCCTTTGTTAGAGATTATATAGACTAATTGAATCCCTGTCCATGGTATTATATAGGCAATTTCATATTTTAGAATGTTACGAAATAAGAAATCGAGCACATGGGTTGATGGAACTTACATACAACCCGCTTGATTGTAGATATTGAGAAAACGGGATTATATTACTTGGTAAGTGTTCATATGATGTGACATGCTATTTTGACATTAACTTATTTCTATATGGGTGCCTTGTCAAGTTGTTAGACACTAACCACAAATATTAGGATACTGCACCTAATTACACTGATAAAGAGGGATAGAGGTTCAAACACTATTTGTATCTAGTATCTTAGTTAAATAATAAATTGTTTATTATTTAAAAATTTGAATTAAGATTATCCCTAGTTATGGTTTTATAATTATTCTTGGATGCCTAATAACTTCTATTTCAACACTATTTATTCAAGAGTACTTAATGTGGGAGGAATAATTAATAAATATTTATTTTCTATTTAGTGAATACAATATATATATATTTATTTGAGACTAATGATGTGATATTTATTTAATAAATAAATATTCATTGTTCTAGTTTTAATAAATATTGTGTAGAATTAGAGGGTCGATTTAAGGGTTAGATGAGAAATAATAATATTGAATTTTATTTTATAAAATATATTTAATTGTAACTAAAAAGTTAAAAGTATGTTCAAAAATAATATTTTTTGTTATTATTTGACATAGGGGTTTCTCTATAATTAATAATGAAATTAAGGCACTTATAAAAATTATTTATTATTACCCTAGTAAATTAAATACTCTTTTATATTATTCTATTATTATCCATTTCATTTCCAAGTGATGATTGTTATTATTTTTCACAATAAATTTAAAAACCACTCTCAATCCTAGAGAGTTCATCCCTCTCTAAGAACACTCTAAAGAATGAGAGAGATTATCCTACACCGGATCCAGGAGAACGCTTTTGAAGTGGTTCTCAAGGAAATCAAAGTCAGACATTGAATGTGCAATGATCGTATGTGATAGAATTAGGAGGCTCCTATAGTGATGTTTGAAGATACATGAAACATATGTGGGTCACCACTGGAGGAGATCAACCCTTGATATTTAAAACGTAATGAAGGTGCATTTCCGATCTGCGGTCGACCACATCAATGAAGAAAGAATCACCTTGGAGGTTGTTCTTTAATTTAATTAAATTAATAATAAACAAAATTTATTGATACTCTATCTTGGATTCAGGTTTTTATTACATTTTATAATTCTTTGATTCAATTCTATGGATACTGGTATTGGTCTTCATATTGATCCAATATTTTTCATTCAATGTGGAAAAAATTAAAGTTGTGCACCGCCCATCCCACTCTTTTTCTACATTCAGAACCTACATTAAATTCATCTAATCTCAAACTAATTAGCTTCCAAAAAATCCTCCCGTCAACCTCGACTCCTCCCTTTGTTTATAAATCCTCTCAAGGAATCCTTTTTTGCATAAACAAAATGGATTTTCCCGATCAAGAGGTAATGTCCTCTCAAACTCCATTCCTTTATTTTCTTTATCCACCCCATACAATCTCTTTATTACATTATAATGATACAATACCAGTATAATAAATATTATATGATGTTTTTAATCTAAGGGTTATACCTACCCTTACACACACCTCGATCTTATGGATATCGAACAAATGGTATTTGTGTATGGTGAATTACTGCCTTACAAAGCGATGATTGTTCATTTTTAATTTTCCAACAATCATGGTGGACATAATGATGGAAACTATATTTATAAATGTCATATATTGTCTTTATGATTCATTATTCCTTTTAAAACATGTGTCTTTCTAATTTCTATTTTTTTAATATGATTGTTTCGTTTTCGGAATTGTGGATTATCGCCCCCTGAATGTGATGTGATTTGTTCACACACAACATAAAATGTGTTAAGGATGGGTATAATAAAATTATATGATATATATTATACATTAATGTTGTTTAAATAATGATAAATATATATATACATTCAAATATATACATATTTCATTTACATACTATCTTTCAATATGACAATAAACATGGAACAACATTAATGTGCATGTACGACTTACCGTCTCCCTAAACGGTGTATTCCATTTCATAATTTTATATTATATAGATTATTATAATAAAAATATAATTTAATTACATGATATTTATATCATTATTTACATTATTTATTCATTATATATATACAATTATCATATATAAAACAAATTAAGACACATGTGAAGATCAAAGAGAATTTTACCTGAAGTGAATCATTAACATAGGATTGTTATAAAGCAGGTAAAATAAGTTCACAATAATACCATATATTGTATTATTTATAGGAATATGATTCTTTGTAAATATTTATAATAAAATTATATTTATTATACAAGATTCTTGTATGAGTACAAAGTGAGTCAGGACACAGCTTACAGGAATTTCATCTCAATTATAATTTCTATGAGAAAAATGTTATGTTCACCACTCATTTATTTTAATTGGTGTATGTACTGACCATGATTTTATTATAAGAATGTAATACATAAAATTTTTTTAATTAACATTTCCCATTTATGATCCTTCTTTCATGGGGTTTATGTTTCAAAAGATACCAAATTGGTAAAACTGTTTTGTCTCAATTTTTCTTCATTGAGACTCATGTTTTTTAGGCACCTAAACTCTATTTTGAGGTTTATATATTTTCATTTTACATGTTATTTCATGAAATTAATTCATTCATGATATTTTATGCTTCATTTAATTTCCTTTTCTTTCATGGAGAGTATGATCACATGCTACATAGTTATAAGATATTATTGATACAGTCTCATCAATTTATGATATTGTTTATGTTCATGTTTCCATTGATGAAGTATTTTGATCCATATGACAAGAATATTACTGATTTTCTTTACATTTTGTTTATTCCTATTATCCTTTATTTTTAGTACCATTTTCCCACTCATGGTTACTTAAGATAATGTTTTTTCTGTAAAATATAACAATTTCTCTCTTTGGTTGGAAATCTATTTTATTCAAAAACTTTGTTTTTGAAAAAGTTTTCAAAATGATTTCAAATTATCATTGAAGATCATTTTAATTGAAAAGGATTTTAAAATTTTATATTGTTTTCGATGATTCCTTTATAAATTTTAAATTTTATTTTCAAATAAAAAGGCTTTCAAAAAGTTTTATGTTATAAAAACAGTTTTCAAAGAATAGAGGATATTTTAATAAATAAATGTTTTTATAAGATCATTCAAAATTATTTAATATTTAAGATAGCATCTATTCGAGTTACTATTTACATTATGGTGGAATTGTTCAATGTTTACATTCATTTGATTTCATTGAATATATAAATCTTTTGATGCCATGATGCTTATAAATCTCATTTCTATTTTACAGGTTATATAGTTTTAAAGCTCGATTCATTTCACAGTCTATTCTTATAATGAAATGATTATGAAACTTGTCTTCTTCCACAAGTTATAATATGTTTACATGTTTATAATACCCATTTCATGTCATGGGTTATGATATGATTATTCATGATCTTCTCGAACAAGTATTCATGATTTAATTATGTGACAGGTGGGAGCTATATCTCCCTCCAATGCATTGGGTAATTTTTTATTTTTCATGAAATAAACTATGAAGGACATGGGAGTGAACCTTGAATACTATAATGGCCATGGGAGTGAACCATGACTACTATGATGGTATTAGGAGGGAACTCATTCTAATCTAATGGCCATGGGAGTGAACCATGAATATAATGATGGTATGGGTAGTGAACCCATACTACAAAGATTTATCATCGCAGTGAAGACTTGGATACTATAGAAATCATTTTATAGTTATGTGTTTTCCAATATTCCATGTTTCATTCCTAAGATATGCTTTTATTGATTCTGATCTCTATTTCATAATGATTCTTTTCTTATGAACCTCTAATCATTTTTCCATGATCTCTATTATGATCATTGATATACAAGGTATGATATTCAATTTTCATGATCCCATCCTCATACCATTAGGGTCATGTTTATTCGTGCATACCTTCCTCTTTTAACCTTACTAAAAATTTGAGCTCACCCCTTCTATGTTTCCATTCCCTTAGGTTATGATGATATATACTATGTTTGGTATGTCTAAGAATGGTTCTAGTCAAGAAGTACCTAGTGGGAGATGATATAACTCACATATGTACTATTGTCTATGTTTTCATGTTTCTAAAGGAACAATTACAATTATAGTATTTAAGATTCTATTTGTATAATGCTTAAGTATTCTGAAAAAGATATGTAATGTTAATGTTTTGTAAAGAATGTGTTTATATAACTATATTCAATGGAGAGATTCCTCAAATCATGCAGGAAGGTCATGTGCGGTCTTGTGGTGCTCATCAGGATGGGATAATGCTCTCCCATCAGATTGTAAGGCTAGGATACTTCTTCCTCACCATGATTCATGATTGTATCATGTTATCCAAGAAGTTCCATGCATTTCAAATCCATTCCAACTTTTTTATTCAACTTCTAGAGCCTCTCCATACGATATAGTACTCTTGGTCATTTTCGGTATAGGGACTCAATGTCTTGGGACCATATCCACTAGAAATAGTTCACCAGTGTAGGTTCATTATAACTATGATGTATTTCTTTCCAAGTGGCCAGGATCCATTCCTATTAAGGATGTTAAGGCTCATTCTACTATTGAGTTCATGAGATCGAACAACATTTATTGATTCATAGTCCCTCACATTATTCTTACCAATAACACCACCAAATTTTGGGAGACTGATCTAAAGAAGTTATGTCAAAATATGGGAATCTATTCCAACCACAATTTTCTATAACTTGCAAAGGAAATGGGAAGATAAAGGAATTCAAAATGACCCTCTACAACATTATGAAGAATATGGTGGGACAGAACAAGATGAGTTGTTTGGAAAAGCTCCCCATTTATATCATGACTTATCAGAAAACCACTCATAATTCACCCATGATACTCCATATTCCTTAGTGTACAGAATAGAGGTAGTCCAACCCATCAAGATTCAATTTTCATTGCATCACAAAACTATCTTTGATCAAATATTGTTATAAAATTAGTAAAATTATGTCAAGATGAACTGGAATACCTTGATAAGAATATGCTATGGGCCTTTCATAATCTAGAGAGGCACAAAAATATGATAGCCAGATCATTCACCAATAAAGGTCTTTTTCACTCATTCCACCATGGTGAAACATTATTGGATCTAGGAACATTGATGATACATGGTAAGAAGCCACCATAGTTGGAGCCTAAATTGGAATGACCTTATATCATCCACAAGGATTATCCCAATAGTGTGTACTCTTTTGTCACCATGGATAGTGAGAGAATCACTCATCCCAACAATGCCAAGTTTATCAGAAAGTGAATCACATAAGAATCCAATGGCCCAAGAAAAATGACCTAAAACTATATGCAGTAGCATCCGTTGTGATGTTATAATTATTCTTTATCCTTATTGTGTGAAGTTAAACTCCATAAGAAACAAACTTCCTAGTTTCATAATGTTAAACCAAGTAATAAGTCTTCGTGCTAGTAGAACAAAATTTAATTGTGTATGAACCATTTTCTTGGCTACATGATGATAATCTTCATAGAACAACAATATCCTCACCTAAGGGGAAGTTGTTTCTAACATCAGTCACATACCATTCAATTTCAAAGAACTATGTATGGATTGATTCCCATCCACATGGGATATAATGGAATGCCCCTTCATTTTGTCTTTGGGCCTAGCTATAAGTTCAACATTTCATCCCTTCGGCCTGATTATTTATAAGGAATATGTTTTTTGGTGTGGACCTCAGTAGTCCTCATTCATGTTGAGTTATTTTTTCATTCCACAGTCATCCCCTGGGGGATACATTCTCCCCCAAGTCCAAGCCTTACATATTTAGTCTATGTGTACGTTATTTTAAGGAGTGTGTCGTGTGGTTTTTGGACATCATGGACCTCATTCACATCATGTTGATTCATGAAACCACACTAAAAATCTCTACTATATAAGCTTCATCCTATGGTCTGAACTCCATGACCTTAAACTAATATTTCTAATGTCCTAGTCATATGTTGATAAACTATGTAATAATCATGATATTATCATTTGAATAGATATTTCCACTGACTTCAAACACCTACCATTCCATATTCACGAACTATGTGTTCCTTGATTCCCATACACATGGGATACATAACAATGCATGGACATTTTGTCTTGGGGCCCTGCTATAAGATCACAAACCTTTTAGACCCTTGGCCTAATTTTCGCTTTTAGGGTGTATGGAACGACATGGATATCTTGGGTCTACATTCATGTCTGGTTATTTTATTTACCATGCACTTCCCCTTTGGGATACATCTCTCTCCACAATGTCCTAGTTTCATAGAAATATACTACGTAACATCTTCATCATTACCGCATGATGTTAAACTTTAAAAGTACTTCCCAGGAACATGATTTTAAACTGGTAACCTATGGTCCAAACTCTATGACCTTAAACTAGGAGCCTTTCGTCTAAGAAATACAACCATAAACAATTTTCAATACTAGGGTTTATTATCTTAGGTTTAGTTGAGTTCTATCACAGACATGATCTGATGAAGAGGGGTGTGAGACCTAATGTGTCAGGTTCCACATGAATATTTCACTGAACCATCTAAATACATTGAATATTTTTCAAGTTTAGTTTTTCACCACATTTTATATTTAAATGGACCCCCTAACATTGATGGATATACTAATTTGGCTCACCTCTTATCCTGTTCCAACACCCTAATGGATTCTCGGATATAAACTGAAACTCCTATGTTTTGAATATGGTTAACGTTAGATTTTTTATTTTCAACCCCCACCATTGACTGGTGAAGTTGCGAACCCTATGTTTTAAATATAGTAAACAGTGGTCCATCCCATTAGTCTTCCATTCCATAATTTGGACCTCATATGTTTCTATTTTTATTCTTCACGTTTCCCAATATTATAGTGGAACTCTAACACTACTAGTTTTTCCCCTCTATGCATTTGTGCACTTGAGTGGGAATGTCAATATCCCCAAAACATTCTCAACCCAACATTTCCACCCCATTGTTGTATGGTTCTACATGTGATAGAAAAATCCTAACATCACTCCTTGTTTCCCACAAAAAATCATGGCTCACATGGGCTAAGGGGTCTTTCTAGGGTTTGTACCTGCATAGAGGAGTTTAAAAATCTCAATAGTGAAAAATTTATTACCTTAATCTAAGAGGCTCCCCATATTTTTCATGGGAATGTGTTTTGTGTAATTGGGCCTCTATAATCCTCATTCATGTTAGATTATTTTTCCACTCTATACACATCACCTCTAAGATAACTCTACCTAAAATATCATCCTTACTGCATGATGTTAGAATTAATGGATTCGACCTTCCATATGACCTTAAACTATGGAATCATTTTGTTGGACCCATGATAAAAGATGGCACAACATTGTAGTGTTTTCACATGAGCGGACATCACCCAGACCACTTGTCATGTACCATTCCCCATATATATTTGTTTTGGTTGGACCTGTATAGGGAGATTTAAATTTAAGAACTATGTGTGTCTTGATTATCATCCTTATAAGATACGTAGGTACACATCGGGCCTCTATAATCCTCATTTATGTGTCTTTATTACCATCCTTATAAGATAGGTAATAATTCTTGGAAACTTTGTTTTTAGGCCCAGCCACAATCTCCTTAAAAACATTATCCCCTTGGTCTGAATTATAGTCCAAGATATATGACCATAAACATTATATAGTTCTTCTAAAATAATATAAGTACATGTCAGCTATCTGTCTCCACATTCACATTGGGTTTTATCTATTTCATGTCACGTGTGTACCCTTAGGATGAGTTTTCCTCATTCTAGTCCATGCTTCACATCTTTAAACTATTTGAGAGCTTCCTCAGGAATTCATATGTAGTGTGGGTGGGCCTCTCCGGATGTCACTTACATCAGCTTTGTTATTCCACCGCATTATGTGTATTCTTCCAGGATAACCTCTTTCATGGTCCAAGGTTTATGAATTTAATATAAGAGATAATATATGTAAGGCATGACATTAAACTGTGATCCTATCCTGAACATGTTGAGGATTCCCCAAGATAATTGTGGGAGGTTTCAGCCTCCTCGAATGAGGGGATTGTCCCCTCTAGTGTCGGTCTCCCACCATTTTTTATTCCAGAACTATGAGTTCCTTGATTCTAATCTTTAGGGGGTATGTGATGCCTAGAAACATTTTCCATGGGCCCAATATCAAGGTTAAGAGATTTATGGCCTCTTTATCCTTAGCGTAGTCCGAGAAACATGATATTAAACAATTTTCCATGTTCTAAACTCTGTAACCTTAAACTTATATCCTCACTATAGTGTTTACTTTCCCACATATCACATGTTCTTCCTAGACATTTTTTACTACCTACCATGTGGTATGAAATCCTCTTTAGCATATTCAGATCGGGTTTATTTCCTATAGGATGCATGATTATTCTATGAAAATGCATTATTAGGTTCTAGAAAGTAAGACCTTAAACTATACACAACGTCCCTACCACATGATGTTAATCTGTAATACACATCCTGATTATATGATGCTAAATTGTACCGTGTAGCGTCCTTACTATATTCTATTAAACTGCATGGTCATCATCCTCATTTTCCTGATGTGAAACAACAAGGCATCCTAGGTCCTTCTAGATATGTCCATCTTGGAATTTAGTTTTGACCATTACACATTCCAATGTGCATACACCAATGTTCTCTAAATTATAGTGGAATAATTTAAAGAGTGTTTAAATCCTTTTGAACATTCCATCACTCCATGTCATGCTTTACATTCCCCTCATTTATATCATTATAAACTTTCAGTCTCAAGGTCCCTATAATAGTCTAGTTATTCCACTTCATCTCACATACCATCATGGGCCAACATTCTGGAAGATGTTGGGCAATATTTT
Source organism: Viscum album (assembly GCA_963277665.1). NCBI lineage: Eukaryota > Viridiplantae > Streptophyta > Magnoliopsida > Santalales > Viscaceae > Viscum > Viscum album. The sequence continues at coordinate 335,107,173 of OY728134.1, forward strand.
TCGTTAAACCTCATTGGTTTATCCACATTTCAGGTTGTTAGAAAGGATATATTATTTTGAGTATAGTCAAAATTTAACCTCTACCAACATTTCATCTTCCATACATTATGAAAATAGGGAATTTTGATTCACACTTTTCATTCCCCATTGTTCGAATCAATTCAAATGAACCTGAAATTATCCCATTTGTCCACTAGTGCACACTAGGAAAAGTATATTTTATATTACAAGATCCTCATTTTCCAATCATAGCCACTCCAGGCCTGAACACTCTTGGTGTTTATTCAACATCATAAGACCTTAAATTATTCAATGATTATCCAACACACACAAACAATGTGAATGATTATGTGTCTGTCGCTTGTTTCTCACAGTGTTCATGACCCAAGTGAGCATAGGGATTGGTTATTACTTGTTTGAAAGATATGATTAAAATTTTTCTAATTGAAACATGAAACAATGTGCACAAACCTCAAAAAATTCCTTCTTATTTTTGGGGTTTCCCATATAACCTGACCCTGTGGTCCCCTTTCTTCTCAGATTCCTTTGGGAGAATTTGTTGGCACTAAATTCTGCCCAATACCACCAATTTCTCCTTTGGGTAATCTGAAAACACTTTTGAACAAAATAAATCTTTTCGAGAATCCAACGGAAGGCACATGAAATATTTGGAGGTGTGCATGCAAGACCGAAATCCACATGCAATGCTCTTTCATGCCCAATGTGACGTTTTTTTGATCCTTTTCCACATAAACATAGAGAATCATCCAAGTCATATGCACACAAGTATTATCCATTTTACGAAATATGTTCATTCACACAAAATAATGTAACATGCTTAATGAAATTTTAAACATTCCTTGAGTACTTTCCAAATCCCATATACATGGAACACCACTTTCGTGATGAAAATTTTATATGCCCCTAGTAGAGATTTATTCCTATAAATAGATGTGTGCCACTCCTTTGAACCATCACCCAAAATTCATAGCACCACTCTTCCACACATAAGAATCTTCCACGAGATCATGAAAGAACAAGAACCCTCAAGGTATAGGATCATGCAAGATAGGTACCCTATGGTTATACCTTTATGTGGGAGAAAAAGTACTTGACCCTCACCAAATTTATTTTTCATTAAGTTAGATGTGTACAAAAGTAGCCTCTGGCATGAAAAACAAGGTCCAAAGAGCCACCCAATTTTCCGCTTAGCCTTTTCTTTTGGAGGTAGCCCCCCAATCATTAATTCTCCCCTTCCTTGATTCTCCATGGATTTATTCCAACATTGGGTACTATGTTTGAAAACCACTTGTGTGTGACTCCCAAAACCTATGTGAACCACCACTGTGTGGCCCTCTAGACTTGAATTATGTGATTTCTTGGTCCCTCAAGGGATATCCTATATTGGGATTCCCTACATCATTATTTTTAGAATAGGTACTCTTATTGATTTTTTTTTCAACATAGCTCTAAAAACATAGAAGACACTATTGACCACTCCTCTTTTACCTCCCATCAAGTGTTTCTTGAGTCTTTAACCACCCAAAGGTTCATGTTTTATATCCCTGGATGTTCTAAGGAGTGAGGAGTGAGTCCTCACTCTCTGAGCTATAGGATGTTAAATTTCCAAGCCCCATCGTCCTCAGTAAACGATGATAAAGTGTAGTTTTGGTCTGTTCAATTCCATTGGGGTTCCATGCCTAAGGAATTTTCCACACCCAATCATCTATATGAGAGTTATATCTTACTCACACTTTTGGTAGGGAATGATATCCTTATCACATAGAATGATAGCCTCCTTGGGAAATCTTTATGTATGCCCCAACACCTCCTTGATAAGATTAACTATGTGTGACTGGAATGGGACAAGCTCTTCCTCACATGGAATGAGATCCTCATCCCACATGATGACATACTCCTTGAGAATCTCTTATTAATAATCCCCACATCATCTCTCATGGATGCATATTTCATGACACTACTGGTAGGACTATTTCTACCTCTTGTTTCACACACTGATCATGACTCATAGAGGCTTAGAAATTTGCAATGACCATACAACCCTTCCATATACATAAATACATTGGTTTTGATCCAGGTATTCTAAAATGGGTATATAGAAAATCTCCATGAAGTACAATCCCAACTAGTAGTGAACTCTGATGGTCTCTTCTAGGGATGTAACTTCATGATGTGACATCTTCCCATTATGGGACACATCCCCCAAAATCCACATCTATAGTTTGTTGTGATCCCTCCGCCATCATCTATTCCATTCATCATTCATTCATATTTTACAATGGTCCACAACATCTCATGAAGATCTTGAAATTCAACCATATGCCCCACTTCCATCTGGACAACCTCCTTAGGTGTCCTAGTACCATACAAAATACATGGGTTTTGATTCATTTCATATTAACAGGGTATGTAGGAAGCCTCTATGAGGATTAATATGATCATCCATTCCCTCCATTGTCTTTCTCTTGAGTATCCTTGTCTCATGGCTATCATTCCCCAATCAGGTTGTCATATTTCCTTTGGGTTTCACATGGGATACTAACCATCTGTAAGCCCTGATTCCATCTCTTAAACTATGTGTACTTTTATCCCTATATTCTTAATCTGGTATTTAGTAATACTCCATGAGTTTCAAGCCCATCATCCCCGAAATTCCATTAATTCCCTCTATTCCACTCCAACACTTCATTCATCAACGCAACCATATCCAAGAAAGATAATAAAATCCACTTGGGATGTATCCATGCATATTCCCCATCCACATCATCGTTGCTCCTATGGGAAACCAAAATCTAACCTTGAATAAGCCCTATACAATCAACAAAATTCAACAAAGAGTGATCCTCATGCGAAGGGTAACTACCCAAGTGTGTGTCATATGCTCCCTCAGCCCTCAGAACTACATGAGTTTTGATCCTTTTCTTCTAAATAGTATATGTAGGAGGACTCTCCAAGTTCTGATCCCAACCAATGGTAAACTTCAGTGTCCTCTTTTTTTGGGGTGCACCTTCTTGATCATCCTTCTGTGGAGTCCAAAATTAGACATTATGTTGTGAAACATTCTATTTATGAGACGCACTACCCTAGGTCCACCCTCATTGGGTGTTCTTATCCATCCATCTGGAAAATCTTCTAGGTGATCCCTCAAAGGGATCTACCTCTCTGATCCATCTCTATGGTATGTTCTGATAAATCTCATACCATATCTACAAGATGTTAAACTCACAGCCTATCCTATGTTAATCATGGGATGCCTGGAAAAAACCTATAAAGACATTCCCAAAGGAAAAAATATAACATGTGATCTCCACATGATGCATCATGTTCGGCACACATGATAAGCCATCTGATGAGGAAGAATATATGTGTTCCAGTGTTATAGAATCCATAAATTCCACTAATGCTCTATGTTACCACTCTCTAAACCGAAGGTTGTTTTTCTTCCAATACGTATTGGCATGTTTAGAAATAATAAGCACAATTAGCCAGTATACACAATGAGGTGGGACCAGGAATGAGTTTCAAGAACTTTGAGTCAAATCTTTGAGGCTGACCTAGATTAGATGATGAAATTCAAGGAGTAATTGATGGAAGTAGTATACATCATCACATACTCCCATTACGATTGAGGACAAAGAATCTCCAAGGATGTAATGAATGTTGCCAGCATTAGAAATTCAGAATGTAGGGTAAAATGCAGTCCCTCAAAAAATAACAGAAAAAAATTGTACAATGAACTACGCATGGATATGTTTGATGTGGACCTTCCCCAAAAAATATTCAAAAATGGATATGAAAATTAATCAATGTTAATTACAAATAAATAATGGATGTGGAAATTTCTACACTCAAATAGTAATAATACACCACACGTATCTCACTATAAACATGAAATGGTAATTTAAATGTACTGTATAGAAGGGTCTAGGGCACCCACTATTACAACACTTCCACTTGTACTTGATCCAACATGGTAACAATCCTTGTTATCACTCACAAGATTAAGTTCATGTTTCTAATTAGTCACGAATTTAGATGTGGGTTTCCCGTGTCTTAATTTTATGGCTATTCATCTATTTGTGACCTCATCACCTTGAATAAAACCCCTCAAAATATATGAACCCTATGTGTATTCCTTTTCATAATGTATAAAAAATTCACATCATGGCTATTATGAGTTTTAAAATTTTAATTATGATAATATTTTACTTACTAGGTGTGATGTCAAGAACTATAAAAAATCATTAGGTATTCTACACTAATTATTAACTACCTAAGAAGTTGTAATGTACTCGGTATTGTTAGGTATTCCTACAACTATCTTTTTTGAGATTTTATCTCTTTTTTCCTATGGGTAAATGTGATAATAGATCATAATGATCTAAAGGAAACCTATTCTATTCCCCCTTGTAACTTGTATTATTTCCTCTTTGTGTACTAGATAGAAATATTTTGTACTTGTTCAAGTAGAATATGATAGTTTGGACCACTTCTATTGAAGTTCTCCAGGATATATCTAATATTTTCCTACTATAATGTATTTGTTAGAAATATGATATATTTAATATATCATCACATACATGATTGATCCATTAAAAAAGCATATAGAATTCAAGTCACCACTTTATTCTACTCTTATGCACCATGATTTTCTTCTTAGAGAGATTTATGTCATGTGAATTTGGTAATAATTCCATCTTTAATTGTTTCTAATTTTATATTCCAATTCCTTGATAGCATATGTATGATTAACTATGTATAATAAAAAAATTAAATCTATCATAGCATATCTTGTCCCCTAGAAAATTATTTTTTACTTTAATTAAATATCTAGATTTTTACTTTTATCTTTATCATAACTAATTATAATACCAATAGTCATTTTCCATATCTTTGTAAACATATTTTTATTGGAAAAAATTGTTCTCCAACTATCCTCTTGTAAACACATGAAAATGATTAATTCCAAATGAATATTATAGTATCATGTCAAATAATTTAATCATGATCTCGGTTTGATTATCTTTCACCTTCTATTGGAATTCTATGATGGTGCCATCCATTTATAGATGTTTCATATAGACACCTTCCATGTTTGGTGATCGTGACATCCAATTATCAATAAAAATATCATTGAAGATATCTATGTTAGGAAAATTATAATGGATTTAGTCATAACAAATTGGTATTATCTATTGAGCCTTATTGGTACCACACTATTACCATCTATGTATATTATCAGTTGCATACCCACTAAAGTATTCAAAAAATGAAGCCCCATATACTTTGATACATATAACCCATTATCTTTTTTTAATTGTTTTTTTTATTTTAGAAAAATTAGCTAAAATAAAAAAATTTGGGAATTATTATTCCCAAATAATTATGTATCACCAGCTCTAGTGAATATAAAACCATCACCATTTTTTTATATTTCCTATTCAGTATGTGTCTCGAGAACATTCTTTTTCCATGCCTCTTATGGAACTCATTCCAATTTAAATTATTTGTGCATCTCCCACATTGACTAAAGCCTAGTCAATATTTCTCCCACTATATCATAAATAGTTCTTATAATTACTCAAAAATAACATATATAGACACTACATCATTTTTCCAGAATACTTAAAACATTATACAAATGGACGCACAAAGATAGTATTAGACTAGTGCCTTTGGAAACATGAAAAAATGAAGAGTGGTATATAAGTTAGCCAAATTATCTACCACTAGGTTATACATGAACAAAACCTTTCTTTAACAAATAATAAATAATAAATATCATCATATCCTATGAAATAAAGCACAAAAATTGGGGGTCTCATATGCTTAGTAAAGGTAAAAAAATAGTCATGTAAGCATAAACATGAAAATATGAGTATTATAACGTGATAAATATTTGAAGATCACATCCTGCATATCATATATTTAAAACATGAATCCTAGAATAAATCATTAAATTTAATAATACATGAAACATAAGTAAATAAATAACATAATCCAGGCAATAATAACATAGGAATAAAACAAGGAAATATAGAAAATTCATAAGTACATAATATGACTTTCATAGTATCCAAGGAATCTCTTACAAAACCATATTAGTAGTATGGGTTCACTCCCTATACCATATTGGTAGTCATGGTTCACTCCCATTTCCACCTTAGTATCATGAGTTTAATCCTCATACCATATTGGTTGTCATGGATCACTCACATGGCCATCTTAGAAGTCAAGGTTCCCTCCCAAGACCTTCTTAGTCTATATCGTGAGATATAAATATTTACCCAATGCGTTATATGGATATATAGGTCCCAAAAATATTAAAATTAAATCATACATGCACATTACACATGATTATAAACAATCATATCATAACCTGGGAAATGAAATTTGTTTCATAAAAATTTAATCATATATTATCCTATGGAAAAGATACTTATTTCATAATCATTTCATCAAAGTATAACCCATGAAAAGAAGCATGTGTCATTAGAAAATAACCCCTGAAATAGAAAAACGTTTTGTAAACATCATTCCATAAAACATAAATCATTCATTCAAATAATATTAATGGATACATTGATTCATTTCTCCATAAAAGACTGAGTAAGACCAATGGATGTTATCTTAGAAGGGAAATAATTTTGAAATTTCTTTTTAAAAAACATCATGAATAAATTATCCTTTCAAATTTGAAAATGATTTTTAAAACATAAAATCTTTTGAAAACTATTTTAATTAAATAAAATAAAAATCTTATGAGTGGAGATTTGAAAACATTTTGATATTATTTTTATTTTGAAAACCTTTTGAGTATATTGAGAACCTTTTTAAAAACATTTTCCTTGAAAACATATAAAAAAGATTGATTTTTTTAAAATAATTTCAATAAATATATATTTTTAAAATAATTTCTTCAAAATTATCAATTTAAATTTTAAAATGAACCTTCAATGAACTTATGGTATGTAAATATATACATGTCCTATGAGGTAAAAGAGAACATTCCTTTTAAATGGAAAAACAGTTAAAAAAATTATCCAGGAAGATAAAAGAAGATTTCTTTGAATAAACTATTAAAATAAAAAAGGATAAAAATTTATTTTATGGATAATATTATAATATTATAATATTCTTGGAATCCCTTTTTTGAAATCATGGTTTTGAAATAACACAGAGTTTTACTAAAGAGAGAGGTAATGACATATTTTCTTTTAATTATATTAAGTCCTATAGAGTGAAAAATACGGTAATAAGACATGAAGACCTAAAGAATACATAGAGGATAAAAAAGTTAATGATTTTTCATGAAAATGGACCATAATATTTTATCAATAAAAATGTGATCATAAACAACATCAATAAACAATGAGATTATTTTAATAAACTCTTACCACATGATAACATTAAATAATGCTATCCAAGTAGGAAAATGATATTAAGTGGAGAATAAAATATAATTAAAGTAATTATTTTCATTATATAAAATTAAAATTGTATTTTATACACTTTATATACAAACATAGGTTTATAACACCACTTGATTCTCAAATAAGGATAATTGAGACGAAATTACTTTACCGATTTGGTAACTTTTGAAACATGAATCCTATGATATAAAGATTCAATAATTTATATGTAAATACATGTATATTTAATTATAATAGTCATATAATACATTAATTGTCAGTATATAAACCACACAAAAGAATTTGGTGGTGAAGAAGTCATGTATCTCACAGAAGTAAACACTAGGATGAAATTCCCTTACCTTGTGTCATGATGCTCTTCGTACTCATACAAGATTACTATATAATAAATTTAGTTTTATTATAAATATTTTATATAATATTATTCTTATATATAATACCATATAATTCTTTTATTATAACCTTATAATACCCTCTTTTTAATAATTCTATGTTATGGTCTCACTTCGGGTAATATCTGCTTTGTTATTTTCACGTGTCTTAATTTGTTATATCATTGGTTTGTATAATTATATAATTATATAAAGAATATTAAAATGATATAAATGTCATTTATATTAATTATATGTTTATTATAATAATCTATATGTTCTATAATTATAAAATGGAATATATTATTCATGGAGACGGTAGATCGTATGTATGAAAGAACATTGCTTCTGTTTTACTGTCGTATTGGAAGATAAAGAATAAATTACATATATATATATATTAAACTATAATTATTATATAATATGTATCATATAATTTCCAAAAACACATTTTTCATACATTCCATGTAGTTTGTGAATGAATCTCATCGCTTTGAGGGGGCGGTAGTCCACACTTCTTCAAACAAAGTTATCATATTTAAACAAGATGGAAAGTATTAAGATATATGATATAAAATATTTAAATAAGATTTAATAAATTAAAGATATCAAAAATAATAAATAAAAAAACATTTTTCATCATAATCCACACCATGATATGCGGTAAAAGAATAATGAGCAATCATCGTTTTCTGAGCTGGTAGTTCGCCATACATATAAATACTATATTCTTTACCCATTAAATGGAAGTGTGAGTATTTGTAGGTATAAATATTAGAATAAACATATAGTATTATATTTAGGATTCTATTTTTTTATATTATTTTAATAATTAGAGTGGAGGGATAGAGAATGAAAATAAGATAAAGGAGTTGGAGGGAGGATGTCACATCATCTTTGGGCAACTCCTTTTGGTTTTACCAAAGAACGTCCTTGGATTTATTTATGAACAAATGGATTCATAAGTTATGAAGGTAGTGATTTCAAGGATTTATTGGATTAGTTCTTTTCTAAACATAATTTTCCTAAGAGGTGTGTGGAAGTAGGAGGAGAGGAGTCCTTTTATAGTGGAGGAGTGGCACTCTTGTAATATTTTGGAAAAGGGAAACCCCACCCTTGTTTGTTCTTGAATATTGATCCAATTGTGGAAAATATTAGTTTTCATGTATTATAAGGTATATATATAGCCATGAAATTAATTTTTTACATGTTTCTAGGTCATATTATGCATTATATTTTGGTTTTAGTCCCTTGTTAATCTTAATTTAATATTGGTCAATTTAATTAATTTTAAATACCTACAAAAATATGATTTGTAAAAAAATAATTTTATGTTATTATAAATTATAAATCAATATTACTCCAAATATGGAATATTTTTTTCCAATTCCAACAACATAATTAGTAGAAATTAATTTAAATTTAATCCCCCAAATGGGGTGACAAAGTGGGTTTTTAAAGTAAATATGTTCCAATGATTGATAGGTTTTTATAACCACTTTAAATTAGAAATTTATTATAATTACATAAATTGGATAAATTTATAAAAAATTAACGTAATTAAACGTTAAAATAAATGATAAATTTAATATAACTAAATAAATAAATTAGAGGAAAATTCAGTTTGAGTTAAATTTTAATATTTTTACTATTCATTGAAAACTTCATAGAAAAATTCCAAAAAATAACCTTAACATAATTTCTTTGTTTTTATTTAAAAAATAAATTTTACTTTTACATATAAATTTTAAAAAAGTTCCAAATTTTATATTTAATATGGGTTCACCATCAAAATGTAGTAAATATGACGTAATAAAAATATAAGTTTTTATTTGTAAAATTAGGTTTGATCTTATCCTATACCTATCAAATATATTTAATGAATATCAAAAATATTTGATTAAATATATAATATATATTAAATTAATATCACTCACTAATTTTCATTATTTTTTATTGGGATAAAACATCTTTGTGGTCGTACAAATGGACTTCTATAAGAAAATATTCCCTTTATATTCAATGGGTTTATTGTAACTAATGAATTAATTTTATACTTGTGTAAACCATTGGTTTTTATAAGTTATTTAATACTACTCATAACATCTAACATAATATATAGGTTATTTTTTATTTTATTCAATAATAATATTTTAATAATATATTGTTGTTTGGTAAAAATTGGTCTTTTTTGTTACGCACAGCATCGAGGAATGTCAGTCTTTCATAATCTAACCTCTGTGTTTCATGTAGATAAAGGTGATATTTATGTTCCATGTAGTTCATGATTAACATGGTATTACATATAATAAAATCCAAACATAGTGTTTTGATATATAAATAATATTATAATATTTTCATGCATGGAAGAATATCAAAAATCATAAATTAATTGGAAGAAACAATATTTCACAAAATTTCAGGGTGTTACATTATAACCACCATAAAATTAATTTCATAGTCAAAATTAAACTGGGTTATCAAAGGATTAATATTTAAAATTCACTTTCATAGAAACCCACATCATAAAAATAAATATACTAAATCATCCTTTTAAAATTAAATTTGGAAACATAAAGGTCACCTAATGAATCATCTAACAACATTTCCAAATGGGCAACATTTATTCCAAGTGAAAACAAAGACCTGAAAGTGATATGTAACCATTATGTTTTGCTGTAGAGTGATAGATTACAAGGTTAGAGAAAATTTAACAATCACAAATCCATAAATCTTCAAATAATTAAGGGACCATCTGATTCATCAGAATTGAAGGTACCATGATAGCATTTTTTTTGGTTTGAATATCTTTTTTCCTAATGATAAATAATTTTCATGATAACATATACTTGAATGATTTTTGAATGATCTCATCCTTTGTATTTCCTTCATTTACATAGAGTCTTTCTCCAAAAATAAAGGTGACTTTTTTATTCCTAATGCACTAACAAATCATGAGATCCATGATATTTCATCCCATCTGTCATCAATTATTATCAGGACTATGTTTTTTAATTGGTTATTAATTATGCAGAAATCCTCATGTAGTGATATAAAAAATTATTCTCAAAAACAGAATCCAAATTTTAACTTAATATTTCTATAGATGGATAACCTTATAACCCTTAAAAAATATGAAAATCAAAAATAATTTGAAATTTGGTCACAAAATCATCTTAACATTGATCCCTTATATATCACAAATTAGCTCATGGTTTTCACATTTCAAATATGTGAATTACATCATCATATATTATCTTGAAACATGATAATAACCTTAATTACCATAAATCTATATTGTAAACATATATGTATCCTTATTTCAATGCATAATGGATATATTCCTTGAATAAAATAAAAGCTTTAAATAGGATTTCATAAATCACATGTTCACAAGTCCTTAATTTGTTCTCAGATAATTACTACTATCCAATTTACTTATTCCTATCAAAAATATCTGATCCAAACAACATTATCTTAACATAAAGAACAAATTATGGGATATCTTACCATAGTGAAAATAGCATCATTTCATTAAATAACTTTTCCATCCCATCAGAAACAATCAATATAATCAGGAAAATCCTTAGTGAAAAAAATAATAATTTGATGAATTCATGCATATATCATCATTAATACTACATAATTATTAAATAAAAATAAATAGAAACATTCATTATTCCACTTCATCCTCAATTTGCAAGAAGGATACCTCATCCTATTATTTAATACCTATTTCATTTTATATTTTTTCAACAGTATGATCATCTTCATCAATGTAACCATTACTCATTCCACCATATTGATTCTCTTTAGAAGCATTCCCTTTAGGACATCAATTTTTATAATGACCATTCATCCCACACATAAAGAATTTATACCTTGATTATGTCTTAGGGAGGCCAATATTCCCATCAATTTGGTTAGGTGAACCCTTAATTGTTTTCATTTGGGTCACTCAACTTTTATCCTACTTTTCTATAGTAAAAACACCTTCTTATTCCTCAAACACATTCACTCATGTGATTATTTCTACATTTCTAACACAAATTAAGCTGAATATTCTTTCCTCTAAGGAATCTATTACCTAAAATCTCATGGAACTTTTTCCTTCTCTTATTTAGTGATTCTGAGAGTTTGTTAAGGTACACATTTTTTATCATGATCCTTGAAAAATAATTTGGCACGATCACAGTACCCTTCACTCTAGTGGAAATACCATTAGACATTTCATCAGCATATTTTAAATAAAATTCAATAATAATCAAGTTCAATATGATTTCTTACATTGTATAAAACCTAAAAGAACAGGGTGAGAAACACATATCATTTAATAAAACCATATAATCATGAAAAATTACTTAAATGATTTCTAAATCATGATACCTACCTTTTAATTGATGAAAACATAGGTTTATGGAATTTTATTCATAGTCATATTCTATTCAAATACTTCATAATGGTTTATGAAGAGTTTCTAAATTCCCAAATAATTCCCCTCTAGGTGTGTCAAACCAGGTGAGCAATAATCTTGGTTGTCGTATACCAAGTTACCCAGAGTCAAGATCGAGATACCTTGTCAGAGTTTTTACTCCAAGTTAAATATTTTATAGAACCATGTCCACCAATAGTTTACAAACAAGGATGTATATCTCATAAACCACTCATTTTATCCATTAACAAAATTCCATGACATTTTTTTATACTTTTCATTATCCTTAGACTTATCCTCAGGAATGTCCTTAGAGTTATCACTATGGTTTTCTCATCCTAGTAATCAAAGGTTAATCAAAAACGCATTCTAATACCAACTATAATGACCCAATCTTAACGTACATAGACATTAAATCATTTTTATAAAATACATAAAACATTACACAAATAGACTCCAAAAGACCTTATTTTTCTAGTTCTTTTAGAAAAATGGAAACATGAAAAATGATACATAAGTGAACTACATTATCTTCCAATATGATGTTCTTGAATATAACCCTTATTAGACACATCATACATAACAAATATATTCATATCCTAGGGGATGAAACATAAAAATGGGTGAGCTCAGATTCTTAGTATGTGTAAAAAAAGGAGAAATTTAAGCATAATTGTGACTACAGAAGTATGATAATATGATCAAAACATTTTAAGATCATACATGGAATATTAAAAAACATAGTTATGAATCATGGAAAATATATTAACATTCCATTAGACATGAATCATAAATAAATAAAGAACATAATCTATGAAATCATAACATTGGAATAAAAAGTGGAATTATAGAATACACATAAGCATATAATATGATTTCAATATTATCCAAGGTATCACTTCCCACAAAATCATTGTAGTTTGGGTTAAATCTATACACAAACTTGATAGTCATGGTTTACTAATATGGCCATATTAATAGCACGAGTTTGTTCATCAAACCATCATGGTAACCATGGTTCACTCCCAGGGACATAATAGTAGTCAAGGATCACTGTCAATACCATCTTTATCTATATCATGATATGTAAATCTTTAACTAATGCATTGGAGAAATATTTAGGTACTAGACATCACAAAATGAATTCCCACATACATGTGCTAAAATATTATAAATAATCATTTCATAACCCATAAAATTAAATCAGTGCCATGAAAATTCAATCATATCTTAAAATATGGAAAATATACATGTTTAATAATCATTTAATCAAATAATAACCCTTGAAAACAAGTTGGGTTCATAAGCATGTAACATGTTAAATAGAAATATATTTCATAAAAATAATTCCATAAAACAAAAAATATTCAGTGAAAGAATATAAATAAATAAAATTGATTTATTTCCTCCGAAAGGAATGAGAAACACCAACGGATGTTATTATATGTGGGAAATAATTTTTAAAGATATTTTTAAAACACTTCTAGAAGAAAATATCCTTTCCCCATTGAAAAATAATTCTTAAAACATCAAACATTTTAAAAACCATTTTCCTGGAAATAAATGTGAAAACTTATAAATTAATCATAGAAAACATTTGGGAAGCCTTTTTTCCTTTTAACACTTATTGATGAGCTTGAAACCATTTTTACAACCATTTTCCTTAAAAACATATAAATGAATCTTGGAAAAAATATGATAAAAATTCTTTTAAAATAACATTATAAAACAATTTCTTAAAAATTAAAAATTTAAAAATGAAAATTATGCTTCATAGAAATGATGGTGGGTAAATTCATACATGTCACGTGAGGTAAAAAGAACATTCCTTTTTCTTGATAAGAAGATTAGAAAAATTTATTTACTCAGAAAGTGACAAGAATATACCTTTGAAAAAAATAGTAAAAGATAAAATAGGTAAAAATTTATTTTAGTTATTATACTATATTAGAATAATATTCTTGGAATCCATTTTTTGAAATAATTTTTTTGAAATAACATATATTTATGACTGAAGAGAGAGGTAAGGTCATATTTTCATAAAATCCTGTTGTTAATTATCTTAAGTCTGAGATATTAGATAAATGGGGATAATACATGAAGAAATAAACACAAACCACATGAGGAGAAAAGTCATGAGGGTTATTGGAATATGTATCATAATATTTCATTTATTAAAATGTGATCATAAAGAATCTCAATAAATAGTGTGATGGTTTCAATAAACTCTTACAGCATGGTAACTTTAAATTACACTCTCTATAAATGAAAATTAGATTACATGGAGGTTATTATATCAATATAATATTTTGTTTCAGGATTTAATGTTTCAGAGTATGTTTATACACCTCATATAAAAGTATACATGTATAACATGGATGGTGTCTCCAAGTGGGAAAATTGAGATAAAATTACATTATTGAAATGGTAACTTTTAAAACATAAAACCAATAAGATAAATATAATAAATGGTTATTTAAATACCCATATATTTAATTATAATAGGTTTATAATACATTCATGGGTAGTATAGACACCGCACAATTTAAGTTAGTTGTGAATAAGGCATGTATCTCATAGAAATATTGAGTGAGATGAGATTCCCTTACTATGTGTCTTGACTCTATTCATTATCATACAAACATCTTGTATAATAAATTTAATTTGATTATAAATATTCTATAGAATATTTTTCTTATATAAAATACCATATATGGTTTTATAAGGACCTTATATTACTCTCTTGTAAACAATTCAATTCTTAGTTTTCACTTCAGGTAATATCTTTTTTGTTCCTTATATGTGCCTTAATTTGTAATATCTTTGGTACTTATACTTATATCATGATTTAAAAATTTTAAAACATAATATAAATATCATTTATATTCAGTATATTTTTATTATAATAATCTATATGATTTAGAAGTATGAAATAGAATACACCATTCATGGAGACGGTAGGTCGTATGTACGCATGAACGTTGTTTCCGTTTTATTGGTATTTTGAAAGAAATAGATTAGATTACATATCAATATATATATATATAATTAATAAAGTATCATTATTATATAATATATATCTTATAATTTCACTAAATATGTCCTTAATGCAGTCCATGTAGTTTGTGAATAAATCACATCGCTTTGAGGGGGCCGAAGCCCACACATTCTCAAATGAAATTATCCTATTTAGAAAAGATGAAAAGTATAAATATTTGTTCTATAAAAAATCTCAAGAAGATTAAATAAATTAATAATATCATAGATATTATATAAAAATATATTCTACATCATAATTTCCACTATAATAGGCGGTAAAGGGAAAATGAACAATCATCTCATGGGAGGTGATAGTTCTCCATACATATATTCAGTATGTTCATTACTCATAAGATGGAAGTGTGTGATTTTTTGGAAAAAATATTAGAATAAAAACATAATAGTATTTTTAGTATAATTTTTATGTTTTATAATAATGGAATAAGTAGAGTGTAGGGGATGGAGAATTAAAATAAGTTAAAGGATCTTGAGGGGAGATGTTGCCTCTTCTTTCAGTAAATCCTTTCGGATTTCACCAAATGAATTACATGGATTGATTTATACACCAATGGAAGATTCAAGGAGGAAGTTATTAATGTTGGGGATCTATTTTTTTAGATATTTGGTGAACTTATGTGGCTTTATAGGTGTGTGGAATGGGTAGGAGATTATTTCTTTTATAACGGTGGAGGAGTGGCACTCTTGTAATATTTTGGAGAAAGGAAATCATACCCCCATTATTTTATGTAAATTTGATCCAATAATGTAAATATGTTGATAAAATATATTATAGGGTAGTAATATGTAAATTAAATGTCTTCTGGACTAGTTTCTCGGACATATTATTCCTTATGTTTAGGGTTTAGTCCCTTATTATGCTTAATTTAATGGTAATTCTCAAAATTAACATTAAATGCATTTACTAATATAATTTTATATAAATATGGTTTTCTTATTAAATATTAAAATTTATGAATATTAGATATATGGAATACATTTTTATAAATTTCAATCACTAAAGTGATTGAAATTAATTTAAATTTAATCCCACATACAGGAAGACAAAGTAGGGTTTTAAGGTAAAAATGTTCATAACATTTATAGGTTTTTATTACCAATTTCAATGTGAAATTTATTTAAATGGCCTAAATTGGATAAATTGAAAAAAAATATCTAATTAATATTTAAAATAAATTCTTAATATTATTTAACCTTAAATAATTTTGATGAAAAAGCAGTTTTCAGTTAAATTTTACTATTTTTTACTATTAATTAAAAAAATGAAACTTCACAAAATAAATACCACAAATTCCCACTAACCTAATTTTTTTCTTTCAATTTAAAAAATTAAACTTATTTTTACTTATAAAATTTATAAAAGTTCCAAAATTTTTATTTAAAATAGGTTTTCCTTTAAAAGGCAATAAAAGTGCAATAATAAAATATAGGTTTTATGTGTAATATTATGTTACTTATTATCTTATACCTATCAAATATATTGGATGAATATAAAATATATTTTTATTAAATAATATATATCTATATATATTAAATTAATTTCAATCACTAATTGTATTTAATTTTATTTATTAGGATAAAATAGCTTTGTGAGCAAAAAATAGTTATTTATAAAAATATTCAATTTATATTCAATTGGATCATTGTAACTACTGAATTTATTTCATAAATGTGTAAAACATAGGTTTTAATAAGTTAGTAAATATTCTTCATAAATTATAACTTAATTTCTATGTAATTTTTTAATGTATTAAATAATTATATTTTAAAATTTTATTATCGTTTGGTGAAACTTAGACTAGTGTGTTACACAAGGCATCGAGGAAAGTCAATCTTCCATAATCTGACCGTCGTGTGCTACATAAAGAAATCTAACTATTAGGTTTACTGTATTTCACGATTAAATTGGTATTTCCTATAATCTAGTCCAAACTTATTGATTTTATATATAAAAACAATTTTAATTATTGCATTAAATGAAGAATAAAAAATCATAAATTAATTCAAAAAAATACTTTACAAAATCTCATAGTGTAATAAACATGTAACCTTTTATAGAAATATAGTATTTTAATTTGAATAAATCTAGTATTAAATAGGTATCTTTGTAATATCCAACATAACTTTAGGGTTATTACAATACATTCAGTTTTTGTTTTTATTGACATAGCTTTTTTTATATTCTCAACAAACTCTTTTAATTTAAACACATGTTTTTATGACATAATGGATTTCCATCATATTATAACTCATAATATTTCAATTTCTCATTATAGGTGACATATGGTTATGGTATAATTCCATTATATTTTATTCATGTGTTGAAAAATTGAGGTATCTTTAATGAATGATTTTTTTAATATTGGTTCTCCATTTACTAACATCATGACTCTGATGTGTATAATGAAATGTGTGTTTTGGAATTTCTCCTTGTTACATTTTGTTCCTCAATGTTAACTTGTATGATTCTTCATCAATCATCATTATTATCATCGTATCATGGATGTGGATTAGGTAATGTGTGTTTGTTAATTACTCCATTCTACATTATATTGATCAATGAATTCTTGGTCATGATATTCTTCAGTAGACCAACCAAAAAATATCATATCTTCTGACCACGCATATATTGAACATCACTTTAACATTCGATAAATACATAATGGAATTTTATGATGTATATATACCACAATCTTAACCTTGAATAGTTCAGCCTATCACAAAAAAACAAATTCTGAAATATATTTAGTGTTACTTTATTTTGAAATGTTTATTTGTATAAACTCAAAAAGTATATACATGGTTAATACCTAATGAATCTAGCTCCTCTAATTCGGAATACCGTATTAGATTTACCCTTTATGTCCACTTTAATTTTTACTTTAAAACGTATAATGTTTTTGAAAATGGATATATAATTCTTACATTTTACATTAATTGGTTATTTATAATGATTATAGTATCACTGAATCAACTTGAATCATTTTCATGGCAATTAGAATTTGTGTGCTCCTCACTGTTGACTTAGGAACCACCCATTCTCAACCACATGGAGAAGAAATGTTTTTCTATTAATAGTTCTATACTTGGTTACTAAATTTAAATATACATATGTAATATGAATATTGTATTTAATGACCAATAATTATTATCATAACATTTATATTTTATTGATAAATATTCATGAAGTTGAAAAAAAAACTTACTTCTATGATTGAGTTCATTGCATTTAAGCTTTAGAATATTTATTTCAAGAAATACAAAGAAAATAGCCTCCAAATTAATACATCTTTTTTGAATGAAATTGATAAGGTTCCATTAAAATCACACTTTCCAATGGACATTTTGTCTTGTATTTCAAATTATTTCCCATTAGAATTAAATATTATACTTAATTTTTGTTATTATTTTATTGTAAAACATAACCCAAAATGTAATTACGTGTTTTTTTCCATGATTTTCATTTTAAAATATTAAAAAAACTGAAGAAAATTTGTGAAAATGATATGGGAAAAGAATCCATTGAATGATTTTGATCCATCTTTCAATTTACACATATCTATTGTAATTATCACTCATTCATATTTATTCTTTACTTTACCCTCACATGCATCTCAGAGATGAGACTACATGGAATATCAACCCTTTCTAGATGTAGTATCCACAACTCAGCTTGATCTATGACAATGACATTATGACATAACCATAATATATGTTACATTAGAATTTCATGTAAGAATTTTTACACCCGGTCTTCTTGTGGTGTCTTAATAGGTATTTGGGACACTAACAACATGAATTTATGATACTTTAGTCATTATAAACTCAAACAGGATCGGAAATAGAATTTTTAAAATAAATATCACAATGTTGCTAGGATATTTCTTTACATTTTATAGAAAAATAAAATATAGTATATTATACATTTATCATGATTACCAATTTAAAATTATTGATTATTTATATCATAAAATGTATTAGTCTATTTTATCAAATTCAAGGAACCCTCTATACTAGAATTGGACTACCATGTTTATTGAGTGTTCTAGAGGCCCGGATCCTCAAACTACTCATCATAGTCTAAAATCTATTGCTATGCAACTACATAAAGAGTTAAAGGTAAGAGTTTGTATTGAAAACCACATGAACTCATGGCTCCTTGATCTGTTGAGTGAGGTCCAATGTTCTAATGTCCTAAAATTATTTACTCAAATATTTCCTCTATAGTTGAACCAAGCTATATTTTGCTTCTCCTTTTACAGCAAAAATTAGTTAATTCGACCCATCATTCTCATAAGAACTCCCCAGTAGTTGGTCACACCATCAAATGTGGCTTAATGATCACCCCAAAAACCTAATTGTTTTCTAATTAAAAAGATAGAATTTGTTTTCAACTAAAAATTTATTATATGGTTTTGATATTTTTCTCAAGGAATGTAATCCATTTCTATTAATCTATTCAATATATATTATCGCACTCACAACTATAAATTAATATAACAATATTAATCACTTCTTTATGCATTTTTATTACTATTTTTTGTGTTTTATATCAATCTTATAATTATAAAAAATATTAAAAAATGATTAAAGGGAAAACGTATCTCACCGGTCTTCAGAATATAATATTTTTTGATCTATTTAAACATAATGGATCAACCCTGGCCTAGGGGAATCACACCAGATTCATGTCTTGACTCATGATGCAGCTCGTCCATATCTAGTGTTCACTGTTTTTCTAGGTTGTTCCTTTACTTGGTGGGTTATGCATCTTAGAGAGTCATGATAAAAAGTACAAGTATACTCACACATAAGAAAGGGGTAATAGAGGAATAATATACAATAGATAAATAAATTCTACTCGCATTACCTTATACATATTGTCATAAAATATTAAGATGTCTAGACCGCCATATTTAATTTCAATTACCACATTAAATTCAATAATTAAATAAATAATTCAAACATTTATAGGTTTGGTATATTTCTATTACCAGTGAGTGGGTAATATAAAAGTTCATATAAAAAATTAAAATGAAATAAATGTAATGATTGAGTGTATTTAATTAAATTAATTAATTAATTAAAATCAAATAATTTAATTTTAGTTGGACCCTATATTAATTTAATACCAAATCTAAAAAATAAATTAATTAATTTAATTTAACAACAAAATTAAATTGATTTCCCCCAGATATTAATGTATTTTTTAAAAAAAATCTATTTATTTTAACACTAAATTAAATTAATAAAATTAATTTATTTTTAATAAATAAATTAATCCATAGTCCTGAAACTCAACGCATGGACATATTGGGGTTGGCCAACCCCGTGCAAGCCTATTCTAGGTCAATCAGATCTCATGTAGTGTAATTTTAAGCCGAATAGTCCCACCATGACCCATTACATGTCGAAAAGATCTCCCCAGGACCATATCAGGTAGGCAGACCAGATCAAGGGGTTTAATCACCTACCACAAAACCTGATCTGCATGAAGCTAATTCGACAGGGGTGATGTCGGTGTACAAAGGCTGACATGGCCGGATGGGTGAGACTATGATGGTCAAGTTGGTGAGAGGAGGCCCTGATGGGCATGATTTCACCTTTTGAGGATTCACTAGTACAATTAGGATAGATATAATCATGAATGTGGGAGGAAGCAGTTCCTTAATAGGGATCATCTTATGGTCTAAATAGATCTAATAGGGAAGTGGAACCTAGCTGGTTTCAATGGTCACGGAGGGCGGTGGGGTTCACGTCACTAGAGAGTGACTGGTGGTTGGTGTCACCAGGTTTTCCACTACCATGGATTAGGAAAGGAGAGGAAAGATATTGGTAGGGTGTGAAAAAAACATTGAGTGGTGGGGGTACTCCACATTCACTAGATTTGAATATTGATCTGTAGTCCAGAGCTCAGTCAATAAACAACGGTGGTCTTGGTCAACTACTTGTGGCAGCAACCATAGAGGAGGAGGTCATCCAAGGGGTCGGTGCTCAGTTGGAAGTCCCGAGATGGGTGGGTGGTGAAGGATCCCCCCATGGAGGGGCATTGTAATGGATTGCTTGGAGGATGAGTGAGAGTCATTGGCTAGGTGGTGGACCCAACGTTTCTTTTTTTTTCTTTTTTTTGAGATGGATTATTATGGAAGCCTTCCCCAATTAGTCATAAAAAGTGTTTTTTTATACAAACTGAAACCCTATTTGAGACCAATTTTTTTGTTTTATTGTGTGCAATTATCTAAACGTGGGATCAAATTCCAAATACCCAATTTAATATCGAAGGTTTTTTCAAATTTTTGTAGGCTATTATAAATTGATTGTTTACCATTTTGTTTTTTTAACAACATTCCATTATTCGATGGAATCTCAAAGTCATCAAAAAACACTACTCCTGCCCAAAAAAATAACTATTATGGTCATCAATGTTCCAGTATTTACCAGAAACTAATTTCCTTGATGTTTCATGACATATATAAATATATATATGTTCTATAAAATTAACACCCACAAATATAAATGATCCATATTAAAAAAATTAGAAGGCCACAACTTGGCCATTATGAATCAAATCGATGTGTATTTATATTATATTTAAAATTAAGAAATTTATTTAATTTAATGAAAATTACTTTTTTATTTGCTCAAAAAATACACACAATCCCATTGATACCAATTTTTATTAAAGAGGATCTCATCAGAAGCCAGTGGGTTAGGATTTTAAAAAATTTCATAACTAGAGTGAAATATTTTTTCATCTCCAATAATCCATGACTGGATATGGTCTAATGATCTTGAGTGGATTATTCAATGATAATAATAAAAACTAATCAGTACCTCATTCTACATCAAATCGTGCTTGGATATAGCCCTTAATTAGTGACAATTTCTTTATGGATCTGAAGCTAAACCCCTCTAGATCATCCACAAAAACATCAAGAATATGTTTCCACGCTATTTTTTGAATTCTGAGTGCTTTCATGGAGTTATTATGATCACTTTGATGACACAATGATCACAACAATCTCTTGATTTTAATCTGAAAATGTGTTCTTGAATCATTTGATAGAGTTAATCTTTATCTCTCCAGAATATAGGAGGAGATATAATCTCTTATTAAAATGTAAGAATAGTAATTAGAATTAATCTCCTCTACCACTTATGTGTAGTATTTCTCAAATTTCTTGGATAAGGTTCCTAGCTCCCGGTAAATTTTATGTCCACTAAATATGTAATAAGAAAAAATTATAAAAAATGAAAGTGCATCATAAATTTTTTTTATATTGTATCACATACCTATAATATATATTAAATATATATTACATGATTAAACTGAGTAGTTTATCTCCACTCATAACTCCTGATAATATTAAATGATACATGAATATTAAAATAATATTCCTTCATATATTATTATTCCTTCTATTTACTTAACAGTTATAATATATATATATATATATTCAACCCAATTATTATTTATTGAATAAAAATGAATTTATTTTTCCATCATTGATTGATAAAATTGGATATCTATTGGACTATATGGTGGGGCCCACCATTTCCTAAATACTTATTCACTAGAATATTTCCAATTCACGAATATATTATTTTTTGTGACCCTCTGTACCCTTATCACGATAGTAGTTAATATTATTCAAAGACAAAAGAGAAAATTCTAACTACCCATCAAGGCCCCTAAAGAGGTAAGGTGTAGTCATAACAACAACAAGTGACTTATGAACATGCACAATGTAATATTATCTATTTTTATTTTGATATCTCAAAAAGAAGGTTGCACACATGTGTCATCACCCTTTTTTGGATTTTTTTTGATCTATCAAGATGGATTTATCATTGACTATAATAGCCATGTATTTATGCAGTTACTACTATTCTTATCAATCAGTCATGATATCTTTCTTTCTCAACCAAAAAGTGAAAAATCCTTTCTTAATCAATCAACTAATTTCATTCCACAAATGACACACCCAACACAAGCTATCTCATCATGATCTAATTATTGTGGTATTTTCCTTCAATCAAAGTACGTGGTTAAATGGAACACATTGGTAATGATCTCATGTTAGGAAACCAGTACCAATGTTTATATATAGGAACATCAAATGACACCAGAAACATAGGGCATTCTTATCGGAAGGTCATTCCTCATGATATCAACTACTCGAAATCACCCCGTGCGAACTTTGTGAGAATAAGTTTTAATGATTGTGAGACCCCAACACATGATAGTTAGACATATATTACTCCTAGTAAGTATTATGTATCGATACCATAGGACAAATGTTTAAGATTAATTTCACAGTATTTAAAGGTTTTCATTATAGCCTCAGATCTATTATAACCTTTTGATATGAAAATATATCAATAGAAAATAAATATTTAATCATTATTACAGGAATGAATAGAATAAAATGGTAAGAGTAAATCATGGACATCATGCTATATATATTAAATGGTAATAAAAAAGTAACATATAGTTGGGTCTAGGGAACCCACTATTACAACACTCCCACTTTCACTATACAAACCTTACTAACCAGTATTTGTAAGATCTCTCATGATTAATACCATATTTTTATTGATCCAAAAATTTAGTTTTGGGGTATACTAGTTCTTTGTTTTATGGATATTCTATTATGTGTGACATTATATTCTTGAGTAAAATCCCTAAAGAGATGTAAAGCCCGACTTTATTCCTTTTTCCACTATGAAAACATGATATCATAGCTGGTAAGAGTATAATAGATATAATTATTATAGTACATTACTTACTTGGTGTGACTCCAAGAACCTTAATAAATTGTTTCATATTTTACAATGCTTCATAGATTCCTCAGAAGCTACAATGTACTCTGTATTTTTTAGAATAACTACCATTGTCTTGTATGACCTTTCCATGATCACTATATTAGTCTGACTATGACATTATATCATATTGATATGAATGAAATCTAGTTTTTTCGTTTTAACTAGTATCTTGTATACTCTGGATACA
The DNA here is from genome assembly GCA_963277665.1 of Viscum album. NCBI lineage: Eukaryota > Viridiplantae > Streptophyta > Magnoliopsida > Santalales > Viscaceae > Viscum > Viscum album. The sequence continues at coordinate 335,131,500 of OY728134.1, forward strand.
TGGAACACATATTTTGTACTTGTTCAAGTACAATAAGATAGTTCTGACCACTTCCCTTACAGTTCTCCTTGATATATCAGATATTTTCCTTGCATAAAATATTTATTAGCAATATAATATCTTATACATAACATGGAATTTGCGATTGGTCCATAACATATGTGTATATAATTTAGCTCACCTCTTTTATATCATCTTATATACCATTAATGTATTCATGGAGACATTTATACCATGTTACTTTGGTAACAATTCTCTCTCGAATTGTTCCTCCTTTTATTTTTTAATATTATATCAGTATATATACAATTCACTAGGTCTATGAAACCATTATATATACTAAATTAGATCTTGTTCCCTAGAACATAGTTTTCAAAATTAATTTGATCTATGGAGAGTTACTTTAACCATAGTATTACATAATTGTAGTACAAATAGTTGGTTTGCATATGTTTTCATAAAAAGTTTTTCTGTAAAACATTAGAGCTCAAACTAACCTTTCGTAGACATATTAAAATGACTTATTCCAAATGAATATTTTATTATCTTTTTTTACCTTAATCACAATCTATATTTGAGTAAAATTTACCCCTTATTGAAATTATATGATGTCACCATACCTTTAGGGTTTCATCGTATAGACACCTTCCTTGATTGGTAGCCGTGAAATTCAATTCTCAATAAAATAATCATAGAAGATAGCTATTACAAGTAAATTAAAATGGATATAGGTATCACAACTTGGTATAACCAATAGATCCTTATTTGTACCATGATTATACAATCAATTTATATTCTCACTTGAATAAACACCACAGTATTCAAAATATTAAGCCCCATTTACTTTGATATACGGAATCCAATATTTAATTGTTATCGATCTTGTCAATATTACCTAAATTCAATATATTGCATACTTTTAGTAATTATTAATCTCAATGGATAATGTATCGCCAGCCAAAATTAATATAAAACCATCAATACTTTTTTATCATTCATATGTTGTATGTTCCATTATGAAATTCATTACACCTGTTCTGGAACACATTACTATGTCAACTATTTGTGAATCTCCAACATTGACTAAACCAAATTAAATCTTTCAACAACAATCTCAGATAGAGAGTATTACCCTTTATAGAAAAAAAATATTAATTTTACTATATATTTTATATCATCTACATTTCTGTAATATCATAATAAACAATAGGATTATTACAATTGTTGTACCTTTTGTTTTTTTTATGAAAGTTTGGTTACATCATCCACAAACTTTTGGAACATAAACACATGTTCTTATGACATAATGAATTTACATCATATTACAACTCATATGATATCCATTTTTCATTAATGTTGTCATATCTTTATGGAATACTGTCATTATTTTTTATGAATATATCAAAATATGTATGTATATTTAATGTATGAGTTTTAACATTTATTTCCCTTTTACATACATCATGACTCTAATGTGTTTAAATATGTGGGTGTTTAAGAATTTCTCAATGTTATATTTTTTTCAATTTTAACATGTAAAAATCATCATCAATCCCCCCTATTTCCATCATATCAATAATGTGGGTAAGGTAAGGTGTATTTAGGAATTACTCTAAGCAACACTATATTGATCGCTGAATAATTGGTCTAGATATTAATTGTCAGAAAACCCTAAATCATCTCATTTATTCTCACAATTAATATACCATATTTCACTTTTAAATTCCATAAATAATTAAAGGAAACATATTAAGTATATTTACCACTGGCCTATCCTTGAATTGTTGATGATCTCCATCTAAACAAATTTTGAAATCTTTGTTTTGTACCTTAATTTCTAGAGGTTTCTTTTTCCAAACAAAATAAGTATATAAATTGATAATACCTATGGTATTAAGGTCCAATGGGTAAAAATTCCATACTAGTTATATCCTTGATGCCCATATTTTGTTTTACAAGAAAAATAATTATCTTTCAATGATTGGAAAAATAATTCTTTCATTTTATATTAATCATGTATTTCAAATTATTCTGGTATCATTGAACCAAATAGAATCACTTACATGCCAATCAGATGTTCTGTGATTCTCACCACTCACATAGGAATCACTTCCTCTCATCTTCTGAAAGAAGAAACCTTACTTCTAGTAATGGTTTTTTACTTACATGGTTACTATATTTAAACAAAAAAATTGAAATGAATATTTTATTTAATACCCTATAATTATGACCATAACATTACTTTAATATTGATGAATATACCTGACGAAGAAGAAAATACTTACGTTTGTGAATCATTTAATTAAATTAGAACATTCAAAGATTTATAGTATGTCATGTAAAGTAAATATATTCCTCTTTAATACATCTGTCTTCAAAGGATGTTGTAAAGGTGATTTATATGTCATTATTTCCAATGGTTATTTCTCTATGTCATTCCACATGTTCACCATAAGAATTAAATATTATACTTTCTTTAATTTCTTATTTTATTAGAAAAATATACCTAAAATATAACACCAGAACCCCAAAAGCCTGGAGACGGTGCATTATTTTAATATATCCGAATGATTACATGGAATCAAATCCTGAAGGACTGGTCAATTTAAAAATCTTGGAAAATATATTACATATATAAACATTAAATTATATTCCAAAATATGAAAATAAACCACAAATAAGACCATTAGAATGCCATTATTCCACAAGATTAACTCTTTCTTTCCATCATAATACAAATCTAGGAATCCTAGGAAAGTAAAACATAGGAAAGGGATGAGATAAAATTTTCAATAAGGGTAAACAATATAGCTAAAGCTTTCATATATAATCATAAACTTTTAAGGAAAGGTACAAAACTGAAACACAAGCCTTTTAAACCTAATATTTAGAATAATATTGAAATAATAAATCAAATAATTATATTAAAACTTTCATATGGATACTCTAATAGTTTAAAAAACAAATTTAATAATTATAAATATTAAATGTAGAGAATAAATAGGCCTTGACGGTTGGTCGTACATATGCACAAGCGATGGTATCATTCTCTTAAGGGTTAAATGGTATGGAATTGGATGGTTTATTAATTATAAAAAATAATTATCATGTAATATTCATTATTTATGTCCATTATTCTCATCATTATTCTAATAAATATAATGTAGTGTTTGAAAAATAAATTGCACTACATCGTGGGGATGGTAAGTCGTATGTATACACGCATGGTGATATTGTGTTCATATAATGAGTAAAAAGAAATAATATGGTTGTACCATAAACTTAAAATTAGCAGAACATAAATTATATGTCTTATTTATTACATTAGTATGAAGAAAACTTATTAAAATAAAGTATAAGAAGAAAATAACTTTTACAAAGTTGATAAAACAATTAACTCTTCCCCGTGTATATCATTTTGATTTTAACAAAATGATTCTTTATGATGAATTTCTGGAAAAATTATGGACACTATGATAAAGTGATGGATGTTTTTAGGAGAAATATTTAGGTTTTGGTTGAGAAAAATTGATTTAGAGGAGTTAATAAAGAGAATAGGGGGTTCCCTTTTATAAGAGAGGGAACATTCACTTTAGGAAACCCCAAAACTATTTACTTATTATAAATTGATATTCAATTCATAATAGTTACAAAGTGAGTTATTTAAAATATATTATGAGTATAGTTTGAAATCCTTTCTACCAATAAAATTCAGACATGTTTTGATTTTATTTTAAACCTTATTATTTTTATTTATCATTAATTAATCTATTTAATTTTAATTTTAGTAATAATGTTCTAAATATTAAAATGTTTAAGATATTTACTTATTTGCTGTAAATTATACAAAAATTAAACTTCAATGAAATATTAGTCCTTATAAATATCACAATGTTGTTTTTAATGGTTTTTATGATTTTTAAATAATTTAATAAACATTATTTCTATAAAATATCAATTGTGTAAATTTTGACACTATTCAATTATTTGACATTAAATACTATGGAAAAAGAAAGTTAAATTCAAAAAAAATATAATACTAACATGTCATAGTAACCACTAAAAATCATGGAGAAACATAATAAATTTTTATTATATTTATTTTAATATTTTGGGATCGAAGTTATCACATGGTGATCCTTATTTTAAAATTATTGTACTCACAATAAATGAGAGAGTTATATTTTTTCACATTTGTTGATTTTAAAAATATAAATGTCATATTCATGGAAAAATTCCCATTAAATGATACAATTTATAAAAATATATGATTAGGGTCTAATTTGTTCATCTAATAAAATTTTTATAGTTGTTAAGGTACTTTTAATGTTTTATTTTTATCATTAATTACCAGATTTACACTTAACTGTGGGAAAAAATAAATACTAATGTTATTATTCCTAATGTCAAAAAATAAAGTATGAATATTTACATAATTTGAACCCATATATTCCAAATATGAAATCCCTTTTTCAAACTCCAAAACATAGAAGTTGGATTAATTAAATTAAAATTAATCTCATTGATAGAATGGGAAAACGAGTTTTTTAATAGTAGAAACCACCAAAATATTGGCATGTGTTTATGTCCAATATTAATTCGAAATCAATTAAAATTCCCTAAATTAGATTAAATGATAAAAATATAATATAATTATTATTTAAAATTATTCAAGAGTATAATTTCACACAATAAATTATTTCATTGAATGAATCTGTTTTCAATTAAAACATAGTATTTTCCAATATTCATAAAAACATGATACTTATCAAAAAAATATCAAACTTTGAACCAAAATAAATTTTGATATAATGATTTAAAAAGAAGATTATTATTTTTTTAAACTGAAAATAAAAAAGTTTCATATATTGGATTTGAAATGGGTTATCCATGAAAAGGTGGAAAATTACTTTTTATTAAAATATATCCATTTAATGAATAAAATTGTATTAATTCTAATCTTATGCATATAAAATAATTTATATGGATATAAAAAAACTTGATTAATTATGTTATATATAAATTTCATCAATTGGTTAATATTATTCATTCATGCTGATGTAACGCCTATATAATAATAGTCTTGTTAAATAATGATATTTAATTATATATCATTATTCATTTTAGCACAGTGTTGTGTGACACATAAGCTATAAAAGAGATTAAATTTAAATATAGGCATAATATAAAATCATTCATTGTTACATTCACCTATATTTAAATAATCTTTTCCTCACAATTTTTGAATTCGGGTTTGGTAACTAAGGTTTTACTAATCGAAATTCCTTTATTGAACTCCCACATTGAAACAAGGGTTGATAAAACTTACACATTAAAATAAATAAAGGGATGTACAAAGGTTACTAAAGATTACACGTAAAAAGGATCCATGTATGAAAACATTGACATGAAATAAAAATCTAACCATTAAGTTTTGATGGTGAGTGATAGATAACACGGATAATACAAAGTTATCAATCACAGCGCTATAAATCAAAGATAAACGACAAGACCATATGATTCATCATAAAAAGCACTAGGATAGCATTTTTGGTTTTGAGATCTTTTCCCTGGAATTGAAGAATATTTTACTATTCAGATATGCACTTAATTTATTTCTTTCCATGTCAAAGCACAATCTCATCCTTTCGTTGTTCTTTGAACTATTTTCACATTATCCATATAACCTAGAAATGAAATTTAAAAATGAATTTATCAAACCTGAAGCACTTTTCAAAAATCATAAGGCCCATATGTTGTTTCTTCATCCTCTAAATGATTACTAAAACCAAAAATGTTTTCCCATGCTATCCAATAAGTCATACTTTAACCAAAAACTATAATATATAATGTTCTACTTACTCCATTCCAACATTAAGACTTATCCAAAATACATTTTTCCAAATTAATAATAACAAATTTTCAATAAATTTGAAAAATAAATCATAACATCAGATTCCCCAAACAACATAATGTGGCTATTTTGACACATAAAAAATATTTAATCTCCTTAAAAACCACAATGAAAACGTTCATGCCTCCAAATCATTAAGAAAAAAGTAAATTAGCACAACCCTTATATATCACATTATTCTTATAACAAAATTATTGAATCCAAAAACACAAATAAATTAATTATTCAACTCTGACTGTAGTAATAGCATATGCTTGACCATGATCTATTTCCTTCTTCTCAGATATATTTCCATGACACTTTGGAAAATCATTTTCATAATGTATCATCTCTTAACAATTATGTAATTGTAAATTTAGAGTTATTTTCATTCCCTTACAATAATGAGCCTAGAAAGATTTTTCTCCACAGTTGTATGAAACTCCCATTCCTTTTACGTAATTACTGGGTTGTTTCTTCCCAAAATTTTCACATATGGGAAAATCCATCATTGCTTTTTTCCCATTATTTTTCTCTTGATCCACAGTTATATTTTTCTATTTCTTTCTCATAAATTTATAAGACATAGACAATTATTTCTCTAAATTGATATCACATTAGACTCTATCTTAATATGATGAGAATGTTTTGGAGACCAAACCCTTTCAGTGAAATGTATTTATCCCATCAATGAAATGATCAATTTGAATTCTTAAGATGTGTATGTAGTCTATAGGATTCCTTGATAACCTTGTAAACTTGTCCTCATACATTGTAACATTCACATCTTCCTTTTTCATATAATTCATGAATTTTCTCTCCATATCCTCTCTATATTCACAAGTTAAATACTTTTCCAATATAATTTCTTAAAATCTTTACATTCAATAATTTTAATTTTTTCTTCTTATTTTGTGTTTTGAATTTGTGACCACTGCTGATCAACAACTCCTGGGAGATGATAAACTATATTAGAAACCTTCTCCCTTTGGTTGATTCCTAATGTAAGAAATATCTACTCTAAATAACTTATCCATTGTTCTACTGTAAATATATTTTTAGTTTCATATAATATTGGGGTGTTTTGTCCCATGAATAAATCTTACATTTTTCCTACACATTATAGATTAGGATGATTTATATAGGTAAGGTTATTGTTCATAACCTAATTAAACAATCAAAGTATATTTATATGTTTATTGGAACTAGTTGTAGCTTTGTCTCCAAAATAATTATCTTACATAGGAGGGAAATCCCTATATGGATTACGTGCATTGAAACAGTTTCCATTACTTCCACTAGGTGTCATTTCTAAATAATAGTGTTTTCTAGATTAGATAATATCATAATGTGTAATCCCAAAACAAGAAAAATTCATAACATAAATTGAAAATCTAATGCATATGTAATCTCATAATAATAAACATGGTTTCTCTGGGGACATATTTACTCACAAATCCTTCATAAAAGTTTTTAAATAAAACTTGAATTATCCTTAGCATATCCCATAGGAGTGTCGAACTATGTGTAGAGTAAGTCTCATTGTCATGTACTAGGTTACCAGAAGTCAAGCCCAGAACACCTTGTTAGAGTCATTACTCCTAGTTAAATTTACTCTATAACCAAGATCTCTTTTAGTATCTATATAGGGATGTAATTACTATTAATACCCATATAATCTCTAAATTACAAAATTTTAGAAAATTCTTCTATACTTATCCTCAAAGTCAATCTTAGGGTTTTGTTACCTAATCTACATTTTCTAAATCTAGTTTCCAAGGATATTACTAAACATCCTATGATTCCAAATATATCACCTTGGCACCAAAAGAATAGAGTGAGTGCATTATTTTAATACATTGTAATGATTCCAATTAATCAAATCCCAATGGACTGATCATTTTATAAATCTTGATAAATATATTAAATATATTAACCTTACATTATAATTCAAAACATGAAAACAAGATAGATAATCTATTGGTAATGTCATTATTCTCCTAAATTAACCCTGCATATCAGTAATTATATACATCATGGCATCATGGGAAAGTAAAATATAAGAAAGGGGTGAGGTAAGATTCTCAGTAAGGGTAAACAATGTTACAGAAGATTTCATAAATAAGCCTAACTATTTATGGAAAGGTTTAAAACTAAAACATAATCCATTTAAACATAATATTCATCATAATATATAAAAAATAAATCAAATAATTACATTTAAACATTCACATTGATATTATAATAGTAAAATAATAAAAGGTAATATCTACAACTAGTCTCGTAATAAGAGAATGCATAATGACGAACATTATATCCATACCCACAAGGCCTCATGCTAATAACATAAATAAATGGGTAAAACCCAAAACTATAAAATGGTGAAATAAAGACAACCTAGACATGTGTATTAAAACTAGAATATTAAGGGTAAATACTTTAACTATAAATCATGAATTGTAACAAAATAGCACATCCACATTCTGATATATCATAAACCACTAAATAAAATATGATAGATTATATCATCATAAAACAACCTCAATTAAGCACAAAATCTAACAAATGATATTGACATAGATAGAAATATTCTTTATAAAATCATTAGAATGTTTTTTAGACAAATTCCCTTTTTATACCAGAAACGATCAGTCAGAGGCAAGCCTTTGACAATTTATTAATAAAAGAAAAATCATAAAGCAAGTAAAACAAGCCAAAAAAACAACTACATATCATAGAAACCAAACCTGTCACCATCCCCATTATTGACTATTTCCTCTGCATTATCTGTTTCCCATTCGGAGATTTCATAGTACTTATGAACCCTGGCATATTTTCTTCTCATATTAAACTTCTCCAAGGATAAAAACTCCTTTGAAGATTACATAGCCCAGCTTTCATTCCTAATAGAAGCTCTGGTAAACACCAACCTTGGAAGATAAGAATAATCCTTCTTCGGTCGTCGACGTGGGGGACGAGTCTTATTGTCCTCAACCCCATGCACCTTCATCCTCTCGATAACCCCCCTTTTATTGAAACTAGTTATTTAAAATTCCATAAATTTTTTAAAAAAAAAATTTCATTTAGAATAATATTGTATGTTTGTAGAGGAAGATTCAAAATGTTAATGTATCACTGAAGTTGAAAAATCATCTCACACCGTAATTTTAAAAAAATATTCTTCTCATACTTTGTCGAAAAAGGCAATCAAAGTACCTCGGATAGAAATTGAAATTTTTTTCCCTTTTTTGAACATGAAAACGGGTAAAAAATTATTTAATAAATTTTAAAATAATATTAAGAATGTTTTGAAATACAATTTTATGAAATATGTAGATGGATGATAAATATGTCCCAGTAAATACTTTCATATAAACAATCTTGGATAATTAAGATATTGACACAACAATCCTTACTTTGTAATTTCCTTTAGTCGAGGGTGTTTTAACCTCCTATACAATTTTTAGTGCATGTTATTAAATTATACTAGGACTATATCAATATTTATGATATTAATATGATCCTCTTATATAATGTTTTTAATAATATTTATGTATTACCATTGTTCCAGGTGTTAACTACTTTATTTTCCAATTCATGTTTCATCATGTATGTCATGTTTTTATGAATAGGATATATTTTATTCATATCCATAATGATATTAAGTTCATAATTATTATTTTTACCCATCATATATATTTTATAATCATTCTTGAATGGTTAACAGGGGAATTATTCTCATCATGTCGTGGATGTGGTAGGTCGTATGTACACACAACCGACAGTATCATTCCCTTGATGGTTAAATATTATTTAATTAAATGGTATATTAATTATAAATAATCATCATTATGTCATATTAATTATTAATTTCCCTTATACTCATCATTATACAAATCAAAATAAATTACTATTTGGAAAAAAATTACACCACAGTGTAGAGATGGTAAGTCACACGTACACACGCATGGTAAAATTATTTTTCATAGGATGAGTAAAAAAGAGTAATATGGTTGTACCATAATAAAAAAAAAATCAAGAATATAATATATTATGGAGTTATTAATTTAGTATGGAAACAACCTAGGAAAAGTATGTATAAGGGAGAATATATTTGAAAGAGTTTATAAAACAATTACCTCTTCTTCGTGTATCTTCTTCTAATTTTGTCAAAATGACTCCATAAGTTGTCATTCTTCCTGAAGTAATCCATAAATGATGAATATAGGGAAGATTTTAGGTGAAATGGGTAGGTTTTTATGAACCAAATTTTATTAGTGGTGTGAATAAAATATAAGGATAGGTTCCCTTTTATAATAGAGTGGAGGGGCACTTTAAAAAACTAACAAAACTTTTATTTTACTATAAATTTATTTTCAATCAAAAATAGCTCCAAAGTGAGTTATTAACAATATAAGATAAGGATGGTTATAAATAATATAGACCTATAAAATGTATACATGATTTTATTTTATTTTAAACGTAATCATTTTTATTTATCCTTAATTAGTCTATTTAATTTTAATTATAGTAATGATATTCTAAATGTCAAAAGGTTATAAATATTTCATTATATGGTTTTAATTTAACATAAATGGACTATTTATGAAATATTAGTCCTTATAATTTTCAATTTTATTTTTAATTATTTTTATTATTAAGGAATAGTTTCCTAAATTGTTATTTTTATAAAATATCAATTTCATCAATTTTATCACTATTCATTTCTTTGACGATAAACAAAATCCCAAAGAATGATAACATAGAAAAAAAATTAATATACTCTTAACATGTCATATTAAACTATAAAATTCATTTAGCACCTTAATTAGTTAAATATTATTTCTTTTAATGTTTTTAATATCATTTTTTTATATTTCTATTAATAAAATAATTTCTGCTTCACAATTGTGTCATCATTAATGTTACTTTTTTAATCTCTAAAATTTTAAAATAAATTACTATGATGTATATAATAATTTTATATTTTTAAATACTATTTATTATTGAATTTTTCACCTGGTGATCTTTATATTAAAATTATTATACTTATAATAAATGAGAGTGGCATTTTTTCACATTCCATAATTTTGATAATATCCATGTAATATTGATGGAAAGGTGTCCATTAAATTATTCAATTCAAAAAAATAGGTTATAATGGTATAATTTAGTTCCAAAATAGTATTTTCACATGTTCTAGGGAAATTATATAATATTATTTTTACCTTTAATAGCTCGATTTTCCCTTAATCATGGTAACAAAAATGATTTCTTATGTTACTGTTCACAATGTTAAAAAAATAAAATATACCTATTTATATTATCTTGACCCACTGATTAAAAATGTGGAATCCATTTCTCTAATTTCATAACATAGAAGTTTTAGTAATTAAATTTAAATTAAGCCCATTGATGGAATGATAATATGGGGTTTTAAAAGTAAAAAATGGCAAAATATTGACATGTGTTTATATCCAATTTTAGTGTGAAAATCAATCCAATGAACTAAATTAGATTAAATGAAAAAAATATAATATATTTATACTTTAAATGAAATAAAAATTAAAATTTAACACTATAAATTATTTTGATAGAAAAAGTTTTTTTCATTTAAATTTTTTTATTTTTCATTATTCATAAAAACCTGAAACTTATCAAAAAATTACAAAGAATTAAACCAAAATAAATTTTAATATTATTATTTAAGAGAGGAAGTTTATTTTTTAGACTAGAAATATAAATGTTTTAAATATTATATTTAAAAAGGGTTCCCCATTAAAAGGGGGATAAATTTATTTTTTGAAAAATATAGACCTTTAATACATATAATTGGATTAATTATTATCATATGCATGTAAAATCATTTTGATGAATGTAAAAAAAATTATTAATTCTATAATATATAAATTTCATAATTTGTTTAATACTATTCATTAATGTCGATGTAATGGATTGGTTATAATGGTAGATTTAAAATAACGATATTTAATTATATATAATTGTTCATTTATACTTGGTGTTGTATGAAACATAAAGTTATAGAAGGAATTAGATTTAAAAAGATATATAATGTAACATATTGGGGTGTTACACAAAAGTTAACAAATCATTTTTTTCAAACTGTTTGTTTTGTAATATTAAACAAAACTAGACTAAATGGGTGAAAATAATATGAGAAAAAGAACCATTGAAAGATTGTAATCTATATTTCAATTTTTATATATCCAGTGTAATCATAACCTATTCATATATACTATTAGATTTCTCCTTTAAAAATTCATGGATATGAGACTACATGTGATATCATATGTGTCCTAATGTAGTGTCCACAACTCAATTAGGCGTTGATGATATCATAATAACTTAACAACCATATGTGTAACAAATGAGTCTCCTATAAAAAAGTTTACACCATTTCTTCCTAAGGTTGATTAATAGCTATTTGGGACACCAATAACATGAATTTATGATATCGTAACATTATGCCCAAGTGCATGTACTACTCATTGGAAACTCAATCTGGATAAAAAATGACTTTCTATAATAATTACCACATTTGGAGATATTTATTTCCATTTCAACAAATATAAAATCTAATAGATTGTACTTTTATCTTGATTTCTGATTAGAAAATACTAATTATTAATATCATTAAATGTATCCTATAATTATATTGAATTTTAGGATTCCTCTATAATATAATCATAATTCTCTTTCTCTAGAGTATTATAGTGGCAAGGATACTGAAACCTATCCTCATAGTCTACAAGATATAGATATTCCACTAGCCTGAGAGTTCATGGTAGGTTTTTTTCTATCCAACCAAATTAACTCGTGGTTCCTTGATCTATTATGTGAAGTACCATTTTCTAAAATCATAAAATTATTTAGTCAATGCTTTCCTCTAAAGTTATAATAAGCTAGATATTGCTACTCCTTTGCAGTGAACATCACTTATGTAAACCCATAATTCCCATAAGAACTCCCAAATATTAGGATGTTCCATCATCTATGTTTGAACGAACACCCCAAAATTTTGGTTGTGTTAAAATTCAAGTTATTGAATGTATTTTCAAAATTATTTTTCTTTAAGGGTTTTTATATTTTTCTCTAGGAATGTAATTAATTTATATTAATCTCATAGATCTATGATGTCACACTTATAGTTGAACATTAATGGACAAACATCCAATGCTTATTTATGATTTTTTTATTATTTATTATTTTATGTGTTTTACTATTTTCATAAAAAAAATCATTAATAAATAGATGCAAAAAGGGAATAATCTTCCCAAATAGTCTTAGTCATCAAATATTGGTTCATCCATTTATACTGAATAAATCAACCATGAGCAAGGGGAATCATACATGAGTTTTGTTTTTCCAAATGATGCAGCTCCCCATATCCAATGTCCACTTATCATTTGGGTTTACTCTCTCCTTGGTAGGGTCTATGTCTTAATGTGTCATCGTCAAAGGTATAAGTATACACACATGCAGGCATGGTTGTCTATGGGGCACAATTTATAATAAAATAAATGAATTAGATGTATAGGCCCTTATATATTTTGATCATAAAGAATATGATGAAAAACCCATCATATAAAATTACAATCATTGCATAAAATTAATAAAATAAACAAGTAAATCAAACATTCATAGGTTGGTTCAATTGCTCAAAACTATTTTTTGGGTAATATAAAAGTAAAATAAAAATTAAATTATAAGGATAGAAGACTGGATGAAGGGGTTATGTTACAAGCCATGAACCCAATATTCACTCAAATAAGCCGATAGGGGATAGGCTAGTTGTGCGAGGTCGATCTAGAATGCAGGGACACCATGACAGTGGATTTAGTTAGAGGAGGCCTTAGTAGGCCAGAGTGTGTCATGTGATGTTTCTCCGATACTATTTTGACAGATAGAACCCCTACCTCCAGAGGTGGTGGTGTGACTATGGGATCATGGTAGGATCTGACTAAATCCAGCAAGAAAGGGGAATCAGGCCGATGTTAGGGCTTACAATGGGTATTGGGGTTTTCTCTTGTGCTCGGTGTCATCATGTGGTTTACTTCCATGGATCGGTCAAAGCAAGGATGGAGGCTAACAGGTTAAAGCAAGTGTCAATCATAGGGGTGCTCTTTATTCAATAAATCTGGGCACCGAGTTGTGGATGGGATCTTAGTCAGCGAGTGGAGATTGTATAGATCTATAGACGGTGTCGCACCTATAGATGAGGATGTTGTATAAGGTGACTAGTGCTTGAATGGTGGCATCGACCAGGGTGGGAAGTGAATTATCCCTCTAGAGGTGGCATCGCAATGGTTTTCTGGGAGGAAGATGTCTAGAAATTGGGTAGGTGGTGCAATCACACTATTTCATGGACTGAAATTATCCTTATTTCTTTTTTGATTTGGATTTGTAGGGAATCCTACCCCAATAAGTCACAAAAAATTGTTTTTGTACTGATAAAAACTAAAACCCACTTGTAGAACTTTTTTTCTCTTTTATGTGGATTTCTCCCTAGAAGAGATCAAATTCTTTCTCCCCTATTCAATTTGCCTGGTTTTAAAAAACCTCTATAGAATATTTAAAATACATTATTGATAATTTCTTACTTTTTAATCAACATTCCATGCTTCGGTGGAATCATATTCACAGGAAAATAATGTTCTGGTCACGATAATTATCCATTCTAGTCACTAGTGTTAATGTATTTATTGAAAATCACTTTCCATTGAGTATTATGACATATATAAATATATATATGTTCAGTTATATAAATTACACAAAACCATAAAAGAATTGTATTAAAAAATTCATACGTCCATAACATTGTCATTTGAAATTGGATCGATGTAATGTTTGTGCCATTGGTACTAAAATCAAATCCTCTACCTTATATAATGAAAATTAATTTTTTTGTACAAATTTCACGCAATCCATTTGATACCAATTTTTGTCACAAGGGAACTCATTAGAATTCAGTCGGCCTGGATTTTATGTTTTGTGTCACTGAAGTAACTAAACTTATCTTCTCAAGCGATCTGAGCCCTGATATAGTCCAAGGATCTTGCCTTGGTTTTTCAACTCATGCAAAATAAAAAATACAAGTACTTCATTTTGAATTCGAGTGTGCTCGACTCCAGCTCATTACCGATGACCATTTCATGAAGGATCTGTTTCCAAACACCTCTGGATCATTCATACACTCTTCAAGAATCTATGTAAATGTTTTTATCATCTTTTGAGAACTAGCATGGAGCCTTTACAATCACATGGACAACGTGACAATCACCATGATCCCTTACCTTCAATCCTTAAAGGTAGCCATGGATCGTTCTCTTGGAGAGAGGTTTTATCTCTCTATGCTGTAGTAGGAGAGAGAATATCACATTCAAATTCATGAATTGTCTATGGAATGATTATCCTCTCCCACTTATATAATGGATTTCTCAAGATACTCATATGAGGATCCAGACCCCTCCTAAATTTAATGTCCACTAAATATGTATTAAATACTAATTATGAAAAAACAATGTAATAAATATTATTTTTATTCTATCACATAACTATAATATATATTTAATATATATTACATGATAAAACTGTATCATTTAAATTGACTTTCAATTCTCACTAATATTAAATGAACTTGGAATATTAGAATAATATTAATTTGTATAATATCATTACTTGTATTTACTAAACACTGGTAAATAATATTATTAAATAAATTTAACCTAATTATTATTTACTTGATAATAAAGAATTTATTTATTTGTCAGTGATTGGTAAAACAAGAATATAGTAGGACCTCGTGGGGGCCCACCATGTCCTAATTACTTGATCAATGGAATATGGTCGATTCTAGAATATGAAATTGTGTGTGACCCTCTATTCTCCTATCTTGATAGAAGTGAATAGAATTCAAGGACTAAGAGTAGATTCTAGCTACCCATTAAGGCCCTAAACAGATAAGGAGTAGTCATTCCAATAACAACAACCCTACAAACATGCACTATGTAATATAATCCCTTTTTCTTTAGATATATCATAAAGTAGGATGAAAACTTGTGTGATCTCCCATTCCTTGTTTATTATTTGGTGATATATCTAGATGGTTTATCATTGACTACCATGGCTATAGATTTATAAAGGTACTACCATCATAATAAACTAGGCCTGATATATTTTCTCTTCTATTCAAAAGTTAAAATCCAATCTTAACAACTAAACCAATGTCATGCCACCAATTACGCACCCCACACTAGCTACCTTGAAAATATATCGTTATAATGTTTTCTATGATTCAATGTACGCAATAAAATGGAACACATTGGTAATGATATCATGTAAAGAGTAAAATACACATTTCTATAGATAAGAGCATCCAATGACACTTGAAACATGTGGTGTTCCAATTTGTGAGTCTTCCCTCATGATTCCAACTACTAGAGATCACCAAGTGTAAACATCATGAAAAAAGGTCTCAATGCTTATGAACCCCCAACACCTGACAATCAAAAATATACTATTCCCAATCAGTATTACTTATCTATACAATAGAATATATGTTTAAGATTAGTTTCATAGTATCTTGGCATTCTCATTATAGCATGATATATTCCATTACCATTTTATATGACAATTACCATTTAATAGTGGACGCAGAAATGTCTATATTAAAATGGTAAGAGTGCATATTTGATATCATAGTCTATAAATAAAATGGTAATTGAATAGTTTTATATATTTGGGTCTAGGTAACCCAATATTACATATAAAAAATCCATCTCATTTCAATTATACAACTATTATTTACATTCACTTCTCAATGATATTAAAATTATCCTATTATGAAAAGTTTATCCAGGCATGATGTGTCCATTTTAAAAATACAGAAATTCATTTTCTATATTACTCGAATGAAAAATTAATGTTTCAGTTATTTTCATATACTAACCTTTAATACATTTAAAATTAAAAAAATATATAATTGATATAAAATATATTCCAAAATAATATAATTGAATTAAATTACTATTAAATTTTTAAGGAAGCCTTCTGTCTAATCATGTCTTTAAGATATTAAATTCTATTGAATATAAATTATTATACCAAATCATATTGTGTATATGAGACTAAAATTCCTTAAATCATTAACTTGTCTAGTCATATTGAGTACATGAGTGGAGACTAAGATTCCCTTGGTCGCTTTTCATTTGTTGCCTTTAAAACATTGAATTAATAACTCCATGCTTCTATAGGCACCAAGATTCACTTTTTTAATAATTTCAACACATTATTATTATTATTGAATTAAATTTTCTGACACCTAAAATTTCCATTAATGACTTTTCATAAACACTAGTATTTCTTAATAACTATTCTTAAGTTACCAATCTTGGGAGTATCTTAAATTAAACTTCTTCTTTTCATGTATTAATATCAATTTTTAGTTTGATGATGATGATGTTATTCATTTACAATATAATATTTTATTAGATCATTATCTTGTTTTATTAACCATTTCATGAATATTTGTATTAAGTTGAATCCTACTAAAATGTTAAACACTTTTAATGTTAATCAAGCATATTAGTGGTCAAAGATCAATATTTTACTAAGAAATGAGTTTGAGATGGAATTTTCCTCACCACTTAGTTATTTAGGTTGAACATCATCACAATCATCCAATATATGACTCTTGGAGAGTCAAACAGAAAACAATTTATCCAATCCATCATATGGATAAACTCAAATATATTTTTATCGTAACCTAATCCTATTATGGTAACCCGACTAGTGTAAGTCAAAAAACACCAATAATATGATACCAAATGACTATCCTAAGGATCATAGTTATATAATAACCTACCCAAGAATGGTTTATTATCACCCATCCTTTATTAGATCACAAAAGATAATCTATGGGAACCATATAAAATATATGGATGGATGATTGAGGTCTTGACATGTTCTTCATATGAAGGAATATAACACTTAGTATTTGAAAGTGATTCTAATTTCACATTCTTATATCATGTTATTATATTTTATGTACACATGTTTTTAATTTAGTTTAGAATCATATTATCTATTGAAAACTAATATGTTCAAACCATATTGATGTGTAACTCTTGACACAAACCACATGTTTGTGTTACTCACCCAAAAGTATATGTCAAATATATTCATACATATACAATGCATCATATTTATAAGTTACATGAATACTTAATCAAAAGTCATATATTTATAGGAAATTTACAATCTCAATATGAGTAAGCCTGAATAAACATATGGCAAACCCCTTTCCTCAACAAAGATAAGGGATAAGCCTGCAGGTACATAGGTTGTCTGACCCCGAGTTTCCTTACCTATCAACACATTACTCAAGTGAGAATTCAATTCATGATATCTAAAACACCTAATGTGAAAAATCTATCTTCAACTAAATTCATGTTCATAAATTCTAATACAAACTATGTTCATCGAGGTAAATGAAAAAAAATCATTTTCATACTTAGCCTGTAATTCAAGGCTCTATATAGAAGCAATTTAATAATTTGACTAATGTATATATAATCAATTATATAATCAAATTAAAACTACATGTAAAATATGGAATAACCTATAAATTTGTGAATATTTTAAATATTTAAACAAAACATGATCACTAATGAATAGTTCATAAATAAAATACAACTATAAAACCTTTTATAATTCCAACATTAACATATATGTGCATTCCATGATTTTGAATTTAAATAGTTTATATTCAGTATAATATAAACTCTTTCATATTTAACATTATATGAAATTTACATTTTAAATATGTGATATTTTATGATTTATAAACTATTTATAATCTAATTTCTATTATGTGAAAAATTTATGTAATCTAATTATCATATACATAAAATTATTAAATCTATGATCATATCATTCATAAATATACATTTGATGCATCATAAGTAATATCTAAATAATGATTCTTTAATTTGACAAATTTAAATTAATTAATTTTGAACAGTTTACAATTTTAATAAAAAAAAACTATATTTTGGCATTATTACATTGTTTATAACCCTTTATAAATTATTTCATATGATTTATAAAAAAAATTCTTATTTCAAGATCATAGTTCAGGCCATATGATTTAGTTAAAAAGGGTATTTAGACATTAATAATTAATATTTGGGAATAAAATTTTCATTAAAATTTATTTAATTAATTATAAACCATTTATAAATAATAAATTTAATTATAAATTCTTTATAAATTAAATATTCTAAAAATAACTTTTAATATGAGTTGTAAACACTTTATAGACTATTAAAACCATTCAATGTTTCGAAATTATATTTTTACTACTTTTCTTATTAACCTTATGAAAAATCAATATTCTTCATTGGGGTATACTCCCTCCACCCTTACTTAGATAGTCTACATAATGGTAAATAGTCTTGAACCTTATGTTATAACTACCACAAAAGGGTACTGAGCTCTTACCTTTACATAAACCCTTCATGTAAAGTTAAAACATGGATTTCCCTTACGTGAACTCCTTCATATAAAGGTAATTCCATCCATATAAAGATAAAAATATAAAGTCCCTTTACACTAGCCTTCAAAGCAAATCAATACCTTTACATCAATAAAAATCCCTCATTGCATCATGGTAGCATGAAACAACCATTACATAAGCTTTAAAACTATTGTATATCCATTTCACAACAATCTTAATTGCCCGACGTAGGTGGGTATGGTGGTCGGGGGGATTTAGGTTTTGGGCCCAAAATTTTGGGGTCAAGTCCCCGAGCCAGTATTATTTTTTTATGTGTATTGTAACTAAAAAAGTTTAATAATGAACATAATTCCTCTTCAGGAATTCCTCAGATGCATTATTTGACTTCTCACATATAGGTAATTAAGATATTACCTTTATGGGATCTCCCTAATATAGGTAACACATTGGTCACATTTACACAACTCATACATGTAAAGGTAATTATTCAATTACATTTAAATAACCTTTCTACACTAGGTTAAATCATATTTCTCTTTTTTTGTAAAAATCGAAAAAAATGGTTTGTTTCATTGGTTACTTCATCTCGAAAAATATTTTTTGAAAAAATATTAATTTATTCCTTTTATATAACAAATTGTTTGAAATAAATCTAATAAAACATATTATATCATGAATAATTGATTTAAATCCTAGTATGAGGATCTCCCATGCCTAGAAAATTAAAACTACATAAAATACTAAAATGAAGAACATTGTAAACATGTGTACCATTCTTAAAGGAGCTTATGAAAAATCATAATGTTAATATTCATTTGATGAATATCACATAAGTTAATTTTAAATACATACCCTCTCAATGGTGTGTCCTTGAGTTTCACTGAACCGTATTAAGTTCAAATGAGATTATTCTTCTATCCATGTTGAGTTAGAATCTTATATTCAATGAAGTAGAAAGAAGAGACACTTGACCCTTAGAGATTTTTTGAGTTCAAAACAAGTAATAACACCCACTACCATCACATTGATGTTGTTTATATAGGTTTCATAAGATTATACTCAACAAAATTCATTTATTCATGCATTAAAATTCATGAATAAATTCTCCATATAATATATTAATTCATCATATGAAAGATTCACCTCAGATTTATTTCATCTCATAAAATTGTTTAATAAATTATAGCTTATGTGGGGTTATAATTTTTTATAATCTAATTAGAACCATAAAACGAAAGTGATAAAACACATTCATGAAAATAGCCTAAATATATTATATATATAATTCTTTAGGGAATATTCCTATTACTTATGTCCACCCAAATAACATTCTAATCACCTGAAGATTGAGATAATTACTTGGAGAATAAGGGAAATCAGAGGGAGTTTGGAATTTATAAGTATCCTGGAAATCTCCACATTTATAGAGTGAAGTATTGGTTCACAGCGTGAAAATGATGTGGTTAACATCAACCTAGAAACACGGTTCTTGAACCAACTAACCCATGTGATATTTCACACCATAAGTAAATATTTCATGACATGAATTATTCAAAGCTTAACACCCTAAAATATTCACCAAGAAAATTAAAAGGGTAATGAACATTTCATTCCATGAATCAAACCATGTAGAAACTTTAGAAAATTAATTGAATCTACCATATGAAACATCACGTGCCATGAAATGACGATTCATTTATTGAATCATCACCTTCAGTTGAATATTTAAATCCAACTACTCTTATCCCTTCCCAAATTCAACCTCAAGGATCCCAACATCCAAGACTCACAACATAACAGGTTTTTAGGGTATGATCCATCACATTAGATACCTCTCAAATGATTATTGTCCTTGAGATTCGAAATCAACTTGAAAACATAATGAAATAACCAACCAGCAAAAACCAAAAAATACTCCCTTGGGAGATGCATATCAAAAAAAAGAGGCAATCATACCTCAATATATAACAATATGACTCAAAGAAAAACAATAATAAGTTAACAACCATCAAAAATTATACCATAAAATAGCCTAAATATAATGGAATAAACAACTCTATGTATAGGGCATGAATCTATGGCTTGTGCTCCCATGTACTCTCCTACAGGCCACCATGCTTCCAGATGACTCAGACTAGAGGGATAGATGTACCTTGTAGCACCTTTTTCCAAGGGTCTTGAATATGGACCAGTTATTTTATAAAAATTACATTAACCATGATATCAAACTCCCCCCCCCCCCCCGTCGAAGACATGGTAATCATCCTGATGAAACCAATGAAGCTGGGAAATGTGGAAGAAATAATGATCTCCATACAGTTATGGAGGTAACACTAACCAATAATATAACTCAACAACATGCTCTAACACCTCAAAGTGTTCAACAAACCAAGATGATATCATGGACTTCAATACAAAAATATTCTCACCACGTATAAGGAAATCCCTTTGGAAAATATTGGGTCTAACTTAAAACTCCAAAGGCATCCTCCATTAATATCTATAATTCTTCATGAGGTCCAAGATGTTTTATCTCTCCTTCTTTATCATGGTATTTTCATGAACACAAACAATAAATTCTGTATATAAATGTTTTTTTGATTATATTAATGTTTCATTTCTAAGGTCCCATGTGTTTAGCTTTTAATTGTAAATGAGAGAACCTTTTCCAACATTGGGATCATACAAAAAATTAATTTAAAGAATTTGGAATATATTTGATGTACCTTTGGATTCTTAATGAAATTATTCTTATCATGGAAGGAATCTCTTGAAGTTGTTGAAGGAATCTAGAAGTCGTTTATTGAAGATGGTATACTGAAGACAACACCGAGTACAGAATACAGGTCACCTATTTATCAGTGAATGTGGACAAATCCAGATTATGTAGTAGAATACCACTGGCCATCTACTGGGGGAGCACTAGCTATCCAATCGAAACAAAAATAACCAAAATTTCTCCAAAATTTCTATTGTCTAGCAGATTGCATTAGGAAATTGTCTGATGGTGTTCGTCCACCATGTGAAAGTTTCATTTACTAGTGGAACCTATAGATCTTAAATTGTATTTGGTACTACATTATGAATACTGCAGATTCTAGAAGACCCCCACCTCTGTTTAAGTCTATAAATAATGATCTTTGAGACTACTGGATATCATATATCAACCATCAATGATTGATTAAATGATCCAATCAAGTGACAATATATCTATATAAACTTATCCCAAATCTCATTATCTTCTCTAGATCCATTTTTATTTATCCATTATCAAAGAATCACACCTCCATAACCTATCTATATTTCAACTCTGTTTGTATTTATGCACCTTTAGAGATAAGGGTGTGACATTATAACAGATTTTCATCAATTAAATATTTATTTCCTTCTCAGCTACCATCAACAAAGTTTTTTTTAAAAAATTGATGGAAAGTATGGTAGATGGGTGCCCACAACCATTAATGTATGGGATGATGTTTTTTTTGACAATACTATAGAAAATCAAGGTAGGATGTGGTTTCTTTATCTCTATTAAAATCTAGGGTGTAATAATACAAACCTCCCAAGATGAGGAGATGATTCAAAGAGGATCACACAAAGCTATTTTTGAACTTATTTATTAAACTATGTATGTACTCTCTTTTAATTTATGAATTGTGTCATTCATTTCATATCGATTCACATAATTAAATAAATATCATTATTATATAAATTCTCTATTATTACCCACTTAATTATCTTTGAAATAATCTTTTATAAATCATATCAAAACTATTGTGATATCATATTCTATTTAATTAATAATTTCACACTAAAATTCCACATAATCTGAAATTTATTTATTGAGAAAAATTTTAAATTAAATACCATTATCACTTAATATTTTATATTTCATAATTATGATCCTCATATACTCTTCAATTATTTTTATTTTCATCGATATTAATTTTCATTAAATTTTGAAGGCAACACATCCCTCTTTTACCATACTCTCAATCCACCATTTGGTATTGAGATGTCTTTGAAATAAGCCTTAACCTATTTTAAAGTGTGATAATATAGTATGACCTCTACCTCTTAAAATCATGGTTAATTCATTGATGGAAATAATTACACTTATTGGAATACTCACATGTCATTTTTTTCTTAAAAACATATGATATTCAACTCTGGATGTGGTTATGCATGGATATACTCTTACAACAAAACCAGATGACAAATGGACATCCCAAGGAATTTATGATTTAGACTTATATTTTAAGTTCGGAAAACCTTTCCTTTTAGTTTAAGCCAAAATGAATTCAATAGAATATATATATTCAAAAATTACAATGAAATGTTTAAATTGTTAAAATTACACCAGAAGGCACAAATAAATACAAAAATACCAAGCTTTATTTATATATAAAATACCTTTAATGTTCTATTATATATAAAAATTAATAAATTATTTATATTTTTATATGTTTTGCTAGAATTTTAAATGTTTGAAAGTCACTTTGTGATGAGTTTTCTATTGAAACATTTGTGAATAAGATTCTTCATGTCTTTCCATGATCTTGGGAACTAAAGAAAATTACTTTAAAAGAAGTTGAAGACATATAAAATATTTCACTCAAAGAAATAATTAGATCCATCATGATATATGAAATTACCATGAAACATAATTTTGAAAAAGAATCTAAATAGGTTATGGAAGATTAAAAAGGGAAAACTATTATTGATTTCAAATTCATTATTGATAATGGTTCATTCGATAATGAATATGAGATTGAATGATTGTCCTAGAGATTGATAAAATTGGAGACCAAGAAGAAAAAATCTAATATATCCAAAAATAATAAATCAAATTGAAGTAGCAGAGGTTACATGTTATGAACGCAATATTAAGGGTCATATTAGATAGCATTGACTTGTCCTTGAAAAGGAGTTTAAAAAAAGAAGAAAAAAGTTATGAAAAATCATAATGCCAAAATTTGGAGTATAATTTAGAAAAAAATAGACTCAATATCCACATATAAATGAAGTCTAAAATTCCTCATGGAACACCCTATGGTAATCAAAGAGGTTAGTACTTTCATTTCTCACTATCCTTTTCATTTATCCTCTTCTTATTATTCTTATTATTCTTGATATTCTAATAAACCTAATGAACAAATGAATTTTTGAAAAGAACGCATTTCAAAATAACAATATATTAAAATGAAATATCGAGAATTTATTTATGATAATGATAAAAATATAATAAAAACTATCCCCTTTCTTCAAGGAAAGATGATTCTGTTTTGAAATTAAAATATAAACCAAACATTGAGATTTTAAAATGCTAGATCATGTATATTAAAAATACCCTTTGTCATTGAAACCAATTTGAACATGATATTAATATGATTTTGGATTCTCAATTTCTTAACAAATAAAATTATTGAATTTAAATTTAAAATTCAAATAATATTTCTCAAAAATCCCATTTTTAAAGGAATATTCCCAAAATAAATTTTGTAAATATTGTCAGTAATTTGGGTATCTTAATTACGAGTGTAATTGAAGAAATTCTATATTTTTAAGACATAAATATATTCATATATATTCCCATGTCTTTAAAAAATTGTTCAAAACATGATTGGGTTCCAAAAAACTTATTAGATAACATTTCCAGACCCAAGTTCACATGGTTACCAAAAGGCACTCTAAATTTATATTTTACAGCAATAAACCACTAAGCTTCATTTTCATATCATATGGTGGAATCTGATCAATTATACTAATCAATGTAAAATCATTTTATGGATAATCCATTGAGATTTAAATTTTTTATTTTATGTTCTCTAACGTTTTGTTCAGGAGGATATGTCTTTTATTAATCGCTTATTCTTACCTCTTGAGATTATTGATCTACCCATTATCTCTTGGAAACAATGATATATATTTATTTTTTCTATTTTTAAATCATAATCGTCATTATTACTCTAACTATATATAATTAATAAGTTTCATTTTATTAATCAATTTGACCAACTGATGGGGATCCTAATATGTTGAAGTTTGGACTAATCAACTTTCTTCCTGGGGAAAAAGTTTTTATTAATTTCAATTTCATCCTATATTATTAAAAACTGATGAATTTATGGAATTATATTCATGGTAATATTTTTTTCACTATATTTTATTCTAATCACTCCTCTAACTTCATTTCAGGATCACTCTCTCTCAGAGAATGATATGTATTTTTATTCTTAAAAAGGAGAGAGGTTGTCTTAATTTTTTTATCTTTTTAATTTTTTTATTTTTTTTTCTTTCCCTTGAATTTGATTTAAAAATAAATTTACTTTCCCCTTATTCTATTTTTAGTTATAAATTATATAAAACTACATTCTATGAAAATTTATTTGTCTTTTCCATTGTTCTATTTTTGATCATAATAATGGGGTAGAGCATTTTGGATCAAAGGGGGAAAAGTTTTTGGTTAATTGGGATTATGTTTAAAAAATTTGGTAAAAGTTTGTTATATTTTGTTTTGGGGGAGAAAATAATTTATCGGTTTTAAAGGAGGATTTATTTATTGTTTGATTATGATATTTTTTCACTTTATAATTTCCACTATCCTCTTCAAAAAAACTTGAATTATCGTGAATACATGTTTCACATTTATTTACACATGATGTATCTTTTTATGTTAAATTTTTGTGATAAAAAAGGTGAGTGATTGTTGTACCTATCTATCTCAAGGTGTTTTCATGAACATAATATCTCAATTAGATATCTAGTTATTTAATTTTATTGGATTTTAGTTGAATTTATAACATTATATGTGTTGAGCTTACTATAACAAATAGATGAATCGTATTGAACATAAGAATCCTAATGACAATTCATTTGAATATTTTGGAAGATATTTGAATAATATTTGATGTCTTATTTTATTTATTTATATCAAGGAAGGATGATTTTTATGTCATTGGGGAAAGCTAGAAGGAATTTGTTGAACTATATTATATATAAGAAGACTGGTGACTAGTTTGTAGAGGGACGCTGAGAAACTGGTGGAGGCAGACAGAGCTAAATTATCTCTAACAAATATAGCAGCTAGCTAGGGTCATTGGGTGGATATCTGATGGTGTTCATCATACATATTGAAATTTTATTTATTGGTGGACCCCATAGATCATAAAATGTTATTAAAATGCCTTTATGACTACTATTGATTCCAGGATATTCTTTATACCTTGAAACCTATAAATAAAGATCCATGGGAGGCTCAGATCTTATATATCAAACAATTATGTTTGATTTAATGATAAAATCATGTGAGGATGGATATTTAGAAAATTATCTTCAATCTCAAAATACTCTCTAGATCTAATTTTAATTCTACATTCTTAAGGGATATCTCCTTTGTTTCTTCTCTCTCTATCTACTAATTTTTTATTTATCTACTATAGGATATAAAGCAGTGACATTGTAATTAAATTTCATGATTAAAATATTTCTGTTCTTCTTTCTTACCTAATACAACTCATTTCATACTACCACCGATGAAAATAAAGGGATATTGGTGCTTAATACAGTTGAAGTAATGGAAGGAATATTTCTTGGTACAACCATGGAAAATCAAAGGTGGTTGTAGTTTCTTAATATTTTTAAAAATCAAGGTAGTAATAAGGCAACCCTCCCAACTCAAGGGGAGGAGACCCAAGGGATCACACTGATATTTTTTCGAACTCTTTTATCAAACTGTGTTTTCTCTCTCTTTTAATTTACACATCAAATCATTCATATCATATTGATTCGCATAATCACCAAATTTTAGCATGTTATAAATTTCATATTCTTAATTTTTTAATTATATTTGAAATTATATTTTACAAACAATTTAAAAATTGTCATGAACTCATATTTTTTTAATCTATAACCATCAAATCATGTTCGTTATAATCTCAAATTAACTTATTGAGCACCTACTTTAATTAAATACTATAATACATCATGTTTTTATATAATATTTCTACTACACATATACTCTTATTTTTGACATCCATAAAACATAATGTTTTTTAATTTTAAAATGAAATTCACCCCCTCTTTTTATACTTTTGGTTCTACACTGTGCCACCTTTATCCTCTCATGGACCACCTGAATCTTCTCTATTGTACTATTCCCAACCTTGGGACCAAGAAATAATACCTCTTCCTCCAAAGGGGCTAGACTGATAGATTATTAGAAACTATTATTGTATGAAAATTCAAAGAAAATGTAGGTGTCTTACCCACAATCCAACAAAATTAAAGATGCATGCCCAAAACATTTCCTCCAACATTTTGATAGTCTACGTTTACCCATCTGTCTATGGGTGGAAAATAATTATATGAGATAACTGATAGTCAAACATATTCTACAATCCTTTCATATCACATGAATTAAAATGAGGGGCTAAGTCATTAATTATAGTACATGGTTCTGCATGAAGACTAAATAAATTATCTATGCACCATCTCATTGGGGCATCCACAATCATCAACTTTCAAAGGCCAAAAAGGGAGCTAACTTCATTGGTCGATCCATGATCACCCAGATAACATCATATCCACCCAAATACCATGGTAAAATAGTGAATAAATTCATCTAGTTTTCCTTCCACTTCTAATGAAGGATATCCATAGGTAGAATCAAACCATCAAGGACATGATTTTATACCTTTACTTGTTGGTATACAAGACATCGCATCATGAACACTATCGCAGACTTTTTCATCCCCAACAATAAAAACATTCTCCTCAATTCATGATACATCTTAGATACATTTGGGTGTATTTCTAGTAATGAATTATAAAAATGAAGGAGGACTCCCTCAATCATTTCCAATGTAATAAAAATCCTTGAATAGAGAATAACTTGATGTGGACCATATTTTTTCCATGTCATAGAGGAATCGTCATAAATGATATGATTATTCATCACATCTTATACCATGTCTCCATTATGATATTCCTCCACCTTCCACAAGAAAAGGGGGTTCTATATGTTTCTAGAATAAGTATGATCTGCCACCAACCTTCTCTACCCTAATATGAAAAGTCATTAACTCCTCCACCATCCTCCAAGAATACATATATTCTTGAATGAATCCACCTAAAATACTACTCAATGGGTCTGCCAATATATTTTCCTTTGTTTCTATATAATATATATTTAAATAATTATACTAGAGAAACTACATCCATGTCTACTATCATAGATTCATATCACATGGAGAAAATATATACCTCGGGTTTATTATCAGTGAAATCCAAAAACCATTCCCCA
This sequence comes from Viscum album, assembly GCA_963277665.1. Classification (NCBI taxonomy): domain Eukaryota; kingdom Viridiplantae; phylum Streptophyta; class Magnoliopsida; order Santalales; family Viscaceae; genus Viscum; species Viscum album. Next base: position 335,160,234 of record OY728134.1, read on the forward strand.
ATGAGGATATTTCACTGCAACTTTAGGGGAAAAACCACTACCTCCATCTATAAAACATGTGTAGAATAGTTACAATCATGCGGTCATGAATTCCTATACCCACAAGATATCACTTTCCACTACTGCATTAAGAGAAACTATAAACCCAATGGAGAAGAATCACTAAACACCTCATACATCACAACCACATTATGAAACCAAAGAACTAGGGAATTGATCAACTACACCTTTAAGAAGTTGGATCCTACCCTAGTCCTTATGGGTCAATAGAATTAATGCGATTATAATTTGAGATAAAAAATTTGCAGTCCACCAATAATAACCCATTATAGTAATAAAGTTACATACCTATACAACTTTCTAGGGAGTGGCCTAAGAAATAATTTCCTCAAAATCATGTTGCGGAGATAAAATCAAAATATCCTAAGGGAAAACATAGGAAAACTTTGAGATAACAATAAGGACCTCCATCAATTAAGCTACTTATAGTTACATTAGTGACATGCATATAAAATAAATAAGGGACTACACTTTCCTAAAACCCATCTTGATCCCTTGCTCACCTGGGGACACCAAACATCTCTCTTCCACATAAGAAAAAAACAGAAATAGTCAACCACTCCATGAAAAGAATACAACCAATCTATTATGAGAATGAAATTCTATGTTTGTATTATTAACATAGAGAAATATCCCAATGATTTATGAATCACCATCATTAGTATACGTTCCTAAAAACATGAAACAAAGTACCCCAGACTTCTAATAGTGTAGATAACATCATTGGTGTGTGAAGAATTCCCACATCTAGTCCTAGTTCATGGATATAGGTGGTGAAAGAAAATAGTTTAATGATCTAGAATCATGAAAAGTTGAAACCATGGTAGATGATAAACTGATCGTACCTCGAATAACCTCTAGGCCCTCTGGAACTGGAACATCTATCACATGAATCTAGCCTTGGCCTCATTTCCTACCTCACAACAGAACACATTTACATCCATGATTTGTTCTGGGTCCTTGTTGGAGAGGTACATCCAAGGGATTCCCTATACCAACTCCAACCCCTCCTAGCTAAGAATATTCCTACTAAAAAATATATTGAACAAAATTTAGAAGGTCCTTCTTCCAATACTACCTAATGGGAAACTTTCAATGCTATTGGAAGGGTTCCAGATTTCCCAAGACATACTGGTCCTATAGTGATGAAGGACACTACCACTAATAGTAACCACCAACTCTATATCAAATGAAAAAAGTTCTCTTAGTAGACACATGAGAACTAATTTCCCTTAAAAAACATGTTTCCGACAACTGATTTGATTTCCCAACTAATCAAAATATCGACTGGACCATCATTCATGACCCTTAATCTAGTGCCTAGCTCCTCAAACATCCCAACTAACTCTTAAAAAGGGGTAATCTTCCCCACTCATGCACCCTATCTGTCACCTTAGACTTATTCTACAACTCAAATTACATTAGTTACATTAATGGGAAAACTATAGAATAAAGGGTGGGGTATATCTCCTCTTCCAAACATTTTTATTGGGAGTACTCATCTTGAAATGTGTTATGGGTAAATAAAGGATGGCCCTCAAACCTAATTCCCAACACTCAAACGCTCATGCTCCACTGATGAAGGGATATACATTCAGGCATGTTCCCTACATTTAATGTTGTTGATAACAAATAATCTACAAAATTATACTAGAATTCATTCCATGACACATAAGACTCTTTCTTCTTACTGAGGCACATCATCCACTGTTGAGTCAGTAAGGTTTCCTTATGACTTTTCCATTTTATCTTGTTTTAAAAATCACAAACACCCTATACTTAAGAAAATCGGTATTTTACTTCTCTAAGGAAAATTTTCATCCTTAAGGAAATTTACCCTAACCTAGATATCCTTATACATATCAATATTTTTCTTAAGTATAAAAATCAGATTCATATCAAAAACCACGGATTCATATAATGCTTAGATTTGAAGTATTATGTTTTAGGATCTGAATTCTGGATACGAACTCTAATGAAGTTCTATTCCAAATTCTGGATACGAACTCTCATATAGTTCGATACCGAATTCTTGATATGAACTCTCGTATAGTTCAACTCCGAAATTCTGGATACGAACTCTCATATAGTTCGACTCCGAATTCTGGATACGAACTTTTATGAGTTTGAATCCGAACTTTTATGAGTTCGACTCCAAACTTTTATTAGTTATACTCCGAACTTTTATGAGTTCGACTCTGAACTTTTACTAGTTCGACTCCGAACTTTTATGAGTTCCTCTCCGAACATTTACTAGTTCGACTCCGAACTATTCTGAGTTCGACTCTGAAGTCTATGAGTTCAGATTATGAACTCTGGTGAAACTAAACTCCAAATTTCCTTAGAAATTCAGACTCTAGATTTCTACAGAATTCAGGTTCCTAATTCCTATAAAACAGAATCCGAACATCTTTTTATTATAGACTTCGAATTCCATTTTTTTAGACTCCAATCTATTATTTTCTTATATTCTGAATTCCAGTTTTGTTTATGCTTACATGTGTTTCATTATAAAATGATTTCGTGCTTTCAGTTACACATGTTTTGTTATAAAACGATGCTGTCCATTATGTTTCTAACTAACCGTTGATTTAGTGACACCTGTACAGGTCCATCTGAAATTTAAGGAAAATATGACCATTGGAGGAGGGAGATGACCATTCTAACTGAGCCTATAAATAGGATATCATTTGAAAGTGCTCAATAAGAATTTGATCACACTAGAGACCACATTCTCTTAATGTGATTTCTAGAGAGAGAAGCTTTTCATGCTTTGCGTGTACTAAACTACTCGTTCAGATTGCTTCGTGCGACCCCGAGTGTTGGTGATTACATTCGAGGGCTTCCAGGGATAGGAAGACAGAGGTGTCGACTTCCTTGAAGTTCCAGGGATTCCGTGCTGAAGAAGATAGAGGTTCTAACTACCTTGAAGTTGAGGGCTTGCGGGGATAGCAAGACAGAGACTCTGATCTTCATATCGAGGGATTACCCTAGTGTGGGTAAGATAGACATGTTTAAAAGTATAAATCAAGGGACCTTTATCCAAGGTTGTTGGATACCCTTCTCTTTGGGTTAAAAGATCTATATCTTGTTACTTGTAATTTTACTACTTATTTTTCTGATACTTTGTTTATTGTAAGGAAAGTATAACCTTCTTATATTTCCTTACACTAGATCTCTGATTCATTTAGATTCTATAAGAATTAAGGTAGAATCTCATATTTTAAACTTTGGTTAAGTTTCAATTTCCGAATCCATATTTCCAGAACCTGTTTTTGGAATCACTTTCCAGATTTAAGCAAGAACATAGAACTAGAAGTTTATAACTTCATACTTTGTCACAATATTTATTGGTGTTAGAGGTGTTGTGAATTTTCTTAGTTTAACTTTGTTAAACTTAGATCTTTCCTTGTTTAAAGGAATTTTTAAAGTATACAATTCACCCCCCCCCCCTCTTGAATATTGAACATCTACATCATTATTTCAATCCTAAAATTGGTATCAAAGGTTTGAGACCTCATACTCTATACCAATCATACATTTGGTATCAGAGAGGGTCTCTAAAATACTTATACTCACATATAAGTTTTTCTTTCTCAGTTTTTTCCTTTGTTCTATATTTTCCTTTCTTAGGAATATTTTTACTTCAAACTGAACTTTTGTGTTTAACTAGTTTTTGGGTAGAAAACATTCTTAAGGATGACAGGAATGAACATTGGTTCCATCGAAAACCTAAATACTACAATACCACCAATATTTTATGGAAATGATTATGAGTACTGGAGAGATCGTATGAAGACTTTTGTTATCAATACTGGAGTAGATAACTTTGTTATTCATACCGGTGGATACAAAACTCCTGATAAGGAAGTTAGTTCTTTTACAAACCAAGAGAAGCATGATTATGAATTAAACTATAAGATACATAATACTCCACTATATTCAATGAATATGAACATATATAGCCAAATTTCTTCATGTGAAACAGCAAATTGTATATGGAAGAAACTTGAAGTTACTCATTTTGGTACATCTAAAGTGATTGAGACTAGAAGAGCTATGCTTAGAGGTGAATATCATGGTTTCAATTTTCCTTATGGTGAACCCATTTGTAAAGTACAACAGAGGTTTATGCTAATTGGGAATAGTCTACAATCTATGGGAGAGAAAGGTCTAGATGATGAAGCTAGTTTAGATAAGATTATAGATATTATGCCCAATGAGTGGGAATCAAAGAGAACAGATATTGAGGAGAATAGTAAGGACACTCAAATTTCATTAGATGAGTTCTTTGGAACTCTTCTTCAACATGAAACAAGGATGAAGAGAGATACTGACAACATCAAAAAGAAGAATGGGAATGGTACTGTTGCTTTTACTGCAACATCAAATCACATGAATGCAAAGACTCTTGAGAGAGTAACAAGATCCAAGTCTAAGAAGGTTACTATCCAATCTGAATCTAGTGAGAGTGAAGTCTCAGAGAATGAGTTAGAAAATACTGCTCGAAAAATGAACAAGATAGCTGGTCAAAGAAATTTCCAATCCAAGTATAAGAAGAAGGAAAGGAAAGATAAGAAAGATTCAGAGTTCACATGATATGAATGCAAGAGAAGTGGACACATACGACCTGATTGTCCATTTCTCAAGAAGAAAGAAATAAAGGAGAGGAATTCAGATAGGAATATGAAGAATTATTATAAAGATAAAGCTAAGAATGTTCTAAAAGCTAATGATACTTAGAGTGCCAGTGGTGGTGACTCTTCAGATGAATCTTCTGATTATAAATCTTCTGGATAGAAGAATCTTGGTCTTATAGCCAGATTACCTATTAACAATCATTTCTTTATGGCTAAGGTACACAATGTTTAATCATTGACCAATGTTTCTTTAAATTCTAATGATAATAAATATTATAACTCTTCAGATGAATAATCTTCTTCTGATGAAGAAAATACTTTACCAACCTATGAAGAAGTTTCTAGGTTTGTTGAACTTCTTGAGGATGAGAATTAAAAACTCAATAAAAAACATGATAAGGAAAACTCTATGAATATTATTCTTACTAAGGAAATATGAGATCTTTCTAAAGATATTGATAAGAAAAATGCTGATTTTATAGGAATTTAAAAATGTCTTGAGGAAGTAAATTCTGAGAATAATAATCTTTCTAAGGATCTAGAAAAATTAATTTCTAAGAAAAGAGTTTTTGAGCATAGCTCTAGTTCTAAGAAAAGAGTTTTTGAAATATTTTCCTTGAATAAATGTTTGTCAAACTTTACCTTAGGTAAAGAAAATTTTGATAAGATGTATTCACAAATATGACCTTTAAGAAACAAGTTCGGATTTGGTTATACCCTTGAAAACCATCTTTTAGTAACAACTACTTTGTTCCTAAAAGTACCCCATTTTTTACCAAGTGTCAATTTGTTGGTCACTGGGAAAAGAATTTTTCTTTAAAAAAAACCCAATCTCTAAGATTTCATAAGGCATACTTTTCTAAGAAGACGTGGGTACCCAAAATTTTGTTATCTAAAAATCTCAGATCCAAACAAGTTTGGATTCTGAAAGTCTAACTATTTTCTTGTTTTTAAAAAGATAAAGGAAGTACCAACGACAATACATGGTACATGGATAGTGGATGTTCCTGGCACATGACTGGTAACAAAAGCTATTTTGAAAATATTATCAAGACGAAAGGAGGAAAAGTAACTTTTGGAGATAATTCTCAGGGAGAAATTGTTGGTATAGGTAATATTCTTCTTCTTCGTAAAACTTTGATTTCAAATGTTTTATTTGTAAGGAGTCTTAAGAACAACCTCATTAGCATAAGTCAATTATGTGATGAAGGATACCTTGTGAATTTTATGAATGATAAGTGATTAGTACATAATTCCATGGAAGAGTTTATTCTTTCCGCCCATAGGCAAGAGAATGTTTTCACTTTGAACTTAGATGACCTTAGGAGCCAAGACTTACCTTTCCATAGTGCAATGGAAGATCATTCTTGGTTATGGAATAGGAGACTAGGTCACTGTAACCTTAGGAACTCATGTAAAATATCTATGAAGAAACTAGTTAAGGATCTACCGGAGCTTAGATTCGATTCTTCTAAAGTTTGTAATCCTTGTAAATATGGAAAGCAACATAAATCTAGTTTTAAATCAATCGGTGAAGTCTCAACAACTGATGCATTACAGTTGGTTCACATGGATCTTTTTGGTCCAACACAAACTGGAAGCATTGGAGGAAAATAATATGTGTTTGTTCTAGTTGATGATTACACTAGATTTACATGGGTCTATTTTCTAGAAAAGAATTATGATGCTTTTTCTTATTTCAAAAGTTTTAGAGCCCAAGTTAAAAATGAGAAAAACCATCAATTAAAAACAAATCATAGTGATCATGGATGAGAATTCCAAAATTCTGATTTTGAAACTTTTTGTAGTAGAAAAGTTATTACTCACAACTTCTCAGCACTGAGAACTCCTCAAAAAAATGGTGTAGTTGAAAGAATAAATAGAATTCTTCAAGATATAACTAGAACCATGTTGAGTGAATATTATATAGCTAGACATTTTTGGGCTGAAGCTGTAAGTACTTCTTGTTATACTATAAATCGAGTTTTGATTAGACCTTTTCTTAATAAAACCTCTTATGAGTTATGGAATGGTAGAAAACCAAGGCTTTCCTACTTCAAGGTTTTTGGTTGCAAGGTATTCATCCTGAATACTAAAGATAACTTACAAAAATTCACACCAAAATCTGATGAAGGAATATTCATAGGCTACTCCAAAACTTCTAAGGCTTATAGAGTTTTCAATAAAAACACTTATACTGTTGAGGAAACAGTGCATGTAAAATTTGATGAATCTGATCCTTTTGTTTTTAAACCATCCCAACCTAAATCTTCAGATGTATTTTCAAAAACTGATTATCAACCTTTGTTAGAAGATACTTTTAACAAGGAAAATGTCCAATAATATACTTCTAAAACATTTACCCCAGATGATTTTCTACAATATGTTGATGAACATGTTTTAAAAACCCAAGTCAAGTGTTTCTTTAGAATCATCCTAGTGATAATATCATTGGTGATGTTAATCAACCAGTAAAGACTAGAAATTCCTTATGAAATGAAGTAGAACATCTAGCATTTCATTCACAATTGGAACCAAAAAGAACTGATGAAGCTTTAGGTGATGATGATTGGATTAAAGCCATGCGAGATGAACTAAATGAATTCTAAAGGAATAAAGTCTGGACCTTGGTTGAAAGACCTAAAGAAACATCTATTATTGGTGTAAAGTGGGTCTTCAGAAACAAGTGTGATGAAGATGGAATCATCGTTAGAAATAAAGCTAGACTAGTTGATAAAGTCTATAATAAGCATGAGGGAATATACTATGAAGAAACCTATGCTCCAGTAGCTAAAATTGAATCTATTCGTATCTTACTTGCCTTTGAAGCATTCTTTAGTTTTAAACTTTTTCAAATGGATGTGAAATGTGCTTTCCTTATTGGTTATATTTAAGAGGAAGTTTTTGTTGAACAACCTCCTGGCTTTGAAGATACAAAACATCCTGATCATGTTTTTAGACTTACCAAAGCATTGTATGGCCTTAAACAAGCCCCACGAGCTTGGTATTATAGACTTAAAGGATTTTTGCTTCAAAATAACTATGTTAATGGAAATGCAGATCCAACCCTTTTTATAAAGATAGATAAGAAAAATGTTTTGATTGTTCAAATTTATGTTGATGACATTATATTTGGTTTAACTTAGCAATCTTTAACTAATTCCTTTGCGAATCTAATGAAATATGAGTTCGGAATGAGTATGATGGGTGAATTAACATTTTTCCTTGGTTTTCAAATTTCTCAAAAACCAGAAGGAATATACATATCCCAACCTAAGTATATTAAAGATATTCTTAAAAGGTATGGTTATAACAACACTAAGAGTATAAGTACTCCAATTGGTACCTCAAAATCACTTGATCTTGATGAATCTTCAAAACCAGTAGATCAAACATCTTTTAGAGGTATGATAAGAAGTATACTTTACTTGATAGCTAGTCGACCAGACTTGATGTTCTCATTATTATTATGTGCAAAAAATCAATCCAATCCTAAGGAATCCCATTTAAATGCAGTGAAAAGAATTTTTCTCTACTTAAAGGAAACCATGGATCTAGAACTATTTTATACTTCTGGAAATGATTTTGTTTTAAAAAGTTTTTCAGATGCTGACTTTGGTGGATGTAGAATGGATAGAAAAAGTACATCCGGAACTTGTCATTTCTTAGGAGATTCATTAGTTTCTTGGTCTTGCAAGAAGAAACACTTAGTAGCACTCTCCACTACTGAAGTTGAATATGTAGCAGCTGGAAGTTGTTGTGATCAAGTTTTGTGGATGAAACACACACTCCCAGACTATGGCTTGAGTTTTACTAAGACTCAAATATTGTGTGATAACACAAGTGCCATTGACCTAAGTAAAAACCCTACACATCACTCTCATTCAAAGATCATAGATATTAGGCATCACTCTCTTAGGGATTGTTTCCCTAGAAATTCGGGGATGACCTCCTTGATGGTAGATTCAAACATTCCGATCGGTTTCTAACGGGTTTGTTCGTAGAACCGGAAACATCCAATGATTCCACATCCATTCAGACCTACTTTCCAAAGGTAGGTGTTCATTACTTTGTGGACTGATGAAGATTAGGAATTTTCATTGGTTGAGAGGATGGGAGGTCGGACTCATCACACCTTTTTTAGGGGAATTATTGTCTACTCCTGGACTCTCTTTATAGATTTAAGTTATGTTCGTGAATCCTTATTACATTACCAATTATAAAATGAAGTTTCTTTCAATTTTTAAAATCAATGATTAAATATGTAAGAAATTTAGAGAATATTTTATATGTATTTGAGGTTCTTCATAAATAGAGAATCATCTGTATCTATTTAGAGATTCTTGGTCAATGGTATCCTTCAAAACATTTATATAAAAGTATCTTGGTCAGTATGATGACCGGGCTGGTTTTAAAGCCACTCAGTGGGGCACTTGAAGTTTATTTTTATTCAGAAGGACATGGATTATTTCAGAGTTGGGATCAAACCCGCAGATGGGCTACCTACGTATCCTTTGTTTTGTAAAAGGAATCAGAACCCACGTAGTTCGAGTAAGGGAGTATGATGTTTATGATTGATGGCTCAAAGAATGATTTCATAATTACTTTTACCCTCTAAGATCACGTGAGTCATGCTCGGTGTGAGAAACAAGAGGTATTGGTAATAAAAATAGACAATTGGGCCATGAAAGATGTAATCATAAGAAATGGTTTGGGGATAATGTATGTATGACTGCCCAGATAAATGAATATTAGGATTTACTTTAGGGATAAAATCCAGGAACATGGGCCACAAAGGTATATGTGCTTCATGGAGATTTGAATACTCTTACATGGGACTTATTCCTAAAAAAGAAACCTAGATTAGGAGAGGATTGATGATTGGGCTTTACTCCTGAGAAGGAATCCCAAATCAAAGGTAAATTAGGACTGGTTAAAGATAAATTAAGGGACTTGGGGCTTACTCCTGAAAAGGAAGCCCAAATTTATGACTGGGGATTATTCCTAACAAGGAAGACCAGGTTAGGGGACTTGGGGCTTACTCCTGAAATGGAAGCCCAAAAATTATGACTAGGACTTATTCCTGAAAAGGAGGCCCAGGTTAAAGGATTATGAATGGGACTTACTCCTGAAAAGGAGGCCCAGGTTAAGGGATTATGACTGGGACTTACTCCTGAAAAAGAGGCTCAGGTTAAGGATTATGGTTTGGGGCTTACTCCTAAGAAGGATGCCCAGGTTAGAGGACTTATAACTGGGGATTATTCTTCAAAAGGAGACCCAAGTTATGGATTCTATCATCTTAAAGTATGAGGTTGAATGAATGAACTCTCAATCTTTAGTGACATAAAGATATGTAAATCACTAGGTTTTGAGAGATATTCTACATAATTCATTTAAGATAAAGGAGTCAAATCAATAAATCATGCCATAAATGTCTTTAAAGAGTGTCTTGAAGACTGAATCTTGAATAGGAAAGGTGCAATGGCTTAAGAAGGGTAAAATGGGCAAGAAGGGCACTCAAAAAAGGCAGGGGCACGCAAGTACTGCGTGGGCGCGCAAGTATTGGTCGCGCAGGTATACCTGGGCGACATGTATAGGGTACTTGCGCGGTGGTCAACCTGCATTGTAATATTTGAGCGACTCTTCATTAAGGTCTTTAGAATCCTCTTGAGGTTCTTCCAGAAAAGGGACGCGCAAGTTCTATCGAAGGAGTAAGGCGGCACGCAAGTGTGGCCACTTCCCTTAAGGGCTGGCCACTCAGGTGCGCAAGTGTTGATGAGTCTCAACACTTAGGCCTTCCTCCCTCTCTTTAGATCTTACTTTCTAGGTAAGAAATTACCTTAGAAGTGTTCCGGAAGCTTTGAGAAAAGACTTGGGCGTCGGGAGCTTAAATCCGAGTTTCTGGAAAAATTCCTCCCCGAATGGGGTGCCCACAGGGTCTATTTATAGGCAGGAGAAGACCTCGGGCGGTTACCGGGCGGTTACCGGGCAGTTATTACTTTTGTCGTGCAAGTCACTTGTGCGCCAAAGTGCATCGCGCAAGTACACTTGCGCAACTATGACTAAACTTCCACGGCCTATGGGCAAAGTTCTCATTGTTCATCCCTTTGTCGATTTTTCATTTTTTCTTCAACGGTCGAACCATTTTAATCTCAGATATTCCCCTTTTCCAATATTTAGATTCTATGATGAAAGGAGAATCAACAAAAGTCCCCCCTCAGAGTTGGATTCGGAGAGAAATAGAAGATTTGACTCTAAGGAAATCGAATACATCCAAAAGAATAGTGGCGCGCAAGTGTTCAGGGCGCAGAGGGTGGCGCACAAGTGCGCATCGCGAAGGCCTTGAGCGCACTGGGTACGGCGCGTAGATAGGCCTCCTGGCCTATAAATACAAGGCCTCACTTCCGTACAAAGCATCCGAATTTCCGGACTTCAAACCTTCAAGCTCTCGCCGCGCAGGTCAAATTAGCCGCGCAAGTTGCTATGTTTTCTGGTGTTTCCTTGATAGTGCACTACTGTCAAGGTAATTTGACTTGTGCGGAAAATATTTTCGCGGCATCTCCATACTTGCGCGCCATGTTTTTGACTTGCGCGCCTTAATGCCTTTGCCATTTTTTTCAAATTTCTTCACAAATTTTTTGAAAAAAATAAACTCATTTAAGATTTAGTTTATTCATCTTTTGTGCAGATTCAGTGGTTCCCAAGGGAATTGGAACGGCTGATGAACTGGATATCAAGCGGATTGATGACATGATGAAAATAATTGGCCATTATTAAAATGATATCTATGACAACACTCTCCCAGATTTGGCTAAGTACTAGAAGAAATATTATCCTAATTTTCCACAGAGCATCTATCTGCCTCTGTGTGGTCATGGTCATTTGTAAGGAGTAAATGTTCCAAATGCAAACAACTATACACTTGAAATGCAGCTGCACTGCTACTCCTCTATTTCATTTATTCTATGCATTAAGAGCAACAACAATGGTATGAACTTTCAAGTTCTCCTTCCATGCCATTTCCTTGCAGATATGAAAATGGAAGACCCATGGGCTGAAATGTTTTCCGCTGCCGGTTGGTGGAGAGAGGAAAAACATGACATTAGAGCAATATCTGAAAAGAGTAATCTCTCCAAATGGATTTTTACTTCCAATTCTCCATTCTCAAATCCATGTATCCATCTCCCAAGTCTCTTGGACAGAAACAGAGTCACGGTTTGATCAGCAGAAAATTTTCTCAAACCACACTCAAGAACATTCTTTTTCAATTGTTCCAAGAAGAGTTGGTATCACTGTATCTCTTATTGTATCCAGTTGAATGAATGAATTCCAGATGGTTGCTGATGAATTTCAGGATTTCGTAAATCAAATGAAGATTTATGTTGAAAGCCTTTTGTAATTCCTGAAAAAAGGAAGAGACTCCTGTCTGTGGATGTCCTTCTATCTCCTGTGTATCAATGAAAAACACTTTCCTCTTCAATCATTTGTACCTGCATTCTTTCACTACCTACTTCAAATTTAATTAAGCCAATGGGCCTAGTATGCATAGTTTGATTTCTACTAGTATTATTACAAATAACCCTACAAACATTTAATCTTTTTAATTTCTCAATATTAACTAAATCATACAAATTGTATGTTTAGTGAGATAGAACTTGACTTTTATTCAGAGTTCCTTTGTCTTTTGTGGGCAGTTTAAAGTCATGCACGCCGGACAAAAAAGGGGCTAATGTTTAAGGTCGAAATAGCTTTGACCAAATTGGATTAAAATTGATTCAATTTTTTGAAAATTTATCTGAAAACATATTACCATACTCAAGTATGAGAGAAAATATGTGAACTATGGCTTAAGAGAATTTGAATCTGAGGAATGATATGAAAAAGAGCTAAAAGGCATCAGAAGAATTAGTTTCCAAGAATGAAGTTACTATTATTTAACAAACCCATTAGGGGGTTGAATTATGCAGGGCCACCTAAGGGAATTGGCTGCATAGTCAAATAAATAGTATCTTTTGGTTGACAAGTCTATTATGTGGACTGTTTATGCAAGGCCACCTATGGGCACGTGCTGCATAGTCGGGCAGAAGAACTCTCAGAAATTTACTTTCCTAGTACTAAAAGCCAGTGAAAGTTTATGGAGATTCAAATTTTCTAAAGTATAGAGTTTTTTGTATGGAAAGAGGTACTTGAATATGGAGAAGATATTTCCGAACAAGACTATTGAAGAATTGAATAAATATCACTCCTACGAAGGTCTGACCCAAATGTAGGGAAAGAGATATTGGAGAGTATAAACCATAGACTTGAATACTTTCATATCATGAAAAAGGATATGGGACAAATATGTTAAGGATGGATATTTTTTTTGTAGATCCCTACATACCGTCATTTAAGACAAATAAGGACAAAAGAGGCATTCTTCCCAAGAATGAAGCTACCATTATCCAACAAACCCATTAGTGGGTTGAATTATGCTGGGCCACCTAAGGGAATTGGCTGCATAGTCAAATAAATAGTATCCTTTGGCGGACAAGTCTGTTATGTGGACTGTTTATGCAAGGCAGCCTATGGGCACGTGCTGCATAGTCAGGCAAAGGAATTCTCAAAAGTTTGACATTTTTGTGACTAAAATTCATGAAAAGGGTTATGAAGATCTGAAAATATTTAAGGTTAGGATTATAAAACATAAAGATGGGTATTGTCCAATGTTTACAGAGATACATAGGTCAATGATATCCATAATCATGTTGTGGCTGGGTCCTGAATTGAAATTTTGGACTTCACTACGTATCTCATAAGAATGAGAATCAAGCCATACGTAGTTCTTGAAATGCAGTTTAATGTCGTGCAGGACGAAATTATGAGAGATCTTAGTTTAGGGTCATAGATTTCGGACCATAATAATGAATACACAGTGTGTGTTTTCATGGGGACTTTTCAGCCAAGGGACTGAAAGTGAAATTTGGGGTTAGGCCCAAAAGACTTGGGGCTGGATTCGAGGGATACTCGAACGTTCCTACATATCCCATAAGGATGGGAATCAAGCCCACGTAGTTCTAGAAATACCCTTTGTACAAATTTGGTTCATACATATGAAGGGTAAAAGGGGACTTTAGTACAATGATGGTTTAACCCGAGATAAGAAAATTTAGGCCTTTCCATGTATGCACGTAGTCTTTTGAAATGAAACATAATTGAAAAATCAATATAAATAATGGTTCCCTCTCAAATGAGGACATCAAAAAAATTGTAGTTTATTGTCATACCGGACAAAAGTGTTATATAGTTTAACGTCGTATAATAAGGATGAAAGTGAATCAAATGTAAAGATATTGATTTTAAGGGCGGTTTCACGAATCAACATCGTATTAGATGAAGGTGAACCGAAGTGAATAGATTGTTTTTTGGGCTTGAACCCTGGGAGGTTGCCTACATACCCAGCCTGGAAGGCAAGGATCAAAATCTGCGTAGTTCAATTAAAGAATAAATTAATGATCAAGTTACTCTTGGGGAAAACGACCTAAAAATGATGTTGGCACTTACACATGGTTAGTAGCCCAGAGAGAGTGTTATGGTTGAGATTTTCTCTAAGCTCACGTGAGTCATACTCGTTGTGAGAAACAAGAGGTAGCAACAACCTTAACGATGCACAGTTAAATGTCATGTAGCAGGGAAAAGGTACAGTTTAGTGTCATGTAATACGTATCAAGGACTTTCTGTACAGTTTAGCGTCATGTAGTTAGTACAATGGGGACAATACAGTTTAACGTCATGTTGGAAAAAAATGGGGACTGCGTAGTTTAATGTCATGCAGTAAGGACAAAATAATACACCATTTAATGTCATGTTGGACACATTGGGGAATTTTTTTTCTATAGTTTAATGTCATGTTGGACAAAAGGGAGAATAGTTTAAGGTCATATACATGGACCGTGGATGGTGCAGTTTAATGTCATGCTGGACATATGTATAGTTTAAGGTCATACAGGACCTTTGATGATTATGTAGTTTAACATCTTTCTGTATGTAAGGAACTTTCAAATAGTTTAGGGTCTTATACATGGACTGTTGCTGTATAGTTTAACGTCTTATAGCAAGGACAAACTGGTGCTTCACAGTTTAATGTCATGTTGCAGGGACAATACAGTTTAACGTCATGTTGGACGAAAGGGGGGACTGTGCAGTTTAATGTCATGCAGTGAGGACAGATTAGGGACTTTTATTTTCTTCACTTTTGTGTCATGCTGGACAAAAGTGTGAATAGTTTAAGGTCATATTAATGGACCATGGATGGTGTAGTTTAAGGTCATACAGGATCGTGGTGTAGTTTAAAGTCATACATGACCTTTTAAGGAACTTTTTCACAGTTTAACATCGTGTGGGATGAAGTTTCAGTTTAATGTCATACTGGACCATTGCTGTATAGTTTAACGTCCTATACCAAGGAAGAACTGGTGATGCACAGTTTAATGTCATGTTGCAGGGACAATTAGTGAATATTTTAAGGTTATACTGGACCAAGGAGGAGTTTAAGGTCATATTGGACCATTTCTGTATAGTTTAATGTCATATAGCAAGGACAAACCAGTGCTGCACAGTTTAGTGTCATGTTGAAGGGACATTTTGCAGTACTTTGCAGTTTATAAAAAATACTTCTTCAAAAATCTGGCATTGGTTGGAGTAGTAATGAGTTCTCCATCTATCGAGATTAATGAATAAGCTCCATTGGAGTAGACCCTATGTATTGAAGAAGGTCCTTGCCATTTTGGATCAAGCTTGGGAGGTTTCTTTCCTGGTATCATTGGATTTCTGAGAACTAATACCAATTCTCCCTGAGTGAATGAACGAAGACAAACTTTTTTGTTAAAATCTCGTGCTATTTGATTCTGATAGATTTCCATGTGGTGCAAAGTGCACAATCTTTTCTCATCTAACCGTTCTAATTCATTCAATCGCTTTTGGGATTGCTCATCTGTAGAAAACTGATCACAAATGGCTACTCTGAGCAAGGGAAATAGATCTTCAATTGGAAAAACTGCTTCCGTTCCATATACCAACGAATATGGAGTTGATCGCGTTGCATTGCGGGTGGTAGTCCGATAAGCCCATAAAGCATGAAAGAGTTTATCAGGTCATGACCTATTATCTTTATCCACCATCTTTTGCAGTATATTTGAAATAGTCTTGTTAAAGGCTTCTATTTGGCCATTGGCCGCTGCATGATACTGAGATGAATGGTTGGATTTGATGTTGTATTCTTGATACAATTTCTTCACCTCAGATGAACAGAAATTGGTGCCGTTGTCCATCAATATGGTATGAGGGACACCAAATCTAGTAATGATGTTAGACTTGATGAAGCTAACAATGCATTTAGAGCTGACTTCTTTGAGAGGTACTGCCTCTGCCCATTTGGAAAAGAAATCAGTAGTAGTAAGAATGTACTTAAACTGCTTTGTCGTAGCTGAAGGGTAAGGTACCACCACATCCATTCCCCATGTGGAAAATGGCTACGAGTATTTAGTTGTATGAAGCAACTCTGGAGGTTAATGAATGAAGTTGGCATATACTTGGCATGAATGACACTTATTTTTTAAATTAACACAATCTTGTATCATTGAAGGACAAAAGTATCCAATCCTTTGAATTTGATCAGACAATCTATTTCCAGACTGGTGGGCACCACAGACTCCTGCATCCACTACTTTAATGACATCTATTGTTTCTTCACCATCAATGCATCTGAAGATAACTCCATAAAAACCACGTTTGTAGAGAATTTTCTCTAGGTGGTTTGGGCTATCATAGAGAGTAAAATTGAACACACATCGCCGAATTTGTTCTTTCTCAGCTCTATCAGGTGGAAGTGTTCCATTTTGAAGTTATTCCCTGATAGGTGACATCCATCCTGTAGTATGACCATACGGTTCAGGAATGGGACTAATTTCATTAATTTCCTCTGTTCTGACTTGAACATAAGGTGAAATTCCACGACAGTGGGCAATACTAATGGTTGTCTCATCCAGATTTGGATCTGCTAGAGCTGTGGCTATATTAGCCAACGCATCATCTTGAGCATTTTGTGATATTGGTACATAAGACAATGTTGGTTCTGAAGGGAATTCCTCTATTAACTCTCTGACGTAATCATACAAATGGATTAGTTCTTCTTTTCTGATGGCATAATCCCCATTGACTTGTTTGATTACCAGGTCTGAATCACCTTTCACCTTTAAGTGATTCATTTGTGCTTGAATCGCTAACTCCAAGCCTGTGATAAGAGCTTGGTATTCGGCTTCATTATTGGTACCACCTTCCCATAATAAAGAGGAATAAGGTAACACTTCCTTTTCTGGAGAAATGAGCACAATTCCTAAACCAACTTTGTTGAATTTAGGATTTTCCATTTTCTTCCCTGTTGGACTCTTGTAAGCACCATCAAAATACATTTCCCATGTTTGAGGAATATCTTGAATAGAGAAGACTTCCTCATAAAGGAGTTCAATATCTGAAGACGTGTCTTCCACTAAAGGATGTTCAGCCAGGAAATCAGCCAGAGCTTGGCCCTTTATCGCCTTTTGAGACACATACTGAATGTCGAACTGCTGCAAAATAACTGCCCACCTTGCTAGACTTCCTGTAAGCATTGGACGACTAAGGATGAATTTGAGCGGGTTATTGTGGGATACCAATTGGACCTCGTGATGTTGCGGGTAGTGTCTTAGTTCTTGAACTGCAAAGATTAATCCCAGGCAGCATTTCTCAATACTTGAATACCGGGTTTCTGCTTCAAGCATAGTTCGACTGAGATAATAGAGGCTATTTTCATTCCCAGCATCATTCTTTTGAGCAAGAAAGGCACCCAATGATCTCTCTAGAGCTATTACATAGAGGATAAGTGGTCTTCCTTCAACAGGTGGCATGAGTACCAGTGGACTCAAGAGGTATTTCTTGAGAACATCAAATGCTTATTGACATTCTTCAGTACACTGGTAAGTGACTCCCTTTTTCATCAATTTGGTAAAGGGTAAACTTTTGCCTACCAAATTGGCGATGAAACGCCGAATATAGGCTAAGTGTCCTTGAAGTCCTCTTAATTATTTCAAATTCTGAGGAGGTGACATACCAAGGATTGACTTGGTCTTCTTAGGATCGACATCAATACCACGATGGCATACAACAAAGCCAAGAAATTTTCCTGAGGTTACCCCAAAAGCACATTTTAAGGGGTTCATCTTCAAATTATGTTGTCGAAGTTTGTGGAATATGACTTCCAAATCACCCAAGTGATTAGAACGTTATTTGGATTTAACCACCAAATCGTCTACATAGCATTCAACAAACTTCCCTAAGAAAGGTTTAAAGATACGATGCATGGCACGTTGATATGTTGCACCTGCATTCTTTAAGCCAAAGGGCATCACCCGGTAACAAAACACACCTTGAGGGGCTCTGAAGGCTTTGGATTCCTCATCTTCTGGGGCCATTCAGATCTGATTATATCCGGAATATCTATCCATGAAGGAAAATACTTCATAGCCATCCGTCGCATCCATTAAGAGTTCTGTAATCGGAATTGGGAAATCATCTTTAGGACAATGCCGATTAAGATCTCTGAAATCGATGCAAACCCTAATTTCTCTGTTCTTCTTCTTTATAGGGACAATATTAGCCAACCAATTGGGATACTGAACTTCTCTGTTGATGTTAGTTTTGATCAGCATATCCACTTCATCTTCAATTTTGGAAGCATAAGTTGGGTTTGTTCTTCTCGCAGCTTGCTTAAATCCTCCATGTTCTTTTGGTAAACCCAAATGATGAGTAGGAACATCAGGATCAAGCCCAGGAATTTCTGTATAGTTCCAAGAAAAAATATCTTTATTTTGCTTTAGAAAATAAATATACATCTCTTGCTCTTCAAGGGTCATGGCCGCACTAATTAAAGTGGGGTGTGGATCTTTCTCTGTACCCAGATTTATTTCTCTGAGTTCATCCAAAGTGGTAGAGATACCCTCTTCAAATACTGGAGGAGCATCTCTGAGATTTTCCTCTTCATCATGTGTTATTTCTTCCATTTCTACTTGCATAGTAGATGACAAAACGAAATTTTCATGATCAGAAGAGATGTCAAAATTTGCTCATTTTGAAGAAAAAGCTTCCATTTCCGACCCTATTGATGATAAAGGGTCTTCTTTGGGAAATAAAGAGGAGATGATGGATTGAGAATTGACATGATTATTCACCTCTAATGTTGCTATAACTTCTTATGTCCTGATTGGCGAAGTATAGACCTGTTGGATTTTAGGAGATGAAATGAAGATGTCACCACTTGTGCATTCATCAGTGCTTGGTAGGTTACCAATTTCTCCCATGTTGTCTAGCTCGATTTCTGTAATTGACATTATGGATCTTTCCATAAGACTATTTTTATTTGGGCCTATCATGTCAATTTGACTGATAGGTAACACATAATATGTACTCACATGTGTAAATGGATTTACTCGAATCTTCTCCAGACCATATAGAGCATTAACTTTGGTAATTTCCTTTATTGTAGATTTCTCCCTTCCCTTCATGTGATAAAATTCCGCCTCAATGTATTGAGACTCACATGTCTTGAATGGGGCCTTATCACCATACAATGTTCCAACTTGACCATAGAAATAGTATTTGAGTCATTGATGGTATGATGAAGGGATAGTCGCATGTTGATGTAGCCAGGTTCTTCTAAGCAAGACGTTGAAAACTGAGTCTTGATCAACAATCATGAAATCCGAATTGGATACAAGATCTCCAAACTAAGTTCTGAGTGTAACTTCACCCAGTGGTTCTTTTCCATTTTTATCGTATCCTTGTAAAATCATAGTAGAAGGAGATAAATCAGATTCTATGAGGCCCAATCGACTAAGTGTACGAATGGGCATGAGGTTGACTCCTGAACCATTTTCAATGAAAGCTCTTCGGACATCTACTCCATTGACTTTTCCAGATATGTACAGAGGTCTTATGTGCCCATGCACAACATCATCTTCATCTTTATCAGTAAAAGATATCATCGCATGGCATTCTGCAGGATTATTCCCTATGTGATAGACTTTAGCTGCAGCAATTTCATCTTCAAACTCCTGAGGACTTGACAAAGCATCGATGAGTGCTTCCCGAAAATATTTTGACAGATTCAAAGCATCCAAAATTGATAACTTGGCTGGTACTTGGGCCAATTGTTTCAATATATCATACTTTTGATCTAGAGGTATACGTTTCCCAACAGGAATATGCGGTTTAGCAGGTACCTTGGAAGCTGATCCTTTGGAAGATGATGCATTTGTATTGGGATAGAAGTTGGAAACATCCTTGGTTTTGGAAGATTAGATCGATTAGATCCATTTACTTGCTGGGATGAAGAAGATGGAACCTTTAATCGGTCTTCCAAAATAACTGTTCCAAGACTGAATTGGATATTGGCAGAAGAACTTGCTTGTTCTTTTTGAGCTCGCTGAAGGGCTCTACCACGAGTTTCTGTTGCATACAGAGTGCTAGTAGGGGTAGAATTGGAGTAGTGGATTCGAAAATATCCACTTCTTCCCCTGTAACCTGAACCTCTGGAACTTCCTCGGATTCCCTTGTTTAATACAGGGAATTCAGGCTCATCAAAATTGAAACTGCTACTGGAATACGGATCTGTTAATTGAATCATATTAACAGATCCGAACATTAACTCTTCATCTGATAAAGACTCTTCCTGATTAGCCTGTTTAGGTTGTGCCGTTTGGTGAGGCGGTACCCGTGAATTTGAAGTAGATGGCATGAAGTCTGCCAGAGTCAAAGACAATTTCGGCTTTGACACATACTCATCTTCTTCTGATTCTTTTTTCTTCTTTGAATCAAGCCATTTCTTTGAGGACTTTCCCTCTGACGAAGAGGGTTTTACCGCAATATTCATGGCAGAAGACACAATTAGTTTCTTTAATTATGTTCACAAAATGGCATGTGTCTGATTGATTGTCTTTCTAACCATCCAATCATCATACTTTTGTGCATTTCTTCTTTTGACTTCTTGCCATTCACCTTCCTCCCCTGGAACTATAGCAATAACACATGCTACCTGAGTCGAAGAACCTTTCAACTCGACTTGTCCCAAGTCGACCATCTTTTGCAGGAGGTCTTTGAAGACAAAACACTCCTGGATTGGATGCCCCAACATTTTATGAAAGGGACAATAATTGGGACGGTCTTCATCTCCTTCCATGTTTGGCCTCTTAGGCACTAGTAATTGAACAAAATTATTTTCCAGAGCTGAAATGAAGTAACCAGGAACACTCTCATTTCGAAAAGAGTATGTTTTACTCTTCAAATCCTCAAATTTTTGTCGTCTTTGATCTCTTTGATCAATTGGATGAAACGGACTTTGTTTTTGGCATTCAGGAGGTGGAGCTCTTCGAGAAGATGAAGGTTTTGAAGTAGAAATAGGTATAGGCACTTGTTTAAGAATAACTGTAGCAGCTTCCACTTTACCCATTCTTCTTCCTGGAGATGATGGAATTACACGAGATTTACCCTTAGCCTGTATAAGGTAATCTTCAATCTGTTGAGAAATTTAAGTAAGGTCTTGAAACCCTCCTATGTATTTCACAGGGATCAATGGTGTGCGTAATTCGTCACACAAATTTACCACACAGATTGGTAACAGTTCCTCCTGAGGGAGTGCTAAACTCAAGGAATATGTTAATCCCTTCCAGTGAGCAATGAAATCAGAGACTCTTTAATTCTCCCTTTTCTTATAGTTTTTAAGATCGAAAATTGTCGTTTTTTGAAAAGTTGAGCTGAACTGAAGAAGGAATTTTTGGAGAAGATCCTCCCATCCGATGATTGACAGGGATTGCAAGATTTTATACCAGACAAAAGCTGGTCCTTGCAAGGTTCGCACAAAGCATCTGAGTTTCACTGCTTCTTACTACTCTGGAGTTCCCATCATAGGATCACAACAAGACACGTAATGTGTCAAATGTTGTTCAGGGTCGCCTGATCCATTGAAAGTAGGGAAAATAGGGTTTCCAAAACTGGATGGAGGAGAAATTGAATCAACCCATTCATGGTAAACTTTCTTTTCTGGTTGAACTTGCGCACGTTTCCCTTCCATTGTTTCTAACCGAGCTGTTAATAACTCAATAGTAGTGATTAACTTTTTAGAAACATCCTGTTGAATTTGGTCTTGGGAAGGTGCAATGACTGGATCTTGGATAGATGTGGTGGTTGGTGCTGCAACTGATGGTAGCACTGCCAACCGTTGTTTCGGTTGACCCGTAGGATTAGACCTCTGAGGGTGTACTGATAAAAGAGGATATTCCTGATCCATCTAAGTAGCTGAAAAAATTCCTTCGGTTGTCGGACTCCAGCATTCTTAAGAAGAAGACTACTCTGAAGTAGTTCTGCATTCAACCTTCTTAATTCTTTCATTTCTTCCTCCTGTTGTTCAAACCATTGCTCTAATGAGAGTGATTGACCTTCTCCAAAGGAAGGATATGTAACCTGATTCTTTCCCCTCCCTTTGTTGGATACTTTTTGGAGAGAGGGAAGTGGGTTACTCAAAGGATTACCTAGGTTCTGAGTAATCCTTTGAATTCGTGTACGCACACCT
The DNA here is from genome assembly GCA_963277665.1 of Viscum album. Taxonomy (NCBI): domain Eukaryota; kingdom Viridiplantae; phylum Streptophyta; class Magnoliopsida; order Santalales; family Viscaceae; genus Viscum; species Viscum album. Next base: position 335,182,572 of record OY728134.1, read on the forward strand.
TCTTCATTTGTATCGGTGCATACATTTTCTTGAGCAGGACACTCTTTATCTGAGTCCCCTGAGTGAACCTCTTCTGGTGGATCAGCAACAACGGCATTGATGACATTTATTAATGCATAACGCATCGCATCCCTTCTATCAACATTTCTGTGATATTTTCTTCTTCCATGTCTTTGATAAGACATTGCCTTTTGTTGATTCAATCCCTTAGGAACTTCTTGACGAGCCATAACTTGGAGGTAATCTCCTGATAATTTGGATCTTCGTTACTTTTGAGGCTTCTTTTCCCAATCGAGAAAAGACCGACATTCACTGAGGAGGGGATTGATGATTTAAAAGAGTTCCTAGTCTCGTGGACTGGGGATGTTCCTGCTCTTCCCGCTCAACTCCTAGAATACTATTTTTTGATTTTGAGGGTTGGGTTAAAGGGGTCCTCAGTTTGACAAGTTGGGGTGGCTCTTGACATGTTATGTCTGAGACCTTCTTAAAAGCTCTCTTGATCTTGCGAACCTTAGTTCGGAAATTAGCTGGATGCATTAACCTGTATCCACTTTTATCACCTGGTTCAACAGGCCGTTTGATGATTTCCGAAACTTCTATCACTTGATGATGTTCTCATTCCATACGAGACTCTTGTGCAATATTCTCTCCTGCTTGATGTAGGATCAATTCAACAACTTGTTCCTTGTATGCTTGATTTTGAGAGGAACTAGTTGAAGCAAGTTCTTGATCAAACTTTTGATTACAAACAAAGCCCATTGATTGTGGCCGGCCATGGGAAATAACATTGCATGAGACCATTTTCGGTGGGCTTTGCTGACTAGATAGCACTGTGAAATGTAGTGCTCCATGAACACCCCATCCTATGATATGAACACCAGATGGGGCATTGGAAATTAACTGACGCAATTTTCTTAGTGCGCCAAGGCATGAACGTTGAGGGGTTCTCTGCTGCTTTTTAGCCTTCGGATACCAAGAGACTGATAGAGATGCCAAATTGATCTGACGTTGTAGCCCTTCTATTATCTTATGATGATTTTCATATTCATCATAATATAATACCTTCTTCTTCAATTGAAAAAGATTTTTCCATATGTTGAGACGAATATCATGGATTCCATCTTCCGACAACATCTTTGGAATGTCATACTGGGAGTCAGCCAAAGGTCAAAACATGACTGGTACCTCACCTTTCGCCAGTTTTTTCCTCATGTTCATCATTTCCTCTTCATCATTAAATGAAGATTCTTCTACCTTTTTTGACCAGAGTTGGTGTTTCCTTGTCGCTTCATCGGATTAAACAAGATTGGTAGAGAAATCATTGATCAAACTGGAAGATGCATGACTTAGGGGTGTTTTGGAGAATGACCTACACCCTGGGCTATCTTCTGATTGAGAAAGTATTTCACCTATTAGTGATAAAGCATCAGACATGACTGGTTCCGCATTTGCAAGTGCCTCAAGATAAGAGGTCTTTCTCGGTACTACATTGTTCTTTGGAGTATTTTCCAGGCAATTTGAATCACTACGCAGAGATGACTTTCGCAGCGAAATTCATAATCTTGGGTAGGACCACCATAATGGGTTACAGCAAAAGATGAGATCTCTTGCTCCTTGGTCTTTTGACCACATAGAGGGTTCTTGTGGCTCTCATTTGAAGAAGAAACTTCAAGATTGAACAAATTGTCACGAAGAAATCCTTCATGAAGAAGTGTCTGTTGAAGACCTTCATAATTAATGTTCCTGTTATTTGGAACTGAGGGAGTAGAATCTTGAATTCCAACAGATAAATGTCTGAGGGCTTCAAGAACTACAGCATCGAGCAAGGCCTTACTATAGATTGGCCTTTGATCTCCTCACTGTGCTGGGTGGATCTTTTTCTTAGATGCCTTCTTACTCACTTTGGAAACCACTTTTTGACGAAAGTGGTTGCTCTGAGTAGGTGTATGTGCCTAATCCGGAAATATGGTCCGGTTAGGCTGATGATCTTCACTCAAATCAGGTGTATGTTCCTGACTTGGTTGTCTGTATGATATGGGGAAGTATGCCCCATAACCCTCTTGGACTGGAACAGATGTGTGTGTCTGTTCCGGAGTGAATCGTTGATGTGTCACTCCACTGATAGGGATAGATTTATGTGTCTTTCCCTGAGATGATGCTGAAGCTGTTATAATATCCTGGAAAGCATCCATAATATGAGCAGGAATTTTCATCTGCTCATTCACCATTGACAAAATATTCTTGGTGACTTCAGCTACCGGAACGGGGATATACGTCCATTCCGAGCTTGGATTAGGTGTATGTGCCTGCTCCTGTCCTCCTTTTCCTTTCAGTGAATCCTGACAGTACTCAAGTGTGGGGGCAGAGAGTTGAGTCTGCCTCCTATTTTTGGTTGGAGCTTTTTGACTGACTTCTTTGTGCGCTACCAAGAGAGACTGTTGGTAAGATTGATTAGTACTAGTAGGTGTATGTGCCTGCTGATTACACTTTGCAGAACGTAGTTGACGAGATCCATCATATGTAGTCAGACGAGCCTGCTGACTAACTGATGATGTATAAGCAGGTGTATGTTCTTGCCTATAGTACTCCACCGGAATTTCCTGGTGGGATTAGCGTGATGCTGCCAGACAAGTCTGCTAGACAGCGGAATTAAAACGGGCAGGTGTGTGTGCCTACTCGTTGTTTGCCACCAAGTTACGTTGGTGGACTTCTCCAGAGATGGCAGGGATGAGAAGCTGCCCACTGTTGACCGGATTCTGCCTCTGGTGATTCGTCTTGCCTACTCAGGTTCGAGGAACCTGAGCCGAACGTCTGGAGTCGGTACCCTCATCATGTTGAGGGCGCACCGCCACACGAGTCTGGCGGCGATTGTTGATGGGAGCCCTCGGGAAGAACTCATGTCTTTTTGAATTAAGGCCCTGAGGGACCTTCTCATTCACTTCCTCAGAGTAAGGGAGCGAATGGAAATTACGTTCCGGGGATAATGACCCAAAACAGTTGGAGACGGTAGTCAGCACCGCCTACCTCTTCATCACTGGTCATCATTTTCCGGACGACCTGTGTGAGTTGTTCACTTGGAGGGCCTGCCAGGAAGCCTCCAGAGTTGGGATGGTACCGTTTTAATGGTACTCCTTAACCAGCGCATTTGATACCCAGCATTGAAGACGCTGAGTAGGTGATGTCATCCTCAGAGCGGATGACGATCCAGTGGAAATAGCAGCAGTGGTATATGCAGCAGTAGTATTCACAGGTGTGAATTTGAGAGCAGCAATTATGGAAATACAGAAGATCTTGGAAAAGAGTGCATATTTGATATAACAGACGTAATAAAGATAAATTCAGCCACTTCATCCTTCGGATGAGCACACATGTCAATGATTGTTTTTGTTGGCCCTCCTATTAAGTTTTAAATAGGGGACTAACAAAATAATTAAAACATCATTTTAACTTGGTTAAGGATTCACGTCGAGTTCACTATTTTTTGTTTCCCTCAGAATTCGGGGATGACCTCCTTGATGGGAGATTCAAATGTTCTGATCGGTTTCTAACGGGTTTGTTCATAGAACCATAAACATCCAATGATTCCACATCCATTCAGACCTACTTTCCAAAGGTAGGTGTTCATTAGTTTATGGACTGATGAAGCTAGGAATTTGCATTGGTCGAGAGGATGGGAGGTCGGACTCATCACACCTTTTTGAGGGGAATTATTGTCTACTCCGGGACTCTCATTGTAGATTTAAGTTATGTTCATGAATCCTTATTACAATACCAAGTATAAAATGATCTTTCTTTCAATTTTGACAATCAATGATTAAATATGTAAGAAATTTAGAGAATCTTTTATATGTATTTGAGGTTCTTCATCAATAGATAATCATCTGTATCTATTTAGAGATTCTTCATCAATGGTATCCTTCAAAACATTTATATAAAAGTATCTTGGTCATTATGATGACCAGGCTGGTTTTAAAGCCACTCAGTGGGGCACTTGAAGTTTATTTTCATTCAGAAGGACATGGATTATTCCAGAGTTGGGATCAAACATGCAGATGGGCTACCTACGTATCCTTTGTTTTGGAAAAGGAATCAAAACCCACGTAGTTCGAGTAAGGGAGTATGATGTTTATGATTGATGGCTCAAATAATGATGTCATAATTACTTTTACCCTCTAAGCTCATGTGATTCATGCTCGGTGTGAGAAACAAGAGGTATTGGAAATAAAAATAGACAATTGGGCCATGAAATATGTAATCATAAGAAATGGTTTGGGGCTTATGTATGTATGAATGCCCAGATAAATGAATATCAAGATTTACTTTAGGGAGAAAATCCAAGAACAGTGTCCATAAAGGTATATGTGCTTCATGGAGATTTGAATACTCTAACTTGGGACTTATTCATGAAAAGGAAACCTAGATTAGGAGAGGATTGATGATTGGGTTTTACTCCTGAGAAGGAATCCCAAATCAAAGGTAAATTAGGACTGGTTAAAGAGAAATTAAGGGACTTGGGGCTTACTCCTAAAAAGGAAGCCCAAATTTATGACTGGGGCTTATTCCTAACAAGGAAGCCCAAGTTCGGGGACTTGGGGCTTACTCCTGGAAAGGAAGCCCAAAAATTATGACTGGGACTTATTCCTGAAAAGGAGGCCTAGGTTAAAGGATTATGACTGGGACATACTTCTGAAAAGGAGGCCCAGGTTAAGGGATTGTGACTGGGACTTACTCCTGAAAAAGAGGCCCAGGTTAAGGATTAAGGTTTGGGGCTTACTCCTAAGGAGGATGCCCAGGTTAGAGGACTTATAACTGGGGATTATTCCTGAAAAGGAGACCCAAGTTATGGATTCTCTCATCTTAAAGGATGAGGTTGAATGAATGAACTCTCAATCTTTAGTGACATAAAGATATGTAAATCACTAGGTTTTGAGAGATATTCTATATAATTCCTTTCAGATAAAGGAGTCAAATCAAGAAATCATGCCATAAATGGCTTTGAAGAGTGTCTTGAAGAATGAATCTTGAATAGGAAAGGTATAATGGCTTAACAGGGGTAAAATGGGCAAGAAGGGCACTCAAAAAAGGCAGGGGCATGCAAGTCTTGGCAGGTGCGCAAGTACTGTGTGGGCGCGCAAGTATTGGTCGCGTAGGTATACCTGCGTGACATGTATAGGGTACTTGCACGGTGGTCAACCAGCATTGTAATATTTTAGAGACTCTTCATTAAGGCCTTTAGAATCCTCTTGAGGTTCTTCCAGAAAAGGGACGCGCAAGTTCTATCGAAGGAGTAAGGCGGCGTGCAAGTGTGGCCACTTCCCTTAAGGGCTGGCCACACAGGCGCACAAGTGTTGATGAGTCTCAACACTTAGGCCTTCCTCCCTCTATTTAGATCTTCCGTTCTAGGTAAGAAATTACCTTAGAAGTGTTCCTGAAGCTTTGAGAAAAGACTTGGGCATCGGGAGCTTAAATCCGAGTTTCTGGAAAAATTCCTCCCCGAATGGGGGGCCCACAGGGTCTATTTATAGGCAGGAAAAGACCCCGGGCGGTTACTGGGTGGTTATTACTTATGTCGCGCAAGTCACTTGTGCTCCAAAGTGCATCACGCAAGTCACTTGCGCGCCAAAGTGTGTCGCGCAAGTACACTTGCGCAACTATGAGGAAACTTGTGCGGCCTGTGGGAAAAGTTCTCTTTGTTCATCCCTTTGTCGATTTTTGATGTTTTCTTCAAAGGTCGAACCATTTTAATCTTAGATCTTCCCCTTTTCCAATCTTTAGATTCTGTGAAGAAAGGAGCGTCAACAGGGATAACACACTTAAGGGAGATATCATTCTTCAGTTTATCATAACTCAAGATCAACTTGCTGACATTTTCACAAATTCTTTACCCTCTTATAGATTTGAATAAATTAAACAGAAGTTAGAAATGATAACTGTAAGGTAATCCTTCTTCATTAACTTCTTGTTGAATAGTACTCCTGACAGTAATAAACTCTTTTTCATAGAGGGAGTACATTTTCATGTTAGCATAATCAAAATTTTTCCGTAGTTAGTCTTTTAAACTTTTGTAACGAAAATTTTTGTAACGAGTTCTTCAAAAATTTCCGGAACTGAAATTTTTCGTAATGAAAATTTTCGGAACTGAAATTTTTCATAATGCAATTTTCTGGAAATAAAATTTTTTTGCAATAAAAATCTTCAGAAATGAAATTTTCAGAATGGAAATTTCCGTAATGAGTTTTTTTTCATAATGATTTTTTCTGTAATGAGTGTTTTCATAATGATTTTTTTCTATAATGCGTTTTTCTGTAATGAGAAACTTCGTACTGGGAATTTTCGTAATGAAAATTTTCGTACTGATAATTTTTTGTAATGAATTTTTTCTAATGAGTTTCTTTTTGGTAATGAATTTTTTCGTAGTACATTTTTCTTAGTTAAATTTTCTTCAAGAAGAATATTACCAATTACGAACAAACTTCCTGCCCATTCTGAAAGGTACGATTTCCTTACTTAATTTTTCATAGTCATATTTTTCTAGCTAATATTTTCCTATGAGTTTTTTTTTCTTTTCTTTTCAGATTCTAATTTTCTCAAATCCAAATGTTTTTCCTAAAACCTCAAAAGATCGGAGTCCAGTTTTCTTTGAAGTTTTTTTTTCAACCATCAGATCATTTCAAAGGGTTTCTCAACCGTTAGATATTTTTTGGAAGCTCAAAGGTCAACCCCAATGCCTATACAAAGGGGACCCCCAAGGGTCATCCCACATCAATTTTTCAAAGCTTTCGCGTCTCGAAGCCCTGACTCTCTTATTAAGGACTATTCCGGACTTTCAAAAGTCCATTAAGAATCCTCCAGAACTCTCCATTCTAAATTTCTATTGAAGCTAATTCTCAAGATATGTCTACCACGAAGCCGATTTCAAAATGGAAAGTGTATAGAGAAAGTCTAGTAAATCCGAATTTTTTACATGTATGATTCTATCATATCCAAGAACATCAGGCTGAATGGTTGGGAAGATGTATTTATATCCAAGACGAGTGATCAAGACCCTATCTATCTGAAGTTACTTGTAGAATTCTACGAATCAGTATGTTTTTATGAGGAATATGGAAGAGAAAAGTTTTCCTTCAAGTATTATAGCAAGACTTACCAACTTACTTATTCTAAGGTAGCAAGCTTGGTAGAGCTAGCATACGAAGGAGAAGCTGAATTCTGTTCACACAAACTCCCAGATGCTCAAGGTAGTTTTGTTAAGATTAAAGCCTTACAATGTCTTGGACTTGCTGATGTCAATATAGCAAAGATAGCTGACCTATCTCCAAATAATTGGATTCTTCAACTTTGGGTACAAGGATTCTTGGTTCCGAGAAAGGGTGATAAAGATACCCTGATGAAAAGTGACATATATTTCTTAGACTTCTTGGTGAATCTAAGAAAAATAAATCGGATGAGGTATATCCTTGTGATGATCAAGAACATCAAGGAAGGAAACTTAAGAGCTCAAATCATTATGTACCCTAAATTACTATCAAATCAGATAGTTCTGGGTTTAGATACCTTTAAGATTGCATTTAAGTCCAAAGTTCGTAATTTCAAGATTATGCTTGTCAGTGATGACACGTTGAAAAGAATGAATATGGCCTTTTTAAAAGAAACAGTAGAGTTTTATAATTTTCCAAAGGCAGAGGCTGAGACCTTTCAGGAAAATGTGGATAAGCCTAAACAAGTGAATAAAGTCACTAAAAAGAGGAAGCTTAAAGAAGTGGTTATTGAGTAAAAAACACCCAAAGATAAGGAAACTCAGTCCGCACCTCCCAAGCCAAAAAAACAAAAAGCATATCCTGATGAAGTGGCTACTAAGTGGAGGGAAGACAAGGAAAATAGAAGATAAGGGGATCCACAGTTTGGATTGGACCCTGTTGAGGCTAAGGCTTTAAAATAGAGAGTTGTTGATGAATTAGAAAAACAAGTGAAGGAGAAGAAGCAAAAGAGGAAAATGTCTGAAACCGAGGTTGTTCAATCTATTTTTAAAGCTACTGAAATAGATTCTGAGAAGATTCCCATTCTGAAAACCTTTGATGTCCAACCATCTTTACCAAAGACTCCTAGGAAGAACTATATCACTCTGGAAAAGTATAAGGGTAAATATGTAGTTGAATAACTATAAAAATAAGCTAGTGAAAAAATAGATGAAGTGGTTGTTAAATAAGAAGAAGAAGAAGAATAAGCAAGTAATAATATGGATGACATAATCAAACAAGTAGAAGATTATCAAGAAAAAGATGAATCAGAAAAATTAGTCACTCTAGGAAAGTGAGTTAAGAAAGAAACTAGAAAGGATGATGATAAGAAATATAAAGAGGAAGAAAATGTTTTGGATGATGAGGAAGAATCCTATGAGAAGACTTTTCTCAAATAAAGAATAGAGAAGGAGAAAATTGATGAAGAATAGAGTGTTAAACTTTCTGAAAGTGAGGAAGAATCTCAATATGAGAAATCCATTCTGAAAACTGATAGAGGAAAGCAAGTGCTCATGGAGACACCAATAAAAGATTTCATCAGGAAGAAATAGGTTGGTGGTTCTTGTAGAAGAAAGCTAGTGGAGATTGATGAAGAGAAATCTCCAAGAAAATTATCTGATTCAGAGTCATCAGAACATGGGCATGACTTTGTTGTTAAATCCTTAAAAAAGCTGGTGGACACCATTCTGATATTTCCAACAATAGACTCCAGATGCCAGATGCTGCAACATAGTTTGAATCAGAAATTTGAATACTTATCCATGGTGATGGATAAGTGTGTGAAGATTGAGGCTGACCATAAAAATTTCCTTATCAATTATGATTTTCACATGAAATCTTGTAGAAAAATCACTTTATGGTCTATGAAAGTTGAAGAAGTCATCGCTGACTTTGAACATTTTCGGAATGAGTTAAAAGATGCCTTTGAAATAGAGGATGTAAAGATTAAGAATCTTCAGGATGAGATTATTATTGAGAAAAGTTCTCGGAATCAATAGGTTAAAGACTTGAATGGGAATCATAACTTGGTTTCACAGAACTGGAAAGGGGAAAGAGATTTCTAGATTGAGTTTGAACAGAAGCTGGAAAATCAAGATAAGTTAATAAAAATGCAGGAAGAGGCCATAAAGGCTCAGGCTGAAGCTTTGAAAGCTCAAAATGAAAGGATAAAAGATTTAGAGAGGCAAGCTAAGGAGGATCAAAGAGATTTAAAGAAACTGAAAACCTTATTGAAGAAGCTGATCCCGAAGGAAAAGGAAGACAAATACACCCACTCCGATCTTTTGTTGTATTTGTTTTTCCTTGTCAAAATTTTCTCAACTCTAATGAAATTTTTTCTTGGTTCTATCTTGTCTTGTTATGTACTAATGTTTCCGGTACTTTATTTTTTCCATTCCCTTCAATTCTTTTTTAAAATCACAAAGGGGGAGAAGGAAAAAGAACTACTCAAAAGAGGAGAAGGAAAATTTAAAATGGATAAGGAAAAATTTTCTAAGTGAAATATCCTTAAAGTAAGGGGATTTCCTCATTACGAAGTTTTTCATTCGCATGACAATGAAAACTCCATTCCATAAATTCAGAATACAATCCTTAGAGTTTCAATGCCTAAGGGGAAGTTAGTTGTATTCATCATTATCCATGAACAAAGGGAGATATGTTTTAATTTCAAAGTCTAGTGAAATTTTTCAAAGACCTAATACTCTTTTTCGTAATGTTGTTTGTGCTTTCCAAAAAGGGGGAGATTGTTGAGAAAGTAAGGTTTCCTTATGAGTTTTCTATTCCTTCTTGTTTTGAAAATCACAAACACCATATACTTAAGAAAATCAGTATTTTACTTCTCTATGGAAAATTTCATTCCTTAAGGAAATTTACCCTAACCTAGATTTCCTTATACATATAAATATTTTTCTTAAGTATAAAAATTGGATTCATATCAAAAACCATGTATTCATATAATGCTTAGATTTGAAGTATTCTGTTTTAGGATCTGAATTTTGGATACGAACTCTAATGAAGTTCAATTCCGAATTCTGGATATGAACTGTCATATAGTTCGATACCGAATTCTGGATACAAACTCTCATATAGTTCAACTCCAAAATTCTAGATACGAACTCTCCTATAGTTCGACTCCGAATTCTGGATACGAACTTTTATGAGTTCGACTCTGAACATTTATGAGTTCGACTTTGAACTTTTATGAGTTCAACTCCAAAATTTTATGAGTTCGACTCCGAACTTTTATGAGTTCAACTTTGAACTTTTACTATTTCAACTCCGAACTTTTCTGAGTTCGACTCCGAATTTTTTATGTTTAGATTCTGAACTCTGTTGAAACCAGACTCCGAATTTCCTTAGAAATTCAGACTTCAGATTTCTACAGAATTCAGCTTCCGAATTCCTATAAAACAGAATCCGAACATCTTTTTATTATAGACTCTGAATTTCATTTTGGTTAGACTCCGAACTATTATTTTCTTACATTCTGAATTCCAGTTTTGCTTATGCTTACACTTGTTTCATTATAAAATGATTTTGTTCTTTCAGTTACACATATTTTGTTATAAAATGATGTCGTCCATTCTGTTTCTAACTAATTGTTGATTTAGTGTCACGTGTACAGGTCCCTCTGAAATTTAAGGAAAATATGACCATTGGAGGAGGGAGCCGACCATTCCAACCAAGCCTATAAATAAGAGCTCATTTGAAAGAGCTCAATAAGAAGTTAATCACTCTATAGAACACACAATGTTAAGGTGATTACTAGAGAGATAATATTTTCATTCTTTGTGCATACTAAACTTCTCATTCAGATTTCTTCATGAGACTCTGAATGTTGGTGATTACATTCGAGGACTTCCGGGGATAGGAAGACAGAGGTACTGACTTCCTTGAAGTTAGAGGGATTCCTTGCTGAGGAAGGCATAGGTTCCAACTACCTTGAAGTTGAGGGCTTATGGGGATAGCAAGACAGAGACTTTGATCTTCGTATTGAGGGCTTACCCTGGTGTGGGTAAGACAGACTTTCTTGAGTGTATAAATCAAGGGAACTTTATGCAAGTTTGTTGGATACCCTTCTCTTTAGATTAAAAGATCTATATCTTTTTACTTGCAGTTTTACTACTTGTTTTTCCACTGCTTTGGGTATTGTAAGGAAATTATAACCTTCTTATATTTCCTCACACTTGTACTCTGATTCATTTAGATTCTATACGCTTTAAGGTAGAATCTGATATTGTAAACTTTGGTTAAGTTTCAATTTCCGAATCCATATTTCTGGAACCTATTTTTGGAATCACTTTCCAGATTTAAGCAAGAACATAGAACTAGAATTTTATAACTTCTTACTTTGTCACAATATTCATTGGTGTTATAGGTGTTGTGAATTTTTTTTGTTTAACTTTGTTAAACTTAGATATTTCCTTGTTTATGGAAATTTTTAAAGTATACAATTCACCCCCCCCCCTTGTATATGGAGCATCTACATCATTATTTCGATCCTACAATTGTTATCAAAGGTTGGAAACCTCATACTCTATACAAATCTTACATCCACCACTAATGTAATACTCCCCTCAACTAGCTAAATGCATCGGGTTCCCAATACTCTGGTCGGGCTCAAAATCAAGCCGATAGTGGTCTCTAAATCATCCATTTAGAGTTCTATCTCTAGATAAGATATTTTTCCCTCATAATTTTTCATTATTTTATACTATAAGGTTTGTAATCCCTATTTTGACTACTCATACTCCTGATCAAGAATGACCCTCAGATGATCAACAACGCCAGCCTACTAAACCACCCCATCTCAAATCATATTTAGGCAATGACAAACTAGTAACTCTAAAATGATAATATAAATTACTATGTATATTAGCAATGGATTTATTTATTTCATTCAATTAATTAATTTATTTAATTACAAAAACACCCCATTTAAATCAGAACTCAATCCAATATGATAGATATACCTCTCCTATGTCTCTACCACACAACCAGTTACACTTTTCCTAGTACATTCATAGATCCTAATTTCCATATTACCAATAATAGGTGGGGATAAAATCATGTGTTCTATCCATTCTCCCATGCTTTCATTACATAATATGTTTTATGAAAACTGTTTCTTTACCAAATGATGTGGTCCTCCCTAGTACCTAACTTTAAATTACAACAAATAACTTAACCAATACCTTTTACAGAACTCTATCATGACCCCCCCCCCCCCCCATTATAACCCCTATTTGCCTAGTAATGTAGATAATTAGTGACCCTTTTGTCCCATCACTAGTAGGTCATAGGATGTTGACTTGCACCAAGGTTATAAAACACTCAGATATAAGGCATTAATCTCAATATAACTGGATCGTAACATAATTATACTAGCAAAACCACCATAATATATAAGATATAAAATAAAATAATGTCTAAAATATATCTCACATGCATCAATATACAATGGATAGTATCACCTGTAAGGAAAAAAAACAAAACCAAAAGTCAATCATGTGGTAGTGACCACAAAAACACAATCTGTGAGCTAATACTAACTAGCTAGATCACCAAATCCCTACAAAAAAACCAGAAAAATAGGTCATATATATGTAGTTTGAGCATAAAATGTATACTAAATTGAATAATAATGAAGTTATCTCAAGGAAAAGTGAAAAAAAAGAATACTAATATCTCAATCAACAAATATCATAACTAACCCGTTCCAACATGGGTTAACTAGTTTACCCCCCACTTCACCAAATAAAACATCAAAGTGTAGTAAATTAATAAAATAAGAATGTAGATAATTGTCCCCAAAAACCAATTCCCCGCTAATTTTTCACTCTCTCTTAATGATAGGTCATCCATTGATCTCATCTCTTATATATCCACCAATAACAGCACTAATCGTATATCATATCTCATGGCACGGTCCAAATATCATGTATTGTTGATCTAATAGAATATCAATTCTCACAAAACCATAAAAATATCAATTCTTAGGTAACTAGGGTAGTAGGGAATTATAAATGTGTAGCACATAAACCTTATTCCCTCATCCTACTAGGAATGACCACACCACATATCTCATAATTTGTCACTAGAATCACTATAATCTACTACTGATGGGAGAGTGGGGTAGAGGGGCAGTCATTCATCTATATACATCCCATTTGGATGTTAGAGAAGTCACCCCTAGGGTCTTTGGGTGTTGGTATAGTTACTCAGCCTATATGGGGAACATATATAAGCCATAAAATAATACAGGTATATTGTAGTTTCACAAAATCTAACACCTATGGGTTCACACAAGAAACACCACCACAACCACCATCATATCACTACTGAAATCCTACCACTAGGAACCAACTCTACTATAAAATAACAAATAATAACATCACACAAAGGGAAATAACTTGGGTTCCATTTCCTACTAATTAATTTAACTAATTAGATGCTAATATTTATTCATTTAGTTCTTAGTTAGAAATTTACACCAATGAATTCATCGGATATAACCACATTTATATATTCCAAAATTATTACCTTACTAAGTGAACAACTACCAAGAAACAACCATTTCATGACATAAAAACCCTAATGCCACCAAACAACAAATAACCAAGGCCACCAAGAGTCAAACAACCAAGACCACCAAGCCACAAAATCCAATGGCCACAAAGCAACACACAACCAAGGACACAAAGACACACACGTCAATCCATGTATATGGAATACATATTATACTTATTATTTTAAATTTCAAACATTTTCTACGTAACCATTTACAATTTATTCTCAAATTCATCCACCATAATAATACATAATCTTATATCAAGTATATCACATGAAATACTATCAGAAACATAAACAAAATCAAAAACCACCTTCACATCACACCACCCCATTTCAATTTCATTAGTTTGTTTTATTATATTTATTATTCTAATTAATACCATTCAGTAAACAGAAATTAAACACATAGTAATTTCATATATTCACATAAAAAAGAGATATTAAGGATCCCTTAACTAAAAACAAAATTGTTGTTTCACTGTATAAATCCATATAAATAGAGGTCGAACTATGGGGACCCATTCTCTAATGGAATCCTCAAATAAAAATGAAATGTAGTGATATAACATAATAATTGGAACTATATATACCCCCGCACTAGACTATAAAACCGATGTGACATCTTAAAATAAATAAGGAATTAATTGTAGATAATGATATAAAGATCTCAACATGAGTCACTAATTTTGAATCCTCAAAATCAGAGGATGAAATCCAAAGATTTGAGGCCATTAGATACCACAAAATAAAATGAAAATATTGTAATGTTTGAGATAACTAGAGATATAATAGAAGAAATTAAATTGGGGATGAAATTTATAGAAATATTGGAAATCACCCTATTCATGAGGTGAATGGTATATTCATGTCATGAACTTCCCATGGTTCACATCCTTCATGAAAATAGGTGGTTATTTTTAAAAAAATATGTGGGTTTTCACATCATGATTAAATATTTTTGGCCTTGAATTAATAAATTCAAGAACCCAAAAACATCACCATTAACATTAGGGATGCAAAAGGAATTTCACTTGATGAATCAGACAAAAAAATATACACTAAAACAATCCATCAATCCACTCTATGAATCTTAAGACATAAAGAACCAATTATTCATGATGTGAATCACTTATATAGTTTTAGACATAACTAAAAAAATTACCATCCTTAATCCAATCTGAAGGTCCTCTTAACACCCAAAACATCCAATGTAAAACGGTGGATGGTTCTGGGACATTACAATAATCTAGCTCGATCAAAAAAGTGATGAACCAAATTGAGGATCTTATAAATAAGTTAAATCCCTAATTATCTATATATTAATAGGTATAATGTTATAGATATATCTTTTTTTATTTTAAGATTTCTAAAAATATTTCTTGTGAAATTATCTAAGGATCTAAGTTGAAGTTCAGCATTTATTTTATTCTTATTAATTTATTTTTCTACTTTGATGTAGCATTTTTAGTTTTTCTGTTACACACTAAGGGAATCCATTACAATGGACCATATAGTGTCAGAAATCCTTTGAGGATATGAGGTATAGATTTTTGAGTTTTACAATTATGAGGTTTTCAAATGTGTTTTTTGGGTGTGTGGTGTATTGTGATACCTATATAGTTAGTCTTAGATGTGTGTTGATGTAGTGGCAGGAAATGATTTATTATGTTTGTAGGAATTAACTTTTGGGTGGATAATTTTTTGTTTAATAATGCCACCATTGTCTCTGGAATATATTTTCCTAGAGATATCTCTTTCTGAGAAAGAGACATTAGCTAGTGTTTCAGAAATATTATAAGATCATATGGTCTATACTCTAGGTAAGGTATACATGGTGGTAGATGACCTTAGTAAGAAACTCCAATATTTTTTATAGATGATGTGTCAGATTAGTTGGACTCTTTACAACTGAACCTTATAGAGTATAAAGGGACACCTTATCTCCAATCATTAGTAGTGACTCCACCTCTCATAAATCATGTGAGAGAGAAAAATTTTGGATAATTTAATTGTAAATCTATTGGTTACAAAATAATCTTAATGGTCACACCAGATAAATTTTATGAAGGTTGAGAGAATTCTATTTTGTCAAATAATGGAATATCCCACCTATGGGGTTGTTTGAAGAGGTTTTGAGGGAGGTTGATTAATTCCCCTTGGTGGTACATCCTAGAGTGAAGAGGATGTGCTTGGATTGTCAATAAAAATTTTGGTAGGCATCTATGATATGGATTGTCATCAATTTTGTTTATTGATGCCTCACTTGTTAGAATTTATAGAATGAGAATCAAGTTCTGGTGGGTATTACTCAAACTATTGAAATCCTATAGTGAATTTGGGATGGAATATCAATTTTATTTTTTATGGAGCATCAGTGGACAATGAGAGTTCACAAGGCCATGTTGGTAATTGTTGTACAATTTATCATGTTGTCTCACATTCATGCCATCTGATATCAGAGTTCAATTGACAGTTTGGGGTGACTTTACATGAATTATATCATTCTAATTCATGATGTACTCTTAATTATTGTCTCTAAGCATGATACGTGGTCCAGATCATGGTTGTGTAGAGGTTTCTAGCAGTATTTTGGGGATTGGTTACTAAAGATAAATGAACTTCACCCACTAAAACATTTCATGGTAGAATGAACCATCTATATTTTGGAGGATATACAGAGAGCATGTGTGTTGGACTATAGTCATAGTTGGGAGGATCACCAATCAATAGAGGAGTTAACTTATAACAATATTTTTCACTCTATTATTAGCATGACTTCAATCAAATCTCCACACAAGAGGCCATGTCAGTCATACATCTGTTAGATGGAGATTGGTGATCCATCACTTATGGGGATGAAGCTGGGGTAGGTGATAATAGGGAGAGATTAGTTGATCCATGAATTAATGAATACCCCTCATTATTACCAAAAATTTCCTACTGAATGACATCATAGAACCTTGGAGTTTGAGCAGGGACACCATGTGTTTCTCTAGATCTATCAACGATGAGGTTTATAGATGTTTGGTCAGGGTAGAAAGTTACCGCTGAGGTTCATTGGGTTTTTCAAGATACATATTGAGGATGGTGAGGTTTATTACTACTTGGATTTATCATTTGACAAATTTCAATATGTCTTTCCCATTTTTATGCGAGGAGATGTGTACAAGACATGTCCCACATTATTGAATGAGGTAAACTGGACATCGAGGATGAAGCCATGATTTTTGGAGTACCCGGTGGTGATCAATGATTGATATGAGAGAATCCTTCATGGGAAAACTATCTTTTTTGTATGATTTATTTGTTTTTCGATAAACTCCAAGAGATCTTAGGAGAATGTGATAGATAAATACAGGCTCGGTACTCCCACATTTTTGAGTAGGTTTTCCCTTTTCAAAGTGAAAATCCTTGATGCAAGGTAGAATTTAATGAATTCTATTTTAATTTATGAATACTTTAATATTTTAAAATAATATATTGGGTTTTTATTCGTTGATGGTGTAGAACTATGGATTTTAAAGGAAACAAGTAGATACAAACGAAATATATTAAATATATTAAAGCATGAATGAAATTGATTTTGGAAATAATGATTTTCAAATTGATTGGGGTCCCAAGTGAGAATTTTGAGAAAATTTTTAGTCTAAAAACATAGAGTCTACTATAGGTGTGATATAAGGTTTTTTCACATAGTATTTTCAGATGGTGTGAAGTATCCAAGTGATTAAATAGATAAATTAATGAAATAATTTAATTTATTTAATTTATTTTGTTAAGTAATTCTCTCCTACTTAAACCATGTTATGTAGAATCCTTGGGGTTATCCAACTAAACATAATATATTTCCAAAGGATATTGATTTATATCATTAATAGGATATTCCATGATGAACATAGAGATATTACGGTTATTAGATAGATCTCATAGGGCTCGTTGTTCATGAAAATATTCTTGAATATCACCTGTGACAATGTTGTAGATCTATTATTAAACAATAATCCATCCAATGATTGGTTGATATCTTTATTTGTAGACTCCTTCCCTAGCATTTTAGGATTTATATCATGGATTTCTATTATTGAATTAAATTCTATATTTCTTCTACTTGTCATGGTAACATTGATTATTTTCTCCTTTAACATGTAAAAATAATAATTGTCTCAATTATTTTATATTTTTTTCTTTTTCACTCAAGATAAATTGATGTGTTTTAAATTACCATTGATGAATTAAC
Source organism: Viscum album (assembly GCA_963277665.1). Lineage (NCBI taxonomy): Eukaryota > Viridiplantae > Streptophyta > Magnoliopsida > Santalales > Viscaceae > Viscum > Viscum album. The sequence goes on from OY728134.1 coordinate 335,200,398, forward strand.
ATTGTTTGTTGTTTCTTTATCCTCGCATTATTCACTTCTTCATCGTTGGTCTGTGATAGGCTGATGGATTGATTACCGATTTGGTATGATGCATGATCAAACATCAAACACACACTATTTTTTGTGATTGAGGATGTAGATGATGATTTAGGTAAGAATGGAAAACGTATGATAGATTTAAGATGGAATATTATGGGTTTATCCTTTGTAAAACAGTGGATAATAGGAAATATTCACATGGATCTGAGAGAATCCTAATTTCAAGCTACTGATGATCGAACAATGATGATCAGAGGTGTTTACTTAATTTATAGTAGATAAAATGAAACTAAAAAGTGATATATATAGTTTGACAAATTAATTAAGTGATTATTTGTGAATAATATCTTTTTTATTGAAAAAACCTTACTAAAGCACATGTATTTCTGAAGAATACATTTTGTGTAGTCTATTATTCACAATAAATAGGGTTTCTTGCACAAGTTAAATATCAAAAATCTATGTGGTAGGAATTAATTCCATGTAACAATACTCATGATATTGATTCTTGTATAAGGATTAAACCCCTAGAACATTGAGGGGCCCTACATGTCATGACCCATGATTGAGATATCATGTGATGCCACATTTCCAGCTAAGCAACGTTCATTGTATAAACAGCACAGACCCTAGGTGGCCTCACATGTTGTCAGACTTGGGACATGAATTTTGTACATCAACTTTATGCATGATGAGTGGACTAGAAACATATGACTATTAAATTACTTGGAATTATACCACATGTACCCTAAAGTAAAATACATGTACTTATTATAAAAATTTAGTATCTTGTTCTTCAAACTCGAGATTGGACTTATGCCAAGTCCGTTAAGAGTAGATATCCATGTTTGAAATGATGGTAGTATTTTATATGATACAATAAAAATAAAAGATAATGGATTTATTGATTATCATTTACCATAGTGATGGTTAGCCAATGTTAACACAACTGGAAATTTAGGCTATAGCCATGGTTTCAAACCGCGGCTATAAGTCCCATAACCATGGCTATAGGTTATAGCAATGGTTCAACGAACCGTGGCTGGTAATGGCATGGATATAGGGAAACACCTATAGCCATGGTTTTCAACCGTGGCTAAAGCTCTATAGCCATGTTTTGAAATATGTCTATAGCTATATAGCCACGGTTTCAAACTGTGGCTATAAGGTCTTGCCACAGTTTGAAACCATGGTATAACATTAAGCCGCACAAATCCTATAGCCACTATTCAAAACTGTGTCTATATAGCTTTAGCCATGGTTTAAAACCAAGGATCTAAGTCTACAGCCACAGTTTAAAACTGTGGGTCTAGGGCTTGACATTTCTTAAAAAAACACACAACCCCCCCCCCCCTAAACAGCCCCCCATGCCCCCCCGGACAGCCCCCTTGCACCCCCCCCCCCCTTGACATCCCCCATGCCCCCCTAGACATCCCCCATGCCCCCCCTGGACATCCCCCTTGCACCCCCATAGACAGCCCCCATGCGCCCTCTGGACAGCCCCCTTGCACTCCCCCTGGACAGCCCTTGCGCCCCATAGACAGCCCTTTCCACCCCTTAGACAGCCCTTGCACCCCCTTGCCCCCTGGACAATCCCCTTGCACCCCACTATAGACAACCCCTTCCCCCCCCCCCACCCCCACTCCTACAGTAGCCCACCACCCCACCCCCTCCCTACAACCCCCCCCCCCCCAGGAAGACCCCCCTGGACAGCCCCCTTGCCCCCCCCCACCCCCCACTCCATCAGTATCCCCCCTTCATCCCCCCCCCCCCTCCCCTCGTGCAGACCCCCCAGCACACCCCCACCCCACCTTGCACACCCGCCCTGGACAGCCCCCTTGCACCCCCCTGGACAGCCCTTGCACCCCCTGGACAGCCCCCCTTGGACAGCCCCTTTCACCCCCTGGACATCCCTTGCACCCCCCTGGAAAGCCCCCCTACACCCCTTGGATAGCCCCCTTGCACCCCCCCCCCCCCAACTCCTATAGTAGCCCACAACCCCACCCACTCCCTGCAGCCCCCACCCCCCGGGAGATGAGTGGAGAAGACCCTTGAGAAGCTTCCAGACTTATTTATTCCATGCAAATCTAGAATTTCTAGAAAGTGATTGAAAAAATCATTGATGAGGTGTGCATTTCTCTTATCCCTGTTAATGACCGAATAAATTCTGATATTAAGGGGGAGAAATTGAATTAATCAATGACAAGAAGGTGAAGAAATATGAGATCTCAAGGCTTATTTCTAAAACCTGCTACATGTACTTGAATTTTTTCAACATGTGTATGGAGATGAGTGGAAGATATCAGGTTGTAAATGAGAAAGACAGGTTGTTTCATGCCAATATTTAGATGATAAATGGCTTGAAAGTTAGTTGGAGTACCTAGGCATATTGATGAGACAATTAGGAGCTGGACAGCTTAGAAGGGAGTTGGAAGTTCCCAAGATTGTTGAGAAGGAATATGAAGTTCTCAAGCAAAGGGGTTAGTATGCGAATCTTAAATCCCCCACATGCACCCCTCCCCCTGTATCCCCCCTTCCCACCTTGGACCGACCCCACTCACCCCCTAGAGAGACCCCCTTCCCTCTTGGACACCCCCTCCCTCCGGGATAGACCCCCCTGAACAACCCCACCCGGACAGCCCCCCCCCCTCCCCCCCTCGTGGATACCCCTCCTCCCTCCTAGACAACCCCCCTGGACAACCCCACCCGGACAGTAGCCCCCCCCCCCCCCCCCCGACAGCACCCCCTCCCCCTCCTGGAAACCCACCTGGACAGACCCCCCCCCCCCCAGGACAACCCCACCTAAACAGCAGCCCCCTGGTAGACAACCCTTGCACCACCCCTGCTGTACACCCCCCCCCCCCCCTCTTGGACACCCCCTCCCTTATGGAAACCCCCCTCCCTCCTGGAAACCCCCTTGTACCACCCCACCCGCACAGCAGCCCCCCCCCCCTGGAAACCCTATACTATTGTGCCGCCTTTGGGTCCATTCTGGGTTTTTGGTGCTGTAATTATCCATTGGAAAGGTATCGGAATGTAGAGTAGATTTTTTGGTTGGTTCTCAACATGTGTGGGTCATGCAGGGGATGTTCTTGTGGGGGTTCTTGTTGCTATTATGGTGTTGGGTGGGTGTGGGATGTTTATAGTGCAAGGATCTTGTGCAGAGGATGCTTGATTTTAGTGTGTGGGGATGATTCTAGAAGGTCTTATAGTGTGGTGTGGATAGAGTCACATGTTATTATTCTAGGTGCAGTTGTAGAGGATACGGTTCATGGTGTGGGTGATACAAGCTGGGATTTCTAGTTTTTGGTTGATTGGTTTCTTTTTGGGCTTTGGTTTTCCTACTACTTGGCTACATGTAGGGGATTTGTTGTGGATGGTTTTGGTTGAGTTTGTGGTTGACTGGTTGGGCGTTCCTATGGTGACTGGTCTGTTTCATATGGTGATGTTAGGATATTTTTTTTCTTGAGTCTTTGAGTGGTCGAATGTGGTGGTCTGGTTCCATGATATTGTAGAATGTTTCCTTCGCTTCAAGGTTCATGAAGTAGTAGGTGGTTCAAGTTGCGTATAGACTAGTTTTGTTGTTTCTAGAGGAAGGTTTTCTTTATTGGATGGGTTCTTTCCAGTAGCCTTTGGGGTTGTATTATCTATTCTGGTGTGAGTAGCTAGGAGGGTTGGGTTTTGTTTGGTGTTGGGTGGGATGACTGCAGTTATTGGTGTTTAGGGGAGGGGTGTTGTGGTTGTGTGATAGGTGGATGGTTTGTGGTTTTGTAAGGGTATAGGAAGGTGGGTTTTATTGATGGTGTTTATTGTTGGTGAGTTGAGTGGTCTGTTGTAGGGATTATGTGATTCTGAAAGTATTAACTTTTGGTGAACAATACTAACAAAGATTGGGTCATAATTTATAGGAGGGGTGAGGGATTTTATGATCTGCACCTTCAGTGAAAATTCAAGAAGAAGATAATTCAATGTCCATAATAGATTGCCAAGTTCAAGAAAAGATAAAAACAATTAGATAAAACATCTCTAATGTAGAACCTGAAATATATTACCTCAATCTATAGAATAAAATTCGGGGTAAACATAGTTTTAGGCCCTTGTAATATGGCATAGTCATAGGAACAAACCTACATTTTAGTGTACTACAGTTCTTGCACAAAACAAAGTGGTTTCAGTATCTATTGAAATTACCCAACCATAGAACAAAGAATAGAAAGAGGCTTTTATTATCAATCATGATGAAAATAAGAATCAAAGGTCTTTTAATGAAGAACAAGTTAAAGTCAATGATAAAATAAATCATCAAGATCCACTAGTAGTCTTTGACGCTAAAATGATAGTCCAAATACAAACAATTTCTATCATAAATGATAACATAGACATAGAACTTTTTATTTATACTGATATTAAAGTGGTTTTTGAGACTACATTCTTTTCCTCTATTTAGAAAATTGGATATCAACCCAATCCCGCTATAGATAGAATCCAATCATCTAAAGAAAAAGATGAACATTATTTTGATTCATTGAATACATAATCAAAGGATTTATTGATCATTTTAAGAAGCTATGAGAATAAAATTCACATTCTCAGAGTGAATTAAAGGCTTTAATAAAATCATTTGAAGATTTATGGAATTAAACTATTCACGAATATGAGATTGAATCTGTAAAGTCTCATCTTACAAATCTATGAGTCATTTCTAGTTTATCCCAGCTTTTCTAGTTTCACCCCTTCGATGTTTCCTTTGATGTTAATTGAGTTAAATTCCATATTTAGAGAGATTTTGGGTTGTTTCAAATGGTATATATCACATAAAAACCTGGATCTCTTTTGACTCATAATCCATGTCTTCATATTCATGATCATTCTTTAATGGACTTTGAAAAATTTTGCACCTTACATTAAGGATTCAGCCTTTCTAAAGTCCAAATCCTCTCTTCTATAGAACCCTTTTGTTTTCTCCTGGTGCAACCAAAACCTCTCTCCCTTGAGGAGTCATGTGGATATGATATTGTAGTATGTTTGGTTCTACCATGGATTCTTTCCTGGTACTTGAAAGACCCCTTATTTTTTATATAAGGAAGAATCGTTTTTCATCGTTTATTCCATTTAGGGGTTCCCGTGTCTATATTTTATTTTTTATTAGGCGGGGTTGGTGTGATGATATATTCTCATGAAAATGTATGAAACCATATTTATTGATGTAATACATGAGAGGATATAAAGATGATGATAGTGGTTTCATTGTTTTTTGACTATTAGATTTGTTCCACGTTTTGAATTGTTCTGGGCATAGGACTTCTGAAAATCATGGTTATTGGAAGTCTCTGTTTGCACAATGTAATCATGTATTATTCTTGTTAATATTTTGATGAACTATTTTGATCATGAAAAACATGATATATAATTTATATCTGTTAAATTAAATGGATTCCTATGATCAAACATTCTATGTGATAATCCCTAATTTATAAAGTGGAATTTGAGTGTGACTATTGAATAATCATGGTCCTATTGCAGGGAATGTGTGATTTGTGTGGTTCTGTTTTGAAAATGTGTATTTGTTGTTCATGTGTGAGTGCGGTTGGGACTATGGGGTGGTGCAGCTGTTTTAATGGCCACTCATTTTGAGATATTTATTGATTTTGAAATGGATGAACTTTTTATGCAGTTGGACTAAAACTAGGTAGCCTAGTTGTAGGATTGGGTTGTGTCTCTTTAATGTTTATGGTTGTACTGGGTTTGGGGTTATTATGTTTTGAGGCTGCTGAGTTGGTATTAATTAGGTGTGTTGGAGGGTTTTATTTTTTAGATGAAGGAAAATACGGAATTATCTATAAGAATGATGGTGGGAGTGGTTGAACATGTATTCAAAATTGGGTTGTTTGCAGTGGGACTTCAAATTGGGCAAGTTTTGTTTTGCTGAGTGTGGTGATTTTGGGGTAGTGGGAAAAATGAGGATGGTTTAAGAGAGATGGTTTTATAATTATGGTGTTACCTTGTGTGGGCCTTTATCCTGAAGATTCTAGAAACCATTTTTTATGAATGCTTGTTAGAATGGATTCATTTACCTTGGACCATCTTTTTTGGTTGAATTTGGCTGTGGTTGGGATGGTTTCTTTGTCTTAAAACATTTTCAGTATTTTTTATTTTTTATGGTAGGGATGGAATAAATGAATTTATATTATAGAATAAAAAATGGTTAATTTAATTATCTGGGGGTATGTTTTGAGTTGTGGCTTATAGTGAAGAATCCTTCAATTATTGACTTGTGAAAGTGACCACCATTCATGGTGGTACATGAATATAAGGTTAGAAGTGAGGGAATTTTTTGGGTCTTATGATTGTTGATTTGAAAATGCAATGCTCAGGATGAGTGTTTTGTGTATATATATATATATATATTTAGGTAGTTCCTTGTGGTTTATATACATAGCATACCAGTGTTCAGTACAATGTTCTGAACACCCCATTATTATGGGAGAGGTTGTGACATCCCAAAATCCTATTGTGATGATGGATATATGGTATTGGATCTTCTCTACTCCCCCTTCAAGTATTTTGTATCCCCATACTCATCAGGTTGTTTTTGTTTGGCTTTGATGCAAAAGTGTTTATTGGTGATTTTTTCTTCATAGGTGTCTTCATGATGAGAAATGATGTACCATCTTCAGTGTCTTCAAGATGAGATTGTGGTTTCATTCACTAGGTTTATGTGGGAAGGATTTGTTGTGGTTGTAACCCCCAGTGTTTTTTTGGTGGGATTTAGTATCTGGCCTAGTTTTGCGTGAGCAGGTTGTGATAGTGGTTCTAGTAGAATAGCATGGTAGTGTGGTAAAATTCACCGCTTGGGAGGATTAGTTAACAAGTGGGGTGGTTCTTGGTACCCTAATATTGATGTTCTTACTATTTTACCTCACTTGACTTCTTTTATTTGGTGAGTTTGGTAGGGCGATATTGTGGTGGAAATTATACCTTGTTAAGTGCTTTAATGATTCCATTGTTATTGTCATAAGTGAATTGTTATTCTTCTCCCACTTATGCACGAGTGACTTTGGTTTTCCAATTGAGTATACCTATATTCTCACCCTATGTATATAAAATTGGATTCAAGTTTCAAGGGATATTGCATGGACCATACTGGACCTTACTAGCTCAGATGTTTGGGACAGTTGATGTGTCACAACTGGGTTTTATTTTGGTACTTATTTTGGAGTTTTCCTTGTATTTCATGCAGTTTTACATTAAACATGCACATGATATGGATTTTTGATTCTTGTATATGTGTCTTGGAGTTTTTATTAGTTGATACATCTTATTTCGTGATCACTATTTACTTACAGAGGTACATTCCTACCATCTTATATAAATTTTTACCAACCCTTTGCACTAGTCACCACAGCGGCGTGTTGGCCCGGTCCAGTGACATCTGTGGGGCAGAATCTTCCGGCCAGAAGTGAAGGGAGTAAGAGGAGGCGAGGCAACATTCTGTTCGTCACCCCACCGGTAGAAATTGTGATTAGTCTGTCTCAACATTGATCACAAGACTCATGTAATACTATCACTGTGAACTATCACGGGTTGTCGTCCTGGGGCAGGGCCAAATAACAGCATGACCACAGTGTGACTGTAGCATGACTGTGGCATGACCGCGGCGTGACCACGGCGTCACTGCAGCGTAACCGCGGTGTAACCGGAGTGTGACCACAGCGTGTCGGCCCGGTCCAGCGACATCCACAGGGAATCATCTTTCGACCGGGAGTGAAGGGAGCGGTAGGAGGTGGGGAAACATTCTGGTCATCACCCCCCAGTAGAAATTGTGATTAGTCAATCTCAACATTGATCACAGGACTCGTGGAATACTATCACTACAAACCACCGTGGGGTGTCATCCTGTAGTAGGGCCAAATCATGGTGTGAATGCGGCGTGACCGCGGCGTGATCACGGCGTGACCGCGGCGTGACCGAGGCGTGACCGTGGCGTGACCTTGGCGTGTTGGCCTAGTCCAGCGAC